>CM071856.1:2567500-3842500 GCA_036507275.1 Sicyos edulis
AATGTTTCGAATCGACAACACCGACAAATTTGAAGTCTCCAAAGACGGTTTAAGACATAAATTGAACTTGGAAGGGAGATGAGATTAGAGCAACCATCAAGGTTTAATTCTAAGAGCCCAATAAGATATCCAATTGATGTAGGTAGCTCTTTTATGGCAGTATTTTTCAAATCCAAGGACTCTAAAGATTTCATGTTTTCAGCAATTTCTGGAAACTTCTCAAGCTTGCAACAGCCAGAAAGATAAAAAAACTTAAGAGACTTTAGCCTAAGGTAGCTTGGAAGCCTTTCAAGGTTAGTGCACTGTCTCATGCTTAAGATAAAAAGCTTATCCAATGATCCAATTGACTCGTGAACTATTCTTAAATTTGTGCATTCGTCGAGATTCAATTCATAAAGGTTTGATGATGCAGAAAAGTCGGGAATTTTCTCAAGCCTTTTGCAGCCAGAAAGCTTCAAAACTGTAAGACACTTTAACAAGCTGTAGTGTGGAAGCTTTCTAAGGTTACAACAACCATCAAGCTTCAAAATAATAAGTTGTTCAAGAGAAAAAACAGACTTATCAATTGTTCTTAAATTTGGACAGTTGCTAAGATACAATTCTTCAAGGTTTGCTGCTCCAGAGAAATTACGAATTTTCTCTAATAAAGTAGAGTTGCTAAAATCAACATGCTTCAACCTTTCACAAACCTACAAAATATGAAAAAGAAACCAAGAGAAGGGGTACTTAATTGATATATCAAGCATAATTTAGATATAATATTATAAAAATAGAAGCTGGCCCAGACATATAAAATTAAAAAAAGAAATTTAAAAGTGCCTTTAGAGCACACGTTAACATATCTAGCATTTACGTTAATATAGACTATGAGTTAATATAAATAGTGAGTTATTATATGTTGGAATAAACTTTAATGCACTGTTTTCAAACCGCAACGTGATACTCTTCTTGATCGCCTAAAAGTAAGAGGCGATAAAAAGGCGAGACTCGAGTGAAGAGAAGCGCATTTATAAATTGATAATAAAACATGTGTGTATTTCCATAAAATTTTGAATTCATATTGGAAATATACTAAAAAGTAAAAAAATAAAAGATTAATAAATCACAAAAATTATGTTATTATAAGATATACCATAATATTAAATTATTATTACTTGTATAAAATAAATTGAAGTTAACTGAAAGTATAAAAAAAAAAAAAGATTTTATGTCAAATAACTTGAATAAACAGACACATATATTTGAAATAGCAATTAAACAAATCTAGTGTCCTTAATAAAGACTTCGTATAGTTGTTGGACTTCTTCATAAACTAATTCTAGATTCTTTTTGTGGATATTAAGTTAGGATATTGATAATAAATAAAAATTTAACAAGGCGCACGCCTTGGCCTGAGGCGAAGGCGATGCAGGGCACAAAATGGAGAGGAAAGATGAGGGCCTGATTGAAGGAGCTCGCCTTAGCTACATTAGAGGCGCAATACCTGCCTATGTGCAAGGCGATGGCCATAGGCGAGGAAAGGTGATGGCCTTGAAAACACTGCTTTAATATAATTTTTAAATAAAGAATTAGTGGGTAGACAATTAACCCATCAACGAGTTGTCAATTTAGGAGACTAGTTAAGGAATTAATATATTCTTGATTTAGCAATTAGTGGGAAATATTTATGAAAAGAACTTGGAAACCAAGTTTGTAATAGGCTATAAATAGGGTGTTTTTTCATTGTGAATTGTAGAGGAAAGCGAGAGAAAGTGCTAGAGAGAAAGCGAGAAAATTGCAGAGAGAGTTTTAGAGAAACAAAGAAAAATGTTGTAAAGAAAGTTTGTGTGCTTTGTCTCTTTAATCACGAAGCGAAAAGCTTGCACGATTATGATTTGTGTTTTATTTTGTTTTTTATTTCAATTAGTTTTTACAAATTGGTATCATAGCTGACGACGAACGTGACGGGTCAAATGTCATGACCACGATTGACGAAGGCGATTTACGAGAATTGGAGCATCCAGTGGAAAGATCTGCATTTTGTAATAGGGTTTAATGAGAATGTATATATAAACTCGAATTAAACCCTAGCCATATGATGACACATTCATTCTATACTCTCTGCCTGTGAACTAGCTAACACAACTCGTGTTTCTTTATTTTTCGATCGGTTGTGATTACGGTTTTCATAACATGATGCGTAGGAAGTTCTCAAAGTGCTTTCCAGCAGCCTCAAACCGGGGATCTCTCAAATCAATGAGTGAGTATTGAGTTTATGACCTCTTTCTTACGGACATACTTATGTTCGTTGAGTTTTTTTTTTTTTTTTTTTCAAAAGTTCATCAATGAATTAACACAGATTTTTATTTAGATCAATTCAATGTTTGCAAATAATTTCAAAGCGACCCATTGAAAAAATTTAAGTTCACAAAATAAAAACATCATTGACTAGTGTAAATGAATGACCGTCAACTAAGGGTGTTCATCAGGTGGTCGGTGTCGATTTTCAGTGAAAATTGACACCGAACCGACCTATCGATTAGTTAAAAATGAAACTGAAATTGACTGACCGGTCAATTAAATCGGATAATTCATTATTTTTTTCATTTTTTTGTTAAAAAACATATTCATCATACAACATTTGAATGAAAATTAAGATAAAAAAATTTAAAAAATGAAAGGCCTAAATTTTTGGAAACACATTTAAATTTAAATCAATTTTATAATATTTTAATAAGAAATCTGATTAATTATATAAAAAATATTAATATTATATAAATAAATTTTTTGTTTGTCTCAACCGACCAATTTAACAAAAAAAAATTCAAATAACTCTTTTTCTAACCCATACCAACCGATTCTAATTTGGTTAGTTTCAATCGTTCGAATCGTTCACACACTTATATACTATTGTTTATGTTAATAAATCATTTATTAGTTTAAATTTTTTGTTACACTAACACATTTCTTTCACATAATGTCATTATTTACGCATAAATTTTTGAAAAGAATCTTTGTAATCTACCCATTAAATTTGTAAGAATGTGAGTGAATAAGCTTCCAATTAAATAAATAGGTCGAAGAATAATTACCTTAAATCCTTTTCCCAATTTTTTTATGAAGCTATGCTGCAAATCTAGTCCAACAAGATTTTTGTTAATAAAGCACGATGGCAAGGATGGATGAGTAAGTCCATGCCACTCAATCCACTTTAAATTATGAGATAAATGCTTAGGCTTTGTAGAAAATGTTGCATTTCGAACCACAAGCAAACTCAGATTTGTCATGTTTCTAAAAGCTTTTGCATCAATGTCTAGCCGTGTAGGTTTAGACAAGTCCAACTTTATGGCTTTAATTGCATCGGTTCCCTGCAAAGTCATAAATTTAGTAATTTAACATTATTGACAACATATTTTGGCCAACATTCTTAGCATAAATAAATAAAGATAATTTTGAAGGGAGGTTACTCACTGAATTCTTAATAAACACGTCAAAAATGTCTTGTTCCAACCACAATCTACTCCTTTTTCCAAGCTCGGAAGATTCATTAACTATTTTATGACCCATTTGCCTTATTAAATCATGCATTTGCACCTATTATATTCGATTGTAACAAGTGAAAGATCTTCGAGAACAATCATTCCAAAATCGACATTGTGTTGATACGCGTTTAACACATTCTTAACATAACCAACTTCCTCTCCCACAAAAAAACAAGATACGTCAAGAAAAACATCTTTTAGTTTGTCTTCTAGCCCATCATAGCTTATTTGAAGAATATCGCTAATATCTTTGTTGAGAGAGTTTTCAAACTCATCTAATATGCTTTCCCATTTTGATCGGTCTCTACCACAAAGGAAAGAACCCAAAACAACAAGAGCCAAAGGATGACCTCTACAGTAGGTTGTGGCACGTTTTGAAAGGTCTACATAATCACTTGATGGATGGCATTTCTTAAAAGCATGCCAACTAAAAAGTTCAAGAGCATCATAATCATCCAATCCTCGAATATCATACCTACCATTGAATTCACGGCTAGAAAGCAAGTGTTTATTTCTGGTTGTCATAATGATTTTACTACCGGGGCCAAACCAATCACGTTCACCAACCAATGCATCCAATTGATCAGACTTTTCCACATCATCAACAACAATAAGAACTTTCTTTGAACGCAATCTATTTCTTATGATGTTAATTCCTTTGTCAAGAATGTCAGCCTTCAAATCCTCCTTTAAAATCTCAGAGAGTAGGTACTCCTGTAGTTGAACTAGGCCATTGAATTGCTTTGATGCTTCTCTAACATTTGATAGAAAGCAGGTACCATCAAATTGATTGGCAATCTTATTATACAAAGCTTTGGCCAAAGTTGTCTTACCAATACCTCCAATGCCATAAATCCCCACCATGTAAGTACCACAAGATAAATGTTCCTCATGTTGAATGTAAGAATTCAAAAACCTTAAATGGGAATCAATTCCAACAGGATACTTGGCTACATATAATGGCGTGTGAGTGTGATTTAATATAGTCAAAATTTCTTGAACAAGGTTTTGAATAAGATCAGCCTCTTTCCTGGTGAGAAGTACATAGCATATTGAAATAAAAGATGAAGGAACGTTAGTATTATGATGAAATTGTTAACAACAATAAAAAAAAGAAATAACACACAATTTTCTATGGTTTACTAACGTTGTATTTGCTACGTTCGCAAGCAGAAGAGAGAAATTGTTTCATTTAGAAGGTAGAAAAGAATACAAAAGGCTAGGTAAAGATCAGGAGACGGGTTTTGACGAATTTATGTAGTGAATTACTCATAAAACCTCAATAATCATTTGACTTAAATTACATAAAAGCTCGTACTCAGTATTTGTAGCTCAACATAGTTAGTTCAAGGTATTTCAACAATTAGAAATAGCAGATGAAGTTAACAACTACATCTTCAGATTGAATCTTCTAAAATTTAAATTAGTCGTTTTTTTCTATCAATGTTCTCATCAAACGAAAAGAAATACGGAAATGAAAATGAAATTTGGAAATGGAAAGATAAAATCTGGTAAGAATTTACCAAGATCCTAAATTCCAACCAGACAAATTGGCAGCAGCAGTCAAAGCATCCCTCCATGTTTGGATCTTCATCATAAACTTAGGTTGATGTTTGGCCAACGCGTCTCCAAAACTACCCGTTTGTTTTCGTATATCCGAGGGATCCACCTTGTAGAAGACTGGCAAAACTATATGCCCTTTGGATTGCTTACACTCCATTATTTTAACCAATTCATCCAAACACCAAGAGGAAGAGGCATAATTTTCAGAGAAAACAACAATAGAAATGAAAGCTTCTTCAATAGATGTAAGAAGGGATTGAGAAATTTGTTGACCCCTTTGGAGTTTGTCATCTATGAAGACGTTGACTCCCTTTTGACGCAACGCCATGTCGAGATGACTGGTGAAGTTGGATCGAGTATCGTCTCCTCTAAAACTCAAGAACACATCATACCTCCACTTGAAATTTGGAGAAGAAGACCAAGATGATTCAGCTGGAACAACCGAAGAACCCATCTGCAAAACAGAGAAGAATTTCAAGTCAAAGACAAATGGCGCAGAGATTGTTGCCATCATTTTAAAGTACATAGAGGTGGCTGGCCACTAAAGTCAAAGACAAAGGCCACAAAACGTTTCATTGAGTGGTTGAGTTGTTTTTCATTTCAGTGTTTTGTTGTTTTCTCCTTTTCTTGGAGCTTTGTATTTGGGAGTCTAGCAAAGGTCCACACCGTGAGTCATCACAATCTTGCAGCTCAATTTTCTCTTATCCTCAAAAGAAGTAGCCATTTATGTATTCCATTCTTTCATTTATGTAAGGTCTTTAAATGAGTAAACTCAAATTTGTTGGTTGCTCCTTTATTTGCCATCACAACAATCACTTCCATCATCTTACATTTCTCAATCTTAATCTCCTCGAAATTTGAAAGGTCATCATGACTACAATTAATGAAAAGTGCTGCCAACTTCTTACATTCTTCCACGTTTATGAACTTTAACTTATTGAAAAGAGATTTTCCACCATTCCCATGAATTATACACACCAAATTCTCCAAGCCATTCAGACATAGATGCACCAAATTCGATAGGACTTTTTCAAAAGGTTGTTTTTGTGAATGAATGATGTGTTGTAATCCACAAATATTAAGAAGGTCTAGATGTTTCACAAGTGAAGACTCATTTTTATCTAATCCAAACAGGAAAACTCTAGCACCCAATGACCCTTCTAAATGTAGTGTTTCACACCTCTTTAATAACATTTTAATCCCATCATTCATACAATATTCTGAGTCCATCTTCAAATACAACGCCTTTCTATTGATTTCTTCGTGACGATGAAATAATCTTTGTGGGGAACCAATAGAAATATCGAATACTTCTAGTTTCAACTCCAATGAAAGCATCTGTCTTGGAATAACTTTTTCATTTTCAATGTATAAACATAAAGTAGATAGACGTGACAAACTCTTTAGTTCACAAAGGCTAGCATTCTTTCTTTCTGTGTATAATTCTTCCCTTTCCCAACCACTATATGTTTCCAAATTCAACTCTTCCAATTTTGACAAATTTGAAAGAATATTAGGTGGAATTACTTCTAGTTCATTACAAGATGACAAATCTAATACTTTCAACAGTGTCAATTGACTTATGGAAATCGGAATCTCAGTTATGTTCGATCCTTTAAAACTAAGAATTTCAAGCTTGTTGAACTGACCAATTATATCAATGTTCTCCAATTCAGAATGATACAAATGTAATGATATAACATTGGTAAAAAAGTGAAGAGATTGTGGCAAGAATGAAATTTTCATCCATTCTAGAACTAAAACTTGAAGGTCCTTCATTTCTTCAAAAAAATTTATGGATACCTCTCGAGTGAAACCCCATCTTCCTTCTAATATTAATAATTTAACTTTGGGAAACATTAATTTTTTGGGAGAGTTCTCGCGGTTATTAAAATCTAAATATACTGCGGTGGGATTACCCGCCTCTTTATCTACTTCCCTTTCATTCCAATTTTTCCCATAGCTCAATGTACAAATTTGATCATCCTTAGATGAAATTGATATGGCTACATCACGAACTACATCATGCATTTTAACATGATCGTTAACATCTTCACAATTTTGAAGCAAACAAGAAGATGTAAGATCATCAATCAATTTTATTATCCTATGTCGCCCTTTGGCCACTGTGTCAACACCATGCAAAAAATTGAAGGTCATAGCATATATATGCAAGAGTTGCATATCAATTTTGAAATCTTCTGGAAACATGCTACAAATCAAAAATAGCATTTTAGCCTCACGTTCTAGTTGCTCGTAACTTAATTTTAGTGAAGCATACACTTTATCATTCATTCCCCTAACATTCATAGCTTCAGGCTTTCTTAGTTGGTCTAAGGCGTCTTTCCAAACTGAGATATGTTTATTTTTTAATGCCTTTGCAACTGTAATAATAGCGATAGGTAAATTTGCACATTCCCTCACTATTTGAATAACTATATGCTTGAAATCAATCGTTTGATCACCACTAATTCTTTTGAATAAATCCAACGACTCATCTTCATATAAAACTTTTATTTCAAAAATCTTATTGATGCACATATCATTCAAGAGTGTATGTTTATCTCTCGAGGTATAAATAAATTGGTGCGTTAAGAATGGGCTATTGTTTTGACTTCGCTTTTAACGGTGGAGAATTAAACTTTAGGTCTGAATTTAAATTGTGAATAGAGAATAAATCATATATTTTAGGCCCATTTGTTAACTATTTGATTTTTTAATTTTAATTTCAAAATTTAAGCCTACAACAACCTTTTATCATTGTGAGAATCTTAACACAGGTTGCATGCAATAATTTTTAAATAATAAATTATATATATGTTTAATAAAATATGTGAAATAAATAGTATATATATATAAAATTATAAATTATCTTGTACATTTTTTGCACTTAATTTAAATAATCAAATAATAATTTCAATCTATTATTAAATTTTATATCCATTTTTTCAAGTTAGTTAAATTTATTAAAATTTACATTCATGTTAAAAAACAGTGAATAATTTGTTTTGAGCTTAAGAAATAATATGTGTTATTATTTAAGAAAGACCAAATAAAATTGATCACTTTAAAATTAAATTCATCTATGATTTTTAAAAATCTCTTTAATTTTTTCTAAATTTATTTATTCATAGACCAATTAAATTATAAAATTTATAAGAGTTATATTTTAAAAATTTTATTTTAATCAATTGGTTTCTTAAAATTTGATATGAAAAATTAACAATTTTGATAAACTTGACTAATATATAAAAAAAGGAAAAAAAATAATTTTCTCTCTT
Source organism: Sicyos edulis (assembly GCA_036507275.1). Taxonomy (NCBI): domain Eukaryota; kingdom Viridiplantae; phylum Streptophyta; class Magnoliopsida; order Cucurbitales; family Cucurbitaceae; genus Sicyos; species Sicyos edulis. The sequence continues at coordinate 2,575,866 of CM071856.1, forward strand.
TTTTGTTTTTGCACAACTTCTATTTCTCAAAAGATTATGAATATAAAGGATAGAAATGATATATCACCTTTTTTTTGTAAATATATTCTATCCAATATTTTAAATAAAGTAGTTATACAAATATACAAAATATAATAATAATAAAATGATAATAAAAGACAAATAATAAAGTCAAAGTTTTATATTTGAAATAATAAAACCAAATCTCTAACTATATATTTATTTTCTAAATTTTAAAAATTAAAATATATGTACATAATCAAACAATTATAATATTTGGAGTATTTTAAAATCGAATTCAATATATTGATTTGATACATGGAGAATGCCTTGAAGATTCAATAAAACATCAATATATTATGCTTAATTGAAGTTTATAACGTTTTTTTTTAATTCATGCTCTTAAGGTTTTTCTAAATTTATCTATTTGTAAATGAATTCACTCTTGAATCGTAAAGTTTTACGGAATTACATTTTTTTATCTATTTTCATCTCAAAATTGATAATCACAATTATTAAATCGATTATCATCTTAAAAATTGATAAACGAAATTAATTGTTTAAGTTATATTCTAATTCCATCTTGTAGAAATTTATTTTTAGCCGCGTATATTCAAAATTATTAATATATTTATAAGTAATTATAAATCGATAAGTGTCAAAATTCATTGAAAGAAAGCCACATTTAAGCATTGGAAAAAAGGAAAAAAGATTAAAAAAAACACAAAGAAAAAAAGGAAGGTCAATATTAGAAAAAATACATGTTACAAATTGATTAACAAAAGCAACACATAATCGAGTTATTTCGGTTAATTATCAATTAAATCAATAATTATTAAATTTGGGGAATTAATCCCCATTAGTGGCATTACTTGTAAAGGTCGTTTTACCAAGGGGAAAATAGTAAAAAATTTGTAGTTTATATCATTATTATAATTATAAATAAGCTAAATATATTTATTAGTATACATTTATGAACTTACCTAAAGAATTCATGCACTTAATCTCAAATGATAATTTTATCCAACTTCAAAAAAAAACATTCCACATCTCCAAGTCTTTTTTTGAAGGGCAGTAATTAAGCAACAAAAGATCCCTACAAAAATTATTGCAACAAAAGAAAAATCAAATGAAAGTTAAGGTAAATAATTCAACAAAAATAAGATAATTACAATTTTTTTATTATAAAAAAAAACAAAGGTAACCCCAAATAAAGAGAAAGTTTCAAATGTACTTATAAACAAAATATAGAGAACTATATATATAGTAGGAGATCATTGTTAAACTTTTGAAACTAAAGAATTCTTGTACTCTAACCTCAAACGATAATCAAACTTTTTTTTTTGAATCTACAAGTCTTTTTTTGAAAGACAACAATTATGCAAAAAAAGTTCCCTACAAAAATTATTGCGACAAAAGAAAAATTAGATGAAAGTTAAGTAAATAATCTTACAAAAATAAGATAACTTAGATGAAAGTTAAGTAAATAATCTTACAAAAATAAGATAACTTATTATAAAATAAAAACAAAAAGAAACAAAGAAAAGTAAATCCAAGCAAACAGAAAAGCGTAAGTGTGCTTGTAAACAAAATTGAGAGAACCATTTATAGGACTGAAAAATTCAATTTATTATTGTTGTTATGAAATTTGAAGTTATGAAGTTTAAGAAGATAATATCAATTAAATATAGTTAAATGGACGTGAAAATAAATGAATATTTACACGAATTAAGACATAATATTTATACGTGTGAATATTTTATCGACGCTATTAGAATATAGTTGATTGTATTTTTTTTTTAAATCGGGAAATCAGAGCTTCGTTCCCCAATACCCGGGCACCACTGGTCCGTCCCTAAACCGTGGGACCGAGATACTTCGAAGGGTATTATAGTTTAAGGATTGTATTATTTTAATTATAATATAAAATGTCAAATAAAATCTATGAAATTTGGTAAAAATGTCTTATCTTCTACGTTATAGAGAAGATGAAAATCTAAATGATATCGTAAATATCTTCTATATTATTTACATTTAATTTTTTTTTATATTCCAATAGATGACATGTTTGTAATTTAGGGTATGACTTAAGGGTAAAATCGTCCAAAAATGATTCTCCTCTTAAGCCACATTTAAGGTAGTATGATATGCTTTTTCTTACTTGGATATATACCTCTCATCTATATTTGTAGAAGTTAAACCAAAATTTGGAAACAAAAAAAATTATCTTCCAAGAGTTTGTATTTGTTTTAGAAAGTTGGTTAATATTCACCTACTTTCTTAGTAAATTAAGATAAATATATTGCAGGAAGGGTGGAACACACGATAGAAAATTTGAGTATAAATAGAGGTTAAAATTTCAAAAACAAAAACGTTATCAAGCGGGGCTCTAACTATCACTAGTCTAGATTTTATAATGATGTTGTCTATGTGTTAACTCAATCTTTCTCCACCACCCTTCGAGAAAGTATTGACATAGAGACTCAAAACCTTTTTATAAGTATAAATTGGGGGAAGGAAGACCAAACGATTCTACATAGAAAATATTACTGTTTTCAAATAATATGATAACCAAATATCAATTTTTAAAATTAAATATTGACCAGAAATTGGTTGTCCAATAGCCCTATATCTTTTGGCCTCATATCATAAAATAATAATAATAATAATAATAATAATAATATTACATTTATCTTATTTTACTATTTTAAAGTGTGGTTTAAGTAACGATCAAGTTAAAAAAAAAATTTCGACGATTTAGTCTCTAACCTCTAATATAGGTTTACAAATATATCATTTTTTTATTTAAAAAAAACTCACTCGTTTTCTTTCAAAAAGATGAACCACGTTAAATAAATGATGTCATGTACTTTTAATGGCTACGGTTATTTTTGTTAAAAAAAAGGCTATGTTTATTTAAAAATAAATGAGATGACCACGTTAACTCTTTTTTTTTTTTCCAAGTCAAAGATGCCTCATTCTTATTCCCCACGTATTACTCATTTTTATTAGAAAAGTGCTATAAACATTTAATGCTCATGCACCTTTAGGTTTTTACTTTTTTTCTTAACACCAATTCTCCTCAGATTATACTTACGCTTAAACGTACTAGAAAAATCTAACGTGCTTTTCAAGTGGGAGGATTATTTAATATTTTCTTTATTTTAAAAAATATATTGATGTTCTTAAGGTAATTATCTTATTTAATTTCTTTTTCCTTTTTTAAGATAATAAAAAAATAATATAATGGTGTAAAACAACTATTTAGTATCTAAAAATCATAATTTTATAAACATAAAATAAAATTAAATGTTACGTTTATTTATCATGTTTAAATGTCTAAAAACACCAATAAAAAAGAATAGTATAATAGAAGATTCAAGGATTCAAACCACATATTATAAAGTTGTGGAGTTGAGTTATGTTTGCTTTCATAAAAACATAATTACATATAAAGTAATATGTAAACCTATACAAATTAAAAAATAAGAAATATTTATTTACAACATTTTTACAAAAGAAGTTGTAATGACATAATTTGTTAAATTCTAAAACTCATTAAATACCTTTATTTCATCATTAACTATAGCTAAAGTAGAAAAAAAATATAATTTACTAACATTTTTAGATCCGTCCTTTTTTTATACTTAATGATAAAAGAAAGTAAGATTCATTTAAAGTCTTGGAAACAAATAAGTGCATGCCTTGGGTGGGAAAATGAAAATTAACCTTAAAAATGTAATTTTGGAAGAATAAAAAGTATAAATGTGGATAAGCATATGAAATTAAGATAATCAAATATATTCATTCCATTTTCTAACATTTTGGAAGCAAATAAGTGCATGCTTTGTGTGGGAAAGTAAAACTTAACCTTAAAAATGTTTAGAAGAATGAAGAAGGATAAATGTGGATGAGTATATAAAATTAAGATAATCAAATTTGGAAATAATATTTCAAAAATGATTCTCTTCCTCAAGTCACACTTTAATGTTTTAGTATGAAAAATAGAATTCAAAATAAGACAAAAAACTATGATAAAATATAATAACAAATCATTATTTAAAAAAATATATAATATTCAAAAAGAAAAATAGGTACTTCAATACACAACTACACAATCACTTGATCATGATAAAACAAAGATCATTATAAATACATAAAATGAAAGAGAACTTAAGGAGAAAGAATGTAAAAAAAAAAATCTAATAAATTTCATATTTCTCTTAAATTATACATCATTTATTTCATTTTCTAACATCTTGGAAACAAATAAGTGCATGCTTTGAAGGCTAGAGGGTATTTGTATCAAGATTGAGTTACTTTGAAGATTGAAGAGTTTTTTAAGAACAATGAATTGAGAAGAACAAACTAAATCAAAGATAATAGATCTTAGAGTTGTTGAACAAATGGTGAAAACAACTCATTTTTATAGGTAGAAATTGAGAGTTACAAAACACTTCAAATACCAAAACTCTTAAAATGAATTATTCTCTCATTATGAATTATCATTAATTAGAAAAATTAATTTGGGAAAAAACCATTTATATTCCCACTTTTTAGGAGATTATGCACTATTTAATAGGTATTTATATTTAATTTCTAAGTTATAAAAAGAATTTAATTTTAAGTTATAAAAAAGAAAGTTATAGTTTTTTCAAGTTCTAGTATTAATGGTGTAATAAGTTTAATAAGTAAATTGAGAGGTAAATGAGTGGAGGAGAATGAATTAATTTCATTTATTAAATTTATAATTTAGTGGGTTGATCTTTTTTTTTTTTCTTTTTAGAATTATTCTCTCATTATAAATTATCATTAATTAGAAAAATTAATTTGTGAAAAAATCATTTATATTCTCACTTTTTAGAAGTTTAAACACTATTTAATAGGTACTTATATTTAATTTTTAAGTTATAAAAAAGAAAGTTATAGTTTTTTCAAGTTCTAGTATTAATGGTGTAATAAGTTTAATAAGTAAATTGAGAGGTAAGTGAGTGAAGGAGAATAAATTAATTTCATTTATTAAATTTATAATTTAGTGGGTTGTTCTTTTTTTTTATTTAGTAGAATGGTATTATTTGTAAATATATAATGTGGCTTATGGGCAAAATCGTCAAAAAATGATTCTCTCCTTAAGCCACACTTTAAGGTATTAAGAATTAAGATAAGATTATTCTCAAACATACATGAACGAGTCTTATTAAGTAGAAATGTTCATTTTTTCACGGCGTCGAGGACTTTCTCTAACAGGATGATGAATTTCCATTTAGGCGGCCGATCGAGAAAGTGATTGGGGTGAAAAAAAAAATTCCGCAAACTAAATGGGAATTGTGACCTACATAAAAATATGAATATTTTCTTACAAAATTCAATACGTAGTTGAAAGTTGACAAATACTTATCACTAAAAATTAACTATTGCTTAAAAAATGATTAAAAGTTAACTGATTGACAATTGTTTTATAAAAAAATATTGGATTGAATTGAGATTTGAAAAAAAAAATTAAAAAAATATGAAGTGGAGAATAAATCTCCGTGAAAAACTCGATCCCCGCAATTTCATCCGTGCGAAATTTAATTGCAAATTTTGCGGAGAAGAGAATTAAAATAAGTAATAGAGATGGGACAAAGTCATTCCCGTCTCCGCCCCGTAGACATCTTTATTACTAAGTTAATAGTATGAACTCAAACATAAATACATTGCCAGGTTTGACACTAAATTGGTAAGAGCTTAACAAAGTTCATTTCTATCAACTTCATCTTTCAGCAAATGAATCACACTTTATCTTTCAGTAGGACAAATCACATATTCGTACTCAATCACACTTTGACTCATAATATACTGCTAAAACATGCACCAACTCACATCACGAACAATCATGTGTAACTCAGGTGCACTATATTATCTTCAACCAATAAGTACACTACACTTTTAAATGAGTGAATCACAACTAGCAACTCATGTCACATGACAAGACCTTGTCGAGAGGTCTATCAAATACATTTATAAATTTTAATCTAAAGTTAAATATTTGTAGTATTTAACATGGAACTCAATAACGTAATTTCTATCTTTTTAATTTTTTTATTTGACACAAACTTTTGGGGAGATTTGAGAGAATGAAAATAAAATGACAAGTAATAAAATTAAATGATAGAGATTAAACCTTGGGCACCAAATCGAGGTAAACACAAGTAACAATGATATCTTCGATCATAGACAACCTAATGAAATAAATTATCCAACAATTTCTACCTAATCGACCTTAATGGAAAAGTGGCAAACTCCTAATTAAGCAAGAATAGAGGGAAAACTAAAATGATTGTAAAAAAAAACCCGGATGAAAAGATGGCGGTCTAAGGTTTTTTAAAAAGTCGTACTTTTGGTGGCGGGCAAGCTGTTAGTTGTTAACGGTGGCAGAAAAATATGTCCTTCATCAATTACTTGGTGGCGGGCTGTAATATGTCCACCATTAATTACTTTTGGTGGCGGGCAATGCCCGCCATCTTTTGTTAATGGCTTTTGAAACCAAAATTTCTCCACTTCTTTTTATCCTTTTTCGACATAAACCCTCTTTTCTTTTCTTCTCCTTTCTTCGACAAACCCTCTTCAAAAAATAGGCATTGTCCATAACGTCGCTCGTGAGTAACTTTCTTTTCATCTTCATGCATACGTTTTTTTATTGTTGTTGTTGTTGTAGTTATAGAGCATTCTTTATTATTGTAGTGTGGATTGTGTATTGTGATTTATTTAAATTTCATTTTCTTTCTTTCAAATATCATATCATGAGAAGCAAATTGAAGTTCGAGAATTTGGATTTTATTTTCATCTGTTGCAAGGGAGATTGTTTTGGTCTTATAGGTAGATGAAAAGTACTTCAGGAGTGTAAAGAACTTAATAAACAACTTATTAACTTCAAGATTCATTTTCTTTATTTATCGTACTCATCAATACATGGTATATCTCATGTGCTATTTTTCTGCTGTGACGTTTTATATTTTATCTTGATCTTTGGTGGATTTTTGTTCTTTTTTATTATATTGTTGATTTTATTACTGTTTTTGTGTTGATTTAAGTTTTTTGCTTAGTTGTTATTGATTTTTTTCTAAACTTTGGGTGTTTGTTAATGTGTTTTGAAGATTGGATTGAATTTGAGAGATGAAGATATCGATTTCTCCTAAAAATTATTAAAGAAGTGGTGGTGGAGAGTATGAAACTGTACAAATATTTTCCTGTCTGCCTAGAATTGATGAGGTTGAAGGAGCAAGGGTTTTGATTAGCAACATTGTAATTAGAATAAATAGTATTGGTGGCAGGCATTATGCGTATACCTTTTGTGCCCGCCATCGTTTGTCTACAATGTCATCATTATTAATGGCGGGTAGATGCATATTTTCTTCTAGTGCTAATTCAATCTCTTGATTCTTAGGTCCTAACGTGCAATCTACATAAACGAAGAGGAAAACTCTACTTCTTCGCAAACATGTGACAACCCTATTGTAAACTAAATCTTATGGTCATATATTTAATTGAAAGCAATAGGTTGTCAATCCGTCAACAAAAGAACATATGATATGAACATGAAAAAGAATCTAAAAATAGAATATGCTTGAAAAATATGAAAAAATATAAAGATCTCAGAAAAATAACATAGTACCGTGTTTACGACTCGAAACGGTGTTGAGAGTCTAGCCAATCATAAAAAAAAAAATGAAGCCTAAATACCAAAATCTAATGAGATGGGAGAAAACTAGATGAAGACACGAAGAAGTAGCAAAAGATGGTGCTCAAATCCAAACTCTCTAGCTCCCCATAACCTGAAAATAAGAAAAATGTGTATTTTATAGTGGTCTCGCACGATGGTTGCGGCTAACCCTAGGTAGTTACGTAATATTTTTGTTTTGCAATATCTTTTTACACATGTGTCCAATTGACCTCCAATTTGTTGCATTGGAACTGTATTTTGATGTAAGTTTTTAAAAATCCACTTTGAGAGTTAGTGGAACATCCCTAGCAACTCATACTACACCCTCAAATGAATGAAGCACTACTAGCAACAAACGCTACACTCTTCGCTTTGGTGTATCTCATATTGAATTTAATTTCCACCTTAAGAAATTCTCTCAAGTAAGAAAAATGATTTATTTATACCATACAAGATTTTCATCTTTCAAAATTCTTTTTCTTCCTTTTCAAGACTATTATTTACAGAAAAATAATTATATCTCAAAAGAAAATGAAATTTTATAAAAGGAAATTTCCCTCGGAAGGAAAATTTGAAAAAAAAAATTCCATTTTGTTTTGCAAACAGATCATTTTCTTTTCTCACTCAATGTTTCATTATTTTTTTTTTTTTTCAAAAGAAAATTTTCAAATTATTTTTAGTTTAACTAAAATTGGTCATACTAGACTTTCATCAATATATTCAATAAAAATAAAACTCAATTCTTTTTTTCAAATTTAGTTTCATTTTATTTTTCTCGGTATACTTTAATTTTAATTTCCATTTAGCCTCAACATTTAAAAGAAATATTAATTTATCAAAACATCTTTGAAATCGTTAAGTAGTATTTTCTTTTCTTGTTTAAGTTTAATAATTATTGAAGACAGGAGATTCAAACTTAATTGATCATAAATATACATTTTGCACTCAGAAATGAGACCTAACGTGAAATTTTATGGGTATTATCTGGCTTCAACTGTTTTACTATTTGTACAAAAAAAAATGTGTTTTCCTATTTTAATTTCTGACCAAAATAGTGGCTTTTATTCAATAACTTTGCCATATTATTTGCGATTGTTAGGTACGTTTTAGTCAATTTCAAAAAGAGAGTAAGAATAACAAATCAATTCTAACTAAAGAGGTTAAGATATTTAAGTTACTAACTTTAAAATTTTGTTCTATATTAGTTCATAAACTTTTAATAAGTTCAATTTTAATCTTTTTACTTTTAAATTTGTTCCATTTTGGTACCCGAACTTTGAAATTTCAATTTTAGTCCCTAAAATTTTAAAATAAAATAAATTAGTTCTTATTGAATTTATTAGGTTATTTTTCCTTTAAAAAAAATACGGTCTTTCTTTATAACTTTTAGAAATATATACACATATTTTCTTTATTTATATTAAAATTATTAACATGGTTAAACTAGTTTCAATAGATATTAAATTCAAATTTATCACCGGAATTAATTTTAAACTTTATTAAAATTTAGGAAATAAAATAGAACAAATTTGAAAGTTCATTACCTAAAATTAGACATTTGAAAGTGAAGATATCAAAATGGTATAAATGAAAAGTTTAGGCTTTGTTTATAACTATTTTTTTTTTTTACTTTTTAAAAAATAAAAATCATATATCTTTGATAACAGTTTTTTGTTTTTTAAATACCAAAAACTAAAATTACGTTTGATAACTTTTTTTTTTAATTTTTTTAAAAATGAAAATTTATTGTTTTTAATAATTAATAAAATGAAATTAATCTATTTTAATTTATTATTGATTCCATAAACCTCACATTGGTGGGTTCCAACTTTATTTGTGGCATATTTTATTACTTTTTTTTAGCATTTTCAAGAAAAAAACCTGATTTTTAAAATCTACTTTTTAGTTTCTAAAATTCCTTCCATATTTAAAAAAAAAACCAAAATGAGTTATCATATACAAACTTTTTTTTATCATAGAGTTTTGAAACTCATTAAACACAAATTCAAGAGCTTAGAACTAAAATTAAAATTCAACGTAAGTCTAAGGCCCGCTTGATAACTAACTATTTTGTTTTTCATTTTTTGTTTATGAAATTTAAGCCTATAACAACTATTTTACTATACTTTTTTCCTTATTTGAATATTATACATCTTACCTATATTTTAATAAACAAAACCAAAATTTGTAAACAAAAAAAGTAGCTTCCAAAAATTTGTTTATGTTTTTGAAATTTTGTTAGTATTCTCCTACTTTCTTAAGGAAAGATGGATACATTGTATGAAAGATGGAGCACATGGTAGGAAATTTGAATAGAAATATGCTTAAATTTCATAAACAAAAACAAAATGATTATCAAGCAGGGCCTAAACTATCAAAACAAAAGTACTCAACTTTCATGAGTAATAGCCAAATACTTCCTTTTTCAAAAAAAAAAAAAAAAACCCAAATTACTTCCTGCCTTCAATTGATTATTCATAAATATATACATATATATATATATACATATATATATATATATATATATATGCACACACATATGTATATGTAGAAAGAATATTAAAGGCTAATTCTCAAAAATATATATATATATATATATATATATATATATAGAAAATCTAGTAGCCAAATGAAAAATCTACTAATCAAATTTAAGAAATATCTATTAGAGAATATGGGGTTCCACCTCAAAACCAATTGGTAATGAGAGAAGTAATCCAAATCCATATCTCTTTTATATTGATGTTGGACTCCCCACGTTTCCAATGTGGGACAATTGAGATCTCAACATAGCCCCTCAAGATGGTGTCGTTTGGGCTTTTATGGACTCTGATACCATATTAAAGAATATAAGGTTCCACCTCAAAACCAATTGGTAATAAGGGGAGTAATCCATATCTCTTTTATACTGATGTTGGACTCCCCACTTTTCCAACGTGGGACAATTGAGATCTCAACAATATCTATTAACTATTTAAATACTAAATGTAGAAATTATATTACAACTAAAATATTCTTAGCTCAAACCTTTCATATTTCCTTAAATTAAAAACACTGACCCTTCTTTCTCTCCCGCTAAAATTCCATCGGAAAAACCATCATTCATCATCTGAAAAATCAACTTCTTCTAAACAATCCGCCATGGCAATTTCTTTCACCAAATTCTTCGCCATTCCAATGATGATCACAATATGTTCGATGATGTTCGGGTGTGGAAGTTCGAGATTATTCGATTATCCAGCAGCGTTCAACTTCGGTGATTCGAACTCCGACACGGGCAATATCGTCGCTGGCAATGGATTTAGCCTTGGTTTGCCTTATGGACAAAAGTACTTCAAGACTCCTTCGACTGGAAGGTTCTCTGATGGTCGCCTCATCGTTGATTTTCTCAGTAAAATTCTATCCCTTTATTGCTTTCTTTTACTAATTTGCCAGTTTATATGCTTATCTTTCTTGCATGTGCTTGAAATGGGTGATATTATTCATTTCGTTTCAACTCATTTCATTTTTAGTAAATTAGTAACAATGTTTCTGAATTTTGATTTATTACAATTTAGTTTGTACTATTAAGTTTTATTTTTTAAGCAATTAGTATTTTAGTATTTTAACTTTAGTATGCAACATTTTAGTCACTATATTTTAATTAAATGTTGATATTTAATAAGGACTTTTGCATGTATATTACAAAAGGGCTAAAATATTACATCAATAGTACAATAATGAAAATATTTGTATAGCAAAAAATGTAAATTGATTGACTTCCATATTGATAGATTCTATTGGTAGAGGCTGATAGAATCAATTACTCATAAATAAAAGTAAATTGATAGACTTCCATCACTAGATAACCATAGATTCTATCAAAGTTTTTTTTTTTTATCAAAAAGGGTAAATAGATATTTTTTAAAAGTAAGCAGAATTTGCTATAAACGAATTATTTTTAAAAAATTGCTATACATCGCAAATTCCCTAAAATAATATGAACTTTCTAACTTATAAACATATTGAATTCCTAATAAGTTTATTGAGTGCATTCCGGGATCTATTGATTTTTTTTTTAAATGATACTTTTTATGTTAGCTCACCTGCTAAGCCGACTATTATCATTCAAAAAATGAATGATTTGATTTTCCTCTCTCTCTCTCTCTCTCTTTTTTTTAATTTAAAAGAAAATAATATTAGGATATTATATGGTCGTTGAATTTTGAAGAGTGTAGGAGTGGCAGTTCAGAAAAATGCCAAATCTCAATTATTTCACAAAATATAAAAATTCAATTTGATAAGATGGAGTTAGAGATATGTCCTTTTCGATCTCAATCTTGCATGGAACTTCAATCCCTATCTTAATTCCATTTTTCAAATTCGGAATTCTAAGTGGATTAAGACATTTTAGGCAAAAAGTTTATCCATTTTATTGTTTCACAATTAAGAAATAAGTAAACAAAATAATGCATTTAAATCCAAATTGAGGGAAATAAAAAGTTACAATACACAATATTTCATTCAAAATAAAAATAGAAAACAACTAGATCCTATCTTCAAAATTAAATTGATTTGTTTTTTTAAATTAAGTTCCATCTATGAACGTTGATTTTGGGCTTTAGATTCTCGTTGATTTTTTCTATGATGTTCTGTTCCCAACTCTTTATTCTCACATTTCCCTGTTTGGCATTTTCGTTTAATTTCTTTTGAATTTTCAGTTCTCGACTTGCCCATTTCCTATTTATCATTTTCCCCTCTTTTTATATTCTTGAAATTGTTGAGGATCCACGGTGAAAGCGAGAAAACCTTCGATGCTTATAAAATAGATAAGTTATTCTTCTAATTAAAATAACATGTTAATTAATATGGTATCAGAACTTAGTAAACTTTTATAAAATGTAGATATCTATCTCAAAATCAATTGACAATGAAAAGAGTAGTACGCTTATCTCATGAATGCAATGTGAGACAATTATGAGATTCTAACATATCACTACTAGAAAAATGGGCTTCTATGACACTTGTACAAATACATTTTGCAAGAAAGGAGGAAAAAAAGAGTCATAAAAAGTGAAAACACGCGTTTCTGATGAGGAAAGTTAAAATTTACTAGTTACGGCCATTTATGACTAATTTTTAGAGTCATTCTATCTTGTGTTCGTGAGGTTTTGGGTTCGAGATAGAAATAAATCATTTTCAATTTCAGCCCCACCATTAATTTCTAGGGCACTGCAACTGAACATACCCTTTCTCCTCTCCAACTACATCTTCTCAAATTTGTAGGGTGCAATTTTTGGGTTTTTTCCTCGCTGGATTTCTTCCATCTTTGTAAGGTCAAATTTTCAGTTTAATTTTAGTTTCCATTTTGCTCCATTTTAGTTTTCTAGAGACAAGTTGAAATTGTTGATCTTGGAAAAAAACCCTGAACCTCCGTCTTCCTCCTCCCCCTTTGTGTTTTTGAATTTCTCAAGCCGCCATCAATCGTTCTTCAGTCACCATCAACATCAACAACATTCAACCTCCATCGAAACTCTATTGTCTCCAATTTTGCAGGTAGGCTTTCCAATATCTACTAATATTTTAGTTTTGATTGAAGGAAAACAAAATGATTTTGTCTAAGATTAAAAAAAAAAAAAAGAACAACGTCATTTTGGGCAAGCCCAAAACTATGCCAGCTGGAGACAAGCACGCCTACGTGTGAGTATCTAAAGGTAGTGGCATCTTGAGTTGTGAAAGAAAACAACCTGGAGCGTGGGGGTCATCGCCTTCACCAAAACTTCGACGAACTGTTCAATGTCCACAACGAATTGTAGGCGCTTTCTGGTTTCCATCATCCACCAAGCCACAATCGTTCAAATGGTCACCAGTTAAAGGGCTGTTTTGTTAAGTTTCACGGTGGATTTTTAACATATTGGTAAGCTACTTGGTGAAAATGAGGGTTCAAGGGATCGGTTTGGAGGTTGGTTGTTTTGAATTTGATAGGCTAGTCATTAATTCTCTGTTTTAAGTTTTTGACGAAAGTTCTTTGATGAATTTCTTATTAGGTGTTTTGGTGGTGCTTGGTTGATAAAATCATGACTCAAAGGTTCCTATTATACCAGGTATGAAAGGGAGAATATCGTTGTTTTAGGTGTTTTTTTTTTTAGATATTTAATTTATGAAGTGTTAGAAATCAAGGTGAGGTTACATATTGATGTGGGCATGAATAAAAAAGGATAAAAGTGTGGGATGTTGTAATAGGAAGGATAATTACCATTTAGTCAATTGTAGGAAGTCACTTTGGGTGGCACCTCATTTTTGTCTTAATATATTTTCATTGAAGCATGCTTGATGATAAATATTTGAACTTTGGAGCTTTATGCTTGTTTGAATGTTGAAGATGTTTTGTTATTGTGAATAGGAAATATTGTAGTGAGTCTTTGTATGCAATATGAGCAATGTGCAACATGATGTGTGGTTATTTAAATCTAGACTCTATTCTTGCAAAGATGGCGTAGGAATATAATGAATATAAGTGTACAATATGAGAGTGATGAGCTTAGGCCCCATTTGATAACCACCTTACCATGTGTTTTTTTCTTACTCGGATATCTACATCTTACTTATATTTTTAGAAATCAAATCAAAATTTGGAAACAAAAAAAGTAACTTCCAAAAGTTTATTTTTATTTTTGAAATTTAGTTAGCATTCACCTATTGCTAATTTTGCATATTTATTTAGCTGGTTAACCAATGTGATTATATCCATGGTAAATCTTGTTCTCAGTAATCAATCAAGGGTAAGCATTAACTCCTTATTTTTCTTTTTCCTTTTTTTATTCACCTTTTGTGCGGCCGCTACGAGTACAACAATTCCTCTTTTTCGAAAAAAGTTGTCCTCTTGATGTCCATTTCTAAAATGCTAATATAGTTTTTCTATTTCAGTTTTATATGGTTTTAAGAAAAATCCACATTTGAAGTTACTTTGTTGCAGATGGTTTTTATCATTATTATTTTTATTTCTCTTAGGTTTGCACCGATGACCCTATTCCTGCGTAAATCCACCACTGCTTCAATCTCTTTCAAGTAAGACTCCCTTATTTTCTTATGCATTTCAACTTTTTACTCCCAGTTTGAGAAAATTATATATAATGAGTTTGATGAAAAGGGGGTTAATGAATTAGCTTAAGATAATGTTTGATTCATTTATGCTATAAAACTATTTGGTTGGTTGTTGTATGTTGATATCTCTTTATGAAAAGAAGGAATTTATTTAATTATTTTTAATACATGGATGTTGAATAGGCATAATATATCAACCATTATTTTTTTCTTTGAATTGTAATTTTGTCGTACTCTAAAATCTGCATCTATACTTTTAATTGTCAAACTATTATGGAAATTTTTTAAAACCTTTTGATGCTTCTATACTTGGCTTTCTGCTTGTTTTTTTAAAAAATTATATCTATTTGTTCGTTTGCTTGAGCTTAATTAACGCATGCAATTTGAATTATGATCTTTATGTGCCTCTAGCAAGAGTCAACAAATGATATTATTTTTAATTTACAGGCTGCATTTGAGAGCACTTGTGGCATTATTGATTTTAGATTTGAAAGTTAGGATCATGATTTTGCATTTGAATGACTTCTTATTTGTATAACTCACTGGAGATTTCTTATTATCTTGATATGGGAGATTTATTTTGGTATGGCTGGTTTTCTTTTTGAATAAATATGGCTTGTACAAGTGATCATTGATAAAGTGATTTTCTTCTTTAGAGTTGGAGGGCGTGAAGATCTCAGGCTTGTGGTTCGAGTCTTCCAACCCCTTATGTACTCAACCATCATGGATTGATGTAGTGGTCAAAAGTTTTAGTTTAGTCAAAGTTTTTTTATTCTTTCTGTTATACTAGTAACTTTAAGATATGAATGTTTGTTCTAAGTAGAATATGTATGATTTCTTGAGTATACATTTCATTGTGACTCTAAATTTTGCAGTTAATCTCTTTTCAATCTTTAGCTTGAAAAATGGTATGTGTTTCTAAACATTCTAATGCTTTCTGTTACTTTAGGTTATATACTTCAAGTTGTCTACATTGTTTTGATATATATGTTTTATTGTGTGGACAATATGTAGGTATTTTATTCAAGGAAAGGATCGTTTACATCTACACTTATCGTACAAGTTGTCAACTCATTTATACTATGCATAAGGGATAGCAGGCCATGTTCTTTTGTAATGTCGTAAACTTTATAGTTTTCAAACATTTTGTAGATATGTTAAGAATTATCAAGTGTATTTGTTATTGGCATGATTTTTTTTTTGAAGTGTAATGTACAAATTTCTTAATTATACATGAAATGATATTTGTTGAAATTTCTTTTGTTTAGTTTTGTGTATGTATATTATAAATTTTTCTTAACAGGTGAAGGTACAAACGGAACAAGTTCTAAATAGACACAAAAGTGTCATAAAAACTGATAAATTGATATAAATAAATAGTCATATTACATAAATTGATGACTATAAAAAAATGTCAATATATTAGTTATAATGACAATATTAATGTGTCATTAATAATTCTTCAATGACTATGTGCATGTGTCATTAATGACTCAATAATGACTATAAGATAATGTCATAAATAACTTGACCATGACACTAAAATATTGTCGTTGATACTTCTTCAATGACTATGCATATCTGTCTTTATTAGATCAACCATGACTATAATAAATTGTCATAAATGACTCGATAGTGACTATAATAAAATGTCATTATTGGTTCTACCACGACACTTTTGTCGTAGTGTCATGGTTGAACCTTTCGTGACAGCGGATACAATGACTCCTATTTTTAGTCATGGAAGATGTTTATGTTTATAAATTATAGTCATTATACACCAACAAAAGCAGTATCTTAGTTGCATGTTTATACACCAAATGACTAAGAGGTCATGAGTTCAAATCTTCCCTCTCCCAAGTTTTGTAACTCAAAAGAAAGAACATACTACTCAAGATAGTGTCTCTTGACCGACTACCCTTTTGAGCTTTAATGTATCAACCTAAAGAACGAGTAGAAAATGATAAATTCGCTTCAAGCTTTTTTTTTTTCTTTTTTTATAGTATAAATACCGATTTCTGAATTCGAACTCGTGACTGTGGAATTGAAATGAATTAACATCAATCAAGATAACCAATTTATTGATGAAAAAGAGTATTTATATTAGGATGAGTCCTTACTCCTTAACCCAGGTGGACCGAAAATGGTTAATAAAAATATAAAACAAGGCTGATAAACCTTCTATAACCAATGAGAAAACAGCTTTCAACAAACTAACATAGTACATTATTCCAATAATTTTAGTATAATGAGCACAGATACCATATTAAAAAGTGTAGATATCTATCTCAAAATTAATTGACAATAAGAAAAGTTGTCTACCTATCTTATAAATGCTTGTTAGAATTTCCATTTTTTTATTGTGGGACAACTGTGGGATCTTAACATCGTCTATAAGGTACTTGCTCACTGATCTGTGTGTAACTAAGAAGTCATGAGCTTGAATGTCCTCATCCCAAATTATTGTAATCTAAAAAAAAAACTATGTTATTCTAGAATTACTTAGTTGAAGTTTCGCTGACCGAACAACGATCGAGGATCTTGCTCAACCCTTTCTCTCTTCTATCCATAGACCAATAAACCTATATTAGTAAACCACATAAATTAGTATGTTTTGTCAAGTCAAGTGTTTTTTTTTCTATTTTCTTGATTGTTGGTTCACTTTCGATAAGAATTTAGTCTACACCCCATGTTATCTAATAGAGATTTTCATACATTTTTTTCGTTAATTTTCTATTCCCAACACTTAAATCTCACATTTCCCTCAACTTTACTGATACTTGAGATTCTTGTTTTTCTTGGTATTTTTTTTTCTCAGCAATTGCATGCTAACCTTTAGATGTTGTTTACAATATTATTTTTGTTTAGTGAAAGCAATGAAGATGCCATTTTTAAATCCGTATCTTGACTCCCTTGGCTCACCAAATTTCCACAAGGGCTGCAATTTTGCGGCGGCAGGCTCAAAGGTTCTTCCAGAAACAGCTTCACTTTTTAGCCCTTTTTCATTTGGGGTTCAGGTTAATCAGTTTCTCCATTTCAAAGATCGAGTTCTCGAGCTTCGAGCCGGCAAAGGTATGAATATTGTTATTATTATTTTTTTTTTAAAACTAGGAAATTAGAGCTTCGCTCTCTCCTATACCAGGGACACCATTGGTCCGTCCCTACACTGTGACACCGGGATACTTCGAAGGGTATTCTAATTTAAGCGCTTTCCAGCGATCTCGAACCAGGGATCTCTCAAGGAAGCATGCTTTGAAATTCTTAGCCTCAACCGCTGGGCTACCCCTTAGGGACGATTATTGTTATTATTATTATAAAGTACTTGCACCAACATGAACATAAACAAACTGTTTTGTTGACATTCTTAATTTCTATGTTGTTTTTTTGTACTGTGTAGGTGGTAGGAAACTTGGTAAGTACCTACCAACTGAAGATTTCTTCCACAAGGGGCTTTACATGTTTGATATTGGTCAGAATGATATTGATGGTACATTTTATTCCAAAACTTTGCACCAAGTTCTTGCTTTAATACCTACCATTTTGGCTGAATTTGAGACTGGACTTCAGGTTAGGACTCAATGGTTTCTTTCTCAGTTTTTTATTTTTATATTCGTAACCATCTTATCTAGTTTGGACGCATTTCGACTATTGTCAAGCGACATATCACCTAACTTCACAACATTATTTATAGTGGACTTGTAATGGTTTGTGGGTTACTTAACAATCTCAAATATTATAGACTTGTGGTTGTTCTATAAAATTAGTCGAAGCGAATGAAAGTGAATTCAGACACTAACTACCTATAGTATAGCAACTGTGTTCACTAAAACTTTACTTATGTATTGTCAAGTAAATGTTGGAAAACAGAACAGGGTGAGGGAAAAGTTCCAACTTCGTTTACTATATTCGGTATGATAAAACTATATGTTTGGTCGAATGATGTAATAGAATTTTATGAGAGGTGCTAAATCTAAACTCTTATACCTTTTACGTTACATTTTGTATTCTTTATTATCTAAATAAAACGGTTATTCTTCTCTATCTATGAACATAGTTAACACAACGCATCTGAACCATATATGTTTTGTCTCGCATTCTTTTATTCTTTGATTGTTGTTTACAATTGATTTACTAAAAATAAAACTTATGGTTGTTATTATCATGAAGTGGCCTAATGGTAAAAAATGACATTTAGTAACTAAGAAGTGATGAGTTCAATCTATGTTGACCACAGACCTAAGAATTAATTTCCTACGAGTTTCCTTGACATTCAAATAGTGTAGAATCGAACGGTATGTTCTGTGATAATAGTCAAGATGTGCATAAGTTGACCCAGACAGACGGTCACTCGTACAAAAAAATACATATGGCCGTTACTTCAGCATCCTTTTTTGCTTGTTATTCAGAGACTGTACGACCAAGGGGCTAGAAATTTTTGGATTCACAACACAGGTCCTCTAGGATGCTTAGCTCAGAATGTTGCTAAATATGGAACTGACCCATCAAAGCTTGATGAATTTGGATGCATCATTTCACACAACCAAGCCGCCAAACTCTTCAATCTACAGCTTCATGCTCTCTCTAAAAAACTGCAGAGCCAATATGCTGATAGCAACTTCACATACATTGATATCTACTCAATCAAATCAAATCTCATCGCCAATTATTCAAGACTTGGTCAGCCATCTTGTTGTACTTTTGTGCATGTAATAGTCTCAATTTCTGCTGTCAAGTCTGATATTGTGTTGTATTGTGTGTGGTAGGTTTTGAGCACCCTATTATGGCTTGTTGTGGCTATGGAGGTCCACCGCTCAACTGCGACAGTCGAATCGTGTGTGGACAAACGAAGACGTTGAATGGAACGTTGGCCACAGCGAAAGGGTGCGACGATAGCTCAAAGTACATCAATTGGGATGGAGTCCATTATACAGAAGCTGCAAATCAATATGTTTCATCACAAATATTCACTGGAAAGTATTCTGATCCACACTTTTGAGACAAATGCATTTCCTTCTCAAGCTCTACTATGGGATATTCATTCGGGATTTGAAACAAAGATCTGACCATGGGATCAGATCAGGGGGGTAGCTTCATTGACTGTAAGGGTTGGCTTTGAATAATAATAATTCATTTTTGTTTAGACATGGAATCAAATAATTAATTCTCAAAGTTCAGGACAAATGCAATGAAACTAAAGTAAAAGAAAAATAGACTTGTCAATTGTTCTTAAATTTGTGCAATTGTTAGATCAATCATGAATTTTTCTCTGGTAAGGTAGAGTTGCTAAGTCAACAAGGCTTCAACCATTCAAAATCATAAAACATATGAAAATTTCTAAAAGAAAAGGGGTATGTAATTGGCATATCATACACAATTCGGATAAAATATTATAAAAATATCAGCTAAAAGAATAATGGTAAGTATTTAAAATAAAATATAAAAAATACCACCATCCATCCCTCCCATTCAGGTAGAAAATCTTCTTCTCAAATGTTTTCTTCTATTGCTTAATCCTTTTTGTCAAATTCCAAAAACAAAAACGCCCTAAATAAAACTTTCCTCTTTCCATGTAATATAAAATAAAATATATTAAATTTATAAATAGATACTAATATACAATGTTTACAATAAACAAAAGGGAATCTTGCCTGTATAACAAAAAATGACAAAATATTTGTATCTATAGCACAAAATCAAAATTAATTCATTTGTAGCAGAAAATTCAAATTGAGTTCTATCATTGGTTGAGGTTCTATTAGTGATAGAATTCAATTAATGATAGACTCATTCTATCACTGCTTGAGTTTACTATCAGCGATAAAAATCCAAATGGAGTTCTATCCCTATTTGAGTGATAGAAATTAATGTGCGATAGATGAATTATTTTAAAAATTTGCTGCAGATATAATACAAGAGGTACAATATACTATTGATGGTACATTCTCTAAACAAAACATCAATCCTTAAACAGGATTTTTTATATATACCTTCTAAAACACTCATCCCCAAACAAATACTTCGTACCTCCAAACCACTTCTTCCTCTTCCTCGTCTTCTCCTCTTCGTGTTCCTCTTCCTCTTCCTCTTCCTCCTCCCTCCTTTCCTCTTCCTTTTCCTTCATCTCCTCCAAATAACAGCATCGAGATAAATCAACGCTTTCAACAAACTCAAAAGAAATATATGAATCATCGAAGCCACTCTTAGTTTTAAACCAAAGTTGTCTATCAAACCCTGCAAGAAATCTACTTCTTTCTAAAATTATGAGATATTTTCTGTAGGAGAGTTCATCTCTAATAGTTACTTCACGATCTTCATACTTCAAATGGGAAAAAGATGATCTGAAATGTGATCCCACTTGCATTATCAAAATGCCCGTAAGATCACTCAAAGCTTTCTCCAGTGTAGTCTCTCCCATGTTGTCGTCATATTCGTTGCATATAGATTTCGCCAGTGCAGTCTCTCCCATGTCGTCGTCATATTCGTTGCATATAGATTTCCCGAGTCAGTGATCTCCCATGTCATCGTCATATTCGTTGCATATAGATTTTGCCGTGAAAGTCTCTCCCATGCCGTCGTCATATTCATTACATATAAATTTCACCAGCGCAGTCTCTCCCATGTCGTTCATGCCAATTATGGAAGTAAAACCATTATATGTTACATGCAAAGGGAAAATTAGAGGTGGTGTTTTGGAATCAATTCTATTTGGATCATAATTTGCTACACTCAACATTGCTTTGCAATTCAACCTCAGAGAGATTTCTTGAACAAAGCGTATGACAGAATTAGCCTCGATATTCTGTGCCATTAAACAAAGAAATTAGCCTCAACATTGCTTTACAACAATAATTAAATATTACTGTTGTTCATCTGATAGATTTCACTTGCTCAATGGTTTCTAAAGAAATATCAAATTAGAAGGACATAAATTGCAAGCGCAAGCATTCAAAGAATAACAAAGTTAAATTATTAACGAAGAAGCAATCAATACTCACAGATTTGGAAATTTCTCAGGTCGATAAAAGTCGGTATAATTTACCACGGGCCACTTGACATTTGTTTGTATTCCATGGAGCTCTTCAGTGACATGAACACCATAGCTTCTTACAAGATTACAATAACATCATTAACAACGTTAAACCAGATCAAATTTCATTCCAATCCTCCACTCCTTAAAAGAAGTTGATACTAACCATGTATACTCTGATTTTGATGGAAGAAATTTTCTCAAAAAGAGTAACGGAGACTATCTTTGATGCATATGTTAAATGAAATAAAGGCTCCATTTTTATGTGAATGTCCATTCACTTTAAAAACAATACAAGTAGCCAAAGTTCTTTTCATGTTGGAATAGTGACGAAAGCTGGCACGAATTAAATTTGTTGTGGTCTGATAGCTGAACCATTCTGGGATCTCACTATCTGTGAACAAGAACTCTCTTCGATGGTCACCCAATCTAATGTCCTAAAAAAATAGAGAATTTACTATCAGCAGCACATTCTACCTCTTCTATTATATTTCTAGCCGAATTTTTAAAATAATTCACTATAGCACATTAATTTCTATCACTCAACTAGTGATAGAACTCAACTTAAATTTCCATCACTGATAGAAAACTCAAGCAGTGATAGAATGAGTCTATCATTGATTGAATTCTATCACTAATAGAACTCAACCAGTAATAGAGCTCAATTTGAATTTTCTGCTACAAATGAATTAATTTTGATTTTGTGCTATAGATGAAAATATTTTGCTCTTTTTTGTTATACATGCAAAATCCCCTAAAAAATATGAACTCATATGCATAAAGTGTTTACCAAGGAAGAAAACAAGATGAAAAAAATTAACAGGGAGAGTAGTAAAAGAGATGAACTGTGTTTGTTTGATATTATATCCATAATGTGATTTGGAATTGTAGTCAATGATTTGCACCCACTAGCATCCATGTTTTCTATACTCTGTGGAAGGTTCGGAATTTCTCGAAGAAACTTGCAATTCCTTAATTCAAGATTCTCTAAGGATCTAAGCTTATGGAGACAGGAGGGTAAACTAGAAAATTTGTTTTCTGATAAGAGGAGTTGTTTTAATAAAGGAAGGACATAACATGAAGTTTGTAAGATATCTAAATTTGATATGTTACAATGTCGTAGATCCAAAAAAGTGAGCTGGGAACATAAAATGTTTTCTGGAACTAGTAAATGGAGATATTCTAAGCTCCATGAAGTTTCGGGGAATGTTTCGAATCGACAACACCGACAAATTTGAAGTCTCCAAAGACGGTTTAAGACATAAATTGAACTTGGAAGGAGATGAGATTAGAGCAACCATCAAGGTTTAATTCTAAGAGCCCA
This sequence comes from Sicyos edulis, assembly GCA_036507275.1. NCBI lineage: Eukaryota > Viridiplantae > Streptophyta > Magnoliopsida > Cucurbitales > Cucurbitaceae > Sicyos > Sicyos edulis. The sequence continues at coordinate 2,599,002 of CM071856.1, forward strand.
ATAAGATATCCAATTGATGTAGGTAGCTCTTTTATGGCAGTATTTTTCAAATCCAAGGACTCTAAAGATTTCATGTTTTCAGCAATTTCTGAAACTTCTCAAGCTTGCAACAGCCAGAAAGATAAAAAAACTTAAGAGACTTTAGCCTAAGGTAGCTTGGAAGCCTTTCAAGGTTAGTGCACTGTCTCATGCTGAAGATAAAAAGCTTATCCAATGATCCAATTGACTCGTGAACTATTCTTAAATTTGTGCATTCGTCGAGATTCAATTCATAAAGGTTTGATGATGCAGAAAAGTCGGGAATTTTCTCAAGCCTTTTGCAGCCAGAAAGCTTCAAAACTGTAAGACACTTTAACAAGCTGTAGTGTGGAAGCTTTCTAAGGTTACAACAACCATCAAGCTTCAAAATAATAAGTTGTTCAAGAGAAAAAACAGACTTATCAATTGTTCTTAAATTTGGACAGTTGCTAAGATACAATTCTTCAAGGTTTGATGCTCCAGAGAAATTACGAATTTTCTCTAATAAAGTAGAGTTGCTAAAATCAACATGCTTCAACCTTTCACAAACCTACAAAATATGAAAAAGAAACCAAGAGAAGGGGTACTTAATTGATATATCAAGCATAATTTAGATATAATATTATAAAAATAGAAGCTGGCCCAGACATATAAAATTAAAAAAAGAAATTTAAAAGTGCCTTTAGAGCACACGTTAACATATCTAGCATTTACGTTAATATAGACTATGAGTTAATATAAATAGTGAGTTATTATATGTTGGAATAAACTTTAATGCACTGTTTTCAAAGCGCAACGTGATACTCTTCTTGATCGCCTCAAAGCAAGAGGCGATAAAAAGGCGAGACTCGAGTGAAGAGAAGCGCATTTATAAATTGATAATAAAACATGTGTATATTTCCATAAAATTTTGAATTCATATCGGAAATATACTAAAAAGTAAAAAAATAAAAGATTAATAAATCACAAAAATTATGTTATTATAAGATATACCATAATATTAAATTATTATTACTTGTATAAAATAAATTGAAGTTAACTGAAAGTATAAAAAAAAAAGATTTTATGTCAAATAACTTGAATAAACAGACACATATATTTGAAATAGCAATTAAACAAATCTAGTGTCCTTAATAAAGACTTCGTATAGTTGTTGGACTTCTTCATAAACTAATTCTAGATTCTTTTTGTGGATATTAAGTTAGGATATTGATAATAAATAAAAATTTAACAAGGCGCACGCCTTGGCCTGAGGCGAAGGCGATGCAGGGCACAAAATGGAGAGGAAAGATGAGGGCCTGATTGAAGGAGCTCGCCTTAGCTACATTAGAGGCGCAATACCTGCCTATGTGCAAGGCGATGGCCATAGGCGAGGAAAGGTGATGGCCTTGAAAACACTGCTTTAATATAATTTTTAAATAAAGAATTAGTGGGTAGACAATTAACCCATCAACGTGTTGTCAATTTAGGAGACTAGTTAAGGAATTAATATATTCTTGATTTAGCAATTAGTGGGAAATATTTATGAAAAGAACTTGGAAACCAAGTTTGTAATAGGCTATAAATAGGGTGTTTTTTCATTGTGAATTGTAGAGGAAAGCGAGAGAAAGTGCTAGAGAGAAAGCGAGAAAATTGCAGAGAGAGTTTTAGAGAAACAAAGAAAAATGTTGTAAAGAAAGTTTGTGTGCTTTGTCTCTTTAATCACGAAGCGAAAAGCTTGCACGATTATTATTTGTGTTTTATTTTGTTTTTTATTTCAATTAGTTTTTACAAATTGGTATCATAGCTGACGACGAACGTGACGGGTCAAATGTCATGACCACGATTGACGAAGGCGATTTACGAGAATTGGAGCATCCAGTGGAAAGATCTGCATTTTGTAATAGGGTTTAATGAGAATGCATATATAAACTCGAATTAAACCCTAGCCATATGATGACACATTCATTCTATACTCTCTGCCTGTGAACTAGCTAACACAACTCGTGTTTCTTTATTTTTCGATCGGTTGTGATTACGGTTTTCATAACATGATGCGTAGGAAGTTCTCAAAGTGCTTTCCAGCAGCCTCAAACCGGGGATCTCTCAAATCAATGATTGAGTATTGAGTTTATGACCTCTTTCTTACTGACATACTTATGTTTGTTGAGTTTTTTTTTTTTTTTCAAAAGTTCATCAATGAATTAACACAGATTTTTATTTAGATCAATTCAATGTTTGCAAATAATTTCAAAGCGACCCATTGAAAAAATTTAAGTTCACAAAATAAAAGCATCATTGACTAGTGTAAATGAATGACCGTCAACTAAGGGTGTTCATCAGGTGGTCGGTGTCGATTTTCAGTGAAAATTGACACCGAACCGACCAATCGATTAGTTAAAAATGAAACTGAAATTGACTGACCGGTCAATTAAATCGGATAATTCATTATTTTTTTTTCTTTTTTTTGTTAAAAAACATATTCATCATACAACATTTGAATGAAAATTAAGATAAAAAAATTTAAAAAATGAAAGGCCTAAATTTTTGGAAACACATTTAAATTTAAATCAATTTTATAATATTTTAATAAGAAATCTGATTAATTATATAAAAAATATTAATATTATATAAATAAATTTTTTGTTTGTCTCAACCGACCAATTTAACAAAAAAAAATTCAAATAACTCTTTTTCTAACCCATACCAACCGATTCTAATTTGGTTAGTTTCAATCGTTCGAATCGTTCACACACTTATATACTATTGTTTATGTTAATAAATCATTTATTAGTTTAAATTTTTTGTTACACTAACACATTTCTTTCACATAATGTCATTATTTACGCATAAATTTTTGAAAAGAATCTTTGTAATCTACCCATTAAATTTGTAAGAATGTCAGTGAATAAGCTTCCAATTAAATAAATAGGTCGAAGAATAATTACCTTAAATCCTTTTCCCAATTTTTTGATGAAGCTATGCTGCAAATCTAGTCCAACAAGACTTTTGTTAATAAAGCACGATGGCAAGGATGGATGAGTAAGTCCATGCCACTCAATCCACTTTAAATTATGAGATAAATGCTTAGGCTTTGTAGAAAATGTTGCATTTCGAACCACAAGCAAACTCAGATTTGTCATGTTTCTAAAAGCTTTTGCATCAATGTCTAGCCGTGTAGGTTTAGACAAGTCCAACTTTATGGCTTTAATTGCATCGGTTCCCTGCAAAGTCATAAATTTAGTAATTTAACATTATTGACAACATAGTTTGGCCAACATTCTTAGCATAAATAAATAAAGATAATTTTGAAGGGAGGTTACTCACTGAATTCTTAATAAACACGTCAAAAATGTCTTGTTCCAACCACAATCTACTCCTTTTTCCAAGCTCGGAAGATTCATTAACTATTTTATGACCCATTTGCCTTATTAAATCATGCATTTGCACCCTATTATATTCGATTGTAACAAGTGAAAGATCTTCGAGAACAATCATTCCAAAATCGACATTGTGTTGATACGCGTTTAACACATTCTTAACATAACCAACTTCCTCTCCCACAAAAAAACAAGATACGTCAAGAAAAACATCTTTTAGTTTGTCTTCTAGCCCATCATAGCTTATTTGAAGAATATCGCTAATATCTTTGTTGAGAGAGTTTTCAAACTCATCTAATATGCTTTCCCATTTTGATCGGTCTCTACCACAAAGGAAAGAACCCAAAACAACAAGAGCCAAAGGATGACCTCTACAGTAGGTTGTGGCACGTTTTGAAAGGTCTACATAATCACTTGATGGATGGCATTTCTTAAAAGCATGCCAACTAAAAAGTTCAAGAGCATCATAATCATCCAATCCTCGAATATCATACCTACAATTGAATTCACGGCTAGAAAGCAAGTGTTTATTTCTGGTTGTCATAATGATTTTACTACCGGGGCCAAACCAATCACGTTCACCAACCAATGCATCCAATTGATCAGACTTTTCCACATCATCAACAACAATAAGAACTTTCTTTGAACGCAATCTATTTCTTATGATGTTAATTCCTTTGTCAAGAATGTCAGCCTTCAAATCCTCCTTTAAAATCTCAGAGAGTAGGTACTCCTGTAGTTGAACTAGGCCATTGAATTGCTTTGATGCTTCTCTAACATTTGATACAAAGCAGCTACCATCAAATTGATTGGCAATCTTATTATACAAAGCTTTGGCCAAAGTTGTCTTACCAATACCTCCAATGCCATAAATCCCCACCATGTAAGTACCACAAGATAAATGTTCCTCATGTTGGATGTAAGAATTCAAAAACCTTAAATGGGAATCAATTCCAACAGGATACTTGGCTACATATAATGGCGTGTGAGTCTGATTTAATAAAGACAAAATTTCTTGAACAAGGTTTTGAATAAGATCAGCCTCTTTCCTGGTGAGAAGTACATATCATATTGAAATAAAAGATGAAGGAACGTTAGTATTATGATGAAATTGTTAACAACAATAAAAAAAAGAAATAACACACAATTTTCTATGGTTTACTAACGTTGTATTTGCTACGTTCGCAAGCAGAAGAGAGAAATTGTTTCATTTAGAAGGTAGAAAAGAATACAAAAGGCTAGGTAAAGATCAGGAGACGGGTTTTGACGAATTTATGTAGTGAATTACTCATAAAACCTCAATAATCATTTGACTTAAATTACATAAAAGCTCGTACTCAGTATTTGTAGCTCAACATAGTTAGTTCAAGGTATTTCAACAATTAGAAATAGCAGATGAAGTTAACAACTACATCTTCAGATTGAATCTTCTAAAATTTAAATTAGTCGTTTTTTTCTATCAATGTTCTCATCAAACGAAAAGAAATACGGAAATGAAAATGAAATTTGGAAATGGAAAGATAAAATCTGGTAAGAATTTACCAAGATCCTAAATTCCAACCAGACAAATTGGCAGCAGCAGTCAAAGCATCCCTCCATGTTTGGATCTTCATCATAAACTTAGGTTGATGTTTGGCCAACGCGTCTCCAAAACTACCCGTTTGTTTTCGTATATCCGAGGGATCCACCTTGTAGAAGACTGGCAAAACTATATGCCCTTTGGATTGCTTACACTCCATTATTTTAACCAATTCATCCAAACACCAAGAGGAAGAGGCATAATTTTCAGAGAAAACAACAATAGAAATGAAAGCTTCTTCAATAGATGTAAGAAGGGATTGAGAAATTTGTTGACCCCTTTGGAGTTTGTCATCTATGAAGACGTTGACTCCCTTTTGACGCAACGCCATGTCGAGATGACTGGTGAAGTTGGATCGAGTATCGTCTCCTCTAAAACTCAAGAACACATCATACCTCCACTTGAAATTTGGAGAAGAAGACCAAGATGATTCAGCTGGAACAACCGAAGAACCCATCTGCAAAACAGAGAAGAATTTCAAGTCAAAGACAAATGGCGCAGAGATTGTTGCCATCATTTTAAAGTACATAGAGGTGGCTGGCCACTAAAGTCAAAGACAAAGGCCACAAAACGTTTCATTGAGTGGTTGAGTTGTTTTTCATTTCAGTGTTTTGTTGTTTTCTCCTTTTCTTGGAGCTTTGTATTTGGGAGTCTAGCAAAGGTCCACACCGTGAGTCATCACAATCTTGCAGCTCAATTTTCTCTTATCCTCAAAAGAAGTAGCCATTTATGTATTCCATTCTTTCATTTATGTAAGGTCTTTAAATGAGTAAACTCAAATTTGTTGGTTGCTCCTTTATTTGCCATCACAACAATCACTTCCATCATCTTACATTTCTCAATCTTAATCTCCTCGAAATTTGAAAGGTCATCATGACTACAATTAATGAAAAGTGCTGCCAACTTCTTACATTCTTCCACGTTTATGAACTTTAACTTATTGAAAAGAGATTTTCCACCATTCCCATGAATTATACACACCAAATTCTCCAAGCCATTCAGACATAGATGCACCAAATTCGATAGGACTTTTTCAAAAGGTTGTTTTTGTGAATGAATGATGTGTTGTAATCCACAAATATTAAGAAGGTCTAGATGTTTCACAAGTGAAGACTCATTTTTATCTAATCCAAACAGGAAAACTCTAGCACCCAATGACCCTTCTAAATGTAGTGTTTCACACCTCTTTAATAACATTTTAATCCCATCATTCATACAATATTCTGAGTCCATCTTCAAATACAACGCCTTTCTATTGATTTCTTCGTGACGATGAAATAATCTTTGTGGGGAACCAATAGAAATATCGAATACTTCTAGTTTCAACTCCAATGAAAGCATCTGTCTTGGAATAACTTTTTCATTTTCAATGTATAAACATAAAGTAGATAGACGTGACAAACTCTTTAGTTCACAAAGGCTAGCATTCTTTCTTTCTGTGTATAATTCTTCCCTTTCCCAACCACTATATGTTTCCAAATTCAACTCTTCCAATTTTGACAAATTTGAAAGAATATTAGGTGGAATTACTTCTAGTTCATTACAAGATGACAAATCTAATACTTTCAACAGTGTCAATTGACTTATGGAAATCGGAATCTCAGTTATGTTCGATCCTTTAAAACTAAGAATTTCAAGCTTGTTGAACTGACCAATTATATCAATGTTCTCCAATTCAGAATGATACAAATGTAATGATATAACATTGGTAAAAAGTGAAGAGATTGTGGCAAGAATGAAATTTTCATCCATTCTAGAACTAAAACTTGAAGGTCCTTCATTTCTTCAAAAAATTTATGGATACCTCTCGAGTGAAACCCCATCTTCCTTCTAATATTAATAATTTAACTTTGGGAAACATTAATTTTTTGGGAGAGTTCTCGCGGTTATTAAAATCTAAATATACTGCGGTGGGATTACCCGCCTCTTTATCTACTTCCCTTTCATTCCAATTTTTCCCATAGCTCAATGTACAAATTTGATCATCCTTAGATGAAATTGATATGGCTACATCACGAACTACATCATGCATTTTAACATGATCGTTAACATCTTCACAATTTTGAAGCAAACAAGAAGATGTAAGATCATCAATCAATTTTATTATCCTATGTCGCCCTTTGGCCACTGTGTCAACACCATGCAAAAAATTGAAGGTCATAGCATATATATGCAAGAGTTGCATATCAATTTTGAAATCTTCTGGAAACATGCTACAAATCAAAAATAGCATTTTAGCCTCACGTTCTAGTTGCTCGTAACTTAATTTTAGTGAAGCATACACTTTATCATTCATTCCCCTAACATTCATAGCTTCAGGCTTTCTTAGTTGGTCTAAGGCGTCTTTCCAAACTGAGATATGTTTATTTTTTAATGCCTTTGCAACTGTAATAATAGCGATAGGTAAATTTGCACATTCCCTCACTATTTGAATAACTATATGCTTGAAATCAATCGTTTGATCACCACTAATTCTTTTGAATAAATCCAACGACTCATCTTCATATAAAACTTTTATTTCAAAAATCTTATTGATGCACATATCATTCAAGAGTGTATGTTTATCTCTCGAGGTATAAATAAATTGGTGCGTTAAGAATGGGCTATTGTTTTGACTTCGCTTTTAACGGTGGAGAATTAAACTTTAGGTCTGAATTTAAATTGTGAATAGAGAATAAATCATATATTTTAGGCCCATTTGTTAACTATTTGATTTTTTAATTTTAATTTCAAAATTTAAGCCTACAACAACCTTTTTATCATTGTAGAATCTTAACACAGGTTGCATGCAATAATTTTTTAAATAATAAATTATATATATGTTTAATAAAATATGTGAAATAAATAGTATATATATATAAAATTATAAATTATCTTGTACATTTTTTTGCACTTAATTTAAATAATCAAATAATAATTTCAATCTATTATTAAATTTTATATCCATTTTTTCAAGTTAGTTAAATTTATTAAAATTTACATTCATGTTAAAAAACAGTGAATAATTTGTTTTGAGCTTAAGAAATAATATGTGTTATTATTTAAGAAAGACCAAATAAAATTGATCACTTTAAAATTAAATTCATCTATGATTTTTAAAAATCTCTTTAATTTTTTCTAAATTTATTTATTCATAGACCAATTAAATTATAAAATTTATAAGAGTTATATTTTAAAAATTTTATTTTAATCAATTGGTTTCTTAAAATTTGATATGAAAAATTAACAATTTTGATAAACTTGACTAATATATAAAAAAAAGAAAAAAAATAATTTTCTCTCTTTTTTGTTTTTGCACAACTTCTATTTCTCAAAAGATTATGAATATAAAGGATAGAAATGATATATCACCTTTTTTTTGTAAATATATTCTATCCAATATTTTAAATAAAGTAGTTATACAAATATACAAAATATAATAATAATAAAATGATAATAAAAGACAAATAATAAAGTCAAAGTTTTATATTTGAAATAATAAAACCAAATCTCTAACTATATATTTATTTTCTAAATTTTAAAAATTAAAATATATGTACATAATCAAACAATTATAATATTTGGAGTATTTTAAAATCGAATTCAATATATTGATTTGATACATGGAGAATGCCTTGAAGATTCAATAAAACATCCATATATTATGCTTAATTGAAGTTTATAACGTTTTTTTTTAATTCATGCTCTTAAGGTTTTTCTAAATTTATCTATTTGTAAATGAATTCACTCTTGAATCGTAAAGTTTTCTGGAATTACATTTTTTTTTTATCTATTTTCATCTCAAAAATTGATAATCACAATTATTCGTCGATTATCATCTTAAAAATTGATAAACGAAATTAATTGTTTAAGTTATATTCTAATTCCATCTTGTAGAAATTTATTTTTAGCCGCGTATATTCAAAATTATTAATATATTTATAAGTAATTATAAATCGATAAGTGTCAAAATTTATTGAAAGAAAGCCACATTTAAGCATTGGAAAAAAGGAAAAAAGATTAAAAAAAACACAAAGAAAAAAAGGAAGGTCAATATTAGAAAAAATACATGTTACAAATTGATTAACAAAAGCAACACATAATCGAGTTATTTCGGTTAATTATCAATTAAATCAATAATTATTAAATTTGGGGAATTAATCCCCATTAGTGGCATTACTTGTAAAGGTCGTTTTACCAAGGGGAAAATAGTAAAAAATTTGTAGTTTATATCATTATTATAATTATAAATAAGCTAAATATATTTATTAGTATACATTTATGAACTTACCTAAAGAATTCATGCACTTAATCACAAATGATAATTTTATCCAACTTCAAAAAAAAACATTCCACATCTCCAAGTCTTTTTTTGAAGGGCAGTAATTAAGCAACAAAAGATCCCTACAAAAATTATTGCAACAAAAGAAAAATCAAATGAAAGTTAAGGTAAATAATTCAACAAAAATAAGATAATTACAATTTTTTTATTATAAAAAAAAACAAAGGTAACCCCAAATAAAGAGAAAGTTTCAAATGTACTTATAAACAAAATATAGAGAACTATATATATAGTAGGAGATCATTGTTAAACTTTTGAAACTAAAGAATTCTTGTACTCTAACCTCAAACGATAATCAAACTTTTTTTTTTGAATCTACAAGTCTTTTTTTGAAAGACAACAATTATGCAAAAAAAGTTCCCTACAAAAATTATTGCGACAAAAGAAAAATTAGATGAAAGTTAAGTAAATAATCTTACAAAAATAAGATAACTTAGATGAAAGTTAAGTAAATAATCTTACAAAAATAAGATAACTTATTATAAAATAAAAACAAAAAGAAACAAAGAAAAGTAAATCCAAGCAAACAGAAAAGCGTAAGTGTGCTTGTAAACAAAATTGAGAGAACCATTTATAGGACTGAAAAATTCAATTTATTATTGTTGTTATGAAATTTGAAGTTATGAAGTTTAAGAAGATAATATCAATTAAATATAGTTAAATGGACGTGAAAATAAATGAATATTTACACGAATTAAGACATAATATTTATACGTATGAATATTTTATCGACGCTATTAGAATATAGTTGATTGTATTTTTTTAAATCGGAAATCGAGCTTCGTTCCCAATACCCGCACCACCGGTCCGTCCCTAAACCGTGGGACCGAGATACTTCGAAGGGTATTATAGTTTAAGGATTGTATTATTTTAATTATAATATAAAATGTCAAATAAAATCTATGAAATTTGGTAAAAATGTCTTATCTTCTACGTTATAGAGAAGATGAAAATCTAAATGATATCGTAAATATCTTCTATATTATTTACATTTAATTTTTTTTTATATTCCAATAGATGACATGTTTGTAATTTAGGGTATGACTTAAGGGTAAAATCGTCCAAAAATGATTCTCCTCTTAAGCCACATTTAAGGTAGTATGATATGCTTTTTCTTACTTGGATATATACCTCTCATCTATATTTGTAGAAGTTAAACCAAAATTTGGAAACAAAAAAAATTATCTTCCAAGAGTTTGTATTTGTTTTAGAAAGTTGGTTAATATTCACCTACTTTCTTAGTAAATTAAGATAAATATATTGCAGGAAGGGTGGAACACACGATAGAAAATTTGAGTATAAATAGAGGTTAAAATTTCAAAAACAAAAACGTTATCAAGCGGGGCTCTAACTATCACTAGTCTAGATTTTATAATGATGTTGTCTATGTGTTAACTCAATCTTTCTCCACCACCCTTCGAGAAAGTATTGACATAGAGACTCAAAACCTTTTTTTAAGTATAAATTGGGGGAAGGAAGACCAAACGATTCTACATAGAAAATATTACTGTTTTCAAATAATATGATAACCAAATATCAATTTTTAAAATTAAATATTGACCAGAAATTGGTTGTCCAATAGCCCTATATCTTTTGGCCTCATATCATAAAATAATAATAATAATAATAATAATAATAATAATATTACATTTATCTTATTTTACTATTTTAAAGTGTGGTTTAAGTAACGATCAAGTTAAAAAAAAAATTTCGACGATTTAGTCTCTAACCTCTAATATAGGTTTACAAATATATCATTTTTTTATTTAAAAAAAACTCACTCGTTTTCTTTCAAAAAGATGAACCACGTTAAATAAATGATGTCATGTACTTTTAATGGCTACGGTTATTTTTGTTAAAAAAAAGGCTATGTTTATTTAAAAATAAATGAGATGACCACGTTAACTCTTTTTTTTTTTTCCAAGTCAAAGATGCCTCATTCTTATTCCCCACGTATTACTCATTTTTATTAGAAAAGTGCTATAAACATTTAATGCTCATGCACCTTTAGGTTTTTACTTTTTTTCTTAACACCAATTCTCCTCAGATTATACTTACGCTTAAACGTACTAGAAAAATCTAACGTGCTTTTCAAGTGGGAGGATTATTTAATATTTTCTTTATTTTAAAAAATATATTGATGTTCTTAAGGTAATTATCTTATTTAATTTCTTTTTCCTTTTTAAGATAATAAAAAATAATATAATGGTGTAAAACAACTATTTAGTATCTAAAAATCATAATTTTATAAACATAAAATAAAATTAAATGTTACGTTTATTTATCATGTTTAAATGTCTAAAAACACCAATAAAAAAGAATAGTATAATAGAAGATTCAAGGATTCAAACCACATATTATAAAGTTGTGGAGTTGAGTTATGTTTGCTTTCATAAAAACATAATTACATATAAAGTAATATGTAAACCTATACAAATTAAAAATAAGAAATATTTATTTACAACATTTTTACAAAAGAAGTTGTAATGACATAATTTGTTAAATTCTAAAACTCATTAAATACCTTTATTTCATCATTAACTATAGCTAAAGTAGAAAAAAAATATAATTTACTAACATTTTTAGATCCGTCCTTTTTTTATACTTAATGATAAAAGAAAGTAAGATTCATTTAAAGTCTTGGAAACAAATAAGTGCATGCCTTGGGTGGGAAAATGAAAATTAACCTTAAAAATGTAATTTTGGAAGAATAAAAAGTATAAATGTGGATAAGCATATGAAATTAAGATAATCAAATATATTCATTCCATTTTCTAACATTTTGGAAGCAAATAAGTGCATGCTTTGTGTGGGAAAGTAAAACTTAACCTTAAAAATGTTTAGAAGAATGAAGAAGGATAAATGTGGATGAGTATATAAAATTAAGATAATCAAATTTGGAAATAATATTTCAAAAATGATTCTCTTCCTCAAGTCACACTTTAATGTTTTAGTATGAAAAATAGAATTCAAAATAAGACAAAAAACTATGATAAAATATAATAACAAATCATTATTTAAAAAAATATATAATATTCAAAAAGAAAAATAGGTACTTCAATACACAACTACACAATCACTTGATCATGATAAAACAAAGATCATTATAAATACATAAAATGAAAGAGAACTTAAGGAGAAAGAATGTAAAAAAAAAAATCTAATAAATTTCATATTTCTCTTAAATTATACATCATTTATTTCATTTTCTAACATCTTGGAAACAAATAAGTGCATGCTTTGAAGGCTAGAGGGTATTTGTATCAAGATTGAGTTACTTTGAAGATTGAAGAGTTTTTTAAGAACAATGAATTGAGAAGAACAAACTAAATCAAAGATAATAGATCTTAGAGTTGTTGAACAAATGGTGAAAACAACTCATTTTTATAGGTAGAAATTGAGAGTTACAAAACACTTCAAATACCAAAACTCTTAAAATGAATTATTCTCTCATTATGAATTATCATTAATTAGAAAAATTAATTTGGGAAAAAACCATTTATATTCCCACTTTTTAGGAGATTATGCACTATTTAATAGGTATTTATATTTAATTTCTAAGTTATAAAAAGAATTTAATTTTAAGTTATAAAAAAGAAAGTTATAGTTTTTTCAAGTTCTAGTATTAATGGTGTAATAAGTTTAATAAGTAAATTGAGAGGTAAATGAGTGGAGGAGAATGAATTAATTTCATTTATTAAATTTATAATTTAGTGGGTTGATCTTTTTTTTTTTTCTTTTTAGAATTATTCTCTCATTATAAATTATCATTAATTAGAAAAATTAATTTGTGAAAAAATCATTTATATTCTCACTTTTTAGAAGTTTAAACACTATTTAATAGGTACTTATATTTAATTTTTAAGTTATAAAAAAGAAAGTTATAGTTTTTTCAAGTTCTAGTATTAATGGTGTAATAAGTTTAATAAGTAAATTGAGAGGTAAGTGAGTGAAGGAGAATAAATTAATTTCATTTATTAAATTTATAATTTAGTGGGTTGTTCTTTTTTTTTATTTAGTAGAATGGTATTATTTGTAAATATATAATGTGGCTTATGGGCAAAATCGTCAAAAAATGATTCTCTCCTTAAGCCACACTTTAAGGTATTAAGAATTAAGATAAGATTATTCTCAAACATACATGAACGAGTCTTATTAAGTAGAAATGTTCATTTTTTTCACGACGTCGAGGACTTGCTCCTAACAGGATGATGAATTTCCATTTAGGCGGCCGATCGAGAAAGTGATTGGGGTGAAAAAAAATTCCATAAACTAAATGGGAATTGTGACCTACATAAAAATATGAATATTTTCTTACAAAATTCAATACGTAGTTGAAAGTTGACAAATACTTATCACTAAAAATTAACTATTGCTTAAAAAATGATTAAAAGTTAACTGATTGACAATTGTTTTATAAAAAAATATTGGATTGAATTGAGATTTGAAAAAAAAAAATTAAAAAAATATGAAGTGGAGAATAAATCTCCGTGAAAAACTCGATCCCCGCAATTTCATCCGTGCGAAATTTAATTGCAAATTTTGCGGAGAAGAGAATTAAAATAAGTAATAGAGATGGGACAAAGTCATTCCCGTCTCCGCCCCGTAGACATCTTTATTACTAAGTTAATAGTATGAACTCAAACATAAATACATTGCCAGGTTTGACACTAAATTGGTAAGAGCTTAACAAAGTTCATTTCTATCAACTTCATCTTTCAGCAAATGAATCACACTTTATCTTTCAGTAGGACAAATCACATATTCGTACTCAATCACACTTTGACTCATAATATACTGCTAAAACATGCACCAACTCACATCACGAACAATCATGTGTAACTCAGGTGCACTATATTATCTTCAACCAATAAGTACACTACACTTTTAAATGAGTGAATCACAACTAGCAACTCATGTCACATGACAAGACCTTGTCGAGAGGTCTATCAAATACATTTATAAATTTTAATCTAAAGTTAAATATTTGTAGTATTTAACATGGAACTCAATAACGTAATTTCTATCTTTTTAATTTTTTTATTTGACACAAACTTTTGGGGAGATTTGAGAGAATGAAAATAAAATGACAAGTAATAAAATTAAATGATAGAGATTAAACCTTGGGCACCAAATCGAGGTAAACACAAGTAACAATGATATCTTCGATCATAGACAACCTAATGAAATAAATTATCCAACAATTTCTACCTAATCGACCTTAATGGAAAAGCTGGCAAACTCCCTAATTAAGCAAGAATAGAGGGAAAACTAAAATGATTGTAAAAAAAAACCCGGATGAAAAGATGGCGGTCTAAGGTTTTTTAAAAAGTCGTACTTTTGGTGGCGGGCAAGCTGTTAGTTGTTAACGGTGGCAGAAAAATATGTCCTTCATCAATTACTTGGTGGCGAGCTGTAATATGTCCACCATTAATTACTTTTGGTGGCGGGCAATGCCCGCCATCTTTTGTTAATGGCTTTTGAAACCAAAATTTCTCCACTTCTTTTTATCCTTTTTCGACATAAACCCTCTTTTCTTTTCTTCTCCTTTCTTCGACAAACCCTCTTCAAAAAATAGGCATTGTCCATAACGTCGCTCGTGAGTAACTTTCTTTTCATCTTCATGCATACGTTTTTTTATTGTTGTTGTTGTTGTAGTTATAGAGCATTCTTTATTATTGTAGTGTGGATTGTGTATTGTGATTTATTTAAATTTCATTTTCTTTCTTTCAAATATCATATCATGAGAAGCAAATTGAAGTTCGAGAATTTGGATTTTATTTTCATCTGTTGCAAGGGAGATTGTTTTGGTCTTATAGGTAGATGAAAAGTACTTCAGGAGTGTAAAGAACTTAATAAACAACTTATTAACTTCAAGATTCATTTTCTTTATTTATCGTACTCATCAATACATGGTATATCTCATGTGCTATTTTTCTGCTGTGACGTTTTATATTTTATCTTGATCTTTGGTGGATTTTTGTTCTTTTTTATTATATTGTTGATTTTATTACTGTTTTTGTGTTGATTTAAGTTTTTTGCTTAGTTGTTATTGATTTTTTTCTAAACTTTGGGTGTTTGTTAATGTGTTTTGAAGATTGGATTGAATTTGAGAGATGAAGATATCGATTTCTCCTAAAAATTATTAAAGAAGTGGTGGTGGAGAGTATGAAATCAGCATAAATATTTTCCCCGTCTCGCCTAGAATTGATGAGGTTGAAGGAGCAAGGGTTTTGATTAGCAACATTGTAATTAGAATAAATAGTATTGGTGGCAGGCATTATGCGTATACCTTTTGTGCCCGCCATCGTTTGTCTACAATGTCATCATTATTAATGGCGGGTAGATGCATATTTTCTTCTAGTGCTAATTCAATCTCTTGATTCTTAGGTCCTAACGTGCAATCTACATAAACGAAGAGGAAAACTCTACTTCTTCGCAAACATGTGACAACCCTATTGTAAACTAAATCTTATGGTCATATATTTAATTGAAAGCAATAGGTTGTCAATCCGTCAACAAAAGAACATATGATATGAACATGAAAAAGAATCTAAAAATAGAATATGCTTGAAAAATATGAAAAAATATAAAGATCTCAGAAAAATAACATAGTACCGTGTTTACGACTCGAAACGGTGTTGAGAGTCTAGCCAATCATAAAAAAAAAAAATGAAGCCTAAATACCAAAATCTAATGAGATGGGAGAAAACTAGATGAAGACACGAAGAAGTAGCAAAAGATGGTGCTCAAATCCAAACTCTCTAGCTCCCCATAACCTGAAAATAAGAAAAATGTGTATTTTATAGTGGTCTCGCACGATGGTTGCGGCTAACCCTAGGTAGTTACGTAATATTTTTGTTTTGCAATATCTTTTTACACATGTGTCCAATTGACCTCCAATTTGTTGCATTGGAACTGTATTTTGATGTAAGTTTTTAAAAATCCACTTTCAGAGTTAGTGGAACATCCCTAGCAACTCATACTACACCCTCAAATGAATGAAGCACTACTAGCAACAAACGCTACACTCTTCGCTTTGGTGTATCTCATATTGAATTTAATTTCCACCTTAAGAAATTCTCTCAAGTAAGAAAAATGATTTATTTATACCATACAAGATTTTCATCTTTCAAAATTCTTTTTCTTCCTTTTCAAGACTATTATTTACAGAAAAATAATTATATCTCAAAAGAAAATGAAATTTTATAAAAGGAAATTTCCCTCGGAAGGAAAATTTGAAAAAAATTCCATTTTGTTTTGCAAACAGATCATTTTCTTTTCTCACTCAATGTTTCATTATTTTTTTTTTTTTTCAAAAGAAAATTTTCAAATTATTTTTAGTTTAACTAAAATTGGTCATACTAGACTTTCATCAATATATTCAATAAAAATAAAACTCAATTCTTTTTTTCAAATTTAGTTTCATTTTATTTTTCTCGGTATACTTTAATTTTAATTTCCATTTAGCCTCAACATTTAAAAGAAATATTAATTTATCAAAACATCTTTGAAATCGTTAAGTAGTATTTTCTTTTCTTGTTTAAGTTTAATAATTATTGAAGACAGGAGATTCAAACTTAATTGATCATAAATATACATTTTGCACTCAGAAATGAGACCTAACGTGAAATTTTATGGGTATTATCTGGCTTCAACTGTTTTACTATTTGTACAAAAAAAAATGTGTTTTCCTATTTTAATTTCTGACCAAAATAGTGGCTTTTATTCAATAACTTTGCCATATTATTTGCGATTGTTAGGTACGTTTTAGTCAATTTCAAAAAGAGAGTAAGAATAACAAATCAATTCTAACTAAAGAGGTTAAGATATTTAAGTTACTAACTTTAAAATTTTGTTCTATATTAGTTCATAAACTTTTAATAAGTTCAATTTTAATCTTTTTACTTTTAAATTTGTTCCATTTTGGTACCCGAACTTTTGAAATTTCAATTTTAGTCCCTAAAATTTTAAAATAAAATAAATTAGTTCTTATTGAATTTATTAGGTTATTTTTCCTTTAAAAAAAATACGGTCTTTCTTTATAACTTTTAGAAATATATACACATATTTTCTTTATTTATATTAAAATTATTAACATGGTTAAACTAGTTTCAATAGATATTAAATTCAAATTTATCACCGGAATTAATTTTAAACTTTATTAAAATTTAGGAAATAAAATAGAACAAATTTGAAAGTTCATTACCTAAAATTAGACATTTGAAAGTGAAGATATCAAAATGGTATAAATGAAAAGTTTAGGCTTTGTTTATAACTATTTTTTTTTTTTACTTTTTAAAAAATAAAAATCATATATCTTTGATAACAGTTTTTTGTTTTTTAAATACCAAAAACTAAAATTACGTTTGATAACTTTTTTTTTTAATTTTTTTAAAAATGAAAATTTATTGTTTTTAATAATTAATAAAATAAAATTAATCTATTTTAATTTATTATTGATTCCATAAACCTCACATTGGTGGGTTCCAACTTTATTTGTGGCATATTTTATTACTTTTTTTTAGCATTTTCAAGAAAAAAACCTGATTTTTAAAATCTACTTTTTAGTTTCTAAAATTCCTTCCATATTTAAAAAAAAAACCAAAATGAGTTATCATATACAAACTTTTTTTTATCATAGAGTTTTGAAACTCATTAAACACAAATTCAAGAGCTTAGAACTAAAATTAAAATTCAACGTAAGTCTAAGGCCCGCTTGATAACTATTTTGTTTTTCATTTTTTGTTTATGAAATTTAAGCCTATAACAACTATTTTACTATACTTTTTTCCTTATTTGAATATTATACATCTTACCTATATTTTAATAAACAAAACCAAAATTTGTAAACAAAAAAAAGTAGCTTCCAAAAATTTGTTTATGTTTTTGAAATTTTGTTAGTATTCTCCTACTTTCTTAAGGAAAGATGGATACATTGTATGAAAGATGGAGCACATGGTAGGAAATTTGAATAGAAATATGCTTAAATTTCATAAACAAAAACAAAATGATTATCAAGCAGGGCCTAAACTATCAAAACAAAAGTACTCAACTTTCATGAGTAATAGCCAAATACTTCCTTTTTCAAAAAAAAAAAAAAAACCCAAATTACTTCCTGCCTTCAATTGATTATTCATAAATATATACATATATATATATATACATATATATATATATATATATATGCACACACATATGTATATGTAGAAAGAATATTAAAGGCTAATTCTCAAAAATATATATATATATATATATATATATATATATATAGAAAATCTAGTAGCCAAATGAAAAATCTACTAATCAAATTTAAGAAATATCTATTAGAGAATATGGGGTCCCACCTCAAAACCAATTGGTAATGAGAGAAGTAATCCAAATCCATATCTCTTTATATTGATGTTGGACTCCCACGCTTCCAATGTGGGACAATTGAGATCTCAACATAGCCCCTCAAGATGGTGTCGTTTGGGCTTTTATGGACTCGATACCATATTAAAGAATATAAGGTTCCACCTCAAAACCAATTGGTAATAAGGAGTAATCCATATCTCTTTTATACGATGTTGGACTCCCCACTTTTCCAACGTGGGACAATTGAGATCTCAACAATATCTATTAACTATTTAAATACTAAATGTAGAAATTATATTACAACTAAAATATTCTTAGCTCAAACCTTTCATATTTCCTTAAATTAAAAACACTGACCCTTCTTTCTCTCCCGCTAAAATTCCATCGGAAAAACCATCATTCATCATCTGAAAAATCAACTTCTTCTAAACAATCCGCCATGGCAATTTCTTTCACCAAATTCTTCGCCATTCCAATGATGATCACAATATGTTCGATGATGTTCGGGTGTGGAAGTTCGAGATTATTCGATTATCCAGCAGCGCTCAACTTCGGTGATTCGAACTCCGACACGGGCAATATCGTCGCTGGCAATGGATTTAGCCTTGGTTTGCCTTATGGACAAAAGTACTTCAAGACTCCTTCGACTGGAAGGTTCTCTGATGGTCGCCTCATCGTTGATTTTCTCAGTAAAATTCTATCCCTTTATTGCTTTCTTTTACTAATTTGCCAGTTTATATGCTTATCTTTCTTGCATGTGCTTGAAATGGGTGATATTATTCATTTCGTTTCAACTCATTTCATTTTTAGTAAATTAGTAACAATGTTTCTGAATTTTGATTTATTACAATTTAGTTTGTACTATTAAGTTTTATTTTTTAAGCAATTAGTATTTTAGTATTTTAACTTTAGTATGCAACATTTTAGTCACTATATTTTAATTAAATGTTGATATTTAATAAGGACTTTTGCATGTATATTACAAAAGGGCTAAAATATTACATCAATAGTACAATAATGAAAATATTTGTATAGCAAAAAATGTAAATTGATTGACTTCCATATTGATAGATTCTATTGGTAGAGGCTGATAGAATCAATTACTCATAAATAAAAGTAAATTGATAGACTTCCATCACTAGATAACCATAGATTCTATCAAAGTTTTTTTTTTTTATCAAAAAGGGTAAATAGATATTTTTTAAAAGTAAGCAGAATTTGCTATAAACGAATTATTTTTAAAAAATTGCTATACATCGCAAATTCCCTAAAATAATATGAACTTTCTAACTTATAAACATATTGAATTCCTAATAAGTTTATTGAGTGCATTCCGGGATCTATTGATTTTTTTTTTAAATGATACTTTTTATGTTAGCTCACCTGCTAAGCCGACTATTATCATTCAAAAAATGAATGATTTGATTTTCCTCTCTCTCTCTCTCTCTCTTTTTTTTAATTTAAAAGAAAATAATATTAGGATATTATATGGTCGTTGAATTTTGAAGAGTGTAGGAGTGGCAGTTCAGAAAAATGCCAAATCTCAATTATTTCACAAAATATAAAAATTCAATTTGATAAGATGGAGTTAGAGATATGTCCTTTTCGATCTCAATCTTGCATGGAACTTCAATCCCTATCTTAATTCCATTTTTCAAATTCGGAATTCTAAGTGGATTAAGACATTTTAGGCAAAAAGTTTATCCATTTTATTGTTTCACAATTAAGAAATAAGTAAACAAAATAATGCATTTAAATCCAAATTGAGGGAAATAAAAAGTTACAATACACAATATTTCATTCAAAATAAAAATAGAAAACAACTAGATCCTATCTTCAAAATTAAATTGATTTGTTTTTTTAAATTAAGTTCCATCTATGAACGTTGATTTTGGGCTTTAGATTCTCGTTGATTTTTTCTATGATGTTCTGTTCCCAACTCTTTATTCTCACATTTCCCTGTTTGGCATTTTCGTTTAATTTCTTTTGAATTTTCAGTTCTCGACTTGCCCATTTCCTATTTATCATTTTCCCCTCTTTTTATATTCTTGAAATTGTTGAGGATCCACGGTGAAAGCGAGAAAACCTTCGATGCTTATAAAATAGATAAGTTATTCTTCTAATTAAAATAACATGTTAATTAATATGGTATCAGAACTTAGTAAACTTTTATAAAATGTAGATATCTATCTCAAAATCAATTGACAATGAAAAGAGTAGTACGCTTATCTCATGAATGCAATGTGAGACAATTATGAGATTCTAACATATCACTACTAGAAAAATGGGCTTCTATGACACTTGTACAAATACATTTTGCAAGAAAGGAGGAAAAAAAGAGTCATAAAAAGTGAAAACACGCGTTTCTGATGAGGAAAGTTAAAATTTACTAGTTACGGCCATTTATGACTAATTTTTAGAGTCATTCTATCTTGTGTTCGTGAGGTTTTGGGTTCGAGATAGAAATAAATCATTTTCAATTTCAGCCCCACCATTAATTTCTAGGGCACTGCAACTGAACATACCCTTTCTCCTCTCCAACTACATCTTCTCAAATTTGTAGGGTGCAATTTTTGGGTTTTTTCCTCGCTGGATTTCTTCCATCTTTGTAAGGTCAAATTTTCAGTTTAATTTTAGTTTCCATTTTGCTCCATTTTAGTTTTCTAGAGACAAGTTGAAATTGTTGATCTTGGAAAAAAACCCTGAACCTCCGTCTTCCTCCTCCCCCTTTGTGTTTTTGAATTTCTCAAGCCGCCATCAATCGTTCTTCAGTCACCATCAACATCAACAACATTCAACCTCCATCGAAACTCTATTGTCTCCAATTTTGCAGGTAGGCTTTCCAATATCTACTAATATTTTAGTTTTGATTGAAGGAAAACAAAATGATTTTGTCTAAGATTAAAAAAAAAAAAAAGAACAACGTCATTTTGGGCAAGCCCAAAACTATGCCAGCTGGAGACAAGCACGCCTACGTGTGAGTATCTAAAGGTAGTGGCATCTTGAGTTGTGAAAGAAAACAACCTGGAGCGTGGGGGTCATCGCCTTCACCAAAACTTCGACGAACTGTTCAATGTCCACAACGAATTGTAGGCGCTTTCTGGTTTCCATCATCCACCAAGCCACAATCGTTCAAATGGTCACCAGTTAAAGGGCTGTTTTGTTAAGTTTCACGGTGGATTTTTAACATATTGGTAAGCTACTTGGTGAAAATGAGGGTTCAAGGGATCGGTTTGGAGGTTGGTTGTTTTGAATTTGATAGGCTAGTCATTAATTCTCTGTTTTAAGTTTTTGACGAAAGTTCTTTGATGAATTTCTTATTAGGTGTTTTGGTGGTGCTTGGTTGATAAAATCATGACTCAAAGGTTCCTATTATACCAGGTATGAAAGGGAGAATATCGTTGTTTTAGGTGTTTTTTTTTTTAGATATTTAATTTATGAAGTGTTAGAAATCAAGGTGAGGTTACATATTGATGTGGGCATGAATAAAAAAGGATAAAAGTGTGGGATGTTGTAATAGGAAGGATAATTACCATTTAGTCAATTGTAGGAAGTCACTTTGGGTGGCACCTCATTTTTGTCTTAATATATTTTCATTGAAGCATGCTTGATGATAAATATTTGAACTTTGGAGCTTTATGCTTGTTTGAATGTTGAAGATGTTTTGTTATTGTGAATAGGAAATATTGTAGTGAGTCTTTGTATGCAATATGAGCAATGTGCAACATGATGTGTGGTTATTTAAATCTAGACTCTATTCTTGCAAAGATGGCGTAGGAATATAATGAATATAAGTGTACAATATGAGAGTGATGAGCTTAGGCCCCATTTGATAACCACCTTACCATGTGTTTTTTTCTTACTCGGATATCTACATCTTACTTATATTTTTAGAAATCAAATCAAAATTTGGAAACAAAAAGTAACTTCCAAAAGTTTATTTTTATTTTTGAAATTTAGTTAGCATTCACCTATTGCTAATTTTGCATATTTATTTAGCTGGTTAACCAATGTGATTATATCCATGGTAAATCTTGTTCTCAGTAATCAATCAAGGGTAAGCATTAACTCCTTATTTTTCTTTTTCCTTTTTTTATTCACCTTTTGTGCGGCCGCTACGAGTACAACAATTCCTCTTTTTCGAAAAAAGTTGTCCTCTTGATGTCCATTTCTAAAATGCTAATATAGTTTTTCTATTTCAGTTTTATATGGTTTTAAGAAAAATCCACATTTGAAGTTACTTTGTTGCAGATGGTTTTATCATTATTATTTTTATTTCTCTTAGGTTTGCACCGATGACCCTATTCCTGCGTAAATCCACCACTGCTTCAATCTCTTTCAAGTAAGACTCCCTTATTTTCTTATGCATTTCAACTTTTTACTCCCAGTTTGAGAAAATTATATATAATGAGTTTGATGAAAAGGGGGTTAATGAATTAGCTTAAGATAATGTTTGATTCATTTATGCTATAAAACTATTTGGTTGGTTGTTGTATGTTGATATCTCTTTATGAAAAGAAGGAATTTATTTAATTATTTTTAATACATGGATGTTGAATAGGCATAATATATCAACCATTATTTTTTTCTTTGAATTGTAATTTTGTCGTACTCTAAAATCTGCATCTATACTTTTAATTGTCAAACTATTATGGAAATTTTTTAAAACCTTTTGATGCTTCTATACTTGGCTTTCTGCTTGTTTTTTTAAAAAATTATATCTATTTGTTCGTTTGCTTGAGCTTAATTAACGCATGCAATTTGAATTATGATCTTTATGTGCCTCTAGCAAGAGTCAACAAATGATATTATTTTTAATTTACAGGCTGCATTTGAGAGCACTTGTGGCATTATTGATTTTAGATTTGAAAGTTAGGATCATGATTTTGCATTTGAATGACTTCTTATTTGTATAACTCACTGGAGATTTCTTATTATCTTGATATGGGAGATTTATTTTGGTATGGCTGGTTTTCTTTTTGAATAAATATGGCTTGTACAAGTGATCATTGATAAAGTGATTTTCTTCTTTAGAGTTGGAGGGCGTGAAGATCTCAGGCTTGTGGTTCGAGTCTTCCAACCCCTTATGTACTCAACCATCATGGATTGATGTAGTGGTCAAAAGTTTTAGTTTAGTCAAAGTTTTTTATTCTTTCTGTTATACTAGTAACTTTAAGATATGAATGTTTGTTCTAAGTAGAATATGTATGATTTCTTGAGTATACATTTCATTGTGACTCTAAATTTTGCAGTTAATCTCTTTTCAATCTTTAGCTTGAAAAATGGTATGTGTTTCTAAACATTCTAATGCTTTCTGTTACTTTAGGTTATATACTTCAAGTTGTCTACATTGTTTTGATATATATGTTTTATTGTGTGGACAATATGTAGGTATTTTATTCAAGGAAAGGATCGCTTTACATCTACACTTATCGCATGTTGTCAACTCATTTATACTATGCATAAGGGATAGCAGGCCATGTTCTTTTGTAATGTCGTAAACTTTATAGTTTTCAAACATTTTGTAGATATGTTAAGAATTATCAAGTGTATTTGTTATTGGCATGATTTTTTTTTTGAAGTGTAATGTACAAATTTCTTAATTATACATGAAATGATATTTGTTGAAATTTCTTTTGTTTAGTTTTGTGTATGTATATTATAAATTTTTCTTAACAGTGAAGGTACAAACGGAACAAGTTCTAAATAGACACAAAAGTGTCATAAAAACTGATAAATTGATATAAATAAATAGTCATATTACATAAATTGATGACTATAAAAAAATGTCAATATATTAGTTATAATGACAATATTAATGTGTCATTAATAATTCTTCAATGACTATGTGCATGTGTCATTAATGACTCAATAATGACTATAAGATAATGTCATAAATAACTTGACCATGACACTAAAATATTGTCGCTGATACTTCTTCAATGACTATGCATATCCGTCTTTATTAGATCAACCATGACTATAATAAATTGTCATAAATGACTCGATAGTGACTATAATAAAATGTCATTATTGGTTCTACCACGACACTTTTGTCGTAGTGTCATGGTTGAACCTTTCGTGACAGCGGATACAATGACTCCTATTTTTAGTCATGGAAGATGTTTATGTTTATAAATTATAGTCATTATACACCAACAAAAGCAAAGATCTTAGTTGCATGTTTATACACCAAATGACTAAGAGGTCATGAGTTCAAATCTTCCCTCTCCCAAGTTTTGTAACTCAAAAGAAAGAACATACTACTCAAGATAGTGTCTCTTGACCGACTACCCTTTTGAGCTTTAATGTATCAACCTAAAGAACGAGTAGAAAATGATAAATTCGCTTCAAGCTTTTTTTTTTTCTTTTTTTATAGTATAAATACCGATTTCTCGAATTCAACTCGTGGATCAGGAAATTGAAATGAATTAACATCAATCAAGATAACCAATTTATTGATGAAAAAGAGTATTTATATTAGGATGAGTCCTTACTCCTTAACCCAGGTGGACCGAAAATGGTTAATAAAAATATAAAACAAGGCTGATAAACCTTCTATAACCAATGAGAAAACAGCTTTCAACAAACTAACATAGTACATTATTCCAATAATTTTAGTATAATGAGCACAGATACCATATTAAAAAGTGTAGATATCTATCTCAAAATTAATTGACAATAAGAAAAGTTGTCTACCTATCTTATAAATGCTTGTTAGAATTTCCATTTTTTTATTGTGGACAACCGTGGGATCTTAACATCGCCTATAAGGTACTTGCTCACCGATCCGTGTGTAACTAAGAAGTCATGAGCTTGAATGTCCTCATCCCAAATTATTGTAATCTAAAAAAAAAACTATGTTATTCTAGAATTACTTAGTTGAAGTTTCGCTGACCGAACAACGATCGAGGATCTTGCTCAACCCTTTCTCTCTTCTATCCATAGACCAATAAACCTATATTAGTAAACCACATAAATTAGTATGTTTTGTCAAGTCAAGTGTTTTTTTTTTCTTTTTCTTGATTGTTGGTTCACTTTCGATAAGAATTTAGTCTACACCCCATGTTATCTAATAGAGATTTTCATACATTTTTTTCGTTAATTTTCTATTCCCAACACTTAAATCTCACATTTCCCTCAACTTTACTGATACTTGAGATTCTTGTTTTTCTTGGTATTTTTTTTTCTCAGCAATTGCATGCTAACCTTTAGATGTTGTTTACAATATTATTTTTGTTTAGTGAAAGCAATGAAGATGCCATTTTTAAATCCGTATCTTGACTCCCTTGGCTCACCAAATTTCCACAAGGGCTGCAATTTTGCGGCGGCAGGCTCAAAGGTTCTTCCAGAAACAGCTTCACTTTTTAGCCCTTTTTCATTTGGGGTTCAGGTTAATCAGTTTCTCCATTTCAAAGATCGAGTTCTCGAGCTTCGAGCCGGCAAAGGTATGAATATTGTTATTATTATTTTTTTTTTAAAACTAGGAAATTAGAGCTTCGCTCTCCTATACCAGGGACACCATTGGTCCGTCCCTACACTGTGACACCGGGATACTTCGAAGGGTATTCTAATTTAAGCGCTTTCCAGCGATCTCGAACCAGGGATCTCTCAAGGAAGCATGCTTTGAAATTCTTAGCCTCAACCGCTGGGCTACCCCTTAGGGACGATTATTGTTATTATTATTATAAAGTACTTGCACCAACATGAACATAAACAAACTGTTTTGTTGACATTCTTAATTTCTATGTTGTTTTTTTGTACTGTGTAGGTGGTAGGAAACTTGGTAAGTACCTACCAACTGAAGATTTCTTCCACAAGGGGCTTTACATGTTTGATATTGGTCAGAATGATATTGATGGTACATTTTATTCCAAAACTTTGCACCAAGTTCTTGCTTTAATACCTACCATTTTGGCTGAATTTGAGACTGGACTTCAGGTTAGGACTCAATGGTTTCTTTCTCAGTTTTTTATTTTTATATTCGTAACCATCTTATCTAGTTTGGACGCATTTCGACTATTGTCAAGCGACATATCACCTAACTTCACAACATTATTTATAGTGGACTTGTAATGGTTTGTGGGTTACTTAACAATCTCAAATATTATAGACTTGTGGTTGTTCTATAAAATTAGTCGAAGCGAATGAAAGTGAATTCAGACACTAACTACCTATAGTATAGCAACTGTGTTCACTAAAACTTTACTTATGTATTGTCAAGTAAATGTTGGAAAACAGAACAGGGTGAGGGAAAAGTTCCAACTTCGTTTACTATATTCGGTATGATAAAACTATATGTTTGGTCGAATGATGTAATAGAATTTTATGAGAGGTGCTAAATCTAAACTCTTATACCTTTTACGTTACATTTTGTATTCTTTATTATCTAAATAAAACGGTTATTCTTCTCTATCTATGAACATAGTTAACACAACGTACGAACCATATATGTTTTGTCTCGCATTCTTTTATTCTTTGATTGTTGTTTACAATTGATTTACTAAAAATAAAACTTATGGTTGTTATTATCATGAAGTGGCCTAATGGTAAAAAATGACATTTAGTAACTAAGAAGTGATGAGTTCAATCTATGTTGACCACAGACCTAAGAATTAATTTCCTACGAGTTTCCTTGACATTCAAATAGTGTAGAATCGAACGGTATGTTCTGTGATAATAGTCAAGATGTGCATAAGTTGACCCAGACAGACGGTCACTCGTACAAAAAAATACATATGGCCGTTACTTCAGCATCCTTTTTTGCTTGTTATTCAGAGACTGTACGACCAAGGGGCTAGAAATTTTTGGATTCACAACACAGGTCCTCTAGGATGCTTAGCTCAGAATGTTGCTAAATATGGAACTGACCCATCAAAGCTTGATGAATTTGGATGCATCATTTCACACAACCAAGCCGCCAAACTCTTCAATCTACAGCTTCATGCTCTCTCTAAAAAACTGCAGAGCCAATATGCTGATAGCAACTTCACATACATTGATATCTACTCAATCAAATCAAATCTCATCGCCAATTATTCAAGACTTGGTCAGCCATCTTGTTGTACTTTTGTGCATGTAATAGTCTCAATTTCTGCTGTCAAGTCTGATATTGTGTTGTATTGTGTGTGGTAGGTTTTGAGCACCCTATTATGGCTTGTTGTGGCTATGGAGGTCCACCGCTCAACTGCGACAGTCGAATCGTGTGTGGACAAACGAAGACGTTGAATGGAACGTTGGCCACAGCGAAAGGGTGCGACGATAGCTCAAAGTACATCAATTGGGATGGAGTCCATTATACAGAAGCTGCAAATCAATATGTTTCATCACAAATATTCACTGGAAAGTATTCTGATCCACACTTTTGAGACAAATGCATTTCCTTCTCAAGCTCTACTATGGGATATTCATTCGGGATTTGAAACAAAGATCTGACCATGGGATCAGATCAGGGGGGTAGCTTCATTGACTGTAAGGGTTGGCTTTGAATAATAATAATTCATTTTTGTTTAGACATGGAATCAAATAATTAATTCTCAAAGTTCAGGACAAATGCAATGAAACTAAAGTAAAAGAAAAATAGACTTGTCAATTGTTCTTAAATTTGTGCAATTGTTAGATCAATCATGAATTTTTCTCTGGTAAGGTAGAGTTGCTAAGTCAACAAGGCTTCAACCATTCAAAATCATAAAACATATGAAAATTTCTAAAAGAAAAGGGGTATGTAATTGGCATATCATACACAATTCGGATAAAATATTATAAAAATATCAGCTAAAAGAATAATGGTAAGTATTTAAAATAAAATATAAAAAATACCACCATCCATCCCTCCCATTCAGGTAGAAAATCTTCTTCTCAAATGTTTTCTTCTATTGCTTAATCCTTTTTGTCAAATTCCAAAAACAAAAACGCCCTAAATAAAACTTTCCTCTTTCCATGTAATATAAAATAAAATATATTAAATTTATAAATAGATACTAATATACAATGTTTACAATAAACAAAAGGGAATCTTGCCTCAGATAACAAAAATGACAAAATATTTGTATCTATAGCACAAAATCAAAATTAATTCATTTGTAGCAGAAAATTCAAATTGAGTTCTATCATTGGTTGAGGTTCTATTAGTGATAGAATTCAATTAATGATAGACTCATTCTATCACTGCTTGAGTTTACTATCAGCGATAAAAATCCAAATGGAGTTCTATCCCTATTTGAGTGATAGAAATTAATGTGCGATAGATGAATTATTTTAAAAATTTGCTGCAGATATAATACAAGAGGTACAATATACTATTGATGGTACATTCTCTAAACAAAACATCAATCCTTAAACAGGATTTTTTATATATACCTTCTAAAACACTCATCCCCAAACAAATACTTCGTACCTCCAAACCACTTCTTCCTCTTCCTCGTCTTCTCCTCTTCGTGTTCCTCTTCCTCTTCCTCTTCCTCCTCCCTCCTTTCCTCTTCCTTTTCCTTCATCTCCTCCAAATAACAGCATCGAGATAAATCAACGCTTTCAACAAACTCAAAAGAAATATATGAATCATCGAAGCCACTCTTAGTTTTAAACCAAAGTTGTCTATCAAACCCTGCAAGAAATCTACTTCTTTCTAAAATTATGAGATATTTTCTGTAGGAGAGTTCATCTCTAATAGTTACTTCACGATCTTCATACTTCAAATGGGAAAAAGATGATCTGAAATGTGATCCCACTTGCATTATCAAAATGCCCGTAAGATCACTCAAAGCTTTCTCCAGTGTAGTCTCTCCCATGTTGTCGTCATATTCGTTGCATATAGATTTCGCCAGTGCAGTCTCTCCCATGTCGTCGTCATATTCGTTGCATATAGATTTCCCCAGTGCAGTCTCTCCCATGTCATCGTCATATTCGTTGCATATAGATTTTGCCAGTGAAGTCTCTCCCATGCCGTCGTCATATTCATTACATATAAATTTCACCAGCGCAGTCTCTCCCATGTCGTTCATGCCAATTATGGAAGTAAAACCATTATATGTTACATGCAAAGGGAAAATTAGAGGTGGTGTTTTGGAATCAATTCTATTTGGATCATAATTTGCTACACTCAACATTGCTTTGCAATTCAACCTCAGAGAGATTTCTTGAACAAAGCGTATGACAGAATTAGCCTCAGTATTCCTGTGCCATTAAACAAAGAAATTAGCCTCAACATTGCTTTACAACAATAATTAAATATTACTGTTGTTCATCTGATAGATTTCACTTGCTCAATGGTTTCTAAAGAAATATCAAATTAGAAGGACATAAATTGCAAGCGCAAGCATTCAAAGAATAACAAAGTTAAATTATTAACGAAGAAGCAATCAATACTCACAGATTTGGAAATTTCTCAGGTCGATAAAAGTCGGTATAATTTACCACGGGCCACTTGACATTTGTTTGTATTCCATGGAGCTCTTCAGTGACATGAACACCATAGCTTCTTACAGTTACAATAACATCATTAACAACGTTAAACCAGACTGAAATTTCATTCCAATCCTCCAGCTCCCTTAAAGAAGTTGATACTAACCATGTATACTCTGATTTTGATGGAAGAAATTTTCTCGCAAAAGAGTAACGGAGACTATCTTTGATGCATATGTTAAATGAAATAAAGGCTCCATTTTTATGTGAATGTCCATTCACTTTAAAAACAATACAAGTAGCCAAAGTTCTTTTCATGTTGGAATAGTGACGAAAAGTCGCACGAATTAAATTTGTTGTGGTCCGATAGTCAAACCATTCGGGATCTCACTATCTCGTGAACAAGAACTCTCTTCGATGGTCACCCAATCTAATGTCCTAAAAAATAGAGAATTTACTATCAAGAAAGACATTCTACCTCTTCTATTATATTTCTAGCCGAATTTTTAAAATAATTCACTATAGCACATTAATTTCTATCACTCAACTAGTGATAGAACTCAACTTAAATTTCCATCACTGATAGAAAACTCAAGCAGTGATAGAATGAGTCTATCATTGATTGAATTCTATCACTAATAGAACTCAACCAAAGAATAGAGCTCAATTTGAATTTTCTCACTACAAATGAATTAATTTTGATTTTGTGCTATAGATGAAAATATTTTGCTCTTTTTTGTTATACATGCAAAATCCCCTAAAAATATGAACTCATATGCATAAAGTGTTTACCAAGGAAGAAAACAAGATGAAAAAAAATTAACAGGAGCGAGTAAAAGAGATGAACTGTTTTGTTTGATATTATATCCATAATGTGATTTGGAATTGTAGTCAATGATTTGCACCCACTAGCATCCATGTTTTCTATACTCTGTGGAAGGTTCGGAATTTCTCGAAGAAACTTGCAATTCCTTAATTCAAGATTCTCTAAGGATCTAAGCTTATGGAGACAGGAGGGTAAACTAGAAAATTTGTTTTCTGATAAGAGGAGTTGTTTTAATAAAGGAAGGACATAACATGAAGTTTGTAAGATATCTAAATTTGATATGTTACAATGTCGTAGATCCAAAAAAGTGAGCTGGGAACATAAAATGTTTTCTGGAACTAGTAAATGGAGATATTCTAAGCTCCATGAAGTTTCGGGGAATGTTTCGAATCGACAACACCGACAAATTTGAAGTCTCCAAAGACGGTTTAAGACATAAATTGAACTTGGAAGGGAGATGAGATTAGAGCAACCATCAAGGTTTAATTCTAAGAGCCCAATAAGATATCCAATTGATGTAGGTAGCTCTTTTATGGCAGTATTTTTCAAATCCAAGGACTCTAAAGATTTCATGTTTTCAGCAATTTCTGGAAACTTCTCAAGCTTGCAACAGCCAGAAAGATAAAAAAACTTAAGAGACTTTAGCCTAAGGTAGCTTGGAAGCCTTTCAAGGTTAGTGCACTGTCTCATGCTTAAGATAAAAAGCTTATCCAATGATCCAATTGACTCGTGAACTATTCTTAAATTTGTGCATTCGTCGAGATTCAATTCATAAAGGTTTGATGATGCAGAAAAGTCGGGAATTTTCTCAAGCCTTTTGCAGCCAGAAAGCTTCAAAACTGTAAGACACTTTAACAAGCTGTAGTGTGGAAGCTTTCTAAGGTTACAACAACCATCAAGCTTCAAAATAATAAGTTGTTCAAGAGAAAAAACAGACTTATCAATTGTTCTTAAATTTGGACAGTTGCTAAGATACAATTCTTCAAGGTTTGCTGCTCCAGAGAAATTACGAATTTTCTCTAATAAAGTAGAGTTGCTAAAATCAACATGCTTCAACCTTTCACAAACCTACAAAATATGAAAAAGAAACCAAGAGAAGGGGTACTTAATTGATATATCAAGCATAATTTAGATATAATATTATAAAAATAGAAGCTGGCCCAGACATATAAAATTTAAAAAAAAAATTAATAGTGTCTTTAGAGCACAATGTTAACATATCTAGCATTTATGTTAATATAGACTATGAGTTAATATAAATAGTGAGTTATTATATGTTGGAATAAACTTTAATGCACTGTTTTCAAAGCGCAACGTGATACTCTTCTTGATCGCCTCAAAGCAAGAGGCGATAAAAAGGCGAGACTCGAGTGAAGAGAAGCGCATTTATAAATTGATAATAAAACATGTGTGTATTTCCATAAAATTTCGAATTCATATTGGAAAAATACTAAAAATAAAAGAATAATAAATCACAAAAATTATGTTATTATAAGATATACCATAATATTAAATTATTATTATTTGTATAAAATAAATTGAAGTTAACTGAAAGTATAAAAAAAAAAAAAGATTCTATGTCAAATAACTTGAATAAACAGACACATATATTTGAAATAGCAATTAAACAAATCTAGTGTCCTTAATAAAGACTTCGTATAGTTGTTGGACTTCTTCATAAACTAATTCTAGATTCTTTTTGTGGATATTAAGTTAGGATATTGATAATAAATAAAAATTTAACAAGGCGCACGCCTTGGCTCGAGGCGAAGCGCGATGCGCAGGCACAAAATGGAGAGGAAAGATGAGGGCCTGATTGAAGGAGCTCGCCTTAGCTACATTAGAGGCGCAATACCGCCTATGTGCAAGGCGATGGCCACAAAGTAGGAAAGGTGATGGCCTTGAAAACACTGCTTTAATATAATTTTTAAATAAAGAATTAGTGGGTAGACAATTAACCCATCAACAAGTTGTAAATTTAGGAGACTAGTTAAGGAATTAATATATTCTTGATTTAGCAATTAGTGGGAAATATTTATGAAAAGAACTTGGAAACCAAGTTTGTAATAGGCTATAAATAGGGTGTTTTTTCATTGTGAATTGTAGAGGAAAGCGAGAGAAAGTGCTAGAGAGAAAGCGAGAAAATTGCAGAGAGAGTTTTAGAGAAACAAAGAAAAATGTTGTAAAGAAAGTTTGTGTGCTTTGTCTCTTTAATCACGAAGCGAAAAGCTTGCACGATTATTATTTGTGTTTTATTTTGTTTTTTATTTCAATTAGTTTTTACAAATTGGTATCATAGCTGACGACGAACGTGACGGGTCAAATGTCATGACCACGATTGACGAAGGCGATTTACGAGAATTGGAGCATCCAGTGGAAAGATCTGCATTTTGTAATAGGGTTTAATGAGAATGCATATATAAACTCGAATTAAACCCTAGCCATATGATGACACATTCATTCTATACTCTCTGCCCGTGAACTAGCTAACACAACTCGTGTTTCTTTATTTTTTGATCGGTTGTTGATTGCGGTTTTCATAACATGATGCGTAGGAAGTTCTCAAAGCGCTTTCCACCACCTCAAACCGAGGATCTCTCAAATAAATGAGTGAGTATTGAGTTTATGACCTCTTTCTTACGGACATACTTATGTTTGTTGAGTTTTTTTTTTTTTTTTTTTTCAAAAGTTCATCAATGAATTAACACAGATTTTTATTTAGATCAATTCAATGTTTGCAAATAATTTCAAAGCGACCCATTGAAAAAATTTAAGTTCACAAAATAAAAACATCATTGACTAGTGTAAATGAATGACCGTCAACTAAGGGTGTTCATCAGGTGGTCGGTGTCGATTTTCAGTGAAAATTGACACCGAACCGACCTATCGATTAGTTAAAAATGAAATTGAAATTGACTGACCGGTCAATTAAATCGGATAATTCATTATTTTTTTCATTTTTTTTGTTAAAAAACATATTCATCATACAACATTTGAATGAAAATTAAGATAAAAAAATTTAAAAAATGAAAGGCCTAAATTTTTGGAAACACATTTAAATTTAAATCAATTTTATAATATTTTAATAAAAAATCTGATTAATTATATAAAAAATATTAATATTATATAAATAAATTTTTTGTTTGTCTCAACGGACCAATTTAAAAAATACTGTTTGGTTATCATATTTTTAATTGTGGAATGGAATCATAATAAAATATTAAAAATGATGTTGATAGGAGAATTTTTATAATTAAAATTTATTATTATAAAACTTATATTTATATTTATTATCCTAATTTTATTTTACTTCCGGACTCTTAATTCAGTAAAATAAGTCAAATTTAGTTGTTTAAAAACCAATTGATTTCTAGTTTTTGAAAATTAAATTTATAAATTTTACTTTTTATTTATATATATATATATTTATTTATTTAATTTTCTATTTACATTTACAAAAATCTTCACATTTTGATTATTTTTAAATACGTTTTTTTAAAATGCTGGATGAAAATCATGGTAGTAAATTTAGTAAATAGGTCGAAGAATAATTACCTTAAATCCTTTTCCCAATTTTTTGATGAAGCTATGCTGCAAATCTAGTCCAACAAGACTTTTGTTAATAAAGCACGATGGCAAGGATGGATGAGTAAGTCCATGCCACTCAATCCACTTTAAATTATGAGATAAATGCTTAGGCTTTGTAGAAAATGTTGCATTTCGAACCACAAGCAAACTCAGATTTGTCATGTTTCTAAAAGCTTTTGCATCAATGTCTAGCCGTGTAGGTTTAGACAAGTCCAACTTTATGGCTTTAATTGCATCGGTTCCCTGCAAAGTCATAAATTTAGTAATTTAACATTATTGACAACATATTTTGGCCAACATTCTTAGCATAAATAAATAAAGATAATTTTGAAGGGAGGTTACTCACTGAATTCTTAATAAACACGTCAAAAATGTCTTGTTCCAACCACAATCTACTCCTTTTTCCAAGCTCGGAAGATTCATTAACTATTTTATGACCCATTTGCCTTATTAAATCATGCATTTGCACCCTATTATATTCGATTGTAACAAGTGAAAGATCTTCGAGAACAATCATTCCAAAATCGACATTGTGTTGATACGCGTTTAACACATTCTTAACATAACCAACTTCCTCTCCCACAAAAAAACAAGATACGTCAAGAAAAACATCTTTTAGTTTGTCTTCTAGCCCATCATAGCTTATTTGAAGAATATCGCTAATATCTTTGTTGAGAGAGTTTTCAAACTCATCTAATATGCTTTCCCATTTTGATCGGTCTCTACCACAAAGGAAAGAACCCAAAACAACAAGAGCCAAAGGATGACCTCTACAGTAGGTTGTGGCACGTTTTGAAAGGTCTACATAATCACTTGATGGATGGCATTTCTTAAAAGCATGCCAACTAAAAAGTTCAAGAGCATCATAATCATCCAATCCTCGAATATCATACCTACAATTGAATTCACGGCTAGAAAGCAAGTGTTTATTTCTGGTTGTCATAATGATTTTACTACCGGGGCCAAACCAATCACGTTCACCAACCAATGCATCCAATTGATCAGACTTTTCCACATCATCAACAACAATAAGAACTTTCTTTGAACGCAATCTATTTCTTATGATGTTAATTCCTTTGTCAAGAATGTCAGCCTTCAAATCCTCCTTTAAAATCTCAGAGAGTAGGTACTCCTGTAGTTGAACTAGGCCATTGAATTGCTTTGATGCTTCTCTAACATTTGATACAAAGCAGCTACCATCAAATTGATTGGCAATCTTATTATACAAAGCTTTGGCCAAAGTTGTCTTACCAATACCTCCAATGCCATAAATCCCCACCATGTAAGTACCACAAGATAAATGTTCCTCATGTTGGATGTAAGAATTCAAAAACCTTAAATGGGAATCAATTCCAACAGGATACTTGGCTACATATAATGGCGTGTGAGTCTGATTTAATAAAGACAAAATTTCTTGAACAAGGTTTTGAATAAGATCAGCCTCTTTCCTGGTGAGAAGTACATATCATATTGAAATAAAAGATGAAGGAACGTTAGTATTATGATGAAATTGTTAACAACAATAAAAAAAAGAAATAACACACAATTTTCTATGGTTTACTAACGTTGTATTTGCTACGTTCGCAAGCAGAAGAGAGAAATTGTTTCATTTAGAAGGTAGAAAAGAATACAAAAGGCTAGGTAAAGATCAGGACACGGGTTTTGAGCGAATTTATGTAGTGAATTACTCATAAAACCTCAATAATCATTTGACTTAAATTACATAAAAGCTCGTACTCAGTATTTGTAGCTCAACATAGTTAGTTCAAGGTATTTCAACAATTAGAAATAGCAGATGAAGTTAACAACTACATCTTCAGATTGAATCTTCTAAAATTTAAATTAGTCGTTTTTTTCTATCAATGTTCTCATCAAACGAAAAGAAATACGGAAATGAAAATGAAATTTGGAAATGGAAAGATAAAATCTGGTAAGAATTTACCAAGATCCTAAATTCCAACCAGACAAATTGGCAGCAGCAGTCAAAGCATCCCTCCATGTTTGGATCTTCATCATAAACTTAGGTTGATGTTTGGCCAACGCGTCTCCAAAACTACCCGTTTGTTTTCGTATATCCGAGGGATCCACCTTGTAGAAGACTGGCAAAACTATATGCCCTTTGGATTGCTTACACTCCATTATTTTAACCAATTCATCCAAACACCAAGAGGAAGAGGCATAATTTTCAGAGAAAACAACAATAGAAATGAAAGCTTCTTCAATAGATGTAAGAAGGGATTGAGAAATTTGTTGACCCCTTTGGAGTTTGTCATCTATGAAGACGTTGACTCCCTTTTGACGCAACGCCATGTCGAGATGACTGGTGAAGTTGGATCGAGTATCGTCTCCTCTAAAACTCAAGAACACATCATACCTCCACTTGAAATTTGGAGAAGAAGACCAAGATGATTCAGCTGGAACAACCGAAGAACCCATCTGCAAAACAGAGAAGAATTTCAAGTCAAAGACAAATGGCGCAGAGATTGTTGCCATCATTTTAAAGTACATAGAGGTGGCTGGCCACTAAAGTCAAAGACAAAGGCCACAAAACGTTTCATTGAGTGGTTGAGTTGTTTTTCATTTCAGTGTTTTGTTGTTTTCTCCTTTTCTTGGAGCTTTGTATTTGGGAGTCTAGCAAAGGTCCACACCGTGAGTCATCACAATCTTGCAGCTCAATTTTCTCTTATCCTCAAAAGAAGTAGCCATTTATGTATTCCATTCTTTCATTTGTCTAAATCAAACACGTTTTTTTATTAAAAAGAAAAAGCACATTGCTAGTATCATTACCTAATATCTCCATTTTCCTTGATATCTGATTTTAATAATCTGTTGTGCAGAAAAAAATAAGTTGCCCCACCTATCATTGTCTGACCACCAAAACCAATAGCTAGAGTGATAGGTGTAGCCAAGGGGAAAATGAAAAAATAGCAAAGAACCAATCAATTAAAAACCAAAATGACAAAAAATAAAAGGGATTTTGCATGTATAACAAAAAATGGCAAAATATTTTCATCTATAGCACAAAATTCAAAATAATTTCATTTGTAGTAGAAAATCCAAATTGACTTCTATCACTTGTTGAGTTTTATTAGTGATAGAATTCAATCAATGATAGACTCATTCTATCACTACTTAAGTTTTCTATTAGTGATAGAAATCTAAATTGAGTTCTATCACTAGGTGAGTGATGGAAATAAATATGCTATAGATGAATTATTTTGAAAATTATCTTACAAATATAATACAAGAGGTAGAATGTGCTGCTGATGGTAAATTCTAAAAAATAAACTACAAAGAGGTTGAAGGAGGAATAGAAATCTTTTAAACCTCCCTCAAGAAACCTATAAAATGTTCCATCTTTTTTGCCTGTTTTTTTGCAAGTAAGAACACAGACTTGTATTAAACATAAACATAGATAATAAGCATGTATGTAGAACGAAACAAAATTTTCTTATTAATGTTTGTGCTAACTACTCTATTCTCAAAGGTGATCTTAAGTTGTTTGGTAACCATTAGAACTTGAGAGCTGTGTACATAACTCAGAGTCAGAGCGAGCTTCAAAAAATAAACCATTTACAAGTACTACAAAACACAGGGTATTTACAAGTATTATTAAGAGCATTAATTGAGGCATAATTGATTGAAAGTAATAGAGGAGCAACTGGGGGCATGTGAATTTGCAAAGAATATGGACATCAACAACAACACCAATTAGCTAGAATTGACAGTCTAAAATAATAACATTGAATATATCATATTGGCAGAAGAAGCAAAGAGAAGAAACAGAACATTATGATTTAACGAAATGAAATCAGATAAGAGGAAAAGAGTAGAAAAAACAAAGATATACAGT
Organism: Sicyos edulis; assembly: GCA_036507275.1. Classification (NCBI taxonomy): domain Eukaryota; kingdom Viridiplantae; phylum Streptophyta; class Magnoliopsida; order Cucurbitales; family Cucurbitaceae; genus Sicyos; species Sicyos edulis. The sequence goes on from CM071856.1 coordinate 2,637,303, forward strand.
GTGTTTGGTGATCGAACTTCATCACAGTAATCTGATTGAGAAGCTGATTCAAAGGACGAGGAGTCACGAACACAAGCGTAGCTCCGGATACGGTCGAAAAGCTTTGCTCTGATACCACAGTAATACTTCTTTCTCTTGTATAAGCCCAATATTAATTTATACACTTTTCAACATTGAATAACTAACTGAATGAATACTAAAAGAGAAAACAATATTCATTTTGTACAGCATATGGTATAGTGATAAACACCTCATATCTCTGTATTCATATGATATAATCTACTTTGAAAATTCAGGTTACTAACTTTCTTATACAACCAACTGAAGTTAGATAAACAACACAAACCTAAAAACAATTCAAGTGATGTACATTGTATCAAAGAATGGCTGTCAAAAAATAATTACCAAAACTGGCAGTAATTTTACTCAAACCTGAGAACTTGAATAGTATATGCATATCGATCTTATCACCACCATACTGATACACATTTTTGTTTTAGAGGAAGATTTGAGTGGAGGCCAGGCTGCACCCACTACGCATGCCACTTCTTTAAGGACTACAAATTTCTTTTTCTTTTTTTAATTTTTATTTTATTTTATCAGCTAAAGGAATAATGTTAATTATTTAAAATAAAATATAAATAAATTCACAATAACCATTAATCAATATATAGGTAAATCAGTAGTATATTTTATTATTAGAAAATGCCAGCAAAAATGATTAGCTTAACAGTAGGGTAATTTACCCACGACTCTATATGAACATGATCTCTTTTATAGATTGTATTATTATATCCTTCATTTCTATAAATTAGGATAATCACCCACCCTCAAATACTACTCAACTAAAATCAAGTATCCTCTTCTCTTAAAGGATCCAATCAAAATAGTGTACATTTAAAATATTAACCACTTCTCCTCCGTTTAGATTTTTTTCATCATCTTATATGATTAAAAAAATGTGTTGATGGCAGGAGCGGATCTAGAGATCAACGGCTTGGGGGACCAAATGCTATATTGTATAAATATGATAAATAAAAATAAATATTAAAGAGTCAATTTCGCACCGCATATTGGGACATATTGAATTTCTCATGAATAATAAAAAGAAAAAAATGAATACTAATGTCAAAATTTTAGAAAAAATTTCAAATATAGCAAAAATAGGTCCATTCACCTTAAAATTCCAAGTTCGAAACTCACGTGTAACATTAATTTATAGATATTTCAAATTGTGTCCAAGTTATAAGATTTGAATCTTCCAAATTTCTAAATTTTATTAGATTAAAAAGAAAAAAAAAAGAAAAAAGATTGTATATTTATAAAGGTAAAGAAAAAATGTATATAAACAAACGATATACATACCTAACAAAAAGGAAAAGAAAACTGAAAACACACAAATATAAAAGAGTATTTATCCTAGGTAGCAGATTTTGCTACTTGTATTACATTTGCAGCATTTTTTTAAAAATATTTACATGTATAACAGAATTTTGGGCATTACTTTTTATTTCCAAAATTACCCTTTCCCTCGTCTTCTACATGTTTGGTATTTCTTTGTTTCCAAAATTGTCCAGATCATCAACCAATTCGTTTCGACAGCTTCAGCTTCACAAAATTTCTTCAGAATTCACAAATTTCTTCAGATTTCACAGAACTCTGCCCCGATTTGTTTCCAATTTTGCTTCATTACTTTGTCGATATTCTCCGGCGATTCCACATACCTCCGGCGATTTTGACTTCGGATTTTGCCGATATTCTCTTTTGTCTTCAGATTCTATTGCGATTTTGGCAACTTCAATGGATTTTGGCGAATTTCATAGCCAATTTCTGATCTCCGGCAACTTCGACAAATTCGAATTTCATAACCAATTTCTGATCTCTGACCAAGTTCACTCGACAAAGTCAACCGATTTCGCAGACTTGAACATAGTTCCGAAGGAAGTTCATCGGAAATTCATCTCTTCTCCTAATTCTTCTTTCACTCTGTTTTGAAGGTATTGATTGAATCTCTTCTTCTTTCACTCTACTTTGAAATTTTCTTTTACACTGTTTGAAGGTATTGTATCACTTAAGCATAAAGCTGTTTATCACCAATACATAGATATTCTATCAACGAGACATAAGACTTCTATCACTTAGGCATAAGTCGCCTATCACCTATACCTAAGCCTTCTATCACCAATGCATGGGGGCTTCTATCACTTAAGCATAAGGCTTCTATCACTTAAGCATAAGCTGTCTATCACCAATACATAGATATTCTATCACTGAGACATAAGCTCTGATCTATCAACTATACCTAAGCATTCTATCACCAATATATAGACCTTCTATCACTTAAGCATAAGGCTTCTAACACTTAGGCATAAGCTGTCTATCACCAATATATAGAGATTCTATCACTTAGGCATAAGTTGTGATCTATCACCTATACCTAAGCCTTCTATCACTTAGCATAAGGCTTCTATCACCTATGAATAAGCCTTCTATCACCTTTATTGAATGAAATTGTTATTGATTGAATGAATTGGTATTGCTTGACTATGTGATAGAATGTTTCTACATAACCGATAGAATGTCTATATATGATATGACAAACTTTAGTTATATTGTTTGAAGTCAATATTGAGTAACATATTTCATTTTTCTTTCAGATTTTTTCAACATATGGATAAGATTCCTATTGTTGTCTTCCATGGTGGGCAATGGAATGCTAATGGTTCTTATGAGAAGTATAAGATTAGTGGAGTTTTGGTGGATGAACTAATGAGTTTTGAAACTTTTAGTTTGCTTATATTAAGAGAATTAAAATTGGATGTACATCGATCTTCTTCAAAATTATATGTTTTATTGGGTTATGGCCAAAGTACCCCCCCTTTTGAAATTTTGGAAGATAAAGACGTAGACTGGTTCTTAACATTAGTTAAGAATAATGGTACAAGACATCCATTAGTGGTTGATGCTAAGGACTTTTATTTAGAGGGGACATCTAGTAGTGTTGTTAGCAATTCAACTTTGTTGGTGTCTTCATCAACTGTAGATGATAACGATGGTGATGGTGTGCCTTTTCATGTCATTAAAGATATTCGGTTGGATTGTGTATTTAATGTAAAAGATACATTTGCTAGCAAAGAAGTGTTGTGTAGTTGTTTTAAATACTTGGCTGTGAAAAATAATTTTGAGTTCAGGACTCCTAGATCCAGCAATCAAGCAGTTGAGTTTCAATGTTGCAAAGCTGATTGTTTATGGAATGTTAAGGCATCTCGTTTCAAGGATAGTGATTGATGGATCCTTAGGAAGTACGTTTCTATTCATAATTGTCCTTTGAATAGTATTCAAACATCGCATAGGCAAGCATCATCTATTTTAATCGGGGATTCTTTAAAAGAAGAATTTAGGTTTGGTTCCTTTAAAAGTTTGACACCGAAAGAAATTAAGGTTAAAGCGCGTTCAAAGCTTGGTGTTAGTGTTAGTTATGCAAAAACATATAGGGCAAAAGAACACATCATGAAGGTGTTGAAGGGCGATGCAGCTGAATCCTATTCCTTGATTCCAAAGTTTTTCAAGAAGTTAGAAGAAATGAATCCAGGTTAGTTTAACTTATTGGTTTCTATCACTCGCTCAAGCTTTGAATTCTTTTAGGTTGATTTTTGTATGCAGAGACCTTCTATCACCTATGCAGAAACCTTCTATCACTTATGCATAAACCTTCTATCACCTATGCATAAACCTTCTATCACCTTTGTAGAACCTTCTATCACTTATGCAGAAACTTCCATCACTTATGCAAAAATCTTCTATCATTTATGCAGAAACCTATCACTCACTTCTGAATGAGCACTATTAATCAAACATTGAAGTCTATCACTCACTCACTCTTAAAATTTATTTTTGCAGGAACATACACAACATTTGAAACCAATGATGATGGACATTTCAAATATTGTTTTATGGCCATGGGTGCTTCTATTGAAGGTTGGTTGTTTTGTAGGCCTAATATATCTGTGGATGGGACTTTCTTGAAGGGAAAATTTGGAGGTATTTTGCTAACAGCCTCAACTATGGATGGTAATAATCAAATATTTCCACTTGCTTTTAGTATTGTTGATTCAGAGAATGATGCTTCTTGGCTTTGGTTTTTTGAGAATATGAAGAAATGTTTTGGACATCCAGAAAATTTGGTTTTCATGTCAGATAGGCATTTGAGCATTCCTAAAGGTTTTCTGGTTGTTTATCCAAATGTTGAATACTGTATTTGTATGCAACATTTGCTGATGAACATTAAGTTACACTTTAAAGGATCTGTGATAGATAAGATTTTTAAAACATGCGCAAAGGCTTATACAGTTGAAGATTTCGAATATAATATGAGATTGTTGGAGTCCATACACCCCACAATTCGTCAGTATTTGTTTAATATTGGTTATGCAAAGTGGGCGCGTGCATATTCTAGGAAAAGAAGATACAGAATGATGACGTCAAATAGTGCTGAAAGCATAAATTCACTTCTCAAAGAACCTAGAAATTATCCTGTGGCAATGCTTCTTGATTCTACTAGAGACACATTGCAAACATGATTTTTTGACCGAAGGAAAGCTGCAACTTCTATGACTTCAGTTTTGTCTTCTTGGGCGGAAAAGGTTTTATGAAAAAATCATGACGCATCAAGAACTTTCAAAGTAAGGTTTCAATTTACATTTCTTTCAATTAGGCAGAAATATTCTATCACTATGCGTAAGCTTTCTATCACCTATGCAAAAAGCTTCTATCACCTCATGAAACCTTCTATCATTTAGGCGTAAATATTCTATACGCATTCTATCACTTAGGCAGAAACCTTCTATTGTATATACGTTGTCTATACATAAATATTTTATCAGCAATGCATACACCTTCTATCACATATGCATAAACTTATTCAAATATATTTGTACTGTGTTTTGTCTTAAATCGTGATTAGTTTAACTTTTTGTAGGTTGATTCTATCAGCAATGCAGAGCATAAAGTAATTGATGAGACAAATCATTTTTTGGTTAATTTGGATACTCGGTCATGTACATGCCGTGTTTGGGATCTTGATGAAATTCCATGCTCTCATAAACTTGCTGCTATATCGTGCACTAGATTTGAATCCTTATACTTTTGTGTCTAATTTTTATTATTCAAACGTTTTGACATCATCTTATAGAGGTTTAGTTCCTTGGTTGGAAATCATACTAGTTGGAGCTCTATTGATGTTGATGTCAGTGCATTACCTTCAATTATGAAACGACAAGCTGGAAGGCCTCGCAAAGAAAGAATACCATCTATCGGTGAAGCAAAGAGTTATATAAGATGTAGTCGTTGTCATCGAAGTGGTCATAATTGTAGAACTTGTAAATTTGCTTCTGCTTTAAAATGACAACTTGTTGAATTTCCTTACTTATAGTTTGTTGAACTTGTATTTGAACCTAATGAAAGTTACTACGTGATAGTTTTTACATGAGTTGAAATGATATGACCTTTTATCACTTAGGTATAAACTTTCTATCACCTATGGATAAACCTTCTATCACCGATGCATAAGCCTTCTATCACTTAGGAATAAACTTTCTATCACCTATGGATAAACCTTCTATCACCGATGCATAAGCCTTCTATCACCTATGCATAAGCCTTCTATCACCTATGCATAAGTTTTCTATCACTTAGGCATAACTACCTTCTATCACCTATGCATAAAACTTCTATCACCTAGGTATAAACTTTCTATCACCTATGGATAAACCCTCTATCACCAATGCATAAGCCTTCTATCACCTATGCATAAGCCTTCTATCACCTATGCATAAAACTTCTATCACCTAGGTATAAACTTTCTATCACCTATGGATAAACCTTCTATCACTTAGGCATAAACTTTCTATCACCTATGGATAAACCTTCTATCACCAATGCATAAGTCTTCTATCACCTATGCATAAGCCTTCTATCACATATGCATAAAACTTCTATCACCTAGGCATAACTACATTCTATCACCTATGTCTAAGTCTTCTATCACTTAGGCATAAACTTTCTATCACCTATGGATAAACCTTCTATCACCAATGCATAAGCCTTCTATCACCTATGCATAAGCCTTCTATCACCTATGCATAAAACTTCTATCACCTAGGCATAACTACATTCTATCACCTATGTCTAAGTCTTCTATCACTTAGGCATAAACTTTCTATCACCTATGGATAAACCTTCTATCACCAATGCATAAGCCTTCTATCACCTATGCATAAGCCTTCTATCACCTATGCATAAAACTTCTATCACCTAGGCATAAAACTTCTATCACCTAGGCATAACTACATTCTATCACCTATGTCTAAGTCTTCTATCACTTAGGCATAAACTTTCTATCACCTATGGATAAACCTTCTATCACCAATGCATAAGCCTTCTATCACCTATGCATAAGCCTTCTATCACCTATGCATAAAACTTCTATCACCTAGGCATAACTACATTCTATCACCTATGTCTAAGTCTTCTATCACTTAGGCATAAACTTTCTATCACCTATGGATAAACCTTCTATCACCAATGCATAAGCCTTCTATCACTTAGGCATAACTGAGCAAAATTAAACTGATAGAACAAAAGCTTTCATTTAATTCAATTTGAAGTAATTGTTCAAATACAACCATAACTATTCAAGAACTGTTCAAAACTAACTGTTCAAAAGTAAATTGACTAATTTTTCAAACAATACAAAGCTAACAGATTTTCAATCATTATTCATTTGAGTAATCTTTAAATCAAAAGATGAAGCTTCCACATGTAATCTTGGTGAATGCCTAACTGTTGGAGACTTGGGCGATAACTCTTGAGACTTTTTGGTTGGAGAATTCTTCTCTAGATAGTCTATAGCTTGAATTGCAGCTTGAATTGCCTCTCTCTTGCCCTTTCCTTTCTTATTTTCCTTATGAATTTTGGTCATCCTCTCTGTAGATGCATTATCCAATGTTTTCTTAGTTGGCCTAGTTTGCCTCTTTATCCTTCCATCAGCAACCTTTGGTTTAGATTTTTGAACAGCCTGCAAGCATTAGAGAAACACACAAAAGTTAACTTCATTTGAGTTGATAACTCAATCATTGTATACATAATTCAATCAGTTGAAGAATTTAATAAAGAAAAAGTCATTCTTACCTCCTTTTTCCCTTTCCCTTTTTTGTCATTGATTTTTTTTGTTCTATTTTCCCTTTGAAATTCTTCTCTCTTTTCATCTTCTTTCTCTTCATCTTCTCTTTGTTCAAACTTCTTTATGTTCAAAACTTTCTCTTCATCTTTCTCTTGATCTTCTTCTTCTGCTTTGTCATCTTTTTCTTTTTCCTTCAATTAATAGAAGTCAATTTCAATCAATAGCATACTCAAGTGGTATAACATGGACAGAAACTAGTGAAAATGATTGAATTCTATCATTACTTGCATTCTATCACTAATAGAACTCAACTAATGTTGATAGAACAGAAATCAACTAGTGATAGAACTAAACTCAACCAGTTGATAAAACTCTATAACTGCTTGCATTCTATTATTGATACAAATAAAGCATTGATAAACTCATTTTCTATTAATACCTTTGAAGCTTCCTCTCTTTGATTTTCATCTTCATCCGCACCAGCCACTTCAATATCCTCCTCATTTTTCTAGAATAAAAAGTAAACATGTTATTTGTTGAGCATATAAATAGAAGTCAATTTCAATCAATAGGAATCCATTTCAGTCAATAGCATAGTCAACCAGTTAGATAACATAAAAAGAAACCAGTGAATATGATTGAATTCTATCATTGCTTGCATTCTATCACTAATAGAACTTAACTAGTGATAGAACTAAACTCAACTAGTGATAGAAGTCTATCACTACTTGCATTCTATCACTTATAGAAAACAATGCATTTGATAGACTCATTTTCTATTAATACCTTTGTAGCCTCTTCTCTTTGATTTCCATCAGCACCACCCACTTCAATATCTTCCCCATTTTTCTACAATAAAAAGTAAACATGTTATTGTTGAGCAAACAGATTGATTGATAAAAATATATAAAGATAAGAAAATGAGAATTTACCTTTGTAGCATAGTTAGTTGCAAAGTCAACTATTCTATCCACATCAATCATAGTGTCTATTCTTTCTAGACTGATAGTTGGGGGGATATTTTTAATATGGGATTGTTGTTCTTGGGATGATTTGACAATATTTTCTTCAACCAACAGATTCAAAGTCTTCAAAAAATTTTCTTGCCCAGCCTTCAATTCTTCCATATCTTTTCTTAATGCTTCAACATTTTCTTCTTGACTCCTTCTTAAATTTTCTATAGCTTCTTCTTGACTTTTTCTTAACTCTTCTATAGCTTCCCATATTGAAGAAGTTGTCTTCTGATTGAAGGCATCACCATCACTCACCTTCATTTTCCTCTTCCTTCTTTCTTCATTTTCTTCTTTATCCTTTGCTTCCTTCTCCAAAATAACTTCTTTTTCCTTTTTGTCTTCTTCAATCAAACGTTGAATCGTTTCAAAATGGAAGTCTTCTTCAGAAGGAATCATTTCTTGCACTGAGAACTATATTACAAACAAAAAAAAAACAGTTTTTAATTCTGTCTTCAATAAGATTTAAATTGATTGAAGCTAATGAAGTGAAACACTTACCTTTGAAGAGTCGAAGACATTTTCTTTCAGTGATTGCCAATCCTCTGAATAGTTAATCTCCCAGTTTGTTATTCGAGGTCCACTTCTTTCAATTCTTTTGGCTATCACTATGTCAGCCAATATGGGTATAATTTCTAAGGCCCAAAAAATTAGAATGTAAGGAAATCCTTGGAGTGAGAGGTAAGAAGAATTGGTTCTAGTACTTTTCCGAAAATATTGTAAGGTTAAATCAAAACACTCTCTCCCCCAAGGAAAACTCCTAAACTTTTCCTCATCATCAACCATTTTCAAATGATATGGATTTATTTTGTTGTGAGGCTGTTTTGGAAGAAGCAAACATTCTAATAGGTACAAATTGGCAAATTTGACCTTTAAGTTTGGATTGGGAATATTGACTTGTGATAGCACATTGAAGGAAGCAACTAGTCTATTTCTATCAATTGAATCCACATTCTTAAAGAAAGTCCTTCTAATTTCACACTCAACATCTTCATCTATTTCTTGAATTGGGAGCTCTTCACATTTTAGTCCTGTTAACATGCAAAATTCCTTTAATCCAAATTCTACATAGTTACCTTTAAGATTAAAAGCTAGAATATCCTTTCTTTCGGTTTCACATTGTCTTAATGCCAGGTGTGAAAGCATTTGGATGGGAAGTTTTGGAGCTTTAATGTCTAGGAAATGCCCAAATGGCCCCATTCTAAACAATTCTATCTCTCTCTCATCCAGTGTATTTTTTATGTTATCAATAACATCAAATTTATTGTATACGTTAATTTTCGAGGGCATTTTCCAATCTTTCTTTTGAACGATAAACTTCATCTTTTCCTGTTGAAACAATATCAAGCATTTAATATTCTATCATTTCAAAGGATTGGAAAATTGATTGAACTTATTTAGTACTTACTTTTGTATGTTTCATCTTCTTAGAAGAAGATTGTTCACCCATCTCGAATTTTCTTTTTTCCATCTGTTTGACAAATAAACACATGAATAGGTGATAGACAGCTTATGCTTAAGTGATAGAAGGCCTATGTATTGGTGATAGAAGGCTTAGGTAGAGGTGATAGACAACATATGCCTAAGTGATAGAAGGTCTATGTATTGGTGATAGACGACATGCCTAAGTGATAGAAGCCTTATTCATTAATGATACCTAAGTAATAGACAACTTATGCATAAGTGATAGACAGCTTATGCCTAAGTGATAGAAGCCTTATTCATTAATGATACCTAAGTAATAGACAGTTTATGCATAAGTGATAGACAACTTATGCCTAAGTGATAGAAGCCTTATTCATTAATGAGACCTAAGTAATAGACGACTTATGCATAGGTGAAACAAAAGTTAAGTCAGATTACAATATCTATTTCTAATAGACGGCATAAATGGTCAATCAACATTCATCAATTCACAATTCACAACATTCATCAAAGCTCTAATATCCTACTCGATTCGATGCGTGAAACGACTCAACCTTTTCAACGTATGTTTCGAATTTGTTCTTAAATTTGTTCTCATTTGTATTGCACTTTAAAATGACAGAACTATAATGCAAAACTATCGATTTCGGATTAGCCAAGGATGGGCCTACAGTGATAGAAGCTATGTTTCTACTAGGGTAAGTACAAATTACAATATCTATTTCTAATAGACGGCATAAATTGTCGATCAACATTCATCAATTCACAATTTCAGATTACCTACGTACGGATTACCTAAGTGATATTATAGTTTGAGTGAATAGTGAAGTAAAAAAACCCAAAGAGTGAAAAACATACCGAGAGTTTGGATTGAGACGAATTGTAGAAGGAGATTGAAGATGCTTGATAGAGAGAGTTGAAGACGAGAGACGAAAATGCTTGATAGAGAGAGATCGTGAGGAGAAATCGTGATACCGAGACGAAATGAAGATTGAAATTTGTGATAGAAGAGTGATTGAAGCAGAGATCGTGATTTTGCGAAGGGTGATTGAAGCCGAAATCGGGATTTTGCGAAGGGTGATTGAATCGCAAAGAAAGAAGGGGGTACGGCTGGGACGCGTGAATGAGGATTTTCGCGATTTAGGGTAGCAAAATCGGGCATTTCCGTCTTGGGCATTTTCGTCTTGGGCTTATTGGTCATTTCACTAGGCCCGTTTGTAAAATCTGCTATAAAAGAATTACTTTTGAAAATCTGCTATCCATAGAATTATTTTGGCCCATTTTGCTATACATGAAAAAGCCCCAATATAAAATGTAAAGAATATATTCATAAAAATACGAAAAGATGAAAATAAAGAAAAAAATTGTACATATATTCATAAAACTAATTATAAAATAAAGTTTCTTGATGGTTCGAACTTTAGTCACCCCTGAAACTGGGGGCCAAAATCCACTAGGAGATGGTTTTTGGGTTAAGGAGCTATATTGAGAAGTTGTATTGAATAGTTCAAAATTGAGAGTTGTGTCAAAAACTCGTTTGGATGTAGTTTTTGTGTAGAAGAGTTAGAGTCAAAATCTTGTTTGGACATAGATTTAAAAATGAGTAGTTATTTTTAGTAGTTAAAAAAGAAATGATTAAAAATGAATTGTTAAAAATGAGTTATTTTGATTGATTTGATAGGAATAATTAAAAATAAGTGGTTAGAAATGATTGAGTAGTTATAAATGAATGATTAAAATTGAATTGTTAGAAATGAGAGTTATTTTTAAAAGTATAAATGAGGAGCAGTCAATAAAAACTCGTTTGGGTGTAGGTTTTGAGGAGGAGTTGATAACTCCTAATACCAACTCCTACCTAAATATGTCAAACAAACAGCCCCTTAGGATGATCCATACTCGCTTTCTAGTAATTTCATGATTCTGTTATTTTTTTAAATCTCCATACCCTATATATATATATATATATATATATATTTATTGTTAGCACTCTGATTTTGCTCAAATATTTTTCTTTAATGTGAATAGAACATAGGGCATCTCAACGCTACCCTAATTTAGACAAGCATATTATACCATCTTGTAAACATCATTTAACATTTTATTGAAGAAGTGTATTGAGTATCGGTGTACATTCAATGACCATGAAAGTCATGATTTTTAATCCCCTCTCCCAAATGTCTTGGGCAGCATTTTAGGGCGTCTTAATGCTCTACTATTTTGGCTAGTTTGTGCAGTTTATGCAGTTTTGCTCTAAGATTTCAAGTGGTTGAATAACCTCTGATTTGTTGCGTTGAACCGTAATTTAAACTAAATAATCCAAACACCCTTTTTTCTTGTTTCTCTAAAATAAACCTAGAAACACCTTTAAAAAAATATTAAAAAAATGAAAGAATGAAATTCCAATAAAGAAAGAGTTAAGAAAAAAAATAGAACAGATTTGGTGGTATCAGGGTGTTCAAACTATATACACCCATTAGAAACTTGCTTCCTTTTTTTCTCTTCTTTTCTTTCTTTAAGTTTGTGTAACAGGGTGTTCACATTATATACACTCATAAGATCTGGTGACGAGTTCAATCTATACAGTTACTACGTACTTAAGGATTAATTTCTTATGAGTTTTTTTTATATCCAAATATTACATGATGAGTTCAAGCCATCATGGCTGAATAATTTGTTCCGTGATAATAGTTGAAATACGCGTAAACTGATCCAGACAATCACAGATGAAAAAAAAACATATACTATCATTACTTCATCATCCTTTTCGCTTGTATTCAAAGACTATGCAACCAATGGGCCAAAAAATTTTGGATTCACAACACAGGTCCTCTTGGATGCTTAGATCACCAAGTTGCTAAATATGGAACTGGCCAATCAAAACTTGATAAATTTGGATGCATCAGTTCACACAACCAAGCCGCCAAACTTTTCAATAAACTGCAAAGCCAATATGCTGATAGCAACTTCAGATAAATTGATATCTGCTCAATAAAATCAAATCTCATCGCCAATTATTCAAAATTGGGTCAGCCATCTTGCTATACTTCTATGTATGTAACATTATCATTTTCTGTTTTCAATATACTCTGCTGCTTTGTGTGATGGCAGGTTTTGATCAACCTATTATGGCTTGTGGCTATAGAGGTCCACCGCACATTGCTTGTTTCCATAAGGGTTGTATGTGATAAAGCATCAGACCTTCTGGTACGCTCAATATGCGTGAAGTCTTTAGTGTCCAACCGACTTTGGTTTGAACACCTCAGCCTTGCCTCGAGTGACCGTCAAGTAAGAACTTAAGCTTGACGGCTAATGTTTTCTTCCACAAAATGAAAATAACCCAAAAGAATTATGACACTAAAAATTTGGAGAAAAAGAAGCACAGTAGTTGTCCGAAAACCCTGAAAATTGTAAGCAAAGAAAAAGGTGATAAGATTTAGTAATTATTAGGTTTTTCAAGTACAAGATGTAGTTAACTAAGACAAGCTAATGACCAAAAAGCTTAATTATTTCCTGTAGGACTGTAATCATGAGCTTTCAGTACAACAATAAATAAATATATATATATATATATATATGAGTGTTCGAGCTAGAATATTGTGCGTGTATATTAAGACACATATATTTGTCAAAACAAAGGGAGTTCAAGTGTCTAACCTTCATTCTGAATATGAAATCATAGAATAATTAGTCAATCTAATTATTTGAATCCTAACACGTGAAAATGATGGTTAACTTGGTTCGTTTTCCTTCACATTATCCAGAAATAAATAGGGGTGATTGGATTTTGGAGTTGAAAAGAGGAGAGGGGAGAAAGTGGAGGAGGAAGAGGAAGTGAGGTGATTTAAAGATATGAAGTACTTGTTTGTTGGAGATTGATGTTTTGGAGAAGAGAACTTGTTTGTTGGAGATTGATGTTTTGGAGAAGAGATTTTGTAAGAAGTATTTATTTTATATTATGTGGTTGAAAATTAAAAAAAGTTTAATGTAATATTTAATAAGATTAGATAAAATATATTTTATATAATATTATATGGTTGAAAATTAGAAAAAAAAAGGTTTGATGTGATGTTGAAGGAGAGGTTGAGAAGGAGTTAGAAATTGTTGTCCTAAAAACAAACATGGAGTTGGGAAATCCCAATTCCTTCCCCTTCCTCCTCAACACCAAAAAGCACATATATATTATAAGATCAACAACAAAAAATCTGCAATTCTAATCAAAGTTATATTTGAGAACACTATTTCCAATTGAAATATGTACCAGCCTATTGTGTCAGAAAAAAAAAATGAAATAGGTACCGACCTGTTGTTATCAAACATCTTCTTAATCACATTTATTAGTTTTTCTTTAAAAAAGAAACTACGCTATAAATACTTCACTGGCCCCTGGGACCTGTTCAACATATATATATATATATATATATATATATATATATATATATATATATATATTTTTCAAAACGAAAAACATAATTTAATTCGTACCAGTATATATCAAGTGTCTGACCTTTTCTAATGGTATGGATCTGAAGGAAACAAATCAGATTGGTTTTCCTCCAAATTCTGCATAAACATATTCATAAAAAAATCATAGCAATGCATTTATGGTCAAAGTCATATTTAATTGAGAAGTTATGTTTCCAATTTGAAATATATGCACTCACCTCTTCTGCAAACAGACGTTGAATGTTGACTGCATCAGAATTGTCTTCCCAAAGTTGCCGGAAAATGACATTGATATCTTTTACAAAGTTCTCTTCTGAATTAACTTTTAAGATTTGACCGCAAAAACTGTTACCAACGAAACTGATACTTTTTGTTGGCAAAGAAGGTGTGCTAACAATTCCAATAGAAAAAGCCTTCATTTCAGGACAATCTTCAACCTCTACTTCGTTCAAGCATGGAAATCTGAGAATGCATTTTCCAGAATAAAAATTTGTCAGTTTGGGAAAACTCAAGAGATCTAAATTGCGCAAGTTCTTGAATACAATTTCGTCATTTCCTTCTTCATCTCCTCGTGCAATTATAGTAATCAACCTTTTGCATCTTCTTAAAGACAAAGATTGGAGTTGCACCAAGGTTCGAGCCACCGAAGGATCCATCAGATGGGTGAGTTTGTGACATTCATCTACAACAACATCCAACAAACTTCCAAATGACATTGATGATGGCAATAAAGAGTTCAGTTGGCTACATCTGTCTAAGGATAGAAACAATAAATTTTCAATGGATGCGATATTGTTGTGTGAATTTGGCTTCCATATATGCCTAAGGTTGGGCAGTTCGGATAAATCCAAGATCGCCAAGGCAATAGAAGTTGCTGCGTTCTGATATTGATCTTCCCCATTATTTGGAAATATTTCTTCAATAAACATCCTTGTTACTTCAAACTCTTCGAGATTATGTAATATTCTTACAACTTCCATGGGCAATTGAGTTAAGTTGTAGTCAAAAGAACCAAGTAAGTTGAGACGTTTAAGATTGGAAAACAACCCTGAACTATCCTCATTTTGAGTATTCTTAGCCTGCCCATTTAGAAGAATATGCTTGAGAGTTATTTTATGAATGCAAAAAAAAGTGATTACAATAAACAAGACAGTACGGTGTAGTACCTTAGAAGTCGGCAATTGCATTGCTTCAAACGCATGTGTCGACTTTTCCTTCTCAAGAACCTCTTTCAATTCACTAGAATTTATTTCTAGAGATTGAAGTTGCTTAAGAACTTTGACAGGATATGCTCTTTTAAGTTTCGGACATTCATTAATGGAGAATTCTTTTATATTTTCAAAGATTAGAAGCTCAGAAGGATCCTTACTCCATACATACTCTAGGTTTGGAAGATAAGATAATCGCAAGCATCTCAAATTTTGGATAAATGCAGTTGTTTCCATAATGTTCGACTCCTGTACTTCAAATATTCCTTGTAATAAATCACAATCCCCAATACTTAAAGTATTAAGGCAGGTAAGAATGCTCGTTATATATGCAGGAAAAACAGTCTCAAGACTGTCACACGACCAAATCTCTACTTCTTTGAGTTTGGAAAATGAATTAAGAACCAATATATTGCGCCATATCATCTTCAAATCGACTGCACCACCAATATTCAATTTTTCTAAATTGGGAAGTGATACCTACAATCACATATTTAATAATCAGTTGTGACAATAATTACACTATCAACATATCATGACAGATGTTTCAAGAACATATATATGCTTATTTTCTTAATTACTATGATTTTCATTTCTGTAATCAAGATTTTATTTCTCAGTTAAATTCCAAAACAAATTAGTTATTATGGTTTCAAAAAATTGGCTTGGATTGTGAAAGTGTTTTTAGAAAACAGATAATAAAAAAATTAACTCATAGGTGAAGATAATATTTATAAACTAATTTTAAAATAAACCAAAAGTTAACTGGTTATCAAACAAAACTAGGGAAATTACTTTATCTTCATTACTTTTCAGACCATCATGTATACAACTAAGCATTCAATATTGCAAAGATGGGATCGGAGGAGGCAGTAAGTTGGTAGAGCGTAAAGATAAAATTTAAAACATAGTTACTGCATTGAAATAGAAAATAACGAGTAAAAAGGGATATTTTTCATGAATAATCGCAAAAAGAATTTTTATTTTATAAATATCAAATTTTTTGAAAAAAAATCAAATATAACAAAAACTACTCATTCACTTGATTGAAATAACTAAATGAAATTGAAAACAAATAAATTAAACTTATTAAAGATAATTAAAGTCTAAATATTTTACTATGTATGAAATATTTATAAAAAATTGTCTAAATTAAAATTGAGACGTTAAAATTTATTATCTACTACAAATTCTCATTAAAAAAATAAGCATTATTCATATCTAGAAGAACAATGGCTTCTTTAAATAAATGAAATAAAAATGGCTTCTTTAAATATGTTGTTGAAATTTTGGAGCTCACCTGTTCGTTAAAAAAAGATCCGTCGTAGATTGTGGTTGTTTCAGAATCATCAAGACTTGGCTGTCCAAATTTCTCAGTTTTGGAGTAAAACTTTAGAAGTTGTGGCAATCTTTTTAGACATAAAGACTTGAGACGAGTAAACTCAATTTGGTTTGTTGCCTGTTCATTGTCCATCACAAAGATCGTCTCCATCTTCTCACAACGTTCAATAGTAATCTCCTCAAGATTTAAAATGTCATCCAACATGCAGTTCAAAAATAGAGTTCTCAATTCATTACAATACTTTATTGTTACAATCCTCAACTTGTTGAAATGAGAATATCTGTCACACCCATGAATTATACTCTCCAAATTCTTCACGTTACTCATTTCTAGATACTCCAAGTTGGATAAAAATGTTTGTAAAGGCTTGTTCTTTTCGTGGATGAAATGTTGAAAGTCTTGATTATCAACAAGTTGGAGATGCTTCAAAGGCGAACAGGTATTTTCGTCTAATTTCAAGTGGAGAGACTTCGTACCAATTGATCCTACTAAGCAAAGTCTTTTTGACCTCTTTAACAACGTTTTTATCCAATCATCCAAACAATGTTCAGATTCCATATTTAGATGCAACGTATTAGAGATTTCACCAAGTTCGGCTTGATATTTGTACGATATGCTACCAATAGTAATCCGAAATCTTTTTAAATCCAACTCTCTTGAAAACAGCTGTTTTGGCATAATCCTTCCGTCTAGTATCTTTATATCTAAAATATCAAGGTGGGACAAATACCTGAGTTCAGAAAGACTGGCATTCTTTCTTCCTTCGTACCATTCTTCTCTTTCCCATCCATCAAAACATCCCAAATATAATTCTTCTAGTTTTGTCAACTTTGAAAGAATATTTGGTGGAATAACCTTCAGACCTTCACAATATGATAAATTTAATACTTTCAGCTGTGTCAATTGACTTATAGTCGTAGGAATTTGGATGATGTTTGATCTTTCAAAGCTGAGAATTTCAAGCTTTTGTAACTCACCAATCATATCTATATTTCCCAATTCACAATCAAGTAAACGTAATAATCTAATGTTCGCAAAGGATCGAAGAGATGATGGAAATAGGGATATTTCTGCACATATTAATTCTAAACTTTTGAGTTCTTTCATTTCTTCGAAAAAAGATTCTACCAATTCATACTTGACAAAATATGGTGTATATAACGTCAATAATTGAACTTTGGGTATTAATAACTTCTTGATCAAAGGACTATATGGATCTTGAATAATGCTTCCGTACACAACAGTATAATTACCCGACAAATTCTCTTCTTCCCATTCTTTACCTTTCTTATTCGCATAACTTAATGTATGGATTTTTTCATTCCCTGATGAAATCAATATGGCTACATCACGAACAAGATCATGCATTTTCACATAATTGTCCTTGGATTCATCTTGTAAAAGCAAAGAAGAAGATATAAGATCGTCAACTAATTTTTCTATTCTATGTCGTCCTTGTGCCATAGTATCAACACCATCTAGAAAACCCAAGGCCATAGAATATACTCGTAAGTCTTCTAAAGAAATGTCAGTGTCTTCTTGAAACATGCTGCATAACAAGAAAAGTAACTTGGCCTCTTCACATTCTAAGTAATCGTAACTCAATCTTAATGAGGAATACACATTTATTTTCATTCCTCTAATGTTCACGGCCACATGGTTTTTTAGTTGATCTAAGGCATCTCTCCAAATGGGAAAAGGTTTATTCCACAATGCCTTAGCCACAACAGTAATAGCAATGGGCAAATATGCACATTCCTTTACTATTTGATTAGCAATAGGCTCCATCCAATGTTCAATAGTGTCACCCACCATTGTCTTAAATAAGTTCCATGGCTCATCTTTTTCTAAAACTTTTATCTTAAAAATTTTATCGATGCACATTTCATTTGTGAGTAAATGTTTGTCTCTAGAGGTAAATAATATCTTGCATCCTGGGTGATCTACAACACTTGGAATTCCTAAAACTTCCAAATCAATATATCCCCAAACATCATCAAGCACAATCAGGATACTGTTTTCTTTCTTCAGCCTCTTATATAGCTTAAGTGCCAATCCTTCTTTTGTTTTTTGCTCCGACTGCAAATCTAGGATCTCAACTATCTGTCTTTGAATATTATTCAGCTCTGGTGTTTGACCGATCTTCAATTCTATCACTTCATTAAATAACTTTCTCTCTCTAACTTTTATTATAATTTCTTTTACAAGCATTGTTTTGCCAACACCGCCCATTCCATAAACTCCGATTCTATTGACATAATCATCAAAGATGGCATCCATGATTTGTTTGACAATCAACTTTCTTGATTCAAATTCTAGAAAGTCAACTCCTTTTGAACGTGAGCTCGCAATCAATACACTAGGTAAGGACACTTGATCAAAACGATCCCCTTTCTCTTTCATTTGAAGAGCCTCACTTGACATTTTGGTTGCTTGTTTACTTAACTTGTGTCGTTGGACCCAATTAGAGCACAATCCACCTTGTCGACCTTCATTGACTGATAATATCTCCTCAAATTTTCTAACAATATCATCAACTTCACTCAACCACTTCTCAACAACAGGTTTGATATCTTCAGCATTTCTCCTTGCATTAGAGACCTTGTGTTGCACAGTATCTCTTTTTTCCTTCAGGATTTCAACTTCTCTTTCAAGTTTTTGGATGTTGCTGTTGAGGAAAACTACAAGACTTATTTCAGATGCAACAAGCCCAACAGTGTATTCAGCAATTTTTCTTATAATTGGAGCAACTCCGTCCATTGCGTTGTTGTGTACTTGTTCTTCAAAATATTTAAAAGCTAAAGAAATCAATAACAAATTGGCCTGGATAGAAAGTCTTGAACCAGTTGCAGAGTAGAAGTCAGGTCAACACGGGAACAGCAACCAGCAACAACTACAATAAAAGTACAAGTTGATTTCAGCTTAAGAAAATGAGGAAAACGAATAGAGAACATAAATTGGAGAGAGATTTAGAAGATGTCACAAAGGTAGTTAACAAAAATGAAAATCAGAGTGAATCAAAAACTTGTTAATGAAAAACTTGTTGCTTTGCAAAAAAAAAAAACAATAAAAATCCAAAAAGTTTTGGGTTCCCTCCATGGTCCCACCTACCTAGTTGACCCTTAACCTAGTAAACTAACTCATAACAAACTTCTAACTACAAATGACCCTTTTGATTAACATTTTTCTACTCAGCAAAGGCCCTGCTCTACAACAACTTCAAAGGTGGATTATCTGCATCCAACCTTAATCAATTTACATAGTGGAACCTATCATTAACGAGTGCCTTCGTAAGAGCATCGACTGGGTTGTTGATGGTTCCTATTTTTCACTAAGATCAAATTTCCTTGAAGAGTCGCTTCTCGAACGTAATGATATCGCACATCTATTGCTTGGCTGATTGTGGTACATAGGATTCTGTTGAGAATCCCACATTGATAAGGTGAGGATGTCTCTTAAAAGGTTTAAAAGGTTAGATAGGTGGACTATTTCCCTCATTGCCAATTGGTTTTGAGATTGATGTCCATACTATCTAATATGGTATCAGACTTCATTAAGCCAAATGGGTATTTGGTCCATTAAAAATGAAATTGAGATCCGATTCAAGATTGGTAGCCCAAAAGAGGCATCATGTTGAACGGGGCATGTTGAAAATCCCACATTGATAAGATGAAGATATCTCTTAGTGTTTAAAAGGTAAGAGGACTACTTCTTTCATTGCCAATTGGTTTTGAGATGGAGGTCCACACTATCTAATAGATTCTTTGAAAGAGTCAACACATGTGCACTAATCTTGCTATCACAATGAATCTCGGTCAAAACTTTCCTTGATAACATTCTAAACACTGCTTTAGTTGAAGAAAGAGCATAGAAGAGACTGACTTCAAACTCATGGTGTTGCCAAAGATTGTGAAGATATATCTAGTGAGAAAGCGTCTTTTGTGAATATCCGCTGCATATATAGTCGGCATCAACATAACTAATGACCGTGTTATCTTCTTATTCTACCCGAGTGTCCACCAAACCGAGACTTGTGGATCCTTTAAAATATCGAAGCACCCAATTGGATGTTTCCAAATGCGCCTTCTCTAGATTAGACATAAATCTACTTATGATGCTTAGATAATATGTCATATCTTGTCCCCAAGCGACCGTTCCATACATGAGGCACCCTACCAAATTGGAATATGGAATGCATTTCATTTATTCGATCTTGGCTGGAATAACATGGAATTGTTTTGAAGACAATTTTAAATGTTTTGCTAGCGGGGTTTTGACCATTCCATACCTTGCACTATCATTCGTTCGTTCTTTAGAGAGTCCTCAATCTATAAGTTTCTTGTTTGAAGCTTTGTCTTGTTGACTGCCCTTCAATGCAGTGCTAAAACAAATCAATTTTTACTCATCTTTTGGTGCCAATCAAGCCTTGTTCATAAAAATTTTCTAGATCCTCACCACATGTGCCAGCCTATCGTGCCACAACCTTGTTTCTTTCGAAACCGACACAAAAGCAACATGAAGTTCTCTCGCAACTATTGTGCCATACAAGATATACAAACCCTAAACCAAATGGACAGTCCATTTGATCACATTCGCTCTGCAAACTTTAAGAATTCTATCCTCAGATTCGTACCTATATCTAGCCTTATCTAAAGTACCCAACGATACCAGATTTCTTCTAAAACCTGGGACATACCTAAAGATAATAATTTAAACTAGTCATACTTCACATGACATAGATTCATTATCCTTGGTACTGTAAAGTTGAAGCTTCAAAATGATGTCCAAGGATAAAGAATCTATGTCATACTTCAATTGTTATCTGAAGTGAAGTATGTCCAAGGATAAAGTGTCTATGTCATACTTCAACTGTTATCTGAAGTGAGGTATGTCCAAGGATAAAGAATCTATGTCATACTTCAATGGTGATATCACCTGTTTGTATTTATCAGAAAGAATTCAAAAGGATAACGAATCGGTTATTGGGATCAATCTTTTCGCCCGAATTTACTAGATTCATACATATTTTGTTGTTCATCCATATTTTCCTCTAATGCTTTCAATGCGCAGCCATCTTGACCCAAAATAGCGTTCCTTAATGTACATTTGATTGTTAATACTGTCATCCAGCGATAGCAATTGAGACCACCAAATTGTAGTCGAAGGTCGAAGAGTGTCGGAGATACTCACCACCTTGTAGCCTTTGTCCCACATTAAAAATGTGGTTTACTTGTCCCCAAGGGACAGCCAACGGTTGAGGCTAAGGATTTCAAGGCATGCTTCCTTGAGAGATCACTGGTTCTAGACCGTTGGAAAGCGCTTATACTAGAATATCCTTCGAAGTCCCGGTGCCACAATCTAGGGACGGGCCAGTGGCGTCCCAGGTCTAGGGGAGCGAAGCTCCGATTTCCCAGTTTTCAAAAAAAAAAAAAAAGTGGTCTACTCTCTTCATTACTAATTGGTTTTGAGGTAGAATCTCATATTTTCGTTTGGGACAACTTGGAGATACTCACCACCTTGTAGCCTTTGTCCCACATTCAAAATGTGGCCTACCCTCTTCATCACTAATTAGTTTTGAGGTAGAATCTCATATTATCTAATCCCAAACGATCGTTTGGGAGGACAGCTCAGAGATACTCACCTTGTGTCTTTATCGATAAAACAAAGTTCTCCTCTTCGTGCGTCCTGCTCGTTATGATTTCCAAAAACCCTACTCCATTATCCAAATTCACCATCAAACAGTGGCCGATGTTCATAGTCTCAAGCTCGACCTGAGAGCAAAAACTAAACCGAAAAGACGACTGAGGATCGGCATTTAACTACTCCCCACCGCAAGCATTGGATTCTGCAAGCAACTCCAGATTCTTGCTTTTCCCTTCCACATTTGGGTGTTCGTCATTTTGAATGCCCTGATTCTTGCGGCGAGGAAGAATACATGCAAATCCAAATTTCCAAATCATTTCTTTCTCAAAGGGTCTTGATATTGAGCTCATTAGAGTGACAATGGCGATGATATAACTCGAGAGGAGGCTCCCTTGGTTTTAAACAACTACCACGGGAGAAACCCATTTTGAAGCAGATCGAAAAACCCCAAAAGAACAAATGAAAAAAGAACACAAATCACATATTCCCACTATGATTGATGGTGGGGGAGAGTATGAACTGGACAGGCACTAAGAAGAAGAATATGAAATTGGTGGCATGTTGGAATAAACTTTAAAAGGAAATTTTGCATGTATAACAAAAAAGACAACATATTTTCTTCTATAGTATAAAATCTAAACTAATTCATTTGAAGTAAAAAATTCAAATTGAATTTTATTACTACCTGAATTCTAATAGTGATAGAATTCAATCAATGAAAGACTTCTTCTATTATCACTTAAATTTTCTACTAGCGATAGAATTTCAAATTGAGTTCTATCACTAGTTGAGTTTTATCACTGATAGAAATTAATATGATATAAATGAAATTATTTTAGAAATTGTGGTGCAAATATAATACAAAAGGTAAAATGTGTTGCTGATAGTAAATTCTCACTTTAAAATGTATTTTTGGAATAATTAATTTAAAATTAGTGAGTAGACAAATAAAAAATTAATGGATGGTTAATTTATGAGACTAAATAAGGAATTAGTAAATTCTTGATTTAGCAATTATTGGGAATTGTTTTTGGAAAGAACTTGAGAAAAAGTTTATAATAAGCTAAAAATAGAGTATTGCTTATGTGACTTGTGGAGACAATTATAGAGAAAAAGAAAGAAAAAGTGCTAGAGAAAATTTGTAGAGAGAGTTTTTAGAGAAATAAAAGAAAGTATAGATAAATTGTTGTGTGTATTGTCTCTCCGATCCCGAAAAGTTTGCGTGATTTTTCTTTTTTTTATTATTATTTTTATTTTTCGAATCTAGTTCTTACAGGCACGTGGGGATGAGGATGAACAGCCATTATTTATGTCTCTCTTGGAAACAAATGTTGCAGCCATATAGATGGGCGAATATGGGCAGCTTGCTTGTTAGACCTTCAAAGATAATTATCTTTAATAATAAATTAGAGGTTCTACCGTTCTCAGAGAAAGAGATTGAGTGATTTGGGGGCCAATAACCATATAGGGTTTGATACCCTCGATAATTTGAGGTTGCACTTCAAAATCAATTGGTGATGAGAAGAGTAATTTATATCTCTTGTAAAGATGTTGAAGACTTTTATTTCCAACAAAAAGCCTATGGATGAGCCACTTACTTCTAGTTCCTCTGACTGTTCTTCGAGCACGTCAAAAACTTTACAAAAATGTTATTACCTTCACCACATCGATGCATAAAATTTAGTCATGGAGTTAGAGTTTCTCCTAGAAGACAACTTTGTTACCAAACAGATCCATGCTCATAGCTATCTTCATAAAAGAAAAAAACTAAATTGAGTTGTAATGGAAAACTTTTGTTTCTTTGGACAAGAAACAACTACATGGTAATTGTGTGGATACTAAATTGTGTTTCTAAGTTTATATCATCATCTATTATTCTGGCCCTGACAATAAAATGGGGTTGGATACGAAGGATCGTCTCCAACGATGTAGTCGACCAAAAATTTTCCATTTAAAGAGTGTCCTTACTATGTTGAAGCAAGAGCAGAATTTTGTGAACGCTATTTCTTCAAAATAAAAGAGTTGTGGGACGAGTACGCCTTGTACAATCCTAGTCATTGGAATTTTTTTTGAGTTTTAGTATCTAATGAGTTTCTTTATAAGACCTAATGATAATTACGGCCATATGCGTTCACACATTTTTCTCATGGATCTACCTTCAGTAAATAAAGTTTTTTTCTTTCATTGTAGGAATATAAGTTTGGCTTCAATGACATATCCATCTCAGTTGTTACCTCGGTGGTCTCAAATTCTAACAAATTTGGAAAAGATAGGTTGTAAAAGCCCTTTTGCGCTTAATCTAATTTTCAAAGGCACACAGTTGATAAAAATGCTACGTGTTGCACGTCTACCCACCAGATTATTGTCAACACAACAATGACTCTCAGCCTTCAAATGTCTAACATGGACATCCTTTAACCTCGAGACAAGAAGTAGGGGGATCAGCCTTCTAGGCCAACCGAATTATATCTTCACCAATTCATGGGTTTGTTGGTTACATCTAAAATGAAAAGTCAATGACCCTCTATTCCTTTTTGTACTTCCAAACTCAATTTTCGATAAAAGAGGACTCGACGTTAGACAATGGTTCTCATTTCACCAGTACTATTTCTTCACATAATGTTAAAATCTGGACCTCGTTCTACATATGTAGTTCCTGAGAATTATTTTCTTGATTAGAACCTTTTCTCGATTAGAACCTGTTAGAAGCCATCTCGCGATACCTATTAACAAACACATTAGTATATAACTAGCTGTGGTACCAAGGTCATTTGTGGTTCTATTGGCCAGAAGAATTTTTTTCTTTATGTTCCTAAATTTAGCTATAATCTGCTTTCTATTAGGACTTTAACTGTTAAAGAAGTTGTACATTCTTTTCTCGATTGATAGTTGTGTGATTTAGGACAAGTTTGCTTAGAGAATGATTGGAAAGGGTGAGCTATGTGAAGGTTTTTTTTTTTTTGGGACGGTCAATAGGTCAAAGCAAACAATATCTTGACTAGCGATGGGTTGAGTTGTTACAAGATCGACTAATCTGATGGTAAACACATAATTGCACTTTCATCACTTCTATTGAACAATCCATTGTTGAACTTGCAAATGAGGTAATCCAAAAGTATACCTAACTTGCTAAAAAATTGTCATACTTTCAAGACTGTCACTGCAGCTTGTTTTCTCATTTGACGCATCTAAGTTGTCAATAAAGTACTTATTGCTCAATCATTTACATTATGGACATCTCGAGAAATCATTTAAACTATTTTCCTTACAAGTTTCCTTTTATGTATGAGCCAAAATATTACCACCAAGCCTGACCTTACTCTTATTGGAGAGATGCGATAGAAAGTGAACTTCATGCATGAAACACAAATAAGAGTTAGTCGATGGTCTTACTCCATAAGAAAAAATAATGTATGGTTTGTAGATGAATGTACAAGGTTAAGTATATGAAAGATGGTCAGTGGAGCATTACAAGGCCAGGTTAGTGGCTAAGGGCTACTAACAACAAGAAAGATTAAACTTTATTGAAACCTTCGTTCACAATCTTAGGAGTTTTCAAGAATCGACCACTAGTCCAGTTGGATTTTAATAATGTTTTCTTGAGTGAGACTTGACTGAAAAGGTATATATGGATTACCATTAGGATATAATGACAATTCAATCTCCTCTCCTAGTATTCAAATGGTTTGTTTGTTTACACAAATATTTTATGGCTTAAAGTAGACTTCGCACTAATGGTATGCAAAATTCTTTGTCATTAGTTATTACTCTTGGATTCACTTAATCCAAGTCATACTATTTATTGTTAATATGTGGTGAAAGTTATACTTTGTTGTCATATTACTGTATGTTGACTTCATTATTTTATGTACTACTAACATAACTCTCATGTTTTACATAGATCATTTCAACTCAAGTACCTACGATATTTAAGGTGCTTTCTCGATTTAGAACTTGCTAGATTAACAAAAGGAATTTTGGTTTTCCAGTGACACTACACCCTTCTGTTGCTTGAGGATGCTAGTTTATTAGGTGCTACTAAGTCTAAGGCTCTATCAACGGATCCAAAGATCAAGCACTAACACAAGGTTAGTTGGTCAATCAACTCATCTATATCTTATTATATCTCGTTTTGACATCACCTATGTTGTAAACAAACTGAGCCAATATGTTGTTCGCCCATGCAAATCAATGCCACCTAGTTGTTGCCCATCATCTGTTACCATATTTGAAGCTGTCATCTCGTCAGAGAATTCTATTTAAGTCGACCATGAACTTCTCACTAAAATCTTTACTTATTCTCCTTGTATGACATGCAACGTTCCACCACTAATTTTTGTGTTTTTTCTTGGCAATAACATGATATCATGGAAGTTCAAAAAATAGAGTATCACATTCTCGACCGTTTCATAAGTCGAGTATCAAGCCCTTACCCATGTCACATATGAAATTTTATGGTTATCTTTTTTTCTTGTTGATCTCCAAGTTCATGTGTTCATGTGTTAATGCCAACTGT
Source organism: Sicyos edulis (assembly GCA_036507275.1). Taxonomy (NCBI): domain Eukaryota; kingdom Viridiplantae; phylum Streptophyta; class Magnoliopsida; order Cucurbitales; family Cucurbitaceae; genus Sicyos; species Sicyos edulis. The sequence goes on from CM071856.1 coordinate 2,664,070, forward strand.
ATTATTTTTTGACATCCAATATTTTAAAATTTGTGCCAATAGCCTAATCTTTCATGAAATGCATTGAAGTTGATTATCATTTTATTAGTAACAAAGTTATTGCTAGTTTCTTGAAGTTATTGCCGGTTCAAGGTCAATCTCAACTTAGTGACATTTTCGCTTAACCCCGTTACTTTCTCTCTTCATTTATTCCATATATTTCATGCTTGGACTTGGTGACTGTTCAACTTGAGAGAATATTAGATAAATGTAAAATACAATATATTTAAATATCTTTCTCATCTTTTTTTTTTTTTTTTGAGAAATTAATATCTTATTTATTATGGGATCTTAGATTTAGTAGATTTTGGAATTAAGTTAGAATGAAAGTGTATTCAGTTAGAATCAAACTGTGTTGAGTTACATGTTCTTGTACATATTCACACCCGTTGGCGGAGATAAAAGTACGAAATTTTATTTTCCAAATCTCATATTCAATAGATAAACATCGACTAATATTAAACAACATTAAACTAATACAATAATGATATATTAATAATAGCACTTGTCCTAATTAAGAGTAGACTAGGAGAGTTAGAAAGATAAACGACACTAAAACAATCGACAAATGAATATGGAGATTGTTGAGATATGGAATGAGTAAATGCCCTATGATTAATTAGTCAGGGGTTTCATTGTTCAGTCAGCAAAGTGGGGGTTCAGAGGCAACGCCCCCGAAACCTCTACGAAGTCTATATTTGATATTTAATGAATTTTTATGTATTTTGGGCATATTATCTGTAACAGAGTTTAATGAGAGTGTCTATATAAAATTAAATTAAACCCTAGCATGTATTCTTGCTCCCTTTAATAAAATCGTGCTCCCTCTCTATTTGTGGATTAGCTAACACAACGTTAGTGAATCATGTAAATTCTGTGTGTTTTTTTTCTTCTTCTACGTTTTATTTTACCTTTGTGTTTTCGATTGTTGATTGACATTTACATAACAAAGATACTATACGAAAGAACATTAATAATATCTTATCCCAAAACAAAAAATTAATGTTAAATATTCATCTCCCAATATTGGAAGAAATAATTCCCAGCACCAACAGGTTGAAGAATGTTCGTGCTAGTTTGCACCACATCTCAACTCTTAATTAGGATTGGATGTGGCACGTTAAAATTTGAAGTAATGGATTGTATTTTGAAAATGTGTTTAAAAGGAAGATAGCAAACAATAAATTCATTTATAGAGGCATAGTTGATAAGAAATTAAAAAATAAAAAAAAACAAAAAAAAAACCATAGGTTAATCAATAGTGATTATAACCTAATTGAAAAAAGATAAATAAAATGGTGTCAAACAAAAACAATATCTAAAACTAAGAGATAGTGTTTTTTTGTGTTTGAACACCAACCAAAATTATTAGAATTAAAAAAATAAAAAATAAATAAAAAAACGAATCGGGTACCATATATTAGAATATATCTCATTTTCACATAAGTTTACCTGAACTGAAATTTTTGGGTAACTGCAAAGTACCAAAAATGAAACCAAATTAGGAAGAAAGATGAAGCAATCCTGCAAGGAAAAGACGACGAAAAAAAGACCAAAATAAGTAATTGAGCTGAAAGAAAGAAAATGGATAAAAAAGAGATATATATATATATATATAAAAGATATTGAGAGATGGCAAATTTAGACCTGATATTGTCACCAATCTCCTGTTGTAGCAATAGAGGCAGAAATAAGAGCAAACAAAGCACAAAGAAATTTGAATTGTCAATGTTTATTTTTATAACTCCTACTGAATCATGCTTATCGGGTCCACCAACCAAAATGTCAACTTAGCGTAGGCCATTTTTAAGTCTAAATAAGGAAACACTTGTGTGTACTATATTCGATTATTAAAAATTAATCACTGGAGCAGCAAATACAATAAAAATATGAGAAAAAGTTATTTAGAATCTAGCCACTTTTTAAGCTCCATTATAACCCTTAAATTTGAAAATCTTTCATTTTTTTAATTGTTGTTGAAGTTTAAAAAATGCCATTTTTACCGAATTTCAGATAGTTTATGTATATCAAGAATCGATGGTACGTATGAGAATTTTATTGTTAATAAAAATTTAATTTAACATAGTCATAGATTCGATCACTAGAATCGACATTTGACTTTCATTTATATAAGTTAGCTACGTCTCCAAACTTACTTGCTATACACCATATTTCTTTTCAATTAGGCAATGTAATGTTTAACCAAAATATAGTATTCTTGTAAAAAATAACCCTAAAAGGGTTCACAAAAGTGGGAGGTCAATAAAGATTTGAAAATTTAGTACACTAAACAAATCTTGGAAATAATTAGAAATACAATTACTTTTAAAAATATTAATAATTAATAATAGTGAATATTATCACATACTTTTTTATAATATTGATATTAATAAATATTTATAATATAATATCAAAATGTATTAATGATTATTAATATAAATATTTTAAAATTTATGTACGTTTATAATTAATTTGTGATAAGAATTGAATGAGTCGGTGGCGGGATTGTTATCTGATTTGATGTTAATCTATTTTCGCTCCATGATTACGGGTTCGAACGTAAATCGATATTTGTAATCCTCTTACCCCCAACTTGTACTAAAAAAAGTAATTAATTTGAATAACGAATCTAAGGATGTGAACCTATGACCATGATATTGAAGTTTTTCACTAAACAATAAAATTATTGAACCACTAACCCTACCACTTTCGAGATTTTGACTTTATATAAAAGGAAACATCGAAAGAAATAATGATATTATTTTTTTAAGCAAATAAATAATATTTTTAATAAGTTTTTTAATTCCTTTTAGCATTAGTTTTTTTATAGAATATTCTGGTAATTATTAATTTTATTTCAAGTAGTACTCCCGTCAACTGATGTTTAATAATAAAATATATGAATATCATTGTTGGTTAGGTTGACTAAAAAACACCATGAACATGCAATATTTTTTAAATAAGGAATCAAACGACTTATTAATAATATTATCCACACTTCACGGACGAAAATAGCTGTCAATTTTTTAATCGAGTAAAATAAGCATTAAGAATTAGGACTATTACTTACTTGAGATTTTTTTAGCTTCTAAAATAGCTGTCAATTTATGTCTTTGGTACATTTCCATTGTTACAAAATTGTTGCAACTTAATAATATAATTAATAACAAAATAGACATTAGGTTGATTTAAAAATTTTATTTAAATTTCATAGAGTTTTAAACTCAATATCTACCGACCGAATGGATCAGTGGCGCAATGGTTTCATTGTTTGGTTGTAAACCAGTTCAACGCTAGTATAAATTGAGTGCTTCTTAGATAATTTAAAATGACAAGCTAAAGGAGTACTCACCGGTTTTGCATTTTCTATATGAAATCTGTCAACACTTTTTCCACATACTCTTTATGTGACAGTGTTAAGATACCATCAAACTCTTTAGATAATTCAAGTTTTATCTTCAGAATTTCCTGTTCGTTCGCACTTGCTATCAACATGTCATCAACATATAGCAGTAGAATAACATATGAGTTACCTTGAGTTCTTATGTAGCAACAATGATCTGCCTGACATCTTTGAAATCCATTGTTGCACATAAAACTGTCAAACTTTTTATACCACTGTCTGGGTGCCTGCTTGAGACCATACAAGCTTCTCTAAAGTTTGCAAACCATTTTCTCTTGTCCATGAACTGTTAAACCTTGTGGTTGTACCATGTAAATCTCTTCCTCTAAATCTCCATGAGGAAATGTTGTTTTTACATCCAACTGTTTCAGGAACAGATCTTCTTCTGCCATTATTGACAATACAAATCTAATAGTAGTTAATTTAACTACATGAGAAAATATTTCATTAAAGTCAATACCTTCCTTCTGCTGAAAGCCTTTGACTACAAGCCTTACTTTGTACCTTTTGCTGCCATTGGGTTCTTATTTGATTCTATGAACACATTTATTCTGCAAAGCTTTCTTACCTCTTGGTAACTTAGCTAGTTCCCATGTGTTATTCGTCATAAGAGAATCCATCTCATCCTTCATGGCTAACTTCCACTTAACAGAATCATCTACTTGAACCGCCTCATCATAATACTCGGGTTCACCTCTGTCAGTTAACAATATGTAATTTAGACTAGGGGAATACCTTTGTGGTGATCTGATAGTTCTGCTAGACCTTCTAACTACTGAAGGTGGCGTGCTCAGAACTTCCTCATGTTCCACAGTCTGCTCATCAGTTCCAACAACTGAACCTTTAGTTTCCACAATTGTTTCCTCAAGAGTAATTGCATTCTGATCTTCAATACCTGCTATTCTGGTCTCAACACATCAGGGAGACTTACATACTGAGTCTTCTCATCTGTCTCTGAATCAACTGTTCTGTTCTTATACAAAACTTTCTCATTGAAGATCACATCTTTACTTCTGACTATCTTCTTATTTTGGTCATTCCAAAGCTTGTAGCCTATCTCAGCTCCACCATATCTAATAAAGTAACACTTTTTGGATTTAGCATCAAGTTTACTCCTCTCTGCAACATCAATGTGAATGTAAGACACACAACAAAAAACCTTTAGATGAGAAAGGTCTACCTGTTTCCCACTTCAGACTTCTTCAGGCAACTTGAAGTCTAATGGTATGGTCGGGCTCTTATTGATCAAATAGGTTGTCGTGTTGATTGCCTTAGCCCAGAACGTCTTAGGCAATTCAGCATGTAACCTCATGCTCCTGGCACGCTCATTTAGCATTTTGTTCATTCTTTCTACCACACCATTCTGTTGCGGTGTCCCTGGCATAGTATTTACCATCACAATTCCATTGTCTCCACAATACTTTTTAAATTCCCCACTAACATATTTGCCGCTATTATCTGACCTCAAGCTCTTGACTTTCAGACCTGTCTCATTCTCAACCATAGCTTTCCATGTTTTGAAAACGGAAAATACATCAGATTTATGTTTGAGAAAATAAGTCCATATTTTCCTGCTTGAGTCATCTATGAAGGTCACATAATATTTGAAACCACCAAGTGAAGATACTTCTGAAGGATCCCACACATCACTGTAAACTAATTCTAACCTCGTTGGTTTTGGCTTTGCCCCTGTCTTTGAGAAACTGACCGTTTTCTGCTTCCCAAATACACAACATTCACATAACTTGTGTTCAACTGCCTTCAATCCCTGTAACTTCCTTGTAAAATGAAGAATTTTCATTCCTCTTTCACTCATATGTCCCAGCCTGTTGTGCCATAAATTAGTTTCACTAGAACAATCTACAACAGAAACCATATCTCTGCCATTGTTGTTGACATACAGAGTTCCTGACTTGCTTCCTCGAGCAATTACCATGACACCTTTCGTAACCTTCCAGTTTCCTTAGCCAAAGGATATCTCATATCCATCACTGTCTAACTACCCTACAAAAATCAAATTCTTCATCATACTCTGAACATGACGTACCTTGCAAATGTTCCAAGTTGAACCATTTGCCATTTTCAATTTCACGTCACCGAACCCAATGATGTCTAAAGGCTATTCATCCGCTAGATACACCTTTCCATGATTTCCTGTAACATAGTTTTCAAGAATTTCACGCTGACCTGTAGTATGAAATGATGCACCTGAATCTATAACTCATGTATCATAAGCACATTCAATTGCCAAAACTAGAGCATCTTGTTCCTCATTAGCAACAGCGTTTGCACCAGCTTCTTTCCCATCTGTTTTCTTTGGGGCCTTACAGTCCCTTCTGAGATGTCCACTTTGACCATAGTTTCAACAGTCAAATTTTCTATTATTTGACTTGCTTCTGTTTTTTTTTTTTCGATTTACCTTGACTTCTGTTATTACTTCTACCCCTATCCACATTCAATGCAGAACTAGTGAAAACTCTAATTTCTCTTTTCCACATGAATTTGAAACAACTGCTTTCATAGTTTCCCAACTATCAGATAAAGATTCTCAACAACAAAATTGCATTAACTTCATCTCAAAACTCTAAATCAATGACAGCTAACTTATTCATCAATAAATCAAATTCATTGATATGAGTAGTGACAAATGGACCTTCACTCATTTTCAAATTGAAAAATCTAGTGGCAAGACACACCTTATTGTTTACCGAGGGTTTTTCATACATATTGGACAAAGCTGTCATCAGCTCCTCCGTGGTAGTCTCCTTCGCAATACTACTTTGCACATTCTTTGTCAAAGTTAAGCAAATAGTCCCTAACACTTTCTAGTCCAATTTTTTCCATACGGCTTCTCCTATGTCATTGGGTTTTCCTTTCAATGGTAAACTCAAATCATTGGAACATAAATAATCCAATATTTGACATTTCCAAAAGCTAAAATCCGATTCATTAAATACTACTAATTTCTCATCTCCTCTAGTCATCGTTCTACAACACAGCTCTGATACCACTTGATATGTTAATATGGTCACGGTACCAACAATATATAATCAATCTAAATTTCCAACAAATCAGACAAAAAGATATTCAAGCCTTTTCCAAGATCTAATTCGTTCTCCAAATTAAAATACGGAATCAACAATTTGGAAAAGAGATGCTTAAAAAAAATATAGATAAATGAATCTAAATTATAAGCAACAAGAACGATAATGATAAGTTTAGGGAAGAGAAATTGACACCAATTTATACTGGTTCACTCAATGATGGCTACTTCTAGTTCTCTGCTACCAATTGCAGGTTTCACTAAATTGATGTTGGAGAAATTACAAGAGTTTACAACACTCTTCAATGGAGCAAAAAAAAAACCTCTCTTATGAAAAAAATACCCAAGTAGAAAATAATCACACAAGAACTCTCTTGATCTTTTTCTCTCTTTTTACTCCCTGTATTTTTTCATAAACCTCACAGAACCCAAAAGCTACTGCTTTCTATTTCTATTTCTATTTCTTTTTTTTTTTTCCTCTCGTCATGTGCACATACCCACATCTGTTTTTTTTTATTTAAAATAAAACCACCGATCGTGGGTGAAAGGCACACATGAATTTTAAAAAAAACTGCTTTTGACTCCACAATTCTTAACACCATTTTGGCCGAATTTGAGACTGGACTTCAGGTTAGGACTTAATGGTTTCTTTCTAAGTCCTTTTTTTTTCACCGATCCATTTGCGTGCATCTCAACTATTGTCCTGAGATATACCATATGTCTCCTACAATATCGAGTGTTAAGAAAACTCGTACTTTGGTCGATATGGATTGAACCCATTATGTCAAGGCCCTTCACTATAAGCCACCCACGATGGTTCTTTCTAAGTTATTTTGGCACTATGGTAAGTGAGTTTAGGTTTGTTTTTACCCACATAATTTATTGTTTTATTGGTGGTTGATGATGGGTTTAGTTATAAATAATGGTTTTTTGAGAGAAGCATTAAACCACTGTTTCTGAACCGGGCTTGTTGGTGTGTGGCTACTTACGATATTAACATTTATATCTTTTTGACAACCTCAAATATTGTGGAGTCGGGAGTTCTGTGAGATTATAATTGAAGTGAATGAATGTTGGTTCATATACAATATAGAATCTGACCTTGTGTTGATTAAAACTTAACTTCAGCATTGTCAAGTAAATGCAGGAAAAACTTAACAGGGTGAGGGGGAAAACTCAAGCTTGTTTACTATATTTGAGCTATGATAAGACTTTATAGTTGTTTTGTCAATAAAGAGCACGTCAACTATAAAATGTTTGAAAAGAATGAGTTCAAATTATGATAACTATCAAATAAAAATTTAATAGATTTATTACTCAAGGATTTCGTTGGCGAAATCATGCAAAAAATAAGTAGAAAACACACGGTGCCGTGTGCCTAACTTGGCTCATACACTAGAAAAACTTTGTAATTATAAATCCTTGTATTTGATGAACTAACTGCTTTGAATAGTTTGAGTCAAATGATGTAATAGAACTTAAAAGTGCAATAGTACCTTATATAAATTCTCTTAAAATTCTTGAATATTTTACTTAACATTTTGTATTCTTTACGATTTTCTAAATAAATTAGTTTTACTCATGTGCATGTGGATGTAGTTAGCTAATGCAAAGCCTGTTTACCACACAAATCTAGATGCTTTGTCTTGCATCCTTTTAATCTTTGATTATTGTTTACGATTCTATCATAACAATAACATTTATGGCCATTACTTCACATCATTTTTGCCTGTTATTCAGAGACTGTACAACTAAGGGGCCAGAAATTTTTGGATCAACAACACAGGTCCTCTCTTTGGATGCTTAGCTCAGAATGTTGCTGAATATGGAACCAACCAATCAAAGCTTGATGAATTTGGATGCGTCAATTCACACAACCAAGCTGCAAAACTCTTCAATCTACAGCTTCATGCTCTCTCTAAAAAACTGCATAGCCAATATGCTGATAGCAACTTCACATTCTTGATATCTACTCAATAAAATCAAATCTCATCGCCAATCATTGAAGATTGGGTCAGCCATCTTGCTGTACTTCTGTATAGTCTCCTTTTCTGTTTTCTGATATTCTGCTCCATTGTGTGTGGCACGTTTTGATCAACCTATTATGGCTTGTTGTGGCTATGGACGTCCACTGCTCAATTGCGATAGTCGAATCGTGTGTGGACAAACGAAGACGTTGAATGGAACGTTGGTCACAACAAAAGGGTGCGACGATAGCTCAAAGTACATCAATTGGGATGGAGTTCATTACACAGAGGCAGCAAATCAGCATGTTTCATCACACATACTCACTGGAAAGAATTCTGTTCCACACTTCTGAAACAAATCCATTTCCTTCTCAACCTCAACTTTGGAATATTCATTTGGGATTTGAAACAAAGATCTGACCATGGGATCAGAACAGTGGGTAGCTTCATTGACTGTGAGGTTGGCTTTGAATTATAATAATGCATTTATGTTTAGACATGGAATCAAATAATTCATTCTCAAAAACACCCTTTTTGCGTCCCAGGGACGGGCCAATAATTCAGCATAAATAATCCAAACACCCCTTTTGCTTGTTTCTGTCCAAAACAAATATAGAAACACATTAAGAAAAAGCTCAATTAAAGCAAAAAGATAGCACAGATTTGGTGGAATCGGGGCGTTCGAATATATACACTCTGTTCTTTCTTTTAGTTTTTGTCATAAGTTCACTATGAATTTTAAGGAAAGAATGACGAACAAGCGCAAGAAACTAATTTTCATAACAAAATAATAGCCTAAAATAGAGTAAAGATTCTACATATTCTCAACCAAAAGATTTGATTCATATTAAAAATCATAATTAAATCCAATGAAATTAACTTAGCAACATACCTAAACATTTAAGTAGCAATTCTTGACCGAATTTTTTTTAGTACATCAATAATCTATGAGGATGGACGATTCAAACCTGTTGTTGTCGATGATACATGCCAATGACATCATTGGGTAGCAATGTCGATGATAAGCAAGAAATCATATTTAATATAAATCTAGTAAACAAATGGAAGTAGGAGAAAACAAGTAAAAAATGTTCATTTTTTACCTTCTCCATCTCTCCGATTCACAAAGAAAATCTTCTTCTCAAATGTTTTCTTCTATTGCTTAATTCCTTTTTGTCAATTCCAAAAACAAAATGCCTTCAATAAAACCTTTTGCTTTCCATATAATATAAAATAAAATATATTAAATTTATAGATAGTAATATATAATGATTACAATAAACAAAACATCAAGCATTAAACAAAATTTTTACAATTGGCCACACTCAACATTGCTTTGCAATTCAACGTCATAGAGATTTCTTGAACAAAGCGTCTGACAGAATTAGCCTCTGTATCTCCCTGTGCCATTAAACAAAAAAAATAATGACATAACATTCAAAGCTCTACAATTAGCCTCAACACTGCTTCACAGTAATTAATCGAGATTTTTTCTCTAAAAAGAAAAGAAAAGGGTTACGTAATTGGCATATCATACATAATTCTGATAAAATATTATTGAAACACAAGCTAAATGAATAATGGTAAGTATTGTAAAACAAAACAAAAATAAATTCACAATAACCATTAAAAAATATATAGGTAAATTAGTAGTATTTTCTATAGGGGTGTACAAAAAAACCGGTAACTCGAGCTACCCGGACTACCCAACCCAAATCGTAAGGGTTGGGTTGGGTTATGTTTTTTAAAATTTTGGTTGGGTTAGATTTTTAGTAAACCCGAATTTTTAGGTCTTCGTGGGTTCATGGGTTTTGGGTTGGGTTGAACATGGAACCCGAATATAAATATATATTTCTTAACATATCTTTGTAATATAAAGTCGTTCATAGCCTAGTGGTTGTACAGCTTTTCTTATTTTATATTTTCTTTTTCTTTTTTTGTATCTTTTTTCTATGAGCAAGTAAACTTCAATCTTTCTAAAAAAAAATTTCCCTCAAGAATTTATCCAATCTTTTTATCTCTTATTAGGTTAAATACAATATTTTTAAAATTTTAAAATTAATTCTTATCTTTTTAAAAAATCTCATACTCTTTACAAAATTAGCTTTATATTTAATCAAATTATATACCGGTATTTGACTTCCAAATATTGAAATAATTAGTGTTTTCGTCGAATTTATAATCTTGCCTTCCAACTTTTAACCCTTTTGAACCGATGAACCCAACCCAACCCAACCCGAAAATATAGGGTTGGGTTGGGTTGGGTTGGGTTAAAAAGTTGATAGACCCAAATTTTTGGGTTGTTCCAAAAATTACCCTTAACCTTACCCAACCCAACTCATGTACACCCCTATTTTCTACTATAAAATGTGACAAGAGCAACCTCAAATACTGCTTAACTAAAATCAAATATCCTCTTCTCTAAAAGGATCCAATCAAAATGGTGGACATTTGAAATATTATCCTCTTTTCCTCTGTTTAGACTTTTTTCATCATCTCATATGATTAAAAATGTGTTAATGGTACGTTGGAAAAAGGTTTATGCAGGAATGTACATTTATTTGGTCAGCTTCGGTTTTGAAGATGTATTCTCCTAAAGATTTCAAGTTCAAGACTCGCTTGCCATATTAACTTGTAGACATTTTTCATGTTTCTATTTTTCCGATGTATCCCAGTGCCGCATCTTAGGAACAAGCCACTAATTCAACATAAATAATCCAAACACCCTCTGTGATTGTTTCTCTTCAAAATAAACATAGAAACACATTAAAGAAAAAAAAAAGCTCCAATAAAGCAAGAGTCACTACTACAATTTTAGCTTTTTATGACAATTTTTAATTGTCATAATTAACTTATTATAACAATTATGACAAAAAATCTCTTTGTCATAGTATCCCCTGTCATGGTAAATTTTTAATGACATGTAATAACAATGTCATAAAATATAATTTATGACAATTATAAAATTGTCATAAATGTTTTTTCATGACAATTAAAAATTGTCATAAATAAATGAAAATAAGATTTATCATATCTATTTATGACATTTTATAATTATCATAAATTATGCTATTTTTGCAATTTTAACTTTGGTTACCATGACAGTTTTAGAATGTCATAAAACAGAGTTATTTTTCCAAATTAAATTCAACTATAAACTGTCATGAATTCACATTTCATGACAGTTGTAATAATCACGATTTCTACTTTATGATATTTTAAAATTGTCATAAAAGGGATAACATGACTATTGTAATAGTCTTGTTGATAGTTTAAAATTGTCATAAATTAGATTTCATGACTATTCTAATAGTCATGATTTCTATTTCATGATAGTTAAATGTTGTCATAAAAGACGTATCATGATAGTTTTTAAATCTTAATTTTTGATATATATCATTAATTTATTCATTTGATTCATGTTAATTGCAATATTGACAATTCAAAAATAAGAACATTTAAACTTGTCAATAATAACTAAGCATTTCAAAAATAATGTCACAATCCACATAAAAGTTAAATAGACTTCATTGATCACAATTCAAATAAGATCTTAATATGTTCTATACAAAGTAGTTTATATATAAAAGTTGTAAATGAAATTACACTATACGTTTCACGGAGCCTAGAATGAAAATCAAACACTTTTGCAACTCGTATGATAACTAACAACTTGGACGAAAACCCACAACTTAGACGATAATTGTCCATGGAAACGTTCTTACCTTGAAAAAAGTACCTACACAAGATAAAAATTACAAACTTCTAAGGATTACCTCAATTTTCATTCTAGGCTACCATAATTGTAGGTTAGCCGCATAAACACTATTCAAAATGCATAAAAAATATGAGTAGTACATTATTTTAGAAGAAATTAGACTTACTTGATACAATGTTGCAGGTGTTAATTGTTCCAAAAAAACTCAATACTTCATTGAACATTATTCTCTTAGGGCCAACAAGAGACTTTCACAAAAAAAAATCCATTGTACTTCCGATCTATGACCAAACTCCATTGATGCAATCTTTTGCCATAACACCAACAAACTACAAAAAAATTTAAAGGTTGAAACAAAAAAGCGACCTCATGCTTCCAACTTTCCATCTCAAGATAAAGATTGTGTTCAAAAGGGTCACAAACAACAATTCAATTTAGGTATAATGAGTTCATTTTATCAATCTATAAACAATAAAATGCAAATAAAATTATAAATTTCTCAACCTTGCTAACTTTGAAATCAATACCTATTTACAACCATATTATACCTATCAAAATCTCAAGCCATGTTGTTTAAATCTCAAGTCATGCTAAATTACCCCATCATCCCCAAATTTATAAGGCATTACTCGAACACCTGCATAAAAGAAACCACTTTTAGTTACAAACAAGATAAAAGTATACCTCAATATACCGATGTCCAACTCATTATAAGACCACTTAGGCAGATCAAAGTTAATAGTCACACATGTAATGCGTCTTCAAAAACAAAGATATAATATTGAGGAGATGAGAAGGTGAAAGTTAGTAGTCACACATATCCAGACACAAATCAAAATTACTAAATAGTCTAGAAAAAATCTTCACTCATTAATTCTTCACAAGCTCAACTCTTTTAACCTGAAAAGTAAACATGAACTAAATTGTTATTTGATTAATCACATTGTGCAATAAGAAGAAAGTTACTATAGTTCTTTCAAATCATTAAACTTTATATAGAGCAACCAATGTGACTACACAAGAACATGTTTTCGCTTAAGAATGTGGTAACAGAACTTACTTGAAAGTCTCACTTGGATGTCATTAAATTTTGATAATCACTGCAATAGAAACAATGATGAATTAGGGATACTTATTGCTAGCATTTTTCAGCCAAGCAACAAAATAAGGTCAATAACCACACTTATATTATAGCTTCAGACCTCAGTTCAGAACAAGAAGTTCGAATAAAGGTAGTCGATATAAAACAATGACAAATTTCCTAAACATTAAGGTAAATCTAAAAATTACTGGAAAAGTTATGAGCCATTCATGGCGGCTATAATTAGTTCGATTCAGTCTACTACTCTTCCTGACGTCCTAGATCATAATTGTACTATTTGATTCAAGACTAAAAAATTTCTCCAAAATTATCCAAAACTCAATAAGGGGAAGTAGGAAAAAAACTCAATAAAAAAACCCAAATGGTCCATCGCCTTTTCGATGTATAGGCCGCTTCGTGTAGTCGTCGTTATTCCCCAAGATGGACCTACCATAATCACGAAATTAAGAAGACAAAATTAACAAACAACAAAATTTTCCTACAAATCCAACCAAATAATAGTTCTTCACATCACCCTAGTTTCAAACACATTCAACACCACAATTCCTACTTATTCCCTTATGCTCCCTTATTTTTGCACAAACCTGCACATTTAATTCCAAAAGAAAAGTAGTCATACAACACATTTTCAAATTGCTTTATGTATACTAAAAAAAAGAACAAGAACAACCATTGATAATCAACTAAAATTTAACTTGTAGACTCAACTCCACAATCTACTAAACCCTCTAAGCATTAGTACATGACCAACTTTATGGTAAATTACCCATCAATTGCACACTTAAACTACTACAAAAAATAAGATAGTTGACATGCACAGATCAACGTCAACTATATAGTCTAGTTGACGCTTTTGAAAGTGTTAACGAATCGACTGTCAACTAAAGTCACTATAGTTGACGCTTGCTAAAGCGTCATTTAATATTATAATTGACATGTTCAAAATGTCAAAACCATAAGTGATTGACACACAATAAGCGTCATGTGATGGTTTGGTTGACGATGTATAAGCGTCAATGAAGTGTTTTGTTGATGTTTTGTGAATGTCAACAGTTGTTTCGAAACGTCAAATAAACTACAAAATTAATTTAAAATACAAGTGCATAGATAAGTGTAATAGTGAGAACACCAATATCTACGCGATAATGAGTCATACAAAAACAAAGAGAAAATAGAAAATTTTCCAGTGAGCTATATCAAAGGAAGGAGAAACTTTAAATTAAGAAAGTAAATGAACTAAATTGATTTCAATAGTAATTTTTCTAAAAAAATGAGAATGGTTGAGAAAAGTTACCTATGTCGGAAATAGACGAAACAAAAGTGAAAAAGGAAACAAAAAAAATTGAGATCTAGTCAAGGTCGTTAGAGAATAAGGATTAATTATAACCTATGATAACAATATTAAAATATAAGGTTAAATGAAACCTTAAAAAAAAATATACCTTCTTCAAATTAGAGGCCAAGGTTTGAGGATGAGATTTTGCAATCATCCCAACTAGCAAACGGTATTAAATCTCATTCTTTGGATTGAACCAAACTATTAGAACTCCATTAGAAAACCCAACAAAATAATTAACTAATAAATTATTTTAGATATAAAAAATTAGAATCTAATCTCATTACAACACTAACACTATGAGCAAGAAGAAGATGTTTCCAAAAAGATTGAAGCAAAGTAACCAGATTCAATAAAAGATGTCAAAAAATTGAAAGAATTACAAAACATTAAGAGAACAATATTTCTATTTTTTAAGACATAAATATTGAGAAAGTATAGTCAATTAAAAACTAAAAGAATTTGACTGAGTAAATTTATTCGCAATGTGATAGCCTATTATAATAATGATGAGTTTAATTCTTTAATTGTCTTTTACACTAACAAAATCAAAAAGCTAAATATTAGATTGGACTCATTGTGTAATGGGTGTTGGAGGTAAAAGTGCATAGGTGAGGCAAATATACAATTTCTATTTTTGAAACACCCTGCCCTTAAAGTTCACCTTCAATTAATCAAAAACCCTATTGTATCAATCCAAAAAAGTAAAATTACACCAAACAAATTTCAAAGCAAATATTAGTGTTTTATTTTAGTTATAACCCAAATTACTCCCACCTGTACAATAAGCCACACCCTTCCATCGGAACTTATTATTCCCTTCTTTCCTCCCTCTTTTATAAGGAAATTCAGATTTTATACTAAGTTAAGTGGTGGTAAAAATGTAAGGGTCCATTTAGTTGAAAACTTAAATTGAAACAAATTGAGAGCACAGACAAAGAAATTTAACCCAAAAGAAAAAGCCAAAAAAACAATATTGATCTTGTATAAGCCCCCTTTTTTTTGCAAGAAACCAATATAATTGATTTTGTATGGCACATGGTACCCAATGGTTACCTCATATCTCTCCATTCATATGATATAATCTATTTTGAAAATAAAAAATAGTCCTTCTAATTAGGAGTGTTCAATAAAAAGAACAAAAACCAACACGACCAACAAAGCCGACATCCATGAGTCGATTTTTGTAAAAAATCAGTGGGAGTCGACTTTCTTATTATTAAACCGATTATTCGATCGGTCGAAATTGTCGAAAAGACTTATTTCAACCAACCGACCCATGTGTTTCTCTTTATATAAAAACATATTTATATATTATAAAAAACATAAATACCTTTTAAAAAGTATTAGTCTATTCATTTTTAAATTTCCTACTTTTTTTACTTCTGCTTTTCTATTTTGCTTACTTTCTTCTTTCTTTTGTTCCATTTCTCTTCATCTTCCACCCCTTTTCTTTTTCCATGTTTTCTCTTCTTTTTCTTTCTTTTACACGCTGCTCAACTACACATTTTTCTTCCTTTTTATTACTTTTTTTAGTTCATAAATTGACGAAACTGATTCGTTAAAACTATTGAAACCAACCGACAACGAGATTAAGAGAAATGGAAGTCTAGTTTCACTTTGATTCCTAAATTTTAAAATTGAACATGACTTTTTAATAATAATCATCATTCTTAATGTGTGATATAACAAAATTATTAGTTACATAAAGTAATGTGGACTAAAATGATGATTAAATTAATTTTAAAGTTCAATACATTGATGAAGTGATATTATTTTTGTTTTCATATGAATTTAACTTTTGAAAGAGAATAAATTTAACTTTGAAGAAAGTTGTCATGTTAACTATATAAACCAAGTTTGCTGTTTATTTCCGAAAGTAAGTGTTGTCAGAGTCGGGCTTTGATAGTTAAAACGCAACTAGGATTTGATTATGGATTTTCTGTAGATTGTCGTGGGAAAAATGGTGGACTATGTCTTTTTTGGAATAAAAATATTGACATTTCTGTCTCCTCCTATAATAATTTCTATATTGATGTGTTGATAAATAGTATGGAAGGAAAGTGGAGGTTGACTGGTTTTTATGGGGACATGCAAAGCTTCTAAGCAAAAAAATTCTTGGGAACTATTGAGCCTTTTGAATTCTATGTTTAATTATCCTTGGTTAATTGCGGGAGATTTTAATGAAATCTTGTTTGATGATGAGAAATGGGGAGGGCCTGCTAAACCCAGTTCCCAGTTGGAGGATTTTAGATAAGCAATTTAGTCTTGTAATTTATCTGATATGGGGTTTAAAGGAATGTCGTTCACTTGGTATCGTACAAGACATGATCAAGTGGTCTTGAAAGAACGTCTTGACCGTGCTCTTTGCAACATGCTTTTTTGGGAACTGTTTCCTTCTTCTTCTGTGCAACATCTTGATTTTTGGGGCTCAGACCATCGCCCCATTGAAGTAATGATTTCGGTCTCAAGTAACCCTTTGAGATATAAAAGGCAAAAGATTTTTCGCTTTGTGGAAGTTTGGGCCATGCAAGATGATTGTGGTGTAGTTGTAGAGGATGGGTGTGCTCTTTCAGTTGATCCGATGTCTGTCTTTATGTCTAAGTTGGCTGCTTGTGAAACCCGTTTGTCAAATTGGGGAACCGCGAAGAAAGGTGGTTACGATATAAAAATTGACAAAGCACGTATGGAGTACAACAAGCTATTGCTAATAATTCAAATATTGAGTTATCTAGAGGAAGACTGGAGAATTTATTGAATGAAGAAGAGATTTATTGGCGACAATGTTCAATAGTGGATTGGTTAAAGTGGGGGGATAGAAACTCGAAGTGGTTTCATGCATGTGCATCTCAACGTCGAAGAACAAATTTGATCGAGCGGTTATTTCTGAAAGATGGTAGTTGGGCTTGTAGTGAAAATGAAATTGAGACTGAGGTTTGTACTTATTTTGACGATCTTTTTGCATCGAAGACTGGTACTTCCGATTACCAAGTGAAAGATTATTTTGATGTGGTGTCACAATCCTTTCGATGCAAGAAAAATTATTAATGTCCAAACCTTTTGTTGAGATAGAGATCACTAAAGCACTTCAACAATTGGGATCCTCGAAAGCACCAGGTATGTATGGGATTACTGCTTTATTCATAAAAAATATTGGAATATAGTTGGTCCAGATGTCATTACCTTTTGTTTAAATGTTTTCAATGATGGCATTTCGATGGGCCAGATAAATAAGACTATTATTACGTTGATCCATAAATCACCCAATGCTTGTTCGATGATGAAGTTTTACCCTATTAGTTTATGCAATGTGATCTATAAAATTATTTCGAAAACGATTGCCAATAGGCTTTGAGTTTTGCTTCATTCGATTATTTCTCCGTGTCAGAGTGCTTTTTTCCCTGGGCGTAATATCTCTGATAATGCTCTTTTGGGTTTTGAATGTCTTCATTCTCTAAAAGGGAGGAGAAAAGGGAAAACGGGATTCGCTGCAATGAAACTTGACATGAGTAAAGCATATGATAGGGTGGACTGGAACTTTATTAAGAATTTTATGAAGGCCCTAGGCTTTGATATTGGTTTTGTGGACTTGATTATGCGATGTGTTAATTCGGTCACTTATACTTGTAATATAAATGGGCTTAGAAAAGGAAATATTATGCCGACTAGGGGCTTGAGGCAAGGGGACCCACTTTCCCCTTATCTATTCCTTTTGTGTACTGAAGGGCTTTCAAGAATCTTATGCTGGATGGAGGAGAAAAAAGAAATTACTGGCCTTAAAGTAGCACGTGGATCTCCTGCGTTAACCCATCTTTTCTTTGCAGATGATTGTTTGGTGTTTTTTAAAGCTAATCAGGGTGAGGCAACCCGGATTGTGGAGGCTTTGAGACTGTATTTGTTGTTGACAGGCCAAGAAATTAATTATGAAAAATCTGCCATTTGTTTCAGTTCTAATACGGATGAGTCTATTATGGATAATCTGACTAGATTGCTTAGTGTGAACCATGTGCCTTGTCATTTGAAATATCTGGGTATTCCTGTTTTGTTTTGTTAGCGCCATCCAAAAGATTGTCCTTTAAATATTTAAAGGATAAGCTTTGGAAAATGCTCTTTAAGTGGAAACAAAGAAACTTTTCAACTGGAGGAAAAGAAGTATTAATAAAAGCAGTATTGCAGACCATTCCAACATATACAATGACTTGTTTTAAATTGCCAAAGTCAATTATTTTAGATTGCCACTGTATTATTAGCAGGTTTTGGTGTGGTGATTGTGAAACAAGGAACCGCATTCATTGGATGAAATGGAAGAAAGCGTGCTTACCAAAGAATTGTGGAGGTTTGGGATTTCGTGATTTCCAGCTCTTTAATCAAGCTTTGTTGGCAAAACAAGGATGGGGGTTGATGATTGAACCTGATTCTTTATTGGTAAAAGCCCTTCGAGGAAAATATTATCATTCGACTACTTTTCTTGATGCTAAGATCCCGATTAATGGGTCTTTCACCTAGAAGAGTATCTTGTGGGGACGAGATTTATTGGCTAAAGAGGTTCGTTGGAGGGTTGAAAATGGGCAAAGTTTAAATGTGCTTTTCTAGTAATTGGTTGCCTCGGACACCCTCTTTGCGACCAATTACTCAAAAGAGGGAATCGACCCTATGATGAAAGTTTGTGACCTTATGAAAAGTGATGGTAATTGGGATGAAGTTTTGCTAAAAGCCAAGTTTTGTAACGTGGATGTGAATGAAATTCTAAAATTGCCTCGACCTTTAAGTCCAGGTGATGATTCAATTATGTGGCACTACGATAAAGATGTCATTTTTAGTGTGAAATTGGCTCATTGGCTTGCTACTCAAGTCCGTGGGTAGCCTTCTTCCTCAAATGTTGAAGAAACACAAGGTTGGTGGAAGGTTCCATGGAATTCAAATATACCCGCAAAGGTTAAATTTATGATTTGGAGAATTTTCCACAATTTTTATCCCCACTAATTGTAACCTTCTTAAGAGAGGTGTGCAGTGTAATTCGTTATGCCCTTGCTGCAACAAGTTTGAGGACACAACTCTTCACGCAATTTGGAGTTGTAAAATGGCAAAGCAAGCTTGGATGAACTCTCCTTTTTTTCAATTTTCTTTGCCAGATCATATCTTTGAGGCATCATATGGAAGGGTTGATCAAATGGAAGGGTTCTTGGTCATGTGTTGGCGAATTTGGAGTCGAAGAACATGGGTTTTAGCTCATTCTCATTGTCCTTTGACGAATTATGTTAAAAAATGGAAGGCTCCTGAAATTGGAAATGTAAAACTTAATATTAATGCAGCAACTCATAAAAATAATTTAATGAGTGGAATTGGGGGAATAGTGAGAAAAGAAGGTGGGGAAGTCATGTTTTCGTTGATGCCGAGCTTGTTGAGGCTATTGCTATACGAGATGGGCTTCTCATGGCGGTAGAGCTTGGTTTCCGACGACTGGAGGTGGAGACAGATAATCAACGGGTGGCCAATTTGTTGAGATCTCGTTATTTGTGTACATCAGAGATTGGGAGATTGGTCGAGGAAATTCTGTCGATTGCGGATGGGACAGATTTTGTGTCTTTCAAATGGTGTGGTCGTCAAACCAATTACATGGCTCATTTTCTTGCAAAAATGGCGGCGATAGAAGGGAAGAATCTTTGGTATATGGAAGCTGTACCAGATGAATTAGAAAATTCTTATTTACTTGAAAAATCACGTATTGAATACTCGTGTGTGGGTGAAGATCCCGTCTAAATCTTTGTGTCGTTTTTTCTTGTTCAAAAAATAAAAAGAATAAATTTAAAAGAACTAAAAACTAGACACGATCTAAAAGTAAGCATTATTGAAATGTCGGAGTTAAATTTTTTTTATTATGAAATATACTAAAACTAGATCCCTAACAAATTAGTGGGAAGGATTTGAATCCACCACCACTAATTCATGAGAATATAATGGTGTCACTAAACTGATGCTTTTGTTGATATCTTCCTTTTGTTGGAGTTTTGTAGTACATTTAACAATCCTTGTGTGAACTTTGAAACTCATCTTTTCTTCTATGTTTGAAGACTTCACTCCATTACTAAGGGCGTGTTTGGACCCCCGTTTATGTAAACAGCCGGGTTGGTTATAATAACCCAACCGATGTTTGCCCCACCGTTTATTATAAACGGTGGTTACCTAAACCTGCGTGTCCGTTTATCTAAACCTATGTGCCCGTTTATTTAAACCTTACATATATTACTTTTGTTACATAACCAATCCCTCAAACACCGTTTATCATGATCCATGTTATAATAACTTGTCCATCAAACACCGTTTCTAATAACCTACCGTTTATCACAACTTTCCATCTATTATAACCAAATCGGTGTTCCTGTTAAGGATGACTCTAATACAATTTGTTAAAGATAAATGTCCTCTACCTATCTTTATATTTGTTTGATAGTGTCTACTTTTTCGCATAAATTCTTACAATTTTATTTTTAACATCAACCAAATTACTTTATACTATTGAAGATAATAATTTCACTTATATACCCATAGTTTTCTCTTCATTTAAGCGAGACTACATCAACCAAATTACTTTATATACTATTGAAGATAATAATTTCACTTATATACTCATAGTTTTCTCTTCATTTAAGCGAGACTTCATCAACCAAATTACTTTATATACTATTGAAGATAATAATTTCACTTATATGCATAGTTTTCTCCATTCATTTAAGCGAGACTTTAGTCGCACTCTCGAAACAATTGACAATTGAGTTATGTTTAAGGTAATTACCATTTCAGTAAACTAAGTAAGATTTTTCCAAACAAAAAGAATGACTAAATAAGAAACAAAAAACTCATATATTTGAAGGTATATGTTTAATTGATATAATAATTATTAGCACGAGGTGAAATAAGTTTTTAAGTATATCAAATGTTTTTATTGCTTTTTTATAAATAGAATCTAATTCGATCAAATAATTTTTGTTTTTCTCTAAATAGAAATCAATGTGTCCAATATTATATGAAAAATTCAAATCGATCCAATTCAATTTTGTCCATTTTCAGTTTTCATTATCACTCATAACTTAAATATTTAAAATAATAATAATAATAATAAAGGAATATTGAAATTTGTTTTGAAGCAATATAATAATTTGATGGCAAGGAAATAAAAACTTGGAATTTCCGCGTGGTCGAACAAACAACAGAAGAATCTGCTACAGTCGTTTTCACATATCCTTTCTTCTCCTTTTGCTTACTGCTCACTGAACTGACCCACCATCGCCAACCACCGTTTCTTCTACGGCGAGATTCCCATTTATCTATGCCTTCCATCCAACCCCCACTTCCTCACCCTCCTCCCTTCCACCGCCCATGGCCGCCGCCGCCGCTTCCCTTTTGGTTTTCCTCTCCATCTCCGTCGTGTTCGGTGTTCCGATCTCCAGTTCCGGCCACTTCAACCGTCCGGCCGTTTTCAACTTCGGAGACTCTAATTCCGACACTGGCTGCCTCGTCAGTTCTGGGATTGAGAGCATTTACCCTCCTTATGGTCAGATCTTCTTTGGAAAACCCTCTGGGAGATACTGCGATGGCCGTCTCATTGTTGATTTTCTCTGTAATTTTCTGATTCACTTCTGCGCTTTATGGTTTTGGTTTCCCATTTTCTCTGTTTTAGGGTTTAGGGTTCATTTTCTCTTTGTTCACGTCTGCAATCTCGTACTTCCATTACTTTTTCTGTTCCATGGCTCCGTAATTTCGTTCTTCTCTTGTTTTTATTGTTGATTTTATCTTTAATTTTCTTATTCCCTTTGCTGGCCTGCTGCATTTTATGCTTTTGGTTTCCCAATTCTCTTATGTCCAGATCTTCTTTGCTTATTATCTTTTTCAGTTTTGGATTCTGCAATTTGTATTTGGAATCTTCCTATTCATATGATATGGTACACTTTTGGTATAAGCCTCCTGGCTTTATTTTTGGTACACCTGAAAGAATTCATATAGGGTGTGTTTGGGGCAAGGTGAATGGTAAGAGGAGGAGAATAAGAAGGAAAATGATTATGGGGTAATGGTTATTTGTGTTTGGGGTGAAGGTAATCATTGTGGAGAGAATGATTATTTTTGTTTGAGATAAAGGTAATGATTACAAGAAATACAAAATAATGAAAATGATGCAAGTGTAAAATAGTGATGTGATGTATGAAAAGTTGTTGGAGAGAGAATAAAAAGTAGTTAGGGGGAGAATAAAAAAAGTGATTTTTGGAAAGTATGCTTACGGGGGGAATGATTCCCGGTGATCCAAACACAGGGAATCATTCTCATTCCCATTCTCATTCTCATTCTCATTCTCTCCCTTATTCTTGGTGGCCCTGTTTTTTTTTTATATACCTGAGATCTTTTTCTTCGAAATGTGGTTGCTATACTAATAAGGCAACAATTCTTCCCTGGAACAAAATACACTCAAAACTCTTCTAGCCTTGTATTCTTTATTCAACACCTAGAGAATCTCTCCTCAAACAAAGTACACTCAAACTATAGGAGACTTGCTTTCGTTGTTCTACATTCGGAGTTTTCACCCACATTGCTAAGTTAAGAGAATGATATTGATAACAGATGATAGGGTGTACGATCCTCCACCGCATTGATATGATATTGTCTACTTTGGATATAAATACTGTATTTTTGTTTTTGGATACCAATCAATGGATACGTTGTCGCTCACTATCCAAGAACTTTCTCTTGTCTTAGGAATGTGGGACTTTTGTTGCAATAGTTGTGTTCTATGGCTATGTAATTTCATATTTCCACTATTTTCTTTCTTTTTCGATCCTTGAGATTCTTGTGCTGATGTTTCTTGCTATGTTTTTCTGCAGTGGATGCGATGGATATGCCTTATTTGAATGCCTATCTTGATTCCCTTGGCGTGCCGAGTTTTCGGAAGGGTTGCAATTACGCAGCTGCGGCCTCGACTATTCTTCCAGCGACTGCTGCATCTTTTAGCCCTTTTTCATTTGGGGTTCAGGTGAATCAGTTTATTCATTTCAAAGCTAGGGTTCTTGAGCTTCGAGCTAAAGGTATGGTGAACGATCAAGGAACAATGATCATTCTTCTTTTTAGAGATGAACGAGAAGAGACCAAAACTGTTTTTATTTTTACCTGCAGGTAAGAAACTTGATAAGTACCTTCCAGCTGACGATTACTTTCAGAAGGGGCTTTATATGTTTGATATTGGCCAGAATGATCTGGCTGGTGCATTTTACTCCAAAACTTTGGATCAAATTCTTGCCTCAATACCCACCATTTTAGCTGAGTTTGAGACTGGACTTCAGGTCTGATTCAATGATTTCTTTTTAAACTTTTGCACCAAGATGATTTAGCTTGATGCTTTTTACCTCCTATGGTTAGATTTTAGCATTTTTATAGCTTGATTTTGGATGCTTTGGTACTAGTGCTATATAATTTATCAATTGACTCGTGATGAACTGTTAAATTTTAAACTAAGTCAAAATGAAGCAAGTATTGGGGTTAAAATGAAATGAACATTTTCCTTAAATTAACATTGCATTTGATAGAAATATTAAGCGACTGTTAAGCTGCTTCATACTGCCTAAAACTAAAAAACCAATTATTGCCGAAAGAATTTGGGAGTACAGAAACAGAGTGAGAGTGAAAGAATTTCATTTTCTCGCAACAAAAGCTTGGCTCTATGATGTAGGGTTTTAATTCCCTCGCTCCCAAATGATGATGTATAAAAAAAAGGTTCATTTTATATGATTTAAAAAGTTTTAATTAAGTCCATATAGTTTTAAAAGCTATAATTTAGTCCCAATGGTTTGGAAAAGTATGAGCTCAGTCATTATGGTTTTGAAAACTAGAATTTAGTCTCCATGGTTTGATAAAACCTAAATAATGTGAGTTTTTTTATCCAATTAATCACTTAACTTAGACTATTTTTATTAACGCATCAATAGTACATGAATTCTTGTTCTTAGAATGACAGATTATTTTTGGGTTCTTTTTAAACAATAGGGACTACATTCTTGTTCTCAGAACCACATCGACTAAATTTTAACATTCTTCCAATCATAAGAACTAAATTCGATAGGACCAAATTTACAAACACTATCGGTTATATGATATGGTTTTAGCTTAATCCTCTTTGTGTACTTTTCAGAGGCTGTACGACCAAGGGGCAAGGAACTTTTGGATTCACAACACTGGTCCTCTAGGATGCTTAGCTCAGAATGTTGCTAGATTTGGAACTGACCCATCAAAGCTCGATGAATTTGGATGTGTCAGTTCACACAACCAAGCTGCTAAACTCTTCAATTCACAACTTTATGCTCTCTCCAAAAAACTGCAGGCACAATACATAGATGGGAATGTCACATATATCGATATCTATACGATAAAATCCAATCTCATTGCCAATTATTCTCGATTTGGTAAGCATCTTGCTGTTTTACTGTACATATTAGGCCTGAATGATTCACTGTAAATCGTGACAAACCCGACTTTATCCATTGACAGGTTTTGAGCAACCTATTATGGCTTGTTGTGGCTATGGAGGACCCCCACTGAACTATGATAGTCGAATCGTGTGTGGACAAACTAAGACATTGAATGGGACAAGTGTCACAGCGAAAGGGTGCGAAGATAGTTCGGAGTACATTAACTGGGATGGAATTCATTATACAGAGGCTGCAAATCAGTATGTGTCATCGCAAATACTAACTGGAAAATATTCTGATCCAACTTTCTCAGACGAAATGCCTTTTCTTCTCAAGCTCAAGTTCTAGCTTCCTTATTTTCATGTCTAAATGTAAGCATTGGTTTGGGATTTGAATCTAAGATCTGACTTTTATGTTTAGACATTGTATATATATGTTCAGCTAAATAAAAATATATATTACATGTATTTTAAGCAATTATTGTAGCTGCATAGGCACAACTGCTTTACTCTACCTGTCACTAATTGGCAAGACTGCGGTTATTAGTTCTAAAAGGGGTGCTGCGATGATCGAAGGTTTGAGTTTTGAAGGTGTGCTCTCGTCAATATCTCAAATTTGAAGACTCATTTAAGATATTAATTTGTAGACACCTTTCATGTTTAGATGTCTCTTAGCTGTTCCTGGTTTAGGGACGGACGTGGTTAACTCGAGTATAGTAGCACGAACTCCGATTTCCAAGATAAAAAAGACTGCCATTAGGTAAAAATCTATTAAATGTTTTTAAAAAAAAAATTAATTTGAAATAATCCATCAAACCACTGCTACATCTATGTCATTAGAATTTATGATCTTTTAACAATTCCTTTTAAGGGTCGACTAATCCAAGATGTTGAATAATAAAGTTTGATGACATCAACCGATCAAAATAACTCAATTAGTTTCGATCGGTTAACTCTATTGACAAAATTATTTGTTAAGATTGAATGAATATTTTTTATCTGTTCAATAGAATGATTAAGGACCAAATATATTTCTAAACTACAAACTAGTGGTAACGGAATGGGTTGGTGATGCGATTAGTTATCTTGTCTAATGTTAAATCATTTTAACTCCACGTGTTCTATGTAAGATTTGTTGGTGCCTCTCCCCTAAATTTGTACTAAAAAAATATGTCACAAATTTTATATACTTAATTTAGTTCGATAACCATTTATTTTTAATTTTTGATTTTTAAAAATTAAATGTACAACAATATTGATTTTCCTAACTTTGATGTCTACTTTTTCCTATATTATTAAAAGCAAATAAAAAAAGATACTTCCAAAAACTAGTCAATTTTTCATTTTATTTTATTATCCCATTCTGCTTATATGTTTTGTGAATTATTACATAAAGCATTGAATTGTTTCTAAACAACCATTGGTATATTTTATTCTTTTCAAATATTGAGCTTATAAAAAGTCATTACAGAAATTACTCTTACTTTTGATCCACTACATTTAGATAAAATCTGTATTATCAGGACTCAGGAGACAAATTTAAGTTGCACCTTTTTTATTGACTTTAATTGAAGTACTCGTCAAACTAATAGACATTAATCATATTTTCAATAAACTTCAATTGGTGTTTTTGAACATTATAGACTTAATCAAGGTCAATAATTGAAGTTATACCTAAGGTAAAAAAAAGAAAGAAGAAAAAGTCATACCTGAATTGAAATAGTTAATCTAACCGTTATTATTTAATCATAATTTTTTTTTCTAATAAAGCGAAACTCCATAGAGAGCCTATTTGGCAATTTGAACATTATGGTTATTAAAATAATTTCATTTTTAAAATATGTTAATTTCTTTAGAAGGAATGAAATAAACAAATGCCAATCAGCAGTTTTTTTATTCTTTTTTTAATTAAGAGATTTTGCATGTATAACAAAAAAAAGAGTAAAGTAATTTCATCTATAGCACAAAATCAAAATTAATTCATTTGTAGCAGAAAATTCAAATTGCATTTCTAACACTGGTTGAATTCTATTAGTAATAGAATTCAATAAATGATAGATTCATTCTCCAAATTGAATTTCATCACTAGTTGAGTGATAAAAATAATGTGCTATAAATGAATTATTTTTAAAAATCTGCTATAAATATAATATAAGATGTAGCATGTGGTGTTGATACAAATTCTCTTTTAATTAATACCAATCACAAGAATAATTCATGATTATATTTTTTAAGAGAAGTTTAAACATAGAAACTAAAATTAAGAAAATAATTTAAATTCATGTTAGGTAGATGAAGGTTTTAAAAGATATAGTCAACACACACACACATATATATAGTCAACAAAATTTTGTTGACATTTTATGCAACCTAATAATCATGAAGTTATAGATATGAATCCCCTTACTTCAATAATTGTTGTATCAAAAACAGTTTTAAAAGAAAAAAAGAAAATGTTTTAAAAATACAATAAAATAAAAGATAAAAAAGAAAACTAATCTTTTAAGTTTGTGTAATTTTTTATTTTTTATTTTTTATTGTGGCAACTTTAGAATAAAATTCTTTTTGAAAAGAAAAAATTTATTATTTATTTTAAATTAGTTAAAGACAAATTACTTACCTTTCGTTAAAAAAAAAAAAACTACTTACCTTTCGGGGAACTTCATTTTATTTTTGGTTGAGATTTACTATTAAAAATATGGTCGAGATTTTTTTTTTATAAGGTTTTAATTTTAGATTTTTCAACAACTTATTTTAAAATTGAAATTATTTTAATCTTAAAATTTAATAGGCCACAGTTAAAAACAGATTAAATTTTAGTTTAGATTTGCAATATATCTTATCTAAGAAAATCGATATATTAAATAAACATTTTGAATTTGTTTATCAATTTAAAATTCCTTATTGGTAATGGAAAGCAAACAGATAAATGAAAATACTTTATTTGACCAATATCTACAAAAAAATTTCAGTTTTTTTCAAATATAAAAACTAATCCACAAACCCAATATTAACTCACAAAAAAATGTACTATAAAATATTTTAAATTTTATTATCAATTTAAATTCCCTATCTAAAACGGGAAAGGAAACCAATTGTACTATAAAAATAGTTGCTGCCACAAAATAACTTAATCCTATCTTCGTCACAAAGTTTACAAGTTTACACACTCTTTTCTTTTCCAAAGCTGTAAGTAACAGTAAGAATGAATAGTTGGAATTTACCATTGTATAAGTGGGATTATGTAAGGGTGTTAGGCAAAGGCTCTTATGGCAAAGTGTACTTAGCACAACAAGAACCAACCTATTTCTCTAAAGAAGAACCAACCTATTTCGCCGTCAAAGCGGCCCCTATCGAGCGTTCCTCTACGTTGTCGAAGGAAGAACATATTTTACAACTCTTCATTGGATGTCCTGAAATCGTTCAATGTTTAGGAAGTGAGATAACTGCCAAACCAAACTCTTCAAAACTCATTTACAATCTGAAGTTGGAATACGCTGCTGGAAGAACACTAGATGACTTGATTAGAAAAAAGAAGAAGCTCCCCGAGATCGAGGCGAAGGAGTATCTTCAAATGATACTCAAAGGGCTTTCTCAAATTCATGGCAAAGGGTTTGTGCATGCGGATCTCAAGCCACGCAACATTCTCGTGTTCCCTCAAAGTGATGGCAAGGTAAAGTTGAAGATTGCTGACTTCGGGCTTTCGATGAGATGTGGTGACAAGAATGAGAAGGATAGTTTTGGATCGTTCAAGTTTAAAGGAACCCCCGCGTATATGTCTCCTGAATCGATTACGTCTCCGGAGTTCAATACAGCGCTTGATATATGGTCCTTAGGTTGCACTTTGATTAGGATGGTATCTGGAAAGCCTGTGTGGAGATATTGCACAGATCGCGCGGAACTCGCTACGAAACTCGTGCTTAAGGAAGTACCAAAAATACCTAAAGAGTTGTCCAGAGAAGGAAGGGATTTCATTGGAAAGTGCTTTGATCATGACACAACTAAAAGATGGACGGCTGATATGTTACTCCAACATCCTTATTTTAAAGAAGAAACAGAAGTGCCTATGAAGGTTACTTATTTGCCCCATGAACTGTACAAGAATCAAAGGGAAACCAAACTTGAAGAAGAGCTAATTTATATATCTCAAAACAATGCAACAAAGGAGAAGGTTTTGATCAACACAGCTTCTCTTTCTACGGATTTGTCCAGCAAGATGATTAATATCCCAGTAGCAGATTTTAATTATTTTATGAGTTGTTGTATTCTATTTATTTTCTTTATTTGTTTAGTTTTTTTGGGTAATTGATTCGTAAATATCCGAGGAGTAATTGTTGTATTATTTTGGTAATTGATCAAACATCAACAAAGAATATATGAATTTCAAGTCAGTTCAACACAATCTCAAGTGCTTCAATCTAAGTACTTCTTCTATAAATAGTTAGCATTATAATCAAAGTAAGACTAATGTGTTAAATCAAAGAATAAGTGTACTTAATTACCTCGTGGCAGTGGGTATAGGCTTCTATTTGGCCGAACCACTTTAATTGTGGGGTTGTTCTTTCAGCTCATATCCCTTCTCTTTGTATCTCTACTGTGCTATTAACAAGACAGATGAGTAGTAAAATAGTTAACGGTGAATCTTCTGAACCTGGAAAAGGAGTAGGTTATGGTTAGAACAAGACATTTTTGAGTTGTTTGTTAAGAATTCAATGAGTAACCTCACTTCAAAAATATCATTGTTTATGTTAAGAATTTTGGTCAAAATATGTTGTCAATAATGTTCAATTACAAAATTCATGACTTTGAGTTGAAGCCATAAAGTTGAACTTGCCTAAACCCACGTGACTACACTTTTTTTTTTTTTTTGAAAATTAGGAAATCGGAGCTTCGCTCCCCTATACTCGGGGCACTACTGGCTCGTCCCTAGACTGTGGCACCAAGATACTTCGAAGGGTATTCTAGTTTAAGCGCTTTCCAGCAGTCTCGAACCAGTGATCTTTCAAGGAAGCATGTCTTGAAATCCTTAGCCTAAACCAACGCGGTTACACATTCATGCAAAAGCTTTTAGAAATATGAAAATTTTGAGATTGCTTGTGGTTCGAAATACAATATTTTCTTCCAAGCTTGAGCATCTACCTGATAAATCAAAGTGGATTGAGTGGCATGGATTTTCTCATTCATCTTTGCCCTTTTTTAGAAAATCTTGTTGGACTAGATTTGCAACATAGCTTCATAAAGAAATTGGGAAACAGATTTAAGGTAATTATATTTTTACTTGCGTATTTGATTGAAAGCTTGTTCATTGATTTTCTTAGAAAATATTTAGTCCAACAAAAAAAATTAACCCAAGATAAAAGTATTTTGCAAATATGACACAACTTTAAGTCCTAAGACATGTGAAAGTAAAAAATGTACATCAATCTATTATCTATTCCAACCATAGACCCATCATCCGTTGCCAAGGTCATGGGGTCAAACATCTTTGGTGCGGTTTTCTGGTACATATATGGAATGAGCGGAATGCTAGAATTTTCAACAATGTTCAAAAGCCTATAAAGAATCTTTGGGAGGACATTATCGTCAATGCGGCCATGTGGTGCAAAATATTATCTTTATTTTATGATTATGATATTTCTATTATTACTCTGAACTGGAGAGTTTTTGTCTCTCCTTAGTACCTTAATATTTTCCTTTCATACTGGATTATCAATATTATCGTTTCTTTCTTTAAAAAAAAATCTATTATCTATCCCAATATCATAAATTTATAATTGACTATCATTGATCAAGGCTTATAAGTGATAAACGCAACTAATGTCTATCATTGATAAACATCTAACATTGCTAATGTCTATTGGTGCTAGGCTTAGTTCTGTCACTATTAGACTTATAAAAAAAAAGTCACATTTGTAAAAACAAATTATTATCCGAGAAATTTTTTGGAATTTCTTTTTCGCAAATGAATATTTGTAATTGTGCAACATAATGATAAGACAACAGATATAAATCCAAACTTTTCAAAACTCCTTCCCATACTTCTTCAAAATCTGCACATTTTTAAGGTTTCTATCTAAATCACCACAACATTTTCTTGGTCACAAAATCAACAGCCAACACCCCAAACTTTGCTCAACAACCACTCCGTCCGAATCGACTTCAACTTTTACATGGTATACAAAACGACCTCGATTGCGGACAAAGAAATATCAACAAATAGAAATCAAAAAAATAAATTAAGAACATCCCAAACTAAACTAAAAAAATTAGTGTGGAAACTCATAAACTGTGAAGGGTTGAAAAGAGATAAAAAGTGCCTTTATTTTCTTTACCTTTCCTACCATTTTTACCATTGAAAAAATAAAAAGAATAAATAGAAACTAACTGCCCCGAACGCCGTGAGCCTTACGATGATCATCGAGTTACTTAATTTTCATGTACTAAAAAGATAATTTATGATGATCAATAGTTAGCCAAGATTTACTTGTTATCTTAATATTTTTATTTTTGCAATTCTTTTTCTTTTGTAGCCGTTGTTTTTAAAATAATATTTTTCTAGATTAAGTTTGATCTTTTTTTTTTTACTTTTCCATATATTTTAGTAGGGGTGTACGTGGTCCGGGTTGTATAGGCTTGAATGAATTTTTTGAATCAATCCAACTTTTCGGGTTGCTCAATTTGCCAAGCTGTCCAACCCTATGCATAAGTGCAACCTAACCCAACTCAACCCTAAATTTTCGGTTTGGGTTCTCGGGTTATGTTACTCTCATTTTTTCTATCTAAGATTCAATCCATAGGTCCACACATATGTTTAAAAACATTATATGATATTATAATTCAACTTATTAGCTATCTTATTAGTGCATATTCTTTTTTTAGAAGGCTTACAAAGTATGATAAGAATCTACAAAGTGTGATAAGAATCTATCTTATTAATTTATCTTATATACATATGCATATTATATATAATTTTCTTAGTCCGGGTTGGGTTGGGTTGAACGAGCAAAAAATTTGTCAACCCAAAAACCAACCCAACCCAACAAAAACTACAAAATCATAACCTAACCCAATCCAAAAAAGTTATAACCCAACCCACGATTTGGGTTAGGTAGTCCGGGTTGCTCGGGTTACTGGTTTTTTTGTACACCCCTATATTTTAGCATTGTAAAAGGTTAAAACATGTTGATCTTAGCTACTCTACTTCATTAGAGAAAATTCTTGAAATCTCTCCAACATCAAACATTCAAGAATTGTTTCTCAGAAACTGCTCAAACTTAAGAAAAATTCATGTGTCAATTCTTTCTCTTGGTAATCCTTGTAATCCTAGATCTTGCTCACTGTTCTAACCATAGAAAGCTTCCAAGAGACCTCATGTTAAAGTCTTTAAAAGTTTTGAATCTCTGTTACTGCAAAAAACTTGAGAAACTTCTAGACTTTTCTACAGCATCAAACCTTGAAAAGAACTATATTTCAAAGAATGCACAAATTTAAGAATGATTCATGATTTTATTGGATATCTAAGGCCCCGTTTGATAACCATTTCATTTTTTGTTTTGTTTTTTTTTTTAATATTTTAAAAACAAATTTGTTTGATAACCAATTTTAGTTTTTGTTTTTAAAATTTTAAAAATGTTTTAAAAATATTAAAGGAATTATAAGAACTAAAAAAAGTAACTTTCAAAAACACATTTTTTGGTTTTGTTTTTGTTTTTAAAAAAGCATGAAAAAATAGAGAATAAATAGTAAAAAACTAAAAAAAATAAATAAATAAAATGTGATATTTGAAAACAAAAAACAGTTATCAAACATGTTTATTGGTTTTTAGTTTTCAAAAACATAAAACTAAAATGAGTTATCAAACATATACGGTTTTTATTTTATAAAACAAAAAACCAAAATCTAAAAATGAAAAATAAAAAATAAAAAACGAAAAATGAAATGGTTATCAAACGGGGCTTAAATAAGCTTTGTTATTTTGAATCTTGGAAAGTGTTCTAACCTTGAAAAACTTCCAAGCTACCTTACATGGAAACCACTTGAACATTTGTAACTCGCTCACTATGAAAAGCTAGAAGAAATTCCTGACTTCTCTAATGCATTAAACCTTAAAAGCTTGTAACTCGAAAAATGCACAAACTTAAAGATGATTCAAGAGTCTATTAGATCATTGGATGAACTTGTTACCTTGGAGCTTAGACATTGTTGTAAACTTGAAAAGCTTCCGAACTACCTCGAGTTAAGGTCTCTTAAACATTTAGAACTTTCAGGATGCCGTAAGCTTGAAAAGTTTCCAAAACTCGGTGAAAACATGAAATCTTTAATGTTCTTGAGTTTGGATTTTACTGCTATAAAAGATCTACCGTCATCAATCAGATATCTTAGTGCGCTCTATTTATTAAACCTTCAGGATTGCACAAACCTCATCTCCCTCCCAAGTAGAATTTTTTTTAATAAAGAGTCTTCATAATATGGACGAGTGTTCTATGTTATGAAAACGGCAATCAACAATCGATAAAACGAGGAATAAAGTAACAGATAAAGATAAGCATGAGAGAAGAAGAAACAACACAGAAGTTTACGTGGTTCACTAACGTAGTGTTAGCTAGTTCACGGGCAGAGGAGGAGAGCAATTTTATTAAGAGAGACAGAAATTCACAAATACAAGATTATGTCATTATACGGCTATGATTTAATTTGAGTTTATATAGGGACTTTAGTTAAACCCTATTACACAATGTGTAAGCATTAAACAGAATGCGGATGCGTGGACACGCTGCGGAAACAGAATGCTCTGCGGAGTGCGGTTAGCAGATATGAAATGCAGGCTGCAGCGCGAAATGCGGAATGTGCTTGCGCACAAAGAAATTTCAAAATCCTCAACTACTAATCGCAGGACATTAATGCGTTCAAGACATAACACAACATTCTAAATTCGATGCAACCATCCAACCTATATGCTCTACTTCAAAAGTTATGGAAATTTCAAGGAGCTCAGAATTTTCCCATTTTCTTAATTAATTGAAAATGGCATATTGAGGCTAAATTGTTTAACCATCCTCTCCCTCGTCTACGGAGTAATTTTAATTCCAACCAATTTAGACATTTATTTAAGTTCTTTTACAATAACAAAATGTTAAAGGTAATGGTTTTTAAATTAATTTTAAATTCAAATACACTGATGTGGGTGTAATAAAATCATTCAGTAATCGTTATCGAAGATTGATATATTTTTCCTCAAACAACACATTCAATAATGAAATTATTTTTGCGAAATAAAATGGAGAACAGTGAACGACAAATGGTGAACGGCAAATGGAGAATGGTGAACAGTGAATGGTGAACGGAGAACGGTAAATGGATAATAGAGAATAGGCGCAAATGAAGAATGATGAAAAATTTAATATATTATATCTATAAATATGTCTTTGACTAATCTAAGAGGTGAAAACCGTCTTAAATATTTGATTACCAAAAAATTTCATAAGAAACTAATTCTTAGACAAGTGTCTACCAAAATTGATTCTCCAAATTCACATTCCTAAACTTCATTAATCCTACAAAAAAGTCAACTCACCTACACAATGAACCTTTTTTTTTCTGAGAAAAAAGAGAATAACATTGACTTAATTAAATGTATTTTTTCTATTGATGGCCTAAAATTGGTAAGAAAATTAGCCAATTTTTGTATCTTGATGAAATCCAAAATTAAATTGGAGTTATCCAAAACAACCTGTCTTTTTGGCACACTCAATGAAACATATAACAGCAACAACCGGCATAGCTGGTCCATAATGTATTTCACATTCATTTTGACTTTACATTTCTAGGATTACCTTAATATATTATTGCACGTAAATAAAGTCGTTTCTTTCTTTTAAAAAATATCAAATAAAAAATAAAATTGTTTCTTTTTTGGTGACAACTCACACAGTGTAAATTGTAATTAGGTTTTTTCTACCCACATCAAATTTAATTCAATCAATATAAATATATACTAGATAATGTATTTGAATCTTATTAACTTAATTATTATCGTATTAAAAAGGTATATTAATTTCTTTTTATCAATTAATTTTGAGATAAAATTTCACGTATGTAATATAGTATTAAAGTGTATTAATTTTTTTTTAACAACAAAGGAAGTCTAAATAAGTACTAAATGCTTCATTTATAAAATAGATAGACAATTCTTTTCATTACTAATTGATTTTGAGATATGTGAAATTAAAATTTAAACCTTTAACTTCTTAATTACATACTCAAATCTAAATTAGTTGAAGTAAGTTGTCAATGAAATAACCCAATATTTAACGAGTTAATTTTCCTTTTTAGTTTTATTAAACTAAATTATATATATTTTTTAATACAATAACAATATATAAGTATGGAGAATTCAAACATAATCGCTTTTAGTCGAAAACATATATCAATGAGTTAATATTATTTTAATTATATTTAATGGTAATCACCTACCTAGTAATTAATTTTCTACAAATTTTTTTGACATTTAAATGTTGTAAGACTCGAGCATAAGCTGGCTCAGGAGTATAAAAAAAAATTGAAACCTCAGCACATCTACCAAATATCCCAAATAAATTAAAAGTAAGTTAAAAATAGGTTTACCTATCATTTTAGTTCTCTTTTAGTTATTAAATTTTCAATGTTCAATTTTATCCTTTAAATTCTTTTAAAAGAAAAAACTTAAATAGATTTTTAATCTTTTTATTTTTATTATTATTTTTTTGATATAATTTTTAATCTTTTTATTTGTAATATAAATTTATGGCTCTGATTATGCAAACTAAGTATATTGTATAGTTGTTTTTTTTTTTGAATTAAGAGCCTGATTTGAGATTTATCTCTCTGCTCTGCATTCATTTTCTCCTCTCGGCTACCTTTTGAAGGTTTGAGAGAAAAACTCGCTTTATAGCCGAAACTTGCGCACCTCATTTTCTTTCTCCAACATATTACACTCTAATCAAAATTTATTCCCAATTTACACATTTTTCCATTAAGAAAAACCCATTTCCTCTTTCTTAGCTCCCACACAAACATTTCTCTGCCATTTTCAACCCATTTTTGTTCGTTTACCCTTCTCTAATGGCACCTCTTTGGAAGGGTATCCGCTAGTTGTACCTTCATTTTTCAACCCATTTCCTGTTTTTTTCTCTTTGTTTTTAAGTTCTCACCATGGAAAATGATGCTGTTCGCAAAGCTTCTGCTTCATGGTACATGCCCTTTTTTCATTTTAAGGATTTGGGGTTTTTTGTTTTTTTGGATTTTGGCTTCTGGGTGTTTTTTGTTTGATCATTTCTTGTGGAAAATTGCATACCCTTTTGGATTCTTGTGTTGTGGAGTGCATATTTGGGTTCTTTTTGTCATTTTTTCATTTGGCTTTTTGGGGTTGCTTGAGATTTTTGGCCCCCTTTGTGTAGATGGGGTTTTTCTAATTCCCATGATTGTGTTTCTTCCACTTTTTGGAAAAGGGGAACAAGAAAGTTGGCCTTTTGTGAATTGTTTGTGAGGGGGAAGCATAGACTAATACAATGATCTGCTTTTTTTTATATGTTTGATCACTTTGAGATTTGAGAATGAGTATGTTCTTTCAATACTTTTATCTGTGGAAACTACAGAAGGATTTATTTAATTGAAAACAATTAAGTTTAGAAAACATTTAAATTGTTATAACTCTAAGGGATGACCCTCAAGTTTAAGAACACAAAAGCAATGCTAAACTCAGTCATGACATTTTGTGTGTTCATAATCATAATCTAGTTTTGGGATGTTTGGAGAATAGTTCTTGAAGGTAAAAGCTTCGTCGTTGAAGTCGAGGTAGTTGATGTCGGAGTGGGGCCTGATTGGCCTAATTAAGTAAAAGAATCACTCTTCTTTGTATTTCAATAGCAGTAGAGTTTCCATGGGCACTTCAAAAACTTATTGCAACATTTACACATTCTGTTTGGATTCTTACTATTCTGAATCCTCTGTTGGTTTATAGGGACAATGACAGAGGTTTGAGTGAAGTAGAAAAAAGGCTTCCACTTTACATGACTGCTTACGGGAAGCAGAAAATGCGGGGCAGTGTCTTTCTGCATGCTTCGGCTCGAGGTGAATTTCTGTTTGTTTTTTGGTTTAGCAAACCTCTTTAGAGACATCATTTAGTTTAGGCTGCTAAACTTTGACTTTTCCTGTGCTTTGTTTTGTAGACTTGAGATGTTTTGACTTGGAAACTGAGCAACATTATGAATCATCCCCAAGAGGAGTTTTGGAAGCAAGCGTACAAACTTCAAAATTCGATCACGATTCTTCAAATGATTGTAGTAGCCCGGAATCCGAGAATCAACCTTCACAATCAAGGGCTCAGTCCCATTGGAAAAGGTTCTTCAAGTTATGGAAAAAAAAATCGTTCAGACGCCTAGCCACTTTCCCCCCTCTTGGGGTGCTTAGGATGTCGAGAAGAGGGAACATGAGCGGGAAAGAGAATTCGAGGCTAAGTGACTTGTACAAGTTCAAGTCCTCATTGAGAAACTTTACTTACTCTGAACTCCAAACTGCAACCAACAAGTTTAGCCATGGTCAGTTGCAGTTCGTACTTCAAAGATTTTGTTAGGTGTGGGCCTTAGAAGAATTCGGAATATATTAGGGGCATATGAGCAATTAGTTAGAGAATTGGTAAGATAGCTTAGTTCTAAATAAGAGAGGTTAGATAAGGGGAAAGTATCAGGGAATTGAGTGATTGTTAGGGTAATCTCAAATATAAGGGGGTCCATGTACCTTGAATTAATTGGTTTATCGTGCATTTCTTTAATGTTTCGATATCAATAGAGTTTTAATCCTATCAAATTGGTACTCTTTAACTTTCTTGTCGATGCCGTTTATTCTTCTTTGTTGATTTTCTTGTTCGTTTTTTGTAGACAATATTATCGGAAAAGGTGGCTATGGTGAGGTTTACAAGGGCCGCTTACAAGATGGGCAGCTGATAGCAGTGAAGAGGCTGACTAAAGGAGAAAAAGATGAAAGAACTACTTGTTTCTTATCCGAGGTTGGAATCATCGCTCACATCGATCATCCCAACACTGCCAAATTGATCGGTTGCGGTGTAGTAGGAGGCATGCACCTTGTTTTCAAATTATCCCCAAATGGAAGTTTAGGATCTTTTCTCCATGGTGATTCCTTTAGCCTTGTTGAACTGTTCTTTGATTTTCAAAGAGTTCTTACTCATCCCATTTTGCATCATTCTCTAGGTGCAAATGCAAACGAACTCGATTGGAGTAAACGATATAAGATTGCTCTTGGTACGACCCACGGTCTTTTGTATCTCCATGATAATTGTCAGAGGCGTATCATTCATCGAGATATCAAGGCTGATAATATTCTGCTTACAGAAGATTTTGAACCTCAGGTACATGTTCTAAATACTAGTTAAGCATTGAATCTTTAATTGCTCACACATGTTACAAAATGGGAGTGAAGAAAAAAATATTGGCCCTTCATACCTTCATCGAATTTTGATGAAAAGTTTAATCTATGCTTCTATTAAAGTTGAAAAGAACAGAAAATACCTGTAAAGTTTACTTTATGCTTCTATCTTATTTGTGCTTCAAGCTTATTTCATGATTGAGTTGAGATCATTCTAAACTTAAATCAATGACGTAGATTTGTGATTTTGGCCTTGCAAAGTGGCTACCAAAGCAGTTGACTCACTTCAGCGCATCTAAATTCGAGGGCACATTCGGGTTAGTAGTATGCCTACATTTTCCTCCTCGACGGTGCTCTTTTCTTTTGTTACCTTATTTTTTAAATTCGTGAGTGTCTGGACTAACTTGTGTACACCTAGACTATTCTCACCAGACATACCGCCTGATCGTACAACAGTTGGATATCAAGAAAACTCACAGAAATTTAATTCTTACATAGGTCGTCACCATGAATTGAACCCATAACCTTTTGGTTATATTTCTCATCTCTTTAATGCAGATACTTTGCTCCTGAATATTTCATGCATGGAATAGTTGATGAGAAAACGGATGTTTATTCTTTTGGAGTTCTGCTGTTGGAGCTCATATCTGGTCGTCGAGCTGTGGACGAATTGTGTCAAAGCCTCGTACTATGGGTAACAATAACATCAGAACAAACCAATTTTACTAGTGAGTTCATCATATACCACCTTAAAATTTTTCTTTATTTTAGGCTAAGCCCCTATTGGATAGCAACAATCATGATGAGCTCATCGATCCTTCTCTTAGTAAAAGCTACAATCTCGAAGAGATGGAGCGCGTGATTTTAACTGCATCTCTATGCATTGAGCAATCTCCTATTCTCCGACCTCGAATGAGTCAGGCAAGTAGGAAACTACAGCACACCGT
Organism: Sicyos edulis; assembly: GCA_036507275.1. Classification (NCBI taxonomy): domain Eukaryota; kingdom Viridiplantae; phylum Streptophyta; class Magnoliopsida; order Cucurbitales; family Cucurbitaceae; genus Sicyos; species Sicyos edulis. The sequence goes on from CM071856.1 coordinate 2,703,491, forward strand.
CTTCTCTTTATCGAGCATATTACAGAACACTTCTGCTTTATTGCAGGTCGACATCTTGCTAAGAGGCGACAAATATGTAACGGAGTACGAAAAGAGTAAGAGGTTGCCAATGCAACGAACGTACTCACACGAGCTCTTAGATGCACAAGAATACAACAAGACGAGACACCTATGTGATCTGAAAAGGCACAGGCAGCTTGCTTTTGGGGCTTTAGAGTGAAGTTGGAAGTATTCACCTATAGGAAGAAGCTTTTGCAGTTTATAAAGCTGTGTTTGGAGGTTAGTGAAATGACTAAGTAGTGTGAAAGTAAGTTTACTTATCTTAAAATATAAAATTACATAGAGAAATCTAATTGTCATGTTATGAATGTCAAAGATTAACTTTGTATCCAGTGGATCAACAGCTAAACAGCCACTTAATTCTTGTATTTGTACTGCATATTGTTTTAACACAACTATGAAGCTGCTTGAATGAAATGCCAAATTTCAAGTGTTTGGTGTTTGGAGTTTTGTATAGCTCAGGGGTATCATGTAATGATGCTAAGAATTAGTGGGAACAAAATCATTTTACTGTTGACTGTGAATAATTTCATTAGAGTACTTACTTTTTAACTTCAATATTGCAATAGATTTTGCTGTTTAAAAACAAAACCTTTTCACTGGATTTTTTTAATATTAAAGATTTATTTTGTACATCTTCCATAAAGCACATGAAAGTTGATTTTTGTTGATGGTGAAATTTGAGAGTCTTGGGAGATTTGTATTTTGTATGGTCTTAATTCTTCTAAGAGTTTAATGATGGTTCCAAGATAGCTTTAGACGCACAAGACATTTTGGACAAGCTGCTTTCAACGTCAGCGACGCGTAGTATTAGACGTTCGAGATGTATAAGATTTCGATGTGGAAGATTGAATTTTATCTCTTAGTCAATGGATGTATACCGATGCTATTGAGCTACTGTTGTCATGAATTAAATTTTTTTTTATAAAATTGAATGATTAATTTGGTGTTAAATACAATGTGTGTCATACATAAGATAAAAAATTACTCATTAAGAATTTACCGAAAAAGATGCTTAAACTAAGCTATTGAAATATGATTTCATACCAATAACGCATCTTTCCATTAATTTTCATAGCAATATTGTGAGCAAAAATCGAGGCATCAAGAATTCAAAAAAATGAATTGTCTTAACATAATATCGTATTTTCCAAAAATCCATTTTAATTCAAGTTCATTAATTAAATTTTTTTTTTTTGAAGCTACTTGTCGTAGGCTTTTACAATAAGAGCCATTTGGGGGAGTGATTTAGGGAAGAAGAAAAGTGGTTTAGGTAAGTATTTTTGGTTATGGTAAGAAACAGATTTGGGAATAATATATAGTAGTTAATTTATTTAGATTTGAAAATCAATAACCGATCGAAAGTGTTAGTGTTCTAGTTATTTATAATTGGTTTTCAATTTTTGGTTTTTTGTTTTAAAAAATAAGAATCATATATAAACAATAATTAATTTTAGTTTAAGTTTTTCAAAAACTAAAATCCAAAAAATAGGTTCGATAACTTTTGTTTTAAAAAATCACATTTTATTTTAATTTTAATTTTTTTTTATTTTAATAAAATAAAGTTAACTATTTTGTTATTTTTTTTATTTAATTATATCACTAATCTTAATTTTTTTTAATTTGTTAATTATTCTTTATTAATTGGTGATTTAAAAAATAAAAACTTATTTCTAAAAGCTACATTTTTCTCTACATAATTTTAAAAATGTTTTCAAATTTTTTAAAACTAAAAACTCAATTAATTATCCAACAAACCTGTTTTTTATATAAATAATATAATTAAAAATAGAAAATCGAATATGTCAATTGCGCAATGGTTTCGGTATTTGGTTATAAACCAATTTAACACCAACATCATAGGTTCAAGCTTGAGAGTCGGTATTTGTCCTCTTTCCCTTAATATGTACTCAAAAAAAAAAAAAAATTGATTTGGTTTTTTAATTTTATTTATTATATATATATGGTGAAACTGAGAGCAGTGTTTTCAAGGAAATGAAATGTAGGGCAAAAATTGGGATTTTAGTTTTGGTCTCTAAAATATTTGGATCCCAACGGTCATTCTTAGTCATCCTCTCCTTCATCCTCAGCCCCAAAAGCAAAGTATCAGACCAAAATGCAGCTCAAGATCATAGCTTCTTCTTCTTCTTCTTCTTCACGAGCCTCCAATTTCTTGAACCCACTTCTCAATTTCGCCATTTCAAATCCCATAATCAAACCCAAATCCCCAATTTTCAAGACATTCACACCAATTTCCCACACACTTGCAGCCCAAACATCAATCGTTTGCGCGAGGAGGAAGAAGAAGAAGAGGCGAGCTGGGTTTCAAAGATCACCCAAATTGGCGCTTCAATTGGCTTCCCTCTTAGCCGCCAATCTCAACATCTTACCGCCGCCGTTGGATTTGGTTGTCGCGGAATTGTGCGGCGGAGATGGAAACGGAGGTGGTTCGCGGCTGTGGAGGAGATTTGGCGGAGGCGGCGGAGATGGATGGAGAGGTAAAAGGAAGATTATGCTGTTTTTTATTTTGGCTGTGTCTTTGCTTTGTTGTTTTCTACTGATTTTGAGATCGATGACATTTGTGGGGTTCTTGGTTTTTCTCTATTTTGTGTTGCATTCATTCAGCTGTTGCTGAAATGTGCGATTTCAAAGGGTTTCGTTTGGGGATTTGGCCTTTTTGCCATTTTTATTGTCCTCGGATTGAGAAGATCTGATGTGCAAAAATGGGTTGCAAAATTAGGGTTTTACAGTCCGAAGATGAAGAGTTTAAGAAGGAAAATTAAAGGTAAGAAAATTTTCTGGGAGACCTCTAGTGTCAGAGATAGAATTAGAAATTAGGGTTTTAACTCAAGGGTTCATTTTCATGATCTTCAAATCTTCATATCTGATTCAGAATGAAGCAGAACTATTATTACACTATTATGAGTTTCTTAGAAAAAATTGCAGAACCATGAAGGAGTTGAAGCAAGTACATGGTTTCATGATTGTCACTTCAATCATTAAGAACATAATCCCCTACATCAAACTTATTGATTTTTGCACGAATTCTGAATTGGGTAACATTGAACTGTGCGGGATCCGTTTTCGATCAAATTTATCAGTCCAGTGTCTATATTTAGAACTCAATGATCAAAGGATACTGCAATGCTGGTGATAGGTTTGAAGCTCTGTTTATGTATGAAGAAATGCAACAATGTGGAGTTCTGTTCTGAATGGATGTGAAATGTATGGGAATGTAGGTCTTGCTAACAGAGTGAAAAGCCAGATAGTAGAGTTGGACATAGTTTTGTTGAAATAAAGTCACTGCCTTTATAACTCTTGCTACATTATTGGATAACAATAGTTCAGCATTTCTAGAGTGCAAATTTATCCCATGCATAAGGTGAGTTGTCTTGACTTAATCTCAATCTAGTTGCCTAACATAGTTGGTTTTGTTTGTTCAAGAGAATTATGAAACTATCTCCAAATAAACAATATTTGAGCTTTGATTATATTTTCAAACTGACACAACTTTTCATTTTGGAAGATTAATTCATTGTTAGAATATTCCCATGCATAAGTTACTATTTGGATCAGAAATGAGCTCTTAAATATGAATTTGATTAAAGTTGCAGATTTTTTGTTGCTTTTATAACGAGTGTTTATTATGATATATATGTTACAAAATTATTTGTGCAGAATTTGAAGGAAAGCCAACCAAGCTTAAAATCCTTTTTCACATGTGGCGGGTTCAAATTAGCTTAACTAATTATTTTATGATTTCATATCTATTGAATTATGCTAAATTACCGATCAACCCAAGAACTCTCTCTCACTTGTGAATTTAGAAATTTGAGGCAAGGACTAGATCTCAAGACCTTTTGTTCTGATAGCATATTTAATTAAGGAAAGTAAGAGTTTTTTTAAAACCAAAAGGTTAGACACTTTGAAATTTCCTTTTATTTTGACGTATCTATCTGTGTCAATGGTACACATAATATGAGGGGAAATGAGTATTACTTTTTTTTGAAACAAGGATAACCACGCCCGTCCCTAGACCAGGCACCGGGAGATATCGAAAGAGTAATGTCACAGCTGAGTCTCGAACCTGGGACCTTGAGGGGAGCATACCCTCAAAGCCCAAGTCTTCAACCACTGTGAGGGGAAATGAGTATTACTAGGGGATGAAAGGAGCATGTAAGGAACAAGCTCTATCCTGAAGTTACAAGAAAGCTTTCCAGTTTAAAGCGATGAAGATTAAATAATAACTGTTAAAAAGGTTACATTTCTTACCCCGGTTGGCCGCTTTAGAAATAATACAATTAAGGATATTGTAAAGTTTCTGATTATGTAGGATTTGATCAAATCCTCACGATTTAAAGGCAATAGGCTGAAGCTCAAGATGGTGTCTAATCTGCTCTGAATAAAAAAACAATGGAAAAAGGTATGGACAACATTTTCATAGTTTGTTGTACAAGGAGGGCATCATGCGGGTGTTAAACTCCATTATGAAAGAGAGTCCATATGAAAACTTTTAACGTTCTTTGGAATTTTAATGAAAAACCTCAACTTTCATTCGGCTTCCACATGAGGGAATCCGGTATGGAACCTCGAATTCGATTTGGCCAATTACTCGAGATTTGATCCCACAACACAGCTTCTCTATTGAGAAGGACGCGATGAGTCTAAAGTCCCAACGAGCAAGCGAATCAACCCAAGCGTCTCCGACAGTGATATCTTTATGGTCCGTCATTGCAAGAAATGAGGAAAGGCCATGAAAAGAGGCTCATGATAAGTCCATTGATTATGCCAAAAAGGTTTGTAGCTAGGGATAGGGGTGTACAAAAAAACCGGTAATCCGAGCAACCCGGACTACCCAACCCAAATCGTAAGGGTTGGGTTGGGCTATAAAATTTTTCGGTTGGGTTGGGTTGGTTCTTGAGTTGACAAATTTTTGGCTCATTCAACCCAACCCAACCCGGACTAAGTATATTATATATAATATGTGTGTATATAAGATAAATAATTAAGATAGATTCTTATCATATTTTGTAAGTCTTCTAAAAAAAGTGTGCACTAATAAGATGGGTAATAGGTTGAAATATAGTAACATACATTTTTTTAAAACATATTTGTGGACCTATGGATTGAATCTTAGATAGAAAAAATGAGAATAACATTACCCGATAACCTTGGGTTGGGTTGGGTTGGGTTGTACTTATGCATCGGGTTGGACAGGTTGACGAATTGACCAACTCGAAAAATTGGATTGGTCCAAAAAAATCATTCAACCTTACTCAACCCGGACCATGTACACCCCTGGCTAGGGATGTAATTGACAGGAACAAATGGACTTTGAGAGAAATGTTGAGTTACATATAATGTCGTATTGCATTTAAGGAGGGAAATTGTTTTATCGACTTGATTTGATTAAGGGCATGCATGAATAAGGAGGGAAGTTGGGGAATAAACATGTGGTAAAATTTACCCCACATTCCTACCTTTCACTCCAACTCCTCATTTACATCCCCTCATTTTATAATAATTTATCCAAACGAAGTTTTTTAACCGAATCTTTTTTTGAAGATACGAAAGATCTAAAAAATTTAGAGTTAAATCTTGCAAAAATACCCATACTTCCATTTGTTCGCAAATGTTAGATTATTACATTTACTTGAACGTGAATTGTAAACATAGATATGATTGGTGAGTTAAAAAAACTTGAAATTCTCAGTTTCAAAGAATCAAACCTTCTAAATTCTTTCGACTTTAAGCTAATTGATAGAGCTCCAAGTATTCGATTGATCATCTTGTAATCAATATTCAACATGATTCCATCAAATATTCTTTCAAGGTTGACAAAACTAGAAGAATTATATTTGGGAGCTCAAATTAGATTTGTTTCATTTTGATACATAATTAAAAAAAAAAAAATTGAAATCAGTTCCTAGAAAACTAATGTGTTTATTTTTTTAAAAAAAAAACATTACCATATTTATTGATCAATTTTAGAAATATGTTCACATTTTGTCTAAAATTATATTAAAATTATTACCATTTTTAATCAATTTTCATTAATATTAAGTTCAAATTTACTAAACTAATTTTAAGTTTTTTTTTAAGTGGATGGATTAAAATTGAATTTTAGAAAGTTCACGAACGAAAATGAAACAAATCTTAAAGTTTAAAAAATAAATTTTGACTTTAAAAAATTAAAGAGATTAAAATAGAACAAAGTTAAAGTTGAAACCAAAATTGTATTTACCTATAAAATTAGGTTGAAATATCGGCAATGCACTTGAACCCCTGTATTTACTCATTTAACCACAGGCCAGAAGCTATTTTCATTTGGAAATGAAGCAAATTTGAAAAATAGTATTAGGACTAAAAATGCAAAGCCCAAATATAAAGTTTGCGCAATCAGAGTTGCTTTTGGATTGGTGGAGGCCAAGTAATCTGATTCTAATCCTCCTATTGGTCGAGTGGGATTTGTTTTGGATAAAAAGGAGACCAACTTCTTCTATATATCATATTGTTCTTCCCATTTGAATTTTCATGTGATCTTTTCTCAATAACAATTAGGTGAGAAATATTTCATCTTCTAAATTCATTTTTCATTACTCTCACATATTCTTTTTCCTCAATTATATATATGTTTGTCTTTTCATTTTTTGTTGTAGTTGTTGATGTGTTGACTTTCTACTCCAATTTGTGTTTGAGTTTTTCAGAATTTCCATCCAGGTCACTTCGTTCTTGATCCCTTTAGCTTTTGAATATTCTGTGGTTTTGTTTTAAAGCTAAGATCAAGTGATGGAGTCTGTCATAAGTGGAATTGTTGATTACACTATAAGTAAAATTGATAAGTACATTGTTACGCCTGTTGCATCTGAAGTGACTTATGTATGTTTCATTAATAGCAACTTCGAAAAACTCATGATAGAAGTTGAAATGCTTAAGGAAACAAGAGAATGCGTGCAAAACATGGTTTCTAATGCAAGAAGAAATGCTGATGATATAAAACCTGTGGTTGAGAAATGGTTGAGTGAGGTTGATGATATTATCAGTAAATATGAGGAGATGGTATTAGTCAATGAAGGTCGACACGGTAGATCGTGCTCTAATTTGGTCCAACGACACAAGTTAAGTAAACGGGCAAGAAAAATGGTAGATGAAGTTATTCTATTGAAAGGGAAAGGAAGTTTTGATCAAGTATCCTCACCTGGCCTTTTGATCAACCAAAGTTCACCACAAAAAATTGTTGGTTTTCTAGACTTCGAATCAAGAGTGTTGATTATGAATCAAATCGTGGATGCACTCCAAGAGAATCATGTCAATAGAATTGGGGTTTATGGAATGGGCGGTGTTGGCAAAACAATGTTTGTGAAAGAAATCTTAAGAAAAATTAAAGAGAAAAAGTCATTTGATGAAGTGGTAATATCGACCATCAGCCAAATACCAGATTTGAAATTGATTCAAGGACAACTAGCTGACATGCTAGGTTTAAAGTTTGAACAAGAAACAATAGAAGGAAGGGCACTTAAGCTATGGAAGAGGCTGATGAATGAAAAAAAAATCCTAATTGTTTTTGATGATATTTGGGAGTATATTGATTTGGAAACTATTGGAATTCCAAGTGTTGAAGATCACATAGGATGTAAGATCTTATTTACTTCTAGAGAAAAACATTTGCTCTCAAATGAGTTGTGCACCAATAAAACTTTTGAGATAAAAGTTTTAGAAAAACATGAGGCATGGAATTTATTTGAGACAATCATAGGTGAAATTGTTGAAAATCGGAAGCCTATAGCTCATCAAATAGTAAAGGAATGTGCACATTTGCCTATTGCTATTACTACGGTTGCTAAGGCTTTACGAAATAAACCTTTTTCCATTTGGGAAGATGCCTTAGATCAACTAAAAAAACCTTTGGCTATGAACATTAAAGGAATGGAAAAAAATGTGTATTCCTCACTAAAATTGAGTTACGACTACTTGGAATGTGAAGAAGTCAAGTTACTATTTTTGTTATGTAGTATGTTTCCAGAAGACTTTCCCATTTATGTGGAAGACTTGCAAGTATATGCTATGTCCATGGGTTTCCTACTCGGTGTTGATACTATTGCACAAGGACGAAAAAGAATTACAAAATTGGTTGACGATCTTATATCTTCTTCATTGCTTCTACAACATGAGTTTCGGGTCAATTATGTGAAAATGCATGATCTGCTTCGTGATGTGGCAATATTGATTTCATCTAAGCATGATCGAATTCGTACATTGAGCTATGTGAAAGAAGGAAGTGAGAAATGGGAAGAAGAAAAATTGTCGGGTAATTATACCGTAGCGTATGTAAAGATTAACGATTTGCATTATACTTTGATCCATAAGATACTTATACCCAAAGTTCAATTATTAACATTGAGGACATCGGGTTTTGACAAGTATGAGTTGGTAGAATCATTTTTCAAGGATATGAAAGATCTCAAAAGTTTAGAATTAAATGGTGCAAAAATACCCATACTTCCATCGTCTCTTCATTTGTTTGCAAATGTTAGATTATTACATCTACTTCATTGTGAATTGGGAAACATAGATATGATTGGTGAGTTTAAAAAACTTGAAATCCTCAGTTTCAAAGGATCCTCCATTTGCCAAATACCTTCGACTATAAGCCAATTGACGGAGCTCAAAGTATTAGATTTATCAGATTGTAAACAACTCAATGTGATTCCACCAAATATTCTTTCAAAGTTGACAAAACTAGAAGAATTATATTTGGAATGTTTTAATGGATGGGAAAGAGAAGAATGGTATGAAGGAAGAAAAAATGCTAGCCTTTCTGAGCTTTGGTACTTGCCACACCTTTATGCCTTAAATTTAAATATTCAAGATGAAAAGATATTACCAAAACAATTCTTTTCGAGAGAGATGAATTTAAGGAAGTTCATTATTTCTATTGGGATCTTACATAGCCTATATACATGGTCTGTTCCCACTAAATTTTTGTATCTCAATGTTGAATCAGCATGTTGTTTGGATGATTCGATAAACACATTGCTAAAGAGGTCAGAAAAATTATATTTAAAAGGATCAATTAGTACAAAGGATCTCCAATTGAAATTACATGGCTCTTCCCATTTGAAGGAACTCACTGTTGGTGAGAATTTAGAAATTAAACATTTGATCCACGAAGAGACCAAGCCTTTACGAAAAATCTTATCCAATTTGGAGTCTCTAGATTTGGAGAATATGGAGAATTTAGAGAGTATCGTTCATGGGTATGATAAAGAACCTGCTTTCCACAAGTTGAGGAGAGTAATGGTACAGAATTGTAATGAATTGAAAAATCTCTTTTTCAATTGCATCTTGAATGACATGTTGAATCTTGAGGAGATTCGTATTTCTTGTTGTAAGAAGGTGGAGGAGTTGTTTGTTACAGAAGATGAAGAGTCAACCAACCAAATTGAGTTTACTCATTTGAAGTCTTTACAGCTATGGGGAGGATTCTTACAACTTCAAAAATTTTGCTCCAAAATTGAAAAACCTGAAACAAGCACAATTTGCAATGGCGATTCATTTTTTAGTAAACTGGTGCGCATACAAAATTTCAATAACACGTTATTATTGTTATCTTTTTTTCATATAGTTCTAATCTTTTATTAATTTTTTGTTCATGTCACACGTTCTTCTAGGTATGGATGCTTCTTTTTTTATCATTATTTTTAATTCAAATGCTATAGTTTCAATTTTCAAATTTATCTTACACTACACATTAGCATTGTTCTCGTTCATCTTTAAAACATATAATGATAATTAATTTGTTTATTAAGTCTATTTTCATCTTTACTATATATTGAATTGTTAGATAAATCAACCTTATTCATTTATAAATCAATTGATCAATCATTTTTTTTTATCTTTTACATTTTTAAAATTAAGTTTATAAATATTATTTCTACCAATTATTTTTTTTATTTCCAACACATTTTTAAAAGTTAAGCCAACTAATAAAAACCGAGGTCTCGTTTGATATTAATTTTATTTTTATTTTTCTTAAATCAAGTCTACAAGAACTATTTTAATCTATAATTTTTCTTATTTTACATCTACATTTTACCTATGATATCAAATATTAGATAAAAAAATTGAGATTAAAAAGTAGCCATAAAAAACTTTTTATATTTTGAAATTTTATAAGAATTCAAATACTTTTTTAGGGAAGACATAACCTTTTTTTTTATATATATAAAGAATTTGAGTGAAAATTCAAGTTTAAATTTTAAAAACAAAAAATTAAATGATAATCAAACAAAATTGAAGTAAATTTCTTTTTAATAGAAATAAGAATTCAAAATACTTCTATCAGAAAGTTTAACGTTAAATTAAAAAAAAATGTACGAAAAAAAACATATTTGAAAAGGCAAAAACAAAAAACGAAGCTATAATTAAACAAGAGCTACTTAAATATGCTAAAACGACTCAAGTGTATTCATTTACGCAGGTATCACTTCCTAATTTGGAGGAATTGATAATGAGAGGTGCAGAGAATTTGAAGATGATATGGCCCAATATGCTCATTCCTAATTCCTTTTCCAAACTCAAAGAAGTACACATTTGTTCATGCCAAAGTCTTGAGAAAGTTTTTCCTTCAAAGATGATGAGTATTCTTTCAAACCTTCATACCTTACATGTTGAAGATTGTAATTTATTACAAGGGATATTTGAAGTGCAAGACGTGAATAGTACAGAATCAAGCCTTGTTGTCATCAGAAATTTGAGAAATTTGGAATTATCTAATCTTCCAAATTTAGAGTTCGTGTGGAGTAAGGATGCTTGCGAGCTTCATATCTTTGAAGATATAAGAGATATCTCCATTATAAAATGTCCAAAACTTAAAAAAGCATTTCAAGTTGATCAAGTAATTGTTAAGCAACTTAAATCCCTACATATTGATTTGGGTGAATTGAAAGAGATTCTAGAGAAGGTACATCTACACCATCATATTTGTTGAATATTTTAGCAAATAATCTAGTCTTTATTTATGGTAAATAGTTAAAAAAGAATAATGTAATTTATATTTTTCTCAATGGGCAGGCTAAGACTATGCAAATGCAGGATGGTTCAAGGTGGTTTTCCAATCTTAAAAGTCTGACGTTATGTGGCAATTTGGACTACAAATTAACTCAATTACCAATGGAAGTTGTACAAATATTACATAATCTTATAGATTTCGAAGTAAAAAGTACATTCATTGAAGAAATATTTGCAATTGCAACCGAGGGATTGATAAATGTTGAACAATATCAGAATGCAACATCCTTGGCGTTAGAGAGATTGTGTCTGTCCAAAATGCCGAAGCTCACACATATATGGAAGGAAAGTTCACACAACAATATCTTATCGCTTCAAAATCTTCATTTTTTGGAAGTATCAAGATGCAGCCAATTGCATACATTATTGCCATCATCATTGGCTTTCAAAAATTTATCATATCTTATTGTGGATGAATGTCATAGGTTTACCCATTTGTTGGATCCTTCACATATTAGAGCCATGGTGCAACTCAACTATTTGGATTTAAGTAGTTGCAAAGAGATGATTACTGTAATTGCAGGAGGAGATGAAGAAGAAAATTATGAAATTGTATTCAACAACTTAACATCTCTACATCTCATGCAATTTTCCAAACTGGCCAACTTTTATTCTGGGAAATGCATCATCGGGTTTCCATGCTTGGAAGATGTAGAGGTTTCCAATTGTCCTGAAATGAAGGTTTTCTCTCAGGGAATTGTTGCCACACCTGCTTTGCCAACAAAAAGTATTCACTTCAATAGTAGCTTTTCTTGGCCCCCAAAATTAAAAGTTAACTCAGAAGAGTTCTTTGTTAACGATATGAATACCATTTTCCGACAACTTTGGGAGGACAATCATGATGCCGCCAGCATTCAACGTTTGTTTGCAGAAGAGGTTTGCATACATTTCAATTTGGCAATTACAAATTTCTCCAATTAAATGCGCTTGTACTCTATGTGATTTCTTATGAATATGTTTAATTATGCAGAATTCAGAGGAAATCCAATGTGATTTATATCCTTGAAATGATGAGGAACAATAATTAAATTGGGCATGCATAAATTACATCCATTCCATTAAAAAGGTGAGATATTTAAAACTTCTTTAACTAATTTAGGGACCCTAACTTAAATGCATGATTCTGCATAAGTAATTTGTATGTGGATAAGTATATAGCATTCTCAAACCATATCCATGTCTCTCAAACTTCGTCATTTTTCATGCCAACAAATGAACTTTTCTTGTTTGATGAGAATTAGTTGATATAATTTGTTTGTTGTTAACTGCAATATGCAGCTCTCATATTTTCTGATTTGAGGATTTTAGTAAGGAAGGAAGTTGTGTGTATTTGAAAATGATCATATGGCCACCATCATCAAAAAGCCATTTCACATTCCCTTGCTAAATCTCTACAAGTTGTGTACAAATTTTAGTTTCTGTTAGATAAAATGTTACAGGAGGAAGTATGATGTTTTGAAACCTTTGTTTAATTAATTGGTGGGAATTCTATTTCCTCTGCCAAAGCTCAGGCTAACAAGAAGAAAATATCTCTATTACTCAAAGTTCTTAGAATAAAAGTGTATTTTCAACTATTTAAGAACATTATTGATATCATTGAAGTTGCCAAAATTTATGAACTTGTGAATGGATAGTTCACTCAACAAAGTCCCCATTGCCTCAAAGTTTGGAATTTTTTGGAGTTGTTATGGAAGTATGGCAAAATAAATTTTGTCTTACATAATTTGTGATTTCCCCATAAGACTCAAAAGCTTTTTGAATTAATTAGAGATATTAAAATTGTCCTGTGAATGATGTTTTTTACAGAGAGGCGAAGATTAAGTGAAGACAATTGTGAAAGATATTAACATCATTCCCTATAAACTTGGACAATGCATTCAGCATTTATTTGAAGCCATCTCTCTATCAATATTGTAAATGAATTTAAGAACATGATTCCAGTTTTTTGTATGAAAACCATTATTACATAATAGTTTTCCACATACATGCAGATAAAAAGAATGAAATAGATCATTTGCTATTTAACAAAAAGGTTAAAATACCATTTTGGTCCCTCAACTTTGGGATTTGTTCCATTTTGGTCCCTAGACTTTCAAATGTTCATTTTTAGTCCCTTGACTTTGTAGTTTGTTCAATTTTGGTCCCTTGACTTTGCTGTTTGTCCAATTTTGGTCTCTCCACTTTCAAATGTCCAAATTTAGTCTCTAGACTATAAAAAAAGTTCAAAAATGGTCCTTTTGTCAAATAAATTTTTTTCTCACTCCTAAATTTTTCTCTCTCTCTCTTCCATCTTTCATCATTTCTCCTTCTAAAAGTTTTATCTCTCTTAAATCCACCTCTCTAATCCTCTTCTCTTCTTTTTTTCTCTTATTCTCTCCTCAATCCATCTCATCAAATTATTTAACATGAGATAATTTTTCTAAATAATAATTTTCCTACTTTGATTTGTCACTTTTTGATTTCTAAAATTCATAGTCTACCATGGAACAAACAAGAAAAAGAAAGAAAATAAAGAAAAAAAAAAGAAAAGAAAAGAGGGGAAGAGATAATAATTTTCCTAATTTGATTTGTCACTTTTTGTTTTCTAAAATTCATAGTCTACCATGGAACAAAAAAGAAAAAGAAAGAAAATAAAGAAGAAAAAAAGAAAAGAAAAATGGGGAAGAGAGGTGGATTGAAGAGGTAAAATTTTTAGGGAGAGAAATTATGAAAGATGAAAGAGAGAAAAAATAATTTAGGAGTGATAAAAAATTCATTTGACCAAAGGACAATTTTTGAACTTTTTTTATAGTCTAAGGACCAAATTTGAAAACATTTGAAAGTTGAGGGACCAAAATTGGATAAATAGCAAAGTTGAGGGATCAAAATTGGACATTTGAAAGTTGAGGGACCAAAATTGGACAAACAACAAAGTTGAGGGACTAAAATTGGACATTTGAAAGTCGATGGACCAAAATGGAACAAACCTCAAAGTCGAGGGACCAAAATGGTATTTTAACCTAAAAAAAACTTGAGCCCAGGATGAAAGATAGTTTATTTTTATCTTTTCTTCAAATTGGTCTGATTAATTCTCATAGATTAGCTCATTAAATCAAACCCTTATTTTATCTTTTCTTCAAGTTGGACAGATGAATGCAACTTGAAATTTGATTTTAAAAGGGATATAAAAGGATGGCCATGGAATTGCAAGAAGTTAAGAAGGAAATATAAAATTGTCTCAAATAAACTACAATATTTGAGGTTTGATTGTTTTTCCGAACTAACTACCTTTCATATATCATTTAAAGGTGTTGAAGACTCTTCATTTTTCTAAAGTGCGACAAAGGTCACAAGGTGAATATCTCTAACGTATATCATAATTAGTAACTGTCTTTAATGATTTGTTTTGTCTACGGAGAGGCTAAGATTCAGTGGAGACCATTGTGAAGGATATTATCGTCATTCCCTATAAACCTTTGGAGAACGGATCATGATTTAAGGCTTTAGAATTTTTCTACAAGGTAATTTAATTATCTCTAAACAGATATTACAAATGAATTTAGTATCAAGATTGCAACTTGAAAATTGGTTTTAGACAGGATACAAAAGGAGGACCATGTAATTTGGAAGAAGAAGCTGAAACAGAAAAGGTGAAATATTATTTTCAATTTAGTTTTAAATTTTTTTTCAAACTAATTAATTTTTAATTTGGAAGATTCATTGGTCAGTGCCGATTAAAATGATGTTCTCAAAAATGAATTTCATTAAAGTTTTTTTTTTTTTTAGTATTTATAGCATTTGTGTTCGTTGTACTAAGTTGCAAATTTATTTAGCAGAAATTGAGATAAAACCAACCAAATTTATCCTCCATTCATATGTTGAGGATATTCTAATTAGATCGATTAATTGTTATATGATTCTATATAAGGTTAGAGACTTGAAATATCTCTGTTTAGGCATACCTATGTGTATCAATAATATTCACATATAATATGAGGAAGAACAAGTAGTTAGGAGTTGAGTTAATTGAATGAATCAAAGCATTGGACTTTGAGAGAAATGTTGAGTTTCATACAAATATACTTAAATATTTAAGGGATTAATCAATCACTTGAAGTTGGACGGTTTAGATCTTTCCCAATTTTCTAAATTGACAAACTTTTGTTCTGAAAATGAATGCATCAGTTTGAGGATTGTACTGAAATGCTTCTGCTTGATGTGATTTTTTAATGAATATGTTTATGCTGATTTTGGAGGATCATTCTGGTTTGTTTTCATAAAGATGAAATGATTTGTCATCTTAATTACAATCATTCCATTAAATAAGGTTTTTCTTTTAATAAATTTTCTTTTAGAGTTTTTTTTTTTAATTTTTTTTTTATAGAATTTGAAGAAGTAGCCATGGAAGTATGCAAAATAAATTTTGTAGAGACAATTTAGGATTTTCTCAAGGCTGTCACAACCTCTTTGAACTAATTATTACCAAATTGATGATTTTTTTTTTTAGTGTTTACAAAGAGATTAAGATCAAGCTGAGATCATAGTTGAAGACAATATTAACATCATTGAAACTAGAAACTTTTTGGAGAATGATCATGATTTCAGCAACCAAAATTTGATTTATCCTTTAAGCAATTAAGTTAGTAATCTCATACCTTACCAATATTACAGAAGAATTTAAGATCGAGATTACAATTTCTTATATTTGTAGTTTTTTAAGGAAAAACCAATAGCATAATCATTTTTCACACATGCAGATAAAAAATCAAATAGATCATTTGCTATTATTTAGAAGCTGTGCACAGAGTGAAAGGTAAGTTTATTTTCAAATTGGGCTGACTAATTTTCATAGACCGACGGATTAACACTATCTTTTTGTGGGTTGAAAAATAGATTTTTGAAAAGATGCAAAATGATGAACATGCCTTCGGGTGCTTAAGGTGACGAGTTCAATCCATGGTGGCCACCTACCTAGAAATTAATTTCCTACGAGGTTTCTTGACATCCAATCGTTATAGGGTCAGGTTGGATGTCCTATGAAATTAGTCGAGGTGGAAAAATTATGTGATTTGAAGAAGAAGCTGAGGAAGGAAATATGAAGTTGTCTCCAATAAACTACAACATTTGAGCTTTGATTATTTTTTCTAACGGAAAAGTTTGATTTGGAAGATTCATTGTTAGATTCCTATTACATGAACTACTTGAACGCCATTTTCTTAATTTTTTTTTTGTCGTATTGTTTTCTTTTATTTTTTTTCTGCAAAATTATTATTTAGAAACCTTTGTTTATTGTTATTAGAGAAAGCTTCTTGAAATATGAATGGGTTTTGGGTTATTCTTGTTTTTTTACCAACTTTGAATCTTATCAGGTTTACACACAACTGAGAGTGTTATAGGCGAAATCTATCTCAATATATCTCGAGGCGTCGGACGCATACCAAATTTATATCGAAGTTCAAGCTAAACGAAAAGAGTAGACAAAGGGGTTGAGAGACCCAAACCATGGTCCATACACAACTTGGCAGAACCTAAGTCAAGCCTCTCAACTAGTATGAAATCTTCATCTAATTCCAATCCGACCGGATCTGGAAGCTCTAAGTCGACGCATAAGAAAGGTTGGAGAGCGAAAGCTCCTTCATCCTCGAGAAGGGTCAAAGAGCTCCACCACTAAAAATAGTATTTTAATGATGAACTCATGTTGGCACAAAAATGTTTCATTTGTTTTTGTCTGTGATTGCTAGTTTGATTCTTGGGAGTTTACTTTATTGTTTCTTTCCTATATTTTTGCACCTGGGATTTGGTTTTTATAAAGACTGGTGTTACTGTTATAGTTGATTAGTTTGCACCTGTGCTAAGCTAAACCTTTGGGAAAACTCAGCCCTATTGGAGGGGTATTTCAATCTAGACCTTTGAAGATTTTCTTATAACTAATTGTGCATTGTCTTGTAATTTGGGGTTGTCGTTGAGAAAAATTTTCCTCCATGATCGAAACTATTTGATGCTACATGTACAACATCAAATGATATTACCAAAAACTATGCCTTGGATGTCATGTTGATTACTCAGATTTTTGACGTCTAACTTTTGATTATTTAAAAAGTAAAAGATGATTCGACAAGACTTATCAAACTTTTGACGTCTAACTTTTGATTATATTTATTGGGGTTCCAAATTGTTGCTTGCACATCTTGATTCGGAATAATTTAGCAGTATGAAGAGATGATAGAGTTTAAAGAGAAGGTCTCGATCAAAATAAAAAGTGACAAGCTCATTGTTGATGAGCGGAACCTCTTTTTCGTAGCTTACCAAAAACATCATTGACGTGCGTACTGCTTCTTGGAGCTTCATTTCCTCCACCGAACAAAAGGAGGAGAGTCGAGGGAACGACGATCAAGTATCAATCATCCGTGAATACATATCCAAGCACTTGATTTTGAAGGATCAAGGTTGAACTTGATCGGTAGTGATAGTAGATCAAGAACGAGCTCTCTCCATCATCTTGATGATATCCTTTAGCTTCTTGACTCTAGCTTTATTTCATCTACTAGAGATTTCAAGATGTTTGATGATACGAGGTAGAATTTGTTGATAAAGGCATGGTTTATTATAGGGAGGAGGTTGGGTTAGTGATTGGGGAAGACCAATGTAAAAAGGTTAACTCAAAAAAATACTTCAGAGTGCAGAATTCAGATCACGAAGGAATATCCACAACCACTTTCCCACAAGGGTCACGTTGCTCTTGATATGTATGTTTCCCATGTGTGTCTACAGGACCTCATAATGGTAGGCTATCAAATCACCAGGTGAGAGCCTTTTCTCCACCTCCATGTCCTCTCAATAAACTCCCTCAGCTTCTTAATAGGTTTAGCTTGCTTGGTAGCATTCCCAGTTCAGAATATTAGTGTCTATCGTCGGACACTTTCCGTGTCTCCATTCCTTCAATGTCTCCTGGTGCCTTGCCTAGGGACGGACATGATTACCCCGGATATAGAGGAGGAAGCTCCAATTTTCCGGTTTCAAAAAAAAAAAATTAGAGTTTCTCGTCCTTTAGAAATACTTCTCTATATCCTAAGGCTGGTCCTGATATTTTCAATAGCTGGTTGCTTTTCATTTTTCGTACACCCTTCCGCTTGCATATTTTATTTACTTCATCATAAGTTGTTTGAATATTAAAAACGGTGGGTATGACTTGCATCTTTATCGGGAAGTTCTCTTAAAAATGACTTGATTTTATAGGTCCAAACCTTTGCATCCTTGTGGAGTACATTTTTGGGGACTGTAGTGCGGATCCCAAGTGAGGTACTGGGGCAAATGTCTACTTTTTCGAAATATATTTAATAAATGTCCAACGTTTTAAATAGTTAAAATAAATGTCTAAAACATAAAATCGGGTAGAAATTAAATAAATGCTTAAAAATTAAATGACGCTTTTGGCCTTCTATATTATTTGGTTTTATGTTAATATCCTCGATATTTGTAACGACCCAACTTCCTAAAATACTCTATTGGGGTGCTACGGGTGCATGCATATTAAAATCCTCAAAATCAATTGTTAATCACATGCGTTTTTCCAACAAATCTCATAAAACATGAAAACGGTGCTAATAGTTCGAAAACATACAAAGTTCGGGATCCCGTGGGTCCTTAGCATGTCGCACAAGGTTTCAAAGCAGCTACGATTCATTCTAGTTGTCTCACGACAAGCTAGATCGCTTTGTCTTATCATCGAGAAGAAAGTCATTTGGCGAAAATGGTGTCTAAAGAAAGAGCAATAATTTTTGGTCCTAGGGTTGTAGTTCATTATAAGATTTGCAAGAAGAAGAAACTGGTTCTGCCATGTGTAGAGTATTGTTAAAACTGCTATAGTTTTATCGGGATCCATTATCTAAAAAATAGTTCGAAGAAAAATATCAGTCATAATCAAATTAAGTCTAAAAAAAATATTCATTTTAACTTCAAACTAGTGGTATAGATACATTAGAAGTCATTGTTTTTTTTAAAAATGTAATGTTTTTGCTAATTTGAACTCATTGATTAAACCTTATTTTTTTTTCTTAAAAAAAAAGTTCATTTTAATATTGAAATTGATGTCCTAAATTAGTTGTATAGATAAATATCAAGTCATTTTTTAAAATAGTATTGATTTTGCTATATTTATTATTTCTTCAAATACAGCTTAAGTTTTTTTGTTCTTAAAAAAGTATTTGATTTTAATAGTTAAAATTGATGTCATTCAATTACATATTTTTTCTTTAAATACAAATTTGTTTCTTAAATTTGATGTCATTCAAACTAATTCTATAAATAAATTTGAATTCATTGTAAAAAAAATTATTGTATTTGCAATTTTATTTTCTTTCTTGTAGTAGGGATTAAGGCGAGTTTTTTCCCCAAAAAAGTTCATTTTATCTTCAAACGATTGGTGTACATGAAATTGAAGTCATTTTATCTTAAAAAAGAGTTCATTTTTTAAAATAGTATTCACTTTCCTATCTATCTATCTATCTATCTATATATATATATATATATATATATATATATATTGATAGAGATTAAACTTTTCAAAATAAGTTAATTTTAATACTTAAACATGAATGTCGTTTCAAACCAATTTTATAAATTTGATTTTAATATTAAATTATATAAATTTCAAATATCAATCAATGTAAGCATAATTTAATGAGAATTTATCCTAGGTAGCAGATTTTTCTTGGTGAATTATATTTGTAGCATTTTTCCTAAAATAATTGCAGGTATAGCAGAATTGTGGGCGTTTTTTTTAATTTCCAATTGTGCCCTTTCCCTCCTCTTCCAGCTAGTCTCTTCTTTTCCACGGCTTCAAACTTCACCGAAACAAATTTTAGCTTCAGTTTTCAATTGATTGACTTCGCTTGTTTGCAAATTGGCTTCCCCTAAACCTTCTATCAATTTCTTCACTCGATTTCACCTTCATCTGCTTCAATTGATTTCAACTTCATCTGCTTGAATCGATTTCACAAAATCAAAATTCAAGTTTGAAATTCTCCGGCGACGCTATCTTCTCCGGCGAGTTTGAAATTCAATCACAATCGATTGAATATAATTCATTGCCATACCATAAAACTCTATTTCACAAAACCAGCTGCCGACAACACTATCGATCTGATCTCCGACGAATTTGAAATTCAATCACAAATTGAATCAATTTCGCTCAACGATTTCGCAGACTTGTGCAAAGTTTACTGGAAATTCTCTCATAACTTCATCTCTTCTCCTCTGAAATTCTTATTTTACTCTGTTTTGAAGGTATTTCTTCTTTGAAATTATTCTTTCACTCTGTTTTGAAGGTATTTCTCCTTTGAAATTCTTCTTCACTCTGTTTAGAATGTCTATGTATGGTATGACAAAGTTGTAGTGATAGAAGGCTTATGCCTAAGTGATAGAAGGCTTATGTATTGGTGATAGAAGGCTTATGCGGAGTGATAGAAGCCTTATGCATAAATGATAGAATGTGTTTTTGCCTAGGTGATAGAATGTCTATGTATGGTATGACAAGTTGTATTGTAGTGGTTAGGCCAAACCTACCATGATTTTGTATATGTGATCCATATTAGAAGGTTTCTATTGAATGGATCTATTATAATTGTTATTGATTGAATCAATTCCTCTCATTAACTATGTGATAGAATGTTTATGCCTAAGTGATAGAACGTTTTTGCATAACTGATAGAATGTCTATGTATGGTATGACAAGCTTTAGTTATATTGTTTGAAGTCAATATTGAGTAACATATTTCATTTTTCTTTCAGATTTTTTCAACATATGGATAAGATTCTTATTGTTGTCTTCCATGGTGGGCAATGGAATGCGGTTCTTATGAGAAGTATAAGATTAGTGGAGTTTTGGTGGATGAACTAATGAGTTTTGAAACTTTTGGTTTGCTGATTTTAAGAGAATTAAAATTGGATGTACATCGATCTTCTTCAAAATTATATGTTTTATTGGATTATGGCCAAAGTACCCCCCCTTTTGAAATTTTGGAAGATAAAGACGTAGACTGGTTCTTAACATTAGTTAAGAATAATGGTACAAAACATCCATTAGTGGTTGATGTTAAGGACTTTTATTTAGAGGGGACATCTAGTAGTGTTGTTAGCAATTCACTTTGGTATAAACTTTCTATCACCCATGGATAAACCTTCTATCACCGATGCATAAGCCTTCTATCACCTATGCATAAAACTTCTATCACGTAGGCATAACTACCTTCTATCACCTATGCCTAAGTCTTCTATCACTTAGACATAAAATTTCTATCACCTATGGATAAACCTTCTATCACCTATGCATAAGCCTTCTATCACTAGGCCCGTTTATTTCTTCGTGGGCTTTTCCGTCATTTCACCAGGCCCGTTTGTAAAATCTGCTATAAAAGAATTACTTTTGAAAATCTGCTATCCATAGAATTATTTTGGCCCATTTTGCTATACATGAAAAAGCCCCTAATTTAATTATTCACTAATTTAATTTAATTATTTCATAATCAAATTTTAAGGTTTATTTTAGATTTTAAGCTAAACTTCAAACTTAAAATTTGACCATATTGTTTATTTCAATAGTGAAAACATGAAACAAATATCAAACATAAATGAGAAACAAACATAATTCAAATAGATTTAGTGCAACATAAAATGGATAAAAAAAATATCAACCATAATAAAAAAACAAATTATACATAAAATCTAACCGAATAATATTCATATGATTAAAGTCCCTAGTAATAGGATATTACTGTTTATTACAAAAAAAATTTAAGAGAATCAAATGTAGTATATAACAAGTTTGTAACACGAACCTTGAAGTAAATCAACAACTGTGCTAGAGTTACAATCTGAAAAAAAAAAAGGGATTGAAAGAGACATTGTTAGCAAAAAAAAACTTGGAAAAGTTTTAATAAAAAAAGAATGTTAGAAGAGTACCTTTTACAAAATAAAGCATAGTGAAACAACTATAATAATGATAAATGAAGATAAACTCCAGTCTCAGGGAATGGATGCATTACTCATTTCTCATTTAAGATCAAATGCGATCCATTGTTTTTTTTTTTAAAAGGAAAAGTTTGAATGATGCAAAACAAGGTAGCAATAGAAAGATGAGCAATACAAACAGATATTGAACACAGGTTTTGAACTAATAAATGAAGAACACATGGTAGGCATAGATACATGAGATAAGCAAATAGGTAAAAAGTTCAAGGTCAGATGAAATAAACTTATGTAATGGAGATAAATAAAATGAAATGAGATGGATAGGAGATAGACATACAATTCAATAGACATATGAATATGAGATAGATGGCAAACAACACAAAGAAACAATGAAATAGACAGATTACTTGTGTAATAGAGATAGATCAAGTGAGATGAGATACATAAGATAAACAAATGGATAAACAAGTTTTGGACTAATAGATATTGAACACAAGTTTTGAACTAATAAAATGAAGAACACATGGTAGACATAGATACATGAATAAGAAAATAGATAAAAAGTGCAAAGTCAATATACAATAAACTTGTGTAATGGAGATAAATAAAATGAAATGAGCTGCATATGAGATAGACATACAATTCAATAGACATATGGGTATGAGATAGATGGCAAACAACACAAAGAAACAATGAAATAGACATATTACTTGTATAATATAGAGATAGATCAAATGAGATGAGAAGGATATGAGATAGATATATAATTCAATAGACAGATAGATATGAGATTGATAACAAGTAGCAAGAAGACATTGAATTAGACAGATTTCCTACTTGTGTAATAGAGATAGTTCAAATGAAATGGATATGAAATAGAGATGTAATTCAATGGCTAGATGGATATAAGATAGATTACTAGCAACACAAAGACACAATGAAATAAACACATGGATATGATTTAGATTAAAAAAAACACTCACATTGTTAGAGATGAAGCCAGAAAGATGGATGCCAACTGATAAAATCTAAAGAAGGCTTATATAGGAAGGGGAAGTTGTTGGTTAGTTCATCAACATTCAATTATCCCTTACCATCAATTAAAAGCAACAACACATTTTCATATATCAGAATGATTAGATGAAATGAAAGCAGCAAGACCTTCGAGCTTATCATTAACCATCAATAAATACAAAAATAGTACCCACAATATTTGAAAACAAAACAAAATCATCTAAATTAAATGGTGATTTAATACTCAACTAGCAGAAAACAGGGAACAGAGAGCTTAGATAGAAGTAATTAGAAAGTCGTCGACCATCAATAATATCCAAAATAAATGTGGATTTGATACTCAACTAACAAAGAACAGAGAACAATTCATTAAAAAAAAAAATCTAACAGAGAACAAAAAACAGATCGAAGCAATTAGGAAGATATTCGTAATATCCAAAATGAATGTAGATTTGATACTCAACTAACATAGAGCAGAGAACAATTCATTCAAAAAAAAAATAACAGAGAAAAAATAAATATGAATCAATTTAGGAGAATGAGATGAAAAAATTTGGAAAAAAAATCAAGAATTCATCATCGGCTGGAGTTAGGGTTGAAGAAAACTTACCTTTGTGTAGGAATCCCACCAAGCCTAATACACCACAAATCCTACCAAGTCAGTAGAACTCCCCAACAGAAATATATATACCATTCGATAAAGGCATATAGAGGTCGATTTTCACACATGCAAGGCCGAAGGAAGTCTACGACGGCAAGATTTGTAGGGGATTCGGCAGCGAGACCTTCAGATCTGGGAAGGAAACCGAAGTTTAGACATGAAACAAACCCAGATCTGGACGAAGGGGGAAGACGAAAAAATTGAAACTCCTTAAAAATATGGATTTCGGAGTTCAATGGATGAGAAATTTCAAGAGCAAGAATATTAATGAAAACAAAATGATCTTTAGAAGATTGAATCGGTAAAGGATTTGGCCTAAAGAAGTGGAGAAGAAAAGTCGAACGGGAGAGAAAAGAGAGAGGCGTGAGAAGAGAGAAAGGAGGAAAAAAAAGGACGGATTAAAGAAAAACCACATATTAGGGGTATTTATTTAATTCGGATTAAGAAAATCCTTCCTCCAAACACGCCGCAAGGAAGTATGGAAAAATAAATTTAGTACTAGAAAATTTGTGGTTGTCCCATAAAATTAAAAAAAAAAAAAAAAAAGCTTTTTGTACTAATTAGAGGTATTAAAATTGACCTGTGAATGTTTTTTTTTTTGACAGAGAGGTTCAGATTAAGTGAAGACCATTGTAGACAATATTAACATCATTGCCTAAAAAATTTGAATTGGACAATGTATTCAGAATTTATTTACACAAAAAGGTAATTTTAAGTCATCTCTCTGCCAATATTACAAATGACTTTAAGAACAAGACTGCAGTTTTTGTTACATAATCATCTTTCACACATGCAAATCAGAAATCAAATAGATCATTAGCTATTTGATATTTTCTTCATGTGCTTATTAATTCTCATTAGCTAAACTCTTATGTGGATTGAGTCCTAATGCAACTTGAAATTTGATTTTAAAAGGGATGCAAAACAGATGACCATGTAATTTCCTTGCCAAAAGAAGCTGAAGAAGAATATATGAAGTTGTCTCAAATAAACTACAATACTTGAGGTTTGACTATTTTTTCAAACTGATAACTTCTCATTTTGGAAGATTCATGGTTATATTGTCATGCATAAGCTATTAAAGCCTTGTTGGCATTCAATATTTGCTTACACCATAGGTAAATACCTACTTCAATAGGAGATTGATTTTCTGTTGTATTTAATATATATCCTGTTAAAAATTGGAGTAATTGGTTATGATATGCTACAAATTTATTTATGCAGAACTTGAAGGAAGGCCAACCAGACTTATGGTAAAAGGACGACAAACCTAACCCGGATTTCCACATTGGTATAAGTCATAATTTGCTTTTGCATCTTGCTTACAAATATTAAGGTAAGTTGGTTCTGTAAGTTTCTTCCAATTGCCATAAGTTGAGGAAATTTATGGTCCACTACAATGCTCTCCACATGCTTGAAGGTGATACAGGAAGTTCTACACACTCACAAGTCTGCTCAAGTTATCTTGTTTTTTTTTCATCATGTGTTAGCAACTTAGAATAATAATAAATTTATGGGAGGATTTTGGATTTTAGAATTTCTTGTTATTATTCATCTAATTTATTTCTTTACCATCTTAATTGATGTGGGATAACTTATAGTTGGAGCAGCTATTTATAATAGATGACATTCATTTCTCCTCTGTTAGGGCTAATATCAAGATTCTTCTCTGTTATTGCCCAAGGTGTTTTTCTTTTGTGGATGATGAGTGATAATGGGGCATTTCTTGTAATTAGTATTGGTTTCTTCCATTCTTTTCCTTGCCCTTGGTTTCTTTTTCAACTTTGTTTTTTGTTGCCTTGCTTTTGTTCTTTCATTCTTCTTAATAATATTTGAACTGAGATTCAAATAGGTCCAATGTATGTATTTTAGTGGTAGATATTAAATTTTTGGTTAAAATATCATTTTGGTCCCTCGACTTTGAGGTTTGTTCCATTTTGGTCCCTCGACTTTCAAATGTCCAATTTTAGTCCCTCAACTTTGTTGTTTGTCCAATTTTGGTCCCTCAACTTTCAAATGTCCAATTTTGATCTCTCAACTTTCCTATTTGTCCAATTTTGGTCCCTCAACTCTCAAATGTTTTCAAATTTTGTCCTTAGACTATAAAAAAAGTTCAAAAATTTTCCTTTGGTCAAATGAATTTTTTATCACTCCTAAATTATTTTTTCTCTCTTTCATCTTTCATAATTTCTCTCTCTAAAAATTTTACCTCTCTTCAATCCACCTCTCTTCCCCATTTTTCTTTTCTCTTTTTCTTCTTTATTTTCTTTCTTTTTCTTTTTTGTTCCATGATAGACTATGAATTTTAGAAAACAAAAAGTGACAAATCAAATTAGGAAAATTATTATCTCTTCCCTTCTTTTCTTTTCTTTTCTTTTTTTTTTTTTCTTTTTTTTCTTTCTTTTTCGTGTTTGTTCCATGGTAGACTATGAATTTTAGAAAACA
Organism: Sicyos edulis; assembly: GCA_036507275.1. NCBI lineage: Eukaryota > Viridiplantae > Streptophyta > Magnoliopsida > Cucurbitales > Cucurbitaceae > Sicyos > Sicyos edulis. The sequence goes on from CM071856.1 coordinate 2,729,688, forward strand.
AAAAGTGACAAATCAAAGTAGGAAAATTATTATTTAGAAAAATTATCTCATGTTAAATAATTTGATGAGATGAATTGAGGAGAGAATAAGAGAAAAAAAAGAAGAGAAGAGGATTAGAGAGGTGGATTTAAGAGAGATAAAACTTTTAGAAGGAGAAATGATGAAAGATGGAAGAGAGAGAAAAAAAATTTAGGAGTGAGAAAAAAATTTATTTGACAAAAGAACCATTTTTGAATTTTTTTGATAGTCTAGGGACTAAATTTGGACATTTGAAAGTCGAGGACCAAAATTGACAAACAAAGAAAGTCAAGGGACCAAAATTGAACAAACTACAAAGTCAAGGGACTAAAATGAACATTTGAAAGTCTAGGGACCAAAATGGAACAAACCCCAAAGTTGAGGGACCAAAATGGTATTTTAACCTAAATTTTTTAGTACAACCTGGGGTTGAGGAACTCGAACCATAGACTTCTTGGTTGTTTATACATTCAGTTTGCAACTGAGCTATGAATGGTAGGCTGCTGAAGAAGGAAACACTTTTTTTATTTGCTTCAACTGAGCTATTTTCCTTAAATCTTGACTGATAGAATTCTTGTTTTATAGGATGAGAATCTAGCATAACTCTAGTGGCATGATGTAAGACTTGGTAATCAAAATATTAGAAATTCAAATCTCTCTGATTTAAATATTGTTGAATTAAATAAAGTCATAATTTAATTTTGCTTTCCTGCTTACATATATTAAAGTAAGTTGGTTCTTATCCAGTTGCACCAACAAGATCATTGTTGACATCTAACAAGAGCATAATTGGATAGTTGAATTGAACTTCAATTATTATTAAAACTATCGTAAAAGAAAAAGAAAAAAAATTATCTCTTGCAATTTGCAACTTTTTTGCCTGCCACTCCTATCACAGAAAAACTTTTTTGCCTCCCACTATATCTCTTAATGCCTTAGCAATGCCAAATTGTGGTAATATCGAAAATTGAATAATTTAAGCCGTGTTTGATAACCATTTTGTTTTTTAGTTTTTAGTTTTTGACATTTAAGTCTACAACAACTATCTTATCATATGTTTTTTCTTATATAATATCTACATCTTATCTATATTTATAGAAATCAAACTAAAATTTGGAAACAAAAAAAAAGTCGTTTTAAAAATTTTGTTTTTGTTTTTGAAATTTGGCGAGCATTCTTAAGTAAAAATGAATACATTGTAACAAAGATGGAATATATTGTAGGAAATTTGAGTAAAATTAGCTTAGATTTTCAAAAACAAAAAACCAAACGATTATCAAACAGAGACTTAGGAACTACTTAGATATAGAGCACCATTCCCCAGATTTCAAGTTAAAATTCTCCCATAGATATTAGTGATGAGCTCCAACCGTTGATTGCCTGTTTTAAAAAAAATTTCCTGAAGATTTGATTGCTAGCTAATCTATAAAGTTGAAATAAAAACAAAACCATATTATTATAAGCATAAAAGATGATAAACATGAGGGACCTTTTTTTGAAACATTTTCTTATCTCAATGATAAAAGTAAGGCTCTTCCATGTGCTGAAATGACAAAACATGATGTGCCTTCTTCTTCCTCCATTATTGTAATTTGCAGCCTCTGTTTACTTATTTATTCACTGCATCTGCTTCAACTTTGTCCATTCTCTGATCTTATATTTCTCTCTGTGATCTTGGTAATCTGCTCTTATACAAGATTATTCTTGTATTGTTAAAATCAGGTACAACATTTCATCTCTTCACATTTGCCATCTTTTATTTTTATTTTCTTATCCATTTCTTTTACATATTGCTTTTCCTCTTTGCTTTAAGTGGAATTATTTTTAAACTTTTGCTTCTTCTTTTTTTTTTTTTTTTTTTGGTTCCAGATACTTCTTGTGTGGTTTTTGTGGGCTTGAGATTTCTACTGAGGAACTGTTTCTAAGTTCGCCAGAATTTCAGTTCAGGTTCACTCGTTTTCAATATTTCAGATTTTGAATCATTTCTTTAGTTCCTTTCTTTTTAAAGCACAAATATAAGGGAATGGAAATTCTTTGTTCTGTTGTTGGAAAAATTGTTGAACTCACTGTTGAACCTATTAGACATCAGTTAAGTTATCTATGTTTCATCAGAGACAACACTGAAAAGCTCAAAGGTCACATTGAATTGTTAAAGGAAACTAGAGAAACCGTGCAACGCATGGTATATGATGCAAGAAGAAATGCTGAAGACATAAAACCTGGTGTTCAAAGTTGGTTGATTAAGGTTGATGCAATAATTGAAAGATCTGAGTTAATACTAACCAATGAAGGGCAACTCTGTTTGAATTTGGTTCAACGTCACCAATTAAGTAGAAAAGCTGTAAAGATGGCTAATGAGGTCATTGAGATGAAGAATGAGGGGAACTTTGATAGGGTCTCTTACAGTGTAGTTAAGTATGAGAGTCCATTAACAAAAACTTCAAATTTTTTCAACTTTGAATCAAGAAGGTCAACTAAAGAACGAATCATAGATGCCCTTGTGGATGATAATGTCAACAAAATTGGAATATATGGAATGGGGGGTGTTGGAAAAACAATGATTGTTAAAGAAATTTTGAGAGAAGTTATGGAGAAAAAGTTATTTGATGAAGTGGTAATATCGACTATCAGTAAGACACTAGATTTGAAAAGAATTCAAGGAGAATTAGCTGAAAAGTTAGGTCTCAAGTTAGAAGAAGAAACGATCGAGGGAAGGGCACTTAAGCTACACAAGAGGTTGATGATAGACAAAATGTCTTTGATTGTATTTGATGATGTCTGGGAACCATTTGATTTGGAAACAATAGGTATTCCTAATGATGTAGATCACAAAGGATGTAAGATCCTATTTACCTCTAGAGATAAACATACACTCTCGAATGATATGTGTATCGATTCAAATTTTGAGATAAAAGTTTTACAGAAAGATGAGGCATGGAGTTTGTTCAAATCGATTGTTGGTGAAACGATTGAAACAATTGATTTGAAACCCATAGCTATTCAGATAGTGAGAGAGTGTGCAAATTTTCCCATTGCTATTATTACAGTTGCTAAGGCATTGAGAAACAAACCTACCTCTGTTTGGAAAGATGCCTTAAATCAACTAAGTAAACCTGCCTCTATGAATATTAAAGGAATGAATGAGAAAGTGTATGCTTCACTAAAACTAAGTTACGATCAACTAGAATGTGAGGAGGCTAAGATGCTACTGTTGCTTTGTACCATGTTTCCAGAAGACTCTCCAATTGATGTGCAACACTTGCATGTATATGCCATGGCTTTTGATGTACTGCATGGTGTTGACACTATGGCACAAAGGCGACACAGGATAACAAAATTGGTTGACGATCTTATATCTTCTTGCTTGCTTCTAAAATATGTTAGTGTTTATGAGACTCCAAAATACATGAATGATTGTGTACAAATGCACGATCTAGTTCGTGATGTAGCCATATTAATTGCATCTAAGGATATTCACATTCGTACATTAAGCTATGTGAAAAACTCAAAGGAATGGGAAGAAGATGAAGTGTCAGGTAATCACACTGCAGTGCATTTAGATGTTAATGCCTGTCAAAGCCTTCCCCAAAAATTAATGTTGCCTAAGATTCAATTATTAATATTACATACAAGGAAACCTTTTGTTGTTCATGAGTTACATGAATTTTTTTTTGAAGAAATGAAGGAGCTTAAAGTCTTGGAACTACAATGGATGAAAATTTCATTATTTTCACAGTTACTCGACTCTTTCACAAATGTTAGATCATTGCATTTGTTTCATTCTGAAATAGAGAACATTGATATGATTGGTCAGTTAACCAAACTTGAAGTTCTTTCTTTTCAAGGGTCTAACATCACTCAGATTCCTATGGCCATCAGTCAACTGACACAACTTAAAGTATTAGATTTATCATCTTGTCATAAACTAAAGGTAATTCTACCTAATGTTCTTTCAAAGTTGACAAAATTAGAAGAGTTGAACTTGAATACTTATAATGGATGGGAAAGGGAAGAATTGAACCGAGAAAGAAAGAATGCAAGTGTTTCTGAACTAAAGAATTTGTCAGCCCTGTCTACTTTATGTTTATGCATTAAAGATGAAAAAGTTATGACAAAAGAGATGCTTTCAATGAAGTTGAATTTAGAAACATTCAACATTTCTATTGGTTATCCATTTGAATTAACTTCTGATCACCACAAAATCATTAGAAAGAAATTGTGTCTACAGATAAAATCAGAATTGTGTATGAATGATTGGATGAAGACGTTGATGAATATGTCAGAAAAAATACATTTAGAAGGGTCATTTAGTGCAAAGATGTTTCGCATTGGATTAGATGAAAATGAGACCTCACTTGTGAAATATCTCGACCTTTATAATATTGATGGATTAGAACATGTCATCCACGAGCAGAAATATCCATTTCGAAAAACCTTGTTGAATTTGGTGCATTTATATTTGAGAGACTTGAAGAATTTGGAGTGTATAATTCATGGGCATGATAGAAAATATCCTTTCAACAAGTTGAAGTTCGTAAAAGTGAGAGACTGTAAAAAAATGGGAAGTATTTTTTTTAATTGTATTGTGGATGACATGTGGAATCTTGAAAAGATTGAGATAAGGAACTGTGAGATGATGGAAGTGTTCAGTGTGATGGCAAATGAAGAAGAAACCGAAAAATTTGAGTTTACTCATCAAAAAATCTTACGGTTACGCTATTTACCGCAACTTAAAACGTTTAACTGCAAAATCGAAAAGGGTGGAACAAGCAACTGTATCAACAACGATTCATTTTTCACTGATGAGGTGAGTTCACTATTCCTAAACATTATTTATTTATTTATTTATTTCTAACTTTCTTTCTTCCTTATAATTTTTTTTCGTTCTTCCTTATCAAAGTTGCTTCCCTCATATTTAAATATGAACAAAACTCTCCATACACATGGATGTGTAGGGAGACCCTACATTTTGGGATGTGGGACCTTAAGAGCCACAAAAAGTTATTTTATAAGAAAACTATTTCATAAAATATATCATTTTTGTGGCTCATAAGGTACCAAATCCCCAAAATGTAGGGTCCCCCTACACATCCATGTGTAGGGGAGTTTTGCTCTTTAAAATATTATTAAAATTAAGGATAAATTTATAAGTTTAGGCTACTTTCAAAAACTAGAATTTAGTCTATATAGTTTAAAGAGAGTTAGACTTTAGTCCTAAGGTTTAAAAACTAGAAGCTTAGTCCCTATGGTTTGATAAAACCTAAAAAATAGTCATTTTTATTCCTAATTGTTAGTGAATTAAGTATTTGAAAATTTGTTTATATGTCAATAAAGAAATTGTGAGTGAATTGACCGATTGAACAAAACAATTAATCAATTACGTATGAATATAATGAACATCCACCTCCACGTATTTAATTCACCGTGATTAGAAACGACAAGGACTATATTTTAGGTTTCATCAAACAATAAGATTTAAATTTTGGTTTTTGGAATTATAAAAACTAAACTCTAACTTTTTCTAAATCATAGGGACTGAATTCTAATTTTTGAACAATTCAAAAAAAGAATTCTAATTTTTGAAACTATAGAAACTAAACTCTAAATTACATGACCAAAGTTATATTTCTATCATGTCCTTTTTCTTATTTATGTTTAATTTTTTATTTTCATCCACAAAATTACAATGGATAAAAGTCTTACATCATTGTGGAACTATAAAGATAAGAGATATTTATATTACGTCTTCTTTCTAAGCTATTCATCAATTAATTAAACTTTTGCGTAATTTTAATTGACTGCATATTTTATGAGCTAGGATATAAAACTTCATTGACATGTATGACTAACTCTATGATTCTGTTTTTACAAACTAAGTTTGTTGAGTTAGTTGTTCATTGAATTTTTGTTATTTATTGGTCCTCTTCGATAAATTCAATCGAGTTTAACATAATACATCGATGTCTTGTTACAATATATTGATGGGACTGGTGGTCAGTTTTTTTTTTCTTTATTTATAATCTGGTTACTATGTGATACATGATTCCACAAAAGTACTACTCCTTTCGGTGAAAATGGGGGTGGTTGTACAAGTTAAATTAACTTATATGTTAGTTAAATTAACTTATATGTTGATTGCAGGTATCCCTTCCAAATTTGGAGGAATTGAGGATTGAACATGCCAACAATTTAAAAATGCAGATATGTGGCAATGTACCATTTTCCAATTCATTCTCTAAGCTCTTAAAAGTATATATTGATTCTTGTAACAATCTTCAAAGGGTGTTTTCTTGGAAGATAATGTGCATACTTACATGCCTTGAATGGATCAAGATTAAGAATTGCAATTTACTAGAAGAAATATTTGAAGTGCAAGAGACAAATGTTACAAATCGAAGTGGTGCCTTGCTCCCTCGATTGAGGAAATTGAAATTATATAATCTGCCAAACCTTCGATATGTATGGAGTAAGGATCCTTCGGAATTTCAAATTTTTAAAAACATGGAAAGTCTATCCATTCATCAATGTCCAAGGCTTAGAAATAAATGTGCTATTGAAGTTCTTCCAGAACTCAAACGCTTGGAAATAGAATTAAGTAGAGTGGAAGCCATTCTTGAGAAGGAAAAGTGGATGTCAACTTCCAAGGTAATAATATTCTACATATTTAATTTTATTGAGTATTTTGGTAGACAAATTATGCCTTAGAATATTTACTTTTTTTGAGTATTTTGTATGTTCTTATTTACTGGTGGTAATGAATTTAAAAAGAGATTGTGTAACCTGTCATATGTGAAGTAGCCCTAGAGTTTATAATCCATTTTTTAATGGAGGTAAGAAGGCACGATTTTTATTACCTTTCTCAGCAAATGTTGCAATAGGAATATTCGAAGAAGATGACTATGGCGATGCTTGTGACACTTGGAGTTTGGTAAACTCATTAGTGGAAGCAAGCATGAAATGACACTTAGTGGCATCATTTTAAACAACATTCACTACCTCAGACCTTTTATTCTTATACTATAACTTTCTACAATGACTTACCAGGTGAACTGTTGGAATAAACTTAAATATTATTTTAATGTATTTGGAATAATTGTTAATTGAGGAATTAAGTGGGATTTTGTTTAGGTAGAAAATTAAGGAATTAATGGATTGTCAATTTAGGAGAATAATTAATGAATTAGTAGATTTAACAATTAGTGGGAAATACTTATGGAAAGAACTTGGAGACCAAATTTGTAATAGGCTAAAAATATATAGTTCTTTCATTGTGAATTGCAGAGACAATGATAGAGAAAAAGAAAGAGAAAGTGCTAGAGAGAAAGCATTGTAGAGAGAGTTTTTAGAGAAATAAAGAAAAGTGCCGAAAACAAAGTTTGTGCGTATTGTCTCTCCAATCCGGAAGCGAAAAGCTTGCGCGATTGTTTTTTTGTGTTTATTGTTTTGTTTTTCGAATCTAGATCTTACAAATTGGTATCAGAGTGGTGCGAGTTTTTACAAATTGGTATTAGAGCCGATGGCGAACGTGACGGGTCAAATGTCGCTACCACGATAACGAAGGTGAATTACGGGAATTGAAGCATCCAGATGAAAGCGCTACTTAGATCTCATGATGCATGAGAAATGATTGAAAAAGGTTTCGTAGAACCAGAGAATACCGCGGGTTATACGGTGGCTCAAACCAAAGCGTTGAAAGAGACGCGATCGAAGGATAAAACGACATTGTATATGTTGTTCCAAGTAGTGGATGAATCAGGCTTTGAGAAGATTGCGAGTGCAACTACTTCAAAGAAGCATAGGACACTTTAGAGAAAGTGTTCAAAGGAGCCGACCGCGTGAAGCAAGTGTATGTCCAGACTCTTTGCGGCAAGTTGGAGAGCATAAAGATGAAAGGAGTCAGAAATCGTATATGACTATATAACGCGTGTGCAAACGATGGTGAATCAACTCAATCGCAATGGTGAAAAGCTAATGGATGCACGAGTTGTTGAAAAGATTTTGAGATCATTGACAGATAATTTCAAGAATGTGGTGTGCACGATAGAGGAGTCAAAAGACCTTGCGATGCTCACTATTGACGAGCTTCCTGGTTATCTTGAGGCACATGAGCAACGCAAGAACAAGAATTAAGAAAGAACAGAGACTAGAGAAAGCGCTTCAAACTAAGGCGTCAATCGAAGATGAAGAGGTATTATATTCTAAAAATTTCCAGGGTAGAGGACGTGGCCATGGAGGTCGTGAAAATAGTCACGGTAGTCAAAGCAATAGTCATGAAGATAAGAGACAGACGAGCCAATTCACTAATCGCGAAAGAGGACGCGATCAAAGAAGAGGCAGTAGATCAAATCCGTCAAATATTGAATGTACAAGTGTCACAAGTATGATCACTATGCGCGTGATTTCTATTCTGATAAATGCTATAATTGCGATTAAGAAGGGCATTTTGCGAGGTATTGTTGAGTAGAGGAAAAGGTTAATGAAACAACCAACTTAACAGTAGAAAACAATGTGAATGATGGTGTTTTTTGATAGCGCATAAAGAAACAAACGACAATAATAATTCTGTGTGGTATCTCGATTTAGGGGCAAGCAACCATATGTGCGGACACAGGCATTTGTTCAAAGAGACGCAGAAAATTGAAAATGGTAATATTTCTTTTGGTGATGCATTAAAAGTAAAGGTAAAAGGAAAAAGTACGGTTTCTTTTGTGCAGAAGGATGACTTGATAGGGTTAGCCCAGGATGTTTATTATGTACCAGATCTTAAAACAAACATTTTGAGTCTGGGGCAAGTCATAGAGAAAGGTTATTCTATATTTTTTAAAGACCGGTTGTTGTATTTGAGGGACAAGAAAGAGTGTTTAGTCGTTCAAGCAAAGATGGGAAGAAATCACATGTATAAATTGAATTTGAGTCGTGACGTGGGAGTAATTGAAGAAAATGAATGGGACTGGAATAAGGCGATGGAAGTCAGCATCGAAGTTGGAGAATCACAGTTGTTGCATCAACAAGTATGCCAAGAGAGCCTGAAACAATTGAAGATGAAGATGAAGAAGAACCGCAATAACCCAGAATGCCGAGTTCGCAAGAATTGTATGATGCGACAAATGAGGTACATCTTGTTTGTCTTTTAGCAGATGTAGAAAGCATTAATTTTAAGGACGCAATGCGAGATGAGAAGTGGCGAACCGCAATGAATGAAGAAATCAAGCGTAATGATACATGGAAGCTAAAAGAATTGCCAAATGCAAGTCAACCGATTTGTGTGAAGTGGGAATTCAAGAAGAAGATGAATGTGCAAGGGAAGATAGAGCGGGACAAAGCGCTACTTGTTGCGAAGGGATACAAGAAGAAAGCGGGAATGGACTATGATGAAGTTTTTGCTCCCGTTGCGAGAACGGATCTAGCGTTAAGTGTTGGCAATGTTAATCGATTCATGGAGGAGCCGTTTTATTTGCATTCGAAGGCAATGAAGTGAGCAGGGATCAAATTGCATATATTTTTAAAGTCGTTGCCAAAAGTATTGTTCTAGAAATTCAAGAAGATAATTGACATGACGGACAATAGAAACATTTAAGTTTATGGGGGAGCTTTGTTGGAATAAACTTAAATATTATTTTAATGTATTTGGAATAATTGAATAATTGAGGAATTAGTGGGATTTTGTTTAGGTAGAAAATTAAGGAATTAATGGGTTGTCAATGTAGGAGAATAAGTAAGGAATTAGTAGATTTAGCAATTAGTGGGAAATACTTATAGAAAGAACTTGGAGACCAAGTTTGTAATAAGCTATAAATAGAGAGTTCCTTCATTGTGAATTGCAGAGACAATCGTAGAGAAAAAGAAAGAGAAAGTGTTAAGAGAAAGTATTGTAGAGAGAGAGTTTTTAGAGAAATAAAGAAAAGTGTTGAAAAGAAAGTTTGTGTGTATTGTCTCTCCAATCCTGAAGTGAAAAGCTCGAGCAATTGTTTATTTGTGTTTATTGTTTTATTTTTTGAATCTAGATCTTACAAATTTGTATCAGAGCAGTGCGAGTTTTTACATCAACAACATCATCTTCTATGGAATTCTTAATCTGGTGTACAATAGAGCGTCATACCGAACCCAAATCTTTTTCTTTGACTCATCTTCAAGCAGATCTACTTCAATATGATCCTCCATCTTCGTGCTCAAGAGATGAAACTTGATTGTTCGACCGATAAAGGCTTCAATCGTCAAGCCCAAGACAAACCAAATGCTGGAATCCAAGAAAAAATGCACAAGTTATAGACCTCTTTGTCACGCAAAAAGCCCAACGAAAATCCATTCGATCCGAGGTGGGGCAATCAACTATGGCAATAGGGCAGTGGCGGCGGCGATCTGAGATGAACCCCTAAAACTCTCGAAGAACTACGGGTTTTGACTCTGATATCATGTAACCGTTATAGAGACTAAAATAATCGTCGTATTGTATTTATGAGATTGAACATCATATATATATATAGGAATAAAAAAGTCCTAATCCTATAAGGAAACTCTAAACAAAGTCCTAATCCTACTAAGGAATAATAAGAAAAATCCTAATCCTCCAAGGAATAATAGCTTTAACAAGATTTTTGTAGAGGAGTTGCAGTCAATATATAGCTCGTTTGGATATGGATTTTGTAGAGAGATTACAGAAATGAGTGGATTTGAAAAGAAGAATTATTTTGAGTGATTAGAAATGAATAGTTATTTTGAAGTTTTTTAGGAGAAGTAAAAAATGCTCATTTACAACTCCTACAAAAAATCAAAAATCAAACATCCCTTATATGTTGCGATCCTGTTGTTTGTAAAGGCGCATAAGAGATTGGAAAATTGGAAGAAACCTTTTTTCTTGTAAGTGGTTAAACTAACTCTTATCCAGTCGATTTTAAGCTGGATTCCTACCTAACTTTTGTCTATCTTTAGAATTTCGGGACTGGTTTATACCAAGATTGAGAAGTTGAATGTTTTGTGTGGAAGAGAATGAAGAGGGTTACGAGGGTCATTTGGTTAAGTGGGAGGAGGTTATAAAGACATTAAAACTAAGGGATTCGGGTACTTTTAATTTCAGAGTCCGTAATAGTCAATAGTCTTTTTAGCAAAATGGTTGTTGAGATATGCCTTGAACAACTGAATGCCCTGCGATTAGCTAAATGGTTCTCGATAGTAAACGCATTCCAAATTTGTGAACGCATTCCACATTTGGGCTATTTATATGTAATAGGGTTTAATGGAAGTGCATATATAACTCGAATTAAACTCTAGCTACATGATGATGTTCATTCTGTATTTTGCTCTCCTTAATAAAATCGTGCTCTCTCTTTACCCATGGACTAGTTAACACAACATTAGTGAACCACGTAAATTGCTGTGTTGTTTCTTCTCTTCTACGTTTTCTTTATTCTTCGATTACTTGTTAATTATCATTTTCATAACAATGGTTGTGAGTAAATCAAGAGTCGGATGCCTTTTGACGATAGTACATAACTTCCCTTTTGATTGAACTCGTGTAGGGGGTCAATGCATTCTTAGAAATCCATGAAAAGGCAGTTCTCCAATCGTACCATTTGTCATTGTTGAAACTTCAGTCAGTGGAGGAGGTGTTGTCTTTTACGAGGCCTAACCACTCACTTCGATTGGGTTTTCAACGTTCCATAACCAAAAGAGAGACTTTGGAGGGTCATTAACCTTTTTTCTTTGGTAGGATCGTAAGAGATGTGGGATAATCGTTCTTACTGTTGTTTGTTTGATGGATTCTCATGTAAATCAATTTTCAGTTGTATTGGTAGCCCTTCTCTTGATTTGTTGATGGGGAGATCTAAGTTTGCCTCAATTTGGAAAGTTAAAACTTTGAAAAAGATAAAGTTTTTTATTTGATAGATTTCATATGAAAATGTGAACACTTTGGATACGATGGCGATGAGGATGCTCACTTTGATGGGTCCTTGATCCTTGGTGTTGGATAGACTGCTATTTTGCATAAGGGATGTTGATCATCATGATCATGTTCTGTGACATTGCGATACGTTCTGCCATTTTGTGGGATTTTGAGAGTGAGAGAAATAATAGAATCTTTCAAGGGGCCGAGATATCTTTGAATGATATTTGGTCCCTCATCCGTGCTTTAGTTAAATATTTGTTTTTAATTGTTCATTTGGCCAGATTATTCTTTTTTGGAACTTGTTCTTGTAAGGCTCCATCTTCGTTGTTTTTTGGGGCTCTCTTTTTGTATGCATGCATATAATCTTTTTTTTTAATCTCAATAGGTTATCAATTTGATTAGTAAACATAATATATTTTGAACCTTAATTAACTAAGTTCTTGATGATCAGGTTGAGACTACACAACCCATAGATGGTTTCGAGTGGTTTTCCAAGCTGAAATCTTTGAAACTACATGGTACTCTAGATTACAACTTAACTCGCTTGCCAACAGAAATTTTGCAAATATTGCCCTTTCTTGAGACCTTTGAAGTGAAAAATTCCTTGATCGAAGAAATAATCCCCAACGAGAGATCGATTCGTGTGCAAGAACGCCATCACGAATGTGAAAGATCTGAAATTTCACAGACTTTGCGCTTATTTAACCTGCCCAAGCTTAAGCATTGGTGGAATGAATGGTCACAAAATAATATCTCATTGCAACATTTGATTTATCTACACATATCAAAATGTGGTGTATTGAATAGTTTGGTGCCATCATCAGTGTCTCTTAGAAACTTTATGATACTTAGAGTGGATCATTGTCATAGGCTGACCCATTTGCTAAATCCTTTTGTGGCAAGAACTCTAGTACAACTTCAAGTTCTATATTTAGTAAAATGCAAAATGATGACCACTATAGTTGATGTTGGAGGTGTTGAAGAAGGAAATGAGGAAATTGTATTCAACAAACTACACACCTTAGTACTTAGAAAGCTTCCTAAATTGACAAGCTTTCATTCCGGGAGATGCAACATTAAATTCCCATGTTTGAACAGTGTAGAGATTGATGATTGTCCAGAAATGAAGGTCTTGTCCTTTGGAACTGTAAGCACACCTCGTTTGAAATCGGGATCGATTAGATTATATAACGATTATGCACAGTTTGATATGGAAGTTTCAAACGATCTCATTGTGAATGATTTCAATGTCATCGTTCAACAACTATGGGAGAACAATTTTGATACCAGTCTTCCATTTTTATTCGCCGAAAAGGTTAGTAAATCTATGTTTCATTTGGTAATAAATGTTGGGTTGATATAATTAAATTTACTCCAACCCATCAACTTAAGTTTTTGGGTTGATTGGTAGTTTAACATATTTCAACATGGTACCAGCCCATTAAGCTCAAACGGGTATTTGGTCCAAATAAAAATGAAATTGAAATCCAATTCAAGATTGATAGCCCAAAAGAGGCATCATCTTGAGGGAGCATGTTGAGAATCCCACATTATTAAGGTGAGGATGTCTACTAGCGTTTATAAAATAATTGACTAATCCTCTCACTGCCAATTGATTTTGAGATGGATGTCCATACTATTTTACATGGTATTAGAACACGAGGTTCTAAGTTTCGTTTCCTCCCCCAATTAAAATTAAAATCCACTTATAGTACATTTCTCAAATTTCATACTTACCGCTAGCTTCAAACTTTTTTTACCTTCATTTTATTTGTTTGCTCTTTATAAGTACTGATGTAATTTTTATTGAATTTATTTATTCAGAATTTTGAGGAAAACCAGGATGATCGTTCGTATATGTGGAGGGAGAAGAGTTTTTTTGTAGATAACATGTATTTCTATGATGTCATCGAGAGAAAAGGTGAGTCCAGAAGTTTAGCTTTTCTAAATCATAGAAAACGATTTTTAATATATAATTAAAAACATGTGTTTCGAAGAGTGATTTTGAATTCAACACAATAGATTCAAACTAATTATTGTGCTCGCTCTCTACCCTATGGACTAGTTAACACAAAGTTAAGGAACTACGTAAATTTCTGTGTTCTCTCTTTTACGTTTTCTTTACAATTTTCGATTGGTTGATTGATTGTCGTTTCATAACAGTACTTTACATATTTTAAGTTTTCTTCTTTTGTACTCTACCATAGCATTGCTGGTTTATTACTTGCAGGTTATGAGAAGTTTATGAACAGATTGACTGCAGCTGATTGCAAAGCAATAGATTGTGTTTGTTTGCGCTCCAACGAGGCATAAAACGGTACACAATTCAACAGAGCAAGAAAATATCCTTTGATATATCATTTACTCTGCACTAGAAGTTGCATTTTGGTTGAAACTCTTGTATATCTTTTTTTGTAAAGTGAGTGTTTTTGTTTTTGTTTTGTTCCTGATGCTCTACTCTTTCATGCTTTGAATATTAAAATTAATGATATGTTGCTAATAGTAAAACGAGTTCACTATTTACAACCTATACTTGATATAGATTTTCCAGTTATAAAGTAGTTTTTTTTTTATATTCGTGACTGTCTAGGCTAGTTTACGCGCATGTCGACTGATGTCAAGGGACATACCGTCTGTGGATGTCAAAGAAATTCATAGGAAATTAATTCTTAAGTAGATGACTATCATAGATTGAACTCATCACCTTAAGTACTCTAAGACTCTCTTTGACCACTTGAGCCACTCTATGATAGTTATATAAAGTAGTTTTGTTACTCAAGGCTTTACTGTCATTATGTATCAACATCTCATTTGCGATCACATCCTTTATCTTTTGTTACTCGAGGCTTGTTTACCGTATTGTTCTTTGATTTATTTGCCCCTGTACTAATTGTGGTTATCTGTCTCCCCATTTTTTTCTCTCTTTATCTTTTTTAGCTCTTTTTTAGCTCTTGTTTCGATAGGTCGTGGTTACATTTTCATATATGAATGAAATAGTTTTTATTTCTATAAAAACAATGTTCGGATCGATTTCTATTTTTCAAAAAATAAATCTGATTCGCTTCTAAGACTCATCTAAGATTATGAAGCCTACCAAACTGAATCGAGCAGACTATCAATCGAACACCTAACCAGGTTATGAAGATTGATGGGCGTGTGAGTGGCGATGGAGAAGTTGGACCTGTGACAAGAAGATTACCAAGTGATTACAAAAAACTGATACAAGAATATTCAGGAGTTGCCTACTCCAATGACAATATATAAAGTGAACATCTTGCTACAAATAATTGAATCATCTTCCTCCACTAGGTGACCATATGAGTTGGAACTTTCCATGTTCGAAAATAAAAATGAATGTTCTAGAACGTTGTGCGTCGAAGTCGCTAGGCTTACGTGTTCTTTTTTAGTCTGTACAAGACATATGCTTGTTTTTAAAGAGGTTTACTTTTTGAATTCTACAACGAGTAAAAAATTCGAACTTATGATTTCTTGGTTATAGTATGTACACTCATATTGCATTGAATTATTTCTCTATACCACGGTTACACTTAAAAGCTTTATATACAATGGTTGGAAGAATAATATGAATGATAATATAACGATGATATTAAGAATAAAAGTACACTTTTTATTTAAGTGACAATTTTTTTTAGTAAATATTTGGGAGAGGGGGTTTAGTTAAGTGACATTCGGTGATATAATTGGTGTCTTATGCACTAAAAGTATGTTAGAATAGATAAAACATGCAAACCATTAGATTCATAAAACCTTAACACATATTCTGATGAGAATCTAAATGCTAAATCACATAATTTCAATATCACAACAATAAAGCAAATCGTCACAAGAGTTTTATTTAAATTAATTTAATGTTTCAATATAATTGCAAACATTTTCTCTTGCAAGAAAAGTTGAAGTTATTTTCTTGTCTCAAGCTCTCACAAACTCAAAAGGAAAAGCAGAGGCATCCAAAGCCAACAGCCTCAATCCTTTCTCAATCAAAATTCCAGCTCCTCCATATCTTGGCCTCCTTCTAAAAGGGACATCAGAGGGACACCATCCTATGTTATAAACTCCGAACCCGTCCTTGTTGATTCTGAAGTACCCGGTGGAGGTGTCATCCTCCCCGTTATCCACAAACCTCCTTCCGGTCGTAGGCTCCGCCTCCCCAACTCTCCATGCAGTCGACGTTATGCAAATTGAGAACTCTTGAAACACGACCTTCAAATCCCTACCTTCTCGTATTGTATCTTCGCCCGCTAGATATGGGATGAAGGTCACTGGGAAGCCTATTGTTAATAACATGGACACACAAATTTAAAAAATCAATATGACATCAACTTGTGAATTTTTTTTTGTTTAGTAGTGATTTAATACGTATAACTTGTGAACGAAGTGGCACTTGGCCCACGTGAAATGGGCATTGATCGCCTTTTTGGGTTAATAGAGTGAGGTTGCCCGCAACATCGGTGATGGCGGGCTTGATGGAGTACTTGATGCTGCTTTCCAAAGGTCGGCCCTCATTGTCAAGCACCGGAGGACCGTCGGATTTGGCAGTAGATGATATGGCCATGAAGAGGCATAGGGAGCTGAAGATGGCAAGTGGCTTATACATTGTGTTCTAACTAGTTTGGGAAATGATAGTTTTGGGGATGTTATTGTAAAGTGTCCTTTATAGGCAGTTTGAAGATGGAAATGACCAAAAGTCAATTTTGTAGCTCATCTTATTTTCTTCATTTACTTGTTTTTTTATTTTTTATTTTGACAAGTATTTTCTTCATTTTTCTTGTACCATAAGGCTTTCATTACTTTGAAATATACTATATATTTTGGTAGTTTCATTTTACAAGCGGGGATCAAACACAAGAATCATTTCTTCTATAATCGCTATTCATCCTCCTATAATTTTTATATATTTCTCACATCATTTACTGTTGCTGATTCCACTATAATCTCATTTTTCCAGTAACAACTTTTTTATTTCTTTATATCCACTGTATTACTCATAATAACCAACTTCTCATACTTCATAATTTTGTATTAACCATTGTTCAGAGCTGTGACTTTTTTCTCTCTAGAGAAGGCTTGTTGAGTTGAGCATGAGTGGAGCTTCTTGAAGCTAATCAATGGTCCGGCCGGGGTGTAGGGAGTTTCGTGGAGCTTCGTTGAGCTGTCTGGGAATTTTTTTTGCTGAATCTGTTCTTGGTGTTGTTGGAGATGTTGGGAATGTATAATCAAAATTCCTGTTCTTGGTGTTGTTGGAGATGTTGGGAATGTATAATCAAAATTCCTTCAAACTCAAAAAATTGGGAACAGAATTAAGTGGAATGGTTTTTGTTTGATAGGAGGATGAGAATCTGGTGAAAGAAAGTTTTTGTTTGACTGAAGTAGTCATAATTTGCTTTTGCTCCCTGCTTACATAAATACTAAGGTAAATTTGTTCTTTTAGGTTCTTCCAATTGCCAAAATTTGAAGAAATTTGTGGTCCACTACAATGCTCTCAACATGCTTGAAAGTTATAACAGGAAATTCTTCACACTCACAAGCCTGTTCAAGTTATCTTGTTTTCATCATGTGTTAGCAACTTAGAATAATAATAAATTTATGAGAGGATTTTGGTTTTTAGAATTTCTTGTTATTATTCATCTAATTTATTTGTTTTACCATCTTGATTGATGTGGGATAACTTATAGTTGGAACAGCTATGCATAATAGATGACTTTCATTTCACCTCTGTTAGGGCTAATATCATCTTGATTCTTCTCTGTTATTGCCCAAGGTGTTCCCCTTTTTTTCTTTTGTTGATGATGAGTGATAATGGGGCATTTCTTGTAATTAGTATTGGTTTCTTTCATTCAATTTCTTTTCATTACCCTCGGTTGCTTTTTCCTTTTCTTTTTGTAGCCTTGCTTTTATTCTTTTATTCTTCTTAATAATATTTGAACGAGATTCAAATAGGTCAAATATATGTATTTTAGTGATAGATATTAATTTTTTTAGTACAACTGGGGTTGACTCGAACAATAGACATTCGATATGCAACTAAGTTATGAATGGTAGGCTGCTGAAGAAGGAGACACTTGTAAGCTGCATCATTTGCACATGAGAATCCATATTGGCTATTTTCCTTAAACCTTGACTGATAGAATTCTTGTTTGATAGAATGAGAATCTAGCATAACTCAGGTGGCATGATGTAAGATTTGGTAATAAAAAAGTTATAAATTCAAATCTCTCCGATTTAAATATTGTTGAATTAAAAAAATAGTCATAATTTAAATTTTCTTTCCTACTTACATATATTGAAGTAAGTTGGTTCTTATCCAGTTGCACCAACGAGATCATGATACATTCCCGAGACCTCTGAAGGTCTACTCTAGGCGAAGCGTGAAGTGATAAAATAGATTATTAGTATTTAACTATTAGTTGTTATTTTAATTATAGTTGGCTATTTATTATTATTAGGTCTTATTATTTATTATGATTTCTTGTAGAATTAGGAAATAGGATTAGGATTAGGAAGATGTTCTAAGTCTATAAATAGAAGGAGTTAGGTCATTATTATTCATTCAAGCAGTTGTTGTCTTTTGTACTCTGGCACTAAGGGAGATCCTCTTTAGAGAATTATCAATATGATTACTGTGGTAGATTCTATCATTTTGGTATCACAGCCGTTTGCCGATCCGCGAATGGTCTCGACAAGGATGAAAACAAGGATTCAAGAATGCGAGGAAAAAACCAACCGACTTGTTGAACAAGCAACAAGAACTAGAAGAGAGATTGGAAGCTCGTTTGTAAGCTACATTGAAAACAATCGAGGAAAGGTTAGGGCAAAGGTTTGAGTCAAGAATCGAGCGGATGGATCGGGCCATCCAAATTTTGTTGAATCGATCTTCGGGACAACCAATTTTGGATTCGAACGAAGTGAACTAAGGGAAAAGCTTAACGATTGAAGTAGAGGACGGGTCGGATGGCGACCCACGAGTTGAGGCTGAAGCGAAGCTGCAACATGACACGATGGCGGGGACGACGCCAGGGAGTGCGGCGTGATTGGTGCGGGCAGCTCGATTGCGGGGGCATGCAGAGGTGGTCTCAGCGGTGGAGCTGGTGCGGTTCGGGGGTGGGTCGGGCGGCACGACTTGACCGGGTCAATCCAGGTTGGACTAGGAAGATCGTTGGATGGAATCGTGTGAGGGGGGAAGTAGAGGAGGACCAGAAATTGAGCGACGAAGGGATCTGAGGGTCAACGAAAGAGGAAACGGGCATTTGGAGGAGAGGAGGGTGCACACCGGTTATGATAGGCCGCTAGCGCATGACGGTTGGAATGACCGAGGGGGAGATAACTACAAGTGAGAGGATTAGAGAGATAGAGAGGATCGTTGTGAATGAAGAGGACTGGGAATAGTAGGTAGAGAAGAACCAGGGTTCGATAGGAGGCTACGGAAGCTCGAGATGCTTGTGTTAAAGGACTTATCGATGAGAATCCGGACGGATGGCTGTGTCGAGTGGAACGATATTTCTGGGTAAACCGACTGTTAGAATAGGAATGGGTTGATGTCGTAGCCTTGTGTATGGAGGGAAAGGTTTAGAATGGGTGCAGTATGAGGAAGATCGATCTCCGATCGCTTATTGGGAAGAATTCTGAGAACTATTGTTGCACTGTTTTCAGCCGACTATTAATGATAACATGTATGCCAATTTGATGAGTTTGCAACAGGTTGGAACTGTTAAAGAGTATCGGCGACCGTTTGAGAAGTATGCAAAGAAAATGCACAATATTAGTGCAAGTGCGTTAGAGGGGAAATGAGAGAGCAGATTGAAGGAAGAAATTCAAAGTGAGATGAGGAAACTGCGACCGATCGAAATTTAGGATAAGAAATTTATGACAGAAGTATTTGAAGATAATCTTGGTTTTCAGATTCAAGCCAAGAGAGTTGGTACATCATCAGTAGCTAAGCCGAGTATGGGATCCAGGGTTGCAAATGCGAGGTTTGGAGGAAGTTTGAATCTGAGAACTATAGCCTTCACTCCAAATAGGCCAATTATAACAAGTAAAACTTCCATGATGCCTTATAAATGTTTGACAGATAGCGAGATCTATGTTCCCAAGGATAAGGGACTGGGTTTCTCTTGTGATGAGAAATTTATTCCGGGGCATCGATATAAAAAGAAAGAGCTCCAGGCTTTAGAGATACTCATAGTTCGCGATGCGATTAATTACGGGGACACCTACGAAAGTGACTATGCGCAAGAAGATACGAACACAGATGAGAATATCGATGACACGGGGAATACACGAAATTTAGCAGCGTTGTCCTTAAATTCGATGGCAGGGTTAGGCTCATCGAAGACATTAAAAGTCACAGGTCTGATTCAGTGTCTAGAGGTAGTCGTTCTTATCGCCTGTGGGGCCACACATAATTTCATATCAGATGTGATTGTAGCTAAGTTGAAGGTGCCGGTGGAACCTTCGAATGATTATGGCATTATGTTGGGAACCGACCATTCAGTGAGTACAGCTGTAATTTGCAAAAATGTAGAACTGCATTTGGCTTAACTAAAAATAGTGATGATTTCCTACCCTTGCCTCTAGGAAGTGCAGATGTGATTCTTGGAGTCGGCTAGCTTGAGACCTTGGGAAAGATTGAATTTAATTTCCATTGACTACAACTACGATTTGTGTTGGGGTCTTGGCAAGCTGAATTGCAAGGGGATCTGTGTTTGGTTAAGGCTCAAGTTTCCCTAAAGTCCATGATGAAGTCAATACGACTGGAGGACCAGGGACTCTTAGGGGATTTGAACATAATTGACGCATCAGTGCGCAAAAGTGTACATGCGAATGTTTTTCCCAATTTATCTCAAGTACCTCGTGAACTACATTCTTTAATTGAATCTTTTTCACCCATTTTTTAGTCCTTGACAAAATTACCACCACAAAGGAATTATGACCATTCCATTGATTTGATTTCAGGTAAGCATTCAGTAAACATTTCGTCGTATCGTGTAAGGTTAAAATAAATAGGGAATTAAATAGTGCGTCAAGCGGGAATCGAACCAAGGCCGTGTGGTAGGCTAGGCGGGTGGCATTGCCACTTGAGCTATCAAGCGCTCTTGTTGCTTTAGGCGCGCCATCTTTTATTTATGGCTGTTCGTCCCCTGTTTTGGTTTAAAAAGCGCACTCGCCCAGCCTTCTCCCTCATTTCCTTTCTTCTTCTTCTTCGCGACCGATCCTCCGACCGACAGAGATTCCCCGCGATTCTTCCTTCTCCACCCAATTCGACCGAGTTCTCCCTCCATCTTCGAAGTTGAATTTCTATTCCGGCAAAGTGTATGCTTTTCCTCTCCTCTTCTTCAATCCGAGTTCTGTTTGGGCTTCGCCATTTCCTGGTCGAGCCAAGGTGATTTGAGGTATGGGTTTTGTGCAGCTAGTGTAGGGGAGTTCGCCATCAACAAATCGCCCGTCGAATCCTCTCCGATCGCTCGAATTCGAGCTCGTTTTTCCCTCGTGCGGAAGCTCGCTCTGTTCGCCCTGTTCGTCGAGCTCGCACCGTTCGCGCATGCAGCAGCCCCACCGCCGAGCCACGCCGCACTTCGTCCCGAGCTCGCGCGCGCGTCCTCGCCCAGCCTCGTGTGGCGTTGCATCGCCAGCGCCCAGAAGAGCCACGCTCTGTTCGCCCCTGCATCGCCGCGCGCGTCCAGGCGCTCAGGCGCCAGCAGCAGCCAGCGCGCCAAAGAAGCTCTATTGCTTTGCCCGTTCGTGCAATCGGCTCGTTAAATGCGTTAAATGCGTACCTCGTGAGTTGCTCCCGAGCCGAGCCTCGTTTATTTTATTATATTTAGGCCTATTGTGTGATTTTTGTTGTGATTGATAGGTTCTCGGTAGCTAGTTCGGGTTCGTTCGCGCTTAGGTTTTCGTGTCAAATTGTCCCCACCAAGGTAAGGATTTCTTCTTTGAGTTGTGTGGACCTGCGATATTATATGTGATTGCCGATTGATTGCTTGTTTGTGTGTATTGACATATGTAGCTAGGTTCTCTAATCTGAATTCCCGATTAGCATGATTTTTCTAATTCAATTCTCATGTTAATCCATGCTAGGTCGTTCTCTCTCTAGCATGCTCGTATCTGCTCCTTTGCTTCGTAGTATCATGCTAGGCTCGTTGTATTCTTATTGAGCACGTATTGGATTTTATGGAATTGTTTCTTTGTTTTGCTAGGGCGGGTTAGAATTGCGGTAGATAGCATCATCCGGCCCGATGCATAAAGAACCTTGCATCCATGGCGGGGACGTCGAGCAAGTCATTCCGTCCCTGGACCCGTGAGGGATTAGCTAACCCAAGCGGTAGGCCCCGCAATCTTAGGTGAGGGTGGCGGATCGTTAAATGCCCCAACCGTCGGGATGATGACTTGGCATTGCCTCGCGTCCCGGCGATCGGCACGCCCTCGGCGTGTTCGGCCGTAGCCCCGATTGCCACATGTTAAGGTAAGGGGCGGCTTCTGGTGTAAGCCTACCACAACCCGCTTCCTTAGCCTCAAAAAGCGGTGGTTCAGCCGACATAGTTTACGTGTCCGTGTCTCACACCCCTATGTCGGTGACACCGATCCAAAGAACTAGTTAGGCGTGGTGGATCGGACATGGGCGGCTTGCCTCTGGACTCGGCACCCCCATGGTGCGCAGTAGCACGCGGTGCATGTTTACGCTCATTACTGGCGCCCGACCGAGAGCTCCTCGGGATCTTGAGCCGTGTACCTTTCGTCGACAGATGAAGCCGAGGCCGGGACTTGTTTCTCGTATAGGCGACTTATGTATTGGATGTGTGGTGATACTATTCCGGACTAAGACCACGAGTTGGCATCCGAGGCCCAAGTGTGGGCTAAGCTATGTGCTCTCATTCTGTTTTTATTCATAGCTTGCATACGCTCATCGAGATGACCATGTATATTGTATTGTACCCCGGTTGGGGATTCTTACTGAGCGATTCGTTGCTCACCCTTATTATTGTGGTTTTTCCACAGGTAACCGAGTTGCGAGACATGATGGTTGAAGGAGGAGCTGTGATCATGGGGCCCAGTCTTCCAACTCTGATTTTTGTATTATGACTCTCGTGTGTTTTGTTTTCCCTGAATGCATGTATGCACGCACTGAGCCCTAGGATGTTTGTAAATATTTGTGGATTCCAGCATGTTGTATCTGAACAGGTTTTGAATGGCTTTTAGTAAATCTCTGATTAGAGTAAACTTTGGAAATGTATTTATCTTGGAACAGGTGCTTGGAAACAGGGACAGGTTTCAGGGAAATTGTCTAGTTTTTAAAGGGGTTATTTTGAATGTTTTGTTTTAATTGGAATCCGAAATCATGTCTGTTTAAATGTCCTTTACTTTGAATGCATGCATTGGGGTAAGGGCCCATTTAGTGCCCCATTCGGTCGGGTCCTTACAGCTTGGTATCGAGCTCGAGTCATAAATTCAGTAGTGTGACATGTTGTTGTAGGTCGTTCTCCCATGATCACTAGCACTCAAGTACCATCAGTGCGCGCTAAGTTTACTATTTGTTGTTTAAAAAGGGTTAAGAATTTACAATACCTGTCATCTAGTGTATGCCTTGTGTAGTATTGTGGAGCGGAGACGAGCATGTTCTGACTCGTTATTGGTTTGGGTGTAGATCGCCAGCATGCCAGTTACCCGCGCCGGAAGAGGACGCCCGAGAGGAGGCCGAGGTGTCAGGATCGGATCTGACACCGCGCAGGACATCGTCCCAAGCCGAGATCCGATAGCATTCCGCCTCGTAGCTCCCCTGTTGAGCCAGAGTAGGCATTGAGGCGATCAGCGCCGTGAGATCGCTCCTCGGAGCAGAATTTGCTAATTCTATGAGGTCTATGGTGGTCGACTGTTGAGTGGCCAAAGGGCGAGACCACCGCCTTGTTGGCGCCGGCGACGGGAAGAGTCCCGAGCTCGGATCGAGCAAACGACTCGTTTGTTTCAAAGAGCGCGCAAAGAAGACTCCACCCGCAAGAGCCAGCACCTTTGAGGCGGAAGTGGCGAAAGGTGCCGGATGAACTTGGTAAATGGTTGAAGGACTTCGTAAAGTGGAACCCCGATAAGTTTGACGCCACGGTGGCGCTTTATCGCAGACGGATGGATTGCCCATTTGGAGTACACCTTCCTGATTATGGTGTGCCCCGATGTGCAGAGGCCGAGGTGTGCGCACCCATGCGCGTTAGGGGCGTAGCTAGATGGTGGTGGGAGTCCACCTTGAGTGAGAGACCACCGGGTCTCCACCGCCACTGTGAGTTCTTTAAGTCCGAGTTCGTGGTCAAATATATTAGCGATGAGGCTCAAGAGAAGATGGTAGCGCTTTTCCGTAATCTGCAGCGGGTTACGATTCTATAGAGGAGTACGAGAGGAAGTTTTGAGTATGGCTATTTTGCTCATGCAACCGATAGCAACCCCGAGTTGAAAATTCGGAAGTTCATTTCTGTGCGAGGCGGGGTGTGTCTCGGATGTCGAGGCCCCGCCCCTATCACTTATGCTAAAGTTGTTCACCGGCCACTATTTACAATGGAAAGTATCTGTTGAGCGAATTGTTGCCGCTCGGCTCAGCGCCTGTCCCAGTGTGGTAGGGCGAAGAGGAGGTTTGACTTCCGAGGAGGCGGCGGCCGCCGTCGAGGGACGATTCCGAACCGGATCGGCGTAGGGTTCCGGCTCATTTCAGCCTCCACGCGCCAGCGGTCCCGCAGATTCCCGTTTGTGCTTCTTGCGGGAGAGCCCATCTTGGAGCTTGTCAGACCGGGCCCAGGCTATGTTTTCGATGTGGAAGAGGGGGGCATGTGGCCCGTTTCTGCGATCAGCCAGCTATGGCGATTCGGCTGTCAGCAGCAGGCGGCAGGCGGGTGTTCGCTACGAACCGTCAGGAGGCCGAACGTGCGGATGCCGCAGTGGCAGGTACGCTTCTTGTTTTGGATCATTGTGCATTTGTCTTGTTTGACTCTGGTTCTACGCACTCGTTTGTATCTGAATTGTTTGTTGAGCATGCTAGGTTGAGATTAGAGCCTCTAGGTTTTGAATTATCTGTTGCAACTCCTTCGGGAGTTAATATGTTAGCAAAAGATAAGATTAAGAATGGCCGGATCGAGATATCCGGAGAGTTGCTGGTAGCTACGCTCATAGTTCTACCCATGAGTGGTTTCGATGTGATTCTTGGTATGGAGTGGTTAGCCGCTAACCATGCATTGATTGACTGCCACCGGAAGGAAGTAGTGTTCAAAGCACCGGTCGGCCCGACTTCAAGTTTCGTGGAGTCAAGGGTGGAGTTTGCCCGCCACCGTGTCACCGTGAAAGGCCCGTCGTTTGCTAGCTCATGGAGCTTGGGGCTACCTAGCCAAATTGTCCGAGAGAGCCGTCCCTCACCGACTATTGATCAAGTGCCGGGTTGTGCGAGAGTTTGCTTGACGTATTCCACGAGGAATTACAGGGTTGCCCCGAAGAGAGAGTTGACTTCACAATTGAGCTCGAGCCGTGGACCCTCCCTATCTCGAAGGCTCCGTATCGTATGGCGCCAGCCGAGTTAAAGGAACTGAAGGTTCAGTTGCAGGAGATGTTAGATCGAGGGTTCATCCGTCCGAGTGTGTCCCCGTGGGGAGCGCCAGTGTTGTTTGTGAAGAAAAAGGATGGTTCGATGTGCCTATGCATTGACTATCGTGAGCTTAATAAGGTGACAGTGAAGAATAAGTATCCGTTGCCCCGTATCGATGATTTGTTCGATCAACTTCAGGGAGCTTCTGTGTTCTCCAAGATAGATTTGAGATCCGGGTACCATTAGTTGCGGATTAGGGACGCCGACATTCCTAAGACAGCGTTCAGGTCTAGATATGGGCACTACGAGTTTGGGGTCATGTCGTTTGGATTGACGAATGCACCAGCAGCGTTCATGGACATGATGAATAGGGTGTTCAAAGAATTTTTGGACAGCTTCGTCATCGTGTTCATTGACGATATTCTGATCTATTCAAGGACCAGAAAGGATCATGCAGAGCATTTGAGGAAAGTGTTGACAGCCTTGAGGGAAAACCAGCTTTATGCGAAATTTTCCAAATGTGAGTTCTGGTTGGAACAAGTGGCCTTCTTAGGTCATATAGTCTCGAGAGATGGTATAGAGGTGGATCCTGCAAAGATTGAGGCCGTGAGTTCGTGGGCCAGGCCATCTTCAGTTACCGAGATACGCAGCTTCCTAGGTTTAGCAGGTTACTACCGTCGGTTTGTTAAGGACTTTTCCGCCATAGCCTCGCCCCTCACTCGTCCGGCGAGGAAGGGTGTCGAGTTTTGTTTGGGACGGTAGGTGTGATGAGAGCTTTGCCGTGCTCAAGCGCGATTTGACTTCAAAGACTAGTGTTGGCGATCCGGAGGGGACAGTGGTTTCGTGGTTTCTGGCAAATGATGCTTCCAAGTTCGGGTTGGGTTGTGTGTTGATGCGCACGACGGAAGGTCATTGCTTATGCTTCCCGTCACCAAGCCATATGAGCGAGAACTATCCGACTCATGATATGGAGTTAGGCGGCGATGGTGTTTGCAACTTTGAAGATTTGGAGGTATTACCTATACGGTGAGCGGATTCAGATGTTTACCGATCACCAGAGCCTCAAGTATCTGTTTACCCAGAAAGAGTTGAACATGAGGCAGAGGAGATGGTTAGAGCTAGTGAAAGATTATGATTGCGAGATTATGTACCACCCGGGTAAAGCCAATGTTGTAGCCGATGCTCTGAGTAGGAAGACGTCGCACTCCGTGGTGTTGTTGAGCTCCCAGCCCAGATTACGAAGAGAGTTCGAGCGGGCTGAGATTGCAGTGTTGTTGGGGGAGGTTACTGCTAGAGTGGCTCAGTTGACAGTCCAGCCATCGATCAGACAGCGGATTGTTGATAGTCAGCTGAGTGACCCCGCACTTAAAAGATTATTTGACAAAGTTAGTACTGATGGAGATTTTGACTTTGTATATTCACGAGCGATGGGTAGACGTCTGAGGCCGGTTGTGTGTTCCGGATGTTGCGCGAGATTGCGAGCGAGTTGCTCTCGAGGCCCACGATTCTCCGTTTGCTTGGCACCCCGGGTACCAAGATGTATCGAGATCTTAGCGAGACATTACGGTGGATGGGTATGAAAAGAGATGTGGCGGAGTTCGTCGATCGATGTCTCACTTGTCGCCAAGTGAAGGCCCCTAGCGAGACCACCCGATTTGTTGCGGCCGTGAGAGTGTACCTCGGTGGAAATGGGAAGAGATCTCCATGGACTTTATTTACGGCTTGCCGAGGACTCAGGAAGTTCTCTCAAATTTGGGTGATAGTCGATCGATTGACTAAGAGCGCACACTTCATTCCCTAGAGACACTTATACCGTGGAGCAGTGGGCACAGATTGTTTTTGGAGCAGATCATTCGCTATCACGGTGTGCTGTGAGGATCGTGTCGGACCGTGATTCAAGGTTCACTTCGTTTCGAGAGCGCTCCGGAAGGGTTTAGGCACGAGAGCGGCTTTCAAGATAACTTTTCACCCTCGGACCGATGGAGCGGATCGAGAGGTGAACATTCTCGAAGATATGTTGAGGGCTTGTGTGTTGGATTTCGGGCGATTGGGACCCGATATCAGATCGATGGAGTTTGCATATAACAACGATTATCGATCGACTATTCGGATGGCTCCATTCGAGGCTTTGTATGGCAAGCGTTATCGATCTCCCGTGTTTCGGGAAGAGGTTGGTGATAGGCGTGTTTTGGGTCCCGAGTTGCTGCAGATTGACCAATGGTGTCGTCGCGGAAGATTAGAGCCCGTATGTTGGAAATACTTCGAGCGCATGAAGAAGAGTTATGCCGATGTTCGGCGTCGGGATTTGGAGTTTGAGGTTGGTCAACATGTTTTCTTGAAGGTCGCACCGATGCGAGGTGTTTTGAGTTTTGGCAAGCGTGGAAAGCTGAGTCCCCGTTTTGTTGGCCCGTTTGAGATTCTGGAGAGGATCGGCAAGGTTGCTTATAGATTAGCCTTGCCTCCGTCATTGTCGGCAGTGCACAGTGTCTTTCATGTATCAATGTTGAGGCGATGCGTCGCGGACCCATCGCACATTGTAGATTTTGAGCCTTTGCACCGAATGAGGAGTTGAGCTTGAGGAAAAACCAGTGGGGATTCTTGCTTTTGAGACAAAGACAACTGCAGAATCGTGAAATCCACTGTAAAGGTTCGGTGGAGGAGTCGAGTTCGGAGGAAGCCACTTGGGAGCGGGAGGATGAGATGAGATTGCATTATCCCGAGCTGTTTCAATCTTAATTGACTTTCGAGGACGAAAGTCTTATAAGGGGGGAGTATTGTAACGCCCCGGAAATTTCATCCCGGTCTTTCCGGGAGGCCCAGGGGCATTTTGGTAATTTTTGGGTCGGGCCGACAGGGCCGGTTTTGAAATTGAAAATTGCCGGAATAATTATGAGTCAATTCGAATAGGATCGGGGTTTTTGGTGAAGGCAATTGGGCTTGGGGAAAGGTTAAAATAAATAGGGAATTAAATAATGCGTCAAGCGGGAATCGAACCAGGGCCGTGTGGTAGGCTAGGCGGATGGCATTGCCACTTGAGCTATCAAGCGCTCTTGTTGCTTTAGGCGCGCCATCTTTTATTTATGGTTGTTCGTCCCCTGTTTTGGTTTAAAAGGCAGCTCGCCCGAGCCTTCTCCCTCATTTCCTTTCTTCTTCTTCTTCGCGACCGATCCTCCGACCGACAGAGATTCCCGGCGATTCTTCCTTCTCCAGCTCCAATTCGACCGAGTTCTCCCTCCATCTTCGAAGTTGAATTTCTATTCCGGCGGCAGGTATGCTTTTCCTCTCCTCTTCTTCAATCCGAGTTCTCTGTTTCGGGCTTCGCCATTTCCGGTCGAGCCAAGGTGATTTGAGGTATGGGTTTTGTGCGGCTAGTGTAGGGAGTTCGCCATCAACAAATCGCCTGTCGAATCCTCTCCGATCGCTCGAATTCGAGCTCGTTTTTCCCTCGCGCGGAAGCTCGCTCTGTTCGCCCCTATTCGTCGAGCTCGCCAGCCGTTCGCGCGCAGTAGCAGCCCAGCCGCCGAGCCACGCCGCACTTCGTCCCGAGCTCGCGCGCGCGTCCTCGCCCAGCCTAGTGTCGCGTTGCATCGCCAGCGCCCAGACGAGCCACGCTCTGTTCACCCCTGCATCGCCGTGCGCAGCAGCGCCCATCCGCAGCGTCGCGCCGCCAGTCGCTGCGCAGCGCGCGCAGCCCGCGCGCCCAGCAAGCTCTATTGCTGCCCCGTTCGTGCAATCGGCTCGTTCGTGCGTTCGTCGTACCTCGTGAGTTGCTCCCGAGCTGAGCCTCGTTTATTTTATTATATTTAGGCCTATTGTGTGATTTTTGTTGTGATTGATAGGTTCTCGGTAGCTAGTTCGGGTTCGTTCGCCGCTTAGGTTTTCGTGTCAAATTGTCCCCGACCAAGGTAAGGATTTCTTACTGGAGTTGTGTGGACCCTGCGATATTATATGTGATTGCTGATTGATTGCTTGTTTGTGTGTATTGACATATGTAGCTAGGTTCTCTAATCTGAATTCCCGATTAGCATGATTTTTCTAATTCAATTCTCATGTTAATCCATGCTAGGCTGTTCCTCTCTAGCATGCTCGTATCTGTTCCTTGCTTCGTAGTATCATGCTAGGCTCGTTGTATTCTTATTGAGCACGTATTGGATTTTATGGAATTGTTTGCTTGCTTGCTAGGCGGAGTTAGAATTGCGGTAGATAGCATCATCCGGGCCTGATGCATAAAGAACCTTGCATCCATGGCAGGGACGTCGAGCAAGTCATTCCGTCCCTGGACCCCGTGAGGGATTAGCTAACCCAAGCGGTAGGCCCTGCAATCTTAGGTGAGGGTGGCAGACTGTTAAATGCCCCAACCGTCGGGATGATGACTTGGCATTGCCTCGTCCCGGCAGATCGGCGCGTCTCGGCGTGTTCGGCCGTAGCCCCTGATTGCCACATGTTAAGGTAAGGGCGGCTTCCTGGTGTAAGCCTACCACGACCCGTTTCCTTAGCCTCAGGTGCGGTGGTTCAGGCTGACATAGTTTACGTGTCCAGGTCTCACACCCCTATGTCAGTGACACCGATCCAAAGAACTAGTTAGGCGTGGTATTGGACATGGGCGGCTTGCCTCTGAACTCGGCACCCCCATGGTCCGCAGTAGCACGCGGTGCATGTTTACGCTCATTACAAATACCGAGGAGAGCTCCTCGGGATCTTGAGCCGATGTACCTTTCGTCGACGATGAAGCGGTGAGGCCGGGACTTGTTTCTCGTATAGGGCGACTTATGTATTGGGCGTGTGGTGATACTATTCCGGACTAAGACCACGAGTTGGCATCCGAGGCCCAAGTGTGGGCTAAGCTATGTGCTCTATTCTGTGTTTTTATTCATAGCTTGCATACGCTCATCGAGATGACCATGTATATTGTATTGTACCCTGGTTGGGGATTCTTACTGAGCGATTCGTTGCTCACCCTTATTATTGTGGTTTTTCCACAGTAACCGAGTTCATGAGACATGATGGTGAAGGAGGAGCCGATCATGGGGCCCAGTCTTCCAACTCGATTTTTGTATTATGACTCTCGTGTGTGTTTTGTTTTCCCCAATGAATGCATGTAGCACGCACGAGCCCTAGGATGTTTGTAAATATTTGTGGATTCCAAAGCATGTTGTATCCGAATGTGTTTTGAATGGCTTTTAGTAAATCTCGATTAGAGTAAACTTTGGAAATGTATTTATCTTGGAACAGGTGCTTGGAAACAGGGACAGGTTTCAGGGAAATTGTCTAGTTTTTAAAGGGGTTATTTTGAATGTTTTGTTTTAATTGGAATCCGAAATCATGTCTGTTTAAATGTCCTTTACTTTGAATGCATGCATTGGGGTAAGGGCCCATTTAGTGCCCCATTCGGGTCGGTCCCTTACATATCGGTACCTGCAGTACCAAAAGAATGAGATTGAAAAGCTGGTACGAGAAATGTTGTTGGCAAGGGTTATACGTCCTAGCACGAGCTCGTTTTCGATTCTCGTGTTGCTGGTAAGAAAGAAGGATGGGAGTTGGTGTTTTTTTGTTGACTACCGAGCTTTGAATCAAGCTACAGTGCTTGATAAGTACCCAATCGAGCTGGTGGATGAGCTTCTCGATGAACTGCATGAAGTGACAGTTTTTTCTAAAATTGATTTAAAGGTAGGATACTATCAGATCTGTGTTAAGCCGACTGATGTGCAGAAAACAGCTTTCTAGACTCATGAGGGCCATTATGAGTTTGTGGTCATGCCTTTTGGGTTGCAAAATGCTCCTACGACTTTCCAATCAGTGATGAATGAAATTTTGCAGCCATATCTACGTAAGTTTGTACTGGTATTTTTTAATGATATCCTCATTTACAGTGTGACCATTCAGAAACACAGGGAGCATCTGGCTTAAGTCTTTGAGGTGCTACAGACCCATGTTTTTTCCTCCAATGCCAAGAAATGCCTGTTTGGTTTAAACCGCATTGAGTACTTAAGGAATTTCATATCCTCTGAGGGCGTGTCAGTTGATCCGGCAAAGATTAAGGCAATGATTTGTTGGCCAAGTCCAAAAAACATTAAGGACTTACGGGGATTCCTCGGACTGACCGGGTACTATCTTCAGTTTGTGGATAACTATGGGTCTATGGATTTTCCATTGGCTCAACTATTGAAAAAGGGAAAGTTTGAATGGGGACCGATTGTAGAAGACTGTTTTCAGAGGTTGAAACATGTTATGAGCAGCGTTACAGTTCTGCGATTACTAAA
Organism: Sicyos edulis; assembly: GCA_036507275.1. NCBI lineage: Eukaryota > Viridiplantae > Streptophyta > Magnoliopsida > Cucurbitales > Cucurbitaceae > Sicyos > Sicyos edulis. The sequence goes on from CM071856.1 coordinate 2,761,420, forward strand.
TTTCGACCAATTATTTGTAGTGGAAACTGATGCTTCGGGAATCGGTGTAGGTGTCGTATTGATGCAACAGGGACAACAGTTGGCAATACTTTAGCAAGTTTTTGCCAATTACTCATCGCGTGAAACCTGTCTATGAGTGAGAATTGATGACTATTGTGTTCGCCGTCCAACCTTGGCAGGCTTATTTATTAGGACATCGTTTTGTTATGCGTACTAACTAGAAAAGGCTTAAGTTTCAGCTTGAACAACGTGTAGTGGACGGGGAGTACCAGCGTTGGATAGCTAAACCACATGGCATATGATTTCAGTATAGAGTATAAGAAAGGACTAGAGAATCGAGCGGTTGATACTCTTTCGCGAATGCCTTTGACCTGTGAATTCGGTATGCTAAGTTTCGTGGCCGGGATTAACATCGTAGTGTTTACGCAACAGATGAAGGAAGATGAGAAGTTATTGGCTATCTACACAAAATTGAGAGCAGGTGATGTGTGCCCGCCTGGCTATTCAATGGTTGGTGATGTTTTACTTTACCAAGGAAGACTTGAGTTGCCCCCGACATCTCTGACGATTTCGTTATTATTGATAGAGTTCCATGGGGGAGCTAACAGGGGGCATTTTGGAGTTCTTAAAAAGTATAAGCGGCTAGCTAAGGAAGTGTACTGGTAATGAATGAAGGCCCGTGTACACGCGTTTGTGGCCGAATGTTCAGTTTGTGTACAAGCTAAACGTCTATCATTATCCCCAACTGGCCTACTACAGCCGTTACCGATTCCTGAGAGGATTTAGGAAGACATTTTGATGGATTTTGTGGAGGGAATACCTCGTTTGAAAATTAATGACACTATTTTAGTGGTGGTTGATCGGCTCTCCAAGTCTACTCATTTCATTCCCCTTCGACATCCTTTTACATCATTGTGGGTGTCAAAGATCTTTATAAGGGAGGTGGTCCTCCTACATGGGATTCCCAAGAGTATTGTGTCAGATCGTGATAAAATCTTTACTAGCTTGTTGTGGGAAGAAATATTTAAGGCTTCCAGGACGAAGCTTCACCGCAGCACTACCTATCATCCACAGACAGATGGCCAAACCGAGGTCGTGAACCGTTGTTTAGAATCTTACTTACGTTGTTTTGTGATATCTCAACCAAAGGCATGGTACCAATGGTTGTCTTGGCTGAGTTCAACTTTAATACATCGTTCACTCGTCCATAGGCATGACACCTTTCGAGACTATTTATGGACGTAGGCGCTACTGATTTTGGGTTATGATTATGAGGCTAGTCCAGTTGCTGCTGTTGATTCCTTGAAGCTCGATTGAGATCAGGTGTTGGAGACCCTTGAAGGCTAATTTGATGTATGCGCAACAGTCTCTGTCGGACGTGCAAATGCCAAACGTCGAGATGTTCAGTTCTCTGTTGATGACTTGGTTTATATTAAACTCAGACTTTATCGAAAATCTTCGCTGGTGAGATTTAAACATCCTAAGTTAGCGCCAAGATTCATCGAGCCGTATCATGTTATGGCACGGGTGGGGCTGGTTGCGTATCGTTTGGAGTTGCCTCAAACAGTGAAGATTCATCTGGTTTTTCATGTTTCTGTAATGCGAAAAGCGGTAGGATGTTTGGTGCTAGTGCTGCCCACACCGTCCATGGTGGGGAATGATTTGTGCGTAGTGGCTTGTCCTAAGGTTGTCTAGGGTATCCATGAGGACCCGCTTAAAGGAGGCTCGCGTCAAATTTTGGTTCAGTGGGAAGGGTGCACACCGGACGTTGCTACTTGGGAGTCCGCAGCTGATTTGGAGTTGCAATTCCCTGACTTTCACCTTCAGGACAAGGTGGCTCTTTGGGAGAGAAGTATTGATACGTTCCCGAGACTCTGAAGATCTACTCGAGGCGGAGCGCGAAGTGATAAAATAGATTATTTGTATTTAATTATTAGTTGTTATTTTAATTATAGTTGGCTATCTATTATTATTAGGCCTTATTATTAATTAGGGTTTCGTGTAGGATTAGAAAATATGATTAGGATTAGGATTTTGATTAGAAAGATGTTCTAAGTCTATAAATAGAAGGAGTCAGGTCATTATTATTCATTCAAGCAGTTGTTGTCTTTTGTACTCTGACTCTAAGAGAGATCCTCTCTAGAGAATTATCAATAATATTGTGATAGATTCTATTAGATCATAATTGACATCTAAACAGAGCATAGTTGTATAGTTGAATTGAACTTCAATTATTATTAAAATTATCAGAAAAGAAAAGGAAAAAAAACTATATCCTGCAATTTGCAACTTTTTTGCCTGCCACTCCTATCACAGAAAAACTTTTTTGCCTCCCACTATATCTCTGAATGCCTTAGCTAGCAATGTCAATTTGTGGCAATATCGGAAATTGAATAATTTAAGCCATATTTGATAATTATTTTGTTTTTTAATTTTTGGTTTTTGAAATTTAAGTCAATCATAACTATCTATTTTATATGTTTTTTCTTACATGATATCTACATTTTACTTATATTTTTAGAAACCAAACTAAAATTTAGAAACAAAAAATAAAGTAGCTTCCAAAACCTTGTTTTTGTTTTTGAAATTTGGTTAGCATTCTTAAGTATAAATGAATACCTTATAAGAAAGATGAAACATATTGTAGGGAATTTGAGTAAAAAATAGTTTAAATTAAAAAAAAAAAAACCAAACGATTATCAAACGGAATGTTAGGAACGGCTTAGATTTAGAGCACCATTCAGCAGATTTCAAGTTAAAATTCTCCCATAGATATTAGTAATGAGCTCCAACCGTTGATTGCCTGTTTTAAAAAAATTTGCCTGAAAATTTGATTTGTTAGCTAATCTATAAAGTTGAAATAAAAACAAACCATATTATTACAAGTATAAAAGTTGATAAACATGAGGGACCCTTTTTTTGAAACATTTTCTTATCTCTATGATAAAAGTAAGGCTCTTCCATGTGCTGAAATGATTTTGAAATTGACAAACATGGTGGACCTTTTTCTTACTCCATTATTGAAATTTGAAGCCTCTCTACCTAACTTCAATTTAGCTAAAAAGAATTTAAATTTTCATTTGCACACATTTTTCTGTTTACTCATTTATTCACTGCATCAGTTTCAACTTTGTCCATTCTCTGATCTTTTCATTTTTCTCTGTGATCTTGGTCATCTGCTATTATACAAAATTTGTACTTGTATTGTTACAATCAGGTACAACATTACATCTCTTCACATTGCCATCTTTGATTCACATTTTCTTATCCATTTCTTTTACATATTGCTTTTTTCCTTTGCTTTAAGTGGAATTATATCTGTACTTTTTTTTTTTTTTTGCAGTTACTTGTTCTTGTGCTGTTGTTGTGTGCTTGAGATTTCTTCTGGGGAATTGTTTTTGAGTTCGCCAGAATTTCAATTCAGGTTCACTCGTTTTCAATATTTCAGATTTCGAATCATTTCTTAAGTTCCTCTATTTTTAAAGCACAAGTATAAGGGAATGGAAATTCTTTGTTCTGTTGTTGGAAAAATTGTTGAACTCACTGTTGAACCTATTAGACATCAGTTAAGTTATCTATGTTTCATCAGAGACAACACTGAAAAGCTCAAAGGTCACATTGAAATGTTAAAGGAAACTAGAGAAACCGTGCAACGCATGGTATATGATGCAAGAAGAAGTGCTGAAGACATAAAACCTGGTGTTCAAAGTTGGTTGATTAAGGTTGATGCAATAATTGAAAGATCTGAGTTAATACTAACCAATGAAGGGCAACTCTGTTTGAATTTGGTTCAACGTCACCAATTAAGTAGAAAAGCTGTAAAGATGGCTAATGAGATCATTGAGATGAAGAATGAGGGGAACTTTGATAGAGTCTCTTACAGTGTAGCTAAGTGTGAGAGTCCATTAACAAAAACTTCAAATTTTTTCAACTTTGAATCAAGAAGGTCAACTAAAGAACGAATCATAGATGCCCTTGTGGATGATAATGTCAACAAAATTGGAATATATGGAATGGGGGGTGTTGGAAAAACAATGATTGTTAAAGAAATTTTGAGAGAAGTTATGGAGAAAAATTTATTTGATGAAGTGGTAATATCGACTATCAGTAAGACACTAGATTTGAAAGGAATTCAAGGAGAACTAGCTGAAAAGTTAGGTCTCAAGTTAGAAGAAGACGCTATCGAAGGAAGAGCACTTAAGCTACACAAGAGGTTGATGATAGACAAAAGGTCTTTGATTGTGTTTGATGATATCTGGGAACCATTTGATTTGGAAACGATAGGTATTCCTAGTGATGTAGATCACAAAGGATGTAAGATCCTATTTACCTCTAGAGATAAACATACACTCTCGAATGATATGTGTATCGATTCGAATTTTGAGATGAAAGTTTTATGGGAAGATGAGGCATGGAGTTTGTTCTAAATGATTGTTGGTGAAACGATTGAAACAAATGATTTGAAACCCATAGCTATTCAGATAGTGAGAGAATGTGCCAATTTGCCTATTGCTATTATTACAATTGCTAAAGCATTAAGAAACAAACCTACCTCTATTTTGGAATGATGCCTTAAATCAACTAAGTAAACCTACTTCTATGAATATCAAGGGAATGAATAAGAAAGTGTATGCTTCACTAAAACTAAGCTATGATCAACTAGAATGTGAGGAGGCTAAGATGCTACTTTTACTTTGTAACATGTTTCCAGAAGACTTTCCAATTGATGTGCAACACTTGCATATATATGCTATGGCTTTCGATATACTACATGGTGTTGACACTATGGCACAAAGGTGACATAGGATAACAAAATTGTTGATGATCTTATATCTTCTTGCTTGCTTCTAAACTATGTTAGTGATTATGATACTCCAAAATACAAGAGTGATCATGTAAAAATGCACGATCTAGTTCGTGATGTAGCCATATTAATTGCATCTAAGGATAATCACATTCGTACATTAAGCTATGCGAAAAACTCAAATGAATGGGAAGAACATGAAGTGACAGGTAATTACACTGCAATGTTTTTAGATGTTAAAGCCTGTCAAAGCCTTCCCGAAAAATTCATGTTGCCCAAGATTCAACTATTAATATTAGTTGGAAGAAATCCCTTTGTTGTTCAATATTTACCAAGAAATTGTTTTGAAGAAATGAAGGAGCTCAAAGTCTTAGAACTACGATTGATGAAATTTTCATTATTTTCAGTCACTCGACTCATTCACAAATGTTAGATCATTGTATTTGTTTCATTGTGAAATAAAGAACATTGAAATGATTGGTCAGTTAACAAGCTTGAAGTTCTTAGTTTTTGAGGATCCAACATCACTCAGATTCATGTGGCCATAAGTCAATTGACACAGCTTAAAGTATTAGATTTGTCATCTTGTCGTCAACTAAAGGTAATTCTACCTAATATTCTTTCAAAGCTGACAAAATTGGAAGAGTTGAACTTGAATACTTATAATGGATGGGAAGGGGGAGAATTGAATAGAGAAAGAAAGAATGCTAGTGTTTGGGAATTAAAGAATTTGTCAGCCTTGTCTACTTTATGTTTATGCATGAAAGATGAAAAAGTTATGACAAAACAGATGCCTTCAATGAAGTTCAATTTAGAAACATTTGACATTTCTATTGGTTTTCCACATGAATTAACTAATGATCACCACAAAATCATTAGAAAGAAGTTGTGCTTGCAGATAAAATCAAACTTGTGTATGAATGATTGGATGAAGACGTTGATGAATATGTCAGAAAAACTACATTTAGAAGGGTCATTTAGTGCAAAGATGTTTCGCATTGGATTAGATGAAAATGAGACCTCACTTGTGAAATATCTCGACCTTTATAATATTGATGGATTAGAACATGTCATCCACGAGCAGAAATACCCATTTCGAAAAACCTTGTTGAATTTGGTGCATTTATATTTGAAAGGATTGAAGAATTTGGAGTGTATAATTTATGGGCATGATAGAAAATATCCTTTCAACAAGTTGAAGTTCGTAAAAGTGGAAGGCTGTAAAAAATTGAGAAATCTTTTTTTTAATTGTATTGTGGATGACATGTGGAATCTTGAAAAGCTTGAGATCAAGAATTGTGAGATGATGGAAGTGATCAGTGTGATGGCAAATGAAGTGGAAACTGACAAATTTGAGTTTACTCGTCTAAAGATCTTACGGTTATGCTATTTACCACAACTTAAAACGTTTAACTACGAAATTGAAAAGGGTGGAACAAGCAACTGTATCAACATCGATTCATTTTTCACTGATGAGGTGAGTTCACTATTTCTAAACATTTTTTATTTGTTTCATATATATTTCTAACTTTCTTTCTTCCTTATCGCTTTTTTAATTCTTCCTTATTATTATGAAAATGGCAATCAACAACCAAAACGAGGATAATGAAAATGAAAAAGAAGAAGAAACAACACCGAGAAATTTAAGTGGTTCACTAATGTTGTGTTAGCTAGTCCACGGACAGAGAGGGAACATAATTCTATTAATTCGAGTTTATATATTCATTCTCATTAAACCCTATTACAAAATGCGTAAACGAAGAACAGAATGCACAACAAAATTCAGATGCGTAAACAGATGCGCAACACACAACAGGACTGGGGCGTGCTTACGCTGTAGAGTTCGAAATGCGGACTGCATTGCTACAATGAGAAAATCGTTTACAAATCGGAGACCCGCGCTCGATGACTGGGCAGCGAGACCCCTACTAACTAATCGCAGGGCAATCAGTCGTTCAAGGCATATCGCAACACTTATCATGGTTGCTTCCCTCATATTTAATTATTACTAAAGAAATTTATAAGTTACTTTCTTCATATTTAAATATTAATAAAATTAAAGATAAATTTATAAGTTTGGTTCCTATGATTCGAAGAAAGTTAGGGTTTAGTGTTCAAGATTTCAAAAACTAGAATTAGTCCATATAGTTTAAAGAGAGTTAAACTTTAGTCCCTATGGTTTTAAAAACTAGAAGCTTAGTCCCTAGCTATGGTTTGGTAAAACCTAAAAAATAGTCGTTTTCGTTCCTAATTGTTAGTGAATTAAGTATTTGAAAATTAGTTGTTTATGTGTCAATAATGAAATTGTGAATTAATTGATTGACTGAACAAAACAATTACATCAATTATGCATAAATAATAAGCTTCCACGTATTTAATTCGTCGTGATTAGAAATAACAAGGGCTATATTTCAGGTTTCATCAAACCATAAGATTAAATTCTAGTTTTTAGAATTATAAAGACTAAATTCTAATTTTTTTTAAATCATACCGACGTAATTCTAGTTTTTGAATTATAGAAATTAAAGTCTAACTTTCTTTAAATTACAAGACCAAATTTTTAGTTAATTATGTCCTTTTTTATTTATATTTAATTTTTTATTTTCATCCACAAAATTACAATGGATAAAAGTCTTTATTTATTTATTTAATTTTTTTTTTTTTTGAGAACCAATGGATAAAAGTCTTACATCATTGTGAGACTATAAAGATGAGAGATATTCTTCTAAAAAAAATACTTAAGATGTGAGATATATATATATATATATATTACGTCTTCCTTCTAGGCTCTTCATCAAATCATAAACCTTTCGTGTAAATCTAGTTGACTGCATATTTTTAGAGGATGTATAATTGATAAACCAGCTTACTCATAGTTTAGCTTATTATTCCTAAACGGTGTCGTTTTGTATAGCCTAGAGTTTGTTTGTATTATCTGCTACGTGTCAATATCTCAATTGTTGGGAAATATTCCCCTCTCTGTGTATTTGGTTATAAAACCATCCTCAATCAATGAAATCATTACCGAGCATTTCTGCAAGAATTTTCTCTCTGGTTTTGCTGAGTGTATTTTTCATTTTGCTCTCTCTTTGCATTTTGTTACTATAACTAACTCTATGATACTGTTGTTACAAACAAAAGTTTGTTGAGTCAGTTGTTTTTCATTGAAATTTTGTTATTTATGGTCCCCTTCCATAAATTCAATTAAGTTTAACATAATACATAGATGTCTTGTTACAATATATTGATGAGAGTGGTTTTTTATTTTTATTTTTAATCTGGTTACCATGCGATACATGATTACACTAGAGTACTACTCTTTTCGGTGGGAGTGGCGGTGGCTGTACAAGTTAAATTAACATATATGTCCATTGCAGGTATCCCTTCCAAATTTAGAGGGATTGAGAATTGAACATGCCAACAATTTAAAGATGCAGATATGTGGCAATGTACCACTTTCCAATTCATTCTCTAAGCTCATAAAAGTATATATTGATTCTTGTAACAATCTTCAAAGGGTGTTTTCTTGGAAGATAATGTGCATACTTACATGCCTTAAAAGTATCAAGATTAAGAATTGCAATTTACTAGAGGAAATATTTGAAGTGCAAGAGACAAATGTTACAAATGGAAGTGGTGCTTTGCTCCCTCAATTGAGGAAATTGAAATTATATAATCTGCCAAACCTCCGGTATGTATGGAGTGAGGATCCTTCGGAATTTCGATTTTTTAAGAACATGGAAACTCTATCCATTCATCAATGTCCAAAGCTTGGAAATAAATGTGCTATTGAAGTTCTTCCACAACTCAAAGACTTGGAAGTAGAATTAAGCAGAATAGAAGCCATTTTTGACAAGGAAAAGTGGATGTCAACTTCCAAGAAGGTAATAATATTCTACATTATTCACTTTTATTGATTATTTTGGTAGATAAATTATGTCTTCGATTATGTTTTTATTTAGGGAGGTTGAAACTCTTTTTGCTTGAAATTTTTTTATTTCAATGTTTTGGTAATGAGAAAAAGTGCAGATAAAGTCTAATAAGAAAACGTGGAAGAGAAAGAAAAAAAAAGAATGAAGTAATGTTTGAGAGTACTTATATCTTCTTTTTCCATAAATACTTTTGAATCCTTTCACTAATTTTTTTTTGTTGTTGTATTAGGAAACATAATACTCAATTAAAAGAGAATTTACCATCAGCAGCACATTCTACCTTTTGTATTATATTTGTAGCATAATTTTTAAAATAATTCATCTATAGCATATTTATTTCTATCACTCACCTAGTGATAGAACTCAATTTAGATTTCTATCACTGATAGAAAACTTAAGGAGTGATAGAATGAGTCTATCATTGATTGAATTCTATCACTGATAGAACTCAACAAGTGATAAAAGTCAATTTAGATTTTCTGCTACAAATGAAATTATTTTAGATTTTGTGCTATAGATGGAAATATTTTACCTTTTTTTGTTATACATGCAAAATCCCCCAATTAAAATGTTTGCTTGCTTGATGCATCACTTGCAATGTGAGCCAAAATTTGATTTCTTTTTAGTTCCTCCAAATATATAATCTTAGTCTTAAAATACAAGGGAGAGAAGATGGGCAAAAAAGAAGTGAAGAATTTTAATTGTTTCACATTCTTTAAGGCTTCTTTTTTTCCCCCCCTCAAAATCCGAGGTTCGAGACTCAGCTATGACATTACTCCTTCGATGTCTCCCGGTGTTTGACCTAGGGACGGACATGGTTACCCTTGTTTCAAAAAAATATATATACAATATTGCAAAGGTCTTGGTGAATAGATTAAGAAAAGTTCTCCCTTTCACCATGGCAGAAACTCAAAAGAGCCATCATAGCCCTATTGACAAAGCCATCATAGACCCATTGACAAATTTTAGACCAAGAACTAATTAATAATTACGTGATATAGGAGTATAGAAGTAGAAGATGAGACTGTGCTATCTTCAAAGTTGACTTCGAGAAAGCTTATGATCATGTTGGCTAGAATTTATTGGAAAAGGGTTCTAGCTAAAAAAAGGTTTTGATTGTAGACTCAAGCGTGGATTTAAAATGGTGTAAGTTCAGTTAAGTATTCTATTCTGGTAGATGAGAGCCCTAAAGACCAATTTTGCGCTTTAAAAGGTCTCAAAGTGCATCTGATCAACCCGAGTGTTTTTATCTCTAGTTTGCTGACGACACCCTTCTCGATTGTTGGAGGAGGAGACCTTGTTCATTAAGGTGTATAATTTTTGAGTTACAATAATTAGGGATGGGAAGATTCGAACCTATGACATCTTGGTCATTGGGTCTACATTGACGTTGTTGAGCTATTGCTCTTGTTAGCGAGATTCCATCATCTTATTTAAGTCATCTCTTAGGTTAGCCTACCAAGTCGCTATGGGGTGTTTGGATGAGAGTAGTTTCACAAGGAGTTATTTTGAGTGATTAGAATGAGGAGTTATTTTGAGTGATTAGAAATTAGGGTTATGGTAATACCTCATTTACATGTGGATTTTTGAGTTATAAGTAATAACTCGTTTTGATGTGGATTTGTAACCGTTATAGAGACCAATACAGTTGTCGTATTTAATTTATGAGATTGAACACACATATATATAGGAATCAAGAAGCCTTAATCCTATAAGAAAAACTATAAACAACATTCTAATCCTACAAGGAATAATAACTCTAACACTCCCCCTCAAGCTGGAGCAAATATGTCTATTATGCTCAACTTGTTATAGAGTTAACGAAGAAGGATATGGTTCGTTTTGACCATACTTGTGATACTTGTAGTATTCAATATTAACCAAAGTCCTAATCCTATAAGGAATAATAACTCTATTAGGATTTTTGTAGAGGAGTTGCAGCCAATACATAGCTTGTTTTGATTTTGATAAGGATTTCGTAGGAAGAATGCATAAATGAGTTGTTTTGAAATGAAGAGTTATTTTGAGTAATTAGAAATGAGTAGTAAATGTTCATTTGACCCCTACATGAGTTCAATCAAAATGGAACCTATTGCGAATAAAGATGTATAAGAGATTGGCAACTTAGAAGTAAACATTTTTTTTCTCTAAAGCGGTTAAACTAACTCTTATCCAGTCGATTTTAAGTTGGATTCCTACCTAATTTATGTCTATCGTTAGAATTTTGGGGCTGGTTTATAACAAGATTGAGAAATTGATGTGAGTGTTTTGTGGGGAAGAGAATCGAAAAGGGGTTATGGGGTCATTTGGTAAGATGAGAGCCTTCATGAGGTTATAAAGACAATACAGCTATGGGGTTTGAGTATTTGTAAATTTCAGAATCCATAATAGAACCTTTTTAGCAAAATGGTTGTGAGTGTTTCTTCGATAGTAGGGGTCAATACCTTTTAATGATAAGTACATAATTTCCCTTTTGATTGAACTCGTGTAGGGGTCAATGCATTCTTAGAAATCCATGAAAAGGAATTACGGTTGAATATTCTTTCTTTTCTTGCCTTTTGGATTCGTGGGGGATGAGACTCCTAATATGAAAATGTGAACACTTTGGATAGGGTGGTGATGAGGATGCTCACTTTGATAGGTCCTTGGTCCTTGGTTCTTGGTGTTGGATAGACTTGTAAAACCTCGAAATGATTTGATGCCAATTTGATAAAAGTATCATTGTAATACCAATTTGTTAAAAAAACTTGAATGGCGAATAAAAAAAACACAAATAGAATAAGGCACTCACAAATTCTATAAACACACTCTACAACTTTCACTTCCTATATCTTTACTTTGCTTATAAGCACTCTATTTATAACAAAAAAATTTCCCATTAATTCTTAAATTAAATGATCCACCAATTCCTTAATAGCTCCTAAATTGACAACCCATTAATTACTTCATAAAATCTCAACTAATTATGTTTAAAAAATAATAATAAATTTATATTTGAAGTTTATTTAACAAACCTCCCACATAAACTTAAATGCTTCTACCATCTGTCATGTCAATCATCTTCTTGAATTTGTCGAATAAAACCTTCAATAACGGTTTTGTAAAAATATCCGCAACTTGATTATGGCAACCTTCAACGCCTTCTAATGCGAATAAATTGGCTCTTCCATAAACCAACTAACAATGCTAACACCTAATGTGAGATACGTTCTCGCAACGGGAGCAAAAACTTTGTTATAGTTAATTTCCGCTTTCTACTTATATACCTTTGCAACGAGTTGCGCCTTGTAGTGCTCTATCTTCCCTTGCTCATTCATCTTTTTCTTGAATACCCAATTCACTCCAATAGGCTGACTTACTTTCGACAATTGTATCAGCTTCCATGTATCATTGTGCTCAATCAAATTAATGTCCTTATCCATGGAAGCTTGCCACTTCTTGTCTTGCACTGCTTCCTCAAAGTTAATGATTTCTCATATCGCCAACAGCATATACTAGATGTACCTCATTTTTCGCACTGTACAAATCTTACAAACGCCGCATAGGTTGTTGCGATTCATCTTTATCATAGGTAATTTCAGCATCTATTTGTTTACTTGTGGATGTAACAACTAGCAATTCTCCGACTTTGATGCTGACTTCCATCAAATTGTTCAAGTCCCATTCACTTTCTTCATTTACTCACAAATCATGACTCACCATCACCTTCTTTTGATTAGGTCAAGATGTTTGTTCACTTTTGTTTTCTCATCATACCCAATAAAAACATACTTCTTGCTTTTATTTTCAAGCTTCGTTCTTCGCTGATCCAGTACGTGTGCATAAGCAACACTACCAAACACTCTAAGATGCAACACTATTGGCATTTGTCCGCTCCATATCTCTTACGGTGTTTTATCATCTAACGTTCAATGTGGACATCGATTTTGAATATAGACTGCGTACTGCATAGCTTGCGCTCAAAACTCTTTAGGCATCCTTTTACTCTTCAGAAATGCTAGAACCATGTTAAGAATGATCATGTTCTTCCTCTCGGCCACACCATTCTGTTGAGGAGTGTATGGTACGGTTAGAAATCGCTTTATGTCTTGCTCCTTGCAATCTTCCATAAAATTCACCGAAGTGTATTCGCACCTCTATTAGATCGTACAACTTTAATCTTTCTACCAGTTTCCTTATCCACCTTCACCTTGAATTTTTTGAATGCCTCGAATGCTTCTAAATTTTCTTTCAAAAAATAAACCCAAATTTTCTGTGAGAAATCATCAATGAAAGAAATGAAATATATGTTACCGCTCGAAGATCCGGGGGTAATTGATCTGCATATATCGGTATGTTATAAAACGGAAATCAACAATCAATAACGAAGAAAAAGAAATCGCAAAAGAGGAAGAGAAGCAGAAATCACACCTTGTCTTGCCTTAGTGCGTTCAAGGCATAAATGCATTAGTGCGAGACCCCCGACTACTAATCGTGGGGCATTAGTGCGTTCAAGGCATAAATGCAACAAATCTCCACCTTGCCTTAAACTCTGCTTCAGATGCAACAGATTGTACCAGCAGTATACCAGATGTTCTTAGAATAATAATAAATTTATGGGAGGATTTTGGATTTTAGAATTTCTTGTTATTATTCATCTAATTTATTTCTTTACCATCTTAATTGATGTGGGATAACTTATAGTTGGAGCAAATTATTTATAATAGATGACATTCATTTCTCCTCTGTTAGGGCTAATATCAAGATTCTTCTCTGTTATTGCCCAAGGTGTTTTTCTTTTGTGGATGATGAGTGATAATGGGGCATTTCTTGTAATTAGTATTGGTTTCTTCCATTCTTTTCCTTGCCCTTGGTTTCTTTTTCAACTTTGTTTTTTGTTGCCTTGCTTTTGTTCTTTCATTCTTCTCAATAATATTTGAACTGAGATTCAAATAGGTCCAATGTATGTATTTTAGTGGTAGATATTAAATTTTTGGTTAAAATATCATTTTGGTCCCTCGACTTTGAGGTTTGTTCCATTTTGGTCCCTCGACTTTCAAATGTCCAATTTTAGTCCCTCAACTTTGTTGTTTGTCCAATTTTGGTCCCTCAACTTTCAAATGTCCAATTTTGATCTCTCAACTTTCCTATTTGTCCAATTTTGGTCCCTCAACTCTCAAATGTTTTCAAATTTGGTCCTTAGACTATAAAAAAAGTTCAAAAATTGTCCTTTGGTCAAATGAATTTTTTATCACTCCTAAATTATTTTTTCTCTCTTTCATCTTTCATAATTTCTCTCTCTAAAAATTTTACCTCTCTTCAATCCACCTCTCTTCCCCATTTTTCTTTTCTCTTTTTCTTCTTTATTTTCTTTCTTTTTCTTTTTTGTTCCATGATAGACTATGAATTTTAGAAAACAAAAAGTGACAAATCAAATTAGGAAAATTATTATCTCTTCCCTTCTTTTCTTTTCTTTTCTTTTTTTTTTCTTTTTTTTCTTTCTTTTTCCATGGTAGACTATGAATTTTAGAAAACAAAAAGTGACAAATCAAAGTAGGAAAATTATTATTTAGAAAAATTATCTCATGTTAAATAATTTGATGAGATGAATTGAGGAGAGAATAAGAGAAAAAAAAGAAGAGAAGAGGATTAGAGAGGTGGATTTAAGAGAGATAAAACTTTTAGAAGGAGAAATGATGAAAGATGGAAGAGAGAGAAAAAAAATTTAGGAGTGAGAAAAAAATTTATTTGACAAAAGAACCATTTTTGAATTTTTTTGATAGTCTAGGGACTAAATTTGGACATTTGAAAGTCGAGGGACCAAAATTGGACAAACAGCAAAGTCAAGGGACCAAAATTGAACAAACTACAAAGTCAAGGGACTAAAAATGAACATTTGAAAGTCTAGGGACCAAAATGGAACAAACCCCAAAGTTGAGGGACCAAAATGGTATTTTAACCTAAATGTTTTAGTACAACTGGGGTTGAGGAACTCGAACCATAGACTTCTTGGTTGTTTATACATTCAGTTTGCAACTGAGCTATGAATGGTAGGCTGCTGAAGAAGGAAACACTTTTTTTATTTGCTTCAACTGAGCTATTTTCCTTAAATCTTGACTGATAGAATTCTTGTTTTATAGGATGAGAATCTAGCATAACTCTAGTGGCATGATGTAAGACTTGGTAATCAAAATATTAGAAATTCAAATCTCTCTGATTTAAATATTGTTGAATTAAATAAAGTCATAATTTAATTTTGCTTTCCTGCTTACATATATTAAAGTAAGTTGGTTCTTATCCAGTTGCACCAACAAGATCATTGTTGACATCTAACAAGAGCATAATTGGATAGTTGAATTGAACTTCAATTATTATTAAAACTATCGTAAAAGAAAAAGAAAAAAAATTATCTCTTGCAATTTGCAACTTTTTTGCCTGCCACTCCTATCACAGAAAAACTTTTTTGCCTCCCACTATATCTCTTAATGCCTTAGCAATGCCAAATTGTGGTAATATCGAAAATTGAATAATTTAAGCCGTGTTTGATAACCATTTTGTTTTTTAGTTTTTGGTTTTTGACATTTAAGTCTACAACAACTATCTTATCATATGTTTTTTCTTATATAATATCTACATCTTATCTATATTTATAGAAATCAAACTAAAATTTGGAAACAAAAAAAAAGTCGTTTTAAAAATTTTGTTTTTGTTTTTGAAATTTGGCGAGCATTCTTAAGTAAAAATGAATACATTGTAACAAAGATGGAATATATTGTAGGAAATTTGAGTAAAATTAGCTTAGATTTTCAAAAACAAAAAACCAAACGATTATCAAACAGAGACTTAGGAACTACTTAGATATAGAGCACCATTCCGCAGATTTCAAGTTAAAATTCTCCCATAGATATTAGTGATGAGCTCCAACCGTTGATTGCCTGTTTTAAAAAAAATTTCCTGAAGATTTGATTGTTAGCTAATCTATAAAGTTGAAATAAAAACAAAACCATATTATTATAAGCATAAAAGATGATAAACATGAGGGACCTTTTTTTGAAACATTTTCTTATCTCAATGATAAAAGTAAGGCTCTTCCATGTGCTGAAATGACAAAACATGATGTGCCTTCTTCTTCCTCCATTATTGTAATTTGCAGCCTCTGTTTACTCATTTATTCACTGCATCTGCTTCAACTTTGTCCATTCTCTGATCTTTTCATTTCTCTCTGTGATCTTGGTAATCTGCTCTTATACAAGATTATTCTTGTATTGTTAAAATCAGGTACAACATTTCATCTCTTCACATTTGCCATCTTTTATTTTTATTTTCTTATCCATTTCTTTTACATATTGCTTTTCCTCTTTGCTTTAAGTGGAATTATTTTTAAACTTTTGCTTCTTTTTTTTTTTTTTTTGGTTCCAGATACTTCTTGTGTGGTTTTTGTGGGCTTGAGATTTCTACCGAGGAACTGTTTCTAAGTTCGCCAGAATTTCAGTTCAGGTTCACTCGTTTTCAATATTTCAGATTTTGAATCATTTCTTTAGTTCCTTTCTTTTTAAAGCACAAATATAAGGGAATGGAAATTCTTTGTTCTGTTGTTGGAAAAATTGTTGAACTCACTGTTGAACCTATTAGACATCAGTTAAGTTATCTATGTTTCATCAGAGACAACACTGAAAAGCTCAAAGGTCACATTGAATTGTTAAAGGAAACTAGAGAAACCGTGCAACGCATGGTATATGATGCAAGAAGAAATGCTGAAGACATAAAACCTGGTGTTCAAAGTTGGTTGATTAAGGTTGATGCAATAATTGAAAGATCTGAGTTAATACTAACCAATGAAGGGCAACTCTGTTTGAATTTGGTTCAACGTCACCAATTAAGTAGAAAAGCTGTAAAGATGGCTAATGAGGTCATTGAGATGAAGAATGAGGGGAACTTTGATAGGGTCTCTTACAGTGTAGTTAAGTATGAGAGTCCATTAACAAAAACTTCAAATTTTTTCAACTTTGAATCAAGAAGGTCAACTAAAGAACGAATCATAGATGCCCTTGTGGATGATAATGTCAACAAAATTGGAATATATGGAATGGGGGGTGTTGGAAAAACAATGATTGTTAAAGAAATTTTGAGAGAAGTTATGGAGAAAAATTTATTTGATGAAGTGGTAATATCGACTATCAGTAAGACACTAGATTTGAAAGGAATTCAAGGAGAACTAGCTGAAAAGTTAGGTCTCAAGTTAGAAGAAGACGCTATCGAAGGAAGAGCACTTAAGCTACACAAGAGGTTGATGATAGACAAAAGGTCTTTGATTGTGTTTGATGATATCTAGGAACCATTTGATTTGGAAACGATAGGTATTCCTAGTGATGTAGATCACAAAGGATGTAAGATCCTATTTACCTCTAGAGATAAACATACACTCTCGAATGATATGTGTATCGATTCGAATTTTGAGATGAAAGTTTTATGGGAAGATGAGGCATGGAGTTTGTTCTAAATGATTGTTGGTGAAACGATTGAAACAAATGATTTGAAACCCATAGCTATTCAGATAGTGAGAGAATGTGCCAATTTGCCTATTGCTATTATTACAATTGCTAAAGCATTAAGAAACAAACCTACCTCTATTTTGGAATGATGCCTTAAATCAACTAAGTAAACCTACTTCTATGAATATCAAGGGAATGAATAAGAAAGTGTATGCTTCACTAAAACTAAGCTATGATCAACTAGAATGTGAGAAGGCTAAGATGCTACTTTTACTTTGTAGCATGTTTCCAGAAGACTTTCCAATTGATGTGCAACACTTGCATATATATGCTATGGCTTTCGATATACTACATGGTGTTGACACTATGGCACAAAGGTGACATAGGATAACAAAATTGTTGATGATCTTATATCTTCTTGCTTGCTTCTAAACTATGTTAGTGATTATGATACTCCAAAATACAAGAATGATCATGTAAAAATGCATGATCTAGTTCGTGATGTAGCCATATTAATTGCATCTAAGGATAATCACATTCGTACATTAAGCTATGCGAAAAACTCAAATGAATGGGAAGAACATGAAGTGACAGGTAATTACACTGCAATGTTTTTAGATGTTAAAGCCTGTCAAAGCCTTCCCGAAAAATTCATGTTGCCCAAGATTCAACTATTAATATTAGTTGGAAGAAATCCCTTTGTTGTTCAATATTTACCGAGAAATTGTTTTGAAGAAATGAAGGAGCTCAAAGTCTTAGAACTACGATTGATGAAATTTTCATTATTTTCACAGTCACTCGACTCATTCACAAATGTTAGATCATTGTATTTGTTTCATTGTGAAATAAAGAACATTGATATGATTGGTCAGTTAACAAGCTTGAAGTTCTTAGTTTTCGAGGATCCAACATCACTCAGATTCCTGTGGCCATAAGTCAATTGACACAGCTTAAAGTATTAGATTTGTCATCTTGTCGTCAACTAAAGGTAATTCTACCTAATATTCTTTCAAAGTTGACAAAATTGGAAGAGTTGAACTTGAATACTTATAATGGATGGGAAGGGGAAGAATTGAATAGAGAAAGAAAGAATGCTAGTGTTTGGGAATTAAAGAATTTGTCAGCCTTGTCTACTTTATGTTTATGCATTAAAGATGAAAAAGTTATGACAAAACAGATGCCTTCAATGAAGTTCAATTTAGAAACATTTGACATTTCTATTGGTTTTCCACATGAATTAACTAATGATCACCACAAAATCATTAGAAAGAAGTTGTGTTTGCAGATAAAATCAGACTTGTGTATGAATGATAGGATGAAGACGTTGATGAATATGTCAGAAAAACTACATTTAGAAGGGTCATTTAGTGCAAAGATGTTTCGCATTGGATTAGATGAAAATGAGACCTCACTTGTGAAATATCTCGACCTTTATAATATTGATGGATTAGAACATGTCATCCACGAGCAGAAATACCCATTTCGAAAAACCTTGTTGAATTTGGTGCATTTATATTTGAAAGGATTGAAGAATTTGGAGTGTATAATTTATGGGCATGATAGAAAATATCCTTTCAACAAGTTGAAGTTCGTAAAAGTGGAAGGCTGTAAAAAATTGAGAAATCTTTTTTTTAATTGTATTGGGGATGACATGTGGAATCTTGAAAAGCTTGAGATCAAGAATTGTGAGATGATGGAAGTGATCAGTGTGATGGCAAATGAAGTGGAAACTGACAAATTTGAGTTTACTCGTCTAAAGATCTTACGGTTATGCTATTTACCACAACTTAAAACGTTTAACTACGAAATTGAAAAGGGTGGAACAAGCAACTGTATCAACATCGATTCATTTTTCACTGATGAGGTGAGTTCACTATTTCTAAACATTTTTTATTTGTTTCATATATATTTCTAACTTTCTTTCTTCCTTATCTCTTTTTTAATTCTTCCTTATTATTATGAAAATGACAATCAACAACCAAAACGAGGATAATGAAAATGAAAAAGAAGAAGAAACAACACCGAGAAATTTAAGTGGTTTCACTAATGTTGTGTTAGCTAGTCCACGGATAGAGAGAGAACAGAATTCTATTAATTCGAGTTTATATATTCATTCTCATTAAACCCTGTTACAAATGCATAAACGAAGAACAGAATGCGCAACAAAATCCAGATGCGTAAACACACGCGCAACGCGCAACGCACAACAGGATTGGGGCGCGCTTACGCTGTAGAGTTCGAAATGCAGACTGCATTGCTACAATGTGGAAATCGTTTACAAATCGGAGACCCGCGCTCGATGACTGGGCAGCGAGACCCCTACTAACTAATCGCAGGGCAATCAGTCGTTCAAGGCATATCGCAACACTTATCATGGTTGCTTCCCTCATATTTAATTATTATTAAACAAATTTATAAGTTACTTTCTTCATATTTAAATATTATTAAAATTAACGATAAATTTATAAGTTTGGTTCCTATGATTCGAAGAAAGTTAGGGTTTAGTGTTCAAGATTTCAAAAACTAGAATTAGTCCATATAGTTTAAAGAGAGTTAAACTTTAGTCCCTATGGTTTTAGAAACTAGAAGCTTAGTCCCTAGCTATGGTTTGGTAAAACCTAAAAAATAGTCGTTTTAGTTCCTAATTGTTAGTGAATTAAGTATTTGAAAATTAGTTGTTTATGTGTCAATAATGAAATTGTGAATTAATTGATCGACTGAACAAAACAATTACATCAATTATGCATAATTAATAAGCTTCCACGTATTTAATTCGCCATGATTAGGAATAACAAGGGCTATATTTCAGGTTTCATCAAACCATAAGATTAAATTCTAGTTTTTAGAATTATAAAGACTAAATTCTAATTTTTTTTAAATCATAAGGACTTAATTCTAGTTTTTAAATTATAGAAACTAAAGTCTAACTTTCTTTAAATTACAAGACCAAATTTTTAGTTAATTATGTCCTTTTTATTTATGTTTAATTTTTTATTTTCATCCACAAAATTACAATGGATAAAAGTCCTTTTTTATTTTTTTATTTTTTTTTTGAGAACCAATGGATAAAAGTCTTACATCATTGTGAGAATATAAAGATGAGAGATATTCTTCTAAAAAAAATTCTTAAGATGTGAGATATATATATATATATTACGTCTTCCTTCTAGGCTCTTCATCAAATCATAAACCTTTCGTGTAAATCTAGTTGACTGCATATTTTTAGAGGATGTATAATTGATAAACCAGCTTACTCATAGTTTAGCTTATTATTCCTAAACGGTGTCGTTTTGTATAGCCTAGAGTTTGTTTGTATTATCTGCTACGTGTCAATATCTCAATTGTTGGGAAATATTCCCCTCTCTGTTTTTTTGGTTATAAAACCATCCTCAATCAATGAAATCATTACCGATCATTTCTGCAAGAATTTTCTCTCTGGTTTTGCTGAGTGTATTTTTCATTTTGCTCTCTCTTTGCATTTTGTTACTATAACTAACTCTATGATACTGTTGTTACAAACAAAAGTTTGTTGAGTCAGTTGTTTTTCATTGAAATTTTGTTATTTATGGTCCCCTTCCATAAATTCAATTAAGTTTAACATAATACATAGATGTCTTGTTACAATATATTGATGAGAGTGGTTTTTTATTTTTATTTTTAATCTGGTTACCATGCGATACATGATTACACTAGAGTACTACTCTTTTCGGTGGGAGTGGCGGTGGCTGTACAAGTTAAATTAACATATATGTCCATTGCAGGTATCCCTTCCAAATTTAGAGGGATTGAGAATTGAACATGCCAACAATTTAAAGATGCAGATATGTGGCAATGTACCACTTTCCAATTCATTCTCTAAGCTCATAAAAGTATATATTGATTCTTGTAACAATCTTCAAAGGGTGTTTTCTTGGAAGATAATGTGCATACTTACATGCCTTAAAAGTATCAAGATTAAGAATTGCAATTTACTAGAGGAAATATTTGAAGTGCAAGAGACAAATGTTACAAATGGAAGTGGTGCTTTGCTCCCTCAATTGAGGAAATTGAAATTATATAATCTGCCAAACCTCCGGTATGTATGGAGTGAGGATCCTTCGGAATTTCGATTTTTTAAGAACATGGAAACTCTATCCATTCATCAATGTCCAAAGCTTGGAAATAAATGTGCTATTGAAGTTCTTCCACAACTCAAAGACTTGGAAGTAGAATTAAGCAGAATAGAAGCCATTTTTGACAAGGAAAAGTGGATGTCAACTTCCAAGGTAATAATATTCTACATTATTCACTTTTATTGATTATTTTGGTAGATAAATTATGTATTCGATTATGTTTTTATTTGGGGAGGTTGAAACTCTTTTTGCTTGAAATTTTTTTATTTCAATGTTTTGGTAATGAGAAAAAGTGCAGATAAAGTCTAATAAGAAAACGTGGAAGAGAAAGAAAAAAAAAGAATGAAGTAATGTTTGAGAGTACTTATATCTTCTTTTTCCATAAATACTTTTGAATCCTTTCACTAATTTTTTTTTGTTGTTGTATTAGGAAACATAATACTCAATTAAAATGTTTGCTGGCTTGATGCATCACTTGCAATGTGAGCCAAAGTTTGATTTCTTTTTAGTTCCTCCAAATATATAATCTTAGTTCTTAAAATACGAGAGAAGATGGGCAAAAAAGAAGTGAAGAATTTTAATTGTTCCACATTCTTCAAGGCTTCTTTTTTTTTTCCCCCCCTCAAAATCCCAGGTTCGAGACTCAGCTGTGACATTATTCCTTCAATGTCTTCCGGTGTTTGGCCTAGGGACGGGCATGGTTACCCTTGTTTCAAAACAAAATATATACAATATTATTGCAAAGGTCTTGGCGAATAGATTAAGAAAAGTTCTCCCTTTCACCATGGCAGAAACTCAAAAGAGCCATCATAGCCCAATTGACAAAGCCATCATAGCCCCATTGACAAATTTTAGACCAAGAACTAATTAATAATTACGTGATAGAGGAGTATAGAAGTAGAAGATGAGACTATGCTATCTTCAAAGTTGACTTCGAGAAAACTTATGATCATGTTGGCTAGAATTTATTGGAAAAGGGTTCTAGCTAAAAAAAGGTTTTGATTGTAAACTCGAGCGTGGATTTGAAATGGTGTAAGTTCAGTTAAGTATTCTATTTGGGTAGATGAAAGCCCTAAAGACCAATTTTGCGCTTTAAAAGGTCTCAAAGTGCATCTGATCAACCCGAGTGTTTTTATCTCTAGTTTGCTGACGACACCCTTCTCGATTGTTGGAGGAGGAGACCTTGTTCATTAACGTGTATAATTTTTGAGTTACAATAATTAGGGATGGGAAGATTCCAACCTATGACCTCTTGGTCATTGGGTCTACATTGATGTTGTTGAGCTATTGCTCTTGTTAGCGAGATTCCATCATCTTATTTAAGTCATCTCTTAGGTTAGCCTACCAAGTCGCTATGGGGTGTTTGGATGAGAGTAGTTTCACAAGGAGTTATTTTGAGTGATTAAAATGAGGAGTTATTTTGAGTGAGTATAAATTAGGGTTATCGTAATAGCTCATTTAAATGTGGATTTTTGAGTTGTAAGTAATAACTCGTTTTGATGTGGATTTGTAACCGTTATAGAGACCAATACAGTTGTCGTATTTAATTTATGAGATTGAACACACATATATATAGGAATCAAGAAGCCTTAATCCTATAAGAAAAACTATAAACAACATTCTAATCCTACAAGGAATAATAACTCTAACACTCCCCCTCAAGCTGGAGCAAATATGTCTATTATTATGCTCAACTTGTTATAGAGTTAACGAAGAAGGATATGGTTCGTTTTGACCATACTTGTGATACTTGTAGCATTCAATATTAACCAAAGTCCTAATCCTATAAGGAATAATAACTCTATTAGGATTTTTGTAGAGGAGTTGCAGCCAATACATAGCTTGTTTTGATTTTGATAAGGATTTCGTAGGAAGAATGCATAAATGAGTTGTTTTGAAATGAAGAGTTATTTTGAGTAATTAGAAATGAGTAGTAAATGTTCATTTGACCCCTACATGAGTTCAATCAAAATGGAACCTATTGCGAATAAAGATGTATAAGAGATTGGCAACTTAGAAGTAAACATTTTTTTTCTCTAAAGCGGTTAAACTAACTCTTATCCAGTCGATTTTAAGTTGGATTCCTACCTAATTTATGTCTATCGTTAGAATTTTGGGGCTGGTTTATAACAAGATTGAGAAATTGATGTGAGTGTTTTGTGGGGAAGAGAATCGAAAAGGGGTTATGGGGTCATTTGGTAAGATGAGAGCCTTCATGAGGTTATAAAGACAATACAGCTATGGGGTTTGAGTATTTGTAAATTTCAGAATCCATAATAGAACCTTTTAGCAAAATGGTTGTGAGTGTTTCTTCGATAGTAGGGGTCAATACCTTTTAATGATAAGTACATAATTTCCCTTTTGATTGAACTCGTGTAGGGGTCAATGCATTCTTAGAAATCCATGAAAAGGAATTACGGTTGAATATTCTTTCTTTTCTTGCCTTTTGGATTCGTGGGGGATGAGACTCCTAATATGAAAATATGAACACTTTGGATAGGGTGGTGATGAGGATGCTCACTTTGATAGGTCCTTGGTCCTTGGTTCTTGGTGTTGGATAGACTTGTAAAACCTCGAAATGATTTGATGCCAATTTGATAAAAGTATCACTGTAATACCAATTTGTTAAAAAAACTTGAATGGCGAATAAAAAAAACACAAATAGAATAAGGCACTCACAAATTCTATAAACACACTTTACTTTTTTTCTCAAAAACTTACTCTACAACTTTCACTTCCTATATCTTTACTTTGCTTATAAGCACTCTATTTATAACAAAAAAATTTCCCATTAATTCTTAAATTAAATGATCCACCAATTCCTTAATAGCTCCTAAATTGACAACCCATTAATTCCTTCATAAAATCTCAACTAATTATGTTTAAAAAATAATAATAAATTTATATTTGAAGTTTATTTAACAAACCTCCCACATAAACTTAAATGCTTCTACCATCTGTCATGTCAATCATCTTCTTGAATTTGTCGAATAAAACCTTCAATAACGGTTTTGTAAAAATATCCGCAACTTGATTATGGCAACCTTCAACGCCTTCTAATGCGAATAAATTGGCTCTTCCATTAACCAACTAACAATGCTAACACCTAATGTGAGATACGTTCTCGCAACGGGAGCAAAAACTTTGTTATAGTTAATTTCCGCTTTCTACTTATATACCTTTGCAACGAGTTGCGCCTTGTAGTGCTCTATCTTCCCTTGCTCATTCATCTTTTTCTTGAATACCCAATTCACTCCAATAGGCTGACTTACTTTCGACAATTGTATCAGCTTCCATGTATCATTGTGCTCAATCAAATTAATGTCCTTATCCATGGAAGCTTGCCACTTCTTGTCTTGCACTGCTTCCTCAAAGTTAATGATTTCTGTATCTGCCAACAGACATACTAGATGTACCTCATTTTTCGCACTGTACAAATCTTACAAACGCCGCATAGGTTGTTGCGATTCATCTTTATCATAGGTAATTTCAGCATCTATTTGTTTACTTGTGGATGTAACAACTAGCAATTCTCCGACTTTGATGCTGACTTCCATCAAATTGTTCAAGTCCCATTCACTTTCTTCATTTACTCACAAATCATGACTCACCATCACCTTCTTTTGATTAGGTCAAGATGTTTGTTCACTTTTGTTTTCTCATCATACCCAATAAAAACATACTTCTTGCTTTTATTTTCAAGCTTCGTTCTTCGCTGATCCAGTACGTGTGCATAAGCAACACTACCAAACACTCTAACATGCAACACTATTGGCATTTGTCCGCTCCATATCTCTTACGGTGTTTTATCATCTAACGTTCAATGTGGACATCGATTTTGAATATAGACTGCGTACTGCATAGCTTGCGCTCAAAACTCTTTAGGCATCCTTTTACTCTTCAGAAATGCTAGAACCATGTTAAGAATGATCATGTTCTTCCTCTCGGCCACACCATTCTGTTGAGGAGTGTATGGTACGGTTAGAAATCGCTTTATGTCTTGCTCCTTGCAATCTTCCATAAAATTCACCGAAGTGTATTCGCACCTCTATTAGATCGTACAACTTTAATCTTTCTACCAGTTTCCTTATCCACCTTCACCTTGAATTTTTTGAATGCCTCGAATGCTTCTAAATTTTCTTTCAAAAAATAAACCCAAATTTTCTGTGAGAAATCATCAATGAAAGAAATGAAATATATGTTACCGCTCGAAGATCCGGGGGTAATTGATCTGCATATATCGGTATGTTATAAAACGGAAATCAACAATCAATAACGAAGAAAAAGAAATCGCAAAAGAGGAAGAGAAGCAGAAATCACACCTTGTCTTGCCTTAGTGCGTTCAAGGCATAAATGCATTAGTGCGAGACCCCCAACTACTAATCGTGGGGCATTAGTGCGTTCAAGGCATAAATGCAACAAATCTCCACCTTGCCTTAAACTCTGCTTCAGATGCAACAGATTGTACCAACAGTATACCAGATGTTCCTGATGAAACCAGATGTGTGCGAAAAACGCATACTAGACACAGATGTATTCCTCAAAAAATTCAGATGAATACCAGATCAGATGTATACCAGGTGTACAAAAACTCAGATGTTTTCTTTCTCTGCCTCAGATGGTCCACTAGGGACCTTAGCAACTGTAAACATTCAGCAAGTCCAAGCAATGCTGGAACTTGCCATGCGGAACTGCCTTGGTGAACATATCAGCAGGATTATCAGCAGTGCCCACTTTCAGAACCTTAATCTTTTTCTCATTTCGCAGAAAATGATATCACACATCTATGTGCTTCGTTCTTTCATGATGAACTTGATCCTTCGCAAGGCATATAGCACTCAAACTATCGCAGTACACTACTGCACTATCATGATGCAGACTAAGATCACCGACTAGTCCTTTCAACCAGATTTTCTCCTTAGCAGCTTCTGTCAAAGCCATATACTCTGCCTCAGTTGTAGACAAAGTCACTGTGGACTGCAAAGTAGCCTTCCAACTAACAACAGAACCTCATAGAGTGAAAACATAACCAGTCATTGATCTTCTGCACAACATCTCCAAAGATAGTCCGAGTCGAATAACCCGATTCATCGAGCATTGCGTCTCGTTCCCATAAACAATACCAACATCAGATGTACCTCTAAGGTAGCGGAAAATCCTCTTCACAGCTTGCCAGTGTTCTTTCCCAGGTTGGCCCATATACCGACTGACAACACTAACAACATGTGCGAGGTCAGGTCTAGTGCAAACCATAACATACATTAGGCTACCAACTACACTAGCATAAGGAACACACGACATGTATTCCTTCTCAGCTTCAGATTGGGGTGCAAATTATGAGGATAACCGAATATTTGCAGCACTTGGGGTATCTATAGGCTTCGCTGATGACATGCCAAACCTTTACAAAATCTTCTGAATGTAACCCTTCTGTGACAAGTAGAGTTTCTTCTTTTCTCTTTCCCTATAAATCTCCATACCCAAGATTTTCTGAGCAACACCCATATCTTTCATTTCAAACTTAGCACTCAGCAGATCTTTCAATCTCTGAATATCAGATTTCAGCTTAGCAGCTATGGGCATGTCATCTACATACAGGACAAGATAGATGATCGAACCATCTTTACACTTGTCATGATACACACAACAATCATATGGACTTCTGTTGTAGCCGAGCTCAATCATATAGTTGTCAAACTTCTTGTACCACTGCCTTGGAGATTGCTTAAGTTCATACAATGACTTCTTCAGTTTGCAAACATAGTCTTCTTTTCCAGGACATTGAAATCCTTCTGGTTGGGTCATGTAAATCTCCTCATCCAACTCTCCATGCAGAAAAGCTGTCTTCACATCTAGTTTCTTAAGTTCTAAATTCTGATGTGCCATCATAGCTAGTAGCACCCTGATAAAAGTGTGCCTGACTACTGGTGAGAATATCTCATTATAGTCAACACCCTCCCTCTGAGTGAACCCTCTTGCAACTACACAAGCTTTATACTTTAACCCCTCTGTAGGCGATATTCCTTCCTTTTTCTTGAAGACCCACTTGCAAGTCACAATCTTCCTTTCCTTTGGTCGTTTGACTAACTCCCAGGTCTGATTCTTATCCAGAGATTCCATTTCATCACCCATTGCAGCAAGCCTGTAACGACCCGACCCAAACTAGGGTCTAAACCTAAGTCCTTAACTCACAATGCATGAAAATAGTATTCGCAATCTCGGGCATGTAAATTTAAAACAAAACTCCTTTAAAACAACTCGGAAGAACAAGGTTATAAGAGAGAAATGCATTAAAACAGTCTTAGGGTACCCTAAAGTCAAAACATAAAAACTCGATAAAACAGGTTCCATTTATCACGCCCTTAAATAGTTCATGCAGAAAAAAGAAATTTAGAAGACTCTAAACGAGAATAATGCAATGGTCCCATGGTCATCTTCACTCGTCCGATCACCCATCTCGATACAATCTCGTAGTACTGTGGGATTCCACGATGGAAAGGGTGAGTTTTGCACTCGATGAAGGATTCCCACCTCGGGGTAAAGACATGCATCAGTCAAAAGCATCACGAACATGCAAGATAGCAACATAATCAAGGGGTCCACAAAACCCGAGCTCCTGGGCGAAAAGGGTTAGGAACCATGTCCAAGATCCACGCCACGCAGAGCGGTCTGAGGCCACAAACCAAAGACCTAAAGACCAATAGAGACCACAAATCTCTAAGGCAATGCGGGATACTGCTCCCAGCCGAGGGATCCTGCGAGTAGAGAAGCTCAGTAGCTAAGGGACCACAAATCCCACAGTCTCATACTCACGGTGAGGTGGATCCAAAGACGCTCACCAAAGGGCCACAAACCCAACCACATACCGGAGAGCACCCTAGGCTACTAGTAAAATGCCGACAGGCCGTGAGCCTGGTGGGCCAACCATCCACGGGAACCCGACGGCGAGGGACCACAAATCCCCCATCGAGAACGTGCCGGCCACAAACCATGCACATCCGCTTACTAGTATCCTCTATCCGGTCTCCGTGTCTCGTTTGCGTCCAAACGAAGCACCAAGCCGTGCATCAAACATCATGCAAGCCCCCAATGGGACACAAGGACTGTCATGCGAGACCGACTCTATCAATCAACATACGATGTTCATGCATGTCCATATAATCAACATAATCTACATGCTTGCCTTAACATGATATCAATCATATGTTGCATGCTCTCAATATAATCAATGCAAGCACAAACAACACAGATTATGCCACATCAAACACGTAAGTGAATACAGTCAATCCAACACATGTAATAGCCACGGGCCTCGAGAAGGGGGTAACGGGTCCCTTACCTCTGAATCTCCCAAACAACACTTCAGAATATACTAGAAGCCTCCAGATGCCAAAACACAACTCTGAGCCTGAAACAAGAAAATCAAGTCAAAACTAGCACCTTAGACCATCAAAACGGATCCGAATATCGAATTTATCAAACAGGGAAAAACCTCAAAATGTGTCCCAAGACACTGGCGACCACACGAGCCTCACGAACTCTGCTGGAAAGCGAGAAAATGGTTCGGGTCAAATCTGGTCAATAAAAGTCAATGGGTCAAAACTCTTCTTTTTACCCAAGCCAAACACCCATTAAACTCGAGCCATACAACCACTAAACCCATAGGCAAACACACCTTAATTCACAACTTAGATAAATTTACACCTTTAGCCAAACAAGCTTGACCATTAATTAAATATTCATAACTCCATAAACAAACATCTTTAATCCACGACTTAAATGATTTTAAACCAATGGCCAAACAAGACAAAACCATCACTTGAATATCTTAAAACTAGCAACCAAACATCCCCTAATCTTCATTTAAATAACCTCTCACTTGGAAACAAACACTCTTTATCCATATTTTAAATAGCTTTAAACTTGCAAACAACTAACCTTTATTCCTTATTTAAATAATTATAAACCAAAAGAAACAAACACCACCTATCCATAACTTGAATAGCTTATAACTTTGCAACCAAACAAGCTTAATCTCAACATAAATAACATAAACCAAAGAACCAAACAACCTTTATTCCTCTTTTAAATAGAATAACTCTTGCAAACAAACATCCATTATTCCTTCATTTAAATATCTTAGCACCAACAACCAAACACCTCTTATTCTCAACTTAAATAGAGTTAACCCAACAACCAAACAAGCTAAAACCACCATTTAATTAATCTTAAATCCATTAAAAGACTTAAATCCATAAAAATAGTCATACACCCCCTTCCAAACACTAGTCTTCTTCTTCATTGCAACTAAACCCATTTTGAACCTTAAACCAAAAATGGAAAAAGAGAAGGAACTTCACCTAACTCCGGTGTGGCGAGCTTGGCAATGACGGCTCTAACTCCGACGGCGACGAGCTTGGTCGAACCCCCACACGACGGGCAACTCCCACCTTAACTCGATCTCTCAATGACGACGGCTGCACCACCACCCACACGAACCCAAACTCGCGCATGCATCTTCGCGAACCCAGGCCTCTGACGGCGGCGGCACCACTCGCGACGAACCCATGGTCGAGCGAGAACTCGGGCGGCTAAGCTCTTCGACGGAAACACAGTAACCGTTCGAAACAAAACCCGCGAAACACAACCCCACGCGTCGGCCGCGCATGGCGACAAGAACTGTGCACATGAGACCCACGACGGCGACGCGCTTAGCGAACCAGCGGATGAACCACAAACTTCATGGCGGCGAAATTTCTTGGTGGAGAAGATGAATGAACAAAGAACCTAGGTTTCCCAAATCTCAAAATTCACTTAAATAACAATGGGTAAAAGACCAACTTGCCCCTAACTTTGAACTTAACTTCAAAATGCCCTTTTAAACCTTTTTATTATAATAAATCAACAAAATGGGGTTGTTACAAAGCCACTTTTCTGACTCACTACATGAAACAGCATCTTTATAGGTAGACGGTTCATACGTGTCCACCTCTTCAGCGACTTGCAGTGCATAAGCAACCATATCTGACAGGAGCTCTAACTCCTGTTCTTCTAGCTCTATCAAGAGCTATACTCGGATTTCTAATTTCCATACTAGAAGATTGACCAGTGATATCAGTTTCTGTAGCAGTATCTAGATCTGGCTGATCAAGCAAAATCGACTGATCATTAGGCATATCTGGCTCATTTGTAGCATGTTGATCTAATTCTCCACCTTGGTGTTGTAATTCATCTCTGCTGAGTGAATTCGGCTCACACCGCTTATCAACACTCGCTATTGTTCCTCGCAATCGTGGGATCGCACAATGGAGTTAAATATAGAATTCTCATCAAAAGTAACATTTCGACTGAGAATAACTTTGTTCTCAAAAGGAGACCATATCCGGTATCCCTTAACTCCAGTTCCATAACCTACAAAAACACCCTTCTTCGTTCTTGGCTCTAACTTGCCCTCACTAACATGGTAGTAAACATTACAGCCAAAAACTTTTAATAAAGAGTAATCTGCAGGCTTACCAGACCATACTTAGTATGGTGTTTTACAGTCAATACCTGTATGAGGCCCACGGATGATCAGATAGCACGATGTATTTACTGCTTCTGCCCAAAATCTTCTTTTTAACCCAGCATTTGAGAGCATGCATCTTGCCCTCTCCAGTAAAGTTCGGTTCATACGTTCTGCAACACCATTCTGTTGAGGTGTGTGCCTGATAGTATGATGTCGAACAATTCCTTCAGTTTTGCAGAATTCATCAAATTCATAATTACAGAACTCAAGACCGTTATCAGTTCGAAATCTCTTGACCTTCTTTCATGTTTGATTTTCCACTCGAACCTTCCACTGTCTGAAATTTTTGAAGGCTTCATTTTTGTGCTTCATCATGAAAATCCAAGTCATTCTTGAAAAATCATCAATAATTGACAAAAAATACTTGCTACCTCCAACTGATTCAACTCGAGAAGGACCCCAACAGTCAGCGTGGATATAATCAAGTGTACCCTTGGTATAGTGGACTCCCTTTGGAAACTTGCTACGGTGTTGTTTCCCAAATACACAGTGTTCACAAAACTCCAAGTTCTGCACTTTGTGTCCACATAGAAGATCTCTCTTCGACGAGATCACGCATACCTCTTTCACTCATGTGACTAAGTCTCATGTGCCATAACTTAGTCATGTCCTCTTTCTGAACTACAGCCGATGCCACTGCAGCAAACCCCGTCAACGTTGAACCTGCCAGAAAATACAGCGTTCCACGTTTTGTACCTTTCAGAACTACTTTTGAATCCTTGCAAACATACATGACTCCACCTTCACCTCTGAAACTGAAACCCTTAGTGTCGAGAGTACTGAGAGATATTAAACTCTTTGTCATTGATTGAACATGCCTGACATCATTCAAAATGTAGAATAACCCGTCGTGCGTTCGTATCCTGATTGAGCCAATCCCAACTACCTTGCAGACTGCACTATTTGCCATTGACACATTGCCACCATCAATCTGCTCCTATGTTGAAAACCACTCTCTGTTCGGACACATGTGATACGAAGCACCTGAATCGAGGACCCACACACCTTTAGAGGAGGTGTGATCATTTGCAGCTAGGGCCAGATCTTTTTCTGAGCTGCCATCAACCACTGCTATGGCTGCTGTACCTTCATTTTTATCAAAGTTGGTAGTCATTATTGCCGTGATACCACGCTTCCAATGTCCCTTCTTCTTGCAGTAAGCACAAGTATCGTTTGCCCTGGAATTATACTTCTTCGAGCCTTTAGAATTTGGGGCAAATTCCTTTGGCTTTTTCTTTCCAGGCTTTTGAACCTTGCTCCATGTTGCAAAAATGCAGACTGCACGATCCACTTTCATTTGTACCAACGACCTGTGGGCGGTCCTCTCTAGTAAGTAGAGCATTCTTTACTTCATCTAAAGACAGTGTATCCTTGCCAGATATAAACGAGCCTACGAAAAACTCATACGATAGCGGCAACGACACCAACAGAATTAAAGCGGCATCTTCATCATCAACCTTAATTTCGATATTACGCAGATCCATTAATATCGTATTTAGTTTATCAAGATGATCTTTCGAGCGCGCATTTCGGACATACTGAGGCTGAATAACCGTTGCTTCAAAAACAACTTCTTGGTCAAAGATTTTGTCATATACAGACTCTCGAGCTTCAACTACTAATCGTGGGGCATTAGTGCGTTCAAGGCATAAATGCAACACGGTATAAATCATCTCGAGTGGTTGCTTCGCCGGATATTCTGCTTTCTTCAGAAACGAGGTTCTCACATGCTTGTTGAACATGTATTCTTCGTAGTTCATTTCAGGTAGCCCGTGCACCATATCTTTCTTCGCTAACTCTTTTAGTATACCATAATGGAGGTGACTGAAACAAAGATGCCACAGCAATGTTTTATCTTCTACATCGACTCGCAAACACTTTTCTTGTACGCTTCTCAAATTCAATTTGTACATGCAATTTCTTCACATCTCAACTTGAGCAATCAAATGCTCTTGCTTGTTCTTCAAGTGTAACAGTCGGTCTTTCTAGAATATAGAATAATCTTTCTCTATCAGTTGCCCCAAACTCAAATTATTTGTTTTGAGATCTAGTACATAATAAACATCTTAGATTGACCTTGTTACACCATTCTTTTACAAATAAAAAATCGTACCTTTGCTTTTTAACTCTACTTTTGGCGCATCGCTAAAACATAAATGACCATCTTCTATTTTTTGCATCTCTTTAAATAGATGCTCGTGACTCCACATATGGTTGGTTCCTCCGAGTCGAGATACCACAAACTATCATTGTTGGTGCTCCATTCTTTATGCGCCATCAAAACAATGTCTTCATTTGCATCGCCTTTTAAAGCTAGGTTGCTTGTTTTTCAACTTTTTTATCTACTCGGAAATTTCTCTTAAAATGCCCTTCTTGACCACAATTGTAGCATTTTTCGAAATAACAATCACTCGCATAGTGACCATACTTGTGACACTTGTAGCATTCAATATTGGACTTATTCGATCTACCGCCTCTCTCTTTTGCACCAATTTGCATTGCTCGACTGTCCATTCTTTTCATTATTGTCTCTTTGACCACTACAGCCACTTCCACAGCTTCCACACCTTGGTTTGAAGCTCTTTCTCTAGCGTTTCCTCCTTATTCTTATGTTGCTCATATGCCTTGAAAGAACCATCAAGCTCGTCAACATTGAACGTCGCAAGATTCTTTTAAAATTCTATTGTGCACACTACATTCTTGAAATTATCCATCAATGATTTCAAAATCTTCTCAACTACTCGCGCATCGGTTATCTTTTCTCCATTGCGATTGAATTGATTTACTACCATCCACCATCTGCACTCGTGTGATGGACTCAGATACACTTTCTTACTCCTTCCTCTTTATGCTCTCCAACTCGGCGGGAAGAGTCTCGAGACGCACCTGCTTGACTCGGTCGGCTCCTTTGAACACATTTTCTAAAGTGTCCCATGCTTCTTTTAAAGTTGTTGCACTCGCAATCTTCTCAAAGCCCGAATTCGTCAACTACATGGAACAACATGTACAATGTCATTTTATCCTTTGATCGCGTCTCTTTCAATACTTTGATTTGATTCACCGTATAATCCATGGTATCAACTAGTTCCACAAAACCTTTTTCGACCAGTTCCCATTCATCATGAGATCTGATAAGAGCTTTCATCTAGATGCTCTAATTCCCGTAATTCGCCTTTGACAATTGTGGCAGCGACATTTGATCTGTCACGTTCGTCATCGGCTTTGATACAAATTTGTAGAACCTCAAAACACTCTAATACAAATTTGATAAAAGTATGGCTCTGATACCAATTTGTTAAAAAACGTAAATGGTGAATAAAAAAACACAAATAGAATAAGGCACTCGCAAATTCTCTAAACATACTTTACTTTATTTCTCAAAAACTCTCTCTCCAACTTTCACTTCCTTTTTCCACACTTTTCTCTATGGAATAAGCACTTCATTTATAGCTTATTACAAACTTGGCCTATAGGCTCTTACAATTTCTTAAATTAAAGGATCCACTAATTTCTAAATTAGCTCCTAAATTTAAAATCCATTAATTCCTTAATAAGAGGTCAAATAATTACATTTAAAACAAAATATAAAATTTGCATTTAAAGTTTATTCAACAAGACTGCTATTTTGCATAAGGGATGTTGATCATTAGGATCATGTCTTGTGATATTGCGATACGTTCTGCAATTTTGTGGGATTTTGAGAGGCAGAAATAATAGAATCTATCAAGGGGCCGAGATATCTCTGAATGATATTTGTTCCTTCATCTGTGATTTAGTTTTATATTTGTTTTGTAATTGTTCATTAGGCCAGATTATTCTTGATTGGAACCTGTTCTTGTAATTGGCTCCATCTTCTTTGTAATTGGGGCTCTCTTTTTGTATGCATGTATATAATCTTCTTTTTTTTATAATCTCAATAGATTATGAATTTGATTAGTAAACATAATCTATTTTGGACCTTAATTAACTAAGTTCTTGATGATCAGGTTGAGACTATACAACCCATAGATGGTTTCGAGTGGTTTTCCAAGCTGAAATCTTTAAAACTACATGGTACTCTAGATTACAACTTAACTCGCTTGCCAACAGAAATTTTACAAATATTGCCATGTCTTGAGAGCTTTGAAGTGAGAAATGCCTTGATCGAAGAAATAATCCTCAACGAGAGATCGATTCGTGTGCAAGAACGCCATCCCGAATGTGCAAGATCTGAACTTTTACGGACGTGGTACTTATCTAAACTGCCTAAGCTTAAGCATTGTTGGAAAGAAGGCTCACAAAATAATACCTCATTACAACATTTGATTTATCTACACATATCAAAATGTGGTGTATTGAATAATTTGGTGCCATCATCAGTGTCTCTTAGAAACTTTATGATACTTAGAGTGGATCGTTGTCATAGGCTGACCCATTTGCTAAATCCTTTTGTGGCAAGAACCCTAGTACAGCTTCAAGTTCTGCATTTAGTACAATGCAAAATGATGACTACTATAGTTGATGTTGGAGGAGTTGAAGAAGGAAATGAGGAAATTGTATTCAACCAACTGCACACCTTAGTACTTAGAAAGCTTCCTAAATTGACAAGCTTTCATTTTGGGAGATGCAACATTAAATTCCCATGTTTGAACCATGTACACATTGATGATTGTCCAGAAATGAAGGTCTTGTCCCTCGGAACGGTAAGCACGCCGCTTTTGAAATCGGAAAAAACTATATTATGTAATGATTATGGACGTTTCGATCTGAAAGTTCCAAACAAGACCATCGTGAAAGATTTCAATGTTGTCATTCAACAATTTTGGGAGAACACTTTTGATGCCCGTCTTCCATTTTTGTTTGCCGAAAAGGTTAGTAAATCTATGTTTTATTTGGTAATAAATATTCTTCACATCTTATTTGATTGTTTTCATTTTTGAGTTCAACAATATCATTCGAACGTGTAATTTTTTGGTCAGAGATACATGGAAATTACCGCTAGCCTTAACCCTCTTTGACCTTCCACTTATTTGTTTGTGCTTCACATTTGTTAATGTAATTTTTATTGAATTTGTTTATTCAGAATTTTGAGGAAAACCAGGATGATCGTTCTTCGTATTTATGGAGGAAGGAGAGTATCGTTTTAGATTCCATACATATGTATGATGCCATCCATAGAAAAGGTGAGTCTAAAAGCTTAACCCCTTTTGAATTTGATGTGCCAATTAACACATAGTGGCTGAACTATCGTAGGCAAGCAAAGAACATATTTGGAAGTTATTTTTAAATGGCTAAAATCACTTCTGTCGTACACAAAAATATTCTCAACCTAATGTTTGATTTTATACTTTTAGGGCATGTTTTTGGGAGCTCTGTTGGGTGGTTAAAGGAAGGGGTTATTGTGAAAATGGATCATTTTAAAAAATTTATTGTTAAAATGGGTCTTAATTTTTTTTTTCTCGAGCCAGCTTCCTTACTCTTTTTTTCTTTGTTTTTCATCATTTTATCCTTAGCCGTTTATTCTTTCCGTTTCCTCTATTTTAATTAGAGAATTATTTAAGTCATGTCAAAATATGATATAATAAAATAATGTTGTGACTCAATATAAGTCACATTTTATTTTTCTTTATTTTATATTTTTTTTTCTATCTGTTAAACTTAAAATCAAATAGACCGTAGCATAATCTTGATCAAAAAAAAAAAAAAAAAATAGACCGTAGCATATATTGAGTCACATATATAAACATTATTTTATATATCATGCATGGCATCATCTAAATGTTCCTCTCTTAATTATATATATTTTTTAGTTTCAAATTAAACTTCTTTTTAATATTTTTTTGTTTTTATTTTGTCTATATATATTTACATTTTTTAGATTTATATACATATAATTTTAGTTTCTAATTAAATATTTTTGTGAAATGACATTTTTTTTAATTTGATTTATTCCAAAATAATTATTTTTAATAAAAACCCAAATTAATTTTTTATTGTATCTAAAAATAAATTAAATTAATTACATTATTATTATTTTTTTCTAATTTTTTTGGCTTCATTTTTTAAACTTAATTTTATTTATATATATTTATATTGATCAATTTATTATTATTATTATTATTATTATTAAATTTAATTATTTGAATTATTTTATTTTTATCTAATAATTTTAATGAACAAAATTTATAAAATTTAAATTTTCATTTAAAAAATAAATTGAACTAAATAAAATTTTAAATTTTATTTGATTATTAAATAAAAATCATATGACTATTATATTAAATATTTAAATTTTTTCATTAAAAAAAATTACATCCCTTCAACCCATGACCTTGAGGTTTTTGGGTGTATGTTCATGTGCCATAAGATATTACTCTTGTTGTCATTAGTATATAGGACTTACATATTATGTTGTGATTGAAACTTGAACATCGCTGTATAAAACATCATT
Organism: Sicyos edulis; assembly: GCA_036507275.1. Taxonomy (NCBI): domain Eukaryota; kingdom Viridiplantae; phylum Streptophyta; class Magnoliopsida; order Cucurbitales; family Cucurbitaceae; genus Sicyos; species Sicyos edulis. Next base: position 2,798,737 of record CM071856.1, read on the forward strand.
TCAAAAATAAAGTATGTTATGCTTAAATTTAAAATTAGTATTTTATCATTATCATTTATTATTAGTTTAATTACTAGATTCTCATTTGTATCTATTTAACGCAATATTAGGCCCTTCATTGAATAAAGTTTTCAATTCAATCTTTCAACATATGTAAAGATAAAAAATACGAACTTATAATTTATCGTCAACCAGAGCAATAGCTCAACAACATTAGTGTACTAAACGGAAATGCGACCACCACCCCATGCACCCCTTGATAAACTACTTGTGGGAATTCAGAAAACACTTTTCTATAATTTGGGAGTTCTATTATATCCTGTAGTGGATATTATGTATGATGTAGAAAATTTATATAACTTGAGATAACCTATTCATTTTTAAGGTCTATTTATGTGTGCCTTCAATGAAGATTTTTGCTATATGGTCCACAGTTAGGAATCTCTCCAAGAGAATTATGTTGGTTGAAAGGAGTGAAACCAAAAGCCTAAGTCCATGAAGATTATGTTTAAAGTCAACAATATTTCAATTCTACAAAGTATTAGATGGTGTTGAATAAACTTTAATACTATATTTTAATGTGTTTTAATTGTTATTAGTGAGAGTTTTTTTATTAAGGAATTAGTGGGTCCTAAATAATGAGTTGTGGAAAAATAGTTTCAGAAATTGAATAGTCAAAATGGTTACAAATTTATGGCGAAGAGTCTCGTAGATCAAGTATTGTAATAGGCTATAAATAGATTGCTTGTTCCATTGTGAAAATAGAGCAAGAAAGCAAATAGAGAAATAAGAAATTGAGAAATAAGAAAAGTGTTTTGTGAAGATTTTTAGAGTGTCTATCTCTCTAGTTACGAAAATAATTGTTCTATTCACATTTTCCAATTTTACAAATTGGTATCAGAGCCATGGCAAACGTGATGGATCAAATGCCGCTACCACGATTGACGAAGGTGAATTACGAGAATTGGAGCATTCAAATGAAATCTTTTCTCGACTTTCATGATGCATGAGAGGTGGTCGAAGAAGGTTTCATAGAACAAGCAGACGAATTATATGGCGAATCAAACCAAAGGGTTGAAAGAGACGCGTTTGGAAGATAAAATGACATTGTATATTTTGTTCCGAGTGATAAACATATGGCATCTAGTGATCTCACCTCACAGTCTGTCAATCAACAATTACTCTCAAAATTCAAATCAATCCCACCAATCTAAAATCAACACCTTCCATATTAATATTTTTCATATATCAAATATGGGAAATCTTCTCACTTCCCTTTTTTATTCATCTCTTTTATTGTATTTCCATAAACCAAATCATCATGTCCACAATCATCTCCAAATGTTTCCTTTTTTCCATTTTTTGTTCCTTTACTGTGGCTGCATAAATGATTAGTCAGTTTTGCTTGATCAGCTAGATACCGATACAGAAACTAATACCAATAATCAATCTTCTATTATGGAAATCAGAAATCTAAGTATAGCTTTTGATAGAGCTAGAAGAACTAGTGTTAAAATTCCAATCAGATATGGTTTCGAGGGTATGGTTGCTTATGCACTGTAGGTTGCTAAAGAGGTGGATACTTATGAATCATCTACCTATAAAGAAGTTGTTTCATGTAGTGAGTAAGAAAAGTGGCTTGCTGCACTAGGTGATGAAATGGAGTCTCTGGATAACAATTAGACCTGGGAGTAGTCAAACGGCCAAAGGAAAGGAAGATTATAACTTGCAAGTGAGTCTTCAAGAAAAATGAAGGAATCTCGCCTACGAAGGGAAAAAAATATAAAGCTCGTGGAGTTGCAAGAAGGTTCACTCAGAGAGAGGGTGCATACTATAATGAGATCTTCTCACTAGTAGTCAGGCATACTTCTATCAGGATGCTACTAGCTATGGCGGCACATCACAATTAAGAACTTGAGCAACTAGATGTGAAGACAGCTTTTCTACTTTGAGAGTTGAATGAAGAGATTTATATGATCCAACCAGAAAGGTTTCTATAACGGTCCAACCCATCGCTAGCCAAGATATTGTCCGCTTTGGCCCACTAGCCTCACAGATTTGTTTCTCCCGCTATAGGAAAAATGCGTCTTCCTAGGGAAAGGTGTCCACACCCTATATAAGGAGTGCCTCGTTTCCCTTTCCAACCGATGTGGGATTCCCCTATGGGTTTCTACCTCCCCTTAAAGGTTCAACATCCCGATGGACCCGACACACCTGCTCGATGCCCGGCTCTGATACCATCTGTAATGGCCCAACCCATCGCTAGCCAAGATATTGTCCGCTTTGGCCCACAAGATATTGTCCGCTTTGGCCCACTGCCCTCACGGATTTGTTTCTCCCCTTTATGGGGAAAACGCGTCTTGCTAGGGAAAGGTGTCCACACCCTTTATAAGGAGTGCTTCGTTCCTCTTCCCAACCGATGTGGGATTCCCTTATGGGTTTCCACCTCCCCTTAGAGGTCCGGCCTCCCGATGGACCCGGCACACCGGCCCAATGCCTGGCTCTGATACCATCTGTAATGGCCTAATTCATCGCTGGCCAAGATATTGTCCGCTTTGGCCCACTGGCCTCACGGATTTATTTCTCCCCATTTTGGGGAAAACGCGTCTTGCTAGGGAAAGGTGTCCACACCCTATATAAGGAGTGTTTCGTTCCCCTTTCTAACCGATGTGGGATTCCCCTATGGGTTTCCACCTCCCCTTAAAGGTCCAACGTCGCGATGGACCCGACACACCTGCCCGATGCCCGGCTCTAATACCATCTGTAACGGCTCAACCCATCACTAGCCAAGATATTGTCTGCTTTAGCCCACTGGCCTCACGGATTTGTTTCTCCCCCTATAAGGAAAATGTGTCTTGCAAGGGAAAGGTGTCCACACACTATATAAGGAGTGCTTCGTTCCCTTTTCCAACCGATGTGGGATTCCCCTATGGGTTTTGGCCGTTACAGTTTCGGTGTCCTGGAAAATAGGACTATATGTGCAAGCTAAAGAAGTTCTTGTATGGACTTAAACACTCTCCTAGACAGTGGTACAAGATGTTAGAAAAATATATGATTAAGCTCGGCTACAACAAAAGTTCGTACGTATCACGACAAATGTACAGATGCTTCGATAATCTATCTGGTTATGTATGTAGATGACATGCTCATAGCTACAAAGTTGAAATCTAATATTCAGAGGTTGAAAGATCTGCTGAGTGTTGAGTTTGAAATGAAAGATATGGGTGTTGCTCATAAAATCTTGGGTATGGAGATTTATCGGGAAAGAGAAAAGAAGAAGCTTTCCTTGTCACAAAAGGGTCACATTCAGAAGATTTTGTCAAGATTTCGCATGTTGACAGTGAAGCCTATAGATATCCCAAGTGCTGCTAATATTCGGTTATCCTTGGAATTTGCACCGCAAGTAGAAGTTGAGAAGAAATATATGTCATGCATTCCTTATGCTAGTGCAGTTGGTAGCTTAATGTATATTATGGTTTGCACTAGACCTAATCTCACCCATGTTGTTAGTGTTGTCAGTCGGTATATGGGCCAACCTGGAAAAGAACACTAGCAAGCTATGAAGAGGATTTTTTCGTTATCTCAGAGTTATTGCTGATGTTGGTCTTATTTTTGGAAATGAGACGCAATGCTTAATGATTGGTTATTCTAACTTTAACTATACTGGGGATGTCAATGACTGATTATGTTTTAACTTTGGGAGGTTCTGTCGTGAGTTGGAAGGCTACATTGCAGTCTACGGTTACTTTGTCTACAATTGAAGTAGAGTCAGAAGCTGTTAAAGAGGGAATCTGGTTGAAAAGACTAGTCAGTGATCTTGGTCTTCATCATGATCGTGCAGTAGTGTACTGGGATATTCTTAGAGCTATATGCCTTGCATAGGATCATGTTCATCATGAAAGAACTAAGCACATAGATGCGAGGTATCATTTTTTGAAAAATGAGAAAAAGATAAGGGTTTGAAAGTGGGCACTACTGATAATCCTACTGATATGTTCATCAAGGCAGTGTTGCATGGCAAGTTCAACACTGACTAGACTTGCTAAATGTTTATAGTTGTTGAGGTCCCTCGAGAACCATCTGAGGCATAGAGAAGCATCTAAGTTTATTGTATACTTAGTATACATCTATCTTGGTATTCATGATCTAAATTTGGTATACATCTGAATCTGGAATACATCTGAGTCAGGAACATCTAGTATACTGCTGGTACAATCTGTTGAATCTAAAGGAGAGTTCAAGTCAAGATGAAATTTTTTTGTGCTATGCTTTGAACGATCTAATGCCCTGCGATTAGTTGTCAAATATTTCCCCATTTTTTTCTCTCTTATCTTCTTTTAGTTCTTGTTTTGATGGGTCATGGTAACATTTTCATATATCAATGAAATAGTTTTTATTTCTATAAAAAAAATGTTCGAATTTTTTTTATTTTTCAAAAAATAAATAAATACAATTGCCTTCTAAGATTCAGCTAAGATTGTGAGGCTAACCAAACTAAATCTGCAAGACTATCAATCGAACATCCTAATTAGTGAACTACGTTTGAATTTCAGGTTATGAAGAAGATTTTGGCTCGTGATTGTCAATGGAGAAGTTGGACCTGTGACAAGAAGATTACCAAAGTGCTTACGAAAAACTGATAGAAGAGTATTCAGGAGTGCCTACTCCAATGACAATATATAAAGTGAACGTCTTGCTACAAATAATGGAATCATCTTCTTCCACTAGGTGACATCTTCCACTAGGTGACAATGAGTTGGGACTTTCCATGTTTGAAAATAAAAATGAATGTTCTAGAACGTGGTATGTCGAATTCGCGAGACTTACGTCTTCTTTTTTAGTCAGTACAAGATATATGCTTATTTTAAAAGAGGTTTATTTTTTGAATTCTATGACAATTAAGGGTGGAAAATTTAAATTCATGACTTCTTGATTATTAAATGTACAATGATGTTGCATTCAACTATTTCTCTCAACCATTGTTAGGCTTAAAAGCTATATATACAATGGTTGGAAGAATAATATATACAATGGTTGGAAGAATAATATGAATGATAATATAATGATGATATTAAGAATAAAAGTTGCACTTTTTATTTAAGCCACATTTTTTTTTATAGTACAAATTTGGGGGCGGGGTTTATTTAAGTGACATTTGATGATATAATTGGTGTCTTAGGCATTAAACTATGTTAGAATAGATAAAACATGCAAACCATTAGATTCTTAAAACCTTAACACATATTCTGATGACAATCTAAATGCTAAGTCACATAATTTCAATATCACAACAATAAAACAACATTTTGCAAATCCTTACAAGAGTTTTATTTAAATTAATTTAATGTTTCAATATAATTGCAAACATTTTCTCTTGCAAGAAAAGTTTAAGTTATTTTCTTGTCTCAAGCTCTCACAAACTCAAAAGGAAAAGCAGAGGCATCCAAAGCCAACAGCCTCAATCCTTTCTCAATCAAAATTCCAGCTCTTCCACACCTTGGCCTCCCTTTAATGGGAACATCCGAGGGACACCATCCTATGTTATAAACTCCGAATTCATCCTTGTCGATTCTGAAGTACCCGGTGGCGGTGTCGTCGTCCCCGGTCTCCACAAACCTCCTTCCAGTGGTAGGCTCCGTCTCCCCGACTCTCCATGCAGTCGATGTTATGCAAATTGAGAACGCTTGAAACACAACCTTCAAATCCCGACCTTCTCTTATCGTATCCTTACCCACTAGATATGGGGTGAAAGTGACTGGGAAACCTATCGTTAATAACATAGTCACAAATTAAAAAAAAGCAATATGACATATACTCGGTGTGTTAAGTTTTTGAGATAGTAGTAATTTAATACCTATATCTTGTGAACGAAGTGGCACTTGTCCCACATGAAATGGGCATTGATCGCCTTTTCGAGTTAATAGAGTGAGGTTTCCCGCAACATCGGTGATGGCGGGCTTGATGAAGTACTCGACGCCGCGCTTCAGAGGTCGGCCCTCGTTGTCGAGCACCGGAGGACCGTCAGATTGGGCTGTAGATGATATGGCCATGAAGAGGCATAGGGAGCTGAAGATAGCAAATGGCTTACACATTGTGTTCTAATTAGTTTGAAAAATGATAGTGTTGGGGATGTAATTGTAAAGTGTCATTTATAGGCAGTTTGAAGATGGAAATGACCAAAAGTCAATTTTGTAGCTCATCTTATCTTCATTTTACTTGTCCCATAAGGCTTTATTACTTGAAAATATGCTATATATTTTGGCAGTTTCATTAGGGAAAACTCTTTGAAATATATTATATATTTAAGAAAGATTTGTAGTTGGGAACAAGAAAGTCAAGAGGGGGGATGAACTTAGATGTTGCCAAATTAGAAATCTCTTGGCAAGTGAGCTAGTTCTTGTCCATTATTTCTATAATAAATAAATAAATAATTCTTAGTCCATTATTTAAAAGATGATTTCTCAAGTATTTTGTTAAGTGATTTGAAAGGAATTTGTTAAAAGTTAACATTACACTAAAGGTGCGTTTGGAGCACCGGTTTGGTTATTATAAATGGAAGGTTATGATAGACGGTAGATTATGATGAACGGTGGGTTATTATAAATGGTGTTTAAGAGACAAGTTATTATAATAGGGATTATGATAATCTGTGTTTGAGGGGCTGGTTATGTAACAAAAAGTAATATATGTAAGGTGTAGATAAACAAGTACGTAGGTTTAGATAAATGTGCACACAGGTTTAGGTAACCACAATTTATAATAAACAGTGGGGCAAACATCGGTTGGATTATTATAACCAATTCGACTGTTTACATAAACAGGGCTCAAACACGCTGTAAGTTTAAAAAAGAGAAACTAAAAAAAACTAGAAAATTTCTGATTGCTAACCTCATTTCTCTCTTCATCTGTCTAATTTCTTTTTGTCTCTATCTGAAATTTTGTACTTTTCGTCCCTCTAAAAACCTTTTTCCACCTTTTTTTTCCTTCTATGTATTCATTATTTTATTTTATTTTTTTGAAAAATCTAACTATTCATTATTTTGTCTCTCTCTGAACTTTTTTTTCTCCATCTATGATATTGACAAGGCTAGGTAGGTAATTAACTAAATTAATTTTAAATTCATAAACATATTGTTGAAGACGTAATTTTTGTCTTAATAAATTTAATCTTTAAAAGAAAATAACAAGAAAAAAGTAAACTCAAAAAATATTCCAAAACTAAAATATAAAATGTCATGATGTATTTTATTTTGAAATATAATGAACAATAAAACTACACTAATTGAAAATGCACTTTTTCCAAATTTGTATGACACTTATAATAGAAGCTTGATAGTAGATAGTTGAAAGGCACAAATAAAGTATGTAGTAAGAGATGAAGAGATGAAAAAAAGTGGTTTGATTGTGGTATTTGGATGATTAGTTTAGTGATAACATTAATTTATTTTCTAATAGAAAAGTAGATTAAAAAAACACAATCATTAAAAGGTGAAGATTATTGAAACGTTAAAGGTAATGTGTTTGATTTTGAAATATACGAATAAAATAGAAATTTAAATTCAAAGATTAAAAGGTATTTTTTACGTGATTCTAAAATCAAACATTAATTACTCAATAATATAGACATTATAAATTAAATAGAAACACTTATAAAAATGTGAAACCCAAAATTAAAATAATTCATAATTAAGTACTTTCAAAAAACTAATTACAATTGAAATGGTGTTGGCTTAAAAAGATTGTCTCAAATCATTTCAAAACATATCCTGTTAAAAGAAAATTGATTTTGATTTTCTCAACCCAAAAGTTGAAGTCAATAATATTGTTTACGTGTATGGTAATTAAATCCATGGCTTACAATTCAAAGTACCCCAATTTTTTTAGGATAAGATACAATTCAGTCACATCTTTGAATTTCGAGTTTCATTAGTTCGTTTATTTTTATTTTATTTTTTTATTTTTTATTTTTTATTTGTGAACCCATGACTAAAGATATTGATGTCTTAACTAGTTTTAGGATAAGATGATTAGTGCCTTTCATAGTAAGAAATATGGTATTTTTCAGCACAATAATTGTAAAAGTGAAAAACAATAGTTTTTTTTTTCGTTGAGAACACATTTAATAGTTTGACCTCTTTGAGATCTTTATTCATTTTAGATATTGCTTGAAAAGTTAAAATCTAGAAAATGTTACATAAAAATCGACGTTTAAACTTTTCTCAAAGATGAGATTTAAAATTGATATATATATATATATAGAGAGATTTAAAATTGATATATATATATATATATATGTATGTATGTATATATATGTATGTATGTATATATGTATGTATGTATGTATATGTATGTATGTATGTATGTATATATATATGTATGTATGTATATATGTGTATGTATGTATGTATGTATGTATGTATGTATGTATTTATATATGTATGTTTGTACATATGTATTTATATATGTATGTATGTGTATATATGTGTATGTATGTATGTATGTATGTATATATATTAGATAGAAAAAACAATTTAAACATAATTCAATTGAATTAATAGTTTTATATCATCGAAAAAATTTGAGGCCTTAAAGTATGAATAACTTTTCATACTTAATTTATGGGTGGCAAAAACTTGATATATTGTATGCATAGACAAGAAGAAAGGAGGGAAAGAAGAACATATTATGAAACATTTGCATTCACTTGAGCATTTTTACGTCATATGTTTAAATTGTTTGATCAAATTAGGATATATTATCAAATGATTTCTTTTTGATACATTTATATATAAGGTAGAAGATTCAAATTTCTACCGAATGGGTCAGTAGCGCGATTGGTTATTTGGTGTTAATTCATTTTCACTCCACAGACAGGTTCGATCTCTTACACCACACTTAAAGTGTTTATAACTCAACCTAACAAAAATAAGTAACAATGATTTTTCGACCATAGAACGGCCTAATTCGATTAATTATACCGCATATGATTTCTACCTAATCGACCTTATTAGTTAAACCAGGGAAGCCCCTTAAGAAAATATGAACTAATACTAGGCATGTAAGTTAATTCGATTTAATTCATTTTCTTGATTCTTAGGTTCGTAATGTTCAATCTACATAGAGCATCTTGAAAAATTATTGAAAAATACCCAAATCTCACAAACATAATATTGTATCATGCTTTACAACTTAGAACAGTGCCGAGAGTCTAACCAATTATCGAAATAGTGAAGTCTAAACACCAAATTCTAATGTAATAAGAAGAAACTAGTAAAAGATACGAAAGTAATTAAAATAATAATAAAAAAAAAAAACATCAATCGAAGTTCTTTAGCTCTTACTAACTTAATACTCTCTACCTCTCCAGGCTTTCTTTCTTATTTTTCCCTTGCGATCTATCTCTACTCTTTTTCAGTTTTATATAGAGTATTATCTCTTTTTTTTCTAAAAATATCAGTATCTCTTATGTCTCTTATAAAGGTGTTGAAAAATTCTCACATTTTCAATGTGGAACAATTGCCATAAATATCTCTAACATGTCCCTTCAAGATAACACCATATAAGGAAGATTATCTTGAAATTCAAATCATTTTTAGTTTGATCGGAATTTGGGGGACCAATAACCCATATGAAGCTCTAATACTATATTAGATAATATGGGGTTCTACCTCAAAACCAATTGACGAAGGGAGTAATCCATATCTCTTTTAAATGCTTGTTAGACTCTCCATTTTTCTAATGTGTGACAATTGACACACGGTGAATATCTCCGATACTTTTTTTTTTAAATAAAGCTCTCACTAATTTTTTTTTTTTTTTTTTTTTTTTATAGCATTGGAGTGCAGCATGTGTTGCACCCCATACAACTATGCGACATTTTCTTTTTTGTATGTTTTTGCTCATTTATTCGATTGACTTTCGATTTGTTGCATTAAAACCGTATTTTGGTTTCTTTATGCAATCTATTCGATCAATTTCTTACAAAATTTGAATTAATAAATATAAAAAATATATATTACAATTAAGAAGAAATATATCGATTTAATTAGATTATTATATCATGTGAATTCAATTATGCTTTTGTTAGCCCAAATGAAATCTCAATGCCCAAGTAATGGAGCATAATATTTATCTATAGTTGGAGTGGACTGCACAATGATGATCCTATTTAAATATTGCGAAACTATATAGATTCATTTAAAAGTTGATGTTTAGGGGTTAAAATTGAAAGTTGAAGGACAAAAATGGAAAAAATCTTAAAGTTTAGATGTTATAATTAAACTTTTGAAAGTTCAAAACTAAAATAGAATAAATCTCAAAATTTAAAGATTAAAATTGAACTTTGTAAGTTAAGAGACTAGAATTAAACCAATGTCAAAGTTGAGGATCAAAATAGTTTTTACCCTACATTTTTTTATTAGATTTTTCATTTTAGGCTTAATGCTATGGGGTAACTTTATTTTAATTATTAATAGCCCTCAAATCAAAAGGCAAAATTTAACTCGATCAAATTTCATCTGGACATTTTTATTAGACGTGGTTTAATATAAGATCAAAAACAAAAAAAGGCAAATCATTATTTTCATATTCCTTTTTTAACACAACAAACAAAATGCTAAACCAACATCATAAGGAAAGTATATTCTTGCAAGAAGTTTTATTTTGACTTATTATTCTAGTTATTCAACAACACCAAATTAGACACATTTTTCTCTTGCAAGAATTGAAAATGAAATCAAGTTCTTTCTTTTCAAGCTTTCACAAACTCAAAAGGAAATGCATCCCCATCCAAAGCCAGCAACCTCACTCCATCCTCAACCAAAATCCCTGCGCTTCCACACCTTGGCCTCCCTACCATCTCGGGACACCAAACTATGTTGTAAACTCCATTGTTTCGGTCAATCCTAAACGTCCCGGCCGGACCGTCGTCGTTCCCTGTCCCCACAAACCTCCTCCCGGTTGTAGACTCTATGTCGGACACTATCCATTGTGTCGACATTAGGCACGTTGTGGCTGCCTGAAACACGACGTTGAAACCCCTACTTTCTTCGATTATATCCTCACCAGCAACGATGGGCGTGAAGGTGACTGGGAGACCGATACTTGTCGAACCAATAGGTTCCTGGCCAACGAAAAGTGGGCAACGAGCATTGCTACGACTTACTAGAGTGAGATTCCCACCGACATCGGTGATTGCAGGCTTGATGTAGTACTCGACACCGCGTTGGAGAGCTTGACCGTCAGTGTCGAGCACGGGAGGAAGTTGGGCTGTGGAAGTTATGGCCATGAAGAGGCAAATGTAGCTAAAAATTGCAAGTGGCTTGTGTAACATCATCTTCTTGTTCTTTAATTGATATATATGCTTTGAATGAATATAGATGGCTTAAGATTGTGAATGTGTAGCAGCATTTATACTTAGCTTGGAGGGGATAAAATGGAGAAAAGTCCATTGGAGCTTATCTAGTTTTGACAATTACTTGTAACTTAAGGCATGCAATTAATGAGTGAAATAGTTTGCCTTTTCTTTTCTTTCTTTCTCTTTCTAAATTATATATATATATATATATATATATATATATTAGACAAACTATATAACTCTATAATATAGATTAACTCGACGACTCAAATTGTCGATCGAAATTGAAAAAACAAATTAGAGAAAGATAAGTTCAAGCAAAATTAAATGTAGACCTTTTTCTTCGACATAAAGCATTCACATATCTAAATAGCTAGCTAGTTCATCTTAATTCCTTCAAAATATGTAATAAAGAGAAGAAAGAACGAAAAAAAAAATTCAAAATATGTGGTGTGAACTTGAAGCCAAAGAATTGGACATTTCTTGAGGGAGCTTTCAAGGAAGATTTAATTGTAAGGTTTGAAAGACAAGAAAGTCAATAGTTATGGATGAAATTAGGTAGTCACCAAATTTGAAGCGTTTTTTGTGAGTTTATATTTAAAATGGGTGTAGACATCAATTTTTTAGTAACAAAAAGAAAATTAAATCTTTTTTTACTATAAGTTGGAGGAGGAGGAGGGATTACAAATATTGATTTCAATGATCGAACCCATGATCGGGGAAATGGATTAACCTCAAACAAGATAATCAATTACTCCACCGACCCATTCGATAAAAAATTAAATCTTGTATCCAATTACAAAGTATTGTTTGAATTGTATTGAGATTAGATTGGTTACATGTCGAATTTATTGAAGGAAATTAAATACAATAAAGGTCAAAAATACATAATGAATTTGTTATAATTATGCGACAGTAAAATAAAATTTACAACAAAAACAAATTTTTAAAAAATTGATCATACAAGACATTTAATATAATAATAATGACATTAATAATAATAGGAAAATTTACTCCCAAAAACAACTTTTGAGCATTGCATTTTAATTATAATAGTTTTTGTAAAAACTGAATGGATCAATGGTATAGTGATTTCATTGTTTGGTTCGATCATGAAAATCGCTATTTCAGAGCAATAATGTCCTTTATGCATACGGTCTTATTTTTCTGCTACTTATGTAAGCTTTTAATATTATGGTGCAAATAATACCAATTTATTTTATAGTTTAGAGTATTCGAGTCAATGCCTTGATTGTTATTATGGGATAAACAATTTAACTATGTACACTAGTAGAAATTTGGGTATAGATGACGGACAGAGATCGACATTTTTTACAAAAGATGATGGGCTTGTGCCCGCCATCAATACTAATGACATTAATTAGATTTGATGACAGTCAAAAAAGATGACGGACATGCCCTTCATCTTTAAAATTTGGTGGCATGCAATTTTTCCCGTCATGAATCTTTAATCATGACAAGTAGCATCTGTCATCAAAAGCATTTGATGATAGGCGTGTTGGATTTTATTCAATTAGTGGAAAAAGCTCACTTTTAGGCCCATTAGGGCTGTAGGTTTATTAAAGTGAATTTATTCACTTTTGTTTTTACTGTGAGAAAACACACAAAAAAGAAAGAGACTGCAGAGAAAAGAGAAAGGAAAAATAGAAAGAAAAGGATTTCGCCCAGGTTTGGAATTTTGGCGTTTCGAGGTAACCAACCGTTGGATCAAACTTACATTTTGACAGTGTGTTCATAACACGAGGGTCTTCAATTTGAACGGTGGGATCGGGTTTTAGAGACTTCTACATTCAGATTCCAGTGATGATTCAATTCCACAATTTGTGAGACTTTTCTATTTGTTTTTCTTTGGTTTAGTGTCGTTTGTTGTCGGGATTAGTTTTCTCGAGTTATTATCTTTCGTATACCTCTAGTTGTGACTAGGGAGAATTCTTTGTAACTCATTATTGATTATAGTGGAGATTTGATTTCGGTCCGTGGTTTTTACTCCTTGTCTTGAAGAGGTTTTTCCACGTTAAAATCGTTGTGTATTGTGCTTGATATTTCTACCACATATTTATGCTTGCTGTTTTTCATTAAGAACACAAAAAGGGAATAATTGATCCATATTAGAATAGTATTTATTTCCAACAAAGCGTGCTAGTCATCTTTAACATTTGATGTCATATTTTTTGTCGATCACTAAAAATTAGTTTTCGAATTTGTAAAAAAATGTATGCACGGGTCCACCATTATACTCACCAGCAACTCATGAAATTATAAACAACTTCTAATCATTCTAAGCTTATTCCCCACTTCTAACTTCTAATAAATCTAATCACCACCAACTCTTAAAATTATAAACAAACTTCTAACTTCTTAAATACTTCGTAATATTTAGTTATAAAAAAAATCATAGGAAAATAATTTCTAGATATATGTTCAAGTAGAAGTAAACTTAAAATTGGTTAGTTCTTTTTTGGAAAAATTGGTTAGTCCTGGGGACTTTCTTAACTACTAAATCAACTTATAATTATTTATAATACGAGTTTAAAGTTTAAAAAATCTATAACTCTATAGTTTGAGAACTTTCTAAAAAATTTAACTAACTCTATTAAATTAAAATACAATAATATTTGAAAAGCTTATCAAATTAGTCCATTTTTAAAAATAATTATATGATCACCTTTTAAATTTTGATTATCTTTGTAATTATTTTGTTAGAATATCTCATACTGTCCATAATATTTTTTACTAAAGCCATAACTTAATTTATGTTAAAACTTTTCGTGTAATTCCTCTTACTCCTTTTAAATTTCATGTTGGTAATTTAAATTTATACTCATCCAGCCCAACTTAATTTTCTTCAAATAATAAAATAAAAGTAAAATAAAGATCAACAAAGGGAGATGAACATGCAAGAAAAATATCGCTTTTCTATCTAAGCTCCACTTTCAAAATATAACAACCAAATCAAACTAAGCCAATTAAAATAAAAATAGAATTAAATATTAAGAAGAAGAAGGGAAAAAAAAATAATGTTAAATAGAGATCAAATTTTGATTTAATTTGAATTACCGTTGTTTGCTTTGATTTTTATACATCTTTTGATAAGAAGATAGAATGCAGGTTAGAGTTTTTATTTTTTCCAAAACAAAAGGTTGAAGTCAAGGATATGCTACTTAGTACTTACGTTATTCTCAAAAAAGAAAAAAATACTTAGTATACTTACGTAAAAGGCAAGGCTTTAGGCTATAAATTATGTATCGGATTAAATATCAGTTTTGGTCTTTGAGTTATGTTTTTTTTAGTACACTTACGTAGCAATTATGAATCAATGTGGTGTTATTTTTTATTTTTTATTTTTTGAGACCATGCCGTGACCATATGAGTAGAACGCTGTGGGGGTAGAATAAATGCATTTAGGGGTGTTTGTTTGACATATTTAGGTAATTTTTAGGTTAAGGAGTTATATTGATGAGTTATATTTACTAGTTAAAAATTGAGAGTTGTACCAAAAACTCGTTTGGATGTTATTTTTGTGTATAAGAGTTATAGTCAAAACCTTGTTGGATGTAGATTTAAAATGAGTAGTTATTTTTAGTAGTTAAAAAATAAATGATTAAAAATGAGTGGTTAGAAATGATTGAGTAGTTATACATGAATGATTAAAAATGAATTGTTAGAAATGAGAGTTATTTTCAAAAGTAAAATTGAGGAGGAGTTAGTAAAAACTCGTTTGGATGTAGGTTTTCGAGGAGGAGTTAATAAATCATAATCCTAATTCCTAGCTAAAACGTCAAACAAACAGCTCCTTAGAGTTTAGAAATCGAAATTTTTTTGTAGCTTTACCAAATTTTGGTCAAGATGTGAAATATGTACTCTAAGGAGAAGATGAGTTAATCGGATACAGTAGCCATTTACATAAATCTAGGCTATCAGACTAGCATTTCAAGAACAGAGAAATTAATATGAATATCTTTCAGACGAATTGACTATTTGAGGAGAGGCTCGGTTTTTGTTCGAAGAAAGGGTTGAATCCTTGATATGTGACGTAGAACATGAATGAAATCTTCATTAGTATGAAATCTTTTTAGTGAAACAAAAAAAATGAAGCCATAAAATTGTATGCCTAAAGTAGACAATATTAAATTAATATGGAGATTCAAATAAGGTTGTCTCTTCTTATCAATTTACACTTTCTTACCGGAAAAAAATCATTATTATATACCTTCATTTTTATGTTCTTTTTAATGAAAATTTTGGCATGTCTATAAAGAGCAGAACATAATCTATGAAACACTTTTGTATTCTTCCTAGTATCAAGAAACATAAAAGGCTCACCACTTTGTGTATTTTTATATTGTTTCTCTTAAAATAATATAACATAATTAACAAGAAAAAAAAGGGGGTTTGGAAATGATATGAGAGAGAGCATTTGGAATCTAATTTCAACCTATATTTCTTCACTACAAAACAATAAGATGAAGACAAACAGAAGGAGAGGTTAACAGTGCAATCTTCTAAAAAAGAAATAATAGAAATTAAATAAAAAATTGTTTCTTCTATGGAAGGCCTAGACCTTTTTGAAAAACTCTTGTAGAAATGTCCCACTATGAAATTATTTAAATAAAAGAACTCATCACTTGCCTTTTTTTTTTTTTTTTTGAAATCACTCATCACTTACCTTTTTCTATTTATCACATGGCACTAAGTAAATAATTTAAAAAAAAAAATTGAAAGATTTTAGTGGATAAATTTTCAACCAACATTCTATTTGAAATAAGTTAAAGATAAAAGTAAAGGTACCAAATTAAGATTTGAATTATATGGTTGAAAACTAATATTTTATCAAATGTCTTAGTTTCTACTTTTTTTTTTATTCCTTAGTTGGTACTTTGAGACCAAGGTAAAAATATGTGTAGGCATCTTACTTGTTAGGGTAAAAGTAACTTGGAGAAAAAAACAATATCAAGGTTAACCCTTTGAAAACAAAGTAACTAATTTTAATCCCAGTCAGATAAAAATGAAGAATGGTCAAGTCAATGTTGAGTCATTTTTTTACAGTTGAGTTAATTATTTATTTATTTTAAATTGTTGAGCTTGTTTTCCAAAAAAAATTGTAAAAAAGTGCATGCTTCCCTTGACCATTTATAACACTATATTTACTCCCTTTTGATTTTGCCTTCATAAAACATACACAAAATACAGAAATCAAATTCCACCAACTGTCTTTTCTCCCTCTTCATACCTTTTTTTTTAATTGTTGTATAAAATTTAATTTATTAGAAATTACTGCCAATACCAACTGTTTTGTATAATATATATATGATCTCAATTTAAGTTGAGTTTCAAATTTTGTTATAAAAAAAGGGACTATAGTTAGATATTTGGAAGCATTCTAGTATGATAAATATAATTGATAATCATTTAATATTATATATAATTTATAATATTAAATTTGAAAAATAAAAAAATTTACTCTTAGAAAAAAACATTTTGCTTACTATCGTAATATTGTGTTTACTTTTGTATATTTCTTATTCCGAAAGGTCATGATACGATGGAAACTTTTAAGGCATGTTTGGGTATGAATAGATGGGATGGGAAGGAAAGAGAAGAAAAAGCAAGTTAATGTTTGTTAGAAAAGAAAGAAAAGTGAAGTGATGATAAATTTATGTTTTGTGGGATAAGAATGAAAGAGTTGCAATATTTTGTATAAAAAAAAAAATATTTAGTAATTTTTTAATATAATAGTCATAATTGAATATAATTTTTTTATTTATTGATGAAATATTATTCTAAAATAAACATAACTTAATTAGTTTTATTATTTAACGATGATATGTTTTTTTAAATACAATCAAAATATAGTTAATTTAGTTATATAAATATACTTAATTGATTTAGAACTATTGTATTCCAACAAAATAAATTATATAAATATGTATTTAGATTATTTCGAAAATAATGTTTTAAAAGAATATATATATTTAGAAAATTTTATAAATAAATTTTGATTCTTAAATTTGATAAATAATAAAATTAATATTTATTGATATATATTTTGTATAACAAATTTTATTGTCGAAAAAAAATAAAATGTATAAATAATTGTAAATATTATTTTAAGATATGGTATATTTAAAAAAATGATAATTATATCATTTTAAAAGAAAAAGATAAATATAAATAGTGTATAATAATTAAATATAATTCAATAAGTTATAATTACGAAATTTAATCTTAAATCTAAATTCTTAACACAATATCATTTAAATTGAAGTTGTAAAATATTAAAATACATTTTCTTCCTTAAAATACAAATCCATAAATAATTAGAAATATTTGTTAAATAACATGATATATCAAAAAAATAAATGGTAAATAATATATTTTAAAGCAAAAAGATACAAATAAATAAAATATAATGTATATAATAGTCATATAAGTTAAATGGATGAGTTGGTCGATGATATTAACTGTAATTCTTAATTTAAGAGATTGTCCAGGTTCGAGTAAAACGTTGATGAAAAATTAAAAAATGATTAAATAATTAAATACTACTAATAAATGAAATCATAACAAAACAAACATTTAATAAACTCATTCTTAGAAACAAATGTCTAGTTCTATCATATGTGAATTTCAAGATTCAATTTTTTTACTTTCCATTTAATTAAAGGTTGATTCTCAATATTATTTGTTTTAAAAAAACAACCTAACTAGTTTCATCCACTTAAACTTTTGACCTATCAAACAAAAAGTTTCAATTAATTCCAAATAACATTGAAATTTTCAAGTTATTCACTCACAAAACTTTGACAACTTTTTTTACAGCATTTGTTTTTATGAAATGTCAGTGATTTTTTTTTTTTTTTTGAATACATATTTGGGGAGGGGGACAAATACCGATTCTCGATATCGAACCTATGACGTTGATGTTGAACTAATTTACAACTAAACAATAAAATTACTGTGTCACTAACCCATTCCATAAATGTAAATGATTCTAAACCAGAAAAGCCTACACACAAAAGTGCTTTTTAGATGGGTCTTTTGAATCTCCAATAAAGCAGAGATTCAAATTTCAATTCAATGTCCTTTTTTTTCTCAAAGTATGGAGAGTTGCAGAAAAAATAGCTAATCAGTTCTAAAGCTGCCTATCCATACAACTTTCTGCTACAAAATCATCTTCCAAACCTCTGGTTTTGTAAGATCTAAAGTCATTGGTGAACAGAAATCTTTACTTGGTGATTCATTTTTTTCACTTTTCTTCCTTTTACTTTTTTCACCTTTGAATGTTACATCAGAAAAGAAAAATATTGGACTTCACCTAAACAAAAAGGACTTCTCCTTTTGTTGATCTGCAAACAAACCCCATCAATTCCATCATGTTTAATGGGAAATTTGATAAGAACTTATGGGAGTGCATGGATAAAGGGAAAACTGAGGGGAGTGATTTACGCATATTTGTTTAGACTAGAAAAAACTTCACGAACCCATGTTTCAACCTCACATTTCAACCCATCTTTCAAACAAAGCTTTCCAAGAACCCCGGTTATCAAAACAACTCTTTTTCCTAGAACCCTCATTGAAACAACTTTTTTTAAACAAAGTATTTTTTACGATCATTCCTCCAAACAACCTTCTCGAAATAAGATTTTCCTACCAACTCTCATTCTAACAACATTTTTCAAATAAATTAAGTATTTTTATGGGCGCTTCTCTAAACCATCTTTCCAAACCACTCAATTATGTCTCTCCTCTCAACTTCAAGTCATACAAACATGCCCTAGGTTGAATTTATGGTGACCACTTATATTAGATAATGTTGTGTTCTTACTCGATAATTATTGGTGATGACACAAGTAGCCCATATTTTTTAAAAGGTGGTAATAATTCTTCAACTTTCCAATTTGAGAAAAAGCGAGGATATCCAATCACTTGAGTGTAATTAATTTCTTATCAAGCTTCTTAATAGTCAAATATTGGAGAGTCTAGACACTAAATGATGTTAAAAAAAAAAATACTAGGATAGAAAATTAACAGAGAGAGAAGGAAAACCCCAAATGAATTCTACAGACATTTAACATTGAATTAAGGAAAACCCCAACTGAAATAAGAGAAATTACATTAGTAAGAACAAGAGAATACAACCTACAAGCAAAGAAAAACAATGTTAACCCAAAAGAAAAGAAAAAGAAATTGAAAATTTCAGTTCATAAGAGAATCTTCTTCTATTCTACTAAGCAATTGATGCAGAGCAGAAGCAATTTCATCAACAGAAGTAAGCTTGCAACCATCTTCAACCTACAATGCACAAAAACCCAAAACATTTTTCAAATGAACACAAAAAAAAAAACAAAAAAAAGTTGAAGAAAAGTTCAACTGACCTTCACACTTAGACAGTAAAGAGCAATTTGGTTGATGGTTGAGATATTGAGATGAAGAACAGAGAGGGAAAGTGAATGCAAGCCAGCAACAATTTTCAAGACCTGTTTAGGCCTTCTCTTTGATCTTATTTTCAAATTTGCATGATTTTCCACCATTGTTACTTCAATGTCAGCAATGGAGGAGTTTTGAGTTTCATTTTTTTCCATAGAACAACCCTCCATTGATTTGAACTGAGGGAATGTGAAGAACTCTGAGAAAGGGATTTCTGAAGAAGAACAAGAAGAATTTGAATTTGAAGAATCACAGTCATCTTTTGAAACATTACTGTTCCCTTTTGATTCCATTTGTGCTGTTGAGAGAAATTGAACTTGCTGTTCTAGCTCCTTCACAAAATTAATTGCTCCCCCAATAATTGATGCTTGATCTCCCTGGAAAAAAACAAAACCCCAAAATCATAGATTTAGACCCCATTTGATAACATTTTTTATTTATCTTCTATTTAAGATTTCTCTTTAAAATATGTTACTAACTAAATTCCACAAACAAAAACTATTTACAAACTATTCTCTTAGCTTCAAATTTTGGTTTGATTTTAAAAACATGAGTAAAATGTAGATATCAAATCATGTAGCATAATCTCAAAAACCAAAAAATCAAATTTTATTTACCCAAATTCTCTAAAAATGTTCATCTTTTTATGGGCAAGTATTTGAATTTTAAATAAATTCTAAAAACCAGAAACAGATTTTGGAACTTACCTATTTTAGTTTTCAAACTTTACTAAAATTTTCAAAAACCAAAAGACAAAATGCCATTTTTATCTTAAAACCCCCATTTCAATTTCTGTTTGGCAGATAAGAAAACCAAAAGGAAAATGAGGGAAAATAAGATGTACCCTTTGAACATAAGAATCTGGCATTAAAGATCGAAGAACAGAGAGATATTCATTCATCTGTTTTCTCCTATTTCGCTCAACAGCAATGTGAGTCATTCTCTGATTTTCAATTTCCTCCTTGTTCTTCCTCGATTTCGGTCGCCGCTTTCTCGGCCGAATCGGGTTCGGAGTTCTTGATTTGGGCTCCAATGGCGGATTCGGGTCGTTGAAGATCAACCCATTTCTGGAAATGGCAGCTTCAGGGGAAAGAACAGGGGCAAAAACAGAGGAGGAAGAACTCCAATCTGGGAAAGGGAAATTTTCTGTTTGTTTCTCGGGAAAATCTTGAGGGATTTGAGGATATTCAAAGGTTCCATTTGCCCAAATTCCTCCTCCAAATAAAGTGTAGAGATCTTTGCTGCCATTGTAGCTTAGTGGATCTTGAGAAAAAACAACAGCTTCCAGTGCCATTTTTTTGCTCTCTCTCTCTAAATCACTGATTTTTAGTGAAACCCATTTGTGAAAGAGATGAAAAAGGAGAGAAAAATAATGGGTTTTGGAATTTGAGAGCTGAACAATGGAGTTTTTAAAGTGCTTTGTGAGATTGAAGAAGCAAATCTACAGAATATTGCACGTGAAGAAGGAGAAAAAAGGAAATGGCAAAAAAATTATTTCTTTGAAAAAAAAAAATTTGTCTGAAATTTCTATTTGCTATGGGGCTTTTTGTTTTTTTTATTATATTTAAACGAATTTTTATTAATTTTTTTAATTTTTTATTTTTAAAAACAACCCTTCATTTTTAATTATTTATAGATAATTATTTAATTATTTCTAATTTTTTATTTTTAATTAATTATTTAAATTAATTAAAATAATTCATTTTTAATTATTTATTTTTTAACACTTCAATATAACTTCCAAAACTAAATCCTCTATAAATATGGTAAACAAACACACTGCCTCTTCAACCCTTTCAAATTTTCAACAAGGCTGAATTTTAATTTTATATCTTTTTTTTTTTTGTTAACCTATCTTTTTAGTCTTAGGTTTGAGGTAGTTGTATTTTGGTTTTTATATTTTAAAATTGTATATTTTTATTAATGCTCACTTTTAATTTTTAAGATAACACGATTTTTAATAACTAATGATTAAATTGTTCTCGATAGGTATAATTTCCTCAAAGTCAGTGAGTTTGAAACTCATTTGTAACATTGTGTCTGACTTTATTTAAAAAATAACTAGTGATTAAATTCATTTTTACTTTTAATATATTGTTGAAGTAATTATTTTAATTTTCACGTAAATTTATTATTTTGTTAAAATAAGTATAAAAGTTAACTAAAAAAAATACACAAAAATTAGAAGTGAATATTATTGAAATATAAGAGCAAAAATATTCTATTTTAGAATTGAATTTAGGGACTAATTCGTAACTGCATCTTAACCTTAGAAATTAAAAAAGTATTTTTCCCTTTTTACCAATTTTTTTCTCATAAATTAAATCTATTCTCAAACCAAAATAGTTATTTCATCCATATATTAAAATTATAAATACTAAAATTGAAAAGATATAAAAGAACAAAATTTCACATCAATGTGTTATTTTTTCCTTCACATGCGGCTTGGCTTTAACACATATAAGCACACCCATCTCATTCTTGAGTCCCACAAGTCATCTCATTGTAATTTCTTTTCAAAATGATTTCTAACAAAAAAAAAAAAAAACCTTAAATTTATATATATATATATATATATATATATATATGGAATTTTCTCACATATGTATCACTATATTTAATTTAACGATCCTCATTTTGCCGAACTTATTTAGGTGATGAAGTTTTTGTTCTTTATTTATTTGTCAATTGTCAAGTGTGTTTCGTCGTTTTGGTTACCGTTTCTTTGTAGCTATATATCATGCTATTGTCGAATCCTATGATAGTAAAATTTTGGTTAATTTGGTTTTATTTCAAAATTATTTTGAAGGCTTGAGATGGAATAAATTGAAAAGATACATGGGAGGTGTTTGGATTAGGTTTTAGAAGAGGAGTTAGTTTGAGGATTATTTTAAAGAGTTATTATGAAAGTTAAAAAATTTAGGTTTTTGTAATGGCTCGTTTGAATATAAATTTTTATAGAAGAATTGGAGCAAAAAATTAATTTGGATGTGATTTTTTTTTTTTTTTTTAGAGAAATTAGAGACAATAATTTTTTTGAATGTGAGTTTGTAATGAGAAATTATTTTGACTAGTTAAAATATGATTAAAAGTTAGTTATTTTGCTTAATTATAAATGAATTATTAGAAATGAGCGGATAAAAATGAAAACTTGTTTTAAATAGTTAGGAATGAATGATTAAAAATGAGTGGTTAGCAATAAAGAGTTATTTTGAGTAGTTAGAGATGAGGAAATGTTTTACATAGTTACAATATCTTGTTTGGAAATGCTTTTATAAAATGTAATTAGTAAATGTTCAATCAATAGACAAACACCCATGTAATTTTGGGGAATGAACTCACTAAAGTTTATTCTAAAAGAATGTTTTGGAAAGAAACTTTTAAAAGCTCTAATATAGTATAATGTTTTTTTCTCACACTAGGTTAAATTGTCTTTCCTCCCATTAGTGCTTCAAAAACATGACTTAGGTATGGAATTATTTCGTAGGCCATAAGAATTACTTGAATAACTACAAAAGTATAATAAAATTGAAAAAAGTTATGTGCCATCCTAAATGATGAACTAAACGGGGTATTGATAATAATAATGAGGATTCAATTTGTTCAAAAACAACAGAATGAATGAAATGGAATAAAATTGGAAACTTTTGGGAGTTGAAAGTGGGAGGAGAATATTTTGGATAGTGAAAGAGGTGGGAAGGTAGGTGCCCAATGTCATAATTGACTACATTTTTGTGACAATGCTTTTAATTTAATAAAGTGACATGTCATTCAATTGAAAATGAGAAATAAAGTTGCCCCTCCAAAATAAAAACCAACAAATCTTGTCTAGAAATTTAAATAGTTGAGTTTTATGGAATTTCACCCTTAGACCAAAAAAATATGGAAAAAAAAAATAGTTGGATTCTTTTGCAACTGAGAAATCCAAGTGTTTATTTAAAATAATAATAATAATAAAAAGAAATCCAAGTCTGTTCGGACAGTAATTTGTCATTTTAGTTGTCATTTCAATTCGACGAGTTCAACCTCGAAAATCGATATTTAACTCTCATGTTATTTTTGAGTAGTTGTACCCTCCATATAAGATTTGTTGGTCTCATTTTCCCACTTTATACTAAAAAAAAAGCTATATTCTAAAACACTTATATGTTCATTCCAAGGTCAAAATTTCAGAGTTAACAAAAGAAAATTAAGTTCACTTATGATTATTAATAAAATCGAACGCCTCCAAATGAGTATATTTTAAATAATCTAATCTTCTAACAATGAAGTCTCCTCTTAAATCGAATGGGTCAGTGGCGCGATTGGCTATCCGATTTGATGTTAATCCATTTCCATTTTACGATCACGATTCGATCCTAAAATCGATATTTGTAATCCCTGTCTCTGAACTTGTACTAAAAAAAGAAAAGAAAAATTGCCTCTTAAAAACTAATAATTAGATTGTTGACATTTATGTGTATCAATATTTTCTTAGATAAAAGTAATCAATCTAACTTTAATTTTTCATGATTAGTAATATTCTCATACTATCTGAACATGCTACAAGGTGAGTATCTCCAAAATATTCACTTTGGCTTACTTGCATGGGTCAGATACGAACTTTTTTAGATCAAATATCCACTTAAGCTTATGCTTATACCCGCTCGGGTGGGTCCAAACTACCTGCATAAGTTTTTACTTGATTGGGTTGGATCGGAATTTGGGACCAATAACCCACATGAAGCTCTGATATCATATTAGAAAATATGAGGTTTCACCTTAAAATTAATTGACAATAAGGGAAATAACACATATTCATTATAAAGATGTCGTAGAATCCTCACATTTTTCAAAGTGGGACAATTGTCATAAGGTAAGTATTTCCAACAAAAAGTTTCACAATTACCCTTCAAATTTAAAGAGAAAGTTTCAAAAATATTTATTATCGTTAAAATACTCTTGAATTATAAAAAGTTTCAAAAGTAATTGGAGCTAAAAACAAGTGGTATGATATATATAAATATTGAACTCTAAAAAGTTTAAAACTAAAAGAATCCTCTTTCAAAATTACTGACTTATGAACGTTGACATACTTTCTTGATCACAAGATTAAATAAAAACTAATGGAATTCATGTCTCACGATCCTAGTTTAGTATGTCCAATGGGGCAATCACTTTGAATTGTGTTCCTCAGCTAATCCTTCCTCATGTCGCAACATGGTAGAGGGCGTATTACATTACCTCACCTTTACGTGACCAAATATCTTTCTTGTTGTTGGCAGAGTGTATTAGTTTATGCACTATCCAACTCTTATTCAATCAATAGTTGTTGTACGCATAACAGGCTATGGGCGAGAAACTTTCGACAATGACCTTCTGTTTCATGTTGGTTTTTGTTGGAAAAAAACCTTCCCTAATAACAGCAGGAATAAACAAAAAATTACTGAGAAATTAAAAGGAAATAACAAAATAGAGGACACAAGGATTTACGTGGAAAAACTACAAATTGGAGAAAAAACCACAAACGGAAAGAATTTCTACTACGTGAAAATTTTCTACAATCACAAAAAATTCTCTCTCCCGACCCCAATTACATAAACACTCCCTTCAAAGCTTAATACCACTCACACCGTTTGCCCACTCTTCACAAGAGAATACAAAAGGAATTTAATTAGAGTCAATACACTAAGCTTAAAGTGCTTTTGACTGGGATTGCTTTGAAACCAAAGCCTTATGCTTCTTTTATACTGCTTGGAGCACATCGCTACCTTGCATCTTTCCGATGTGGGACAAATTCACTTCAAATATTTTGCCAAAAAATCCAACAAATGCCATCTTGGCAAGATATTTGAAGAATCTACATCTTCTGCTGCAACATTGTCTTCTCTAACAATCATAATATTCTCAACCCTAAGAATTATAACGTACTCCACCATAAAAAAGTATAACGCTTGAAATCTCACATTCCAAGATTTTTCTTCTTCGTCACATGTCGATACACCTTGCTGAAATTTATGGTGCAACTTTCACCTACTTGGCATACCTAGAAGTTCTTCAGCCATCGACATAACTTCCACTACACACCTTGCATAACCGTCAAGCCAATGCCCGTGTGCAAACTTGTGGAACCGTTGACATCACATCCTCTACCATGGCAAAGCGGACATACCATGAGGATCATTTCTTTCTTTCTTTAGAGGGCGTCACTAGATCCCCAGACGAGAGAGACCACGTCAGCATCCGAACCAGAGTCATTTGACGAACTTGCTCTTTTAGGACAATTGTTTCTCATGTGACCAAGGTTGTCCACATTTCCAGCAACTTCTCTTTTGCACAAAGTTTTTCTTCTTCTTCCAATTGCCAACTACTAGTGCTGAATCCTCTTGTGAAGTACGCTTATTAAGCTTCAACCTTCTTTAGCTTCTGCAAAATTTAAAGACTCTTTTGCATACATCAAGATTGGCTTCATATGTTCATAAGAAGGAGGAAGTGACAAGATAAGTCTCAGTGTCTTATCCTCATCTTCTATCTTCACACCAATCACCTCCAGCTCAAAGACAATGCCATTGAGAACACTCAGATGATCTGAGATTTTCGTACCTTCCTTCATTAGCAGCATGTAAAACTGTTCCTTCAGGTACAACCGATTTGAAATGCTTTTTCCCTGATACATCGCTTCAAGTTTCTCCCAAAGCTCTTTGGCTGTTGATATTCCATGCACATTAGCAAGAACCTTCTTAGCCAAATTTAAGCTGATGGCACTTGTAGCTCTCAAATCCATTTCCTCTCATTCGTCATCACTCATGCTGAACTTCTTAAAACCTTTACTGGAACCACCACTGGACTCTGTTAACCACCATCACCGCTTGATTTTTCAGAAACACCACTACTTGGTATTCCCTTCAAAGCCTTGTGTAATCCAGATTGTATCAACACATCTTTGACTTGCACTTGCCACAAGCCAAAATTCATCCTTCCATCAAATTTCTCCACGTCAAACTTCACTGAACTCATAAAGCTTGCCATTTTCTGCTTCAATCCTAGCAAATCTACAAATAATGAACCACCTGGTTGTAACTTGTTTCAAAAATACTTTTATGATGTGGAAGCTCAGACAAAGCTGCAACCACAGAGCATACTCAGAAAATTCAAGAAACTACAAACCTAAAGCTCTGATACCACTTGTTAGGAAAAAAACTTCCCTAATAATAGCAGGAATAAGCAGAAAATTACTGAGAAATTAAAAGGAAATAAAAAAAAATAGAGGACACAAGGATTTACGTGGAAAAACTCCAAATTGGAGAAAAATCTACGGACGGAAAGAATTTCTACTATGTGAAAAATTTCTACAACCACGAAAAAATCTCTCTCCCGACCCTAATTACAAAAACACTCTCTTTAAAGCTTAATACTACTCACACCCTTTGCTCACTCTCCACAAGAGAATACAAAAGGAATTTAACTGGAGTCAATACACTAAGCTTAAAGTGCTTTTGACAGGGATTGCTTTGAAACCAAAGCCTTATGCTCCTTTTATATTACTTGGAGCACACCACTACCTTGCATCTTTCCGATGTGAGACAAATTCACTTCTAATATTTTGCAAAAAAACCCAACAGTTTCTATTTCTAACAGTTTATTCAAACTTAGACTGGATTAGTGATGTTCGTGGACAAACGGTCAATTGCGGGTTTTGAATTTTTGAAGGCATCCTATTTCTTTGCTTTAGAACAATCAAAGCGCTATCTCGAAGAGTTTTACAAAGGTCGAGTTTTGCTCTATTACATTGGCTAGCTTCTAGAAGGTTTGTACGTTTGCATGTAGAGATGTCCATTTTTCTGGTGGGGACCCGCCCCTAATAGGGCAGTGCATCCCTGTTTAGACGGTGAATGGGAGAGTGAGCGAGAATGAAAAAATTCCTGCAATGTAAACGGGGACGAGGAATGTATTCCCCATCCCCGTTTCTCCAATCCCCGCCCCGTTTACTTTTTTTTTTTTTTTTAAATACTTTTACCTTTCTTTTTACTAATTTTATCTTTAGATATAGTATTTTGTTTGTAGAAATATTTATTCAAATGCATACTTTTTACAATAATTAGTTATCTAATTGAAATTAATGTATATTTTCCATGAAAAATTAACTATTTGAAAATATTATTAAAAAACACTTAGAAAAATTAAGATTAGAAAAAAATAAAATAAAATAAAACGAGAATTTTTTACCTCGGAGATCCTGATCCCCACCAATTCCCAGTAGTGAATTCTCGTCCACATCTCCACGAAAAAAATGGTGAATTTCGTGGGGACGGGGAATGATTTTGGTAGCGGGGATGGGGACGAGGAGGGCATTCTCGGCCCTGTCCCGCCCCCATGGACATCTGTATTTGCCTGTGTCCACCCTTCCCCCTCCCCTTTGAGGTCTTCAATAATAAATATGAGAAATTTAGCAATACATTGAGTTCCTTTTAAACCTTAACCACTCAAAATGATCATTATTAAAATCACAAACCAAACTCTCATATATAGTTGACCAAAGCACATAAAAGTGAGGAAAGTTTGATAACTAATGAGACAGAGGTTGTATGACATCGAGGAGTAGGCCATGGTGTGGAAGAGTAGTAATTAATGGCATTGTGATTTGAAAAAATAATAATGTTAGTGCATAGGGTACGAACTGTACACAGAGATACATATTGATATATTATAGAATGGTAAAAGCCTGTAATTTTGCTTACACAACTTCTGAAAGATACACTGCCCATTTGCTTAAACAAGAACCCCATCTTGCTTTTGCTTTTGCTTTCCAAAGAGAGAGAAAAATAAAATTAAAATAAAAACTTAGGTTAAGAAGCCTTTTTGAGTTTCTATGAGATCATGACCACACTCACTCCACAAAGTTTCAAAGCTTTTTGCTACCATTGTCAGAAGACCCTTCTTCTGTCACCTTTTTAGTTGCCTCAAATACCATCATCTCAACATATTATAATTTGTAATAAATAATTGCCCTTTTATGTAAACATTCTATAAATATTTCTATCTACCGGTAAAGGTTTCTATACGAACCACTCATAATTTTTATAAGAAACCATTATTTTCAGCCACAATCATTCTTAACCCTTCGAAACAAATTAAGTTTTGTATTTTCTACGTGACTACAAATCCCTACAAACTATGTGAGCTCCTCCTTTTCAAATCTCTTCCTCCCAAATTCTTACTTTTCAATAAAAACAAAATAATCTCCAAGTTTTTTTTTTAAAGTTTCTAATAGATCTAAATCTCATAAGTATTACATAAAGTTTCTAAGTTAGATAACTAGCTTGATGGTTTGAAACAATACTTTCATGGTTTGACAACTTTTTTTTTTCTAATATTTTCAAAATTTAAGCCAAAATTGGTCATGCTTAACAACTTGTTACTTTTGTTTTTAAAATTTTTCACCCTTCTCAAAATATATATTTAAAATTTAAGCCAATTTTCCAAAACAAAAAATTAAAACTTAAAAAAAAAATGTTTCTAAAAATAATTATTTAAGTTTTCACAATTTAGTTTAATTTTCTATAAGGTTTTGAAGGTATTAGAAAATCATGATATCTGTCATTTGAGTTCTACCATTTTCCATTGTACTAAAAAAAATGTCGGTAATAAAGCTTAAAGTAAACTATATAGGGAGCGCAGCACTAGAAAGCAAAATTTTCAATAACAAAAATAATAATAATAAATTAGTAATCAAGTAGAACTTTTTTTTTTTTAATTTTAGTAATCAAGTAGAACTTAAAATAATAAACTTGTTTTCATTTTTAAAATCATTTTAGAATTCAAGTATGTTCTTGTAAAAGATTCCTCAAAGAAAAAAAAAGTAACATACTAACAAATTTGTGATCAAGAAACAAAGCTTATTTTGGTAAAAAAAAACAGAATTGTTGTCAGATTGGATTAAGAATTCCAATAACGTGCACTTTTAGGTTTATTAGATCTAATATGTTCTATAAAGTTAAGAATCGATATTACATTTTTTTTTAGATTACAATCATCTTGAAAGTATAAAAACTTCAAAATTAATTTATACTTCCACCAACCAGAATAGCAACTAGACGAAAGTTCTTCGAATATTTTTTTTGAAACAAGGGCAATCATGTCCATCCCTAGTCTAGACATATAAATTTGAATATTTTAATTGATAAATAAAAAAAAAAATTATATATTGATAATTCCAAATCCTTGTTTTCTTCTCTTCTTTTAATTTTTAATTTTATTTATTTATTTTTTCTTTTTTTAGGGCAAATAAGGGACTCTTGAAAAGGGTTTGAGTTTGAATATGGTTTTGAGAATAATGAGAGAGAGAGAGAAGAAGATGTTTATTTTGTTTTCTTTTTGAGAAAGATGAAATGAATGAATCAAATGGAAACAAAATAATTGAGATTTTGTTGTTGGAAACTGAGGTGTGTAAATAAATCAGAAGACCAATGTCACTTTTCTACTCTATTTTTAGCTTTTGTCTCTTTCTGTTTGCAATTTAACGTAGAAGACACGAACACACAATCAACAGAATCTGTCTGTCCTTTTGCTTAATAATTTAAACATATAATACCCATAACACACAATAAATATTCATTCTTTTCTTTTCATTTCAATGATTTATTTATACAACATTTGTTCTATGCCAATATTTCTTTTCTAAATTTACTTATTTCATCTTTACTTCAATGATTTAATGCATAGATAAGACAACTTTAATGGGGAGTGAGAGAAAGAAAATAATAATTTTTTTATAGATAAGATTATAACAAAGGAAAGGGATTAAAAGGTACATATATAATTGTAAAAATAAGTGTTACTATTAAATCATTGAAGTAAAGATGTTTTTTAAGGTACATATTATAGATAAACTTAAGAGGTTTTTTAAGTTTAAACTATACATCGCTCAACTTTTATTTATTTAAGTGCTTATTCATCCCCTATTATGAAAATTAGTGTTACTATTAAACCTCTCTAATAGAGGTTTAATAGTATTCGGCGTAATAGAAGTTATAATTAAATTGGCACAAAATGGTTCAAATATTAGCCTTTGAAAAAAAAAACATATAACGTAAAACTAAAAGGTCATAACAATGGTTAAAATATAGCATTCTTGTATCTTTTTTCAAAAAAAAAAGAAAGAAAAAAAAAAAGGCACTTGTTGCCATAAATTTTGATAAAATATTATAAGATGGTTGTCTTACATATAAGAGATGTAAAAAATTGATTCTTAAAGCACCCCAATTAAAAACACTATGTATTTGATGTTGTACTTTAATTAAATTCATTTTGAATATTCTTGTGGGAGAGTGAAGTAAGGAATGTGAGTGATATAAGTTTTTAAAGAATGTTTATGTAATTGGAATCAAGATAGAGAATTATGTGGAATTGTAACAACTTTTTATGTAGTTGAAATTTTTTCAATCCATGATTTTTTTTATTTTTTAACTTCGGAGTTTTTCAAAGTAAATTCTTGTATTTTCTATTTTCTTGTTTTTTTTTAATTTTTTAGTAATTATTTCTACTTATTGAATAACATTGGAACTTCTTTTTCTTCCAACAAGTGGCATCAAAATTATAGGTTCATAGTTCTTTGAATTATGAGTATGTGGTTGCAACATTATTTAAATTTCCACATCAAACAAATAATATTCTTGAAACAAGCTACCACTAAAGATTTGTGAGTAATGTTGGTTGTTCAGTATTCATAGATTTGTAAAGATAGAAGCAAAAACGTCGAGCATTATAATTCAAGTCAAAGATATATTAATACAATTTGGAATTACACAAAAATTTGAAGGTAGAAATGGTGGTGTTTAAAAAAAAAAAGAAGGTTAAGCTGTGAAGGTTATTGAATAGATTTCAATAATGGTGCTAAAAGGACAATTGTAATAAAAAGAAGAAAGACTTTGTGTAAAAGAAAAGTTATTAAAAACGCAGACAATTTGGTCACTTGAAAATGAATTCTAAATAGGCCATAGCTCTTCCAAAGGCTCTAGTTTCAGATGATGACGTAGTCTCTCTTGACAGACAAGATGGTGAATATCTCTAAAGAAATATAGAAATAATATTTTTATGGTATGTTCTCTTTATGCCATGGTACATGATATGATATCAAATGGTTTAAGATATTTGCACTTGAACTTTGACTTAATAATTATGCAAAGTGTGGGGGTAATTTTTTTGCCCCGTGCACGTTTGGGAGGTCCGATCCTCAGGTGTGGGAAGGTTCATCCTTCAGAGTAGGGGAGAGAGGGCTTTCGTCCTTCAAATGAGGTTGTCGTTGGTCTTAACCTCGGAAGAGAAGCGTCGCCTCCCAGGGCTAGTCGAAGTCTACACTGGTCATCGATGTCTGCGATGGGAAAAAATGCTTGCATGTCGTCAGATCCCGTCGAGCTTTCTTCGGAGCTTGGAAAGTGGGAAGCTAGTGCGAGAGTGGAAGCTCCGGCGTTTTTGTGAAGGCTCTTGTGATGGAAAAATGGGAACTCATTGAAGCTCACTCTCGTTGGTGTGTTTCGGTATTAGAGAGTAGGATGTGCCTTCGGTGGTGAGAAGAGAGCAGGAAAGGAAGACCATCCCATTTGATAGAGGAAAAAGACAAGCAGAAAGGAGAATCGTGAATAACGAGTCTGCAGGCGAGCGACAATCTCCGAAGGTCCAAGAAATTTTTTTTGTTTATGGAAGCAGACCCTATACGTCGTCGACGACGGCGGAGGAACCAAAATTTTTTGGCAAGCTTCTCTCTACTCTCGCTAGAAATGATGTGAGGGAGGGGCTTCTGCAGTTGGCAGTTGATGGGACTTGGCTCTTGACAGCTGTGGTGCTCGAGATGTCAGAAGTTGTTGCTATTGGGAGAAGTGTCTTGGCCAGATGGAAAACTTTGTTTCTATTTTTATGTTTTACTTTTTTGTTCTTAATTGTTAGTTTAAGTTTTAAGTCTAGTGGTTTCTTGCTCCAACTTACGCGTTCCAGTTTTGAGTTGGTAGATAAAGGAGAACAAAACAGACGGGTCTATGATTGTGGGAGAGGAATGGGTTTAGTTCTAAACCTTTTCTTACTCTTTTTGTCTTTGGAGGGATCTTATACCTCAGTCATCGATATCTATATCGGTTTATTCGCCAAAGACTCTTTAAAGTCACCCAATTGTGAGTTGCCGATGTTTCTGAAACCTTATCATTTAGACACATTAAAGTCCTCTATTGAAAAGGTTGCAGCTCAATCAGGTTGCTCTGTCTATCTGTGCTCATTGATCTACCTTGCTCTTAGCTTTGGGCGTAGACCTCTGTGGAATCGTGCTTTTGTATTTGTTGGTGTTCTGTTTCACGTGGTTATTAGTGTTTGTAATGGAGGTTTTATGCTTCTGGTTTGGTTTATGGAATGAAGCATTTTTTTTTTCTTCAAAAAAAATAAATAATTATGCAAAGTGTATGGTGAAAGTTATGTTGATGGGTAAAGAATTTTCAAGTGAGCCAAATAAGTGAAAGTTGAACCATGAATTTAAGTAGAGTAAATCTAACATGGTAACGAAGAAGAAGAATCATGGAATGTGATACTTTAAGTAGTCTACTAGTTTATGGTGGATCAATAACCTATAATTCTCAAAGTTATAAAAATAATGATTGTTTCTAAAAATAATGTTGCAAGAGAATATGTGGTTTTTTCAAATATCATGTCAATGTGAAACTTTTTTACAACTAAAAAACGGTTGTCCTGCATTTGAAATCTACAAGAAGTGGTGCACTCCAAACACTATAAAAAAACATGTAATTTTTATTTTAAAGCATATAATTTCGAGGCACTTTTAAGTTTATTATACTAATTCTAATTGAAGAGAGTCTTTGCGTAATTTGTCAGTTCTTCTTCTTTCTCTTTCTTTTTCTTTTTTTTTCATTATTTGTTGATTTATGTTTTGTCACAACAATTCCAAATGATTCAATCTTGTGCTTGCATTTTCCCACTCACATAAACAACGGCCACAACGACAATATAAAAATTAGAGAGAGGGAGCAACTTTTTGGCTAACTTCCATAATCATGTGTATTTGAAAATCAATATTTAAGATTCCCTTCATCTCTAGGTGTTTTTCTTAGAGAAATCATTTTACATTTACAAACCTCTATAATTAATAATTTCAAAATTATTTCATGGGCAGTTCAATAATATTTCTTAACACTCAACTAAATAAGATATATACTATTAGATGGAGTCCCACCTTTTCATTTTTATTGGATCAAATAATTTTGATATTACATAAAATAATATAGCGTTTTACCTCAAAAATAATTAGCAACAAGAAAAGTAATCCTTATATATTGTTACGAGGTATTCACTTTTTTGGATGTGAAATCTTTAACCTATACTCTTAATAAAAAAGTTATAAAATTCAAATTTCAATTCAATTTTTGTTTTTTTAATAAATAGGAATTTAACTAAGAAACTTTTTAAGTTTTTGCTCTTATCATTAAAAGAGTGATGGGGCTGAATGATACCTACATTGAACCAAACCAAAATTGGTCTAATTTGGGAAGCTCTCCTTTCAAAACTTTCAAATTTCAACACAAGAAAAAGTAAAAACTTCAAAAGGCAACAAGAAGCTATTAATTTAAGAGATTAGCCTTTATTTTTGTCCTCACCCCATTTCTCCCTAAAAAAAAGGCTAATTAATGCTACAAATCAAAACCCATCTCATCAACAAACGCTTACCTACCTTCAAACAATCAAGAAAAATTAACCTAATAGTGATATGTGTATAGGAATGTACATGACCGCATTGCGTCCTACTATACTACATTTTATTCAACAATACTTATACTACTTTTTATTTAACAATTTTTAGGTGTAGTTTGAATCTGTAACTTTTTAGTTACTATATTATATATCATTACACTATACTACTTGAGGTATACAATGGTTGGATCCAATTGGATTAAGAGAATTTTTTGGACCATAAATCCCTCGAAACTGTTCAACTATCAAACTGGACAACCCAACCAAACTCATATGTTTTCAAGTTGGGTTAGGTCATGCGATTGTTGATTTTATTTATTTATTTTATTCAAATTTATATTTGCTATTTATTTTCAATTTTTATAGAAATCAATATGATAACTTTAATCAACAATTCAACTTCAATGTTCATGGTATATATATTCAGAAGACCAAAAAAAATATGGTAAAGAATTTGGAGAATAAAAAATTAAATAAATGTATGCATATATAGTTATATTATAGGTAAAAATAATGTTTTTAAAATTAATAATTAGTTCAAGTTACCTACGTATAACTTTAGGTCAATCCAAAAACCAAAATTCATTTATTCGAACGTTACTCAATTCAAATAAGTTGATCACTCAATTCAAATAAGTTGATAATTCAAGGTTGGGTTGATCGGATTATTTAGATTGCGTGTTTTTTGGAACACTCCTATATACGACTATATAGCAAAGTAAATTGCTATGGCATGGTATATAGAGTCTTTTATCAATCAACATATTTTCAAAATTGTTGCATGAAATTCTTACTTCAAAAATAATTCTTACATTATGGTCCATGGATTATTGTTCACATCTGTTATCTATGATAACACAGAAAAGTTCAGGGAGAGATACAAAAAGAAAAGGACAAGAAAAAGCACAAAACATGTCGGGGAATGGAATTCATCTTAAAATTTTTACTTCCCACAGTCAACTTTCAAGAATGGTCCTTTTTATTTTGAGAAATATTTAGATTATGTCGGATATGATCTATGAAATAAAGCTCACCTATGTGGCCTAATAAAAACCACATTCTATTTTTCTTTATTTTATGTTTTTATCTTTTGAATTTAAAATCAAATAGGATGTGGTCCATGTTGAGCCAGATAGGTGGACATTATTTCATAGGTTATGTCCGGGCATGACCTAAATATACCTCTTTTATTTTGATTTTTTTCTTTTTCTTTTTACTACCTAAAAGATTTATCTCAATTCAGTTGTTTCTCTCTTATAATTCCTTTTAACTCTACGAAGCAACAAAAGAACAACCGTCATCGAATCTAAAAAGAATGCTTGTGATTGTTACCGATCGAACGTGAATTCATGATTAAACAAGGCTTTCATTATTTATTTTTATTTTTCTTAGAAGATGGAAGGTTTGGTATGTTAAATTATGCTCAATCTAAAAGTACGTTGGGAAAAAGTTAAATTATAATCTAAATTATGATAACTTGGATTTTGAGTATAATTATTATAACAAGAATTTAATAAAACATGAGTTTTTTTTAGTATAGAATGGGATGAGGAGATCAACAAACTTTATACTATTTTTTCAAATAATATGAGAGCTAAATACCGATTTCTAGGATCGAATTTGTGACCGTGGTGTTGAACTGGATAATCACCAACAATAAAATTACTAAACCACTAGCCCTTTCCCTTTAGTTTGTGCGATCTTGAATTTTCAAAACTAACCTTTATTTTAGGTTTGCATTTAGTTTCTTATTTTGAGATTTCAAAAAGATATATATTTTTTTATCTCAAATTTGATTTTAATATATTTTTTTTAGTACAAGTTGGGGAGGAGACCATAAATCCTACAAAAAGAGTAGTACGCCTCTCAAATAAATGAGAGTCACTTCTTGAAATCAAACACGTGATCATGGTGTTGAAAAGAATTACCAGCAAATAATAAAACCATTAGACTACCGTCTCGTTCGGTGTTTGATTTTGAGAGCTAATTGGTCTCTAAAGTTTGAAATTGATTTCTACTTGATACCTAAACTTTGTACTAAATTCATTTTATACATATATATATATATATATATATATATATATATATATATATATATATATATATATATATATATATATATATATATATATATATATATATATATCATCAAAGTTTAGTTAGAATAATATCAACTATTGCACGCCATTATTTCATTAGGTCAAGCTCATTTAGCCTCCATTATAATTTCTAAGTCAATTTCAAATCTAATAGAGTATATAGAAATCAAATTTAAACTATGGTAGCTTTAACATATTACTTTTTGGGTCTTCAAGAACTAAAAAAAGGATAAATTTAAATATATGACCAAATAAAAAGTGAAGTTGAAATTTAGGGATCACAATAATATTATTATTATCATATGATACTATTGTTTTATTTTTTAATCTTGTAGAAATACATTTCATTGTCTAAATTGTGTTAATGTATAAAATAAAAAATAGATCGTGATGAATTGAGATTGTTTTAGTGGGGTGCATCTATGCATGATTAAGACTCAATAATCCAATATTTCAAACAAAAAATAGAGTTTAATAATCCAAAAAAAAAAAACTATAAATAGTTATGCGAAATGTGAAAAAAGTTTGACGTGTTTCCCATATTGGTTATTATAAATTAAAATTTAAATAAATTATCGACTAAATAAATCATCATGATTGAAAAAGTGGAATGCTAATTGATTAATTACTATTAACAAATCAATCTAGGAT
The DNA here is from genome assembly GCA_036507275.1 of Sicyos edulis. NCBI lineage: Eukaryota > Viridiplantae > Streptophyta > Magnoliopsida > Cucurbitales > Cucurbitaceae > Sicyos > Sicyos edulis. The sequence goes on from CM071856.1 coordinate 2,836,015, forward strand.
TAAGTTGTTTTTCTAACATGCTATATTTATGTATTAATATTCTAATAAAAATACATATCTATAGCATTGAAAAAAAGCAGCTATATATGGTTGGATTTCTCTTGCATAAATTATATTTAGATGGAGTAATTACATGATTGATTTTGGAGGCCTAAATTTGTGCAATAAAATAAAACCTAGATAATTGTTTATTTTTTTTAAAAGAAACCTAGAAATAGGTTGAGAAAGATGGCTTTCAAAAGCCAAATGTAAGTTTACCATCTCAATTTTTGGAGCTAACATATAAAGAAAATTTATGGGGAAAATTTAGCTATTAAAGTTCATCTTATAATTCTAAAATATTTAAGTGAACCTCACTCATATATATAAGATTTTGATCCCTACAAATTTTTTAATTTATAATTTGTTATTTGTAAAAGTTGACATTCAAAAATATTTGAATTTGATGTCAAAATAAATACATTTTTGAATCTATCATAGAATATATAATTTCTCCAATACGCTACTTAATAATTTACAGTAACGAAAAATCTTTGATGATTTGTTAAGTTTAGAAAGTTCATGGCCAAAATAATCTCCCCCTTCTCATTGATCTCAAACAAATATATATAGTATCAAGAATATCAAATAATATCAAATCTACTAACAAGATCTAGATAATATTTAATAATATTTAAATACTAAATCTAGTAATTAAATCCCTATAATTCCAAATACTCCCCATCAAGTCGGAGCATGTAAATTACAAATGCCCAACTTGTCCAGCAAAAAATTAAATTGTTGTTTTCCAAGTGCCTTTGTAAGAACATCAGCCAATTGGTGTCCAGTCGGAACATATTTAGTAGCAAGATTTCCATATATCATATCATCACGAACAAAATGACAACCTGACTTGATATACTTAGTACGATCATGAAATACAGGATTCCTGGCAATATGGATAGCAGATTGACTATCACAAAACAATTGCATAGGCTAAGAATGGAAAACACCAAGCGAAATTAGTAATGATTTCATCAATTTTAATTCACAAGTAGCAACAGCCATTGCACGATACTCAGCTTCAGCTGACGAACGAGACACAGTTGTCTGTTTCTTAGTTTTCCATGATATAAGAGAAGAACCAAGAAAAACTACATAACCAGATAACGAGCGACGGGTCAATGGACAAGCCGCCCAATCACTATGACAAAAGGCGGTCAAATGCATCTCATTCTTCGACAGTAGCAAAATACCTTGACCTAGAGCACCCTTCAAGTAGCGCAAAACCCTTAAGGCTGCATCCCAATGTTGAACCTGTGGAACATTTAAAAACTGTGCAAGAGTACACTGAATAACTTAGTTCAGGACGAATTACTGACAAGTAAACAAGACGTCCAACTAATCGACGATATCGGTCTGGGTGAGCATATGGCTCCCCCTCAACACGAGCCAAGTGATGATTCTGCTCCATAGGTGTGCCAATAGTCCTACAACTTATCATGCCAGTTTCAGTCAAAATATCCAAAGCATATTTACGTTGACAAAGAAATATTCCTTCTTCACATCGAGCTACCTCAATACCTAAAAAATACTTCAAAACTCCCAAATCTTTCATATGGAAACAAGAACTCAAATAGTCTTTAAATCTCAAAACTGCACCATGTGATGAACCTGCTATAATCAAGTCATCAACATATACAAGTACATGGAGAGATACACTACCCCGAATATAATTGAACAATGAATAATCAGCATAAGACTGTGTAAATCCATAACCTTTTAAAGTATAGATAACTTAGCAAACCATTGTCGAGGCACTTGTTTCAAACTATATAAAGACTTACACAATCTGCAAACTTTCCCTGGAACAGAAGCACTATACCCTGGAGGGAGTCGCATATACACTTCTTCTTCCAAATCACCATGAAGAAAAGCATTATAAACATCCACCTGATGTAATTCCCAGTTTAAACTTGCAGCAACAGCAAGAAAAAGACGAATCGTCCCCATTTTTTCCACAGGAGCAAAAGTTTCATTATAGTCAATGCCCGAAACTTGACGATTGCCAAAAGCAACTAAACGCCATTTAAGACGTTCAACTTCACCTGATGATGTATATTTGATTTTATACACCCAACCACTACCAATAGCCATTTTACCACGAGGTAGGTCTTCCAAAGTCCATGTACCACTTTGTTCAAGAGCATCAATCTCAACTTGCATTGCCTTGCGCCAACCAGGATGCTTCATAGCTTCTTGAAAAGAGGTTGGCTCTTTGTCTTTTGAAACTGCCGTTAGAAAACATCTGTGTCAAGGAAAACTTGTTGTAATCAACATAACAAGCGATATCAAAAGGTTTACCTGAGGAGGTAGATTGAGATAAGGGAGCAACAAATGCAGTAGAGTCTATATGTTGTTTCACAACTGTATTTGTAACATAATCACAAAGTTTCGTCGAGGTAAATTTTGTACGGTGCCCACGACCTAGTACCTCAATATCACTGGATTGGGATCTGTCATCGAAGCTTATACCACCAGATTCTATATCTACACCACTATTTGCAATAGGACCCTCAACGGGTATCACGTTAGTCAAATCATGAGTAACATATTATTTATCTTTATCATCCCATAGTGGTGTTTGAGAAAAATATATTCCCCACTACAATCTCGCATGATCAGGAAGTGACTCAATAAAAGAAAATTTGTCCTAAAAAAATTGTACATCACGACTAATAAAATAACTCATGTTTGTCTAGATCATAAAGTCGTCAACTCTTTTTGCCAAAAGGATATCCAACAAAAATACACTTCCTAGACCTTGAATCAAACTTATCTTTCATACGAGGCCTATTTGCAGCATAGCATAGACACCCGAAAATGCGTAAACTATCATACGAAGGAGTGTGACCAAATAAGTACTCTTGTGGTGTTTTTCCATTCAACACGGGGGTAGGAGTTTTATTGATAAGATGCACAGTAGCTAGAACATATTCACCCCAAAAATATTTAGGCAACTTTGTGATATGATCTACCACACTTTTTATTAAACTACGATAATTCTCTCGAGAGAATCTCTCAAAGAGCCCAGAGTACAAAGACGACAATTCAATTGGATGATTGACAATGACCTAACAACTCTTATTTATAACCCTAAACCCTAATTTGACCTAATTAATAAAAGACTAATAATAGGCCCAAGCCCAATACATTTAAAATAGAAATTAATAAATACTAATATTCCTAAAATGTCAAGGCCGGATCGTATCAATACTTTCCCCCCCAAGAGCCACCTTGTCCTCAAGGTGTTCCATCTCCAGTGCCATCTTTTACAGCCCCGTCTTCTGGCAAAAAATCTGTCACATCAGCATCCTGGCACTCGTGCGCATCCCGAACGACCCACACACCCAAGTTTTGGAGCTCCTTCTTCTGACAACGATGTCCTGGGACAAATTGTTCATCTCAGCGGAAGCATAACCCTTTGTCCTTCCTAGCTCGAATTTTAGCTTCAGTGAGTTTTTTACAAGACATCGGGTCAACGGTTGTAGTCCTGTGGGACAAAATCTCTGTGCTTCCAGTTCCCGATACAATCGTTCCTGCTTTAGCCTTGACTGTTGCAAAAGTACTTCCCTCGTTTTAGGCAGCCTGAAAAGCAAAATCATCCTCAATCACTTGGGCCATAAACATTTTCTCTTCAATGCCCACTGGTCGTAGTTTACGCATCGCGCTTCGTATCTCCTCTTTCAGTCCACTTTCCCACTTCCCTTCTAATGCACTCATACTGATATCGCGCATTCCCTTAGCAAAGCGCTCAAAGCTCCGACGATATTCCTTCACCGTTCCTATTTGCTTCAAACTCATGAAGTTGGCATACTTATTGGCCTAGGCCACCGGTTGGAAACGCTCCAACAACCCATCTTTGAATTCGTTCCAGGAACGAAAAGGGGCACGGTCCTCCTCATACTGAAGCCACTCCAATGCCTCCCCTCCTAAACATAACCCTGCTGCCTCAACCCCTTCATATTCAGTCAACTTGTTTACCAGGAAATAACGCTCGACCCGACTCAGCCATCCTACCGGTTCCTCATCAACAAGACCCTTGAAAATCGGCATCTCCAATTTTCTAAATCTCTTGTCACATCCCGGTCCCTCCCTTCCTCCTACTCTCTGACCTCCCCGTTCAAATCTTTCTTCTCCTCCCCACCCGAGATCTCGTCCCCTACTTCGGACATTGTCACTCCACCCACGATCATTCCAACCGTCATGCGCCAACGACCTATCAATGCCCATGCGCAACCTTCTCTCCTCCAGAACCCTGTTTTTTCTCTCCACGACCCTTGGATCCCCCCTTTGGCCGAACTCTGGTCCCTGTAAATCGTCAACCCAATTTTGGCCCCGATCGTTCCAACCGTCATGCGCTATCGGTCTATCGAAACCAACGCGCACTCTTCTCTCCTCTGAAACTGTGTTTCCCCAGTCGTTCCTAGGTTCTTCTCGTCGACCAAAATCCAGCCCCGTGCAAGTGTCCCCGTCAAAATTCCCTTGAAATTTTACCCTCCAGTCCAACCCGACTGGCCCACTCCGACCCGGTCCGACCAGCCCACCCCGACTCGGCCCACCCGAGCCTCGGCCCGGACCACCCACGCCGCCCACTCCCGGCTCGCCCCAGCCCACGCCCCGCGCGCGCGCACCCTCGGAGCTCCACGCCCCCACGCCGACGCGTCCATCCGCCCGTTCATCCGAGTCCCCGCGCCCGTTCCCGCTCGCCTCGCCCCTGTCGAGACCGCCGTCGCTCCTGCGCGCGCCAGCGCCTCCGCCAAACCAGGCGCCCGGCCACTGCGCCCGCCTTTTCGACCTTCTGCTGAAGCGTCGATTAATAAACCCTTCCCTTTGTCCGCTCGGAACGAATCCATCAACAACTCTAGATTCCGGTTGATGCTCTCGATTTTCAAATCTTGTGAATCCAACCTTTTTCCCAATCGTTCTTCCATCGCTTCCATCTTCGCATTAGTTTCTTGTAACTTTCTTGCCATGTCGGCCGTTCCTTCTTCACATTCTTGCATCCTGGATTCCATCTTAGTAGTAACCATTCCCGGATCGGCAAATGGCTCTGATACCAAAATGATATGATCTACCACACTATTTTATTAAAATAAGATAAATCTCCCGAGAGGATCTCTCTAAGAGCCAGAGTACAAAATACGACAATTCAATTCGATGATTGACAATGACCTAACAACTCTTATTTATAACCCTAAACCCTAATTTGACCTAATTAATAAAAGACTAATAATAGGCCCAAGCCCAATACATTTAAAATAGCAATTAATAAATACTAATATTCCTAAAATGCCAAGGCCGGATCGTATCACTTTGCTTGATAGCGTAAGGCACGAGCAACATTAAGAATATGCTTATGCTTACGTTCAACTCTACCATTTCGTTGTGGAGTATCAACACAAGACGTTTCATGTAAAATTCCCTTTTTAGCAAAGAACAACTTTAAACTAAAAATTTCTTGACCATTGTCACTTCTTAGCACTTTAATTCTCTTACCAAATTGAGTTTTGATCATGACATAAAACTCTTGAATTAATTTTGCAACTTCAAATTTTCCAATCATTAAATACACCCAAGTTGCACGAGAATAATCATCAACAATCGTGAGAAAATACCGCGCACCACAACTAGACAAAACATTATTTGGACCATAAATATCACAATGAATCAAATCAAAGGCACTAGATGCTTTATTCATACTTAAAGGAAAAGAATTGCGACGTTGTTTACCCATAAAACAAATTTCACAGTCAATGGCACAACTTGTGCTGCAAGAGGCTACTCCAGTCACTGAAGATACTACTTTCATCGAAGGATGACCCAAATGTCTATGCCACAACATACTGGCATCTGTAACTGTCACTTTATTAGTCAAGTAACTACGAGCATGAATCGATCTAAGAAAATAGACTCTGTTACATTGCACCCCTGCTCCAATCAGGTTCCTCAAATTGTGGTCCTAGATAAAACATAACTTGTCTGTGAAAACAACAATATATTTTTGTTGTTTTAAAAGTTGAGATACGGACAACAAATTACAAGTCAGAGCAGGAACAAATAACACATTCTCAAAAATTAAATCATCACTCAAGCGAATTGTTCCTTCCTTTGTAGTCGTAGTACTCTTTCCATTAGGCAATCCAACATTTGAGGATATTGCACACAAATTAGAAAATAACGAAATATTACCAGACATGTGGTTGGATGCGCCGGTATCTATAATCCACTCACTTGAATTATAAGCGGTGCACAAAATTTCAGTTGTTGTGGTGGAAGGTTGTGCATCCTGAATTGAATCCATAAGTTGTGCCCACTGATCATCCGTTAGAGTTGGTGCACTTGCTCTATCGATCTTCTTAGTATTATGTGAACCGTTGGAATTTAAATTGATCATATTGCCAACAAAGTCATAAGCTTTGACATCTATACCCACAACAACCATAAATTTTCAAATTGTATGCCGGTGAAATTCACAGAAATCAAACGATAACTAATATATATTTTTCTCAATCACAATCAAAGACACGAAAAAAAATCAATTTATAGTTTATATTGATTTATGATTTGAATTTATCATTGCAAATCACCACCGTAGACGTTACAAATCTTCCTTTCAACGATTCACTTATTGCAATCTAATAAAGATGCCACGAATTCACAAGCAAGTAAATCAATTGCAATTGCAATTTTTCAGAAGTAAACTCAATTCAATTATTCGCACCCTATTGGCGATGCCACAAATTCACCATAACAATTTATAATTCAATTGCAATTATTCACCACACTCTTGCTTATCAAATTCTCAAACCCATGTCACAAAAAAAGAAATTTACTCACAAATTTAGGGCAGACGGCACAAGCCTCTAATGAAAACCCAATTTGTGCAACACTCCAATATTATGGAAAACATCAAACATCAAACGCCAAATAAACTTTGCTTTGACTATACACTCTTCAAGAATTACTGAGAAAAAAATAATATTATCTCTAATTTAGAGTGACTCTGATACCATGTTAAGTTTAGAAAGGTCATGGCCAAAATAATCTCCCCCTTCTCATTGATCTCAAACAAATATATATAGTATCAAGAATATCAAATAATATCAAATCTACGAACAAGATCTATATAATATCTAATAATATTTAAATACTAAATCTAGTAATTAAATCCCTATAATTCCTAATATGAATAAAAAAAATTCAACAAATAAAAGTACTAGTCTTATATTTGAGATTCAATGTTAAATTGACCCGACACATAGTAGAAAATCAATTCACAAGTAAAAAAAAACAAAAAAAAAAAACAAAAAACTAATCTATTGTGAAAGTTTAAGATGGGTATGGGATAGAGTTATTTAATATACCCAAAAAGTGAAGAATTTGATGATATCAACCCAATATCATGGGTGGATTGAATTTAATTCAAACGAAAGGTTGAGTTGATTCATAAGTTAATAACATGTGCCTATATTTATTTTTTAGTAGAAGTTGGAAAAATGGAGATTACAAATACCGATTTCAGGAATCGAACCCATGACCATGGGGTGGAAATGGATGAACACCAAATCATTAGGTTATATTTAATTTATTTTTGTTATTAATTTCAAGCAATATGTTGGTTGGGTCTAAAAAAATATATCAACTCTACCTTATTCAATTCATGAATATTCCAACTAAAAATTATCATGTTGACATATATAAAAATCAAATGTAAATAATAGATATAATATTAAAAAAATTAAAAATAAATATCTCGATAATCAAACTCAACTCGAAAATATATTACTCGGAAGAGTCATTTAATTTACCATTCCAAAAATTGGAATATGCAGATAAAAGAAATCTTTTTAATCCAACCTAATTCATATACATGTGATTGACTAGATTTGTTGCATGCATGCAAAAAATGGTGACCTTTTATGGGACATTTACTTCCCTGATTAAGCTTCCACCATACTGTGACTGTTATTTTGACCTAAAGTGATTTGTCATTTTCTTATTGGAAGTCTACCCTCCCTCTCCTCCCCTCTCCGCCGTACACGTGTCACCTCTCTGCCATCGTACATTCTGCTTACCCTTCTCCCACTGTACTCTTCACATTTTGCCACGTCAGAAAGAGCCCACACTCAAATCTAGCCAATCACTTGATTTCTTCACAACTTGATCCCCCATATATAAGGACTTGGTCAATGTGGGAAAATTGATGGTAATTTTGTTTTTTTTTTTTTTTTGAATTTCAATAATTACATATGAAAAGATTCGAATTCATTACCTTTTAATCATTAGTTCTCTTAACAACACTAAGTTGCAGTTTTTGGCGATACTTATGTATTTTTTGTACGAAATTTTTTTTGTTGCATAAAATTCTAAACTTGGATGGATGTTATAATGTTTGTGCCTTTTGTTTTACTTTATATGGTATTCATCAAGTAATTTTATCCAAATATATGTGTGAGTTTAAATATCATTTTTTTTAAACTTTAAATTATACTTTATTGATACATTTGTGAGAAACATGCATGTATTAGAGAGGTTTACCAAAAATAATAAGAACTTGTAAATTAAAGAATTACAGAACAGGGTTGAATAATTGGCAAAAAGCTTAGCTCGGATTTAGTCGATCATAATGTGAATACCATAACCAATGTGGTGGTGACTTGCTACTATCTTTGCTATTAAAAATAGTTTCCTTTCTTGAACCCAAATAATTAAGAGAGTTGTTGAAAGAGTGAAATATGCACAAAAAAACTTCCCCAAAAGAAGGTAAGATGAAGGTTATAAATTATAAATTCATTGGAAAGAACAGAAAATTCCAATGAATCACTTGACAAATGCATATGCTTGAATACCACTATTATTCCACGTTGAAAATATTGAGATTCCTCAAAGCATTTATTGAATAGTGTAGATATCTGTCTCAAAATAAAATGTATCATAATCCATTAAATTAAAATAGATCTGATTCAAGATTACACCTTTATTGAATAGTGTGGATATCTGTCTCAAAATAAAATGTATCATAATCCATTAAATTAAAATATATCTGATTCAAGATTACACCTTTATTGAATAGTGTAGATATCTGTCTCAAAATCAAATGTATCATAATCTATTAAATTAAAATAGATCTGATTCAAGATTACACCTTGCACTAGTCAATTATGAGTTGCTATAGTTGACTTATCTTTTGTAGCCATGTATTTGACCAACCCTACCTTTCATGAACAAACCAAACATATCACGATTCATTTGCAACGATTTGTTAAGTTTTTCTACTTGATACCATGTTAAATTATGTTAAACTACCAATCAATCAAAAAAATTTAAGTTCATCTACTGGAGTAAATTTAATTATATCAACTAACACATAATTTTAATCCTCTTCAATCTACATATATTGCAAATTGTTGTGTGTGCAAATACTAAATAATCAATAACTTTTTAGCATAGAAAAACTATCGAGCATGTGACTTAGAATTTAGATGGTTTTCGAGGAGAAATTGTTTGGACCTTGAAAGTGATTATAGCATACGTTGCATTGTCACCTCTATGATTGTCAAGAGACAATACATTTTGGTTATGATGGATAGTTATTTCTTTTTTCTTTTTCTTTTTCTTTTTTCTATTTTTCTCTTTCACAAAAGTTATGAATCCAATGGTTATGGGAAGATGTGTATCAAAAACAAAAAAGTTATGGAAAGATGTGAAAGTTAGTCATGCAGAAGTCACTCTCATATTTTGATTATTATAATAATCATTCTCGTACGTTTATATTTTTTCTTCAACCCTTTTTATTCTTTTTCACGGGCTGTTTGGGATTTGGCGTTGAGAAGGAAGAGGAAGGATAAATTTCAACCCTATGTTTGTTTTTAGGACATCAACTTCTCCCCAATTTCTTTTCAACCTCTTCTCTAATATCACATTAAATCTTTTATTTAATCCTTAAATGTCACATCAAACATTGTTTTTAATTTTCAACCATATAATATAATATAAAATATATTTTATCTAATCTTATCAAATATCACATCAAACTTTTTCTAATTTTCAACTACATAATATATAATAAAATATATTATATTTTTCAATCAATCCAAAATCTACAATCATTACATTATAAAAAATGAATATAAAATAAATACTTTTACAACATCTTCTCTCCAAAACATCAATCTCCAAACAACAACTTTATATCACCAAATCACTCTACTTCCTCTTTCTCTTCAACTTTCTCTACTCTCCTCTTTTCAACACCAAAACCCAAACATCCCCTCATAGTTATTTTTTACTCTTTCTATAACCAATTTCTATTGAGAATAAAAAAAAATCACTTTTTATTTTCTTTATAACTCATTTACGTTCTTTCTACACTCACTATTTTATAATTTTCATAATTTTTTTCATCTAAAACACAAGTAAAACTTATTACACAATGATCATTTTAATTTCATACACAAGTAATTATTTTCTTTTTTATATAATCTTTATTTCTTATATTCTCCTCTTAATTTTCATCCTACCCTAATTCTTCTTATTTGTCTTACCCCACAAGACTCTTATTTAATTTTCTATATTATTATATATAATAAATTACTAAATAAAAACTTTGTGGCTTTTTTTCAAAACATACACTCTTATTCTTAACAAAAAAAAAACCAAAGCATTTAATTACAAACTAAAATGAAACTTACAATACCCCACCCACCGGAGCTTCAAATCTATAGAGTGAAGCTCTAAGGAATGCACATCCTATCATAATTTTAGAATTTTATATTAATCCACTCTTTCTCTAACCAAACAAACTTAAAAGCTACTAAAAACCTAGACCTCTCAAAGACTCTCCATTTGAATGCCACGTGCAACAACCATGAACAAAAGTGTTAAAAGAGGGAAAACAAAAAGGTCTTTGAATCGAATGCTCGAGTTTTTCTCAAGTTTTTAAACTCGTTTACTTTTTTATAATCTAGATAACAGGAATCTTTGGATATTCACGATCATACCGAAATAATAGATGTCTGACATCTTTAGATAGTCATGTTTATTTTATAAAATATTTTTACAAATATCTAAAAATATTTAGATAGTTGTATTTTTTTTTATATCTATACTTCATAGAAATGTCTTAAATATTCTCCTAACTTATTTATATAATTTATACATTCATTTATATAATTCAAATTTTTATAACATGTTCTTTTTTAATTTAAATATATATTTTATTTTAAAAGAAAGTAATTTTTTATTTTTGAAAATAATTTTATTAGTTAAACAAGTAAGGAAACTCATTATATATAAAAAGTGTGGACACTATATTAAAAACTCATAATAAAAAATAATGCACTCTACATTTCTATTGAAAATAATAAAAATATTATTCATTTTAATTAAGCAAAATTATTTTATAACAAAATATAGAATATAAATATAATTAATAATATATGATCCGGTGTTAATGCATGCATAATAATTATATATTAGAAATGAATTTATTATTTTATTTTAAGTTACAAATTAAAAGGAATATATATATATATATATATATATATATATATATATATATATATATATATATGAAACTCATCAAAGATATGTATATGAAACTCATCAAAGATGAATACCGTCATTTGAGAATGTCTTGTTTGAGGAGTGTGTCCAATGACTATCATTAAAGCATCCCTAGGATATCCGAGCATTTTAATATGTTTAAAATTTTCTCGTTACTCCAAAATAATTAAGATAATCTAAATATTCATCTCATAAAAATCTTGGATTACCACAAAGCAAATGGCCCTAAATACTCTTATCTTTTCTTACATTTGAACTTTTAATGAAATATTTCAAAATTATCATTGATTGGAAATTGTTTATTTGAACGGGGTTGATGGTGTTGGAGATACTCACCATGCTCACCATGTGGAAATTGTCCTATTGTCCCACATTGGAAATGTGAGAGTTCTACAACACATTTATAAGGGATATGAGTTACTTCCCTCATTGCCAATTGGTTTTGAGGTGGAACCTCATATTCTCTAATATGGTATCAGAGCTTAATGTGGGTATTAGTCCCAAAATTCTGATCCAACCCAAAATGTTTTGAATTCAAAAAAGCGGATGTGGACTCCACCCAAACGTGCATAAGCTTAGCGTGTATTTGATGTTTGTCGGGATTAAATTTGAAAGAACATTTAAACACATTAATTTTTCATTCAACATTTAAAAAAAAATTCAACTTCAATAATAGCATTTTAAACATTTATGAAAAGGGTAAAAGTACAACTTTTATTGGAAGAAAAACAATACAAAGTTGAAGTTTTGGTGTGACAATTGAGTGAATGATTACCAAGAATAAGGGTAAAAGTTCAAAAGAGAAATGAAATTTGGCATTGAGAACCAGTACATAAAAACTCACATGCAAATAGGGAATGTTGTACCAACACATTTTGCAATGAAGGGAGAGGACAAAGTTATGAAGCACAAATTAATTATTATGTCTTTGGAAATCTATGTATATGGAAAAGGGATAGAAAATTCCTTTTATTTCTTTTTTCCATCAAAGAAATTCAATTCCTTCCCTTTTGCTACAAAAGTGGAGAAATAAATATTTAAAGCTTGATACCATCCAAGGTTTCTTTTTGGTGTTTATACAATAATAATTCACCTTCATTATAATTGAGTGGCAACACATTTTCATAATGAGTTGCTTTGAACCTAAGCAAACTTACAAAATTAAACAATCCTAGAGAGATAAATGCCTAGAGGGAGAGAGACCCCATGTGAAATACTTTCCAATCAAATCCATTATATAGTTTTGGATCCCAATGAAAAAAAATGACATTTCAAAGAAAAAGCCTCTTTTTCCCTATCAATTACATTCTCTCTCTTTATATTCACTAATCATGTAAAGAGCCAAAAGGTAATTCACTATTTTTTTGTTCAAAAAGTTGAATATATATGTGATTTTCATTGTAACATCATCATCAGCAGCTAGCTCTTCTTTTTATGGTGGATTCTCAACCATTCATTAGCATCCCCATTATTAAATTATTTATGCCTATATGCTAATCAAGTGTTAATCAATCCTAAACTTAATTTTAAGGGTGTGCTTGTTTTTTTGTAGAAAAGAGTGAAGGAGTTTAGAATAGAGGGGAAAGAAGTGGTTAACTACTCGTTTGGAGATTGGAGTTAATAATGGTGGAATAGTGAACTACTTGTTTGAGGATTGGAGTTAATAGTGGTTGATATAATTTTTTTTTTTTTTTGAAAATGTGGTTGGAGTAAATAACAACAATTATATGTCTATAATTAAAAGTTTATGAATTTTAATTATCTACCTCAATTGTTGTTGTTGTTTTTTTTTTTAGTACCACCTCAATTGTTGTTATTGAACTTAAAAGACATTTTTATAGTTGATGATATTTGTTTTACAAAAAATCAACTTTATATTTTTTTTTACTAAACATATGAGTAACATGAATGAAGCAAATAATAATAAATTTTAAAAATTTAGGCTAAATTTACAATTAATAGACTATATTTACGTGAAACTGGTAAAAATACATTATTCTAGAAAATAAAGAAGTAGAAAATACTAGGATATTATGGTCTTTTTGTTTCAAAAAAAAAATAATCATATTCAAACTTACGTATAATTAATACTCATTATACGGTATTGTTTATACATAATACTATATTAATACACAATAATGTACTAATAACATATAATATTGTATTATTAATACCCTAAATTATATTGTACAATGTATATTAACCATATAGCATTTTTTACCATGGATGCAAATATTTTCAAATTTGCTTAGATCTACATTTATTTTGTGAAATTTGACTATGTAGCACAATTTCCCTTTAGTCTACGTACTTCTAATTTTATTTTGATTATTTTACTTTTAAATGTCAAAATTTAATTATTATAACGATAATAAAACTAAAATTTAGTATTTGTTGTTAATTTATTACAATATTTCATTTGTAAATTTTTTCTTATTATTTTTTCAAAATTTTAGAAATACGGTTACATCAAATGTTTTATTAAAAAAAATGAAGTTTTTATTATGAATTAAAATTATTATTCATTGATAATTTTTTAATGAAATAATTCATTTTAAGATCGAATTTTCAAAAGTAGAATTAAATTGGATTACAACCAATCTATCAAGCCAACACACTATTGACTTTTTCGATAGAGCTAAAATTATTTTTAGAAAGAAATATTTAAATATTGATGTTAGCCGAGATTAAAAGATAAATTTGATGAAATTTAAACTGAGATTTAATAAAATTGTTTTTTTTTAAAAAAATAGAGATTTGATAGAGGGTTTGAAGAGTGGTTAAAAAGGGTTGAATAGTGGTTAAAAATGAATTTTTTACTACAAATACAAATGAGGGGTTGTTGAGGAGTGGTCCTCATATCCAAATAACAAATATAGCCTAAATATTTAATTTGAAATATTATTATTGTACTCAACAAAAAATTGTTAACCACAATAAAGTAAGTGTTTTAATATTTTCAAGATTAGTTTTTTTGTTTAGAAAAAATATGAATTTTTAAAAAAGAATAACATATTTCTTTTTATGTGAACACTTTAACCGCAACGATTATCAAGACTTTATTTGGATGCAATGTTGGTAAGAAAAATGTTTTTCGTTCATAGTAGAGTGATTTCTTGGTGTTTTTTGAGAGTAAATGTTTCAAGACAAATGCTCAATCAACATAATACAAAAATTATTATGTTTCTACAACATTCTTATCGAAATTTTTTTCTTATAACATCAATATTTTTATTGGGTTCGTAATTACTTTTCCGTTATTAGATAAAAAAAATGAAAAGCATTTTTACGTGGTTTAGTTCACACCTATTTCTCTCAAAATTATTGCTCAACTAACAAAATCTATGTTAATTTTAGCTTTTATTTTTTGAAAAAAGATTACAATTTATCTTCTTTTTTTTCTGAGATTGAAAAAGATCTGATTTATTGTAAAAGACATGTAAGGAGTATATGTGAAAAGTTACAAGAATGTTTTTCAATTATGAGCGATAGAAACAATGTCGTTAATTTTAGGTATTCTTGTAATCTACAATTCAAAATTGTCGTGCACATAGTAAATTATTTTTTTTCATTTGATTGGAAAACTATTTAAAAAATAAATAAGATAACCTTTTGTTCATGTATGGATAAGTAAATATGTAATTTGAAATGACGTCTCAATTGATACAAGTAGATGTTTTTTTTTTTTTTTTGAGAAAGATAGAGTAGATGTTAAGCATAGTTCAACTCTTGTTTTGTCTACGATTAAGATGCCAAGAATTTCAATCTTCCATATTTAATTATTATTGAATTCAAAGAAAAAATAAATAAATACAAACATATGATTTTTGTTTTTAGAAATATGATGGAATTCTTTCAAACCAGTGAAAATGGTGAACGGAACTCCAATGAATACTAAACAGAAAAATGGCTGGAGGAAAAATGGCCCACGGAGATTAAATTTAGATATGAAAATTTGAAAATTATATATACATAAATTCAAAACTTTATATAAAAAACTATTTATTCATGTTATCCATCTAAATTATTTAGAAAAATATATATCAAACAAAACATAATTATAACGATATCTTGTATAATTTAGTTAGCAAAAATTACATATAGTCAATGTTTCCCACTTTAAATATGTTGAATTAAAGTTTTCAATAAATATATATATATATATATTGAATTAAAAAATGGAAATTGTAGTAGGTAGTCTATTATAAGAAAGTATTTACAAATCTAAGCAAATTTTATAATAATTGTAATTTTATTTTTTGTATTTATTATTAATTAAAACATAATTCTTCTTACCTCTATGACCCTTAAATTCGTTGGCCGAAAAAACAAAAACTTCCGGATTTTAGGAAAGCCTATATTAGTGGTCTAATTATTACTAATTCTGGTAATTTGTTTGACTTTTAATTACTTTTTTATTTCAATTTTTTAGTTTCGTTGATGAAAAAAATAGAAAATAAATTATTTTATCTTTTCTATATTGGAATTACAAAGTCTACAGGTATTAACATACCTCATGTTATCGATATAATTAATAACGACATACTTCTTGAATATTTGTATATGTTCAATTGATAAATACTCTATTTATTATACTTGTATACTTCTTAAATTGATAATACTTTATTTATTATAAATAATACAAATATGAATTTTGTATGAAAAACTTAGAAGATTAGACAAATTCATAAAATAATTACAAATATGGTCACTTTTTAAACAAATTAGTAATCATAGTTATAGGCATTAATAATATATAATACTGTACTTATACACAATAATGTATTGATGAGTATTAATAATATACTATAACACTGTATTTATGACTGTTTCAAATTTGACTACATTTGTACTTATTTTATTATAATATACCACTAATTACAATTTTCCTAAAATATATTAGTGGAAATAATTAATTATTTAATATTAAAAGACATTGAAAAATAGTCGTATATTTAATTGTAATTGATAAATTATTCTCACAAATCAATTACAAATGTTGTCAAAATTTTAAATTATTTGCATTCATGGTCATTAATACATTTCAATAATGTATTATAAATCTTCATTAGTACAATATTATTATCATTAATACAGTATTATGTATCATTAATACAATATTATTATTACTAATATAGTATTATTAATACAGTATTATATACCATTAATATAGTATTATTAATACAGTACTATGTAATTTAGGACAATATTCTTATTACTAATATAGTACTATGTATCATTAATATAGTATTATTATTATTAATACAGTATTATGCATCATTAATACAATATTATTATCAACATACTATTATGTATTTTAATACAAAATATTATTACTATGTATCATTAATACAATATTATGAATCATTAATACAATATTATGTATTATTAAAATAATATTATTATTAATAACTATGATTGCTATTTTTTTTAATGACCATATATATTTATATATATATATATATATATATATTTTTTTTTTTTTTTTTTTTTTTTTTTTTTGAATTTGATTAATATGGTAAGTTTTCCAATAATTAAATTTGATTTTCATAGTATAAATAAATTTCCATTTATTCAAAAATTACCTTAATAAAACCAATACATAAATGTATTATCAAACACTTAGTACAAGTTGTTTTTATAGGTTTTTTAGTCATTTTATCCCATACTACAAGAGCCGCAAAGGAGATGAGGAAAGAAAAATATCAAAATAAAAAATGTAAGGTAAATGCGCATAACAGTGTCTCCAACAACAATTGTTAGATTTTGGGGAGGGGTAATAATGTCTTTCAATTATAAAATAAATTTATTATTTTTAAATCAAAAATTAATTTTGCAATTTTTTTAATGAATGCATTTGTAAATATTTTATTTATATTGCCTAATCTTATAAAGAGCCCTTAAAAAAATCTAAAAATTAGCCCATTATGTAACAGTTTTGGCCCATCTTTGATCAATGTGAACTTTGGGCCATTGAAATGCATGGTAGGGTTTTCAAAAAGAAAACATGGTAGAGTAGAGTTAGGATGAGAAATTGGTCATTGCCATTCAAATGTCAACATTGACTTTAATAATTAGATTTTTTTTTTTTTTTACTAGATAGCTAGTCAAGATACATAGATTAAGTTGAGTTAGATTAAAGATTTGGATTGGTCAATTTTTTAACACAGCTCAATCCAATTAAAAAAATAACTCAGCACAACCCAACTCTAAATTTTAAGGTTTAATTTGATCGAATTCTTTAGTTCCACCAAAAAATATATATATATATATATATATATTTAAATTTTAAAGTGGTACGTATGAAGCTCAGATCGAATCAAAACAAAATTGGAGTATATTAAGCTCAAACTAGGTGAGCATATACAGTCCATGTCTGCGACCACCACACACCAAAAACGACTTTATTTAACTTTTTGCAGTATTTAATATAAATCGATTCGAGTTGAATCGAGTCAAATTTTCATCAACTCAAGAACAGATTCTAATTTTTCGGGTTTAATTAACTTCAACCCAATAAAAAAAAACTATTAATCCATCCAAATCCTTGTCATTTGAGTTCGCTAGTTTAAGTTTTCTAGTTACCAAACATTTGTACAGCCCTAGTCACTATAGATTGAAGTTTTGATTTTTTATTGTCTTTTCAACATTAGGCTATTCATAATAGTTAAATATTTAGTTTTTTTTTTTTAATAATCTATTAAATATATCTTCAAAACAAGTATATCTTTGTTTTGAAGATTAAATATATCGTCATAACAAGATTTAATTGAAATGTCAATATTGACAAAAACAAATTACACATTTATTTTGTGTTTTTACCAACATTATTTTATAGTCTCTCCACCTATTCAAAAACATTTGACAAGATTTGGTAGGTTAGTTATATCAATGTATATTGAGTGATCAATACGTCATATATTCAAATCTTTCTACTCATATCTAACTTTTTTTTTTATTAAAATAATTGAATGTACACACAAATACCATTAAGCTATGGCTCTTGTTGCAAGCCTATCCAACTCTCTAGCATTCAAAATAAATAAAAGAAAATTTAAACTAAAATTTTAAAAATAATTTTACTTTAGATAATTATGTAATAGCTAGGAAACTTAATATTATTTTTGTTTCATGTCATAGCTATAAATAGTCGCTCATGTATCATGTTTAATAGATCAATGATATCATATTCTTTCTCTCTTTTTTTTTAAGGAATCAATAATATCATTCAATACTTCAATATTGGATATCACTTTCTCATTTATTTCATTTATCTATGTTCATATAATAAAGCTTCTCCACAATAAAAAATATTTGAAGATATTACATTTAATAAATTAGAAAGATTTAGATTCGTATAAATATTTAATGAAAAAACAGCATTAATATCTAAAATAATTTAGGGAGACTACAACAAAATATTTTAAAATCTTGGAGACCAAAATAAGCAAATAGTTATAAAAGTTACACCAAAATTTAAATTTAAATCTAATATAAATAACTCCCACAATGTTTTCAGTTATGTATTAATTTATTTTAGAAAATCAAAAGGGTTAAACTCATGAACAGTCAAAGAATCTTAAATGCTCCAACAAATGGTAAAATAAAATATTAAAAAGGTCAAAGTCATTGCAAGATCGCCATACATTGGGTAGGTCATCATCCAATTCCAAGTTAAAAAATGATGCAATATGCTTTCCCACATAAACTTTTTTAGATGTTATGGACTTTAGCATATTATATTACAATAATAGTCTAAAAACAAAAATAATAATAATGATTACACACATTCAATCTCATTTATAATTTCCTCGAACATTCCTAGCTTAACATTGTATATCTATCTCTCAAGATGATATTTTTTTCCTTTTGCAAATGTTTTATTTTATGAACAAAGAATTAAAAGGAAAAAAAAGTTTACTTCGAAAAAGGGGAGGTAAGGAAGTTTCTTTTTCTTAAAACAAGAACAAAAAAAATTAGCTTGACAAAAGCTATAACAAAAAAAAAGTTTAAAACATTGTGTTAAGTTTTTAGTTAATATTAGAAGATAGGTTGTTTTCCATTGAAAAAGTATATAAAAAAATGATGTGTTCCAAAAATTATAATAGAAACATCAAGTTTTTTTTTTTTTTTTGATCATCAAGGAAAACAAATAGAAAAGAAAAAACTAAGAAAAGTTTGGTGGCCTAGAAATGGCTATGTTCTGCAGGTCTGCTCTAAATATGAGCAACAGGGTGGGGCACTTCTTCCATCCAACAAATCTCTTCAACGACGTTGGCGGCTTCTTTCGCAATTCCATGTGCAAGAGAATTCGCCTTTCGATTACACCAGCGGAAAAAGCAAGTTTCCAAATTCTTGGCCTGCCTCCTAATATCAGCCAACAGAAAAATCTAGTTCAGAAAAATCCTCTGCATAACCATTTAATTTGTTAATTACTGTGGCAGCGTCCAATTCAATTATAAGTCTTTGGAAACCCAAATCTTTCGCCCACAAAATCCAGTCGCGAATGGCGATAGCTTTACCGATCTCCTCCTCGAGAACAACTTGCATTGGTTTTGCCATTGAAGCCATGACTTCTCCATTTTCGTTTCGAATAACGCAACCCAATCCAAATTTTTTACCTGTAAAATTCAAAGCAGCATCAGAGTTCAATTTATAACATAGACTATCCGGAGGTTGCCACAAGTTTTGGCTAGAAGACTTAGATTGACAATTGAAATTGCTAGTTAAAGATGCCCCAACAAACTCATAGTAATAGTTTTGGCAGTAAAACCAATCAAATCTAGGTTGGCAATAAGCTGTACTCGCTGACATAACCATTTTATTTCTATTCGTCCAGAATCTCCAACACATAATCAGAAACAAATTAAACATCTCCGTGTTTAAAATAGAATAAAACCACATTAGAATAGATGTAAAATTATGATTATTTCTTGGCCAGTTCATTTTATAAAAAAGGAGACAATTTCCATATACTTTTTTAGTACGGGTACTCCCAGATAGCGTGAAAAACAGACTCAAAAGTGTCATTACACCTCCCACAACCCGCAGAAGGACCAATATTACGTTTGAACAAGGCCGAAGAGGTAGGGAGATACTCGAAGTAAAGCTTCCAAACAAAGATTTTAATTTTAGAAGGTATAGAAGCATTCCAAATCCTCTTCCACCAAGAGGCCGAAGACTCCGTGTTCGAAGAGGAGGGCCAGTTGTTCAGTTTGCGAGCTAAATGGTAACCCGATTTAACCGTGTAGATCTCATTCTTCTCATAGTGCCATCTAAGGATATCAGGAGAACTACGAAAGGGTCTTCATACTAATGATTAAGTTAACATCGTCAGGAAGAAACAAATTTTGAATAAGATTATGGTTCCAGCTGCCATCCTCTACAAGGAGAGAAGCAACCTTGGCCTCCGCCTCAATTTTGCTATCATCCATGATTTGAAGAGCAGAAGGTCTAGGAATCCATCTATCTTTGAAAATATCAACAGATGTACCATTCCCAATACGCCACCGCAAACCTTTAAACAAAAGCTCACGCCCCCACAAAATACTCTTCCAAAGGTACGAGCCTGGCATGGACTTAGGAGCTTCAAAAAAGGTTTGGTTGGAGAAGTATTTACTTTGGAGCACTTTGGAAAGGAAAGAGATGGGATTAACAAGAATCTCCAATGCTTGTTTAGCAAGAAGAGCTTGGTTGAAACAATTGAGATCCCTAAAACCAAGCCCCCCGAAAAATTTAGAGCAGCAAACTTTGTTCCATTTGGTCCAGTGTATTTTATTAGAGGAGTCAAAATCTCCCCACGAAAAATTAGCGAGTACTCTATGACACTCGTTAATAAGACTTTGGGGAGTTTGAAACAAGACATAGCATATGTGGGAATTGCTTGAAGAACATATTAAATCCTTTTTTCTTCCGGTAGAGAAGAACTTATGTTTCCATTTAAAAAGATAACCCCAAATTTTATCTTTGATGAAGTGAAAAGAATGTTTCTTTGATCTAGAGAGGGACATTGGGATTCCTAGGTACTTCCCATGGTTATCGACAAATTTTCTTGACATCAAGTAAGTTTCAAAGCATTCTATTTGGAAATTTAGTTAATTGACATCAAGTAGTTAATTGCTCTAAGTTTTCCGGTCATCAAAAACAAAATTTAGTTAAATTTTTTACGTTTTAAAGAATGTATTTTGTAATTGGAGTTTGAGAAAAGATTCTATGTGAAATAATTATTTATAGAGGCATTCTTTCTATTTGTCGTTTTTCTCTAGCTTTGTAGTTTTTTTCAACATAGATTCTTGTATTTTAATTTTGTTAGCATTCTTTTATTAATTTTCAATTATTTTTATTACCATAATAGTGGAGGTTTTTTTTTCAACAATCTTATCCTATTACTTTATGAAGGTATTTTGCGTGCTCCAATACACCAACATACATAAAAAATTTATTCTTAGACTTCAAGAGAATTTCCTATAATAATTATTACAACCCTTTAGACTTAAGATTTTGTATTAAGGTTTAATAATTTAAAATTGATATCAAATCATCTCGATGCTCTTTTGCATCTCTTATGATCTTTATTATAATTTTTATCAATCTTGAACTGCTTATAAAAGTGAAGATTATTATCTACACTCTCATGCTTCAATATTGTTTCATCCTACTCTACTTATAAAGGCATTTTTTTGTGTTTAAATATATCAAATTTCTAGGAAGTCACTAAAAATATATATAAATTTTGTTGATATAAAGAATATCTATCAATCCTTTTAATGATGTATGTGTTTAACATCCGTGTATATATAATTTTTAGTCAATTTTTCTTTTGTGAATTTTTAAATGGGTGATAAAAAAGTTAGAACGGCCTTTTTTTTAATGGATGGGGACAATTTCGAGGAAAATAACATAGCTTATGTAAGGAAAAAAAAATAAAAAAAAATAAAAAATTTGAAAACTATTTACGGTATAAAAGAACCTTATCTAATATAAAAACGATATATGATTTTCCAACAAAAAAAAAAGAGCAAACAAAACTCATTTCATATGTTTGAATGGAATATTTGATTCTTTTTCAAAATATTTTTATTCCTACCTTTTTTTAATCTAATTTTACTCAATTGCTCCACTTTTGACCTTTGTTTATTTGCATCGTCGGACCTGCCCTCCTTGGAAAGAACCTAAACCATTTTTATACAAAGTAAAATATCAAATATTTGGGACTAACTCAGAGCAACTAGTTATTTGATACATGTCATTTTATAAATGCACACTTTTATTGGCTTTAATATTGATTTAGAACTATCCAATTTTGAATATATTCTTATATCGATACATATTTTCACCTTTGAGCGATTGATATTATTTTTTATTCAATAATATTTGGGACTAACCCATAACAACTAATTACTATTTGATATACTAGAATTTTAGTACGGCGTTGCACGTGATAATTTTTTAAATAATAAATTATATATATTTATTTATAATTATAAATTGTTTCCTACATTTTTACACTAAATTTAATCATCAAATAATAATTTCAATATAATATTGAATTTTATAACTATTTTTTCACGTTAATTAAATATATTAAAATTCACAAAAACAGTTAATATTTTATTTTGAGCTTAAAAAATAATAGGTATTATTATTTAAAAAAAACTTAATAAAATTTATGGCATTGAAATTAAATTTTATCTCTTATTTTAAAATTGATACTTTTTAGTTTTTTTCTCAATTTATCTATTAATAAACCAATTACTATTGAATTATAAAATTTATAAAAGTTATATCATTATTATAATTATAAATATAAATAAGCTAAATATATTTATTAGTATGCATCTATGAACTTACATTTCAACTCAAATGAAAATTTTATCATTCTTCAAAAAAAAACTTCAACATCTCCAAGTCTGAACAATTAAGCAACAGAGAAGATCTCTACAAAAATTATTGCAACAAAAGAAAAGTTAGATGAAACTTAAGGTAAATAATCAAACAAAAATAAGATAACTAATTTTTTTATTATAAAACAAAAAGAAACCAAGAAAGGTAACCCCAAACAATTCAAATGTTTGTAAACAAAATATAGAAGACTATATATATATAGAAATAGTAGGAAATCATTATTACCAAAGTTTTGAAACTGAACAATTCATGCACTTTAGCCTCAGTCTTCAAACATTTTTTTTCAAGATCTCCAAGTCTTTTTTTAAGCAACAATTATGCAAAAAAGATCCTACAAAAATTATTGCAACAAAAGAAAAATTAGATGAAAGTTAAGATAAATAATCCAACAAAAATAAGATAACTTATTATAAAACAAAAAAAAAATACAAAGAAAAGTAAATCCAAGCAAAGAAACTGTTATTTGTAAACAAAATGTAGAGAATTATTTATAGAATTGGAAAAGTTCAATTTATTATTTTAATTAGAATATAAAATGTCAAATAAAATTTATGAGATTTGGTAAAGATATCTTATTTTCTAGGTTATAAATATATGAAAATTTAAATGATATTGAAAATATTTTCATTTAATTGTTGAAAGCTCTTATCTTCTAACTTAGTCATAAAATATATGAGATTTGATAAAAATATCTTATCTTCTACGGATGAAAATCTAAAGGATATTATAAATATTTTCTACATTATTTGCATTTAATTTTTTTATATTCCAATAAATGAGGTAAAATCGTCCAAAAATGATTTTCTCATTAAGCCACATTTTAAATTAATATGATATATGAATGTGACTGGAGTACTATTCTTTGGCAAATTTTTTATTCTTTTAAAATTGATACTACTAATGTCAAAAAAAGAAAAAAAAATTGATACTACTAATATAACTCATCCAATTAAGAAAATAAAACAAAATGAAAAACTAATCCAAAAATTCAACCACCTAACAAACTAATGCCTAATCGAACATTAGCCAACACATTTTGATAGTTCTTTTGTTTTGTCGTCTATAAAACGAAACCAACCAATATTTGTTATTCAACCAGTTGAATTAATATGAATTTCTTCCTCATTTTCAAAACTTTCAATTTCAACCACCATCTTTAATATGAATTATTAGAAACATGTGAGCAATTTTGATATCCTAACATCTTTGAATATTTATTTACACCTTATCACCTTCAATGTGTAAAATTCTAAATTCAATTCATATTTGAAAATGACAGAATTTTAATATTGTTTAATAATGCACACCAAATTTATGTTGAATTATCTCCCTTTTTTATATAAAATAATTATGCTCACGGTGGTTATAAAGTTAAAATATCGTTTTGAGCATTTTTTTTAGTACTTTATTAGGAGAGGGGACAAATATCGATTTACGTGCTCAAACCTATGAGGCTAGGGTTAAACTGGTTTACAACCAAACATTGAAACTATTGCGATACTGACCCATTTAGTAGTATTTATTTTATTTTAGTTTATGTATTTTCAAATATTTTTTTATATTCATCAATGTTTGAACTATGGGTATTTTTTTACTTTTAAATATTTAATTTTAGGTCATGTACTTTTAATAATATTTCATTTTAATCCCTCAAATAAAAAAAGAATTTAAAAGAAGTGTTAATTATATAAAGTAATGTTGACTATGATAGACAAATAGAACAATTTTAAATTCTAATATATTGATGAACAGGTTATTTGATATTAATGTGAATAAATTTTTAAAAGAAAATCAATATAAAATTGAGTTTTATTGAAATTTTAGAGACAAAAATATTTGATTTTGAAAAATAGAGACCAAATGAAAACTGCATTTTAAATTTAGGGGCCGTTTACTTTCTGGTAATCTGGATAACTGAAATCTTTGGATATCCGGAATCATGGATACCCGGAATGATAGATGTTCGGCATTTTTAGATAACCGTGTTTGTTTTGTAGGAA
Source organism: Sicyos edulis (assembly GCA_036507275.1). NCBI lineage: Eukaryota > Viridiplantae > Streptophyta > Magnoliopsida > Cucurbitales > Cucurbitaceae > Sicyos > Sicyos edulis. Next base: position 2,861,526 of record CM071856.1, read on the forward strand.
TAATTTTATGGGTATCAGAGAAACAGTTATGAAAATGTCTTAATTACCCTCCTAACTTAATTTACACGTTAATTTATATAATTAAATTTATATAACATATCTTTTTTTATTAATTTAAATATTATTTTATGAAATAAATTTATTTAATAAAAAAACTAAAATAAATTCATTATTTGAATAAGCAATAAAATTGGCTAAATCTAAAAAGAAGTAGACAATTATATTTGAAAAATATAAATAAAATTAATTATGTTTGGTTAGTTGTTTATACATGCATAATAATCATATACTAAAAAAGAACATATTATTTTATTTTAAGCTACAAACTACTTATAAAATATGGGAAAAAAAAGTTGTTTTATAGGAATTGATAAGATATAATTTTAATAAATAATAAGGGTAAAAATGTCATTCGGGATGCCCTATACATGAGAATCCTAAAAATCCATGTTGTAGGAGGGCATCCAAATGCCTCTCAAATGGGCATCCTAGGATGCCCGACATCTCAAGATACCCGTGAAATAAACGTGGTAATCCAGATTTTCATCCCATGGGAATCCTGGATTACCATGAAGTGAACGACTCCTTAGACGCCAAAAATACATTTTTCCCAAAAATTTTCTTTTGATTTGTCCTAACTTTAATTAGAAATATTTTGATACTGTGTTGTTTCTTCTATTAACTTTTTTAACTAATTTCAATAATAATTCCACTTTAAAGTTCATAACTAAAATTTGACATTTGAAATGTATAATAACTAAAATGAATATATATTTATTTCCCATTCTCATGTTGTAATTTCAAAAAAATGTTTATATATTTATCTTTTGAGTGGAAGAACAATTGAGATAAAAAGATTCTGACTCTCAGTCATAAACACATATTTATATTAATTAAATTATTATTATTAATACCAAAGAATTATTATTATAACCACTCTCTTAATTTTTTTCAAAAAAAAAAAAAGAACCCACTCTATTAATTTCATCCCAACTTTGGTTGACCCAATAATATGTGAATTTATCTATTATTTTAACTAATATATGAACGGGGGGAGGTGGGACCATACAATCATGGGGGCAACAAGGTCAAAGAGTAAATAAAAAAAATAAAATAAGAACAAGCGGCAGAAATCGCTCCAAGGACCACGCTCTACTCTTCTCGTACATTCCGAAATTTATGTTCTTTCCAAATTCAATTTATATTTCCATTTCCCAAAGCGTTTACCTTTTTATTTATTATTATTATTTTTAAAAAAATTAAAATTGATTCTTCTAGAATCTTATCCTATGTTTTCCATCTCACTTGCACCCTTTTTCATCCCTTTCCATTTCATCACCAATGATCTAATCATTTTGACTTTATTTATGTCCATATCTCATCCAACCTCTATTATATTACTCAACCTTCTCTCATGCACTTAGGTTAGGAAGTTTCCTAGTCTCAAGAAGTTTCTTGGCCTCACACCTTCAACCACAAAGACTTTTAAGTAGGAAAAGAATTTATATATGTGACACCTATTAATATATTCTTTCAAATCTTTTTTGAGTGCGTATCCAATACATCATTTTAAATATTTTTTTTTAATAATGTTAACATCTTCGATATATGTTAGACACATCAAATAATAAAATGAGAAAGACAAAAAAGAAATTGTTAAGTAAATAGTTGTAGCTCCTATTTACTATGGAAAAAAAATAATCGTTTGTTGTCACACATCTACCAAAACAAGTTGTACCTTGATGGCAAGATGATGACGCCCTTAAGGATGTCATCCACACGTCTCAAGTTCGATCTGTCTTGGTATAAAAAAAAAATCACGCTAACATCTACGTATATATATCCTAACTTTTTAGAAATTGGCATATGGTTGTGTTTTATCGTGTTAGTGTCTTGTGTTCATGTCTATGCTTTATAGGCTAACAAAGTTTACTATATTTGGAGCTACTCTTAGGTAATTTTATTATGATATATGAAAGACGTGTATGTGTGAGTAGTTTTTCTGAATAATATTGGGAGGAGAGAGATTCGAACCTACTCCCTCTTAATCGAAAAGTAGTAAGTTTCACTCTCTCCTACTCCTTATGAACGAAGAATTTGTTGGGTTTTTATTCACATTGTGAAGGCCCATAAAATAAAGCCCATTAGGGCTAAGTGTTTTAAAGTGCATTTTGTCACTTTGGTAGAGAGAATACACAAGAACACAACAAAGGGAGAGCTGGAAATCAGCAGCCAGAGAGAGAAACAACCTAGAGAGAGAAAGTAAATAGAGAGGAAAAGAGGTTTCTGCCCAGCTTCGGTATTTTGGCGTTTCCGATTGATTGCACCGTTGGATCGAGCTGAAATTTAGACAGCGTGTTATTGACACGAGGGTCTTCAATCTGAACGGTGGAGATCGGATTTGGAGGTTTCTACAGCCAGATTCCAGTGGCGATTCGGTTCCACATTTTTGTGAGATCTTTCTATTTATCTCTCTTGATTTGTGTTGTTTGTTGCCAAGATTAGTTTATCTTGAGTTGTTATGTGTTGTATACCTCTAGTTGTAACTAGAGAGAACTTGTTGTAGCCCATTATCGATTATAGTGGAGATTCCACGTTAAAATCGTTGTGTTGTGCTTGATATTTCTACCATGCTATATGCTTGCTGATTTTTCATTAGGAACATAAGAGAGGGAATAATTGATCCATATTAGAATAGTGTTTATTCCCGACAAGTGGTATCAGAGCTCCGAGGTTGAGTTTATTTAGAGGCCTTGTGTTAAATATGGAAAAGAGTCATAGTGGTGGTAGAATGGTTCATTTGAATGGATCAAATTATCAAGTTTGGAAAAGAAAAATGGAAGATATTTTATATGTCAATGATTTATATCTTCCCGTATTTTCACTAGAGAAGCCGGCTGATAAAACCGATTTAGAATGGGAAATATGTCATAGGAAAGTATGTGGCATGATTAGACTTTGGGTCGAAGAGAATATTCTAAATCATATTGGTGAAGAAAATCATGCACGGTCTATGTGGAACAAGCTTGAGTCTTTGTATGCCCCGAAAACTGGTAATAGTAAATTGTATTTGATTAAGCAAATGATGGCTTTAAAGTATCAAGAAGAAACGTCTATGTTAGATCACTTGAATACATTCCAAGGTATTATTAATCGATTAGTGGAATGAGTATCAAGTTTGATGAGGAGATACATGGGTTATGGCTTCTTGGTTCATTACAGATTCATGGGAGACTTTTAGAACTTCCTTGTCGAACTCAAATTTCGAATGGTGTACTAAGTATGGACTTGGTAAAAGCGATGTATGTAAAGAAGAGATGAGAAGAAAAAGTCACGGGGTTCTTCTTCACAATCGATGTACTTATTATGAAAGAAAGGGGAGGAGTACGAGCAAATGTCCAAAAACAGAGAGAAGCAAAGCAAGAGCAAAAGTGGCCGGTTTTCTAATGTTGAATGTTTCCATTGTGGCTTGAAAGGTCATATAAAGAAGCATTGCGAAAAATCAAGAGAGAAAGTAAAGGCGATAAAGGTAAAGAAAAAGTGATGATGATGATGCAGATGAATTACTGCAGCCACCGAAGAATTCTTCGTTATATTCGACGGTGATAGTGTAAACCTTGCTACAGAACAGAGCAGTTGGGTGATTGACAGTGGTGCCTCAATTCATGCTACATCTAGGAAGGAATTCTTCACATCCTACACATCTGGTGATTATGGTAGTGTTAGGATGGGTAATGATGGATTAGCAAAAGCAATTGGCATAGGAGATGTGCATTTGGAGACCAAGAATGGTACTACCTTAATTTTGAAAAATGTGAAGCACATCCCTGATATTCGCATGAATTTAATCTCCACAGGTAAGCTAGATGATGAAGGTTTTTGTAATACCTTTTGTAATGGTACATGGAAGCTTACTAAAGGCTCAATGGTGGTAGCAAAGGGGGAGAAGTGTTCTTCATTATACTTTATGCAGGCAAAGACTACTGATGTTGATATCAATGCAAAGGGCAAAGTGAATGAGTGTTGAGCTTTGGCATAAAAGACTCACCATATCAATGAAAAGGGTTTGATGATTCTAGCCAAGAAAAATCATCTTTCTGGGGTAAATAATGTGTCCTTGAAGAGATGTGAGCATTGTTTAGCGGGAAAGCAAACAAGAGTTTCTTTTAAAGCATCCCAACCTTTAAGAAGACCAGAAGTACTTGACATAGTATATTCTGATGTGTGTGGTCCGATGAAATCAAAAACACTTGGAGGTGCGTCCTACTTTGTGACGTTTATAGATGATCACTCAAGAAAAACTTGGGTTTATACCTTGAAGTCCAAAGATCGGTGTTGCAAGTGTTTAAACAGTTTCATGCCCTTGTTGAAAGAGAAACTGGTAAAAGTTGAAGTGCATCGAACCGATAATGGAGGAGAGTATATTGGACCTTTTGATGAGTATTGCAGAAATCATGGTATTCGACATCAAAAGACGCCTCCTAAGACTCCTCAGCTAAATGGGTTGGCTGAGAGAATGAATAGGACATTGGTGGAAAGAGTGAGATGTTTGCTTTCACAACACAGATTAGCCAAAATGTTTTGGGGTGAAGCATTGAATACAGTTGTACATGTTCTGAATCTCACACCATGTGTTCCTTTGGGAAATGAAGTCCCTAACAGAATTTGGTCAAAGAAAGACATATCTTATAGTCATCTTCGCGTCTTTGGTTGTAAAGCTTTCGTTCATGTTCCTAAAGATGAGAGATCGAAGCTTGATGCAAAGACAAGACCATGTGTGTTCCTTGGCTATGGTCAAGATGAGTTTGGCTACAGGTTGTATGATCCAGTGAAGAAAAAGCTTATTAGAAGTCGAGATGTTGTGTTTGTTGAAGACCAAACCTTACAAGACATTAATAAAACTGATGAAACAGAGTCAGAGATTAGTGATGATCTGATTGACTTAGATACAGTTCCTTTGGCACAACCTTCTACACAGATTGAGAATGAAATTCATAATGATCAGTTTGTTAATTCAGATGAGATAGAAGGTGATGAACATGTTGAGGTAGATGATGATATTCGTGAACAATTGTCGGAAGTCAAGTTCCTATAGATGTTCCACTCGGAAGGTCTATCGAGATCGTCGTCGATCAACAAAGATATTCTGCTGATGAATATGTGTTATTGACTGACGGGGGAGAACCTGAGAGTTATGAAGAGGCTATAGAAGATGAGCACAAAAGAGAGTGGATTGATGCAATGAAAGATGAGATGAAATCTTTACATGAGAACCACACTTTTGAGCTTGTTAAATTGCCTAAAGGGAAAACCGCCTTTGAAAAATAAGTGGGTTTATCGAGTGAAACAACAAGAAAGCACCTCAAGACCGCGTTATAAAGCGAGACTAGTTGTTAAAGGGTTTAGTCAGAAAAAGGGTATTGACTTTGATGAAATTTTTGCTCCAGTTGTTAAGATGTCTTCGATTCGAGTTGTTATGGGTTTGGCAGCTAGCCTTGACTTAGAAGTTGAGCAGATGGATGTTAAGACTGCATTTCTTCATGGAGACTTAGATAAAGAAATCTATATGGAACAACCTTGAGAGGGTTTTGAAGAGAAAGGCAAAGAGAAACTTGTGTGCAAGTTGAAGAAAAGCCTTTATGGATTGAAACAAGCAGAGAGGCAATGGTACAAGAAGTTTGAGTCGGTTATGGGGAGCAAGGCTACAAAAAGACTACTTCGACCATTGTGTCTTTGTGTACAAAAATTTTCTAATGATGATTTTGTGATACTATTGCTTTATGTTGATGACATTTTGATTGTTGGCAGGAATGTTTCTAGAATTGACAGGTTGAAGAAACAGTTGAGCAAATCCTTTGCCATGAAGGATTTGGGACCAGCAAAGAAGATTCTTGGAATTCGAATAGTTCGAGATAGAGCATCCAAGAGGTTATATATGTCACAGGAGCAATACATAGAGAAAGTGCTTGAAAGATTTAACATGGACAAAGCTAAAGTTGTTAGCTCCCCTCTTTCCAGTCATTTCAAACTGAGTAGCAAACAGAGTCCTTCTAATGATAAAGAGAAGGAAGAAATGAGGAAAGTCCCATATGCTTCAGCAGTTGGGAGTTTGATGTATGCCATGGTGAGTACTAGACCTGATATTGCTCATGCGCCGTTGGAGTTGTTGGTCGATTTATGTCCAATCCAGGAAAACAGCATTGGGAGGCAGTCAAGTGCATCATGAGATATTTGAGAGGCACTTCCAGTTTGAAGCTCACATTTGGAAGTGGAAAGCCCTTGCTTACAGGCTATACTGATTCAGATATGGCAGGAGATCTAGATAACCGACGGTCTACTTCGGGTTATTTGATGACGTTTGCAGGTGGTGCAGTGTCTTGGCAGTCAAGACTACAGAAGTGCGTTGCACTTTCTACTCCGAAGCCAGAATATATAGTCTGCAGCAGAAGCGTGCAAAGAGATGTTGTGGATGAAGCAGTTTATACATGAGCTTGGCTTCAAGCAACAACGGTATGTGATATTCTGTGACAACCAGAGTGCTATTCATCTTGGTAAGAACTCTACATTTCATTCCAGAACTAAACATATAGATGTGAGGTATCACTGGATTAGAGATGCATTGAATGATGGCTTGTTTGAGCTTGAGAAGGTACATACAGATCATAATGGGTCTGATATGCTGACTAAAAATCTACCAAGAGAGAAGCTTCAGTTTTGTCGTTCCGCTGCGGGAATGGCAAGTTCCTCCACACAGTCAATAGGGGGAGATTTGTTGGGTTTTTATTCACATTGTGAAGGCCCATAAAATAAAGCCCATTAGGGCTAAGTGTTTTAAAGTGCATTTTGTCACTTTGGTAGAGAGAATACACAAGAACACAACAAAGGGAGAGCTGGAAATCAGCAGCCAGAGAGAGAAACAACCTAGAGAGAGAAAGTAAATAGAGAGGAAAAGAGGTTTCTGCCTAGCTTCGGTATTTTGGCGTTTCCGATTGATTGCACCGTTGGATCGAGCTGAAATTTAGACAGCGTGTTCTTGACACGAGGGTCTTCAATCTGAACGGTGGAGATCGGATTTGGAGGTTTCTACAGCCAGATTCCAGTGGCGATTCGGTTCCACATTTTTGTGAGATCTTTCTATTTATCTCTCTTGATTTGTGTTGTTTGTTGCCAAGATTAGTTTATCTTGAGTTGTTATGTGTTGTATACCTCTAGTTGTAACTAGAGAGAACTTGTTGTAGCCCATTATCGATTATAGTGGAGATTCGACTTCGGTCCGTGGTTTTTTACTCCTCGCCTTGAAGAGGTTTTTCCACGTTAAAATCGTTGTGTTGTGCTTGATATTTCTACCATGCTATATGCTTGCTGATTTTTCATTAGGAACATAAGAGAGGGAATAATTGATCCATATTAGAATAGTGTTTATTCCCAACAGAATTTGTCTCTGAACCCTAAGCCCTTAATTAGCACAACTTCTTCCAACTTAATCTTTGAACATTTTTATTCTCTATTGAGTGTAATCCTATCAGAATTGTCAATAATTTCTATTGATTTTATTATAAATATCTTCGGTAGACGAAAAACAACTACACATAGTGTACATTGATAAATAATTTGAGCATTTAGAACTTCTTTTCCTTCTAAGAGAATAATCCTGTATACAATTGAAGAGTATTATAAACCTTGTTCTTAACTTAATGTAAGATATTTTTGTTGTTTTCCGATTATGTAATAAGGCATATATCTCATAGTTAATCTCCATCAATAAGTCCTTTAGAATCTTGCTAAATCGTTATCTAAACTTCGGTCACATTCAATGCTAGCCATAATGGACAATTTCTCACGGTCTGTGGCTTGTTCAAGCCCTCATAAATCTACAATACTTTCTTGATTTTCCTACGATCTCTCTTTTTGGTACTAAATTATAAAATTAAGAAAAATGAGATAGGTGAAATATAATCAAACAAAAACCTTTAAAATGAAAAGAGAGCTCTCTCAATTAGCAATGTGAAAAACCAATGGGTCTTAAATTTTAGAGTGGAAAAAAGATCACTCGGTCTTAAACTTTCTTTTGGAGGCAAAGAATTTTTGAAGAAACATAATCAAGTTTTAAGGCCAAATACATATAGTTTCCATACTAGTGGTCTTTAGGTAAAGCTAGTGTGTACTCTTCATACTTATTTAGTTGATGACCTACATATTAAGTGGTTTTTATATATTAGGTGGTCTTTAGGCATAATTATTTAGAAGAAAAACTTGCCTCCTTAACTAAGGAGGCAGACCCTCCTTAAAAGGGGTATGTGGCACTATTTGGTGCCACAAATGTTTTCTGTAAATAATACTATTTTTAAAATAAATAAAAAAATTGTGGCACCAAATGGTGCCACATACCCCTTTTAAAGAAGGTTTGTCTCCTTAGCCAAAGAGACAAATTTTTCTCATTATTTAGTTCACAAGAAGGAAGTGACTACTCTTTATATAGTAAGAGAGAAAAACAACTTTTCCCACCCATGAAAAAGAAAGGGAAAATTCATAATTATTTAGTTGGTAACCTACTTAAAAAAGAGGACTATACAAGAAAGACACAAAAAGTGATACTCTTTATAATAAGAATAATGTTAGAGAGAGAAAACAACTTTCCTCACTCATGAGAAAGAAAAAGGAGTTTAAGTTTTACCATGAAAATGTTCATAACCACAATTATAATTACCTTCAATCTTTTTATAACTTTGTTTCTATATAGAATTACAAAATGGATGATCGAACTATCACTTATAATAGGATAATTGATGTTTTATGTATTCAATTATTACTATATTTTATCTTTTTTTTAGTGCAAAGTGGGAGAAGGGGATAAAGTGAGGAAAGGAAAACCAACAAATCATACATAGAAGGTACAACTGCTCTCAAATAATATGAGAAATAAGCAACTGTGCCACTAATAATCGTTACTATATTCTATCTTAGTAGTCGATTCATGCAATAAATTTCGATAAATTTAATCCAACAATTTAAAGATGTTTTTAGATATTTCCAATTCTAAAAGAATATATAAATTACTTAACAAAATAAAGTGAAAATAAATGAAAACGTGTATATTCATTTCACCACACATGAAATGCCATCCATAAATAATGTAATGTCCACCGCAACTTATGACTAATCCCACCACCATCACCCACTCCCCACCCCTTGCCATCTCACTCTTTAAAATTCAAAATATAAAAACACAATTAAATTTTTTTTTTTTAAAAGACACATTTGTTTAGTACCTTTCCTCAAATTAATTTCTTTTTTACACATGTAGAGCCAAAAAAATTCACAAATTTATGTTTGATACATTTATTTTCAAAAACAATTTTGTTTTATTGTATTTAAATGATATCTCATAGAAATTGAAAAAAAGAAATTATGCTTCTCAAATGGTATCCGTTATCATCTTAAACTTTCAATTTCATTTGAATCTCACCTAGAACTTCCATAGATGTAATCATTTCTTCCCAATTTGAACTCATAATAAAAAAATGATAATAAAAAAAAAAAATCAAACAATTAGTAAATGTGAGGACATAATTATTCCAATTAGATTTTTTTTTTTTTTTTTTTTGAGTAGGTTTAGAATTTTTGTTTTTTCAATAACAAAACATATAAACTCTCATTTATAAAATCATACCAGATGTCAATCAACCATACTTTATTGACACATGAATTAAATTATTGCTCCCGTGGACAATGGTGTAAAACAAAGAACAATTAAGGCAAACAACAATTGAATTTGAATTTTCTATCACCTACGACGAATAATTAAATATCCAAATTACTTTAGAAAATAAAAATTTAAGGGTAAATAGCAAGTTTTAGCCTTCGCATTTTAATTATAACAAACTTTTTAGTCCTATTTTATACGTAACAAAATTTGAAATATTTAACTTAATAGAAATTTATCAATTTTAAATTTATTTTGATTTAATATTATCAATTTCACTTGATTAAATTATATAAATTTCTATAGACCAAATAGAATTCTAATGACATTTTGTAAAATTTAATAATGATGAAATTATAGGTTCAAATCCCAAAATATTATGACAAATTATGAGAAAATCAAAAAATTTCATATAATAATTATTTTCTTTTTTCTTTTTTAATTTTTTTATTTTAAAAAATAAAAATGGTATATATTTTATAACTGATTTTAGTTTTATGTTTTAAAAAATGAAAAACCAAAAAACATGTTTGACAACTATTTTTTGTTTTCAATTATCAAATTTTGTTTGGATTTTTTTTTAGTTTTTTACTATTTATTTTTGTTCTTCTCATTAAAAACTTGTTTTAAAAAACTATATTTTTTTAAATTATTAGAATTTCTTTAATATTCTAAAAATATTTTTGAAATCTTAAAAATAAAAACCAAAATAGGTTTTCAACCCAAACGCTTTGAAAAAGGTAAAAACAAAAAATAAAAAATGATTATTCTCCACGGCGAAGTCCCAAATCATTATTTGAGTGTAAATTAAACAGAAAATGAAGAAATTTGTGTTTTTGAGACGTGGGACCCAGGGTGAAGTCCCAAATCATTCTCCACCTTTCCTTGCATCACACGACACCTTCTTCTTCTTCTTTCATTCCACCATTTCCAAGCCTTCACTTCCCTTGACTTTCCTCCACCACCAACCTCGAATCTCTCCCTTCATATATATCCATAAACCCATTAACTCATTAATCCTCCAAAACCAGCCACCATGTCTTCCGCCATCGCCGCCGCCCACGGCGTCCTCCTCTCTCTCCTCCTCCACTCCCTCCCCGCCGCCGCCCAATCCCAGTTCCCCCCGTCCAACCCACGACCCGACCCGTACCAATACCGCCTCAACGGCTCCATGGCCGTCATCATCGTCATCCTCATCGCCGCCCTCTTCTTCATCGCCTTCTTCTCCGTCTACGTCCGCCACTGCCACGACTCCCACTCCGACACGCGCCCCCCACGCGCCCCGGTCCGCCCCCTCGGCCTCGACCCCTCCCTAATCTCCACCTTCCCGACCCTCATCTACTCCGACGTGAAAGCCCACAAGATCGGAAAAAACGCCCTCGAATGCGCCGTTTGCCTCAGCGAATTCGAAGACGACGAAACGCTGCGTTTAATCCCCAAATGCGACCATGTCTTTCACCCTGAATGCATCGACGCTTGGCTTGAATCTCACTCCACCTGCCCTGTTTGTCGCGCCGATTTGAATCGGACTCAACTCGGTGAGTCCGATCACCGAGTTGCCGAGTCAAACCCCGAGGCTCTCACCGAGTTAGACCGGGTCGCGGATGTGGAAGCGGGGAGTAACGACGTCGTTTTGGTGTCTGGTGAGAAGGAGTTGAATCCGGACGCTACACGTGGATCTCGATCCAACGGGTTGCGGTGGATTTTCCCGCGGTCTCACTCGACCGGGCACTCTTTCGTTCAGCCTGGGGAGGATACGGAGCGGTTTACTCTTCGGCTGCCGGTGGAGATACGGAAGCAGGTGGTGAACCGGAAGTTGAACCGGGCGACGAGTTTGGTGGTGTTTGGGCGACAGTGCAGCTCGGTCAGAGGGTACCGGTTTGGTTCGGGCGAAGGGAGTAGTCGCGGGAAGTATTTTCGGACGTCGAAGTCAGACCGGTGGGTTTTTTCGATTACGCCACGGTTTTTTACACGGATGTCGTCGATGAAAACTACTCCCAGAGGAGGGAGTAATCGTGGCGAAGCAAGTTTGGGTTCTGGGCCGGAACTTGAACCGGGGAATTCGACTACCGATTCAAGTAGGCTTCCGGTTTAAGGTGGGTTTTCTTTGTTTTTTTTTTTGGACACATTTTATATGTATTAGCTGTGAATAATTTCCCATGGGAAATTTGCTTTTTGTTTCATTTAGATTCATTCACCTCAAAAGTTCTGTGTATATAAAATTATTGTTGATCATTCTTTCTACATAACTTGTAATCACATAATTATTAGATTACACTAAATATTGTTTAATTTGAAGAGTGAGAGATTTAAATTTATAAATTTATAACTTTGTTGGCCTTTCTATCAATGTTGATCGTGGTGCATATAATTTTAGACTATTAGTTTTATTTTTAGGAATTAGGTTGAAATGCATATTACAAACAATACAATGCTTTTCTAAAAACAAATTTTTTTTTAAATTGAACCGTTTGTTTTGACTTTTTATAAGGATTATTTTCGTGTCGGCCTTGATATCGGTAAAATACGGTTGGATTTCATTTTTGACAGTAAATGAAAAAAGAAAAAAAAAAAAAAAGAAGAAGTAGATATAGGCTTTTTTTATATATATATATAATTCAAGTAGATATGGGGTACTAGATGTAGATTTTAGGCTTTTATTTAATGAGTTGTAAATGTTTACATATAATTGGTAGTACATCTTTATCATTGAAGGTCCCAATCCTCAATTGTGTTTTATTAAAAAAAGTTAGTTTAAAATCGATAGAATGGTGTTAGCATATATTAGACCATTAAGATAATGTTTGAAAATTCTAACTCTTAAAAAATTGTTAGCTAATGAACTAATATGATACCAAAGTATCATGTGGATGTTGGTCTCTTAAATTTCAATCCAATCCTTGTTAGTGAAGTAGTGTAAAACAGCATCATTTTGTCTCTCTATATTTTATGAGCTAAACAGCATGGTTAAGATCGTTGAAGCCAGGCGGTCGACCGAGCATTCTCTAGTTTAGCATGGGGAGGATATGGAGTGATTTGCCCCTCAACTAGAGGGTACCAGTTTGGTTCGGGCGAAGGGAGTAGTAATTAGGGAAGTATTTTCAGCGATTGGAGTGGGGTAAATTTACCCTCACTTGTGAGCTTTGAAATTTAATTTTAATTGGGGAGGAAACGACTTGGCAGATACCATGTTTAATTATGTTAAACTACCAATCAATCCAAAAGCCTAAGCTGATAGATTGAGGTAAATTTAATTATATCAACCAACAAGTGGAAGAAAACTCCCAAGGGAGGGAGTAACCATGCGAAGCCGGTTCGAGTTCAGGGCGGGAACTTGGACCAGGGAATTCGCCTACTGATTCAAGTAGGCTTCCACTTTAAGGTGGATTTTTTTTTGGGCTAGATTTTATATGTATTAGCTGTGAATAATTTCCTTGTAGGGAAATTTTCTTTTTGTTTCATATAGATTCATTTACCACAAAAGTTCTGTGTACAAAAAAATATTCTTCATTAGATTTTTTTATTCAACCACACAATACTTAAGCCAACTGTGATTGAAACTTATAATCATGTCATTATTAATACTTCAAAGAATGAGTGATTGGAACGTGTATCTTCATAATTTATAAATTATACAAAATATCATTAAAACTATTCTTGTTTGTCTTTCTATAAATTTTGATCACGGTACATATAATTTAGATCAATATCCCTATATACCTAATGACGAAGAAATCACGAATTCAAATTTTCAAAATTGTTATAATCTTGAAAAAAAAAACCTTTAGTTTTGTTTTTAGAAGTTAGGTTGAAATGCACATTGCTTTTCTAAGAACAAAATTTTCTTGAAATTGAACAGTTTGTTTTGACTTTTTTTTTTATATAAGATTTATTTTCGGGCCGGCTTTTCTTTCGATAAATATGGTGACTTTTATTTTGACGGTAAAAAAAGGCCTTTTAAAAAAAAAAAAAATTGAAGTAGATATGGGTTACTAGATTTAGAGTAGCTTTTATTGAATGAGTTGGTAAATGTTTACTGTATTCAATATAATTGGTATTTACTATCTTTATCATCGAAGGTCCCTATTCTCAATTGTGTTTAAAAAGAAAAGTTAGTTAAAAATCGATAGATACCTGTAGCGTATTAATTAAACCTTTAAGATAAGGTTAGAAAATTTAACTATTGAAAAATTGTTAGTTAATGAACTAAATTGTTATTTAAATTGAGGATTTAATTCTTTTCTTTTTCTTCTTGCGTGAACTAGATTGAGAGAGATTAGTTGATGATTCTTATAAGATCAATCTTAGATGTTGAGAGAATTGTGAATAGATTGGTGTCAAAATAGCACACTTAAAGTAGGTTGTTATCGTAGTAATTGGATGTTTATGATCCCGCTTTGATAATCATTTTGTTTTTCATTCTTTATTTTTGAAATTTAAGCATACAATAAATACTTTACCATAGTTTTTTTTTCTTATTTTGATATGAGTAAAACTCCCCTACACATGCATGTGTAGGGGGAGCCCTACATTTTACATGTGACACCATTAAATGCCACAATTTTTTTTATAAATAAAAATATTAAAAAGGAGTGGAGTTTTTGTGGCTTTCAATAGTGCACATGGGTAAAATGTAGGACTCCCCTACACATGCATGTGTAGGAAAGTTTTACTCTTTTGATATTTACATCTTACCTATGTTTTAAGAAACAAAATCAAAATTTGGAAAAAAAAATAGCTTCTAAAAGTTTGTTTTTGTTTTTAAAATTTAGTTAGCATTCACTTACTTTCTTAAGGGAAATGGATACATGGTAGGAAAGATGAAGCACGTAGTAAATTTGAGTAGAAATAGGCTTAAATTTCATAAACAAAAAATAAAAAATAAAATAGTTATGAAGCGAGACCTAAGATAAAGCTATGCAAGTCAACCATTTTTTTTAATAAGAAAAGTTTAGGTTACCGATTATCTATCTTTCCATGTCTATAAGTACCTTAAATTAGATTTTATATATATCAATCATTTTTTTTTATATATAATTTTTTTGGTTAAAAAACGATAAATTGTAGTCCAAATTCCTCTGGCCTTCCCGGTCAAATCAGCTCTCCTACCTGTAAATTATATATGTGGACATTAAAATATAGGTGATGCTTACCTAAATTACTCTATTTTTATTATTTGACTTTGTTATTTTATGAATTAAAGTTGTTATTCAATTATGATGTATTGGTCTAGTGGTAAAAAAGATTAAGTACCTAAGAATAATAGATTCAATCTATAAATGATCATTTATCTAAAAATCAATTTTTTATAAATTTTTTTTATATCTAAATATTTTTGGATTAAACGATAAATTTCGTGAGAGTAGTGCGTAAGCTAGTTAGAAGAATTTTGAATTAAAAAAAAGTTTTTATTTAAATTGAGGGACTTCTTTTTTCACATTATTTAAAAAAATAATAATGCTAATGCAATTGATGAATACGAACTTATATAATTTTTACATATTTAGTTCGTCAATAATTATGAATGATTAAGTACTAATTTTTAGGATTTTTTTTGTTCAACAAATTAAGGATGAGGACTCGTAATCTTTGTTTAGAATGTCATTGAAGTTCACTTTTTTTTATCCTATCTTTTAGGTTTTATCAAATCATTATAATGACTATATTTTAATTTCAAAAATATAAAAATTTAACTTTCTTTCTCCTCCAAAATAATAATAATAATAATAACTTTCTTTCAAATTAGAGAGATCAAACTCTAATTTTGAAGATCATTTAGAATAAATTTTTATTTCCTTCTTGATCAAATTTATAATTCAGTTTTTTTAAGTATAAAGTTGGAAGAGGGAAATCACAAGCCCTATAAAAATATATTACTACTTTCAAATAAATGACAATCAAATTTATGATCATGATATTAAACTCGCTTACTATCCAATAATGAAACCATCGAACCACCATCATTTAAATCCCCCCATTAAAATGAGATCTAAGTTAAGGTGTCACGACTAAATCCAATATTACATTTATACGAAGAAAGCCATAAAACTATATTCCACGAAAGCAAAGTTGAGAATGCTAAATTGGAATAATTGAGAATTCAAGGAAAACCCCGGTTGTCACTTATTGACTGTATTTTTCTTTTTAGAATATATTCTATAAATCTCTTCTTCCATGCAATTGCCTCTTTTAATCAACCTACTTTTATATTTCCATTAAAAAAGCTATTTTATTAAGAGAATTTACCATCAACAGCACATTTTATCTTTGGTATCAACAGCACATTTTATCTTTGGTATTACATTTGCAGCATAATTTCTAAAATAATTTCATCTATAGCATATTAATTTCTATCAATGATAAAATTCAACTAGTGATAGAACTCAATTTGAACTTTTATCACTAATAGAAAATTCAAGCGATAATAGAAGAAGTCTTTCATTGATTGAATTATATCACTAATAAAACTCAACTAGTGATAGAATTCGATTTGAATTTTTTGCTACAAATGAATTAGTTTTGATTTTATGTTATAGATAAAAATATTTTATCTTTTTTTGTTATACATATAAAATTCCCTTTTATTAATAGCATCTTGTTTATTTATTTTTAGCTAAATAATTGTGAATGGAGATTAATTATCATTTTTTGGAGTAATAATTATCTTATCAAATGAGTTAGGTTTGAATGAGCTAAAAAGACTCATTTCTATTTGATGTTATTTTAAAACTATATATTATTTTTGGTGTCGAGTTTGTGTTAATGATTTAACTAAAATAATTTATTATTTAGTCTATGAGTTACATGCAATAAGACCAATACTATTACTAATACATTTCGAAAAAATTGAGGTTAAAATATATGTTTTTCCCTATTTAAACTTGCGTGTCTTAGTAATAGTGTTGTTTGTATAATATTTTAGTCTATTGAAAAATGCAACCAAATTTTTGGTGTTAAAATCCTTATTTTAAAATTTTCATACAAATAAACGGAATTCAATTTAGTACACTAAAAAAAGAAAAAAGAATAGTTGGGATTTATTAAGTTTATCCTTTGTTCCTATTTCCTATACCTATTTAATAATTTCTAACTAGTTAAATTTAGGTTAAATTATAAATTTAATCCTTATAACTCAGAGAATTTTTTTTTTGAGACAGTATAATTTTGAGAAAATTAACATTTACTTTGATTCTAAAAAAAATAAATAACATTTACTTTTTATGATTTTAAAATTTAGATTTTAATTTTTTTAGGGCTAGAGATGTCCACGAAGCCAAATGGGTAGAGAGGGCTTCTTGTCGTTTCTATCCAATCATATTTCAGTCTTGACTTAATTCACTATTTTTTGAATGAGGATTCGAATCCTTAACCTATTGATTATTGATTATTGGATGTAAATTGATATTAGATTCAATCATTGTGTTTGTTTAATTATAAGATATTGAGCACAAAAGATTCAAACTTATGATTCATTAATAGTTAGATGTATGCTAATCTTGTTGAGTTACTGACAATTTAATCATCGTTTAAATTTTTTAGAAAAAAATGAAAACAATATTTTATATTATAATTATTAATTATATAAAGGGGTGTTTGGCTGCAGGTGAGATGAGATGAGATGTTGATAGCAGAAAATCTTGTTTGGGGTGAGATGAGATGACAGAAAAACCTTGTTTGGGGTGGAGGGGTAGCAGATGAGATGTTAAGATATGTTTTTTTTTTTTTTTTAAATGGTTTTTAACAATAAAATTGTTCTTTTCTTTTTTTAAAAAATAATTATTCTCAAATATTTAGCTATTAATATAATAAGTATGTAAATATAACTACTATCATAAATAAAATGTAAATAATATAAATTTAATATTAAGCACCCTTAATCATATTGATGTTTTTATTAAAAAAGACATAGTTTCAATGATATTATGTACGACATAATAACCATGAGGTTAAAAGTTTCTAATATTTCATACTTAAATATTGTTTAATTAAAAAAAATTCACACCACCAAAATAAAGTTTGACTAAAATATTTGTATATCGTTAATAACTTTTTTTTAAAGAATTGTTAGACTTAAATAATAAAAAAAAATAAAAAATACCAAGATTCTATTTATTAAAAAATAAAAATAAAACCATTTGATTAAACTAGTCATTATAAAATCTTGATATCAATTTTTATTTTATTTAAAAAAACTTAATTTCTTATACCTTTTATATATTCATATTCATATTCATATTTACATTTACCGAAAGTCAAAGAATTGTTAATAAAATATGCTAATTAATAGGTAATAATAAATTAAATATATTTATCTTATTAGTCATTGATACTTCTAGGGAACCATAGGCACCCCTAAATTTTTTTATTTATTGTTTTTTTGTAGTTAAAAGAGAACTCGATCACATTTTGATAAGGATTATTACAGGGAAGTAATAAAATATTCCTTAAATTTTGAAATTTATTATTTTTTTTATTAGGTAGAATAGATCTCAATCTCTATAACTCATACAAGTCTTGAAATTTATAGTTGTTTTTTGTATATACAATCAAGACTCTCAAAATTATTTAAATTAATTTATCCTTTAAAAAAAAATATATCCACTCTTACTATTATTTCAAAGTGCAACGGTGAATACAAGAGTATAAAATTTGAATCTCATTTTTTTAATAAACAAAATAAGTTTAATATTTTTAAGTTTATTGATAATAAGTTCATACTTTTAAATATATCGTAAACTACGGATAAAAATTCAATGTGTATAAATTATTTAAATTTAATTTTTATTTTAATAATAAATTGATATATTTATTGTTAATATTAAAAATAAACACATAACTTTTAATTATTAATTTTTAAATATGATATTTATAGTCTATCTCTAAACCATTGAAATTCTATAACTTTTTTTGTTATTAAAGAAAATTAAAAAATGAATAAAAATATGAAAATTTAACGTCATATATTAAGAGATAATATATATCTATTTATTTTATTTTTTAAAATTCTAATATATTTAAATAAACATTTGATATAATAATAGTATAATTATTATAATCATATATTGATATATTAAAATAATAATATTATTATATAAAAATATATCAAACATAAAATAAGTAAATAAGTAAATATATATATATAAATAAAAAGATGAAAAAAATTTAAATTTAAAAAAAAAAAAGAGAAGAGATGAGATGAGGAACACCTTCGACCAAACAAGGTGTTGGTCTTCCAACCTCACCTCATCTCATCTCAAAACAAACACCCCGAAAGAGACTTTTTTTAATACAATTTTGGAGTATATAATTCAAACTGTTGGTAGTGGTACACAGGTGTACACGAAGCATCGGATCTTTTTTTCCCCCAAAAGTTTCTTTCATATTCACATCTAAAATTCTCTTTAAATTGAAACTAAGAAATGTATAGATTACCAATTAGAGAATAGCTCAATGTATAAATTTAATATTATTATTATTGTCTTTTTTTTTTTAATGTACCTATTAGGATTCGTTCTTGAGACTAATAATTTTAAATTAAATTAAAATTCAACTTGTTGCCCATCAAGTTACAATACGGTTTGGTTATATTATTATTTTTTTAATCTAAAATGAATCTCAATTCAATTTAATTCAAAATTATAGATGATTGAATATTTTTCAATTAAAACACTATATTTTGTATTCAACAAGTGTACCTATAAATTTTCCTTTTCTTTTTTAATTCAAGGGGAAAAAAAACTTGAACTCATAAGTATTCACCTTATAGTTTAAACCAATTCTCCAAGTTTTTATTTATTTATTTTTTTTTTTTTGAAAAATAGGTTTTATTTTAATTTTCATATATAAAGGGAGAGCTTTTTTTTAAAGTTACATAGCCCATAATAATAATAATAATATTAATTCATTAGTAATAATAGAAAAGTATGAGAATTCACTTTCAATTAAAGAAGAATAAATATATATAAAAAAAAACCTTATAAATAAATTGATTCTAGTCCATGACTTAAACTAAAATCGATCACTAACAAAATAGTTGAAGATAAAAAAATAATCTAAGAAATTAATATAACCCTATAAATTGTTCATCCTATATTTGAGATTGAAAGCACCAATCTAAGAAGCCGACTAAAAAGTTCAACACTTCATGGCCCCCAAAGTGCTAAATTTGTTTAGAAAAGCAATTTTTTCAAAGAAAATATTCGTTGTCTCTGGTATACTTTAATATTAATTCATAATACTTTTGTCACATCTAAGAAAATACGTATCACGTAAGAAATTAAAGTTGTTGATATGGGTTGGCAATAAATATTTAAGAAATTCAATCGAATTTTGGAAAATCGAATCAAACCTTTTGAGGTCATAAATATTAAAATAGAACAAACACGGTTTAACGACTAAAGCAAGATAACTTATTATAAAAAATCAATTGAATTACTATTTAAATATTTTATACTTCTTAAGTAAATTATAATTAATCTTTAATATGCAAATTGGTATTAATTTTGTGGGCATTTTCTATACTTTATGGAAATTCTTATGGCATTTAAAAGCAACTATAGCCTAGTTACCATCAATACCAAACCTTGTATTTTATGAAAAATGGTTTTGCTTTATATAATTTATGAAAACTATTGACATAATGAGGAATAGTTTTTTTCCTCTTAATTTGAAAATTGTAAGGTTAAACATAAATGCCTTTAAACAAATTGGATGAGCTTTTATCTTAAAAGTAAGTCTAGAGTCAGAAGATGCTCTTCACTTTTTTTTTCCTTTTTTGATAAAACAGAAAAAAAAAATTACCACAAAAAAAAAAAAAAAAAAACAAGAATGCAACTTTTCCAATGATTGTAAAATTGTAACTACTTATCATGGATTGTTTCATCTCTAACTGGTTGATAGTGTTTGATCACAGATTCAGAAATTTTTTAAATTGTTTACATGCTATTTTTCTTTTTTATTTATTTGTTTTGTATTTTCCTTTCTGTTGCTTATAATTCTAGGATAGGCTGCTAGATTCAAAATGAACCGTTGGTCTAGTCATGATCATGGGCTTATAAATCAAATGATAGACTAATGGTTGAAAATTGTTGGGTTATGAAGAATCGACTAACGATTGTGAGATCGTTGTTTGGTTGTGAACCAGTTCAATATCAGGGTTACATGTTCGATCTCAAGAATTGGTATTTGTCTCTCCCTCTCCAATATATACTCAAAAAAATGAAAAAGACTGACGGTTGTGAAATCATTGGGCATATTTCAAAGACTAATCATTTTATTTATCGTTAGGGTGTATTACGATTAGTGGATTGTTTTCAACATGTCACTAAAGGAAAAAAAAATAGCAAGTTGAAAAAATCGTCGGCCAAAATACCTCGATGAAAATCTACTAATGATCATCTTAACAACCAATGGACAACGAGTGGCAATATCATCCTTGGCCCTTGGCTGTCAATTAACTGAAGACCATACTTTTTGTAGTGATGTTATAAAAAAGGATCACTAGTTTTTTTTTGGACAATATATTGTGTAAGGGGAGTAGAATCTCTAACCTCGAGAGGTGGTTAGTACAAGATACAGATTAAGCTATATTTATTTTTGCATGATTTCTAATCCTTGAAAAGGTAGCATATGTTGGAAAAAACACTCATATTAGCGCAGGAATAAGCAAGAAAGTTAACTAAAAAAATTAAACAAAACAACAAAAAGAACAACACATAAATTTACATGGAAATTTACATGAAAAAACTTTCAAACAGGAGAAAAACCACAGACAGATAGAATTTCTACTATGTGAAAAATGGTTACAATCACAAAAAATTATCTCCCCCACCCAAATTACATAAACCACTCTTCAAAACTTATACTAATTAATCATAACTTTTTCTCGACTTTCGTATATAAAAGAGTTAGTACACATAAAGTGATTCTAATTTAGATGCCTTGAATACAAGGTCATTCACTCATTTTACAGTGCTTGGAGCACACCACATTCTTGCAACTTTTCAATTAGAGATAATTTTCCCAATATTTTGTCACAACTTTTCACGTGGAACAAACTTTATTAATATTATGTCAAATTCTTAACGGCATAGTTGGTCAAATGCTTGAGCTCTAAGAGTATACGCTCCTTAAAATCTCTGATTTAAGATTGTGGGACTGTACTCACTTAAGGTCAAGCCAGAAAAAAGAAATGTGTTTACTACTTACAAAAAAAAAATGTTGACATGATTTCTAGTTATTTAAATGCACGAGTGAAGATTTGTAAGAAACCACGATATTGGTAGACCATTAGAGACAAAAAAATTTAAGAATAAAATGCATTTAATTTTATATTTGAAAGATTTTAAGTTTGACTTCACTAATTCAAGTTGTTGTTGTTCACCCAAAGAAATAATAAATTTTGTTTCTTTTGTGATGTGCTTTTTATTTTAAAAAATGTGTTAAATTAAACTTTAAATGTTACTTTGGTACTAAAATACCAATTATGTTTCTTTTCTTTTTTCTTTTTTTGTATTTTAAAGTTTGGATTATTATAGTCTTCAAAACATGCCTATGTATTATTATTATTATTTTGAAAACCAAAACATATGTATTATTGATCCTATATTTTACATTGTTTTGAATTCTAACCTTTCTCCCTAACTTTCGCAACTTTTTCCACCAATGCCTACCGTCGATCGTTGTTTGAACAACGGCTCTATCATGTGATCGTGCAATATTTATTTTCACTCTTTAATAAACTAGAATTTTAACATTGCCGGATAATTTTTAAATAATAAATTATATATATATATAATTATAATTATAAATTGTTTCTTATAATCAACTTAGTATAATTATAAATTGTTTCTTATATTTTTGCTCTAAATTTAAATCATCAAATAATAATTTCAATATAATATTGAATTTTATAATCATTTTTTCACGTTAAATTTATTAAAATTTATATTTATATTAAAAAACAGTTAATATTTTATTTTGAGTTAAAAAAATAATAGGTGTTATTATTTTAAAAAAAATTAATAAAATTTATCACATTAAAATTAAATTTCATCTTTGAATTTTAAAAATCGATTTTTTTTTCTTCTTAATTTATCTATTCATAGACCAATTACACTTAATTATAAAATTTATAAGAGTTATATCATTATTATAATTATAAATATAAATAAGCTAAATATATTTATTAGTATACATCTATGAACTTATCTTTAACTCAAATGATAATTTTATCATTCTTTAAAAAAAACATTTCCACATCTCCCGGTCAACAATTAAGCAACAAAAGATTCCTACAAAAATTATTGCAACAAAAGATGAGATGAAAGTTAAGGTAAATAATCCAACAAAAATAAGATAACTAAATTTTTTATTATAAAAAAAAAAAACAAAAAAAACCAAAGAAAGGTAACCCACGCAAAGAGAAAGTTTCAAATGTGTTTGTAAATATATATAGTAGGAAATCATTGTTACCAAACTTTTGAAAGCGAAGAATTTATGCATTTTAACCTCAAATGATAATCATATCATTTTTCAAACTTTTTTTTAGATGTTTTTTTGAAATGCAACAATTATGCAAAAACGATCCCTACAAAAATTATTGTAACAAAAGAAAAATTAGATGAAAGTTAAGTAAATAATCCAACAAAAATAAGATAACCGTAAATCAAAGCAAGTCCTTATAAACAAATATAGAGAACTATTTATAAGATTGAAAAATTCAATTTATTATTTTAATTAGAATATAAAATGTCAAATAAAATCTAGATTTGGTAAATATATCTTATTTTTTACTTTATAAAGATGAAAATTTAAATGATATTGTAAATATCTTCATTTGATTTGTTGAAATCTGTTATCTTCTAACCTACTCATAAAATCGATGATATTTGATAAAAATATTTTATTACGAATGAAAATCTAAATTATATTGTAAATATTTTCTACGTTATTTGTATTTAAATTTTTTTTAATATTCCAATAAATGACATGTTTGTAATTTAGGGTATGACTTAAGAGAAAAAATAGTCCAAAAATGATTTTCCCCTTAACCCACACCTTAAAATAAAATAGTATGATAAATTAAATTTTGAATGTAATTTCTATTTAGTATTTATATTTTAAAATCAAACACATTTATCATGAATATCAATAATGTTCAAATTTATTTATTGTGTGTTTTTTTTAAATTATTTAAAAAATTAAATTCAAGTCAAAATTAAAAATAATCATTTAACTAATATATAAAAATTTAAAATTAGTTTAATCAATAACTAATGATTTTGGTTTAGATGTTACTTTTATTTAAATGAAATAAATATAAAAGTAAATTAAGAAGATGTACTATAACTAAAATTTAGTCTACT
This sequence comes from Sicyos edulis, assembly GCA_036507275.1. Taxonomy (NCBI): domain Eukaryota; kingdom Viridiplantae; phylum Streptophyta; class Magnoliopsida; order Cucurbitales; family Cucurbitaceae; genus Sicyos; species Sicyos edulis. The sequence goes on from CM071856.1 coordinate 2,885,595, forward strand.
ATTGAGTTAGCAATCCAAAAATATTATTGAAATATTAGAGATAGATAAGTGCTTGCTTTAAAAATATATGGATCAGTACATTTTTCCTAAAAAATGTAAAAAGAATTAACTCCAAAGATATAACGAGTTAAATTTAAACTCCATAGTTACTGGTTCGATTCGAAAATTGGTATGTGACTTTTATTATATTATCATATGTAAGAGAGCAATAATATCTTGTATGTATGAATTATGCTCCCTCTCCCCAACTTGAACTTAAAAAAATTAAAAAACATTACTTAAAAAAAAAATATATATATACTGGATGAATCTTACACAAAGTAATTAGAATATTTGTATTCATAATCATTAATATGTTTGAATAATGTATTATAAATACTCAATAATATCAATATTATAAAAAAATAACAATCATTGACTATTATTTATTTTAAGAAAATATGTGACAAACTTTATTAAAACCAATACCTCATTTGCTAATTTTTTCGAGAAAAAAAAAATTTGGAAAAATATTTAAAATGAATTGACTCCAAACATATAACGAGTACATTTTTCTTACGGTTATTGGTTCGATCCAAAAATTAGTATTTAATTCTTATCATATTATCATATGTAAAAGAGTAATAATATCCTCTATGCATGAATTATGCTCCCTCTCCTCAATTTGAACTTAAAAAATAAAAAATATTAATTAAAAAAAAGAAAATTATACTAGATTAACTCTTCCCACAAAGTAATTAAAATATTTGCATCTATAATCATTAATATATTTGAATATTGTATTAAATCCTCAATAATACTAATATTAAAAAAAAAAAAAAAACAACCATTGATATCATTGTAAGAAAATACGTGACAAACCTTATTAATACCCATAGCTCATTTGCTAATTTTTTTCCAAACAAAAAGAAAATATTTACTTATTTATTTTTGCTGGAAATATTAATTTCTTGGATGGCCATGGGTAGTGTTGTCCAATAAAAATTGGCAAATCTCTATTCTCTCTCTGCCCTGTTGGAGACTCCATTTCGTTTCCAAGTCTCCCAGAATTGTTTCTCTGTCATCCATTGAATTGAAAAGATGCATTCATTTGGGCTCAGAGCCAACGCTGTGGTGACCTTCGCCGCCACAATACTCGCCGTCGTTTGTGCTTTCGCTTCCTTTTCCGATACTCTCAATTCCCCTTCACCCACAGCCCAAGTTCAGGTCTCTCTCTTCTTCTTCTTTCTGGGTTTTTTCCCCTTTTCCTTTCAGATCTGTGGCTTTGATTCGAGACCCATTTGGTGATTTCATTTGGGTTTCTTGTTTTCTGGGTGTGTTAGGTTTTGAGCATCAACTGGTTTCAAAATCAACCCAATGGGAACGATGAGGTTTGATCTTTATTGGCTTTCTTTCTTTTACCATGTGATGAAATGGGGTTTTGTTTTGTTGGATTGTGTCTGTTTCTTTTCTCTTAGTTTGTGGATATTTGTATGAGAAGAAGGATTTTGAGGTTATTTGAGGGGATGAATTGGAACATTTGTGCAATTGAGTTTATGGAAAATGTCCCCAAGGTATGCTTCTATTGGTGCTTCTTTGGAGATCTCAGGTTTGAGACCCACAAATTAAACTTAATGGTAAAATCTCTTGTTGTCTCCCGAGTATAGGCTTTGGATGGACGTGACTACCCTGGATATATGGGAGGGAAGCTCCGATTCCCGGTCATCAAAAGAAAATTGGGTTTATGGAAAAATGGCTGGGAAAAAGACTAAAATAGGTTATTGGAGACAGGGTAGAGCGTCTAGCTTAGAAGATTAGACTAAAATAGGTTATTGAGTGCATGGGCCAACTTACTCTACACGACCCTACAACATTTGAATGTCAAGAAAATTCATAAGAAATCATTTTCGAGTTTGGTGGTTACCATAAATTGAACTCATCACCCCTTTGTTACTTATGGCACTGTTGATCAATGGTCCACTAGGTCACTCATGATAGTTGGCTACAAACCATAATGTGGTTGTTTGAATCCTTTCTCGCCCTCAACTAGCCAAAGATGGAAGATTTTTACCCTTGACCATAGGAAAATCATGGTTGGGGATATTTAGTTGAGCTTTCATCCTCGTAGGATTAAGATTAGCCCCATGTTTTGCTTAGTGTTCTAGTTTTCAATACAATCAAATGTTGTTTCTTCTTATAATCTTATCTGAAGGCAATTCGTGTTTCTCATAGATATATGATGGTGGGGTGGCTGCAATCTAGATTACGGATCTTCTGATTTCATCAAGTGATTACTTAACTCTTTAGTCATTTAAAATCTGAGCTAGTTCTGCCCCCTAGGTTGAGGCTTGGAGCTTGGAGGTCTCAAGTTTGAGCCTTACAAATGAGTTGAATTGTAAAATCCTTTGTTGTCTCCTAGGTTCGGGTCTTGAGATGAGCGAGGGTGCCCCCAGGTATAGTGGAGAGCGAAGCTCTGATTTCTCGGTTAAAAAAAAATCTTAGCTAGATTGGTTACTTGATGCATCTTGGGCTACATTAATAATGCATTTCAATTTTCAAAGCTTATGAAGTGTGATTTATTGAATACATTATATGCATGGATATGTCTCATGGAATAGTATAACAAGGGTTTTTTTTTTCCACTCATGTGTACTAAAAAAAGTAAAGAAAATCAAAGAAAGTCGAAGAGAACATTCCTTGCAAGAACGACTATGAGCTTATTATCTTTATCACAAAACAAGGTAATCACTTTTTCTTGATTATTTGAAAGAATGCTTCTTCTTTTTGCAGGTTAGCATGACTTTTAACATATCTGCAGATTTGCAGTCATTATTTACGTGGAATACAAAGCAGGTGCCGTGCAAGCAACCTATTTTTTTCTTTTGTATTTTTTACCTCAAAGTCCTTAGTAATCTGGTTGGTTAATTCAGAAATATGATAGTGTTATATAATAAGCTCATAGAACTAGCAGGAATTCGTTTTTCTAGTCACATAAGGGCCAGGAGGGTCATAGTCGAGAAAGAATTCGGAGGCGGCCCATCCCTCCTGAACTCTAGCCGAGACTTTGCTTATAAAGTACCCACTCCATCATAATCCTTTTTGCTACATACTCTCTGATTGGCGTCCCTCCACCAATCTAACTGATTAGTTGTATCAAACTCACTTCTTATGTCTGCACCAAATGCTAAGCCAATCACCCTTGCATTTCTTACTACTTTATTTATGCTTTTAACTGTCTGCTATCAAGAGCTATTATAAGCGTCATACGAATTTTCGTTAGGCCTGAAGTTGATAGCATATTTAAGTGCACGTTTATTTTGGAGCCATCGTTCTCAACCATTTTGTAATTATAGTCTCACTGTTATATTAAATCAATGGCAAAGCTTTCTGTAACTTCCGATAGACCATCTTTTGTATATTTTCATATATCAATGAAAGTTTCTTGTTTTGTATAAAAAAAAGAAAGAAAGAAGCCATCTTGCCTTTGTTTGTGTGTTTATGAAAGTCGTTCAAGTTAACGACAGTGAAGGAAATCGGGCTTTATCAGATTATATTTATATTTAATAAACTATGATAAAACTTTTATTTCTTGAGATTTGTGGGTGTTATACTTATACACTTATATTGTACCAAGCAGTGAACTGAATGGATAATTTCATTTTATGTGCAACAGGTTTTTGTGTTTCTTGCGGCTGAATATGAAACCCCAAAGAACTCCTTGAATCAGGTTAGTTTCTGTTTCTTATTTGGACATATATTTCAGTACAATATTATCTTAACCCCGTGTTGACTGTTCAGTTTCGTCTCTTTTGGCGACTGAACGTGCCTTAAACTTTTCCTTCTGCTTGGTTACGTATGCTTCAATTTAATCACTTTCTGAAATGTCGTTTGCAGATCTCACTATGGGACGGTATCATACCTTCCAAAGAGATCGCAAAGTTTCAGATCCATACGTCAAACAAGTATCGTTTCGCTGACCAGGTTTGTCACCTCCGATTCTGTTACAAAACTTAGCCAACCAATCTATGATGAGTATAATTTTTAGCCAAGAGTGAAAAAGTTGTAATTTTCATTATGCAGGGAAGCAATCTGAGAGGTAAAAAGTTTAACTTGACATTGCACTGGCATGTGATGCCAAAGACAGGCAAGATGTTAGCAGACAAGTTGGTGATGTCTGGATATCGCTTGCCACAAGAATATAGATGAGGAAATTTCTCCATTGATTTGTAATTTCTGAACTAAGTTTTGCATAGGCTTTAGCATCAGATTAAATCAACAACATTACAAACACTGCAACATTTCATGGATGGAATAGGAAGATGAGGAATTTTGTTGTATGCCATTTTTCAAGCCATGAATTCATCAGGCTTAAATGAATTGATATTTGGCTTTTTTTACCCTACATCTCTCTCAATTGCAGTCTTCATAATGGAAAAACGTTATAGATTCGATCGATGGTCATCTGCTTTGGAATTAATTTTCTATAAATTTTCTTAACATCAAATATTGTAGGATCAATTGGGTTGTGTGAAAATAGACAAGGTTTGCATAAGTTGATTTAGAAACACACATTATATATTTTTAAAAAGCTCTATACACCAACTCAATATGAATGAAAAGGGTAAACCTACAGATGCATCATGATTTTCCGAGGGTCTGAAGATTCAAGTCTAAACCTTTTGATCAAGAGTTTATTTATTTATTTAATTAGTTGAGTTATGTTTAAATTGACAGGCAAAAAGTTAACCGTCTCACATATAAAACTCTTATTTAATAACCTCTACCATTCAACTTTGGTAGATGTTGTTCAAGCTCGACATTGAGAGATTGATAGATGCAGGTGAAGGGTAGACTCACTCGATCGATATGGAGAAGTGAGGGACTTAGAGTTGATTCTTCTCTTTCGCTATTGATCTTTCTAACTAAATTTTTTTATTTATTAGTTCATGAACGTTTGAAGTTCTCGTTTGATCATTATTTGATTTTTTTGTTTTTTCAAATTTATTTTTTAAACTTTAATCCTATAAATGTTTTTCTCATAAAAATGGAAACCAATATAGAGAAGATAGATATGTTAAAAATTTTGGAAGAAAACAATTACAAATTTCAAAAGTGAAAACCAAATGATTACATATTTTTGAATGAAAAGTCTTTAGAAAACCTATGTTACAAACTAAAGAACCTGCAAAACCTATATTCATATATCATATCCATTAAGGTATGTTCCACGATCAATTAATTAAAAACAAATAATTTGCATTATTTATACAACAACATATATACACATGTACTCAAGTTCAATATGAATGGCTAAACTTATCATTTATAGATGTGCTTTTTCAATGTTTAGATTCTCTTTTTGTTTGAGTTTACCAAAGAAATCCCTACGAAATTAATTCCTAAGCATGGATTGAACTAATCACTTCATGTACTCAAAGACCTTCTTTGACCAATTGACCATTCTATAATGGTTTATGGATGTACTTTTGAATGTTTAGATTCTATTTTTGTTTGAATTTAATAATAATTGGTAATTATAAGTTGAATCAATGAACAATCTTTTTTTAATTTAAATTGAATTCGTGACCATTGAATTTAAATTGAATTACCATCAATGAAGCCAACCCACAAAAAAAAAAAGAGGGTGTAAACTTGGGACATGTATGTTGTGTTTTTATTAAGGTGGAATGAAGAGTGACATTTAAATCCTAAGTCTAGAAAATGTGTAGCATTGCCTAAAGTTGGTGATAATATTAAAAAAAAAAATATGAAGGTAAGCAAGATGGGAAGGGAGGTCCATTCATCTCAGCCCTATATGCAATTTTGGTTATAAATTCAATACCCAATTGCATTTCTTCATTTCAGTTCACACATTACTTCGACAAAGTCTCCGGCGACTCTCCGATGACTTCTCCGTTCAGGTATTTTCTTCTTTTCATGTTCGACGTCACTATGCTGTATTTATTTCTGTATCTGTTTCAATCTGTTCGGTCTTTAATCATCACTAGTTACTATCTTATTTATGTTGGTATTTGAACATTTTAATTTTGAAGAAGATGGGTATTAGGGTAAAGGGTTTTGGGTATGATGAGGAATTATCTGTAGTTTCGGATGTTAGGAGATTTGGTTGAATTTTTGTCTTCTATTTGTTTGAAATTGAATGTGCGTTTGTGTTATCATCATTTTGCACTGTTTTTGTTTTGAATTGGTGCTAAACTGTGTATGTGAACTTTTGGTTTCGGGTTGCTTAAGAGGGGAATATGGTGAGATTGAAATCAGGGGGAAATTTGTTGGAGGATTTCGGTAATGGGAGTTCGTGGACGACCCATAAGTGTGTGTTTCTTTTTAAAACCGGGAAATCGGAGCTTCACTCCACTTTGCCTGGAGACACCCGTACCCTTCCCAAGGCTTAGACCCGAGAGAATAAGGGATTTAAAATTAAGCTCACTCATGGAGCTCGAACCTGACACCTCCAAAAACTATGCCTTGAAAGCCCTAAGCCTCAACAAACGAGGATGTCCCTTGGGGACACAAGTGTTTTCTGCTATGGATCTATTTATATTTTGAGATGATTTCTGTTCTTTGGTCGCGATATGGAATCGAATAGATCGTAAGACCTTATTTATAACTCTTCTTGGAGGTGGCCTGATTGGACATTCTTGTGTATTTCACGAGTACAAGATTTTTTTTTTCTTAAGAAATGAAACTGAATATTTTGAATGAACTGTACAGAAGGAAAGTCACCTTCCAACTACCCCGAGTGGAGAATTCTTCCAACTAGATATAAGATCAGTGAGGATACAGTCTTTTAAAGATACATTTTTACCAAATAAAAGCTGTTAAGAGAACTAAGTCTAAGATGTAGTAAAAAGACTTACCTTTGCCATGCCATTGAAAAGGGAGTTGTTTTTGTTTCTTTCCCTCCATAGAGTCCAGGAGAAAGTGACCAGAAGATTCAGTTCACGGGTTCACGAGTTCTTTAGCGTACTTATTTTAAAAAGATTCAATTGGAGGGGGAAAGTTGTGAGTAAATATTTTCAGACTCCTTGTCAAATTCGAGTCGGAACCTGAACGTTTTGCCAAGAAGCACAAAAGTATTCACCTGGAATTTGCACTTCTTAAGTGTTAATGGAACTTTTATATTTTTGGATGCATCCTAATTCGATTGGTGTTAACGTTTTTAGATGTTTGTCCTAACTGAAATTTTTCTTAAGCTATGTTGTTGGTATATAAGCAGGGGTATTATCCCCATTGATATGATTGAGTGAAATAAAAAAATAATGTCATAAGGCCTTATGCCCAAAGTGGACTATATAATAGTGAAGGGTTGTTGTCCGTTACAAGTGGCATTAGAGTTATGCGATTAAGTCATAAGGCCTTATGTGTGCATTATAATATTGAGAATTTACCATCAGCAACACTAACTACCTAGCAACACATTCTACCTCTTGTATTATATTTACAGCAAAGTTTTTAAAATAATTCATCTACAACACATTGATTTCTATCACTCAAATAGTGATAGAACTCAATTTTGATTTCTATCACCGCTAGAAAACTCAAGTAATGATCAGTGATAGAATGAGTCTATCATTGATTGAATTCTATCACTAATAGAACTTAACCAGTGATAGAATTCAATTTGAATTTTTTACTACAAATGAATTAATTCTGATTTTGTGCTATAGATGAAAATACTTCTTTTTTGTTATACATGCAAAATCCCTATAATATTTGACCAAGAAGAAATTTATTCCTAATCATATATTTTATGTTATCTTACTTTCCAATCTTTTATTTTGTATCTATGATTGTACTTTTGTTCATTTTAAGCTGTCTAATATCACGTCGGTGATATATTTCATGCTCTTCTCGTCCCCTGCCAAACGAGATGAGCGCGTAGGTTGCACTTTGAAATCACTATATCAAATGCACACAAGAGGGTGGAAGTTTCTGATACGATCCCGGGCCTGCTGAAGGTTTACTCGAGGCGGAACAAGACATTACGGAATTAGTTATTTATTATTTATATTTAATATTCTTTAATTGTAATTCATTTGTATTGGGCTTGTGGGCCTTATTAGAGTTATTACTAAATTAGGTCAACTTCTAAGTTTACTATATATAGGATAGGATAGGTGATTATGGAATTCATTCAAAACAGTTGTCGTCTTTGTCATTGGCTCTTTGAGAGATCCTCTCGAGAGATTATCGTAGTTTAATAATATTTTGTGGTAGATTCTATCATTTTGGTATCAGAGCCATTTGCCGATCCGGGAATGGTGACTACTAAGATGGAAACAAGGATGCAAGAGTGTGAGGAAGGAGCGGCCGACTTGGCGAGGAAGGAGCGGCCGACTTGGCGAGGAAGCTGCAGGAGACGAATACGAAGATGGAATTGATGGAGGAGCGTTTGGGAAAGAAGATAGATTCCCAGGATTTGAAGTTCGAGTCGATAACCCGGAATTTGGAACTAATAATGGAATCGATCCGGGCTGACAAAGGGAAGGGAATGGTGACCGAGGAATCGGAGGAAGGGCGGGCGATGCTGCTGCAGGTGGGCAGGTGGCGGCGGGAGCGACGTCGGGGAGAGGCAGCGCGGTCTGGCAAGGAGGGGGCTCGGGAGCGGGCCGGGAGCGCGGGGGCGCGGAGGCGCACTGTGGCGCGGAAGGGCGTGGGGGCGCGGAGGGAAGCGCTGGAGCGTGGGGCGTTGGGCGGACGCGGGCGCAGGGCGTGGGTCGAGGCGCGGGAGAAGGGTTCGCCGACGTGGGGGCGTGGGGTCCCGAGGGTGTGCGCGCGGGTGGCGCGGGATGGGGCGCTGAACGCTGGCAGGGGGGCGTCGATCGGGGAGAGGCGTCGCGGGCGCGGGCTGGTGTCGGGCTGGGGTGGGGTGGGGTGCGCGGGCCAGGGGGTGTCGGGCTGGGTCGGTTCGGGCAGGCTGGACCGGGTCGACCTCGGCTCGTTGGGTTGGACCGGGGAGACGGGGTTCTCGGGCCTGGTGACGGGGGCGATGTATCGGGAACGGAGTTCGATAGAAGAAGAAACGGGATTTCCGAGGAGAGGAGGGTGCGCAATGGCTACGAAAGGCCGTTAGCGCATGACGGTTGGAACGATCGCGGGCGGAATACAGGGCCTCGAGACAGGGAGTGCAAGGATTGGGGGGAGAGACAGGATCAATTTGAAAGGGGCGGGCCGGGGACCGGCGGTAGGGACGGACCAATGTTCGATAGGAGGTTACGGAAGTTAGAGATGCCGGTGTTCAAGGGTCTGACGGGTGAGGATCCGGACGGGTGGTTGTGCCGGGTCGAGAGGTATTTTTGGGTTAATCGCTTGACAAGGAATGAACGGGTCGATGCGGCCGCCTTATGCATGGAAGGAGAGGCATTAGAATGGTTGCAGTATGAGGAAGACCGAGCCCCAATTGCCTTATGGGAAGAGTTTCGGGAATTATTGCTGCATCGTTTCCAAACAACGATCAATGACAACAAATATGCAAACCTTATGAGTTTACAACAGGTGGGAACTGTGAAAGAATATAGGCGCCTGTTTGAGAAGTATGCAAAGGGAATACACGATATTAGTGCGAGTGCGTTGGAGGGAAAATGGGAAAGCGGATTGAAGGAAGAAGTCAGAAGTGAGATGAGGAAGCTGCGACCCGTGGGTGTTCAGGATAAGAAATTTATGGCTCAAGTAATTGAGGATGACCTTGCTTTTCGAGCTCAAGCGAAAGGGGTAGGGTCTTCATCAGTAGTTAAGCCATCCACTAGCAGCATGGGAATCGGGGCTACGAGCACGAGAACGACAGGAAGTGCCAATCTGAGAACTATAGCCCTAACTTCCCAGAGACCGGTGAACACAAGTACGCCGTCCACATTACCCTATAAACGTTTGACAGATAGTGAGATTTGGGTCTGCAAAGATAAAGGATTGTGTTTCCGTTGTGACGAGAAATTTGTGCCAGGGCACCGTTGTAAGAAGAAGGAGCTTCAGGCTCTAGAGATACTCGTTGTAGGGGATGTGATTACCGATGGGGCAGTTTCTGAAAATGACAGTGGTGGGGATATCAGTGACACGAAGGATGCGAGGGACTTAGCAGCGCTGTCATTAAATTCGATGGCGGGGTTCAGCTCACCAAAAACGTTGAAAGTCACAGGATCTATTCAAGGTCTTCAGGTAGTGGTTCTTATCGACAGTGGAGCCACCCATAATTTTATATCTGATGTGATCGTGGCTAAGTTGAAACTTCCGGTAGAACCATCGCATGATTATGGTATTATGCTGGGAACAGGCAAGTCAGTAAGGACAACAGGAATTTGCAAAAATGTGGAACTGCACTTGGTGGAGCTTAAAGTAGTTAACGACTTCCTACCCTTACCCCTCGGAAGTGCTGATGTAATCCTGGGGGTAGCTTGGTTGGAGACTTTGGGGAAGATTGAATTCAATTTCCGCTCCTTGCAGATGCGATTTGTGTTGGGCTCATGGAAAGCCGAATTACAGGGGGATCCACGCCTGGTTAAGGCGCAAGTGTCGTTGAAATCTATGATGAAATCGTTACGACCCGAGGATCAGGGGATGTTAGTGGAATTGAATATAGTTGACACCACAGGTGCCGAGGCTGTTCAAACGAACAATCTTCCCGACTTAACTCAGGTACCCAGTGAACTGCACTCCTTAATTAAATCGTGCTCACCCGTGTTTGAGTCATTGACAGGGTTACCACCATCGAGGAACAGGGATCATTCCATCGAATTGATGGCGGGAACGGATTCTGTGAATGTGCGTCCGTACCGATATCCGCAATACCAGAAAAATGAGATTGAATAATTGGTGCGAGAAATGTTACTGGCAGGGATAATCCGTCCTAGCACGAGCGCGTTTTCGAGTCCTGTGCTGCTAGTAAGGATGAAGGATGGTAGTTGGCAATTTTGTGTTGATTACAGGGCTCTGAATCATGTCACAGTGCCAGATAAGTATCCCATTCCCTTGGTGGATGAGCTTCTGGATGAACTTCATGGAGCGACGATCTTTTCCAAAATTGATTTGAAGGCCGGTTACCATCAAATTCGCGTTAAACCTACTGATGTGCACAAAACAGCGTTTAGAACCCATGAGGGCCATTATGAGTTCGTTGTCATGCCTTTCGGGTTGAGAAATGCTCCAGCCACCTTCCAGTCAGTTATGAACGACATTTTGCGCCCGTATCTGTGTAAGTTTGTGTTGGTTTTCTTTGATGATATTCTCATTTACAATATGACCATTGGGGAGCATAGGGAGCACCTGGCTCGGGTTTTTGAGGTTTTGATAGAACATGCGTTTGTTGCCAACGCCAAGAAATGCCAGTTTGGGCTACACCGTATCGAGTATCTGGGCCATTTCATATCTGCTGAAGGCGTGTCTGCTGACCTGGCAAAGATTGAAGCAATGGTTGGATGGCCGAGTCCCAGGAATATTAAAGACTTAAGGGGATTCCTAGGTCTCACGAGATACTATCGACGATTCGTAGCTAATTATGGATTGATGGCTTTTCCTTTGACGCAGTTGCTGAAGAAGGGAAAATTTGAGTGGGGCCACCGCAGAGGGATCAAGTTTCAGAGAATGAAACATGCCATGAGCAGTGTTCCAGTCCTCCGGTTACCGGATTTCAGCCAGGTATTTGTGGTCGAAACCGACGCTTCAGGAATTGGAGTGGGTGCGGTGTTAATGCAGCAAGGCCAACCATTGGCATATTTTAGTAGGGCTTTGCCGATCACTCATCGCGTTAAGCCTGTCTATGAGCGTGAGTTAATGGCGATTGTGTTCGCCGTTCAGCGATGGAGGGCGTACCTATTGGGACACCATTTTATTGTACGCACTGACCAGAAAAGCCTTAAATTTTTACTAGAGCAGCGTGTGGTGGATGGTGATTATTAGCGTTGGATTGCTAAACTTATGGGGTATGATTTCAGCATTGAGTACAAGAAGGGTCTTGAGAATCGAGCAGCTGACGCTCTTTCCCGGATGCCTCTATCTTGTGAGTTGGGGATGCTGAGTTTCGTGGCCGGTGTTAACACAGCTGTGTTTACGCAGCAGATTAAAGAAGATGCGAAATTACTGCCTATGTTTACAACTCTGAAAGCAGGTGAGGCGGGTCCACCCGGGTATTCAGTTGTGGGCGATGTTTTGCTTTACCAAGGCAGGTTAGTGTTACCGCTGACATCACCGACGATTCCTCTATTATTGCTAGAATTCCATGGGGGGGCTGTCGGTGGACATTTTGGAGTCTTAAAAACATATCAGCGTCTTGCTAAGGAAGTTTATTGGCAAGGGATGAAGGCTCGTGTCCGCGCTTTTGTGGCGGAGTGTTCGATCTGTGTGCAGGCCAAACACCTGTCGTTATCCCCAGCAGGGTTGTTACAGCCGTTACCGATTCCAGAACGAATTTGGGAGGACATCTCCATGGATTTTGTTGAGGGTTTGCCGTGTTCGGAGGGTTTCGACACTATTTTAGTAGTGGTTGACAGATTGTCTAAATATGCACATTTCATTCCCCTGCGCCACCCTTTCACTTCCTTATCAGTGTCTAAGGTTTTTATAAAGGAGGTGGTTCGCTTACATGGGATACCGAAAAGCATTGTGTCTGACCGTGATAAAATCTTCACTAGCTTACTGTGGGAGTGGGAGGAAATGTTTAAGGCTTCGGGGACGAAACTTCGCCGCAGTACTACATACCATCCCCAAACGGATGGCCAAACCGAGGTTGTAAATCGCTGTTTGGAATCTTACCTACGATGTTTTGTGATGACTCAACCTAAGGCATGGTATAAATGGTTGTCTTGGGCTGAATTTAGCTTTAACACATCTTTTCACTCGTCCACGGGCATGACGCCCTTTGCGATCGTTTACGGTCGCCCTCCGCCATCGATTTTGGGATATGATTTCGGAGCTAGTCCAGTGGCGGCAGTGGACTCGTTGATGTTAGAAAGAGATCGAATCTTGGATTCTTTGAAGGCTAATTTGTCGCGTGCACAGCAGTCAATGTCGGATCGCGCGAATGCCAATCGCCGAGATGTTCAGTTTGCTGTTGATGACTTGGTTTATATTAAACTCAGGCCTTACCGTCAATCTTCTCTGGCACGGTTTAAACACCCCAAGTTAGCACCCCGATTTATTGGTCCGTATCGTGTTTTGGCACGGGTTGGGCCAGTGGCATATCGGCTAGAGTTGCCTCCATCAGTGAAGATTCATCCGGTTTTTCATGTGTCCGTCCTGCGTAAGGCGGTGGGTTATTCCGTGTTAGTTCTGGCTACGCCGTCCATGGTGACGGAAGATTTGTGTGTCGTGGTTTGCCCTAAGGTTGTGTTGGGCATACGGGAGGACCCGCTTGAAGGGGGCTCGTGCCAAGTTTTGATCCAGTGGGAGGGTTCCACTCCAGACGATGCTACGTGGGAGTCCGCCAGTGATCTAGAGCTACAGTTTCCTGACTTTCACCTTGAGGACAAGGTGGCCCTTTGGGGGGGAAGTATTGATACGATCCCGGGCCCGCTGAAGGTTTACTCGAGGCGGAACAAGACATTACGGAATTAGTTATTTATTATTTATATTTAATATTCTTTAATTGTAATTCATTTGTATTGGGCTTGTGGGCCTTATTAGAGTTATTACTAAATTAGGTCAACTTCTAGGTTTACTATATATAGGATAGGATAGGTGATTATGGAATTCATTCAAAACAATTGTCGTCTTTGTCATTGGCTCTTTGAGAGATCCTCTCGAGAGATTATCGTAGTTTAATAATATTTTGTGGTAGATTCTATCAGTTTCATACACAACTCTTGCTGTTGGCATCTTATGTTGAGATTGTGTTAGTTGTCTGTGTGTCATTCCTCAAGTGCCCATAAAAACACCTCCAAGACAATCGCTTTCTTATGAGTTAATTCTTCAAGGAAAATATGTTATCATTTGACTTGAGTAGTGACTGAACATACTGTTGGACTGCTTATATTAATGGTTCCATTTGGGAGAGTTTGTTATTTTTACTGTACTATAGAGCTTAAAGCCTTATACATCCCCACCTCCTAGTTCTTGCCCTAGTGGTAAGAACTCGGATGTTCGGAGGTATCTCGGTGTCCCCAAATGGAAAACATTATTGTTCAAAATCTATTGTCTTTCAAAGGTGTCTCTTGATGGATGGAACCCCTCGAGATTAGCGGTAGTGAGTCTGAGCCTAATGTAGAGGGGTATGACAAAGGCCATCAGACTATGTTGTGATCATATTACTCCTTGTCTTGCAGGGTTGAGGTTACAAGAAAAAATGAGGCAGAATCAATCAATCCTGGTCGTCCCATTCTTGATGTGGCTCCTATAAATAGCATGCCGTATATCGGTCCACCGCTACCACACAGCTACATTCCCTCTTCTCCGCGAGTGGAAGATCCCAAGGCTATGGTGAAGACAGGACCAGCTATGGTGTACTGTCCTCTCATAACCGGTCAAAAATGGGATAATATTGTATCTGCCACCAAAGCTGGGGTTGCCCTCACTGGGACAGCAGCCATGGGAAAAGTTGGACCAGTTATCGGACGTGTCGACATTGGTGAGAATGAGGATTCATACTTCTTCCGCGTCTCACTTCCGGGGGTGGCTAGAGATCAAAGTGAGTGTTTGTTGAAATTGATCAATTTGCTCGCTCACGTAATTTGAAAATTGCAGCCATAATGTTAAGCTGTTAATGTTATCAATATTAGCACAAGATGAGTTAGGTTGGATTATAATAACTCAACCCGTGTTTGGTCACTGGTTAGTCCATAAGCCCTAATCCAACTGTAATAACCTGCCCGATTTGTTATAATAAAGCTCTTTGCTATGGAAATTAAAAGGTGATGGGTTCAATCCGGTTCAATCCATAGTAGTTCACCTACCTAGGAAATAATTTCTTACAGGTTTTTTTGACATCCAAATGTTGTAGGGTCAGGCGTCCGTGACAATAGTCGAAATACGAGCAAGCTGGCCGGACAATCACAAATATAACAGAAATAAAAAAAATTATAAAAAACTCTTTGTTTTAATATTATAATAACTTGCACCTCAAACACATGTTATTTATAGTAACCCCGGTTCCTGTTTATAATAACTCTCTATTTATAATAATCCATCGTTTATAATAAAACAACTGTTGCCCCAATCACATCCTAGTTCTCTTATCTGGTTTTAATATTGTTACAATTGCTTCGAGTCATGTTTCGGTACATTAAAAAATGATCTATCTGACCAGACTATTGTTTCATGGAAGCAGACAGTTTCAGCTGTGACATGGAACCAGATGGGAAAGTGAAGATAAAAGGAGTAACAACAACAGGGGAGAACATAGTATGTAAGCATTCGCAAATATTTCGGATGCAATCGAAAAATCTATGTCCACCAGGTCACTTCTCTATCACTTTGCAGCTACCTGGTCCTGTCAATAACCTGCAATTTTCAGGCTCTTTTGGTGCAGATGGGATTTTAGAAGGCACTGTAGCTAAAAGGTGATGAACAGGAGGGGGTATGGTTTAAAACACAGATGATTATAGGTTCATTTTGGTATGTTGTTTAGGAAAAAGCCTTTTTTTGTGGAAAACTATTCATAAGGAAACATGTTGTGGCCTCTTCATTTTTTGCTCACACTCCCTAGAAGGAGATGTTTTGAAAGGATTGGTTGAATTTTTTTTCAGCCAAGATCCCAAAGAACACCACAGTGCTATGGAATTTGTAATTTTGTTGGAAAATCTTTTGTATAGAGCACAAGTAGTCAGTTGATTTTACTATGAAGTTTTATGATATATGGGTGTCTATAATCTTGCATTCTTCTCTTGCCCCCCCCTCTTTTGTGACTAAAGATGAATGAACAAGTCACATAGCTGAAGTAACCTTCACTTATGTGTTTATTTGGTTTGGTTTTTAATCTTATTTGATCTCAAAATCAATCTATTTGAGAAATGGAAATGACTTGTATCAATTGTGGGTTCTTTCTTTTTGTGCAAAAATGGCAGAAGTCATAGCATAAGTAAATCACATCTTGGATTAAAATCAATTTTAAGTTAACCAAGCATAAAATTTAAGATGGTTGAACATTGTCATGAAATAGGTACTTTGAAACAAAGGGTCTTTGCATAGTAACAAAAAATTAATAATAACAAACTAATGGCAAATATAACAACTTTTTAAACAATTGCAAAAATAGAAACGAAAAAAAGTGATTTGACTTTTGTGAAACTACCAAAATATCTTATCAGCAAAACTATTACTATTGAAGTCTCACTGTTTGTTTGAAGTTATTCATTGAAATTTGTTGATTAAGATCAATTAGACTTCATTTGATAACTATTTGATTTTTAAAATTTAAGCCTATAATAACTATCTTACCATATGTTTTTTCTTACCTAGATATCTACCTTTCGCCTATATTCGTAGAAACCAAACTAAAATTTGGAAATAAAAAAAAATAGTTTCAAAAAGTTTATTTTTGTTTTTAAAAGTTGGTTAGTATTCACCTACTTTCAAATAGATTGTAAGAAGGATGAAACATATTGTAAAAAATTTGAGTGAAAATAAGTTTCAATTTTAAAAACTAAAAATAAAAAATAAAATAGTTATCAAACGGGATGTTAGTAATACAATGTTTGAAATCTTTTGATTGAAATTTAGTAATACAATGTTTGAAAATTTAATTGATCTAGAATGAATGTGGCTAAACTCTAATTACAATTTGGAAAAATCCTCACCTTTATGTTTCTTTTGTATAAATTTTTATTAGTGTCTTCAAACAATATTATCAAATAAATCAATCATTGATTGACTTAAAAAAGAATGTAAAATTGAAGAAAAAAAATTGTAAAATTTTTGCTATATTTACAAAACCTTTAAAATGTTGACTAAATTAATACGAAACAATTTGTCTTTAACAAAAAAAACAACCTATGTTAGGCAACTAAATTGAGATTAAGTCACTCAACTCACTTACAATCTTATTTTATTATTATTATTTTTTCAATTTCTTAATTTTGGCTTGCCCCATTACCTTACCATTTTAGTTCGATGATGTGTTTTTTTTCTGAAACAAGGGTCACCGAGAGACATCGAAGGAGTAATGTCAAAGGTGAGTCTCGAACCTGAGACCTTGAAGGAAGCATATCTTCAAAGTCCAAGTCTTCAACCACTATACCACCCCTTAAAGACTTTAGTTCGATGATATGTAGCGTGTGGAAATCCAAATCTCTCAAATTTTTTGGTCAGTTTATCTATGTTTCGGTTGGTTGTACTTTACATAGTGTACTCACAATTGATGGAATAAATTTGCACTCTAGTAAAACTGAACTATTGTTATCCAATAATCTAGAAAGAACTATGAAGGCAGCAACTTTATTTCAACAAAACTATGGCCAAGAGTTTTTGCAATTCTTTTATGTTTCAACATATCTCTAGCCAGCTTCACTTCCTGCCATTTACTGGCTCTGGCATAAATA
Source organism: Sicyos edulis (assembly GCA_036507275.1). Classification (NCBI taxonomy): domain Eukaryota; kingdom Viridiplantae; phylum Streptophyta; class Magnoliopsida; order Cucurbitales; family Cucurbitaceae; genus Sicyos; species Sicyos edulis. The sequence goes on from CM071856.1 coordinate 2,903,054, forward strand.
TTTGACAAAAGCACAAAAACCCCACAACCACAATTCTTCAGCTCTGCTATCTGCCTTTTCACTCTGTCAGCAAGACCTACATTCCCATACATTTCACACCCATTCAGAACAGAACTCCAGATTGCTGCATTCGGATGCATTGGCATTTTCCTCAGAAACTCCTCCGCCTCTTCGATGTGGCCGGCCCGACTCAAAAGATCGATCATGCACCCGTAATGCTCCATAGTTGGCTTGATACCGTAAACCTCAGTCATGGAGGAGAACTGTTTCTGACCTTCTTCGACCAACCCGAGATGGCTGCACGCCCATAGGACTCCTATGTAGGTGATTTGATCCGGAGCAACTACAGCTTCTGCTTCCATTCTTCTGAACATATGAAGTGCCTCTTCGCCTTTACCGTGGATTGCTAAGCCTAAGATCATCGTCGTCCAGGCCATTACATCTTTCTTCTGCAACTTGGCGAAAATCTTCAATGCTGTATCTGCATCTCCAACTTTGGAATACATGTCCATAAGAGAAGTTCCAATTGCTACATCTTCTCTGAAGCTTGTTTTCAATACACGAGCATGGAGACTTCGCCCTATTGTTCGAAACCCCACATTGGTGCAAGCACTTATCACGCTAAAAAATGTAACTCTATCTGGAATAAACCCACCCAACTGCATTTGAACGAAAAGGCCTAGCGCCTCTGCTCCTCGACCATATTGACTATAAGCACTGATCAATGAATTCCAAACAACCAAATTTCTTTGAGGCATTTTGTTAAAGAGTTTTCGAGCAGTTACCAAGTTGCCACATTTTGCATACATGTCCATGATTGCAGTTGCAAGCACTACATTGAAGCTTGAGTTTGAAACAAATGGATCGTAACCAAGTTGGCGGAGACGATAGTGAACTGATTTCCCAGTATCAATATCCCTACAACGAGCAGCTGCAGCCAAGACAGTGGCCATGGTAATTTCATTAGGCTCTACACCCTGATTCTCCATTTCCTTAAACCTCTTTAAAGCTTCTCTGACCTGATCATTGTTTACGAACCCTGCAATTAAGGAAGTCCAAGCAACGACATTCCATTTGGGAATAAACTCGAACACCTTCAACCCAGAATTTAAATCTCCACAAGAAACATACATATTGAGCAAACAAGAAGAACTATACGCATCTAATTCAAACCCAGTTTTCACGATTCGATTGTGAATACTTTGCCCATATCCAAGAAGATCGATTATGGAGCACACTTTCAGCACGAAGGGGAAGGTAAAATGGTCTGGGGTGAAGCCTTTACGCTGCATTTCCTCATACATAAACAGAGCTTCAAACCTATCACCACCATTGCAGTACCCTTTGATCATTGAGTTCCAAATATAGACACTAGGTCGATCAATTTGATCGAAAACTAATCTCGTATATTCAATGTCACCCCATTCGGAATTTGCACAAAAATCAATAAGTTTGCTGCAGGGGATTATGTTCTTGACGATTGAAGTGACAATCATCAAACCATGTACTTGCTTCAAATCCTTCATGGTTCTACATTTTTCTAAGAAACTCATAATAGTGTAATAATTCCGCTTCATTATCTTCATTCTGAATCAGATATGCAAGATTGAAGATAATGAACATCAACCCTCAAGTTAAAATGATGCAAAAAAGGGAAATTCTCTAATTTCTAATTCTATCTCTAACCCTTGAGCTCTCTCAGAAAATCTTCTTACATTTAATTTTCCTTCTTAAACTCTTCATCTTTGGACTGTAAAACCCCAATTTTCCAACCCATTTTTGCACATCAAATTCTCTCAATCCAAGGGCAATTAAAATGGCAAAAAGGCCAAATCCCCAAAAGAAACCCTTCGAAATACCACTTTTCAGCAACAACTGAATGAATGCAACACTAAATACAGAAAAACCAACAACTCCACAAATCTCATCGATCTCAAAATCAGTCAAAAACAACAAAGCAATACCAGACACAGCCAAAAATCCAACAAAAAATGGCATAATCTTCCTGTTACCTCTCCATCCATCTCCGCCGCCTCCGCCGAGTCTCCTCCACAGCCGCGAGCCACCACCGTTTCCATCTCCGCCGCTCAATTCCGCGACGACCAAATCCAGCGGCGGGGGTAAGATCTTGAGATTGACGGCTAAGAGGGACGCCAATTGAAGCGCCAATTTGGTTGATCTTTGAAACCCAGTACGCCTCTTCTTCTTCCTGGCGCAAATGATCGGTGTTTGGACTGGAAATGTGTGGAAAATTGCTGTGTGGGTCGAGAGGATTGGTGATTTGGGTTTGATTATGGGGTTTGAAATGGCGAAATTGAGAAGTGGGTTCAACAAATTGATGTGCATTTTGCTCTGATGCTTTGCTTTTGGGGCGGAGGATTGAGCAGAGGAAGAAGAATAAGAATGACTGTTGGGAACCACATCATATTTTAGAGCCCACAATTTCAAATTTCGGAGAATTCCAATTTCTTGCCCTACATTTTATTTCCTCCACAAGCCTGCCCTCAGTTTGACCATTAAAAAAAAAACTATCCTAAGCATAGATTCTATTATATTTATGACATAATTTCTAAAATAATTGATCTATAGCACATGATTTTCTTTGAATAACTAGTTATAGAATGAATGTGATAAATCTCAACTAATAATAAAACTCTATCACTGATTGAATTTTGTGGGTGATAGAACTCAATTTAGATTTTGTGCTACAAATGAATTAATTTTGTCATTTTTTTTATTATACATGCAAAACCCATAAAAAAGACAAAAGAAAAAAAAACATATATTAAAGAAAATTACTGATGCCCACAACAGAAATAGATGTTTATCATATTATGACTAATGCCTCTTAAAGGTTTGTTTTTAGTAGAAAAGAATGGAGTAGAGAAGAATGAAGTGGTTAATAATAGTTTGAAGTAGTTAACTATTCGTTTGGAGATTTAAATTAATAGTAGTAGAATAATCAACTACTTATTTGAGAATTGAAGTTAATAATGATTGAGTGATAAATTTGATGAAAAATTTAATAAAATTTAATATTAAATTTGATAAAGGAGTTAAAGAATGGTTAAGAGTAATTGTTTAGTACAAAAAAACAAATGAGGGGTTGTACTCAAAAAAAAAAAAAGAAAAAAAGAGAGAGGTTTTTGAGAAATGGTTCTCATATCCAAAAATTGAATATGCCCTAAATATGTCAAACAAACACCCCCATCCATTTAATCTCAAAAAAAAAAAAAAAAACACCCCCATCCATTCCTATTAAAAAAAAAAAAGTTTACGGGTTCAAATCTTATCACTCAGATTAATGCACGTGGTTACACTAGGAGGAACAAAAATTATACCATGTCCAAAATACTAACAATGATTGACGCCACCCAAGGCACTACCAAGATTTTAAGTTCGTTAAGCAACTAACCACATGCTTGAGAGTCTGGTTCATGTACCAATTTCTAATCAAGAGATGGTTATGCTTAAACCATCGTGGAGTTAACCTAGTGGTGAAGAAGGCTTTTCGGTACATAAGAGGTGATGAGTTGAATCTATAGTGACAACCTATCTAAGAATTAATTTATAACCTCCAAATGTTGTAGGATCAAACAATATGTTCTGTAATGTTAGTTGAGGACGTTAAAAATAATTGAAATAGATTCTTAGCATATGAATAAAGTTGTTTTTATAGAAAAATGAAAAGATTAATACAACTCGAGAATCTAACTCAACCCAATCCAACTCATCCCAAAAATATAGGATTAGATTGAGTTGAGTTGCTCTAATCTATAGGGTTGAAAGATTGACCAACCCAATAAATTTTGGGTTGATTTTAAAACTAAATCCCTTTAACAGCCCAACCTAGACCATGTACACTCCAAATTAATCTTTTCAAGCTTATAGTTATGCTTAAAGTGCATTGGATGGTGTAGGAGAATTAATACAACAATGACTTTAATTTTTAGTTACATAAGGTGTTATTACTTTATAAAATATTCTAACTAGTTCTACGACAACACTTCTAAATAATTATTGTTATTACTTTATCAATAACTTTATATATGTGTCATTAATGGTTTATCTATGAGTATAACTTAGTGTCATAACTTGTTCTACCATGACATTTTTACTGTAGTATCATGGTTGAATCTTTCGTGACACTAAATATAATGACTCTCAATTTTAGTCACTAAAGTGTTTATGACTAAATTATATATAATCATTATATATGAGATTTCCGATAGTGATTAACACAATGACATTAATGTATATCTCTAAACTAAGCTTAAGCCTATGATGGTGTTATAAAATAATTTGGAATGCATCTGATGTCGATTTCATCCTTTGTTCATTTGCTAAATGTTGAAAAACAAAAAAGTAATTCAAAAGGTTTTACCTTTATGAATTTGAGTGTTTTTAATTAGTGAAAAATAATAGTTAATAAAGAAAACCTTACTACTCGAAAGTAAAACTAAAAACAACAATGTTGTCAAATGGGACATTAGAATTTTCAAGAGCATTTTCTTTCCAACTCAATTTTATTCAACAAGTTCAACATCGAAATTTAAGACCTCATATATATGGAGTATGGAATTCTTAGAACCTGATTCTTCGCTCCTCAATTACCAACTTCTCCTTCACTACAAGATTCAGGACTTTCAACTATAATATCCGTTGAAAACGGCAAGCAACGAGCAATTGAAAATAGAGAAAACGAGAGAAGAAACAACACAGAAATTTTACCGACTAACTAATCGTAAGACATTAAACTGTTCAAAGCATATCTCAACAATATCAATACTAGTTACACCAAGCTAAGGAAAATTGTATATGCAATAAGAAAAAATCATAAATTGTTGTCCTCACGGATGGAATACTTGAAGGTATTATTATTAGTATCAAATACGGTAGAACATCGAGTTACTATAGTTATCGCAAAGAATCCAATACATTATGATCGAATAAAGCATGTTGAGATCGACCGTCACTTCACTAGTAAAACTATCGAGGAACACCAAAGAAAAATAAATTGAATGAAAGAAACCAATACTAATTAGTCATCATCAAAAGAAATGAATGTCATCTATTATATATAGTTGCTCCAAGTATAAGTTATCCCACATCAATCAAGATGGTAAAGAAATAAATTAGATGAATAATAACAAGAAATTCTAAAAACCAAAATCCTCCCATAAATTTATTATTATTCTAAGTTGGTAACACATGATGAAAACAAGATAACTTGAGCAGACTTGTGAGTGTGTAGAATTTCCTGTATCACCTCCAAGCATGTTGAGAGCATTGTATTGGACCATAAATTTCCTCAAATTTTGGCAATTGGAAGAACCTTCCTTAATATTTGTGAACAAGAAGCAAAAGCAAATTAGGACTTGTACTTCAGCATGGGACAATACAAAAAATGAAGAAAATAGTTACCATCTGTAAGACAAAACGAAACGAAATTGGAGATTTTTTTCATTTTCCTTTGTTAGATTCTCGTCCTATTTTTTTTTTTTTTTTATATCCATGACTGTTCGGGTCAGTTTTTGTATACCTCGACTAATGTCATGGGACATATGCCAAAGAAACCAGTAGGAAACTAATTTCTAGGTACGTGGCCGCCATGGATTGATAGATTCTCATCCAATCAAACAAGAACTTTATAATGAGTGGAGTAGCCCGCCCATCTATCTCAACCCATATCGGCATAAACATTAAAAAAAAAAAAAAAGAAGTTTTGTAATCCAAGTCATAGATATTATGAACATAAAAAGAACATGAAAACTTTTACTATGATCAAAATTACGTTCTTTGAAGAAAAAGGGCCACACTGTTGGAAACTCAATACCTTCGCAAGAATGTTGTTGATGAGATTTTTGTGATGAATCTTTGATTTCGGATTCTGGAGTGGAAAATAAATAAATATCAATTCTCAAGAAAGCTTGAATGAAGGCTAGAAATAGTTTGAGTTGAGCCATTTATTTTAGCTATGCTTACAAGCATAAACCAAATCACTGCGAATTAGAGAAATATCAGATAAGAATAGATCGACATATATTCGAAGAATTAGAGAAAAATATCAGGTAAAAATAGATGACATACATTTGGAGAATTGTCAATTTTTTACCAAGAAGCAGAACTCACATCGTCATCATTGACACATAAATAACTAACTGTGAGTTCTTAATTCATGCGCAAGTATGAATGATTGAGATTCAATATGGTCAAAAATTGTATTTCACACCTAGATGTTCAATTGACCCATAATAGATTTGTTATGAAAACAGTAATCAGCAACCGTAAAACGAAGATATGAAATAACGGATAACGATAAGCGTGAAAGAAGAAGAAGAAGCAACACAGAAGTTTACGTGGTTCACCAACGTTGTGTTGGCTAGTCCACGGGGAGGAGAGCAATATTATTGAAAGAGACGGAAATTTACAGATACATAAATTATGTCATAATACGGCTAGGTTTAATTTGAGTTTATATTGGCACTGACACACCCCACCCCAAATACACCCTACTAACCTAGGACGCGATATGTCGACAATAGATCCCCACTAAACCAAGGAATTTATTGTCAAGAACTTTTTGGTGTAACCTGAACAATTTTAACAAAAGGTGACTAGCTAATTCTTTTCTTTTCCGAAATCAAAATCTCTGAAAATTTCGACAGAGTTTACTCTAAAAATTGGACGTTACTAAACCTGAAAAAGAAATATATATATATATATATATATATATATATAGTCTCAGGATAATGCATTCAAGCTCCAGCCACCATTTCAAATGTTTATGAGCACTTACAATCTATTGGTTTAATAACATGCATGCTTAGAATTACAAACCCAAAATAGTATCAAGTCTTGTGACGGTACTAGCCACCACGAACAATAACAAAAAAAAGATATATACATATATATGCACCCAAAACTATGCACATACAAAATGCTATGCAAACTATCCAAGTCTGGTGGTAGGGTCGACTTCAGCAAGCTTGTGAGAACTCAGTCGCTACCTGGTGGAAAATTTAAGGAAGGAAAATAGTGAGCTAATAAGCCCAATGAGTAATAAGATACATATAAAAAATAGCTTACAAGAAAGTTTCATTCCAAAGTTAAAAGGAAGAATTCAATACAACATTATCATCCTGAAATCAACACTATGCTCAAATGAACGAACAAAAATACGGTCAGTAAGCCTTTCATATCCACAATAGAATGAATTAACACATCTCATGTTGGTAAATTTATCCCAAGCTTGGGTCCAAATCTCTGTCGTACTGGCATAGAGTATTCTCGATACGCACAGCAGAACAATCTCTGTCGTACTGAAGTAGAGTAGTCCCCATACGCACTGCAGAGCAATCTTTGTCGTATTGGCGTAGAGTAGTCTCAATACGCACAACAGAGCAATCACTACTACAATTTCCGCTTTCTATGACAATTTTTAATTGTCATGATCGATTTATTATGACAATTATGCCTAAAAAATGCGGTGTCATAGTATCCCCTATCATGGTAAGTCTTTAATGACAAATAATAACAATGTCATAAAATATAATTTATGACAATTATAAAAATGTCATAAATATTTTTTTATGACAACTAAAAATTGTCATGAATAAATGAAAAATAGGGTTTATGATATCTATTTATGACATTTTATAATTGTCATAAATTATGTTATTTTTGCAATGTTAACTTTTGTTACCATGACAGTTTTAGAATGTCATAAAGAAGAGTTATTTTTCCAAATAAAATTAAATCGTAAATCATATAGTTTATATTTCTTGATAGTTTAAAATTGTCTTAGAAAGGATAACATGACATTTTTAAATTATAAAATTGAATATATCATATTTATTTATTCATATATTTATTTTATATTGATTACATTTGAGCTTGTCAATTCAAAAATAACAATATTTAAACTTGTAAATAATTTTGCATTTCTAAGATAATATCACAATCCCGATAAATATCAAACTTATTTCATTAATCAAAATCCAAATAAAGTCTTATACAAAGTAACCAATGTATAAAATTTGTATATTACAATTAATATTTCATAAAACCAAGAAAAAAAATTAATAATTTGACAACTTGTAGATAAGTGTAGATGCAAAAGATCACCTCATAAAGTACCTACAAAATGTAAATTTTGAATTAGAAATCACAGTTGTTCATCCACTATGTTTTCCAATTATATTGACAATGCCCATTTTAATTACCAATCAAAACAACTTAGTCGAGATTTGAATCATAAACGCACCAAAACAACATCATCATTATTGAATATTTTATGACAATAACTCTTTTTTTCCAAAAACTAAACTTCTACAAAGTCCCTTAATCTCATACAAGTAGATGAATCATAAATAAGTGCAAGAAAAATTACTTGAGAGCAAAATTTCTCGATAGTAGTTTGAGTTCCATCATATAAAAAAAAAATCATAAACCCTTTAAGAATGGGCTAAAAAGAATGAAGTTAATAATTTGTACCTGTACAATGCATTTAAACGGAAGGTTGGCGAGATATCGATACTCTTTGTTCATCTTCCTCTTGACTTCCTTATTCATGTGATTCTTTCGGACCCTAAAGATGAGAACCGAAGAATGAAATTTCATTAGTGTTGCCTCTTAAAAAATAAATATCAAAATGAGTATACATAATTAAATGTCATTAATGTATAAAAATGAATAATACAATCAACGCCCAACTAATATTATAAGATAACTAAAAGAAACTCAAACTCAAAAGCTTCAAAAATCATTAAAAGTAAAAAGAATGAATTAAAAACAACACCATTTCAATTATTTGCGGATAGCTTATAGGTTGTCTCTAAATCTCCATATCCACCTACAAAGAATAAGTTAACGAAAAAATGGTATACTAAATATAATTGGAGAACGACGTTAATGAACATTAATTCAATGATACATAAAAAAAGTAACAAAAAGGGAGCTTGACATTTGACATAGAGCAACAATTTGTAAAAGTAAGAGTTATGGTGTATTTAATCTATAAATTTTTAAGTTTGTGTCATTTGGTCTTTGCTAGGTTTAGAATCACTTCAAACTTCAATAAATCACTAGATCTTAACATAAATATACAACATTAAAACAAAAAAGTTAAACTCCACAAATATTTCCTTCTAAACTCCCATGAGAAGCATGAGAAAACAAGAGTGAAGAAACAACTTTGAAATACTAAGAAGCCAAATCTCATGTCAAACAATTAAGCTTCCACAAAAAAAAGAAAATCAAAGTATAGTAGCACAACCAATCATAAAACATAAACTAGAGAAAGATAAATGTATTATATGCTCATAGCTAGCTATCATAAGAAACAAAAACTTCAAAAACATTAAAAGAGTACACAAAAATTTTACTGCTCCACCGACAAATCATCCATACAGTTAATAAGAAATTCTACAAATTAAAAAAAGAGTGTTGATAAAATAGATCACCATTATACTGAAAGCAATGCCACAAGACATGTCACCTGGGTGAATGGAGGGTAAGCTTCAAGCTCTATCATCCGCTCTGTTGCTTTCTTTGTCTCAGTAGTTCCAAGAAACCTAAAAATATAGACACTGGATGAAACATTGGAAAAGTTAAGAAAAAACTAAAAATTAAAGAGTTCAGAATCAAAACCAATCCTTAATGGATTGATTTTAGCCTTATAAGAGATATAACTCTTTTAAAAGCTATTGATTCTATAATTTCTAACAAAATATTATAATCTAGTTATCGACACTATGGACTTCATAATCAATGAAAAAAGTTAGAAACATTGATACAGGTTAAATAAAATAAAATAAACTAAAAAAAATCAACACATCAAACAACAAATAGCGAAACAACAAATAGTAAGGGAACAAATAAATATGGACAAAATTGATTAAATAAGAAAGTAACGGAACAAAAAATAAATGCCTACTTTTCTCCTTAATTCTTCTAAGAATGTTCTCAACGTTAGCCTTAGTAGAAGTCCCACTTTTTTGTAAGGTTATAACACTAAAGAACAAAAAAAAAAGTATCCATAAGCTGCCGAATCCTCGCCATTTTCTTCAATCATCTAAGGAAAATGCTCATATGTCCCATGGCAAAAAAAAAAACAGTATCCATAAGCTACCTTGAATAAAATACATACACAATATAATTATAAAACTTTAAGTAAATGAAAACAAAATGTTACCAAATATATAAAACCGAAAAAAGTCACGAACTCCTAGTAAGGGAACAAATAATTAAAAACAAAATGTTACCAAAAACGCTATCGTAGACCTATAATAGCATTTTATGAAACACTATCGTACACCAGACAAACATGGTACTCAAGATACCACAACAAAGATAAGAGAAATTAAATTGAATTGTAAAACTATCCATGAGTGAACTCTTTGGTCACTTCTATTGAACTCTTGTTCTTGTGAAATTTCTTTCAATCCTCATTACTTATAACTTTCCAATTCCATTCATAGCATTAGAAGAGATCAAATCCTCAAGTGCATCGTATTGAAAATCCATAACACTTTCAATCTTACCTCTCTTACCATATACATCAATCAAAGCACTGCAAGTAGCTCAATACTCATTTAAATGCCCAGATACCCATTAATCATAGCATTGCAAAGATTAGTTTGTGGTTGAGGAAATTAATCAAACAGTTCGAGTGCATTTTCCAAACAACCCATACCTTGGTAAACAACAATCTTACCATTCACAAATAATATAAATTGCAATAATGATAAAATCATTTGAACATGTTTTTTATGAAGTTTTTTAATGGTGTTTCACATATTACATTCATCTAAGGAAAAATAATCCCCTTTTGAAAGAGTTACTAAGAGTCATAATAAAGAAATATTTAGAGTAGAAGAAAGTAGTGAAATAGATCAAGAAAGAAGAAGCTTGAAAAACAAGAGGAAATTTACCTAAACAAGATTGAATGGAAATGGTAGGACGACATGTGCAAATCTAAAAGAATTGAAAAAAAAAACACCTGCAACAAAGCATATTCAAGCTTAATTTGGCTTCAAATTCATGAAAAAAACTAAATTACAAATGGCCAACATTTTAGAAAAATGGCATAACAAGTTGCCCCAACTACAGTGTAAACAAAAAATAAGAAGAAAATACTCACCATTTTACCAGGTACAAAATCAGAAACAATAAATTAGTTTGAAAAGAGTGAAACCGTTGTGAAATCTCCTTGATCAACATCTTCCCACCAAATCTTTCTCGATAAGATCTTGGCCTCGACTTCCAGCACCATAAGGACCTCGACCCTAATTACAAACCCAATAAATGAATAAATTGAAGAATAAATAAAGCACTTTCTAACAGAGCAATGTAGTTTGGGGCAAAATCTTATCACCATCCTTTAAAAATTCCAAAAACATGAGACAAACCTCAAGTCTCCTAATTAAAAGATCACAAATTCTGCCGCTGGAAGAAGAACTTACCTAGAAATCGCGAAACAATCTCCGTCGCATCATTCGCTTGAATAACGATCTCCATCGCCACTGGAAGAAGAACTTACCGGAAATCGCGAAAAAAGATTTGATGATGCAAAAAATAAGAATAAACATATCGATTAATGTTTTTTCTTTTCACAATTTGAATAAAAAAATAGAGTTTGCGAAAAGATGAAATTCAAGATTAAAATCTAACTTGTAATGTTCAGAGGCGAAGGTAATAAGATGTGGAGTCAATTGAGTCTTGAACTGAAAATTTAATCTTCGAGTGTGCTCTTTGAATCAATTAACTAAGAAGGAATATATCACAACACGTTTCAATGGATAGCCAACCAAAAATTAAATGAAATTTTACAAGGATTTTTAATAAAATGCTCTCAATAGCTAAAGTTTACAAGGCAGTAGCAATTGTAGGAATTTTCAAATGGTGTATGAGCAAAGATATCAGCTACATCAAGATATTTGAAATAGGAAATTCCAATAAAGCATGCTACACCTTTTCTTAAATATTCTCACAAATCACCCTAAATGTTGTAAGGTTATGAGTGTAAGTTGGCGCACGTTGGGATTGCTGGTTGCACGTGTCTGCAGTGAGGACATGCGAGGCGTGGCCGAAACGGCGCTGAGCTACGCGGCCGTGGTGCAGGCGAACACGAACTCGACCGGATCGTGCGAGGATGACGGCACCGGCGTTGGTGGCAAGGCGGCGTCGCCGCGGCTTGCGTGTCTGCTGCTTATGCGAGAGGGGATGTCGCGCGTGGGAGCTGCGGTGTGCAATGGTGTTGGCGCAAATGGCTCGGCCTCGAGCGGCGGGCGGTGCGACGCAGATTCTTTATCTTTGCGTCGGGGACATCGTGGGTGGTGGAGGTGCCGGCCGGGAAGGAGGCGGCGCGGCGGCCATCAAGGAGTGGGGGCCGCCAAGTCCGAGATCACGCACCTCGTCTTCGCACCACCTCCGGCGTCGACATGCCCGCGCGCCGACTACCAGCTCATGAAGCTCCTCGCCCTCCGCCCCTCCGTCAAGCGCTACATGATGTACCAAAGGGCTGCCACGCCGCGCACCGTCGTCCTCCGCCTCGCCAAGGACCTCGCCGAGAACAACCGCGGCGCTCGCGTCCTCGTTGTGTGCTCCGAGATCACCGCCGTCACCTTCCGCGGCCCCTCTGAGACTCACTTGGATTCTATGGTCGGACAGGTAAAGCCTAAACCCGTATCTATTTAGAGAAATATTTACATCATACCCAGTTTTATGTATAAAATAATGCTCATTTATGTGACCTAATATGATCAACAATTTATTTTTGTTTATTTTATTACTTTTATCTTTGCAGCCAAGTTCCTGTGGCTCTCGACGGTGATGGGCGGCGGAGGTCGGGATTGAAGATGGCGGCAAGAGGCAGCAGGTGGAGGGGTGAGGGCTAGGGTAAAGAAGAGACACTTTAGGATTTTTCTTTTCTTTTGCCTTTTTTTTAAACAAATAAATGGGTCATTGATTTAAAATTCCAGTTTTTCTTTCAAAACTCTTTAAATGAGTTTCTTTTTTTTAATAGTCTTCTCTTTTAAAATTTAAAACCAAAAGATAAATGAATTTTTTATTTCTTTACAAAACCACACAAACTTAATTTTAACACCCCAAAAATTTCTAAAATATCCAATATTAAAATAACATTTGCAAAATGGTCTTAAAGGGTAAAATTATCAAAATTCTCCTAAAGTCAGAATTAACAAAAATACACCAAGAAAATTGGGGCGTTACACATTCACACAACAAATTTCAAACTAAAATTAAACATTTGTGTATAGTAAATATTTTTACTCTATACATTCAAAAGCTTTCCGTGATCACAATCGTAGTGCAATAAATTTTATGCTCTTAATTAAAGGTTTATTTACCTTTAATTTGTTTTGTGGGATGCTTGAGAGTATAGTTTAATTTTAATTTTCTTTATTTTTTTACATTAATTTTCTTTCTTTTTATACCAAGACTTAGAATATAATTTTAAATTATTAATCAGTCTCAATGATTTGATTATTTCACAAAATTGATTTAATATAATGACGAATAACAATCTTAGAATGATGAACGGGTGCAAATTATTTCAAAATATGCTAAGAAAAATGTTTTTCAATTTTGATATTTCTTTTCTTTTAAAAAAAAAAAAAACAAACCAAAATCTCTTGATTTTATATTTTAATGACCTTTTTCAACTAAAAGGTCATTTTTTTCTTTTTCTTTTTATTTTTTTAGATTTTAGATTTTATTTTAATAAAAAATAAAATAAAATTTATAAATTTATAAATATTTATTTTCTATGACAATTTCAAAAATTGTCATAATCTTATGAAAATATGAAATGTTATTATCTAAAAGTAAAAATTTCTATGACAGTCATTAAAATGTCATTATAATTGTTTTATGACAATTATCAAAATATTAATAACTGTCATAAAACTTCAATAACTTAAAAGTTATATGTTTTTCTACAATATGCGTGTTCTTAGACATTTTATGACAGTTTTTATGTTTTTAAAATTTTTTGAGTTGAACTAACTGTCATAGAATGTCAAAATTGTAGTAGTGAATCTCTGTCTACAAGGATACAAAGTTTTAGTAATTTTCAACTACTTTACATATAACACGTGCGACTCTGTATTCTTATAGAAGTCTCTAATTTATCATTCCATGAATCTGAAGAGTCTCTCAACTAGCATGCGACCATTATCAGTCTCAAAAGATGTATAAAATTTAGAATTTGTCTCTATAATGGAAAATTATAAGAAACGCTTAAGGAACCAGAAATATTTTCTTAGAAAAAGATCATAACAAACTCTCTTTTACACTCACTAATTACTCCAACCATTCATGATGCTATGTTTATGGAAGTTCACTATTTACATTTAGAAAAATAAAAAAAAGAGTACTTGATGATAATAATGAATTACTCACAATACTATTGACAAGGAAATTTTGGGTTATAAGCCATCCCAATCTTTTTTTGTCCTGAAAATTATAATTTAAATAACATCAACAACTAATTGGAGCGTAATCCTTTTAAAATATGTTAGCTCAAAATTTTCTCTCATCTAAGTTACTCATTAACATATATATATATATATATATATATATATATATATATATATATATGCATATTAAATAAATTTTGAAACCCAAGCATATATCCATATTAAAATCACTTCAACTCCTCTCTAATTTTTACTATTCATCTTCTTCCTCCCTTCTTTACCACAACATATGTCTTTTCTTTCTTATGAAATAAATCTTGAAACCCAAACATATACCCATATTGAAATCACTTCAACTTCTCTCTAATTTTTACTATTCATCTTCTTCCTCTCCCTTCTTTACCACAACATATGTCTTTTCTTTCTTATTAAATATATATATATATATGAAATAAATCTTGAAACCCATCATCTTTTCAAACTAAAAGAGAAAGCTCACAAAGAAATTCAAATGAGAACTTTCACCATTTTATGCTAATTTTAACAAAAAAGAAGAAACTTACCCAAAAATAGCAAATCAAACCAAGAACTTTCTCCAAAATCCTCTTCAAACTTTCTTTTTCCTTTTCCCCTTTCTCACGAGAGTTCCTCCCTTCTTTTCTTTTCTTTTTTTTTTCTTTTTTTTTACAATTTTATAAACAAATATCTAAGATGTGTGGCCTAAAAAAAGCCACACCTTTCTCTGTTCTTTTTTTTTTAAAACTTTTATTATATTAGTATTTCTTTTCTTTCTCTTTCCATTATTATTATTATTAATTCCTTTTTCTATTTTGACAAGCTTCCTATTTTTCTTTTTACTAAAACAAGTGTTACATGCACTCTCATTAAACCCTATTATAGAGGGTGTAAACGTAAATTAGAATGCGGATGCGTAAACACGCTACAGAAATAGAATGCTCTACGAAGTGTAATTGTGGAATGCGCTGATGCATATAGATGCGTTCGCACAACTGAATGCTAAACGTGCAAATGCGTTTTCGCAATGGGGGCGTTGCCCCCGCACCCTCACTCACTAACCCGACAGTGAGACCTCTGACTACTAATCGTAGGGTATTAATACGTTCAAGGCATAACACAACAAGATAAAAAGGGGTTTAATTTAAAGTATCTCACATACCTTATGATGATATCAAAATAGTGTGGGATCAATAGAATTCTTATTCCTCCACAAATGAAGTAGAATGATCATATTTTGCTTCCTCCGAATTCTGAAACAAACAAATTTGATAAAAGTTAAACCAACAAATATTAAACATAAACATAAAAAAAAAAAAAAAGTTTTCTAATCAAAGTCATACATTTTAGTTTGAAGATTTATTACCAAAAGAAAAAGAGAATTACTAACCTCTTCGGTAAACAAATTTGAAATGTATGTATTAGGACTAAGCTCCAAACATTGTCGGATTTTGACATTGATATCTTCCACAAGCATTCCGTAGAATTCTCTACCAGGGACTAGGTTATACCTATCAACAAGGAATTTAAATCTTTGATCAATCAAATGAGGCGTACTTACAGTTCCAAAGGAAAGCACCGTCATTTCAAGACAGTCACCAATTTCTAGAGAGCTCAAACATGGGAGTTTAATAATGCATCTCCCAGAATGAAAGCTCGTCAATTTGGGAATATTTGAGAGTAGCAAGTGTTGCAGTCTGTTGAATACAATCTTATCATTTTCTTCTTCGACTCCGCCCACATCAATTACAGTCTTCATCATTTTGCATCCTCGTATCTCCAAACTTTCAAGTTGCACTAACGTTCTCGCCACCGAAGGATTTAGCAAATGGATCAGTCTATGACAGTTCCTTACATGAAGCGTGGTCAAGTTTCTGAAAGACGCCGACGATGGCACTAAAATATTCGATATACCACATTCTGATATGCGTAGATATTTCAATTGTTGAAGGAGTACCGAGGTATTATTATGCGAGCCTTCCTTCCACAAATGCTTAACCTTGGGCAGTTTGTGTAGATACAATGATCTCAATGCACATTGGTGTTCTTTTACACTGATCAATCTATCGTTGGGAAATATTTCTTCAATCAATGCATTTTCCACCTCAAAC
Source organism: Sicyos edulis (assembly GCA_036507275.1). Classification (NCBI taxonomy): domain Eukaryota; kingdom Viridiplantae; phylum Streptophyta; class Magnoliopsida; order Cucurbitales; family Cucurbitaceae; genus Sicyos; species Sicyos edulis. The sequence goes on from CM071856.1 coordinate 2,919,621, forward strand.
TTCTCAAGACATGGCAATATTTGAACCATTTCTATTGGCAAATGACTCAAGTTGTAATCAAGACAACCAAGCAGCTGCAAAGATTTAAGCTTCACAAGCAAGTTTGAACTTTGTTAGTTAAGGTTCAAAATATTTATATTATGTTAATTAATCAAATTGAGAACTTGGTTTCTTTTTCTTCTTGTAAATGTTATATTATTTAAAACCTTTTTTTAGTTATTGCTCATTTATTTAATAAAGATTATTTGTTCATTTTCCTCGACTTTAAAATGAAAGTCAAGTCTTCTATTCCCTTCAAAAGGGATAACTTTTTGTACAAGTTATCAACATTTTCATAGCCTCTATCTAGCAACTATTTGACATACATAATGGAGATAGTTGAAGAGATAGTGTATATATATATCACAAAAAAAGTTTCACAATATAGCAGGAAACAAGTTAATGCTTTTAAGCATTCAAAAAGTATTTTGGAAGGATATACTTTAAATACAAGCATATTGAAGATCAAAATTTTATGTACCAAAATATTCAATAAAGATTTTGTTGAAGAATTGATTACCTTGGAAGTATTGAATTGATGCAATTTTGATTTACCCATTGACATTTCCTTCGCAAGAATCTCTTCCATTCCACTTAATTCTGTATCCAATCTTTTGAGTTGGGGAGGAACTTTAATAATACATTCCTTGCTAAGCTTTGGACATTGATGAATAGATAGAGTTTCCATGTTTTCAAAAACTTGAAGTTCATAAGGATCTTCACTCCATACATACCGTAGGCTTGGCAATTTAGATAATTTCAACTCCCTCAATTGCGGGAGCAAAGCAACATTACCTTTTGTAACATTTGACTCTTGCATTTCAAATATTCCTTCAAGTAAGTTGCAATTATGAATCCATATACATTCAAGGCAGGAAAGTATACTCATTATTTCCCTAGAAAACACTTTTTCAAGATTGGTTACATGAAAAAATGTTTACTTCTTTAAGTTTGGAAAAGGAGTTGGGAATGAGTACATTGCCACATATCATCTTTAAATTGTCTAACTTTCTAATAAAAAATGTCTCCAAATTTGGAAGTGATACCTGCAAATTCAAAAGCCAACAACCAATCAATATATTGTTACAAGACATTCAAAGTACTAGGTTAAGCATTTAAAGTACTAGGTTAAAATCAAAATTAAAATTGTTCAAGAGGACTTAGAAATAATAATATTCACGAAGCAACAAAAATAAAGAAAAAAAACAAAGTTAGATTTATCAATCTAGGATAAGTGAATTCACCTCTTCACTTCATTGTTGCTAAAGTTTCTTGTGCCACCTTCTTTCTTTTTTGGAGGAAACTTTTTTAAGGTGCGATAAGGAACTTAGCACCTAGGAAGCATATACACGTCTATTTTGACAAAGTATCAGTGTGTGAAGTATCTGTGTCACACATTGATACTTCCGAATACTCTTTAGACACGTGTGCGAAACTCAAAATTTCGTGTCTTTTTTATTATTTATTCTTTTTAATTCCGGACACTTCATGGACACCTCATTTAAGACTTAATTGTTTCAAATGGTTTTGGACACGACAACGGATAATTTTGGTGGAGGCCGTCTACAACGATGTCCATCGAAGATAGTTAAACTTAAATATAGAAAGATGAAAGAAAGAGAGAAAATATAATAGAGAAAAAGAAAAGGAGGTAAAAACTAAAATATTTTGAAATGGTTAAGGGTACTTTTATAACTAACTAAAATATTTTGGATTTGATCTTTTAATAGTATAACGTAAGAAATGATAAAAAAAAATAGTGCCTCCTCGACTAGGCTTCCCAATGGAAAGAATCTAGTTGGTTGCAAATGAATTTTTACAGTAAAATACAAGTCTGATGGGAGTGTGGAACGATTCAAAGCAAGACTCATTGCAAAAGGGTTCACACGATCTTACAGGATAGATTATGAAGAAACATTTGCGCCGGTTGCAAAATTGATTGTTGTATGTGTTCTGTTGACACTAGCTGTGAACCTAGATTGGCAACTTCACCAACTTGATGTAAAAATTGCATTCTTAATTGGTGATCTTGAAGAATAAGTGTATATGCAAGTTCCTCTTGGAATGAAAAATGGTTCCAATATAAATTTGGTGTGTAAGATAAATAAAGCGTTGTATGTTTAAAAGAATCTCCTCGTATTTGGTTTGACAGATTCTCTAAACCATTCATTAAAAGTGGCTATTATCAATCTCAAGCTGACCATACATTGTTTGTAAAATCCTCAACTAATAGAATTGCGATCTTAATTGTTTATGTTGATGATATCATTATAGGAAATGATAGTGAAGAGATCCTCATAATTAAAAGAAAGCTTGTAACTGAGTTTGAACTTACAGATTTGGTAAGTTTAAGGTATTTTTTAGGTATGGAAGTGGCACGATCCAATGACAAGATTGTAATTTCTCAGAGAAAATATACCCTGGAATGTCTTCTCACATTTCGAGATTAGAACACCTTGTTTGTCAACAACTGTTAACTTTTAACTCCCGAAGGATACTGTTGAAAGTTATAAGGGTAGTTTGGTAATCTGTAAATAGATTTTCCTTCGTAGGGTAGTTGGTTACTTGAGAATTTAACGGAGAAGATCTTATAATTGATTCCATTTGAAATTGTATTTATATGTACATTTGAAATTGAATTGAATAAGAAAGCAGAGTTTCTTCATGGAATCAGAGCTGAAGAAACAAAAAAAAAAACCCAAAATATTCTCTCCTCGTGATTCTCAGTCACCAACAGAAGTCGACCAACATCAACCCCTCTTGGCCGATAACTTCAAAAATTGCCGATCAACCCAAAAAATTTCCGATCAACCCAAAAAATTGCCGATCAACATCAACCCTTCTTGGTCGTCATCCTCATGACCCTTCCTTGTTGTTGGTACAGATTGCTTTCTCTAAATTCTGAATTATCAACCGCCAACAAAGCCACAAATTCAACTATTTTTTTGGAAATGGTTGCTACAGATTGCTTTCTCTCTTCTTGAACCACAAGAGAAAAAACTTTATTGGAAGGTAATGGTTCCATGATGTTGAAAGATAAAAATTCAAATTCTCTAAATTCTTCATTTAATAGGTTTAATAGAGTACAAGACATGACCTAATTATAAAAAGAAAATATAATATCTAATCATAAAAAGTAAAAGATAATCTAATCATAAAAGAAAAATATTCTACCCAGTTATAAAAGGAAAATATAGAAGATAATATTTAATCTAATCCTAAATGAAAATAAATAATTAAAAAGATGAAAATACAATTTTACTAAAATTAACATAAACTAACACTCCCACTCAAGCTCGATTGTATATGGAATACAAGCCAAACATGGATTTAAATTTATCAGAATTGGTCCTTGGATGATGATGTCAATTGAGATGATGCGACGTCAACTGGGAAAAGAGATGTCAGGGACAATTGGCAAAAGAGATGTCAGAGCCAACTAGGAAAGGAGATGTCAGGTCCAACTTCGAAAGGAGATGCTAGAGTCAACTGGGAAAGGAGATGTCAGGGCCATCTGGGAAAGGAGATGTCAAGGCCAACTAGGAAGGAGATGTCAGACCAACTGAAAAAGAAGATGTCAGGGCCAACTGGAAAAGAAGATGTCAGGGCCAACTGGAAAAGAAGATGTCAGGGCTAGTTGGAAAAGGAGATGGCCAGGCTAGCTGGAAAATGAAATGGCAAGGCTAGCTGGAAAAAAGGAGATGCGAGACGAGGTTTGAGAAGATGATTTATTTTTTCTAGGTTTTGAGATGAGGAAAAAAAATAGAGATTTAAGGTTTTTTATTTAAAAAAAAAAAAGAGGAAGAAGATGACGAAGAAGAAGGTGAAGGAGGAATAGAGAAAAAGTTTACCGGGATCAAAAAGAAAAATTTGAGGCATTGATACCATATTGAAATATAGAAATTCAAATTTTCTAAATTCTTTATTTAATAATGAACTCATATAAAAACTTTTAAGCTGCGGTAAGCAATATAGGTTTAAGGTCTTTAAATGAGTAAATTCAAATTTGTCAGTTGCCTCTTTAGTTTCCATTACAGCGATCGTTTCCATCATCTCACAATCCCCGATCTCAATTGACGCAAGGTTCGAAACGTCACTCAAGATAGAATTAAAAAAAAGACTTCCCAATTTCTTACATTCCTTCACTTCTATGAATTTCAACTTGTTGAAAGGATACTTCCTGTCATACCCATGAATTATACACTCCAAATTCTTCGAGCCTCTAAGACATATATGCACCAAATTAGACAAGGATTTTCGAAATGGTTGTATCTGCTCGTGGATTACATATTGTAAACCATAAATATTAAGAAGGTCGAGATATCTCACATGTGAAAACTCATTTTCATCAAATCCAAAGAGGAAAACATTTGCACCAAATAACCCTTCTAAATGAAGTTCTTCAGATCTCTGTAACAACATTTTTATCCCATTAATCATACACCCTTTTGATTCCATCTTCAAATGCAACCAATAGTAATGTTGAATGTTTCTAAATTCTCCATTGAAAACATCTCTCTTGGCATAAGCTTTCATCTTGAATGCGTAAATATAAAGTAGATAGACCAATTAGCTTCTTTAGTTAAAAAAGGCTAGCATTCTTCCTTTCTTTATTCAATTCTTCCCGTTCCCATCCCTCATAAGTTTCCAGGTTCAACTCTTCTAACTTTGTTAACTTTGAAATAACATTAGGTGGAATTACCTCTAGTTTACGACAAAATGATAAATCCAACACTTTCAACTCTGTTAATTGACTTACTGTCCTAGGAATCTGAGTGATGTTAGATCCTTTCGAACTAAGAATTTCAAGTTTGTTTAACTGACCAATTATATCAATGTTCTCCAATTTCGAATCAAGCAAACACAATGATCTTAGATTTGAAAGAGAGTGAAGTGATGGTGGTAATAGTGAACATTTCAAGCATTTTAATTGTAAAACTTTAAGCTCCTCCATTTCTTCAAAAAAATTTATTGGTAACTTTTGAACGAGAGACCACCTTCCAAGTAGCATCAATAATTGAACTTTGGGCAACATTAATTTTTGGGGAGGACTTTCACAATATGTAATATCTAAATACATTGCAGTTTGATTACCTGATGCTTCATCTACTTTCCATTCATTTGAATTTTTCACACAACTCAATGTACGAATTTGATCATCCTTAGATGCAATTAATATGGCTACATCACGAACTAGATCGTGCATTTTCACATAATCATGATTATCATTGATACATTTTTGAAGCAATGAAGAAGATATAAGATATCATCAACCAATTTTATTATTCTATTTCGCCCTTGAGCCATAGTGTCAATACCATGCAATAAATTGAAGGCCATAACATATATATGCATCTGCCGCACATTAATTGTAAAATCTTCTGGAAACATGCTACAAAGCAAAAATAACATCTTAGCCTCGTCACATTCTAGTTGATCATAGCTGAGTTTTAGTGATGCATAAACTTTCTGATTCATTCCTCTAATATTCACAACTTCAGGGTTTCTTAATTGATTTAAGGCATCTATCCAAATAGAGATATGCTTATTTCTTAATGCCTTAGCAACTGTAAGAATAGCAATTGGCAAATTTGCACATTCACTCACTATTTGAATAGCTATAGGTTTCAAATCAAATGTTTCAATCATTTCACCCACAATTGTTTTGAACAAATCCCATGACTCATCTTTATGTAAAACTCTTAACTCAAAATTATTATTGATGCGCATATCATTTGAGAGTGTATGCTCATCTCTAGAAGTAAATAGGATTTTGCATTCTTTATGATCTACATCACTTGGAATACCTATTGCTTCCAAATCAATAGGTGTCCATATATCATCAAACACAATCAAAGACTTTTTTCCTATTTTCAATCTTTTGTGTAGCTTAAGTGCTCTCCCTTCCACAGTGTGTTCTTCAAATATAAGATGTAATTGTTCCGCTAGTTCTCCTTGAATTCTTTTCAAATCTGGTGTTTGACTGATTGTTGATACTACCACTTCATCAAATAACTTTTTTTCCATAACTTCTCTCGAAATTTCTTTAACAAGGGTTGTTTTTCCTATGCCTCCCATTCCATAAATTCCAACTTTTTTGATATTATCGTCTACAAGTGCTTCTATGATTTGTTCTTTAACTGACCCTCTTGATTCAAAGTGAAAAAAATCAGAATTTTTTATTAAAGAACTCTCATACTTAGCTACATTGTAAGAGACTCTGTCAAAATTCCCCTCATTCTTCATCTCAAGAATCTCTTTAGCCATCTTTACAGCTTTTCTACTCAATTGGTGGCGTTGAACCAAATTCAAACAGAATCTTATTTGTTGCCCTTCATTGGTTATTATTAATTCAGATCTTTCAATCATTGCATCAACCTTAATCAACCAGTTTTGAACAATAGGTTTTATGTCTTCGACATTTCTTTTTGTGTCATTTATCATGCGCTGCACGGTTTCTCTACTTTCCTTCAACATCTCAACATGACTTTTTAGCTTTTGAATGTTGTCAGTAATGAAACATAAATAACTCAACTGACGTCCAACATGCTCAACAGTGAGTTCAACCACTTTTCCAATAACAGACAAAGAATTTCCATTCTCTTGTGTACTTATTCTTGGAAAATTCAGACTTAATAAATTATTTAAAAGGCAACTATAATTGACAATTAATGAACCTGAATTGGCAATTCCACGTTAGAAATCTCAAGCCCACAAAAACCACACAAGAACAAGTACCTGCAAAAAAAAAAAGACTGTAGGTATAATTCCACTTGAACAAAGGGAATATAGGGGTGAACATAGGTTGGGTTGAGGGAAGTTTTCAACCCAACCCAGCTTTTCGGGTTAATCGCTTTCCAACCCAACTCTATATTTTCGGGTTGGGTTGGGTTGGGTTATCGAGTTCATCAATACATTACAAATATAAATATCTTTTATTAAATTAGTCCTACACTATACATAAACAAAATACAATTTCTATCATATTAAGGTAATAAAATTAATATAAACATTAAATATACAAAATATTTAAATCAAAAGTCATCCACCATTAATCTTACAATGATGGTTCATATTGAAGATCTCAATTATGAAACATAAAAAAGATAGATAGGTAAGATAACAAGACATAATTCCAATTTCATAAAACAAATAGAAAATTAAACCAACAAAAATAAATGTCATGATTTTACTATATGTTTTTAACATGATATATATATTATAAAAACTTAAAAAATATAAAAAATATTGGAAAATAAAAAAGTCTAAAAACTATAATTAAATAAAGTAAATGTACGCATATATAATTATGTCATATGTAAAAAAAATATTTTTTAAACTTAATAATCAATTCGGGTTGGTCGGGTTGGGTTGGATTGGATTCCTTAGGGGTGTTAAAGGAAGACCAACCAAACTTATCAACCTTTTCAGATATTGTTGAGGATTCAAATTAGAGATTATTGACTAGTTACTTTATGATTCCATATCCATGATGGAAGGTTAGACACTTGGAAACTCTCTTTGTTTTGACATATATATTTATCTTAATGTATACACATAATATGAAGGAAAATGAGTAGTATTGGACTTTGAGAGAAATGTAGAGTTAAATATATATAATGTTTTATCACATATATATAAGAAGAAAGTTTTTTATCAAATTTATTGAAGATAATTTTCATTTTGAGGGAGAGCTAAAGCTAATAATAGAATTGGTTGGATATCTATTACCTCAGCAAAAGCTAAAGCTAGATTTTAATCAATCATAAAGTAACTTATTTGAGTTGTCAGGTTGTTTGAACACCCCTAAGGAATATGATAACATTAAAGTTTGCATGGTGTTAAGAGATAAAAAATTGTACCTGATTTTAGTAGCAGATGACACAGTTCACATAGAGAAATGCAAAGATGTTCAGAAAAGGGACAAAGAGTTGGAGCTGAAGCAGTGAATAAATAAGCAAACAGAGATATTAGTGTGCAAATGAAAATGAGATTTCTTTTTGCTAAATGGAGAAATTATAGTCAATTTAAAATTTCTCTAAAGAAAATGAATTTATAAATAGAAGAAGATAGAGATCAGATAGGTTAAAACATAATCATTCATTAACAACTAAACTAAATAGAAAGAAAAAGGAAAAGAGAACAAGTGGCCGAAAGAGATGTAGTGCCCCCAAAAGAGAATAAGAAGGGACATTTTTTTTGTTTAATAATAAGAATAATAATTGAAGCTCTACTAATAGAATCATCACAAATATAAAGCATAGTCTCCTTTCTTTCTAATTCTTCGAAGGTATCACAACCATCAATCACACGAATGAAAGTTTATCGGTGTTTATACTGATAAACAATGAAATATTCAGTATTAATTCTCTTCGTGAATGAAAGTATATCAGTGATATTGATTGAATTCAATCAATTTCAATTCATATTTAGAAAATTTAACCAATTTTAAGGTTTACCGTTTATTTACGATAAAAGTAAACATTATTTAAATAAATTTATATTGATTTTAAAAAAATGAGTTCTAAAAATTAATATTAGAATCTAACATAATTCATCAAATATAGGGGCTTTTGCATGTATATTACAAAATGGATAAAATATTACATGAATAGCACAATAATAAAAATATTTGCACATATAGCAAAAATTGTAAATTGATAGACTTTATATTGATAGATTCTATCAATAAAGAGTGATAGAATCAATTACTAATAAACAAAGTAAATTGATAGACTTCCATCAGATTCTATCAAGAGTCTATCCATAAGAACCGATAGAATCAATCACTGATACAATTGATAGACTTCCATCACTAGAGAATGATAGATTCTATCAAAGTCTTCTATCAAAAAAGTAAATAATTTTTTTTAAAAAAAATGGCAGAATTTGCTATAAAAGAATTATTTTTAAAAATGTGCTATAATTGTAAACTGTGACAAAAAAGTTGTTATGCAACGCAAATTCCCTCAAATATATAGTATAGTAGTCAAACTAAAAGTGACTTGGTGCAAAAATTGAAATTATCCAAAATAACTTCAAATCAGTGTCATGATTGCCAACAATTAACTTTAAAATAATATTTTATAGTTTCACTATGGTGCCCTCTTTATCTAATTCTTGGTTTTTTTGTAGAATTTTTTTTACATTTATAGACTAGCTTAGTTTTTTTATTATTATTCTTTAAAAAATATATTCATAAAAGGAATTTGCGCTGTATAGCAACTTTTTTACCACAGTTTACAATTATAGCACATTTTTTAAAATAATTCTTTTATAAATTCTGCCATTTTAAAAAAAAAAATTATTTACCTTTTTTATAGAAGACTTTGATAGAATCTATCATTCTCTAGTGATGGAAGTCTATCAATTTTATCAGTAATTGATTCTATCGGTTCTTATTGATAGACTCTTGATAGAATCTGATGGAAGTCTATCAATTTACTTTATTTATTAGTAATTGATTCTATCACCCTTTATCGATAGAATCTATCAGTATGAAGTCTATCAATTTACAATTTTTGCTATATGTGCAAATATTTTTATTATTGTGCTATTCATGTAATATTTTATCCATTTTGTAATATACATGCAAAAGCCCCATTCATAAACTATGAAGTTAGGAGAATAAAGTAAAACTAAATAAAGTTCATTCATCTATAAATAATTTGATTATTTAATTATTTTTAAATAATAAATAAAAAAATGTAGTTAAATCAATATTAATATATACCCATAAATAAGAGATTATAAATTAAAATACTATTATTTTAAAATTAAAAAAAAGGTTAAAATACTATAACTTCAATTGTTGTTTTTTTGGTACATAACTTCAATTGTCATTAAACTACCAAAATTGATATAAATATGAATTTATATGTGCGAAATCATGTATTTAAAATTTAATTTCAAATAATGTTGGGATGTTCAAATTCACATTATTGAATTAATTTTTTTTTACTTTTTCAAAAGGAAAGAAATAAAAAATAGAAAAGATGTTGTAAGATTAATCTTTTCTCAAAAGAAAAAGATTAGTGGTGGCCATTCATTATTTCCTTATCTTTTAATGGTGGGGAGCTTCAACTTTATGCCTAAATAATCATAAATGACAATTATGGAGCATCTTGTAAAATTGATGTTGATGTTGCTGGTATGTTTTTCCATATTTGCCCTTCTACCGAACTCAATATTTCTCCATATTTTCTTTTCTATTTTTTTTAGAGAACTAATTCCAATAACCAAACGACAAGGAGTGAATTACATAGTAAGAAGTCATTTGTACCAAAGTCTTGACCGAGTTAAATAATGAAAGTTTCAATTGGAACGATCGAAAAACTATCATTTCTTCTAACTTAGGGGTGGTTTAACAAACGAAAGTATACTCATTTTGTGATATTTGTCCCACATTAGAAAGGTGATAAGTCATTAATATATTTATCAAAGATATGTACTAATCCCCTTATTATCAATTAGTTTTGAGGTAAAATCTCATATTATCAAATATGGTAGGTATCAAAACTTCATGTGGTGATTTTGGACCCCACCCAAACGAGCATTAACTTAACCTAGTATTTGATTCTCAAATTTGGATCCAACCCAAACAAGTAAGCCATGGTTTTTCCTATATGACATCATCTCGGGGGAGAATGTCAGAGATAAATCTTAAATCAAAAGGGGAAGGCTTATACCCTCAAAGGGTTGTTTATCAACTAATTTAACCTTAGCTAGTAATTATCAAATGCCAGCAAGCGAAGCAAAACATGACAAACAACAAAAAGAAGAATAAGAAAATACAATATAGACCAGTCAAGACCTTACTCTTAAACACTCTTAAACATTAGACAGAAAAAACCAACATCTGGGAAAGCATAATACAACACTAAGCAAGCCTCGAACCGGCTCGAAAAATTTTCTGGTCGAGTAGAACTGGGGGTTTGATTCAAGACCAAACCAATCTATTAAGACTGAAGATTCAAGCTCATTAAGACCATACTCTTGCCTCTTCATCTTTAGAGCCTCATCTGTCTTTCCGATTACTGTAACCAGCTTAGACAGACTTTTATATTATGAATGTTAGTATATACTTTAAGAATTGACATATGAAATTAGATATATTGTCTACCTTAGCATAATATATTTTTCATACCCATATATAGTGCCTAATTTAAACTATATTGACCCAAAATATATCGCAAAACAAATTTAAAGAGATACCAGCAAAGTTGCAAATTGCAAGAAACATTTTTTTTTAATCTTTATCTTATTTATTGATAAGAATAGTAATATTTATAAAGCTTACTTTTAAAAATAGTTATTTCGAGATTATTTTGTTTAAATGATACGGTAAACATAACCTCTTGTTTAGGAACTCCACAAGAACTTCCATAAGTACCATCCAAAGTAAAACACCGAAAGTTGCTGATAAATTCTGCCAAATCGTCTCGTAACTTTGTTAAATAAAATTAATGTTGATTGTCATAAATGCTTGAAGAGTGGTGATAACTTCTATTATGAAAATCGAAATCAACAATCAAGAAAATTAAAGAGAAACGTATGACAAAGGGATTTATGTAATTGACTATCTAGCTACGTTCTTAGGCAAATGAGAGAATTGTTTTACTAAGAAGATAAAAGTACAAAAATGTTGTCAAACTCAGGCTAAAATTTTAAGAGAGTTTAATACATAGTGTACAATACGAAAAACATAGACCATATATTACATATTTTGACTAAATTTTGGGCGCTAAATAATCATGGGGTATCATAGTTCAAAGGCATCTCAACAAACGTTCAGTGCAATTGAAAATTTTGAAGGTGATACTTTCTTTAAAACGTTCTCCAAGCTCAACCCAAATCTCCTTAACATCGCGGGTGTAAATGATATTGGAAGCAATATCTTTTGATATAGAATTTATGATCCAAGAAGCAAGGATATCGTTATTGCATTTCTAAATAACGACTAACTTGGTATTGAAGGGTTGCTTGATTGTTCCATTAATGAAACCTTCTTGTTCTTCTCGAAAAGTGCAATCAACATTGCTCTCCTCCATGAGACATAATTCGCAACGCCAAAAACTAGCAGGACTGCAGTAGAGATGGTGGAGTTGCAGAATAGCTTTAGCTTTTGCTGAGGTAATAGATATCCAACCAATTCTATTATTAGCTTTAGCTCTCCCTCAAAATGAAAATTATCTTCAATAAATTTGATAAAGAACTTTCTTCTTATATATATGTGATAAAACATTATATATATTTAACTCTACATTTCTCTCAAAGTCCAATACTACTCATTTTCCTTCATATTATGTGTATACATTAAGATAAATATATATGTCAAAACAAAGAGAGTTTCCAAGTGTCTAACCTTCCATCATGGATATGGAATCATAAAGTAACTAGTCAATAATCTCTAATTTGAATCCTCAACAATATATGAAAAGGTTGATAAGTTTGGTTGATCTTCCTTTAAATTCTGCATAAATAAGTTTGTAACATATCACAACCAAATACTCCAATTTGTAACATGATATGTATTAAATACAACAAAAAGCAATTTCCTATTGAAAAAAGGTATTGACCTGTGGTGTAAGCAAATATTGAATACCAACAGGATTTAACAAATTACGTATGTGAATCTAACAATGAATCTTCCAATATGAAAAGTTGTTAGTTGGGAAAAATAATCAAACCTCAAATATTGTATCCCTTTTAAAATCAAATTTCGAGTTGCATTGATCAGTCCAATTTGAAGAAAAGATAATATAAATAAACTTTCATTCTGTGCTCATGCATTTTGAAATAGCAAATGATCTATTTCATTTTTTATCTGCATATAGGAAAAACTATTATGTCCAAACTTTGAGGCAATGGGGCTTTCTTGTGTGATCTCCCCTTCCACAAATTCATAAATTTTGCAATTTAAATGATATCAGTAATGTTCTTAAACAGTTGAAAAGACACTTTTCGACATAGAAATACCTCGGAGGGCGCAACCGAATTTTTCACTGAGATCAGAATCTGCCTTGAAAATGAATTCCCAAGATGCTGGAGTTGTGAAGAACATTGGCTAGATATGAATATTCCTCTTTGTTAGCTTTAGCTTTGGCAGAAGTATTAGAATTTCAACCAATTAACAGAGTTTTGAAAACATCTGATAAGGTTGGGCCTAGGACTCGATTGGGCCTAGGGCTCTATTTAGCCATTACTTGGAGAATAAGTTAGTATTTTGTTATAAATAGAGTGGGTTAGGTTAGGGTTTAGGCATCCAATTGTTAAATGAGTTATTGAGTGATTTATTGTAGGGCTCAAGAGATTCTCTTGAGAGGGGAGGTTCCAAGTTCCTATCAAAACTTGGTTTATCTTTATTCTTTTATCTTTTGATATAATCTAGATCCTGGATCATATCAATTGGTATCAAAGTCGTTCGATTCTTGGTTGTAGAGATGGATCAGGAAGAGGTTCGTTTATTTCGAGAGGCGTTGCTAAGTTTGATGGCCTCGGTTGGTTCTCTAAGAAAAGAAATCAGAGAAGAGATAGCTTCAATGAAAGAAGATCTCAGAAAAATGAGGGAGAGCTGCATTGACCTAAATAGTTCTCTTAGAGAGCTCAAAGAGGAAATTATTATGGAAAAAACAATGACGGCTAGGGTTTTCACCCCGCCACCACCGCCTCCTCCGTTGTCGCCACCGCCGCTGCTGCCGCCGTTGCCCCCACCTCCGCTGCCATCACCAACCCCACCTGCGGCGCTGCTGCCGCCGCCGCCACCATCGCCGCCACCACCTCTAACATCGCCGCTGCCATCTCCGCCGTCACCACCTCCGACACTGCCGCCGCCACCACCACCAGTGTTGCCGTTACCGCCATCGCCACCACCTCCGTCACCGCCGCCTCCACCACCACGCGCTGCCGCTGCTGCTGCAAAAAAAAAAAAAAAAAAAAAAAAAAAAAAAAAAAAACCCAATAATTTTTATTTTTCTATTTTTTGTGTATGCCCACCTTGAGGTGGGTATTGATAAGGTTGGGCCTAGGACTCGATTGGGCCTAGGGCTCTATTTAGCCATTACTTGGAGAATAAGTTAGTATTTTGTTGTAAATAGAGTGGGTTAGGTTAGGGTTTAGGCATCCAATTGTTAAATGAGTTATTGAGTGATTTATTGTAGGGCTCAAGAGATTCTCTTGAGAGGGGAGGTTCCAAGTTCCTATCAAAACTTGGTTTATCTTTATTCTTTTATCTTTTGATATAATCTAGATCCTGGATCATATCAACATCATACTGCTTTTTGTAACATTTTTTCAACATACAAATTAGTTATGCAGAAGCATGCATATAAGTTAGGGACATGGTCACATAAATTAGTTAAGGAGGTTTTAAATGTCTGACCTTTTTAATGGAATGGATGTAGTTATAATGCATGCCCAATTTAATTATTGTTCTTCTTCCTCCAAATTCTGCAGAAACATATTCATAAGAAATCACATAGAGTACAAGCGCATTTAATTGGAAAAGTTTGTAATTGCCAAATTGAAATATATATATATATGTACAAACCTCTTCTGCAAACAAACTTTGAAGTCTGGCTGCATCATGATTGTCCTCCCAAAATTTTCGAAAAATGATATTGATATCTTTTACAAAGAACTCTTCTGAATTAACTTTTAAGTTTCGGGGCCAAGAAAAGCGACTATAGAAATTAATCTTTTTTGTTTGCAAAGTAGGTGTGGCAACAATTCCCATAGAGAAAACCTTCATTTCAGGACAATTCGAAACCTCTACAAATTCCAAGCATGGAAATCTGATGATGCATTTTCCAGAATAAAAGTTTTCTAGTTTTGGAAAATTGCTGAGGCGTAAAAGTTTCAAGTTGTTGAATACAATTTCATCAATTTCTTCTTCATCTCCTCCTGCAATTACAGTAATCATCTCTTTGCAACTACTTAAATTCAAATAGTTGAGTTGCACCATGGCTCTAATCTGTGAAGGATCCAACAAATGGGTAAACCTATGACATTCATCCACAGTAAGATGTGATAAATTTTTGAAAGACAATGATGATGGCAATAATGTATGCAATTGGCTGCATCTTGATACTTCCAAAAAATGAAGATTTTGAAGCGATAAGATATTGTTGTATGAACTTTCCTTCCATATATGTGTGAGCTTCGGCATTTTGGACAGACACAAATGCTCTAACGCCAAGGATGTTGCATTCTGATATTGTTCAACATTTATCAATCCCTCGGTTGCAATTGCAAATATTTCTTCAATGAATGTACTTCTTACTTCAAACTGTGTAAGCTTGGGTAATATATGTACAATTTCCATTGGTAATTGAGTTAATTTGTAGTTCAAAGAGCCACATAACGTCAGACTTTTAAGATTGGAAAACCACCTCGAATCATCCTGCATTTGCATAGTCTTAGCCTGCCCATTAAGAAAAATACAAATTACATTTTCTTCTTTTTTAACTATTTGAAAACACCCTTTTTGACAAATATACCATAAATAAAGACTAATTTATTTTCCAAAATATTCAACAAATATGATGTTGTAGAATTACCTTCTCAAGAACCTCTTTCAATTCACCCAAATCAATTTGTACGGATCGAAGCTGCTTTATAATTTGTATTGGAAATGGCCTTTTGAGTTTGGGACATTCTTCAATGGAAAAATCTCTTATATCTTCAAAAATTTGAAGCTCATGAGGATCCTTACTCCACACATACTCTAAGTTTGGAAGATTAGATAATTTCAAAGATCTCAAATTTCTGATGACCACAAGGCTTGATTCTGTACTATTCACGTCTTGCACTTCAAATATCCCTTGTAATAAATTACAATCTTCAACATGTAAGGTATGAAGGTTTGAAAGAATACTCATCATCTTTGAAGGAAAAACTTTCTCAAGACTTTGGCATGAACAAATGTGTACTTCTTTGAGTTTGGAAAAGGAATTAGGAATGAGCATATTGGGCCATATCATCTTCAAATTCTCTGCACCTCTCATTATCAATTCCTCCAAATTAGGAAGTGATACCTGCGTAAATGAATACACTTTGAGTCGTTTTAGCATATTTAAGTAGCTCTTGTTTAATTATAGCTTCGTTTTTAGTTTTTGCCTTTTCAAATATGTTTCTTTTCGTACATTTTTTTTTAATTTAACGTTAAACCTTCTGATAGAAGTATTTTGAATTCTTATTTCTATTAAAAAGAAATTTACTTCAATTTTGTTTGATTACCATTTAATTTTTTGTTTTTAAAATTTAAAGATGAACTTTCACTCAAATTTTTTATATATAAAAAAAAAAGGTTATGTCTTCCCTAAAAAAGTATTTGAATTCTTATAAAATTTCAAAATATAAAAAGTTTTTTATGGCTACTTTTTAATCTCAATTTTTTTATCTAGTATTTGATATCATAGGTAAAATGTAGATGTAAAATAAGAAAAATTATAGATTAAAATAGTTCTTGTAGACTTGATTTAAGAAAAATAAAAATAAAATTAATATCAAACGAGACCTCGGTTTTTACTAGTTGGCTTAACTTTTAAAAATGTGTTGGAAATAAAAAAAATAATTGGTAGAAGTAATATTTATAAACTTAATTTTAAAAATGTAAAAGATAAAAAAAAAACGATTGATCAATTGATTTATAAATGAATAAGGTTGATTTATCTAACAATTCAATATAGTAAAGATGAAAATAGACTTAATAAACAAATTAATTATCATTATATGTTTTAAAGATGAATGAGAACAATGTTAATGTGTAGTGTAAGATAAATTTGAAAATTGAAACTAGAGCATTTGAATTAAAAATAATGATAAAAAAAAAAAGAAGCATTCATACCTAGAAGAACGTGTGACATGAACAAAAAATTAATAAAAGATTAGAACTATATGAAAAAAAGATAACAATAATAACGTGTTATTGAAATTTTGTATGCGCACCTGTTTACTAAAAAATGAATCGCCATTGCAAATTGTGCTTGTTTCAGGTTTTTCAATTTTGGAGCAAAATTTTTGAAGTTGTAAGAATCCTTCCGATAGCTCTAAAGACTTCAAATGAGTAAACTCAATTTGGTTGGTTGACTCTTCATCTTCTATCACAAACAATACCTCCATCTTCTCACAATCATAAATCTCAATCTCCTCAAGATTCAAAATGTCATCCAAAGTGCAGTTGAAAAAGAGATTTTTCAATTCATTACAATCATATACCCTTACTCTCCTCAACTTGTGGAAAGCAGGTTCTTTATCATACCCATGAACGATACTCTCTAAATTCTTCACATTCTTCAAATCTAGAAACTCCAAATTGGATAAGATTTTTCGTATAGGTTTGGTCTCTTCTTGGATCAAATGTTTAATTTCTAAATTCTCACAAACAGTAAGTCCCTTCAACTGCAGATTGCCATGTAATTTCAATTGGAGATCCTTTGTACTAATTGATCCTTTTAAATATAATTCTTCTGACCTCTTTAACAACATGTTTATCGAATCATCCAAACAACATACTGATTCAATATTGAGACACAAACAATTAGCGGGAACAATCCTTCTATATATGCTATGTATGATCCCAATAGAAATATTGAACTTCTTTAAATTCATCTTACTCGAAAATAATTGTTTTGGTAAAATCTTTTCATCTTGAATATTTAAATTTAAGGCATAAAGGTGTGGCAAGTACCTAAACTCAGAAAGGCTAGCATTCATTCTTCCTTCATACCATTCTTCTCTTTCCCATCCATTAAAACATTCCAAATATAATTCTTCTAGTTTTGTCAACTTTGAAAGAATATTTGGTGGAATCACATTGAGTTGTTTACAATCTGATAAATCTAATACTTTGAGCTCCGTCAATTGGCTTATAGTCGTAGGTATTTGGCAAATGGAGGATCCTTTGAAACTGAGGATTTCAAGTTTTTTAAACTCACCAATCATATCTATGTTTCCCAATTCACAATGAAGTAGATGTAATAATCTAACATTTGCAAACAAATGAAGAGACGATGGAAGTATGGGTATTTTTGCACCATTTAATTCTAAACTTTTGAGATCTTTCATATCCTTGAAAAATGATTCTACCAACTCATACTTGTCAAAACCCGATGTCCTCAATGTTAATAATTGAACTTTGGGTATAAGTATCTTATGGATCAAAGTATAATGCAAATCGTTAATCTTTACATACGCTATGGTATAATTACCCAACAATTTCTCTTCTTCCCATTTCTCACTTCCTTCTTTCACATAGCTCAATGTACGAATTCGATCATGCTTAGATGAAATCAATATTGCCACATCACGAAGCATATCATGCATTTTCACATAATTGTCCCCAAACTCATCATATCGCAAAAGCAATGAAGAAGATATAAGATCATCAACCAATTTTGTTATTCTTTTTCGTCCTTGTTCAATAGTATCAACACCGAGTAGGAAACCCATGGACATAGCATATACTTGCAAGTCTTCCACAGAAATGAGAAAGTCTTCTGGAAACATGCTACATAACAAAAATAGTAACTTAACCTCTTCACATTCCAAGTAGTCATAACTCAATTTTAGTGGGGAATAAACATTTTTGTCCATTCCTTTAATGTTCACAACCATAGGTCTTTTTAGTTGATCTAAGGCATCTTCCCAAATGGGAAGAGGTTTATTTCGTAATGCCGTAGCAACTGTAGTAATAGTAATAGGCAAATGTGCACATTCCTTCACTATTTGATGAGCTATAGGCTTTCTATTTTCAACAATTTCACCAACCATTGTCTTAAATAAACTCCATGACTCATGTTGTTCTAAAACTCTTATCTCAAAAGTTTTATTGGAGCACATCTCATTTGAGACCAGATGTTTTTCTCTAGAGGTAAATAAGATTTTACAGCCTATGTGATTTTCCCTACTTGGAATTCCAATATTTTCCAAATCAATATACTCCCAAATATCATCAAAGACAACTAAGATTCTTTTTTCATTCATCAGCCTCTTTTGTAGTTTAAGCGCCCTTCCTTCTATTGTTTCTTGTTCAAATTTCAAATCTAGCATGTCAGCTAATTGTCCTTGAATTCTTTTCAAATCTACAGTTTGGCTTATGGTCGATATTACCACTTCATCAAAAGACTTCTTCTCCCTAATTTTTCTTAAGATTTCTTTCACAAGCATTGTTTTGCCAACACCGCCCATTCCATAAACCCCAATTCTATTGACATGATTCTCTTCGAGTGCATCCATGATTTGATTCATAGTCAACACTCTTGACTCAAAGTCTAGAAAACCAACAATTTTTTGTGGTGAACTTTGGTTGATCAAAAGGCCAAGTGAGGATACTTGATCAAAACTTCCTTTCCCTTTCAATAGAATAACTTCATCAACCATTTTTCTTGCCTGTTTACTTAACTTGTGTCGTTGGACCAAATTAGAGCACGATCTACCGTGTCGACCTTCATTGACTGATACCATCTCCTCATATTTACTAATAATATCATCAACCTCACTCAACCATTTCTCAACCACAGGTTTTATATCATCAGCATTTCTTCTTGCATTAGAAACCTTGTTTTTCACACATTCTCTTGTTTCCTTGAGCATTTCAACTTCTATCTTGAGTTTTTCAAAGTTGCTATTAATGAAACATACATAAGTCACTTCAGATACAAGAGGCGTAACGATGTATTTATCAATTTTACTTATAGTATAATCAACAATTCCACTTATGATAGAGTCCATCACTTGATCTTAGCTCTAAAAAGAAAACCACCGAATATTTAAAAGCGAAAGGGATCAAGAACGAAGTGACCTGGATGGAAATTCTGGAAAACTCGTACACAAATTGAAGTAGAAATTCAACACAGCAACAACTACAACATAAAATGATAAGGCAAACATATATAAATCCACTTTCAAAAATAAATGAGGTAAAAAAAATATGTGAAAATAATGGGAAATAAATTTAAAAGATGAAATATTTCACCTTATTGTTACTGAGAAGAGATCACAGAAAAGAGTAGAGATGCAAATGGGAAGAACAATATGATTTATAGAAAGAAGGATCCAAATAAAGTACTCTCCTTTTTATCCTATGCAAATCCACTTTAAAGCAATTGGAGGATTAGAATCAGATTACTTGGGCTTCACCAATGCAAAAGCAACTCAGATTGGTCTTTGGGTTAACTTTCTATTTTGCCTTTACATTTTGTGTTATTATACTATTTTAGTCCCTTTATTTTTAAATTTTGTTTTATGTTCATGTATTTTTTTAAAAAGCATAGACTAAAGCCAAAATCTCTACAATAATCATTTATATATTATACTCCGCTCTCCCTAAGAACAACTTGAATCTGGTATGTATAACAAAACGTTCTCAAAATTATAAATTTTGGTAAAACCATTATAACAAAAATACTAACATGACATTCAAATTTTCACGAAAATTTTATGTAATATCATTTGTTGTGGCATCAAATAGTGTCATAAGTGACTTCGATAAGTTTCTCCTACACATTCATATGGAGGAAAGGTTTTCTCAACGTCACCCCAAATTACTAGACAATGCACAATTGTGTTAGACAATGCACAATTGTGTTATAAAGATATCTTCAAAAAAGTTTAGATTGAAAATGCTTGATTGGATATGAATACCTCTCCAAATAATTTTAAAATTGTGCATTGATTGTGTTCAAACAATATCACCAATTAACTTTAATTAGTGTCAACATTGCTTTCAATCAATGTTATTAATTATTGTCAATGATTGCCTTTAATCAATGTTATTGATTGAAGTCTTTTAATGTTGAGATATTTTGTAGTTTCATCATGTGGCCTCTCTTTTCGTTAGGGGTGTACAAAAAAACCGGTAACCCGAACAACCCGGATTACCCAACCCAAACCGTAAGGGGGTTGGGTTATAATTTTTTTGGGTTGGGTTGGGTTATGATTTTATAGTTTTTGTTGGGTTGGGTTGGTTCTTGCGTTGGGCTCGTTCAACCCAACCCAACCCGAACTAAGAATATTATGTATATATTATGTGTGTATGTAAGATAAATTAATAAGATAGATAGTATACTTGTAAATCTAGCTTAGTAACTCTAGAATTAAGTTGTTTTGTTATTTATTCCTAGACTTCCTATTTAAATGCAATTGTAATTGCCTTCCTTTAATATTAGTTGGAATTGATAAAAAAAAAATTTCTAATCTTTACTGGTCGTTAGTTTG
Organism: Sicyos edulis; assembly: GCA_036507275.1. Classification (NCBI taxonomy): domain Eukaryota; kingdom Viridiplantae; phylum Streptophyta; class Magnoliopsida; order Cucurbitales; family Cucurbitaceae; genus Sicyos; species Sicyos edulis. The sequence goes on from CM071856.1 coordinate 2,940,876, forward strand.
GGAAGATTTCTCATATTTTCTTATGCTCTCTAATTTTGTTCTTAAATGATATCATTTATTTCTTATTTGATAAATAGAATGGTACATTTGTTCTAACAAGCACATGTGCATTTATGTAAAATATAATATCATGCATTTTTTTAACATATTTATAAACTTATGAGTTGAATCTTAGAGATAAAATGACGAGTAACATAACCCGAGAACCCAACCCAACCCAACCCGAAAATTTAGGGTTGGGTTGGGTTGCGCTTGTGCATAGGGTTGGACAGATTGTCGAAACAACCAACCCGAATAATGGGGTTGGCCCAAAAAAATCATCCAACCCTACCCAACTCGGACCATGTACACCCCTACTTTTCGTGATTCTTGAGTTTTTTTTTTTTAAGAAACTTTTACGTTTTGTAGAATTATTTTAGTTTTTTTTTTTTTGTTATCTTGAAAAGTTCTTTATTATCGAACAAAATAAAACTATTGGTTTTGTTTTTGGGCTTCTCCCAAAAGACTTCATATCAATGAAGATGGTTATCATCACTTATATATCCATGATCTTCCCCTCATCTAACCAATGTGGGATACTCTGTTTGTATCCCAACAATTATATCACTAGTTAAATTCTATCGCGGATAGAAAATCACGTGGTATAGATGAATTATTTTAGAAATTAATTTGCAAATATAAAACAAGAGATAAAATGTCTTGCTTAAAGTAAATTCTCTATGTAATAATTTAATTGGTAGAAATATATGCTCATAAATAAAAGATTATATAAAATACTATTAACTTTAATTGATGTTTTTTTATTCAACAACGATGGACACCAACTTGTCGTCAAAAGAATTTCTCTTTCTGACAATTTCAATGGTTGTTAAACTATAAAAATCGATATAAAATATGAACTTATAGTTATGAAAGCATCTATTTGAAACTTCAATTTCAATATTATTTGAAATAAAAGAATATATTTCAAAAGAAAACAAAAAAGAAATAGAAGTAGAAAAGATGTTGTAAAAAGAATCTTTTCTTACTTTTTTTTTAATGGTGGGAGAGATTCAACTTTATGTCGGAAAAATAAAATAATAAATTACAATTATGGCTCATGTTTTAATAGTGTTGTTGCCAGTATCCCCAAAATGTAGGGTCTGTAGATAAATTTTGCTCTTCCATTAACTAATGGAAAGGCAAGTTAACATCTTCAAAAGACTTCATACCAATGAAAATGTTTGTCTTCCCCTATAAACTCAAGATCTACTCCTTATTTAACCGATGTGGGATTACACTACTTTGTTTGCATTCCCAACAAAGAAGCTTTAGGATATCATCAAGATGATGGAGAGCTCGTTCTTGATCTTGGATCTATATTCACAGATGATCAAGACGTGATCATCGTTCCCTCGGTTCTCCTCCTTTTTTTCGGTGGAGGAAATGATCCTCCAAGAAGCACTACGCTCTTCGATGACGTTCTTGTAAGTGACGGAAAAGAGGTTCTGCTCCTCAAGGGTGAGCTTGTCACTTTCTATAGTGGTCGATGACATTCTCATAGCGCTCCGCCTGCTCAACTACTTAGAATCGAGATGGGCAAGCAACGATTTGGAACCCCATAAAATACATTCTAAAGTAAGACGTCAAAAGTCTGATAAATCTTACCAAATTGTCTTTTGACTTGTTAAATAAAATTTGTTGTTGATTGTCATGGTGGTCTAGATACCACATTAAGCTTTGTTATGAAAATTAAAATCAACAATCAAGAAAAATAAAGAGAAACTTAAGATTTAAAAAAACGATGATTTACACGTGGTTGAATATTTTGTAGCATTATTGTAGTTCTTTTTTTTTATTACTCTTGAAACTTTCTTTATTATTGAACAGAAAAAAAAAAAAAAAAGTTTTTATAAACCATCAAGTTGGGAGAATAAAGTAAAATTAAATAAAGTTCATTCATTCCTAAATATGACTATTTAATTATCTTTAAAAAAATTAATAAGAATATGTTTTATAGGTATACGTATGTTTCATAAATAAAAGATTATGAGTTAATATTTTTTTTATGAAAGATTATGAGTTAATGTATTATTAATTTCAATTTTTTTTTTTTTTAACCAAAATTAAGAATGGTTATCAAATTATACAAGATGTCATCGAAAGAGTCCTCTTATATTATAAAAATCGATATAAAAAATGAACTAGTAATTATGAAAACATGTATTTAAAACTTCAATTTCAAATATCATTTCCATCTTCAAATTCAAATAATATTGAATTAAAAAATATGTATATATACAAAACGAAAAAGAAAAGGAAATAAACAATAATAAAAAGAGAAAAGATGATCATTCATCTATGTCTAAGAAAATGGTGATCATCTTCTTAAAAGAATAATAGTGACCATTCATTTATTTTCTTACTTTTTTAATGGAGGAATTTCAACTTTATTTTTGTCGGTAAAATAATTACATTTTTTACCTTCTACCTAACTCAATCTTTCTTTCTTTTCTTTTTTTTGAAAAACAAAAGATTCTTTTAGTCTCGTATTAAAATTGGTTAAGGATCCTCTTTTTTGAAATAAGGTAATCACGTTCTTAAATCAGACATCGGAGACATCAAAAGGGTACTGTCACAGAAAAGATTCGAACTTGAGACTTTGAATGGAGCATATTCTCAAAGCTCAAGTCTTCAACATCACCGTTTAGGGACTATATGTAACTCTTTATATTAAAACCATGGAAATCAAAATAAACATTATGCTTAATCGAGTTGATAAAACAGTTTCCATTTGATAAATATTATACGTAACTCACATTTTTCTCTTTCAAAATCCATTTGATCCAATCAATTCAACCCCTAGCTACCAGCTTTTGGCATCATCAATGGATTTATCATGGACCTCTTTTCATGTCCTTTCTTCGTTTTTATGTGATGACTAGCTACCAAAAAAATATCACTGTTCAAGACGCTTGGGATTGATTTGCTTGCTCGCTCGGACTTCAAACCTCGTCGCATCCTTCTCAATAGAGAAGATGTGTTTTGTGGAATAAAATCTCAAGTAATTGGCAAATCTTACTCGGAGTTCCATACCGAATTCCCTCTTATTATCTGTGTGTACCATTAAGACTGATAGATAAGTCAAAACAAAAAACCTTTCAAAGAGCTCGAACCTGTGACACTGATTTTGTACTGGTTTACAACCAAACACTGAAATCATTGCGTTACTAATCCATTCAGTATAAAATAATTAGTTAATCTCATTTGAATCCGCCGCATGTGAAAAAAGATTTTAAGCTTGGATGGCTTTCCTTCAAAAATTCTGCATAAATAATTTTGTAACATATATTTCTGATCCAAATCCAAATAACGTAAGTTTTCGAGAAAAAATTAATAAATCTAAATCCTACCTAAAGATGTTAAACAAACAGGATTTGAGTTGTTAGATTCTCTTTAAAAAAGAATTTATCCTCCATAGCATATTTTTTGCTCTTCATTACAATTGTAGCACATTTTTAAAAATAATTTCATTCGCACATTTTGCCCAAAATTCATATTTTAACATTATTACACTTCTATCAATTCAATTGATAGACTTTAGATTTCTATCAGTCCAACCGATAAACTTTAGACTTCTATCACTTCAACTGATAGACATAGACTTGTATCTGTTTAATTTTCAAATTCAATTAATAGACTTTAATCATTCAACCAATAAACTTTAGACTTCTATCCATTCAACTGATATCGTTGCTTACATAGCAAACCACATGTCGGAAAGGCCCGTGGAATTGCAGAGCTCTGCGGCAATGGAGATGGAGACGAGCAGTTCTTGTCACGAGGATGCGAACCCTTGTCCGATCTGTCTCGGCGCCATAACCCAACCTTCCTACCTCGACAAATGCTTCCGTAAGACACTTTTTCTCTCTCTCAATCGGTTCATTCTTCTTCGTTTTCTTGAATTTTCCGGTCATGAAACCGATGATATTTGGAAATATTGTACGAATTAGGGTTTTTGTTTTCCGTAATCTTAGAGTGGCTCACTTGGAATGATCCATCGAAAGAATCACTCTGTTGTCGATTTAGGGGATTTCAGGTTCTAGGGCTTAGCTCAATTATTTAGGTTTCTGCCACTGTTCTGTATTCGATGGATGAAATTGTTTGATCATTGCAGTATGTTGAAATATAGAATCAATCAACTGGTTTCATTTGGGATAAACATAAATATTGTAATCTACCTTTTTTTTTTTTTTTTAAATAAGGGTAACCATGCCTAAGTCTCGAACCCGAGACATCGAAGAAATAATGTCACAGGTGAGTCTCGAACTCGAGATCTTGAGTGGAGTATACCCTTAATGCCTAAGTCTTCAACTACTACCCCACCCCTTGGAGACTAATTCCCGAGCTTTTAGTAAATAGAAAGTTCTCTTAGAAATTTTCAGTTTGGTTTGATTCTTAATTCTTTTAGCCTTTTAAGCTTGAGGAAAACTAATTCTTACATCTTATATCATGGCATCTTCTTTTTCTTCTTTAAGGAAAACAGAAACAGCACCCACATTGCTTTCTTTGATATATTGAATGCACTCATGGATAGATTCTGTTACTGTCTTTGAGATGAATATAAGTATAACCATTTATTTTGTTTTTAATTTACTCTCTTTTAACGCCAACAAGAGTAATATTTCAATTGGTATAAATGTGTGCCCATTACCGAGGTCATGAGTTTGAGTCCTCCTATTCCCATTTTTTGTTTAACTAAAAAAAAGGATATTTTATTTATACTTGAATAATAATTTTAATTATGTTGCTCGAAAAAACCATCATGAGTCAATAAGAGACTTTAAAATTGTAAAGTGCTTAGAGAGATCAGTTGTTACATTAGATTAGTTGAGGATGAGGTGCATGTAAGCTTGCTCAAACACTCACACTCACGAATAAAAAGAAATTGTGTTGCTCAAAAATTGGGTTATTGAAGTGAAAGAGTAAATATCACATATCTTTAGTTTTTACTTTGGTATCATGTTAATCGTATGTAATTTCAATAGTTTAAACCTTACAGTTACAGTTTGGGTGAATTTGATCATTTAATTAATTCTATTGATGAGTTATATTGAGTAGTTAAAAATTGAGAGTTGTGCCAAAAACTCGTTAGTTTTTTTATAGAGGAGTTATAGTCAAAACTTTGTTTGGATGTAAATTTAAAAATGAGTAGTTATTTTTAGTAGTTAAAAAAGAAATGATTAAAAATGAGTTGTTAAAAATAAGCTAGCTATTTTGATTGATTTGAAAAGAATAATTAAAAATGAGTGGTTAGAAATGATTGAGTAGTTATAAATGAATGATTAAAAATGAATGGTTAGAAATGAGAGTTATTTTCAAAAGTAAAATTGAGGAGGAGTTGGTAAAAACTCGTTTGGATGTAGGTTTTAGAGGAGAAGTTACTAAATCCTAAACCTAACTCCTAGCTAAAAACGTCAAACAAACAGCCCCTAAAGATTTTATTCGTTCATTCATGTTGACTACAATATAGTATTTAGAAAAAAAGGAAAGTCAACAAACTTTGTTGAGAAGCTTGAATTCTATTTCTGTCTTGCAGATAAATTTTGTTACAATTGCATTGTACAATGGACCAAGGTGGTTTCTGGGAAGCGCACTTGTACGCTTTCATCCATCAAGTGTCCTTTATGCAAGGTTTTACTTTCCTTCCCCTGTTAACTTGTTTTCCTTAACCGTCCATACTTTTTGTATTGGATTTTTTATATTTTATATTTAATCATCAGACAGAAAGTTCTTCTATAATACATGGATTAGATGGACATTGTTTTCAAAGGCATTATGTTAATCAAAATTTTCAGGATAGGTATCTTCTTGTCAATACTTCCCCTACGTTTTCTATTCCTATTTTCTCTTCCTTGATTGACTATGCTTTATAATTGATGTTATTTGCAGCTTTGTCTTATCGAAAGCTCACAAGTATAGATTACAGTGCTATTATACTGAACCAGGTTAGTTTTCTGTTTATCATTGGAATCATTATGTGGATGTTTGATGGTCCAACATTTATATCATGGTGATTTGGATTTATTAGCTCCGTTTGATAACCATATGGTTTTAAGCTTTCGGTTTATGAGAATTATGCTTATAATACACTACTTCACCTTTGAGATTATTTTGTCATCTACATTCAATATTTTCAAAAATCAAGACAAGCTAAAAATACAGTATTTAAAATAATTTGTTGGGGATTTTGCATGTATAATAAAAAAAGGCAAAGTATTTCCATCTACAGTACAAAATCACAACTAATTCATTTGTAACAAAAAATTCAAATTGAATTTTATCACTGATTGAGTTTTATTAGTGATAGAATTCAATCAATGATAGACATATTCTATCACTGTTTGAGTTTTCTATCAGTGATAGATCACTGGTTGAATTTTATCATTGATAGAAATGAATGTGTTGTAGATGAATTATTTCAGAAATTGTGCTGCAAATATAATACGAGTGGGAGAATGTGATGTTGATGGTAAATTCTCTACTTTGTTTGTTTTAATTAATTTGAATAAGAAATTATATGTATCTTTGAAAAATGTGAAAACTATTTTAAAGAATTTAAGAAGAAATATGCATAAATTTTAGGAACAGAAAGCTAAAAACAAAATTGTTATTAAATGAGACTTAACTTTCCGTAGTTATTTACATGTAGGTTTCTTGGATGACGTATTCAATGTACAAAGACATTGGAAGTTACGAAAGTATCTCCAGGAAAACCAATGGCTTGCAGTTTGGTTGAAAAGGGAACTTCAAGCTTTGATTCAGGTTCGTTTCACATTTATACTTCTACAAGATACTGCTTCCTTTGGCCTCTTTTTTCTCTAGGATAATGTTTAATATCCACCTAGTAGTTAATGAAATTTTTAATTCCAAAATGTCCTCTGTGTCGAATAATGAAAATCGGACACTGACACGGAAAAAGGAAGTAGAGGCGTGGGGTTTCTCTCATTTATGGCATAGTGGCCTCTACAGAGGGCTAATCTGTTGATTGAGGTTTTTTGAAAAATCTGTTGAAAAGAGTAAAACTCCTCTACACATGAATGTGAAGAGGAACTCTGCATTTTACTTATGTGGCACATTGGTGCCACAAAAAATTATACGCATTTTGATATCTTCATTTATCAAATAATTGTTTGTGGCATTCAATCATGCCACATAAGCAAAAAGTAGAGCTCTCTTACACACTCATATGGGTTTTGTGATTATGGAAAGTAGGCAAGTTGAGTTACAGATATGCCTGTTGTTCCCTTTACTATAACTGTGGGAATAGTGCATTCATCACTCACACCATTTAGTAGAGAAGGCATTACTGTAGACAAAACAGGATAGCAGAAATAGATGTATGATGTATGATACCGTTTCTATGGCGTAGTTTCTTGATTTCTCCATTGTATTTATATGCAGTACATAGATCCTTGAGCATGATGACTGATAATGTCAACTACCATTTTACAGGAAGAGGATGTTGACATAATTATGCACCACCTACTTGGTTTAATTAATCCATTTTTTAGTAGGTAATAACCATCACTTACTGCGTTCTAAACTGCTATCAAATACAAAAAGGTTAATTTACAAATTCCATTCCTTTGATTTGGATAAAGTTGAAATTTAGACCTATGGTTTTACAAGTTAGAATTCATCTCTATTGCTTGATAAAAACCCTTCTAAATAGTTCTCAGGTACTAGAAACTATTTAGAATGATTGTACCGTACACTGAGGGGGCTATATTTATAAGGACGAAATTCTAACCAGTGTTTTCAAAGTGTAAGGCGCAATGCAAGGCGATACTCTCCTTGATCGGCTCAAAGCGAGAGGTTATAAAAAGGCGAGGCCCGAGTGAAAAGAGGCGCGTTTATAAATTGATAATAAAACATATGTGTATTCCCATAAAATTTCAAATTCATATGAAAAAATACTAAAAAGTAAAAAATAAAAGAATAATAAATCACAAAAATTATGTTATTATAAGTTATACCATAATATTAAATTATTATTTGTAAAAAGAATTGAAGTTAACTGAAAGTATAAAAAAACAAAGATTCTACGTCAAATAACTCGAATAAACAGACACATATATTTGAAATAGCAATTAAACAAATTTAGTATCCTTAATAAAAACTTCGCATAGTTGTTGGTCTTCTTCATAAACAAATTCTAGGTTCTTTTTGTGGATATTAAGTTAGGATATTGATAAATAAATAAAACTTTAACAAGGCGCACGCCTTGGCTTAAGGTGAAGGTGATGCAAGGCGTAAAATGGCGAGGAAAGGCGAGGGCCTGATCGAAGGAGCTCACCTTAGTTACGTTAGAGGCGCAATACCTGCCTATGTGCAAGGCGATGGCCATAGGCGAGGAAAGGCGATGGCCTTGAAAACACTGATTCTAACTTTAAATCATATAACTAAATTCTAACTTTCTTCAACCTATAGCTCAAATGGCATAAGTGTACACCTAGTGACCTTGAGGTCATAGGTTCAATTCCGCCACCCCAAATGTTGTATCCTAAAAAAAAACTTTCTTCAAACTAGGTGTATCATATAAAAAAGATTGGCCGCCCCGAGCCACTCGTGGCCCCATATATCGATCATCAAATGTCTTTTTTTTATGCTTTTCATTTTGGTTTGCCAGGTAGATGTTAGGGCCTGAACCACGGTTTTATTTATCAACCCAATACAACGAAGGAAACTTTTGAGAGCTTCCTCACTCTCCCACTCTCACTAGAGAGTTGCAGAAAATCAAAGCCAGAAAGATAACTCCTCTACGGACAACTCGCCCCTAGAGCCCGGTCACATACCTACAGGTCCCACAAACAAAACATGGTGACGGCATCAATCCTCAAACGACTCTCCCTTTTCTCACATGCTTATCTTCATTCACTTAGTGATTCGAGGCCTGTCAGTAAAATTTGTTGAACACATTCATTTTTACTCATTTCTCTGTCTCTTACCTATCTACATGAATGTAAATATGCATGATACCTGATTACACTCTGAAACCTGCTTCTTGTTCTCTCTGTTTTTTCTGAAGAAAGGAACCTAGGTATCAATCAGAAACTCCTCACTCGAAGCGGGAAAGGTTTAACAGCATGGTTTGTGATGCAGCAAAGCCATTCCTGTCGGCAAGAACAAACCGGTTCGTGCTCGAGTTGGAACTGTTTCTTGCTTCAGGTTTAAACATTGAAGCGTATGATTCGGTTTATTTGCAACGGTTGGGTTGGAGTGAGCCTGTAGTGCCCAGTGTGGCCATCAAAGAAGATGTTGGTCTCAAACCTGTAACTCCATACTTGTATATCTTTGACTATGACCCTGATGATGATGATGATTGAAAAAGTTGGAATTTGAATATAAATTTTCATTTGGAGTATTGGTAGATCTTTCATTGGAACATGTTAAGTTTGTTTGCTGCAACTTTTGGTAATTGAATTTGATCATCTTGTAATTGGTTATGAATATTTATCCCATTGAGATTGTCTGCTTACAAGACCCATCAACACAAATAGGTTAATAATGTGGTTTTGGGGAAAAAAAAAAGAGCCCAAAATATTTATTATTTAGTTAATTAAAAATATTAATATTTATTTTAACTCCATTATAGAGATGATACAAACTTCATATTATAATTAAATGGATGTTAAATGTTGATTTAAAAGTGTTTGAATATAAATTTGATTTTCTATTAAAAGTCAAACGGTAAATATGAAACCGGAAGAAAATTTTGGTGCAAAACTTTTGTAGTAATTATAATTTCCATTTATTATAACAATTATAGTTTAATTGATAGAGTTTTAGTTTGAGAAATTTGTCAATTAATCGAATCTAGAAAATAATTATAAATATTACTTACATAAACTAATCTTAACTAAAATGGTTATGCAAATTTTTAATTTTTAATATCAATATATTAATGAAGTTATTATTTTTATTTTTGAAAGAAAATAAGTAAATAAATACACCTAAACTAAAAGTAGTCTTATTGAAATGTCATCAGTAAAGATGTTCAGTTATTCAATTTCGATACATAACGATCAAATTCAAACTAGAAAGGTAATTTTCTCAAAGGAAAAAAAGTGGGTAGAGAAAAAAGCCATTTGGTTTGAATGATCAATGAAACAGTGGCAGTTATTTAAATTCAACTACTTGCTTTCCGCTACTCATAAAAAGGCTTAAAGATTCTATTGAAATTCACTACCAAAAAAAAAAAAAAAAATGGAAGTGAGAGCCAGAGCTCCGGGGAAAATCATACTCGCCGGTGAACATGCCGTCGTCCATGGAGCCACCGCCATCGCGGCTGCTGTCGATCTCTACACTACAGCTTCAGCTCGACTGCCATGTTCTTCAGGTGATGTGTCTTTCATTTGGGTTTCATTTTATTTTAGGGTGTGTTTGAACCCCGTTTATGTAAACGGCCGGGTTGGTTATAATAACCCAACCGATGTTTGTCCCACCGTTTATCATAAAGGGTGGTTACCTAAACTTGCATGCCCATTTATCTAAATCTTACATATATTAATATTACTTTTTGTTATATATTCAGCCCCTCAAACATCGTTTATCATAATCCATGTTATAATAACTTATCCCTCATACACCATTTATAATAATCCACTCTTTATCATAACTCGCTGTTTATCATAACTTTCCGTCTATCATAACTAAACTGGTGTTCCAAACACACGCCAAGTGTTGGGTAATGAAATGTTGGATTTGGAACTTGAATTTGTGGACTAATAGTTTCTTTCATGTGGGTTTGTCTAATTGCTTGATGCCCTTTTCAACTTTGAGGGTTATTATAAAAGATTCAATCTTTGATTGAGTTTAAAATGAAAGGGAATACACAGGAACACAAAAATTGAGAGACCTTACAAAAATGGTCGTTGAAGATGCCTAAAGAATAATTACAAAAAACAAATAACTCAGAAGGAAAGCTCTAGAGAGAAACATAGAATTTAATGAGAGACTACAAGTCCTTACAACATCTTTGGATCCCTCTAAAATTTATATTGTTTCTCTCCAAAGAGCACCCACATGATGGCAGAGGGGAAGATATCAACTCGAGCGACATGTCTCTCCACGATCTATGTAAGCTGACCCAGATAGTCATTGATACAAAAAAAAAACTTGTGTTTGAGTAATCTGGGCTTTTGTGATTGTGTTCCAATTTCCAATTTTCTGGGTGTTTTCTTGTACATGTTGTATCCATATTCACATTTTTGTGTTACTTCATTTGTATGTTTGAAAAAGAATTTCAAGAAACAAGGGAAATGAACTTAGAAGAGCTCTGCTTTTGTGATGTCTATGTCTTTTTTTAATCATTTCATAGCACGTACTGTTTTTCTTATTATTGGAGATCATTGTCCATCTCATTCACTCAAGTAATTGTCCTCGCTTTCCAGCTCATCAAATTGCATATGTTGTTATCAGATAAGGATGATATTGTGAAACTCCAACTGAAGGATCTGGCACTTGAGTTCATATGGTCAATTAGTAGAATCAAGGAAGCTTTGGGTGGATTTGTTGGTTCAATCTCAACACCGGCATCGTGCTCTGCGGACTGCTTGAAATCAATTGCATCTTTGGTCGAGGATCAAAACATTCCCGAGGCGAGAATCAGAACTGCTTCTGGAGTGTCTGCATTTCTTTGGCTCTAGTCTTCCATCCTTGGGTATGCATTACTATAGTGGTATGTTAACAATTTGTTAAGAGTTAGTTAGAGTAGTTTAGTTATAAATAAGAGAGGTTTGACGAGGGAGGGATACGCAAATATTGAGTGGTTTCATTTGGACTCGAGACGATTCTCTAGAGAGGAAGGTTCTAGCTGCCTTTCACCTAGGTTTTATCTTGTATTTCCTTTATGTTTGTTAATCAATAGACTGCAAGGCTTTATACTTTAAGTTGTGCACACTTCATTTCACTTTCTTTGCTAACTGGGGGCATTCGAATCCGTAACACTTTCTTTGCTTACTCGTGTTTCAGATTTGTGCCTGTTGATGTGGCCATCACTTCTGAGCTTCCTCTTGGATCTGGCTTGGGATCCTCGGCCGCATTTTGTGTTGCACTTTCTGCTGCTCTGCTCGGTTTATCGGGTTTCGTGGATGTCGATCGGGAGCATCGAGGATGGTTAGTATATAAAGAAGATGATCTAGATTTGTTGAACAAGTGGGCCTTTGAGGGTGAAAAGATAATCCATGGAAAACCCTCTGGAATTGACAACACAGTGAGCACATATGGTATGCAAAATCCTTTTTTTTTCTTACCATAATCTCTCCACTCTTTGTTCAAGATTGTTTTCATGAACTTTATAGGATTTTATCAGTCTTTGATGCAAACTTAACTGTTACACTTAGTATGCAAGAGATATAAAGGAAATTGCTTTGTGATATGTGAACACTTGGCATCTGCAAGGCATGCTCAAGAACTTAACTTCACCCCATATCCCCATGAAAGCTGACCAATTCTTATAGATACAGGGATCTATTTGTCAAGATCTTTGGAATATCAATAAGTAATCCAATTGTGTTATACATTTTTATCATATATCATGTTATCTTAATGAAAAAGGTTTTGTTTTTTTTTACTTTGATGAAAAAAAAACTTAAATGAGGTTAAGCTTACAATATTCTGAACAGTATGTTTCAGACACTAGGGTTAACTTGAACTTAGGTTCAAGCCTCAATTCATATTGAATTTATATTACTTAGGTTCTTTTTTATAATCATTTGGTATTTTGTTTTTGTTTTTTGAAAATTAAGCCTACAACTACTACTTCAACTTATGATTTTTCTTACCGTTTACATTTTATCTATATTTTTAAAAACCAAACTAAAATTTGAAAACTAAAAAAAATAGTTTCCAATTACTTGTTTTGGTTTTTGGAATTTTGTTAGGATTCAAATATTTTGTTAAGAGAAGATGAAACCTTTTGTAGAGAATTTGAGTGAAAACAAGCTTAAATTTCAAAAATCAAATGGTTATCAAATGTAGTTTAATGTGTCGGTTTGTTCAAGTTCGTAAGTGAAAGACATTTTTGTCTCTCTCATACAAGAAAGCCTGTCCAGGCAGCATGATCAAGTTCAGATCAGGCAGTTTGACACTCATTAAATCCAATATGCCATTAAAAATGCTCATTACAAACACAAAAGTGGGAAGAAATACAAAGGCTTTAGTTGCTGGTGTTGCAGAAAGGATCATCAGACATCCTGATGCAATGAACTCTGTGTTTAACGCGGTCGATTCCATCAGCAACGAATTATCGATCCTTATTCAGTCACCAGTTCATGATGGTGTTTCCCTAACTGAGAAGGAAGAAAAGTTGGCTAAGTTGATGGAAATGAATCAAGGTTTACTTCAGTGTATGGGGTAAGTCACGGATCTATCGAAACCGCCTCCGGACGACATTGAAATACAAGCTCGTTTCGAAATTGACAGGGGCTGGAGGTGGAGGCTGTGTTCTTTCACTGGTGCCTAACTGTATCCTTTTTCTGTTATGGAACTTATGGCTTGAGCCTTCTTCTGCTCTCATTTCTATCTCTTTATTTCTTTCTTTCTAGTGAATATTGATGTTTTTATAGATCACTGGTAGGATTACATGGTTAATATCTTCCCTCTCCATCTTGGTAATACCTTGTAGATTAGATTAAGCATGGGTTTACTTAAATGCTTGCATCTTAGTCTCCTTGTTTTTAATTTTTTTAATAATCGGGAAACGGAGCTCTGCGTCTGGCACAAGCCTGAACTTGGGACACAACAAGAGATTTTACAATTAAACTCATTCGTGAGTTTCGAACTTGGGATCTTTAAAAGAGCATACCTTGAAGTCCCCAAACTTCTACTAACGAGGCCGTCTCTTGAGAGCTCAGCTAAGTCTCCTAAAATATTCTCGTTGTTTCTAAATGTCAACAGTTTTCTTTATGTAATAAGATTTCTTTAGATTCAACAATAAGCAAGAGTTGGGATCTAAAGAAAATGTGCTGATATAAGAAATTGTTAATATCAAGTAGCAAACAAGAACACTTTGAGATATTTAGCTTGACCCTATGATCAAATTAAAACTTTATAAGTATGTGTAAATGTCACCACTTCTAATTTTTTTTTCTTTTTCTTTGATTTCAACATTAATGATCAAGAGGATCCAGCGAAACCAATCAGTAATGAGACCTAAGAATTAATTTTCTGACGTTGACAATTAAATACAGTAGAAACAGGGTTGTTCAATAAGAATAGTCAAGAGGTATGTAAATTGACCCGTGACATGTAGCATATTCTTTGATGTGTTTCCTTAACTATGTGAAACAGTTCTTTCAGAGACAGATGTTGATGAAGTAACAGCAAAACTGAAATTATATGGATTTGAATGCTTCATTGCTGGGATAGGATGAAGAGGAACAGAGATCTCATTTGGTGACTTGTGTTGAATTCTCAAGCTGTTCTTTGAATGAAAATGATATTTTTCTCTGTGTTCCTTTCATGAAGACTATTTAGCTCATTACTTCATGCATGTCACTTGAATAAGATTTCAAAGAAATCATGGTTCACATCACACCCACCTCCAATAAGAGAAATAATTAGTCAACCAATGCAAGGTGCAATAGATATATACATAAAGATTCTTACATTTAAAGGTAATTAAATTTTATTTATGTTGTATGGAGTGTTTGTTTGCCATTTTTAAAAAGGATTTACTAAATCTTCCTAAAAAAACTACATCCAAACGAGTTTTTTCTTATAAATATTCAAAATAACTCCTAATTTTTAACTACTCATTTTTTTATTTTTTTTTGAGATTACAACAATTGGGGGTGGGAGAGACTCGAACATAAAACCTTAAAGTCCTTAGGTGTACAGTGTTGCCACTTGAGCTACTGCTCTATTGACTTTAACTACTCATTTTTAATCATTCATTTATAACTACTCAAAATAATTTCTCATTTCTAATCATTCATTTCTTATTCCTCAAAATAATTCATTTTTAAACACCATTTATAATCATTCTTTTTTTAACTACTCAAAATAACTACTCATTTTAAATCCACATCTAAACAAGTTATTATTTCTAACTCTTCTACATAAAAATCACATTCAAACGAATATTTCACTACAACTTTAATTTCTAACTACTCAAATTAACTCATCAAAACAACTCATCAAATTAACTCTTGAACTAAAACCCCATCCAAACACCTCCTAAATATGTCCATAAATCAATCCCCCAACTATACAAAAAAAAAAACGCAAATTAGTTTTTTTTTTCGTTTTTTTTTTATTAGAACACATTAGTTTTATATCTCCAGAAAGACAAAAATTAATAAATAAAATTTTTAATTAGTTTTTTTTAAGAAATATTTTAATTAGTTATAAATTCTTATCATTATTACTTAAATTCAAGGTCATGACTCATTACTCATTAATACTTGTACACTATATCAAGAAAATACGTAATTGATCTGCTAATTCCTCTTTAAATTCTAAGGAGTTAGACATAAACTTTGGTAGTAAGACTTAATTAAAAGGCTGATTAAAATTTTGTCATTCAACAGATAAGATTTGGCTTTCTAATCTTAAAGAAAGAAATAAAATAATAGATACCTACATGTGATTTTGATGTGGACGTGAAAAGAAATTTTTAGAGGATGTAGCAACCAAATAGTAGATGCATACATGTAAATTTAAGTCAACATAAGCATAGCTCATGGTAAGTAGATTGGAGATTCAAATCTCTCTATCTCTCAAATAGGTCGATGACACGATTGGTTATTAGGTTTCATATTAATCCATTTCTACTCTACGATCACAGGCTGGGGCTAGAATCGTAAGAGAGTTTATACAAAGTACTCTCATAAGACCCTATTACAAAGTAGGCCTAAATTACATAAATGTCCATAGGCAGAAACATAAACCTAATAACATATTTCTTCTAGGCAACGAGACCTCCAATTAAATAATCGTGAAGCATCAAACAGTTCAAGACATATATCAACATTGGTATCTAGAGTTTTCTCATAGTAGTGAAGTTGTGTTTGTCAGTGGCCATTGATGATACTTATCGAATGGTTTCCAAAGTTATCATCGAATTATTGTCAAAATAGTCGCCAAAAATAGAATATGGCAAATGTAAAAGAAAAGCGTAGCACAAAACTCATAAAGTTTAGGGTTCAATCCATGGTGGTCTGACCACCTAATGAATTAATTTTCTACGAGATTCCTTGATATCCAAATATAGTAGCGTAGGCGTACATCCCGTGAGAATAATCACAGTGCACACACGCTGAGCAGGAAAAAAAGCATATAAAGTCTATACAGTAGTAACCTATGGAGTGAGCCAAAAATGGAATTAGGTTTGGAACCCAAAACCATGAGCCAAACACCAGAGGAATCTTTTTGATTTACATGGAAAGAAAGGGGTGGAAAAGGGGTTGAACGAGGAAACTTGTTTTCCATGATTTGGAAGTAAGAAATCCTCTTGGAACCTTCACAACAAATCAAACAAGACTATATGCACTAATACTTTCATTATAAAGAGAAATAACACACTGTCCATTTGCATTCATCCATCCATTTTAATGGCTTCTTCTTCTCTTGTTGCTGTTTTCGCCATTGCATTTCTCTTCTTCTTATCCACTTCTGTTCACTCCAGAGGTAACCTTAATCTCTCTCTCATGGAATTTTTAGGTTTTTCTGTTGGTTTTTCAATACATTAAGGTTTGTTTCAGATCTCAAAGCATAATCATTCATGAAGTGTAAACATTATTAGAAATGTAGATAATCTCACTTTGGAAAGACTGAAATGATCTCTCAACTTACGGAAAAAGATTAAATGAGACTTCAGTAACTAAGATTTCATTTTGTTCTTTTTTAAGTTTTATAATATAATTTTATCAATTTGATTTCGTAGGGAACAAATTTGTCCTTTTGAGATAGTTTTAATAGCAAGACCTGAAGGTCAAAGAAAGAACGGCTAGTCATCTATCTATAAAATAAATTTTTTACAAATTTTTTGACTTTCAAAGTAATTTGTCTCATGAGAATAGTTGACATGCCCATAAATTGACCTAAATACTGACGGATATTAAAATAAACAGTTTTATTGGCATGCCATTATAATTCTGTAGAAAATTTGTTTTAATTATTAGCATAGACTTATACCATTTGGGTTTTAGCTCTGTTAAAACAGAAATACTTGAATACTTAGCACTAACTACCTATTAAAAACTTAACCAACTATTTGTGAAGATATAAAAAATGCATTAAAAAATATATAAAAAAATTGATGATTTAAAAATGTATAAAAAAAATGATGATTTAACTAATGAGAGAGATGATAATTAAAAATGTGGCTTATAATCCTCACAAATAAATGATAAGTATTTTTTTTGAAGATACAACATTTAGAATAGGAGATTCAAACCTATGATCTCAAGGTTATTCGTTGTACACCGATGCAACTTGAGCTATTGCTTATGTTGGCCTAAATACTCCACTATTAATCTTTGATAAAAACATGCTCTATTTTTTTCTTTTTTTTAAGCTAGATTAGTGTCCAAATTTAGGGTGGGTGGTTATTTTTGAAAGTTCAAGACTCAAATGCAATTATTCAACAAAATCAAATAAAACCTGCTTAATTTGCAATAAATGCTCTGAAAAAAAAGAAAAATATCAATGTCGTGACTGCGGATGAAAAAATCAACCTTCTAGAAGGGCAAAACAGCTACAGACAAGCACAGAATCTCCAGCCGCTCATAAATAACGAAAATGCCGACTGCATCGCCAACAAAATCGCCAACGACGAAGCCGGGACCCAGATCTGCGCCGATATCGCCGCCAAACCAACCGCCGTTGCAAGCAGCCCGTCGCAGATAACGAAGTTCCCGAATTTCGCCGAGAAATGCAAGGTCGAAATCAATACCACCGCCGACGCTGTCGTGATGCCGGCGTGCGTGCCGGAGATGGTCCAGACTCTGTTGCTTTCAAACTATACGAACTCGCAGTAAGCTAAATATTTGAACGATTCGAGGTTCGTCGGCGCCGGACTCGGCAAGGAGGACGGGTGGGTGGTGGTGATTCTGACCACCGCCGCACCCGCCGGGGAATTTGCCGGCTCCAGAGCTGGGTCGGTGGCGGCTTCGATTGGGGGATCAGTGGCTAGGGTTTTTTATTTTGGGGATTTTGTGAGATTGTGAGAAGGGGTTCTGATTTTGGCGCCAATGTCCGTTTTTAGTTTGCTTTTATGGGTTTGAAGTTTGATTGGAGTGTTAAACGTCGTCGTATCATTCTATAAATGGATTATGTTTTTTCTAGCTTAATGTTTGTCTCAAATAATAACAATTAAGAGGTGTTTTCGACCCCAAAAAATAAGGGTAGAATGGAAATGGAGATGATTTTTCGTGTTTGGGTCATCGACAATCATTCCCTCATAATCAAGTTTTTCAAAAATCACTTTTTTCATTTTTTCTATAACTATTTTTCATTCTCTCTCTAACGACTTTTCATATATCACATCATTATTTTTTACTCACATCATATTCATTATTTTATTTTTTTCATAATCATTACCTTTTTCTCAAACACAAATAATCATTCTCCTCGTAATTATTACATTTGCTCCAAACAAAAATAATAATTACTTCCATAATCATTCTCCTTCTCATTACCATTCATTCTTAATCATTACCATTCCACCTGCACTAAACACACCTTAAATGATATCAAAAAATAATAATCATAGTGATAATAATAATAACAATTAAAATTTTAACAGACTGAAACAAACTTTTTTTTTTTTAATACAAGTTAGAGAAAGGAGGATTACAGGATCGAATCTACGATGGTCGGATGAAAATGAATAATTAAACCAAATAGCCAGTTAAAAAGTCTGGAGCCAGACGATCTTTTTCTAACCCAACAATATTTGGGATTATATTAACCATTTTTTTTTCCCGTAGCCTGTGATATGAAGTAAGTATTAGGTGGCGGTCAGAGTCAATTTTCTAGCCAACTATATTATTTTGTTTCAAAGTAATAATAATAAAAAAGGAAATAGAGAGTATTGTGTGTTGAGTCCGTCGGTATATTTTTAAATTTTAACTCAAGTTAATTATAAATTCAAATCATAAATTCCCAAAATATAGAATGTTGTCGTAATAATAATAAATTCAAATCTTTGTAGCCTTGAAGTATAGAATGTTGTCGTAATAACTCACCAATATTACTATATACTCAATAATTAAAAAATAATAAATTCATATGGTCAAAATAATAATAATAATAATAAATTCTTAATTCTCAATTTTTAATTATTATAGAACTAAAAAATCTCTTAATTACTTAAAAGTAGACCAATAATATTGAATTATTACTTTTATTGGCTTAATTAATATTATAACTTCAAATCTTCTACTTTAAATATTATTAAATTATATTAAAAAAAACCGAGGATTAATGGCGCAATTGGTTATTTGTCTGGTATTAATTAGTAGTTGGATCTCATATTATTTGAGAGTAATTTTGTCATTTATATAAGATTTGTTAGTCTTTCTTCCTCCACTTTGTACTAAAAAAAATAATAAAAACGAGATATAAACTGTTAAAAATTATAAATGATATAGAATATTGAAAAAATTACTTTGACTAAAGAAAAACTTTTTAGAACCTATATTCGGGACAATCTCTATTTTAAGATTAAATACTTTTTTTTGACATTTTAATAATGTTTTCACAATTTTTTTCTTTTGAAGAAAAAGTATTGTCACATGTAAGAATTGAACTCAAGACCTTGAAGGTCTTCAACCAGTGCGGCATCCCTCTAAGACATAATGTTTTTATAATTAAATTTGCATAAAAAAATTAAAAACATACACGTTATTAATGTATTAAAATTTAAAATTAGCTAACAGTATTTGTAAGTAACAATTCTTTTGACTAAAAGTGTAAAGAAGTATTTAATTTTGAAACTTTTTCCAAATTAAAATTAGACCCAACTTAAGAACTAAAAAAAAAATCATTACAATATTTTAAAAGGTAGGAAGTAAAATAAATGTAAAGCAAGAGAAGAAATTATAATTTAATATCAATACAAAAGTCCAGTCAGATACACTCTGTACATTCCGGCTAAAATGCGCATTTGCAGATCATCATCATCATCAAACCCCTGAATCTCAATCCAACCCAACGCCGACGCCGAGAATCGATCGGCCAAACGAACACAGAATCACCGGGCAGATTCTTCGCCGCCATGGTTGACGACGAAAGCTTTGCCGACTTCAGATTCGGTACATTTCATCCCAATCAAATCAACAACAACAACAACGACCTAACTTCCTCCACCACCGCCGACGACGACGATTGGGGCGATTTCGTCGACCATTCCTCTCAGATCGGCGCCGGTTTCGATCCCTCCCCTCCCCAACCTTCCCCCACGAAGATTCAGTGGGCGAAACCCCAGGGAGCGATTCCGCTGTCGATTTTCGGCGAGGAGGAGGAGATTCGAGAGGAGGAGGGGTTGGGATCTGGTGTGTTTGGGGGAGATTCGTTTGTTGGGAAAGGGAGCGGTGAGGCGAGGAAGGATGGGGTTCGGATTGATGATCTGATCGCGAATTTGTATGGTTCGAATGCTGGTAGTCCGTTGAAATCGAATGTTGAGTTTGATCCTTTGAACTTCAATGGTTCCTTGAGTACGAAAGATAATGGTGTACATTCGACGAATTTTGATGGCGATTCTATTAATTTTGAAGCTAATGGTATGAAGTCTAATGGGTTTCATTCTGAATCGACAAACGTTGGTGAGAGCATTGAGGATGATGGTGAAGAGGGGGATGATTTTGATGGATGGGAATTTAAGGCTGCAGAGTCAGTAACGCCAATGGAAGATGATCAGAAATCTAAGGTAATGTTTTATTTTTATGGAATTTGCCATTGTCTTGATAACAAACAGAGGAAGTTGAAATAAAAATTTATAAATTAGTTTGGTTTTCAAGTTATTTGGGGCTTCAATGTATTGGAATGGAAGTACTTACTGTTTTTAGAGTATTAATATGGTAAATGTAGGAGCTGGTAAAACATAGTTAAAAGATTAGATCAGAATTCGAAATTCGGAATTCAGAGTTTTGTTATTCTTCATTTAATTAACGTTAATAAGAGTAGGAGCTACTCATTTTGGTAACTATACCTGGAAGAACTTGTTTTTGAACCATTTCACTAGAAGATGGAGCCTACAATGCAAATAGAACGTGGAATTCGGGCGGGTATTATTTACAATTACCTACCATTTAATGTTTAAAGTTGCTGGGGTATGCTTAGAAATGTATAGATTTTGTAAGCTTTTAGTTACATTGTGGTATGTGCATTAATTTTTACTAATACTGGTGACTCCTATCGTTGTGCTCCTTAGAGATTCTTAAAATAATGTCAACGAACTGCTATACGTATAAGAGATGATACAGATTCTATAATTTGTAGGTTGACCCAAAAAGGGGAGAAGGTTTTAATGGAGCAGCAGAGACACTTGAATTTGCAATCAACGGACATAGCCATAGAGATTCAATTGTTCAATCAAATGGAGCAGTTAACAACATGGATGAATGGGACTTTGGTTTTAATCTTAATGCGAGTCCTGTGGCCCAACATGGTGTCTTTTCAAACTTACAAAATAACAATGGTCCAAATGATCTAGATAATGGTTTAAACCCTTCTCCTATCAACCAGAATGCCAATGGTGTCTTTTCAAACTTACAAAATAACAGTGGTTCGAATGATCTAGATAATGGTTTAAACCCTTCTCCTATCGACCAGAATGCCAATGGTGATGGACATGTGTGGGGTTTCAAAGATGCTTTTTCTGATGCATCGGACTATAAGTTGGTGAGTTGGTATGAATATTTTAGCATTGTATTGAGAAGGTTAAGATTTTTATTTTATTTTTAATAAGAAGGTTAAGATATTTAATTAGCTCAGTCATGCTATACTCTTTATTTTCATTGTAGGAAGAGTCGAAGCCTGTCACTGTTCCTCCTAATGGTGTAGAGGCACCTGTTTTCAATGGTAGTGTCGATGTTTCTTTGTTTGCTCCTAATGGGATTTCTCACAAATCTAGTGAACAAAATTTTGACTCAAGTTTCACTTGGAATTGGGGGAAAGAAGAGGGGAAGCTTTTGAATGGAAACCAAGATGGCAGCTTTCATGATACAGTGAAAGATTTAAACACTATAGTTAATGAGAATGATGATTTCAATGAGAATATTTGGGATTTCAAGTCTGCAGTTTCAGATTCTGGATCAATCAATAAGGTTCTTTTTAGTCTTTCATATTCACGGTATTTAACTTCCATTTTCTCTCTATTTGATATTGATGTTCCACGTTTTATTTTGACTGTAGGGAGAGCCAAATGAATCTGTGGCTGTTCCTGAAGCACCTGTTTTTGGTTTTAGTGGTAGTAGTCAGGTGGGTTGCTCATATCTCATGTCGTACGATAAATTGCTATGGAGTTGTTTCATTTCTTGTAACATCAGATTTTTTTTTTTTTTCATAGAAAAGGATGATATGCTTCATAATGCATTAAAATTAGTACAGCGAAGCAATTGAGTTTTATAAGAATTTTTATACTCAGAACCTTGGGGCAGGCAGACTTTTAAAAAAATGGGTTTCTTCTGTTCTTGCTCAGATTCTTACAAGATAAATTAGTAAATTACTGATCCTATCATGGGATACACGGCATGCACACACGTATGAATGTAAGCATTAATGTTTTGAAAATATAAGTGCATATTCTGAATCTTGAAATCGTAGTCTTACTTTTCCGCAGTATTCTAGATGGAGAAGTTTCTTGTCGTTTTTTATTTGAAGTTCGAAGATATTTCGTCCTCCTATTATTATACATATTATTCTTCTTAATATTCTATTGTTTATATTTTAAAAAATGTGAATATGGATGATCTAAATATGTTTGTTATAGTGTCTGGGCACATTGAATTTACAGATGTGTAATATCCATATCCAAATCCATAACCTTACTGTATATTCTACCTTCAATGTTTTATACCTTGTCCATCTTCAGCTTTCCATTTGTCTCTTGTTGCTTTAGACATTTTGTGCTTTGGGTTGTAATGAATGATTGGTTCTTTCAATTTGTTCTTCCAGACGGATTCAGAATTGCCATCCAGTCACCGAAAAGCCTTGCCCTTGTCAATTTTTGGAGATGAGGGGCTGGAAACTACTGATGATTTCTCAATGAATCAAGATTCTTCTACCTTTATACCTGTCACCCGTGAAGGACTTGATAACAAAACTCCTGGTTCTAGTGTATCTATCAATGACTTGATATCAAGTCTATATAGTCAAGCTGAGAAGAATGATTCCATTAATTATATCCCTGAAGAAAATGAAAATGAAATAAATTCATCATCAAGGATGTCACATTCCGATTTAGGCAACGATGATGATGATGATTCCTGGGAGTTTAAGGATGCATCACCGGATTTTAACATGCCAGATCAAACTTACATTACTACTTTTGGTGATTTACCTGAGCAGTCATCTACTAAACTTCAGTTTGATTGTTACATGGATTTTTATTACAAACTAAATCTTGCTTTGAACCATGTTGTTCATGGCCTTTTTGAGAGTTTAAAGGTTGGTAATCTTATGGATATGACCTTCTATGATATTTGTTTTTAACATTGTTTAATTTTTTGTTAATTTTATCCCTTGATAGAAAGCTCAAAGTAGTGCCTCTTTTTCTGGCGAAGAAGCGAAATTAAAAGGCATTTATGAAGAAATTCAGGTTAGCAACCATGCTTGCTTCTTAATTACTGCTTTTCTTTCATTATTATCTCTTCAATTTTAACCCATGATAAATATTTTTAATCAAACTGTTGGTTTATTTTAATTTTAATAAAATTGTATTTTCATCTTTTTAATTATTTATTCATTTTAGGATTATATTAAATATTATTTTCTATCTTTTCCTTTTATAACTAGGTAGAATATTTTCTTATGATTAGATTATTTTTTCCTTTTTATGATTAGATATTATATTTTCCTTTTATAATTAGGTCATCTTGTACTCTATTTAAACCCATTATTGGGTTCATTATTAAATGAAGAATTTAGAGAATTTGAATTTCCATCTTTCAACATGGTATCAGAGCCTCAAATTTTTCCTTTTGATCCGGGTAAATTGTGAACTCTTACTCTTCTCCACTTCCACTTTCTTTTCCATCACCTTCTTCCTCTTTTTCTAAAACTTTTTCTTTTTCATCATCTTCCTCTTCTTCCTCTTAAAAAAAAAACCCTCAATTCTCCAATTTCTCTCAAAATCTTAAAAAAAAAAACCATCTTTCTCAAAACCTTTTCTCTTCCCCTTCTAAACTTCTTTTTCTTCATAATTTTCTTCTTTTTTTTTCAAAAAAAAAAAAAAAAATCACCGCTTTCTTCTATGTGTTGATTCATAAATTTTCAATAATAATAATAATAATAATCCATTCAAACTCCTTTAAGGAGAAAATCCTCTTCTCATCCAATCCCTATTGACCATCATTCGGCTTTCCCAGTTGGCCCTGGCATCTTCTCCTTTCCCAGCTGGCCCTGGCATCTCCTATTCCCAGCTGGCCCTGGCATCTCCTATTCCCAGCTGGCCCTGGCATCTCCTATTCCCAGCTGGCCCTGGCATCTCCTTTCCCAGTCGGCCCTGGCATCTCCTTTCCCTTCCCAGTCGACCCTGGCATCTCCTTTCCCTTCCCAGTCGACCCTGGCATCTCCTTTTCCCAGTCGACCCTGGCATCTCCTTTTCCCAGTCGGCCCTGGCATCTCCTTTTCCCAGTCGGCCCTGGCATCTCCTTTTCCCAGTCGGCCCTGGCATCTCCTTTCCCAGTCGGCCCTGACATCTCCTTTTCCCAGTCGGCCCTGACATCTCCTTTCCTACTAACTCGAATTCCCGAATTGGCCCTGACCAGTATTCCCAAATTGGCCCTGACAGCACTCATCCAATCGGTCCTGACAACAATCATTACAATTGGCGCATCATCATCACAATGACCAACTCTGATAATTTAACTCCAAGTTTGGCTTGTATTCCATATACAATCCAGCTTGAGGGGGAGTGTTTGTTTATTTTAATTTTAATAAAATTGTATTTTCATCTTTTTAATTATTTATTCATTTTAGGATTATATTAAATATTATTTTCTATCTTTTCCTTTTATAACTAGGTAGAATATTTTCTTATGATTAGATTATCTTTTCCTTTTTATGATTAGATATTATATTTTCCTTTTATAATTAGGTCATCTTGTACTCTATTTAAACCCATTATTGGGTTCATTATTAAATGAAGAATTTAGAGAATTTGAATTTTCATCTTTCAACACAAACTTTCTCGAGATGTATACTTTCATTTGATTGTTTGTGTAAGCAGTCGTTATTAGAAGTTGAACTTATTTGTTAGCCTCTTGCATTTGCATCGTTTTCTTAATGATTAAGAGCATAATTGTGATAGAATCTACCACACTTTTTATTAAACTACGATAATTCTCTCGAGAGAATCTCTCAAAGAGCCAGAGTACAAAGACGACAACTGAATGAATAATCAATAGTGACCTATCATATCCTATTTATAGTAAATCTAGGAAATAACCTAATTTAGTAATAAACTCTATTAAGGCCCAAAAGCCCAATACAACTTGAATAACCAAAACAAAATTACATTAAAGAATAGTAATAAAATAAATCCGTCACTTCTTGCTCCGCCTTGAGTAGACCTTCAGTGATCTCGGGATCGTATCAAATTGTTACGATCTTATATGGAATATGTGGTATTTTCCTGTGAACTCCTTACAAAATTTTCTTATTTCTTCCTTCAGAATTTCAGTGCCGAACTGTCCCAAGAGAATTTGACAGCCGATAACTTCTCATCAGATGTTCTCCTTCAAAGAAATAATTCTTTCAGTGAGCTCTTTGAAATGTTGAGGGATACAAGGTTTCAAATTCTTGACGAAGAATTCCAGTTGTCAGAAAACCTACTATTGGTAAGACTTGCATAAGGATGGTATATATTTCTTTTTGTCAAGAAACCAACGTTTTTTATTTTGATTCAACAATATTGGGGATGAGAGATTCGAACGGTAACCTCTTAGTTACTAGGTTATACTAAAAAACATGGACACAGACACGAGATACGGATACGACATGAGTCACACGACAAAGACACGTAGGCACACTGTTATTTAAAAATGAAGGACAAGGATACTTCAAGGACACGTAATGTATTACTATTATTTTTATGATATACGATTAAAGACCAAATCCAAAATATTTTAGTTGGATAAAGTCCTATCTTTAACCATCTCAAAATATTTTAGTTTTTACCTCATTTTCCCTCTCTCCATTCTATTCTCTTTTTCTTTCATTTTTCCATTTTAGTCCATCTATCTTCTATGGACGTTGTTGTTGATGGCCTCCGACACACTACTCATTGTTGTGTTGTCATGCCATTGACCATTTGAAACAAATAAGTCTTAAATGATGTGTTCATGGTGTGTTCGTGAAGTGTCCGAAATTAAAAAAAATAATAATAATGAAGGAGGACATAAAATTTTAAGTGTCAGACTGTGTCCAAAGAGTATCTGGAAGTAACGGTGTCCGACACGGATACTTTGTCAAAATAGAAGTGTTTGTGCTTTTCTTATACATCATTGATCATACCACTGGAGTTATACTCTTGTTGACTTTAGGAAACCAACATTGGTTATTATTGTTTAGAAATTTGAAGTTCCTCGTGGAAGTTCTACAATAACCCGCCATTGCCTAAATGTTGAGTTCACAAACCCAAAATTTTGTTAAGTTCCTTCTGCTGCTAGCATGAACGGATTTTTAATTACAAATGATTTAGGAATGTCATGATTGCTGCAGTGCATAAGGGTGTCTACTCTGGTATATTTTCTAGAGAGAGGTATGAGTTTGAATCTCCCAAAAATATTTCACTCTTGCGCGCGAATCTAGATTTATTTGAATACCTTTTGTCCTTGGTTATGCCGTTATGTATATTATTTAATTATACTTGTTCTATTGATAGGCAGAAAATGATTTGAGATCAGCTATTGAGCTCTTGAAACACGTTGTGTCAACTCTGAAGATTCTCAAACTTGTATCGGTGGAGGAGCAATCTAATTATGTTTCCATATGGAACGAAATGTTGTTTATTTGCTTTCAAGAACTAAAACATGGTGGCTTAGTTTGGAAGGAATCCATACAAAGAAATGTTGAAAGTTACATATTATCTGAACCTCAAGGTACTGCATATTTAGCCCTACAATAATATTGCAAGTTGCAAATTAGCTGACACTTCTTGCCCACCATTGTTTCAGGAAAACAGTATATCTGTGCTCTCGGGGAGATTTATCGGGTAGTTCAAGTGCTTAGTGCCTCGGTTAAACTTTACAAGCCATGGATACTGTTAGGTCAGGTTGATCCCAGTGGTTTGATTTCTCTTCTAAATGAGTGCTCTGATATTTGGTCAAGTTCAGGACTTGGTGAAGCTCTCTGCAAGATAGATGGTCCTATTGATTGGCAAGGATTATTGGACTCTGTCGATTTTATTCAGAATCTTGAAGAATGGGGTCTGAGAAAGCATGTTCTCTTGGGACAACAACCTACGTGTCATCTTTCACTCTTAAATGCTGAATCAATTCCAGGTATGCCCCAATTCTATTATACTTTTTGTAAGCTTGGAACTTAGACTTGTTAGAACCAAAAATTACAAAATAAGAGGAGATGTGGCATCAACCCACCGACGGATGAAAGAGCTTGCAAAAAAGCTACTCCAATGTGCTTGAATTATATATATATATGTGTGTGTGTAAGTTTAAATTAAAATAGGTGACAATTAGAAAGGTACTAGTCCCGAAGGGGCGGCCTCATTAGTAGAGAGGCTTAGGGTCTTCCAAATTTTTTCATTCCAGATGCAATACTCACGAGGGAGTTTAATTATAAAATCTCTCATTGTCGCTTGGGCGTGGACTTTTGGGGTGGTCGCGGATGCCTCCAAAGTTTCGATTTTTTGTTATAAAAAAAAGAAAGGAACTATAAAAGTATATCAAAAGAACCACAAAAGGTTAACAAGAATTTGAATTTCTAATTGTATGTTACAATTATCATCAAAGGCCTAAGATTTGTTTTTCTTCAAACTACCGAAGATAGCTTTAATAGTTTCCGTTCATATCATTTTGGCCTCTCTCGGAAAAGATGAACCACAGACATAACAGCTGATTATATTTGCCTTTGGCCTTTTAGAGAAAAACAGCAGCTTAACCCAAACTCCTTAGCAGCCTTGCCTAGTTTCATAGTTCATCCGACAGCCCCAGTAAAGTCTTCTTTCTGCATATAACACTCTCACTTGCTACTCTCGCCACGTTGTGGAAGAGCGAAAAATAAAGGATAGAAGATGTCGAATGGACTACTAATTGATTTGTTGGTAGTTCATAATAGATATACAACCAAACTATGCCTTATGTATGACATCCAAAAACTTAACATTCCAAATTTCCAGTATTTTACACTTAGAACCCCCCCTATAAAATTTATTTCTACACTTACATTTTCATGAAATACTGGTTTGGCATTAGGGTTGGATTTGGTGGTCTGGAATGGGGAAAACTACTTTTTGAAGCTCGCGAACTTATGGGCGAATCGAATAGGCCGTGATCCTCCATCCATTCGGCACACGAACAATAGCTGATAAGAGAATGGAGCCCCATGTTGTTTTGTATGATAGTTTGGATGATGTGACTATTGCCATTTTCTCCAAACTAGGTTTCATCAGATTTTGTCCCAGCTTCTCATGTTCAATAGGAAATGCTAGATGATTTCACTTCTTGAGATGAAAGTAAGAAAGGAGAACACTTACTGGGTTTTCAAGAAAGATCAAATAAATTAAGACCTTACTTGAACAAGATCCGCTCTATACGTTTGTTGTATATTAGTGTCCTTGGTTCCAAGAAGATCAAATAAATTCATTTGGGTCTCTTGGGATCCAATCCATACTCCACCATTCTTTAGAAGAGCTACCCGAAGCGATTCGACGATGTTTCATATCTGTATCATATTATGCAGTTCAGAACACCACATGGCACATACATAGGGAGAAATTCATCATGTTGGAGATCATTTTTGTTAAATTTTTTTTTTTCATTTTCTTTTTATTCCTCCTTTTTGGTTCTTGTTTAAATGTTATATTTCTAGTTCAAGAATCAGAACAATATCTGTTATTAGGGTGGAACTGTGTAAAATGTATATGTAGTCCTTTTTCCAGAATTATTATGGTATTTATTGTATGTGAATGTAATTTATTTAATTTTCCTATTGTTTTGACAGTTTCTACCAAGATATTGTGTCTTACTACTATTATTTACTGAATTTGAATGGGTATAATCTGAAAATAAAAATAAATAAATAAAAACGTAGTTTCTGTAAGGACCCGACCCATTAAAACAACTCGCAATCTCGGACATGTAAACTTAAAACAGAACTCCTTTAAAACAACTCGAAAGAACAAGGTTGTAAGAGTATAAATTCATTAAAATAGTCTTAGGGTACCCTAAAGTCAAAACATAAAAACTCGATAAAGCATGTTTACTTATCACGCCCTTAAATAGTTCATGCAGAAAGAAGGAATTTAGAAGACTCTAAACAAAATAATGCAGCGGGTCCCATGGTCATCTTCAGCTCGTCCGATCACCCATCTCGATACAATCTCGTAGTACCTGTGGTATTCCACAGTGGAAAGGGTGAGTTTTGCAACTCAGTAAGGATTCCCCACCTCGGGGTAAAGACATGTATCAGGTCAAAAACATCACGAACATGCAAGATAGCAACATAATCAAGGGGTCCACAAAACCCGAGCTCCTGGGCGAAAAAGGGTTAGGAACCATGTCCAAGATCCACGCCACGCAGAGCGGTCTGAGGCCACAAACCAAAGACCTAAAGGCCAATAGAGACCACAAATCTCTAAGGCAATGCGGGATACTGCTCCAGTAGAGGATCCTGCGAGTAGAGAAGCCCTGTAGCTAAGGGACCACAAATCCCACAGTCTCATACTCACGGTGAGGGTGGATCCAAAGACGCTCACCAAAGGGCCACAAACCCAACCACATACCGAGAGCACCCTAGGCTACTAGTAAAATGCGCGACAGGGCCGTGAGCTGGTGGGCCAACCATCCACGGAACCCGACGGCGGCGAGGACCACAAATCCCCATCGAGAACGTGCCGGCCACAAACCATGCACATTCGCTTACTAGTATCTTCTATCCGGTCTTCGTGTCTCGTTTGCGTCCAAACGAAGCACCAAGCCGTGCATCAAACATCATGCAAGCCCCCAACGGGACATAAAGACTGTCATGCAAGACCGACTCTATCAATCAACATACAGTAGTTTATGCATATCCATATCATCAACATAATCTACATGCTTGCCTTAACATGATATCAATCATATATTGCATGCTCTCAGTATAATCAATACAAACACAAACAACATAGATTATGCCACATCAAACACGTAAGTGAATACAGTCAATCCATCACATGTAATAGCCACGGGCCTCGAGAAGGGGGTAACGGGTCCCTTACCTCGGCTGAATCTCCCAAACAACGCTTTAGAATATACTAGAAGCCTCCAAATGTCCAAACATAACTCCGAGCCCTGAAACAAGCAAACCGGTCAAAACTAGCACTTTAGACCATCAAAATCGAATCCAGAAGGTCAAATTTAGTAAACAGTGAAGAACCTCGAAAAACGTGTCTCGGCGCCCTCTCGAACTCAGCTCGAAGAATGAGGAATATCTTCGGTCAACTATGGTCAACATAAAGGTCAAACTTGTCAATACTTGCAATTTACCCAAACAAACACTATTGCACCTAATTCCAAACAACCACTAATTCCAACACTCCATAAACCCATAACCAAACACTAATTAATCCTAACTTGAACATCCAAGGGCCAACAACCAAACAGTCTTTAATCATCAATTAAATAACTTCAACCCCTTAACCAAACAAGTCTAAACCACTACTTTAATGAGTTTAAGCCTAAAACAAACAACCCCTAAACTTCACTTGAATAGCCTTATACATGCAATTAAACAAGCCTAATCCTTCATTAAAACAAGCTTGAACCTGAACCAAATAGCCCCCTATTTCTAATTTACATAGCTTGAACCCCAGCCAAACAACCTTTATTCCACCTTAGAATAGCCTTATCCCAACTTAAATAACAAAACCCAACTTCCAAACACCCACCTTCTTCTTCATTTGGCCACCATTTTCACTCTAACTCAAAAAAAGAGAAAGAAAGAAGGGAGAGAGAACCTTACCCACACTACCTGCGACGACCGGCGACAGCTGACCGGCGACGATACGCGAACCACGCAGCTGCACACACACGCCCGCGACCGGCAGCAGCTCCCGACCTGCTCGCGCACTACCCAGCCGCAAGCTCTCGACCTGCTCGCACACTACCCAGCCGCACACACACACACGACCGACAGCCCACGACCTTGCTCGCGCGCCACCAAGCCGCACACACGCACGCGACCGACAGCCCAAGCCGCACACGACCGCGCGAGGACCTCTGCTCCACGCGAGCTGCAACCTCGCCGACCAACCCGCGACACGCCCGCACGCGAAGCTCCTCGGCTGCACACACGCACGCACTCCGGTGACCACGAACCGAGCTCACCGGCGTGGTGATCGGAAAATCGGGATGAGAGGGGAAGGGGCGCGGACGAGAGTGAACAGTGAAGTGGCAGCCCTAGGGATCCAAAATGCATTTAAATACCATAGCAGAAAGACCATTTTGCCCCTTTTTATTCTCAAAACTACCAAAAGACCATTATTTATTTTAAATAAACCCTCTAAAGGGGAGGTTATTATAGTTTCATGTTTTCAAATGTCTTTAATAGCATATTTAGATATTGGATTTCAATTTAAACAATGGTTTAAAATGTGTTCTATAAATCAAAGGTTTCTTTGACATCTAAATGTTGTAAGGCTAGGCAGTATGTTTCTTGACATTAATCGGTGCACGCAAACTGGTCCACACAGTTAAGGATAACAAAAAAAAAATGTTCTATAATACATTTTTGAGACTTTGAAACTAGTATTTATCAAACTGGGAGTCGTAGTTGCCATTTGGATTGATTTTGTTGATAGCAAAATTTTATTTTTTTAAAAAAAACAGAAAAGGCTAAAGAAAAACTAAATTTTCAAACATTTTGAAAAGTACAGAAGAATCTGAAAATTCTGCCGTAGGTGTACTTCTGTAGCATATTAATTATCTAAATGCTTATAACTTTCTATTTTACAACCGTTATCAGTTATCACTCATATTTACCATTTAACCTATTAATAATTTGAAAGTAACTTGTTTCAAAAAAAAAAAAAAAATTGAAAGTAACTGTCAGTGGGACATTAATATTAATTTTCTGAAAGCTTAGAGAACCTTTTTTAAAAGTAGTCAAATGAGTTTAAATAAGGTTCAAAACATGCTTCCTTGAGACATCACTGGTTCGAGATTGCTGAAAAGTGCTTAAACTACAATACTTGGTTCGAGACTGCTGAAAAGTGCTTAAACTACAATACTCTTCGAAGTATCCCGGTCTTACAGTTTAGTGACAGATTAATAGTGCTCCGGGTATAGGGAAGCATAACTCCGATTTTCAAAAAAAAGAGAAAGTAGTCAAATGAGTTTAGATGAGCTTCCTTTTTTTCTTCTTTAACTCTTTTTTGTAAAAGTTAACCACTCATATTAAGGAACATTTTTTTACCATTTAATCTAAATCTTGAGTATTTGAATGAGTTAGAAAATTGATATTTGCAGTACAAAACCTGTTGGAATGTTATTTTTTATAGAGAAGTCGAAAACAATAACTCGTTTGAACGTAAATTAGAAACGAATAGTTATTTTGATTGGTTAAAAATAAATAGTTAAAAATGAATTCTTAAAAATGAGGAGTTATTTTGAGTAGTTAGAAATTAATTATTAAAAATGAGAAGTTATTTTTAGTAATAAAAATGAAGTGTTGTTTTAAATAATTAAAATAATTCATTTGGATGTGATTTTTTGAGAAGAAATAAGTAAATATTTATTTTAAATCCTGTATAAATTCAACAAACAAATACCCGTTGATAATTTGTAGTATTGATTGGATTTGTTCTCCTCCCTCTCACCCTTTTGCACATGACACTTCAAGATATAATGCCTTCCAAAGAGTGAAAAACTCTTATACTCAAAATGGGTCAATGGTGAGCTAGCCAACCCCAACATTTAGGGTAAGACTAGGACATTGAGTCGTAGGTCTAGCCAGCATGACCGACCCTTACGGGGTCGGCTCGACCAACCATTCGAGGATGGCCAAGTCTCGATTTTTACCTCTCGTGGATTGTTATTGTTGAACTATGAGCCTCCCATTTAGATCTTTATTGAACTTTACAAATTTTGATGGGATGAATCCTTCTAATTATTTTATTAATCCTTAATAAGTGGGGAAAAAAAGTACTTAATCACTTCCTAGCACTTGTATTTTTCTTATCTAATTTTACAACACTCACAATCCCTAAGGAGACTTCACCAACTCAACAAGATTTTATTTATTTAGAATGAAATGTATGGTTACAAACTAAGTTACAGGGACTAGTTTAATACATAAGTTATGGCATTGGCTTAATCTATTCAAGCCTAAATTCATTTTCTAACTGAACAAAATCATCTAATAAAAAGCCTGTATTTCAACATTGAACACTCAACTCCATAGAGTAGGTTTTATTTTGGTAAAATAAACTAATCTTGCATCATTTCCTTCAGCATGGTGTACTTATTCCCATGTTATTGCTTCTACTTCTTCATAGGTTTATAGTCTTAGCTTCAGCCACTTTTTAGTTTAGGTCTAGTGAGAAATAGATACCTTCTGGTTGCAAGTATAAACAGCCAAGTAGTTGAAGTGATCTTCTCTTTTATCATCAAGAGCAAAGCTGAACTAAGTACAGTCTTCAAGATCTGCGCTTGCAATCCCTTGAAAAATCCTAGTATTCCTTCTTTTCTCCATATTGAATGGACAACGCTCGGAACTGTTCGGCAGACCTTTCGATGATTGTCTTTCGTTTCGTCGTCATGTGCTGCTTGGATCATCACCTTACACCTGTGTATGGAAAAATCTTGACTGTTTTAATATGCCAGTGTCGGGGTGTTTTGATGAGTAATTGCAGGATGAATTATTAGAATGAGTTGTTATTTTGAGTGATTCAAAATTGAGGTTGTCGTTTTAGCTCGTTTGGATGTGAATTTTTGTAGAGGAGTTGCAGCCAGTAGCTCGTTTGGATGTGTATATTTGTAAAGAAGTTGCAGAAATGAGTAATTTTAAAATGAAGAGTCATTTTGAGTGATTAAAAATGAGTAGTTTTTTTTAATGATGTGGCTTGTTGGGGATTTGTAATGCTCATTTGTAATAGTGAGTTAGTTTTTTTTAATGATGTGGCTTTTTGAGGATTTGTAATGCTCATTTGTAATAGTGAGTAGTTTTTTTTAATGGTGTGGCTGTTTGAGGATTTGTAATGCTCATTTGTAATAGCTCCTCTAAATACAAAAAAAAAAAAACAATAAGGCCAAGGGTATAGAGATAAGGGTTTTAGGAAAGAAAGTAAAATTATATACCTGATTGCAGGATAGGTCAAAACGGTGGCAATACTTTTTGAAACTGCACCTAGTACAAAAGCTGTAAAAGCAGAAAGGACTACTCGAGATGAACCTTGTTCTGTTTTGTTCTGTTTTTCTTTTAGGAGGTACTGCTTCAGCTGATCAAATACTGTGTACTGCATCAAATCCAAGTTGATTTGTCAAGTAGGGTAATTTCTCAAAAAAGAATGTTCAAAGAAGATAAATTGAGAGGAATTAGAATGTTGCAAGTTGAATGATTTTGGAGGGCCGAAAACTATTGTCGACAGGACGAGTACCTGAATGGCAGGGTTTGAAGTCAGTAGCAAAGAAATTCCAAGACCATCAAATGCATCACTCCAACTGCCCTCTGTCAGGGTCTTGAAAAGCCCTTTCGATTTTCCGAAGGCGCTTGTCTGCATTCTCGAGGAGGCTGTATCCAAGGGCTACACAAAAAAACCAAGAGATAGTTTTAGTAAAACAATTGAAATTCAGCATTTCATCAAGGTATGCTGTTCATATGAGACTTCACAAAGAGGCTTGAAACCATATATGACAATGACGTTTATCAAACTTTGAAGCTCGATATTGAAAGAAAACTTCTCTTTTAACAAGCAGGATGGATCAACCAAGAAGCGAATGGACAAAAAAGATTTTTTTGCTTTCTTTTATTTTTTTTCTTCATCCATTCCTTCTAATAAAAAGTACAATGAATTGAAAATTTATAACATACGAGTGAATAATGCTTGTTTTCTTTTACAAGGACTTGACCCTTATATCATATACTAGTGACCAAATTACCAACAATCACTTGTAAGTATTGGTTGATCATCTCTTATTTCACAATTGTAGAAAATAAAGTTAAAATCACCATATTTCATCTCACTCTTGAAGGTAGCTAAATGCATGATATGTCAATTTCAACATAATAAAGAGGTATAGATCTATGACTTTCTTCAACTTTTTTTGTGATTGTATCTCATATTAAAAATTTAAATATTAAAATAACATGTCTCACTATCCCAAACAAAAACTAGTATGTAAGAAGTTGACAACAGAAATATCCCAACCTGAGTTAAAATGGCATTGCAAGCTCCAGCAGCAGCAGCAAGTAAGAGGTTTGCTGTGGTTCCAATCGACTTAGCCCCAGTTTTTTCCAGATAAAGTTTTTTGAAGTAGCTATACCCATAGAAGTACAAAAACTGAGAAACAAAAGACTGTAGATTTTTGGTTCCCAGTCCTTGGTACAGGGAAAGAACTTGATTGGATTTTATCGCTTCCCATAACACATCTGAAAGATACCTACACAAGCCGAAACCAATTGAATCAAACGAGATGCAAAAACGAGAACTACATTCAACATTTTTGTGGCATTGAATTATTTCCTAGCAGAAAAGTGGCACGATTTTGAACCACGAGGTAATTGTAGTCAATGTTCTGTGTAGTGTTGTGTCAAAAGTGCTAATCTGAGCCTCTGAGGTACCAACTAACAAGTCTTGTGAATTGCTTTGTTCTTCCACAAGTACCATTTCATTTAACAATCTAAACGCCATGAATTCAAACAAACCATCTGCACCCATACTTCAATTAAATCACCTCATCCAACTCACAAGTTTTCTACAAGCGTACAAACTAGCAACAAAATACATAATAGGAGATTTTCCAGGTTCCTAAGGGCTTGAAATGGCCAGAAATGTTTACAATGCTAGAATTCCCGCTCAATTAATTTTTTAAACAGGGTAACCACACCCGTCCCTAGGCCAGGCACCAGAGAGAATTCTCGGTCAATGTCAATAGATCATTCAATAATTAAACCAAAGTACAAAATAAAATATGAGAAAATCATAACTTCTATGTAGGAGTCATGAGATCAAAACGAAAAAAGCTTTTTTTTTATACCATGAATATTCGGAATATGCTTACGCCTATAACATTTAGATGTCAAAGAAACTCATAAAATCAATTCTTAGGTAGCTGACCACATGCATCGAACTCTTAACCTTTTGGCTCCAATGACATCTTGATCACTAGGCCAACACACAAGGGTTAAGACTACAAAAATTTTCAACGATGAGCCAGAAAAGAGCTCCACTATATGTAACTAACATTCATCAGAAATTAACTCAATTTACTATAGAAATTCCATTAAATAAAACTGTCATAGAGTTTCTCGGGAAGAAGTATGAAGTGATGGATTTAATCTAAATTTTCTACAAATTTCTTTAGCATCTAAATGTTGTAGGATGTACAAAACACAAATATTAAAGATTAAAAAAAAATGATACCCCCAACCCAGATCACGATTTGAAAGCAAACAACGAAATCTACCAAAAACAACAAACGAACCCGTCAAAGAAAACAGGGGAAAAACACAAACCCAGATCAAGAAAATCAAAAACAAAAGATGGGCAACCTGTATTTCTGCTGGCCATGGGCTTGAACCTCGGCTTGGAACTTGGACTTGCAGGTATCGAGCGGGTACAACACGGTGGTGCTAACCAACGAACCGATCGCACCGGAAGTGGCTTCCGAAACCGATTCGAGATCAAAACTCATAGCTCTTTTCTCTTCGAATCAACACAAATTTCGAGCAAATTTCAAATGGGTTTCTCTGAATCGGTTAGGTACAGATTTATATGAAGCAAACAAAGGAAGAGGACGGTGAATTTCCGAATGGGAGAAATTGAGCGCGTGGTTCCAGTGAGGTCATTGGAAGATCAAGCGCCACCGATCGGCGTATTGGCCGTCGGATTAGGGTTGCGGCGGCAGGATCGACGGAGAGGATTGATCCATTTCTTTGTAGGCTCCATTTTGGTCTTTGTGTTTGGTTTGAATAAGAAATTCAGCTACCTGTTTTGGACACTACTAATTTTCTCTGCACATTCCACGTGTATTTTGTGTTTTTAGTCCTCAAAAAATATGGGCGGAAAATCAATTTATACTCTTCTTTTTGTGATAAATCAATTTACACTCTTGAAATTTGAGATGATATATTCTATAAAAAAAATTGAGATAATATGATATAAGTTTTTTTTAGTATATATATATGGGAATAGAGATAAATACCAATTTTTGGACTTAAACTTATAATCCTAAAGTTGAAATGAATTAATATTAATCAAGATAACTAACTGCATCATCAATCTATTTGGTATGATTTGATGTTAAACTCATTTACAACCAAACAATGAAGTTATTGTGTCATTAACTCATTCGGTATGATATAATATAAATTTGTATTAAAATTGTTATGGGTGTTCTTTTTAGAAAAAAAATTGTTATAGATTGAGTTGAGAGAATTTTTTTAACTAATTTACGTTTCTTAAAATTTTTATATGTATAAAATTAAGTTATAGGTTGAAAAAAAACTCACATAAAAAAATTAAATTAATTTAGAGAAATTGTAATAGATAGTCTATTCTAATAAAATGATTATAAATATAATCAAATTTAAAGATTTACATTCATAATCATAAATATAGTTTAATATGGTATTATTAATACTCATTGATATAATATTACTTATTATTAATACAAAATTTTGTATTATTAATACATTATTATGAATAATACAATATTATATGTTATTAATACACTATTTTGTATTATTAAGATTGTATTAATATCAATCTTAATAATACATAATAGTGTATTAATAACATATAATATTGTATTATTCATGATTATAATTTCTATGTAAAAAAGATTATATTTCTAATTATTTCATAAATTTGATCAATCTTATAAGTTTCTTATTAATTTATTGATAATAAGTTCGGATTAATTATGGTAATTTTAGATTAACCTACTAATCAATTTAATTTATGGAAACTTTATTTATTTGAATCAAACCAATTCAAATAAGTTGATAACTGAACTCAATCCATTAAATTGATGTGAGTTGATCGGTTCATAAGGTTGTTGAGTTTTTTAAAATTCTTAGGTGGCCAGATAGATGAGTAAGTGTGCTTTCCGTAATGGGTAAAGTAGCCCACATCTGAATTGGACTAAATGACAACAAGATGGTGACTTTTTAAACCATAATTGGTGCTTATGAGAGAATTGAAAGGTTGAATAATTTCTATCTTGAACTTATAGTTTATTTGATGATGCATAATCCTCTCAAACCTAGTGAAAAAAATCGGAAACCTGAGCGATATGGATTACCTAATCCAACGCGTAAGGGTTAGAGTGGGTCATAATCTTTTTTAGGTTTGGTTGAGTTAAAGAATGTATGTAAATAATCAACAATGTTGGAATGAAGCATGTTATGAAAACGGCAATCAACCATCATAAACACAAAGAATAAAGAAAACGGATAATGATAAACGTGAGAGAAGAAGAAGAAACAACACAGAAGTTTACGTAGTTCACTAACGTAGTGTTAGCTAGTCCGTAGGCATTGTATTGAGATAGACGAAAATTTACAGATACATAAATTATGTCATTATACGGCTAGACTTTAATTCGAGTTTATATAGGTACTCTCATTAAACCCAATTACAGATTAAACAGAATGCGGTGCTAAAAAATAGGATGCTCTGCGGGTGTAATTAGCAGATGTGGAATGCACTTGCGCAAATAGATGCGTTCGCGCAACAGAATGCTAATCGTACAAATGCGTTTTTCGCAACGGGGGCGTTGCCTCCGCACCCCCACTCGCTGACCAGACAGTGAGACCTCTACTCGCTGATCGGGCAGTGAGACCTACGACTGCTAATCGCAGGGCATTAATGCGTTCAAGACATAACACAAGAGAGCATGTACTAAAAAGATGTAATCGTGCAATTTTACGTCATTACTATTTTTTATTATAATTTACAATTTTATGGATTATGAACTAAGTCCAGAGATGGAAACTTTCAAAAAAAAAAAAAGTCTAGAGATGAAAAATTAAACACAATCCAATAATTCAACATTTCAATATTTTGTGCAGAGTTGGATTGAGCGATTACTCTAATACATAAGGTCATATATGTTGGTTGATTGACTAACTCAAAAAATTAAATTGGCAAAAGAAAAAAACTTCCAAACTCCTTTTATATATATATACATATATATATATATATATATAAGAATCGAAAAAAAATTTATTAATAAAATGAAAGTGTTTACACGGTTTTGAGCCAGGTTCTAGGTTATTTTTATACAATGAGATAACACGATAAACTACAATAATCTGCCTCTCGGGTAGTTGAATCAACAACTATGATTCCTAAAAGTAAAAACATGCATATTTGAGGGATTATCTAATCATCGACTACATATCCAAGAAGAATAACTTGCATATGGAGGAACCAGTAGATCAGGCATAGAGGGAAGGGGGAGATGATGATCATATATAGTCCGCGCTATGTGGAGGAGCATGTGGAGAATATCCAAGGATCATCTTGAAACTCGAAACTGGAATAGAAGTTGATACACTAAGGACTTTGAACTTTTAGAGAAGAGAGTGGGGCATCGCTACACTGAGGTCCATAGAGGATTTGTGATGACCAACACAAACCAATGATTACTGAGATCTCCAGAATATGAAACTGTAATTTAATCACCAATGAGGCATGGCATGTATGCTCTCATTGCGCAATGCTAAGAAGCCAAAGTTAATAGAACTAATTAATTTTAATGTTTTTCGTTTAAATAAAAGACAATTAAAACTGAATATTTGAAACTAAGTTAAAATATCATTTTGAACCATAGATTACAGGGTTGAAAGTTCTGCATGAGTATTCCATCTCATGTTAAGGAATGATAAATCTTTAGAAATTTCTATATTGTTATTGATATTGTCCACTTTCAATATAAGTTTTAGTGCCTTTATTTTTTATTTTACAAAAAAATGGCTTATGTTAATGGAGATTGTTGTTGTTCCTTATATACACATGATCAACCTCTTCTTTATTTAACTAATGTAAGAGTACATTTTGTTTGTATTCCCAACAGTTCTCTCCTCAAACAAAATACCGCATATGAGTCTCTCTCATTGAATAGTCACTTCCCGATCTACGCTTAACATACCATCTCAAACTGCGAATCTTTCCAAATTACACTTAGCCTATACAAAAACTGATCTACGAATTCATCCAAATTACGGTTGAACATACAAAAACTACTTTTCATTCGAGCATAACGTCGAAACACTCCTTATCAAAACGACTCAACAAACATATATACTATGAATAACTATGATATATATCCTTTGAAGCTCATATTCTTTGTTTAACACTAAAAAACTCTACATACATAGCTAATTCGGGAGCATACAATTTGTTAAAAAGCGACAATTATTTAGGATAATATTAATGAGATATTTGTCCTCTATTGAAGAGTTTTTTTTTTTTTTTTTTAAATTCATCAAAACATTTTTTCAGTTCAACAATTAAGATGGAATAGATTCGTAACATTTTGATCATGGTCATGAGCTATTTCACTTTTATTTATTTATTATTTACAAAAAAGATAGATATTTTAACCCAAAATAAAAAAAAATATTTCATAAAAGAAAAATAAATCAAGAGAACGAAAAATAGGAAGCTTTCTTTGCCTCTCCGCGTAAACAAACACTTCCCCCTTTCTTCTTCCCGACGCCGCCGTCGCATCGTTGCCGCTTCCGCCACCTGCACCGTCCAATCTCCGTCGCCGGTGCTGCTGACGCCTCCGCGTACGGCGGCGCTCCACAAGTTTCCACCTTCAAGTAGAATAATCTCAGGTCAGTTTATTCACTCTTTGGATTCCAGGTCGATTACATTCAATACCACGACACCATCCTTCAATCATCGATCGCTATCGTATTATTTCACTCATAACATCTTGTTCTTACTCTCCTAAACGTTGTTGCTTCGATTGTATTTTGCGTTTCTCTCGACACACGCAATTTCATAGGATTTGTGGTATTTTTGTGTCTATGTTGAGATGTTGAAGAATCTAGATTTTGATAGAGAGAGCTGGAATTTCTTAATTTCATGTTTATAGTGTCTTTGTCTGTTTCAATAAAATTTTCTGTCATTGAAAGTTGTTTTGGGATTTTGCTTGTGCAGTTTCTGAACTTTCAATGGCAAGAACGCCAGCTGGTAATGCACACCCAAGTAGCAAGACTGGGGTTCGTATAGTTATCGCCGGAGACCATGGTACTGGAAAGTCGAGCTTGATCGTTACTGCATCGGCAGACAATTTTCCAGTGAATGTTCCCCCGGTATTACCGCCGACGAAACTGCCCGAAGACATTTATCCTGATCGTGTTCCCACCAAAATCATCGATACTTCTTCACGGTAGTAGTTGCTGCATTTGTTTTATTTTCTCTTTTTTGTTCTATCTTGATGCTGAGAAAATGTACGAAAAGGATATATGCTAATGGAGCTATGAATACTGTCGTTGGAATTATGGACTTGAGATAAGTAGTTTCCAACTTTATTAATAGGTTAATTCTGCTACCTATGCCAAGAAATCTTCATACTAATATATATATATATATATATATATATATATAAATTTCATGTCCATTCTTGTGGAAATCAAATATAAAAGAGACATCAGGATATTGGCATTGTTTGTTTTACCTTCTTCTTTCTGCTTCTATATTTTAGCTTGGCTAATGCTTCTGCCATTCTATGGGAATTTCGATTGTGAAGAAACTGGAAAATTTTTAGAATTTCAGTGGTGATAAAAGGAGAGATCTGGGTATGAGTGCGATTTTACTTAATCCTAGTCGGAGCACCATTTTATAATTTCTTTAGCTTTATAGGTCAAATAGATCTCAGGAATTCCTGTTATACTGTTATAGACATAGTTAGTGCCTGTGTTCATAAGGTTTTCAAGGATGAATTTTGAAGTCTTTAAGGTTCATTTTGTTTGTTTGTTTCTCCCAGCACTGAAGATAGTGCAAAAGTTGCCGAAGAGCTTAAGCGGGCTGATGCAGTAGTGCTAACTTATGCTTGTGATCAGCCTCAAACCCTTGACCGGTTGAGTACTTTTTGGCTTCCTAATCTACGTCAATTGGAGGTTTGTTAACTTTTGTACCCTTTTTGAACGATGGTAGATAGAAAGTGACTTAATAATAGCCATCCCTGCGGTTGGTAACTATCAAGTTTATATAGACAAGTCTCATTAATTTGAAAACCTAAGCATCATTCCCTTTATCAGCTCTGTATTTTGTAAGTTACTTGGATCATTTTATTGATGTTGATTGTAGTGGTTTAAACGAGCAGGTGAGGGTTCCAGTTATAGTGGTGGGCTGTAAGCTGGATTTAAGAGATGAGAATCAGCAGGTGAGCTTGGAACAGGTTATG
This sequence comes from Sicyos edulis, assembly GCA_036507275.1. NCBI lineage: Eukaryota > Viridiplantae > Streptophyta > Magnoliopsida > Cucurbitales > Cucurbitaceae > Sicyos > Sicyos edulis. The sequence continues at coordinate 2,983,889 of CM071856.1, forward strand.
TCCCCAATAATGCAACAGTTTCGAGAAATTGAGACGTGCATCGAGTGTTCAGCATTTAAACATATTCAGGTATATCTGTTGCTCCATTTAGACAGGTATATCATGTTGACTATTATGTGCTGTAATTTGTTTTCTTTTTCCCATTTGGATAAAGTTTGCAAATAGCAATTGCTCCCCACTTCATTTATCCGTCCTTGTTGATTCACTTCTGGGTAGTATTTTCATGCGTATATGGAAATATAACCATCACGCGTATATGTAATTATTGCCCTCTATACCTCTTAGATGTAACTTTTCACTTCCCACATTTTTGTGTAGTTCATTTTTAAAGCAACAGAATCTCATGTCTTCAAAATTGTATTACTCCAATTGCAGATTCATGAGGTGTTCTACTACGCTCAAAAAGCTGTACTTCACCCAACGGGCCCACTTTTTGATCAAGAAACTCAAACTCTAAAGCCTAGATGTGTCCGGGCATTGAAACGGATATTTATTTTTTGTGATCATGATAAAGACGGTGCTCTGAGTGATGCTGAGCTGAATGATTTTCAGGTCTTCTTTTCCATAGTCTACAATTTTTTTTTTTGGCACACAACTCATAAAGTATTTATTTATATATTGGTTATAGTGTAGTTTCTTATTTTTTGAAACATGGTTATAGTGTAGTTTCTTATTTTTTGAAACATGGTTATAGTGTAGTTTCATATTCATAATGAAATTGTTTCTTATCCAAAAAAATATATATTGGATTCCAAAAAAATATATATTGGATTTAGTGCTGACATTTTATAACATTTCTGCCTAAATTGACTGACTTCTGACATTGCCTCTTTCTCATAACTGTTGCCTAAATTGTGTTGAATTATGTTAAACCACCAATCAATCCAAAAGCCTTAGCTAATGGATTGGGGTAAATTTAATTATATCAACCAACATAACCCTCTCACTTGTGGGCTTTGAAATTTGAGAAATGCCCGACAAGTGGAATTTAGTTTTAATTGGGGAGGATCAGGAAACGACTTGGCAGGGATTCGAACTCATGACCTCCTGCTCTGATACCATGTTAAATTATGTTAAACCACCAATCAATCCAAAAGTCTAAGCTAATGGATTGGGGTAAATTTAATTATATCAACCAACAAATTGTAAAATGACTGAATTGACTCATATGAAGCTCATATTATTAATATTGTTTTTGTTAAATCTTGTAATCAGGTCAAATGTTTCAATGCTCCTTTACAACCTTCTGAGATTGTCGGGGTTAAGAGGGTTGTGCAAGAAAAACTACCTGAAGGAGTGAATGATCGTGGGCTCACGTTGACAGGATTCCTCTTTCTTCATGCTTTATTTATAGAGAAGGGGCGTCTGGAGACAACATGGACTGTACTGAGGAAGTTTGGTTATGATAATGATATCAAACTTGCAAATGAACTTATTATCCCAGCTCTTGGAAAGAGAGCTCCAGATCAGGTAATGTAAAATGATAAGGTGGTTTTCTCAACTTCTGTGGACGCACCATACTGCCAAGTGCCAAAGGCTTTCAAAACCATGCTTATCTTAATATACGTTGAATTTCTATGGTTTTTACAATTTTGTATTTAGTTATCCTTCCTAGATTTTTTCTGGAAACAGTTATTTCTTTCACATTCATGGAGTAGGCTCTAAATTAAGAATGTATTTGCGGGAATTTTTCTTTAATGGAAACGATCAACTTTTCTTGGATGGATCATTTACTTTTTTTTTCCTGAAGTTTTCCATAGTATTCTAATCCTAGTTTAAGTTTCTTTTTTTGACGGCTGTTCTTTTTGTAGAGTGTGGAGCTGACAAATGAAGCGATCGAGTTTTTAAGGGGAATATTTGAACTCTATGACGGTGACGGTGTATGTCTTAGTTTATAATTTCCTGAATTATAAATTATTAGTTTATTTGTTGATTTCTCAACGATGGTTTGTGTTTCTAAGTGTTTGATTACTTGTATCTGGTATCTAGCTTATGGATTTGCTTTAATAGCCAAGTAGTTGTTACGAACTACCTGAAACTATTAATCACCTCCATATCTTTTCTTTACCCTCCAGGATGGTGCCTTAAGACCTCGCGATCTTGAAGAACTATTTTCTACAGCACCCGAGAGGTATTAATTATAATAATTTTTTTAAATGACTTCACTGCATTTGGCAGTTTCCTTCATATGTCATTTACTCATTTTGGGGAATCATGGTTTTAAACTTTTCATGGTTCAAAGTTTTCTAAGCTAAGAATTTCATCCTTTTTGCATTGAACGAGAAAACAAGCTTTCATTTATTTTTCTCTCATTCATTTGTTTTTGTGTAATATGTTTCAAAAGTATAAATGTTAACCAAAGGATTAGGGTAACTTTACCCGAAGAGAAGCAGAATATTCTCCCAGATTTCTTTAGAGTTTCTAGGATTTTATTGAAGCTGCTGCTGATGTAGCATTGTAGCCAAATCAACCATACAATAGCCCTTGAGACCTTTTTCAGAAGTACTTTATCCTTTCCTTTGAGTGACCAACCCATGATAACTTCCGGTAAGAGGACCAGAACATTCCTAGGCAAGAATGAAAATTTGACACAGATGAGAGACCCAGGGGCATCAAGAATCATCGTTCTACCTTTTTTGGTAAACCAAGTAAACTATTCTGCCCATAAATGCTAGCAATAATGTTTGTCCATGAGTTGCCCACCTCATGGGCAAATGTTCAAATCCATTTGGTTCTCATGAGATTTCTTATGTGTGTGTGTGTTAAATAAAAATGTGAATTGACCTTTTAGAATCTTATGGTGTGTTTGGAGCACCGGTTTGGTTATGATAGACGAAAAGATTATAATAAACGGTGAGTTATTATAAATGGTGTTTGAGGGGCAAGTTATTATAACAAAGATTATGATAAATGGTGTTGGAGGGACTAGTTATGTAACAAAAAGTAATATATGTAAGGTTTAGATAAACGGACACGGAAATTTAGGTAACCACCGTTTATAATAAACGGTGGGGCAAACATCGGTTGGGTTATTATAACCAACATGGCCGTTTACATAACGGGGGCCCAAACACACCCTTAGTCTTTCCAAGGAGTGTACCGTTTGGTCCACCTCTAAACTCTCGTCACTGAGCCCTGGTTCTGCAATCTTTTGATTGAATCCTAGCAAGACAGGAGTTAGGAATGTTGCTAAGATAGTAAGAGTATATTCTAGGATTGGTTATAAATGTAGGGTATGGGATCAATGGGAAGACAAATATTTAGTTGGCCAAGACCCTCTGATCTCAAGAAAGAGAGAGTCCAAGTATCTTGAATTATGGGAGGTCTTAGCATAATTCAAAAATTTGTTGCCACTACAGTAACTTCTTTTCTTCATGTTTTCATGCTTTCCTTGCGACAAATCAATACCCTAAATCTCATGCGATGTTTCAAATATTTTAATGGCATTGTGACAGAATATTGCCTTTTTTGCCTAGTCTTCTATGTATTTGTACAGTCTTGATTCCTTTGTGAATGATGGGTCGTATTTAAATTGTGGGTGCTGGGATCTTATGACTATCCTTGAAAAAAAATTGAGATCTTTTCCAATATTTATTAGTTGACTATTTTGTCATCCATTTTTTTTCAATTTTGGTTTTTTTTTGCATGCTAATGAGCTTCCATGATTTCTCCGGACATGCAACATTCACTTTGAAACTCCAGTCCTTGGAACAAAGCTCCATACAAAGATTCTGCGGAAACCAATGCAATGGGAGGATTGTCGATTGATGACTTTTTATCACTGGTATGTTTGTAACCCGAGTTTTTCTACCAGTTTCCCTAATGACCTGATACATTATTTAAGGTGCATGTATACTCTTCTCATTTAACCCCTCCCCCTCTCCAGCATTCAGCTTGAGACAGATAGATTTTTCTTCTACAAGAAATGTATTATAGTTGTCAATTCCTCTTGAATTTCTGCAGTGGTCTCTCATGACACTCCTAGATCCAGTTTACACTATAGAGAACCTGATATACATTGGTTACTCTGGCGATCCGGCATCTTCTGTTCGTGTCACTAGGAAACGACGACTGGACCGCAAGAAGCAACAGTTAGATCGAAATGTTCTTCAGTGCTTTGTGTTTGGGCCTAAGAAGGCTGGAAAATCTGCTTTATTGGATGCATTTCTTGCAAGGTTTTATCTAGTTGTTTGAAGCATTAATTTTATCGTACTTCTCATAGAGCATGTCACGTTTTAAAAGAATTTGATGCACAGGCCGTTTTCTGAGACTTGCGCTCCTACCACTGAAGAACGCTATGCAGTAAATGTTGTTGAACAACCGGGAGTAAGTGCCGATGTGCCCTTATTTTGATAAATTCATAAAACATGGATTCAGATTTTAATTTTTAAGGTTTTTTTAAATATATCATATGTTCCACAAATTGTAAAACTGGAAGCAGTTAAACGTGAAGGAGAGAGTTCATGATGATTTTTTGGATGGTACATGTTCAAGTTGGCAAAGTATGGTGTAGTTACCGAATTATATTCTTGTGTTTAGATACTCTAAACACATTGGTTACTCCTGCTAGTCAGATGTATTACTTTTTCACCTTTATCAAGGATGCAGAAGTGTTTTTTATATTTATTTTTTATTGACCGCTGGAGTTATTGCATTTTCTTAAATTTTGATTAAAAGGGCATTGGGGTCCTTAAGGTGACGAGTTTAATCCATGGTGGCCACCTATTAGGAATTAATTTCCTACGAGTTTTCTTGACATCCAAATGTTGTAGGGTCAGGCGGTATGTTCCGTGACATTAGTCGTGGTGCGCGCAAGCTGACCTGGACAGTCACGGATATAAAAACACAAAATAATAATAGTTTTTGTTGTTAAGAAGATATGATGTTTTCTGTTATCTGATAGCTTTTATGTCTATGAATTTCTTTGTGGTTTGAAGGGAACAAAAAAAACCCTTATTTTGAGGGAGATACCTAAAGATGGAGTGAAAAAACTGCTGTCTGGCAAAGAGTCTTTAGCTGCTTGTGACATTGCACTATTTGTGCATGACAGGTAACTTTTTTCTACTGTATAAGCTTGCCTACTGTCTTCTATTTTGGTTACCACTCTTATTTTTTGTTGATTATAATTTCATTGATTTATGAAAAATTCAAATGAGATACTTACCCAACCTCTTAAGGGGTGATTTCAAAAAGCTACTACAGTTGGTGTAAATCAAAAGAGAATGATAATTAGTAATTACAAAAGAATTTGGAAAGAGTACACGAGTAAGAGCTATTTAATAAACTCCTAAGAGTTCAAAAAATCTAAAAATAACTTTCCAGTTCCTCCAACCAAATTATTTAAAGAACGGCCATAACCTCTGATGTTCTAGATTTGTACGTCATTATAAGTTTTTTTTTTTTTTGAAACAAGGGTAACCACGCCCGTCCCTAAGTACGTCATTATAAGTGGGCATACTAGTTTGTATAAACCATTAATCTAAGAATGGTATGCCCCGAGGCTTCAGTAAAAATAAATTCGAAGTATCTTTTTTCCCTTTCTTTTTTCTTCTTGTTAGCAATTGGTTCTCTAGTTGTATGGGATGGGATAATTATTATTTTGGAGTGCGGATGTGGTGAAACTCAACTGGTTTTCGAATTAAACATACCTTGATATTTTTATTATGAATTTTCTTTGATCTATTATTATAAGCAATTCTCTACATATTTATTTTTGCCAAAATGCTTCTATATTCCAATGGTAAAGCACCAACTTTGTTTTCTTTTCCAGCTCGGATGAATCCTCGTGGAAGAAAGCAACTGATTTACTGGTTGAAGTTGCAAGTCATGGTGAGGATACTGGCTATGAGGTGCCTTGTTTAATTGTTGCTGCTAAAGATGATCTCGGTTCATTTCCCTTGGCCATCCAAGATTCTACGAGGGTAAATTCTTTACTCTATGTACCTTACTTATTCAATTGGTTCACACAGGACACTATTGCCGTTTAGATATCTCCATTGAATTCCTATACTTTTTTTATATCTATGACTGTTCGGGCCAGCTTGCGCGCACCTCGACTATAATGTCACACGAAATTCCGCCTGACCCTATATTTGGATGTCAAGGAAACCCGTAAGAAATTAATTCCTAGGTTGGTGGTCACCATGGTTTGAATCCATCACCTTATGCACCTCAAGGCCATCTTTGACCAATTGAGCCACTCCATGATGGTTTATTGAATTTCTATACTAACAATAATAATAATAAATAAAATAATAAATAGAACTCCAATAATACTAATGATTACTGGTTTACCATAAACTTCTCTCTGTGAAGATTACTGTTTTGATGAGTAAAATTAATGTTTTGTTAATGTTACGATTGTTTAATGCTCATTCTCTCTATCTCTCCTATAGAAGAATCGAATATTTATCAAATAAATCCTATTAGATTCAGTTCAAATTCCGTATTTGAACAAAAAAATGTTCTTGAGCTAGTTGCATGATTATATAATTTCGTTCATTTGAATGAAAGTTACAAATAAAAAAATGAACGGTACAATTTTGAATGTCCTTAGCAAGTATGAGTCTTACAGTTTTTCTTTGTAATTCATATTTTTGTTGGGTCTCAATGCAATTTGGTAGGTGAGCCAAGATATGGGTATAGAAGCTCCTATACCTATCAGCACAAAACTGGGTGATTTCAATAATGTATTCCGAAGAATCGCATCTGCTGCAGACCATCCTCATTTAAGCATCCCCGAAACTGAGGCTGGCAGAAGTCGCAAGCAGTATCACAAGCTCATAAACCGCTCTCTTATGCTCGTTTCAGGTATGCTGATCTCTGTAGTTTTGCCCTTCACTATTCATTCAACATGCAAAGCCTATTCGACAATGACATTATTTATTATTAGCTTGCACTGCTATGTATGATACTTTTGTTTTAATTTTCTGTTGCCCCCTTATAGCCCCCTCTTTTTTGACTTGTTGAAGTTTAATATCTACCGTAAGGTACATTTTTTAGCTTAGTCGTAGGTATTGCATGAATGGTTAATACTTGATCATGTCTTGAGGCATTTGATATTTGTGTTTGGGCCAGTAGTATACAACATTTTGTGTAGGTGCATCCGAGAATCTTGATAGTTGATACATCTCTTGAAGCTTTGGGTTTGCTGCTCAATTTGGGATTAATTTTTAGGGTTAGCTTGGTGTTTTATCTAGCGGGAAACGAAGACTTTTGTCCTATGTTGGAGGAAGTTTTTTATTTAATTACCATTTTGTGAGGCCTTGGGATTGAGAGGAATAGCATGTACTTTTTTTGAGTAGTTGAGAAATCTGGGAGAGAGGTTTATTCTCTTGGTAGGTTTAACACATCTTTGGGTGTTTTCGCTAATAAGTTTGGTAACTATCTTGGGTTGACTTAATGGTCAAAAGTTCCCTATGAAACCAAAAGATTGTAGGTCTATTGTGACCACCTAGTTAGGAATCAATTTCCTACCAGTTTTCTTGATATCCAAATATTGCAGGGTCACGAGTATAAAAAAGAATGAAAAATATTTAGGTCATGTCCGAGCATGACCCACATATTAATGTCTACCTATATGGCCCAGGTCACATTCTATTTTTTTCTTTCTTTCTTTATTTTTGGGTTTAAAATAAAATAGAATGTGATCGATACTGGGCCACATAAGTGGACATTCCTAGAAAAAATTGTTCTTTTGGATTTGAGCTCTTTGGCTTGACTCATCATTTTTGTGTGGTCTTTTGTATGTTCCACTTTCCATCAAAAAGAAAATGCATGTCTATCAACTTCATTTGATGGCCTGCCCTAACCCTAACCCTAAAAACTTTTGACTGATTGTGTAATATACTTGGCACAGTTGGAGCTGCTGCGACGATCGTCGGACTGGCTGCTTATCGTGTCTATCTGGCAAGGCAGAGTTCTACCAGCTAAATGATGAAGGGTAATGCATCATTTTTCTTTAGTTATGGTTGGTACCCTAAATCTTCATCTGTTCAATGCTCAGCCTTTTTGTCATATTTCTGATTCTATTGAGTTTTCTGAGTTGGCTTTTTTGATATATTATAGATGAAAAATTGCAATTTTCAATCAAAAGGGCACCTTGTAGTCTTTTAGCTCTCTGGTTTTTGTGTATAATAATTTGAAGTTTACAGAAATTTTCAAACCCTATTCTGTTATAGGGGTTTTCCTCTTTTAATGCTTAGGGTTTATGGTTGTACAATCAGACCATTATTCAAAGGAAAAGAAAATTTTTTGCTATAAAAATATTATGTGCGAAAATTATTTTCTTTCTTCAACTTTATCTTCATTTTTTCTTGAACAATGTTCATTGATCTCTATAGGTAGAAAGATCATTGGATGCTTAATTTTGGTTAAAGAATTACAAGTTTAATACAAATATTTTTCAACCTTTTCTTTTCTTTTCTTTTTCTAATAGGCCCCTTTCAATTTTGTGTTAGGTCTTTGTAAAATTGTCGAATAGTTTGATGACTTATAAGACAAATTGAAAGTCCATACTCATTGGACATAAATCTAGAGACTTATTATAAACTTTTTAAATTACAGAAATTTGTTAGATACAAAATTTTTATTAGACATTTGAACGAAATTCGATGTTCAATCATTAATTGGGGAGGGCCCCTCGACAGGATTTATAAATAGCTATTGAAAAATATTTGGAAAAAAAAAATTATTGTATGGTTTTCGCAAAACAATTAATATAAATAAAATTTATAGCAGTGAATATTATTCTAAGTATTAGGTTGACACCACTTAATACTCAGATTGATATTTACCTTTGTTAATCTCCAACTCAAACACTTTGAAGAATGATAAGCTACTGTTAAAATTAAAATCGGATTCTTTCGTGCTATAATAGTGATACCTTTCGAGTTTGGATGAACGAGAAGAGGAAGGGAGAAAGAGAGTCGCCTTGATGCAAATGTCTGAATGCTCAAATTCTACTCCTTGAGATGGAATAATTGATCGAGTTTGTATAACTCCAAATCCGTGTTATTCAATAAATGTGAATCAATACTTCCACTCTGTAAAAGAGTGAAAAGTTACTATTTAGGCTGATAGTATAATATTTAATAAGTTAAATGTATTTTTAACCTTCTAGAATTTGTTTTTTTAATTTAATAATGTGATTAATAAAAAAATTACGCCACAAATCCATTAGTTTTATAGTTGTCTCTATTTCAGAAAAATAATTCATGTAGAAAAATATTAAATGAATTAGTTTATTAAAACTTCAAATTTATTTGTTCACTAAAAAACATACAAAATCAATAAATTTTATATTGGTAAATCCCACCTTATGCACATGAATATTTTTTTTTTAATGTTATAAGCATATACAATATAGATTTAATATGAAAAATAAAACATAAACTTATGGTCAAGTTAATAAAATACATTGATAAGTTTGTCAGCAAAACAAATATGGGTTTCTAAGATCTTCTCAAGATTTAATAAAGGTTTTAAAGAATTGAAACATATTGGCAGTTAGGGGTGATTTCGGTTCGGTTTTTGTCGGTTTTGTACCAAACCGACAACCGAACCAATATCTTCGGTTTTCAAAAAATAGATCCGATCCAATGTCCAATAAAGTATAGAACCATTGATTCGGTTTTTCAATGTCCAAAAATGGATCCGATCCGATCCAATGTCCAATTTTTTTTAATATATCAAAAATAATATTTCTCATATAAAAACAACATTCTCGTAAACAACTATTTTTTTAAAGGTTAGAAGTATTTTTAACTTATTTAAAATTATTTAAGGATATTTTTTACTTGAAACAGGAGTGAATTAAAGAAATATTAATGGAAAGAAGATTACCCTATATGAATTATTGACTATATATATATATCGGTTTGGATCGGTTTTTTAAAATGAAAACCGGAACCGATCCAATATTTTCGGTTTTTTCAAATTACAAACCGATATGTCCAATTTTGAGGTAAAAAACCGATCCAATCCATTGGTTCGGTTCGGTTCGGTTCGGTTTTTCGGTTTTTCGGTTTTTTGTTGCACCCCTATTGGCAGTGAAATAAAATACAAAAAGATACTCATAACCGATACCCCACAAACACTAAAACTATGTTTATTTTTTCTTCCGTTATTCTATTTGGCAATGTCCATCTCAAGAAGGAAGTTCTTATTTTTTTGAATTTAACTAAAATTAGTGTAAGAAATTAGAACACATGACATTTTGAGTTAAAGGAGTACATCCAAGAACTATTTTCTTTCCCACTCTTGTATATTGATTATTATTTTAAAATTGCAGCTTGTCAGAGAGAAAAAAAAAAAACAATTCCCAAATAAAGCATGTTATAGAATCAGCATAAAGAGAACAAAAAAAAAATCATCTAGTATCTAACAATAATTATGGAGTCATGAGATTTTCCAGTTCATCAAAAACATTTTCCATTGAATCTCTACATTCCCATCCTCTTCCTAGTTGGAACCTTTTACTTTCTGAGTTTGGTCTAAAATGAAAGATTCTAAATTTTCACATAACTCCAGAGATTCAACACCAACCAGCCATAAAATTTAAGATAGATTTTCTTGGAATGTTTAAGTGGCACTGCAAGTATAGCCTGCAATTTGAGGTAAGCATTTAGTTTGAGTTTTGTTACCAGGTCGACGATCGATCTGGTTCTCCCCGAGACCTTCCTTTCGAAGCTGCAAACAGTGAGTCCTGAAAACATCTGCAGTGACATGAAGTCTGAAGTCCAAATTGAACAGAAATTCTATCTCCATTCTGTTCATTTCTTTTGTGCTCACTCCTCCTACTTGGGCATAGAAAGAATTGTTGTAGCACCTGCATACCTTAACACATTCAGTTGTTTACATGAAAAATATTGTTAAAACATCTCAGAACTTGGGAGGAAATTTCAAGCATGCCAAAACATGACAGATAATATGCACGATATCGGTTTAGCAGAATCAAATGCTTGACTCTCTGGTTAGAGCTGCGTGTTGATATCTTACAAACAACATTTGAGTTATTTTTGTATTTAAACATTTATGAGTCGGTTTAGTGGTCAAAGAGGGTCATCAGAATACAAGAGGGTTGTGAGTTCAACTCATGATGGCTGCCTATCTAAAACATAATTTCCAACGAATTTCTTTGACATCGAAATATTGCACAGTCAGGTGGTATGACCGTGAGAACAGTCAAGGTGCATGCAAGCTGCGAACATTTACAGATATATACAGAAAAAAAGGAGTTATTTTTGTATTTCATGCCTTATCTTTTAAATTTTCAAACTTATCTCTTATGCAGGGAATATTTTCTATCTGCACCGGATGAGGGTGGGGCATTTTATGAAGTTTTTGATTTGTGTACAATTTTTTTGTCTACTTGATAGGAATGTCAAATCCTATTAAAAGCGGGATAATAATTAAGAGAGGATGGAGAGAGCATATTGAAAGGTGATTAGGATTTAAGCAATCTCAAGATAGAAAGGATCCAAAAATACGTTTTTTTTTATAAGAAACAATTTCATCGATAATATGAAATTGCATAGGAGCTGGGGTTACCGGCTTACAAAAGTGTGCATTTAAATTACAAAAGAGAGTTCCAAGTATTCAAAAGGATGTCAAAGCTGTAATCATGGAAGAGATGATTAGTTTTACACCAAGACAATATATAATTTATTGTCTTGATTAATCTTACTTATCTTTTTACATCAATATATAATTTATTCATATCACTATTCCATTAAATTGAAGAGGGTATTTTCACTTCAATTTTAATTAGATAATTTAACATCACCAGTTCTTCGTCGATAAGTCTTAACATTATGACAATACATGAAGAAAATTCAGAAACTTATATTCGAGTATGGAAAATTTGAAAAATGGCACAAACATTAGGGACTAAGTCATATTTATCCCATTTTCACCAACAAAAATGCAACCTATTTATAAAAAACTTGAACTTATGGATTCCACTAAATCTCAAGTCAATGCATGAATTGGTAAGCTAACTGAAAGAAAGCTATGGCATGAATTGAAAAAACTAAACTGCAGAATATTGACAGAGCTCAAAGATCTTGTCATCTCAAGTGAATTACAGAGCTAACTAAGTGACATTAGAAACTTACCCGGCGTCGTTAAACTTCGATGCCAGCATGATGCTGGTGATCAGAAGGCGATGGATGTTCAAAGAAGTTAGGTAAGCATCCATCTTCTGAAGATATCTTTCAATGTATATGTAGGCAACAACTAAGCAAGGAGTACCACAACATGTGTACTTCGAGATACGATCGATATATCGTCCAATGCTCATGGAGGGAGCTTGGGAGCCATGGAAAACCGTAATAATGTCTTTCGTTTTGAGCCTTTTCAATAATTTTTCATTTTTCTGAATCGACTTCTCAAAAATAGTGGAAAGAATCGACAACACTCGAGGAGAGCTTGGTATAAGTTTCCCAGATTCACCCAGTCCAAGAAGTGAATCTGTTTCTACTTGAAAATCAATGCCACTGTCTGCCATTTCTCTCATGTTTACCAAGAACTGCATAACACAAAATAAAACACTTATTAACTCTAATTCATACATAATCCTTAATGAATGGTAAAGAAGCAATCTAATAAGGTGGGCCCTTCCTAATCTGATATTAAAATGCACATTATTGCAAGGTGTATAAAGTGTTTTTTCCTTCAGATTCAGGAGCCATGTTTTGCCTATATGAATAATAGAGATAAGAAAGATAATGACAAAGGATAAGAATGGTTTTTTAGCCATGAGGAAGAGTGTTTTGCGAGGAAACGAACAAGAAGTCTTGGTACCACTAATTGATTCCCATCACCAATAACTTAAAGGAGAAGAAAAAAAATTGAAAGGTTTCTTTAAAAATATAAGGGAAAAAGGTTTAACTGGGGTTCTGAGTTTAGACAGGTTCATGTTATTATTTTGTAACAATAACAGATTAAACAACTCCTGTTTTTGGGTTATTGAACTCTGAAGTAATAGCTTATGAACTATTTATTCATTTCATCAGAAATTGTCTAAAACTGATATGGAAAAAGAATCTAATCTTACCCAGTGTTATTTGATCGAAATCTGAGTTATGGAAGCGATTGATCTTCTACTTTGAAGAACGAAAATGGGGTGATCTTAAAGGAAAACAGAGGAAAACTGCATATGAAAGTGGCTCACAGGCTCCAAGGGAGGCAATTTTGGGCAAATATAGGAAAGAAATGAGGACATAAAATGCCTGAAATGCATCAGAAAAAAGGAGCTTACAATTTAGAGATTCTTCAACAACCTTCTTAATGTTCATTGCTTGAGCATTCTTGACTTGTACAAGCAGAAAAGCTAGGCAGTTCCACATGAGCAGAGAAAGAAAAAGTTTGTTTCAGAACCTACTTATTCATAACTTTGCCCTGTAGACAGCAATTTCTCATGATTTTGGCTTGGCTTATTCCTTGGGAATATTAAAGAGGAATATGGATAAAGTAGCTTTAATCTGTTTTTTATTCTTTCCTTTCAGGATGAGTCATGAAGGACAAATATTTAATGACATTTGGGTCCATTTAGGCACAATTATTCAAGGATTTCAAATCACAATGGAAAAGTCTTAAGCGTTTGGTACACTCTTCTAACAAACCTCATTGAAACAAAAAAAAAAGCATAAAATAGACACTGAGGTATATCCAACACAAGCAGAGAAACAAAAACAGAACATAGAGATTCCATTCCTCCATTAGAATGTTACAGTGAAAAGCACAGTTCAATGATCAATCAATGTGAATTTTAAATAATGGGCAGAGGGTGTACACAAGGGCGGCCTCATGGCTAGAGACTTAGGGTGTGTTTGAAGCACCAATTTGGTTACGATAGACGAAAGGTTATAATAAACGGTGGGTTATGATAAACGGTGAGTTATTATAATTGGTGTTTAAAGGACAAGTTATTATAACAGAGATTATGATAAACGGTGTTTGAGGAGCCGGTTATGTAACACAAAGTAATATATGTAAGGTTTAGATAAACGGGCATGTAGGTTTAGGTAACCATCATTTATAATAAATGGTGGGGCAAATATCGGTTGGGTCATTATAACCACCCCGGCCGTTTACACAAATGGGGGCCCAAACACACCCTTAGGGTCTTCAAGGTGGGGTCCTAGGTTTGAAATCGTTTGTTGTCTCCCAAGTCTGGGCCTTAAGATGAGTGTGGTTGCCCAAATATATGTATCGTGGGGCAAAACTCCAATTCCCGATTATAAGAAAATAGTAGGCAGAGGGTGAACAGTTAATAACAACAACAATGACTTGTTTGGCTGGCCAAAACTTCCAAGAAAATCACATAAAGCTACAAAGTTCCCTTTTCCTAAGTAGTAATTTACAGGATCATTACCATCTCTCACCTTTTGGAGGACCCCAAAATTGAAACCAAAATGTGGGGAAAATCATTATGCAATCGAAAGTGAGTTGCAAAAGTTCAAATTCAAAAGACAATAACCATCAATAAGGATCATCACATAACTTCATTATGTAAACATACTAATCACAATAAAAAAAAAAACCCATCTGGATTTTGAAGTTGGGAACAGAGAACTTGCTTACAAATTGTTGGATTCCGAGCTTTCTGATCGATCTTGACGGTTTTGCCTTGAAGGGCTTTGGGCCAAAAAAATGGAGAATCCTGTTTTTGGTTTTAATGGAAATGAAAAGAAGGGGATTAAAGGTTCCATGGAAATGGGTAAGTGAGGTTGATTGTAAAAGTGGTGTTTGCCCAAAAAATTGAAAGTTTTTCACATGAAAATGAATCGAGTGGAAGGGAAAGGTTGTGGGGTTTGAAGGGTTTCTTTGGGGTTTGGAGTGTAGCACAAGAAATGGGGTTTGAGGAAAAGCAACACACATTATCAAATCAGATTTTGGTCGGCCTATTTTGGGTTTTGTCTGATTTGATTTGATGATTCTGTAGAAAGTGGATTTGGTATGAAAACACAAAAATGTTTTTCCGCATAGCCTAATATTTGGGGAGATTCTCATCCAGACTTCATCTCTTGGGGTATGTTTGTTTTTTAGTCATCAGGAGTAGATCACTTTTCAAAAATTCCTCGTTTATTTTTTTTGTAGTAAACAAGCATTGTTAACTACTCTTCAACCCTTCTATCAGATCTCACATTAAATTTTATTAAATTTCACATCAAATTTATCATTTAATCATTATTAACTACAATATTCAAACAAGTAATTGACTACTCCACTACTTTTTTTGAAACAAGGGTAACTACGCCCGTCTCTAGGCTAGGCACCAGAGATATTGAAGGAATAATGTCACATGTGAGTCTCGAGTTGACTACTCCATTACTATTAACCTCAATCTTCAAATGAGTAGTTAACAATTCCAAATTACTATTAACCACTTCATTCTCTTTCACTCCACTCTTTTCTACCAAAAACAAACACACCCTTGAATATGAGGGAGCAACCAAGTAAATGTGTTACGACATGTAAAGTGTTTAGTAAGAAGATCGACAATTCCATTGCAATCTCGAGCACAAAAGGAAAAGGAAAAGGAAAATTTCCTAATTAAGGAGACCAAATCCTTAATATCACCAGCAACATTGTTGAGTTCAATCATATCTTGAGAAATATTATTAAAAGTATGTTTGGGAGAAGGGAAATGGTAGTGATTATGGGGGAATGAGAATGAAGGGGAGAATAGGAAAGTGAATGATTATGGGGGAATGAGAATGAAGGGGGAGAATAAGTGATAACTCTAAATTAGAGAGTTATTTAGTCCTCTTTAGGGTGTATTTATTGAAGAAATCATGCATTATTATCACACTTTAATGCATAGAACAACCTTCAGATAGAGAATTATCCTGGAAATACAATGCATGTAGGATAAGAGACAAGAATTAGAAAGTTAGAATAATTTAAAGTTTCTATGCTGAAAAGAGAATGTTGGAAGCATTTTCTATAGCATTTCAAGATTCCTTGTTCTTGCTAAGTTGTTTTTATCATTTCAGGATCTGAAAATGCAGAAAGCTGTGGACTCATGTCTTAATTAGAGAAGTTGAATTGAAGAAAAGAAGAGCCATTCGAAAGCACGCTAGTGTCTGCAGCATTCGCCCAACCAGAAATAACAGTTTTTTGCAAAAAGCAGAGTTCCTGCGCAGATGTCAGATGGAGCAGAGGTTGCAGACTCTTTTGTCCCCTCAGACACGTGTCAAAAGGGCATATTTTGATGGGGAAACATACACTTTTCATCATTTAATCTTAGCCATTGATTATATTTGACCTAGACCTTTAAATGGGTGATGAAAAACATGAAACCCTAGTATCTTTGGAGCCTCCTTAGAGTCTCATTTTTCAACCTTCTTTTGGCCATCTCTTTTCTTTTCTCTTATCTAGAATTCCAGCAACTTTCTTACCCATTTTCTTCTTGTTTTCTTTAGTTTATTCTTAGAGTTAGCTAGTTTTATTGTAATAGAGTAGTGGGCTTCACAAGGAGGTTGGATGAGCACCATTGGAGACCATTTTGGCATTCTTTGGAGACTTTTTTAAGCTTTCTTCTCCATTTTTCTCTTTATTTTCAGTTGCAATAGCTTTAGTTTTGTAAGACTTGATTTCATTGCTTAATACATACTTTGTTGGTAGTTTTCTTTCATTGTTTATAACATTCTGTTTTGTCTGGTAATCTGCTGTGAAATGTTTTCGGCATTATACTCTGTTTCTGTTTTTTCCATTATGAGCATGAGTTAAACGCATATAGGTGAAGGTTGAGGGAAGAGTGTGTGATGCATGTATCTTGGGTGAGTAGGGGGATGTTAGGCTAAGACATAATAGGCGTTTTAACTAAAAGCATGTTTCGACTGATCATCCATTCATGTTTGCTTGTCTTTTCATCTCGAGAGAGAGAGATTAGAGATAACCTATTCATGTTCATTAGTTTCAATGTTAGGAACTCCTACTTGTTAAAAAGAGAGGCTAGAGATAGTCATCTCGCTAGTGCGCATTTCATCGTTTATAGCTTCGAGTTTAGATGAGAGAGCTCAAGCTCTAAGAATGAATGCATCTTGAGAAAGAGCATTTGATCACATGTCGTGCAGAGTCTGCTTCTCACCATAGTCTTACCCTTGATGCATGTTAATCACACTTGAAAAACCTTTAACCCGAACCTATTCTCTTATTGAAGTATTTCCTCTATTTTCTGCATTCTTGTTGTTATCTTCATATCCAACATTTATAACATTGTGACAGTTTGCTATCTGGTTCTATGAAGTTGTTAGCATTGCATGTGTTACTGTTTATTTTCCAATGTTTACGCCATTTGTTACATTACTGTTGTTATATAGTTTTTCGTCACTTAGTGTAATCACCCACCACATTTTCCTTTACTTTATGTACTTGACTTTTCGATTAACACTTATTTAGAGTTAAACCAGTCCCTTTGGAGAATGACTTTTATCTTATCACTTGACTACGATTGACTGCATATACTTTCGTATTAATCTGTTGGATGTTTGCAACATTGTGTGTTATTCTGTCAAACGACCAGATTATTACTTATTTATTAAAGCAGCATCAACACGATCAATAAGAAAGTGAATAATTATGAGGGAATGATTATTTGTGTTTGGAGTGAAAAGAATGATTATAAGAAACAAAAAATAATGAGTATGATGAGAGTGAAAAATAGTAATGTGATGTATAAGAAGTTGTTGGAGAGAGAATAAAAGTAGTTAGAAGGAGAAACTCGTATGGATGTGATTTTTTTTGTTCATAGAAGAATAAGAGAAAATAGCTTGTTTTGATATGAATAGTTAAAAAAATTATTAGAAATGAGTTGTTAAAAATACATTATTTTGAATAATTAAAAATGAATAATAAAAAAAGATTGGTTAGAAATGAGAAATTATTTTAAGTAGTTAAAAATGAGAAGCAGTAAAAACCAAGAGTTATTTTGAATAGTTACGATAAATCTATTTGGATGTGTTTTTTTAGAAATAGTTAGTAAATACACATTTTAAATCATCCCTAAAACCAACAAACAAACACCCCCTAGAGTTTGGGGACGGAATAGACTTGAATTTAAAAGTTCATTAACCAACTCATAATTTAACATTTTTTTTATTTGATAAGACATCACTAAATTATATGAATGAGTATTTTTAGTTATTCAAATTTAATTAGAAAGTCTTTGAAACACCTATATATATATATATATTTTTTTTTTTTTATCATAATAAATCTATTTATATACACTTACTAATATCTTTACAACAAATGGATCTGTGGTTCAATGGTAGTGCGTTTAACTCTAGATCGATTCATGTCAGGTTCAAATTATGTTAAATGGTTTTGTTTTTAACATTTCTTGTTGTTTGATATGATAATTATCAGACTTATATGATTTATTGACAACAAGGGGATGTAGCTCAAATGGTAGAGCGCTCGCTTTGCATGCGAGAGGCACGGGGTTCGATCCCCCGCATCTCCACTTTAAGTTTAAATTCCATTTTTAAAAACTTTGTTGTTATATAATTTAATTAGTAAATGTGTTGTAAGACTAAGGGGATGTAGCTCAAATGGTAGAGTGCTTGCTTTGCATGCGAGAGGCATGGAGTTCGATCTCCTGCATCTCCACTTTAATTTTAAATTCCATTTTTAAAAACTTTGATGTTATATAATTTAATTAGTAAATGTATTGTAAGACTAAGGGGATGTAGCTCAAATGGTAGAGCGCTCGCTTCGCATGCGAGAACCACAAGGTTCGATCCCCTGCATCTCCACATTTTTCTTGTTTAATTTTCAATTTCATGATAAAAATTTGAAATGATTTTTAAATATAAATAATAAATGTTAAGTTTAAATTCCATTTTTAAAACTTTGATGATATATTATTTAATTAATCAATGTGTTGCTTTAATTGACGTAGAGGTAAAGACTAAGGGGATGTAGCTCAAATGGTAGAGCGCTCGCTTTGCATGCGAGAGGCACGGGGTTCGATCCCCCGCATCTCCACTTTTTTCTTGTTTAATTTTCAATTTCATAATAAAAATTTGAAAGGTTTTTTAAATATAAATAATAAATGTTAAGTTTAAATTCCATTTTTAAAACTTTGATGATATATTATTTAATTAATCAATGTGTTGCTTTAATTTTCAATTTCATGATAAAAATTTGAAATGATTTTTAAATATAAATAATAAATGTTAAGTTTAAATTCCATTTTTAAAACTTTGATGATATATTATTTAATTAATCAATGTGTTGCTTTAATTGACGTAGAGGTAAAGACTAAGGGGATGTAGCTCAAATGGTAGAGCGCTAAGCTTTGCATGCGAGAGGCACGGGTTCGATCCCCGCATCTCCACTTTTTTCTTGTTTAATTTTCAATTTCATAATAAAAATTTGAAAGGTTTTTTAAATATAAATAATAAATGTTAAGTTTAAATTCCATTTTTAAAACTTTGATGATATATTATTTAATTAATCAATGTGTTGCTTTAATTGTCCTGGAGGTAAAGGGTTCGATTCTCAGCATCTGCATTTCTCTAAAAAAAAAATCTATTGGACTAAAATGATTAAGTTTGCAATGGTAAAGCAATGAGCATTTCTCTCTTCCCTATTTATAGTCTTGTATAAAAATATTCATGTTTGTGACAAGAAAAGACTTTTTTTAAAAGTTTAAGAGAAAAGTAAGTGAATCTGGACTTCACACTATCAATAATATAATCCAACTTTAAAATGGAATATGTTTGAAACTTTTTGGCCCTCATCTATGGTGACTATGTGAATGTAGCCTTAAAATGGCCAAAGAATCCAAGAAATCTCACAAAAATCAATTAAATATCTTAATTATATGAACCAAAGTTATCCCAATACATAACAAAAACTCCTTATTTATAAATAAATGAGGGGAAAACTTAAATAATAAATGTTAAGTTTAAATTCCATTTTTAAAACTTTGATGATATATTATTTAATTAATCAACGTGTTGCTTTAATTGACGTAGAGGTAAAGACTAAGGGGATGTAGCTCAAATGGTAGAGCGCTCGCTTTGCATGCGAGAGGCACGGGGTTCGATCCCCCGCATCTCCACTTTTTTCTTGTTTAATTTTCAATTTCATAATAAAAATTTGAAAGGTTTTTTAAATATAAATAATAAATGTTAAGTTTAAATTCCATTTTTAAAACTTTGATGATATATTATTTAATTAATCAATGTGTTGCTTTAATTGACCTGGAGGTAAAGGGTTCGATTCTCAGCATCTGCATTTCTCTAAAAAAAAAATCTATTGGACTAAAATGATTAAGTTTGCAATGGTAA
The DNA here is from genome assembly GCA_036507275.1 of Sicyos edulis. Classification (NCBI taxonomy): domain Eukaryota; kingdom Viridiplantae; phylum Streptophyta; class Magnoliopsida; order Cucurbitales; family Cucurbitaceae; genus Sicyos; species Sicyos edulis. The sequence goes on from CM071856.1 coordinate 3,004,198, forward strand.
AGCAATGAGCATTTCTCTCTTCCCTATTTATAGTCTTGTATAAAAATATTCATGTTTGTGACAAGAAAAGACTTTTTTTAAAAGTTTAAGAGAAAAGTAAGTGAATCTGGACTTCACACTATCAATAATATAATCCAACTTAAAAATGGAATATGTTTGAAACTTTTTGGCCCTCATCTATGGTGACTATGTGAATGTAGCCTTAAAATGGCCAAAGAATCCAAGAAATCTCACAAAAATCAATCAAATATCTTAATTATATGAACCAAAGTTATCCCAATACATAACAAAAACTCCTTATTTATAAATAAATGAGGGGAAAACTTAAATAATAAATGTTAAGTTTAAATTCCATTTTTAAAACTTTGATGATATATTATTTAATTAATCAACGTGTTGCTTTAATTGACGTAGAGGTAAAGACTAAAGGGATGTAGCTCAAATGGTAGAGCGCTCGCTTTGCATGCGAGAGGCACGGGGTTCGATCCCCTGCATCTCCACTTTTTTCTTGTTTAATTTTCAATTTCATAATAAAAATTTGAAAGGTTTTTTAAATATAAATAATAAATGTTAAGTTTAAATTCCATTTTTAAAACTTTGATGATATATTATTTAATTAATCAATGTGTTGCTTTAATTGACCTGGAGGTAAAGGGTTCGATTCTCAGCATCTGCATTTCTCTAAAAAAAAAATCTATTGGACTAAAATGATTAAGTTTGCAATGGTAAAGCAATGAGCATTTCTCTCTTCCCTATTTATAGTCTTGTATAAAAATATTCATGTTTGTGACAAGAAAAGACTTTTTTTAAAAGTTTAAGAGAAAAGTAAGTGAATCTGGACTTCACACTATCAATAATATAATCCAACTTAAAAATGGAATATGTTTGAAACTTTTTGGCCCTCATCTATGGTGACTATGTGAATGTAGCCTTAAAATGGCCAAAGAATCCAAGAAATCTCACAAAAATCAATCAAATATCTTAATTATATGAACCAAAGTTATCCCAATACATAACAAAAACTCCTTATTTATAAATAAATGAGGGGAAAACTTAAATAATAAATGTTAAGTTTAAATTCCATTTTAAAACTTTGATGATATATTATTTAATTAATCAACGTGTTGCTTTAATTGACGTAGAGTAAAAGACTAAGAGGATGTAGCTCAAATGGTAGAGTGCTCGCTTTGCATGCGAGAGGCACGGGGTTCGATCCCCTGCATCTCCACTTTTTTCTTGTTTAATTTTCAATTTCATAATAAAAATTTGAAAGGTTTTTTAAATATAAATAATAAATGTTAAGTTTAAATTCCATTTTTAAAACTTTGATGATATATTATTTAATTAATCAATGTGTTGCTTTAATTGACCTGGAGGTAAAGGGTTCGATTCTCAGCATCTGCATTTCTCTAAAAAAAAAATCTATTGGACTAAAATGATTAAGTTTGCAATGGTAAAGCAATGAGCATTTCTCTCTTCCCTATTTATAGTCTTGTATAAAAATATTCATGTTTGTGACAAGAAAAGACTTTTTTTAAAAGTTTAAGAGAAAAGTAAGTGAATCTGGACTTCACACTATCAATAATATAATCCAACTTAAAAATGGAATATGTTTGAAACTTTTTGGCCCTCATCTATGGTGACTATGTGAATGTAGCCTTAAAATGGCCAAAGAATCCAAGAAATCTCACAAAAATCAATCAAATATCTTAATTATATGAACCAAAGTTATCCCAATACATAACAAAAACTCCTTATTTATAAATAAATGAGGGGAAAACTTAAATAATAAATGTTAAGTTTAAATTCCATTTTTAAAACTTTGATGATATATTATTTAATTAATCAACGTGTTGCTTTAATTGACGTAGAGGTAAAGACTAAGAGGATGTAGCTCAAATGGTAGAGTGCTCGCTTTGCATGCGAGAGGCACGGGGTTCGATCCCCTGCATCTCCACTTTTTTCTTGTTTAATTTTCAATTTCATAATAAAAATTTGAAAGGTTTTTTAAATATAAATAATAAATGTTAAGTTTAAATTCCATTTTTAAAACTTTGATGATATATTATTTAATTAATCAATGTGTTGCTTTAATTGACCTGGAGGTAAAGGGTTCGATTCTCAGCATCTGCATTTCTCTAAAAAAAAAATCTATTGGACTAAAATGATTAAGTTTGCAATGGTAAAGCAATGAGCATTTCTCTCTTCCCTATTTATAGTCTTGTATAAAAATATTCATGTTTGTGACAAGAAAAGACTTTTTTTAAAAGTTTAAGAGAAAAGTAAGTGAATCTAGACTTCACACTATCAATAATATAATCCAACTTAAAAATGGAATATGTTTGAAACTTTTTGGCCCTCATCTATGGTGACTATGTGAATGTAGCCTTAAAATGGCCAAAGAATCCAAGAAATCTCACAAAAATCAATCAAATATCTTAATTATATGAACCAAAGTTATCCCAATACATAACAAAAACTCCTTATTTATAAATAAATGAGGGGAGAACTACTTTACCTATGAATTATCCAAAATCAACCTAAGAATTCAACCGAGTGACCTCTCAATTGTTGGATGGACAATGTTGCTATCGAGCTATTGTTCTGATTAGTTTTGATTATTTAAAGAATACTTATAAAAATTAAGATTAGAAAAATAAAATCCCCTTCAGAAAACTCAAAATTTCGAGTAGTGAATCCCCGACTGGATCTCTGCAAAAAAAAGAAGTGTGAATTTTTCAAGTACGAGGATTACTTTTGGTGGCGATTCCTGAGTCTTGCTTTGTGGACATCTCTAGGGTGATATTGGTTCGATTTTCTTCGGTTTTAGGTCAAACTGATAATCGAACCGATCCAATCAATTTAACAAAATAAGGAACTGAACTAATGTCCAACAAAAGACAAAACCATTGGTTCGATTTTCCTTGATTTTTAGGCCAAACCGATAACCGATCCGATCCGATTAGTTTGACAAAAAGAGGAACCGAACCAATGTCCGATAAAGGATAAAATCATTGACTCGATTTTCTTCAATTCGGTTCCTAAAAAAATATCATAATTTATAATTAAATTAAAAGAAAAAAATTAGTCACTTGCCAATAAAAAGTTTAACTAACATATAAAAAGAAAAATGAAAGTAAAAATAAATAAATATTGCTTCGGTTCGGTTTTTTATTATTTTTTTACAAATAGAAACCGATCCGATACAAGAACTTTCAGTTTTCTCTAAATAAATACTAATATGTCCAATATTACGTGAAAAATCCGAACCAATCCGATAAAACGATTTGATTCGGTTCGATTTTTTTGGTTTTTAGTTTTCAGTTTTCATTATCACCCGTAGACATCTCTACGTCTCCATATAATCTATTTTAATCTTAGTTTTTGTATATATTTTAAAATTAATTTCCTATTTTTGAAAAATAACTCTCCACTTTCTTTTCCCTCCCCTCTTACAAAACTTCACTCTCTTCTTATCCTGTTCTCTGCAAATTCTCCATTTCATCAATCTCTCTCGATCCTTCCTTCAAATGCAACATATCTTTGCTTTCGTTCGTCGATCATTGGTTTTTCGCGTTCCATTTGAGAATGATGATTCTTCTCCGCCTTCCTCTGCAATTGGAGTGGGAACCCTAGTTCACAAGATCAATTCCACCATCACAAAATCCAGAGTGCTTTCAAGGCACTCGCCTCTTGCCTTCGATTCGCAAGGAAACCGATCCTCTGATTCGATGGCGGAAGGGCGAACTGATCGGCTGCGGCACCTTTGCCCGGGTGTATATGGGCATGAATCTTGGCTCCGGCGAGCTTCTCGCTGTTAAACAAGTTTTCTAGCTTTGGAGTTCGATTTTCGTTATTGGGTGCCTCTTTGTTAATTGATGTGTTGTGTTATGCCTTGGACGCATTAATGTCTGCCATTAGCAGGTCTTGCTGTCCAGTCAACAAGTGGGGGTAGGGGCAACACTCACGTTGCGGTAATGCATTTGTGTGTTTAGCATTTTATTGCGTGCAAGCGCATTCCACACCCGCAAAGCATTCTGTTTTCGCAGTGCGTCGACGCATCCATATTCTGTTTTATGCTTACGCATTCTGCAATAGGGAAACGAGAGCGACTATATAAATTCGAATTAAACCCTAGTCATATTATGACATAATCTCTCTATCTGTAAATTTCCGTCTCTCTCAAAAATAGGTTGGGTTGAGTTAGGTTGTCTCTTTAATTGGGTTGGAAAAACGATCAACCCAAAAATTTTGGTTCGGTCGAAAACCTTCTTCAACTCAACCAACACAACTCATGTACACTCTTAATTTCAATACATTTCAATAATGCTCTTACATTAACAACTTGAAAAAACCTGAGAGGCACTTTATGATTGATAGGAAAAACTTCAAAGAAAAAGGTACGTTTTCAAGCTTGTTTTATTGATTTGTTCACAAACTGATACAGATGTGATAGGAAATGGATCACACAAACACCTGAAAAACACTATGGACATTGAGAAAATATCAAGCAAAAGAATGAGTATTTTTATAACGACTTTATAACAACTTGCCCTCCCCAAAGCTTCCTCTCAAATTCTCATTTGTACTATGTTGTTTGGTCTCTGTTTCAAGCCACTCATTGATATGCCATCATCAAACTTCTGTACACTTTTTCTGCTTTTCAGTGGAGATATCAATCTAGCTGCCAGTCTTGAAGGTGAGAATGATTGCCTCAGCTTGGAAGCTGTCATTCTTGCAGGTGAGAATGATTTCTTGGAAGCTACCAGCAGCCTTGATGGCGAAAATGATCGACGTAGCTGAGAGGCTGCAGATCTCTTTGGAGACAGCTTGCTCAAGCCTACTACTCTTGGGGGAGATCGTGTGATCACCACCGGTCTCGACGGCGATCGTGCAGGTGAGAATGGTTTCTTGGAAGCTAGTAGCCTCAATGGCGAAAATGGTCGATACATCTTAGAGGCTGCAGATCTCTTTGGAGACAGCTTGCTCGAGCTCACTGGCCTTGGTGGCGATCGTGTGAATACCACTGGTTTCGTCGGCGATCGAGTTATCACCACTGGTGGGCTCCTGATCTTCACCTGAAACTTTGAAGCTGACGCTGGAGACTTGATCAAGAACTTGTGTGGGGTTTGTTGTTGTCTAGTTTTTGTGATCACAGGAGACTTTGTTCTGCAAAACTTTGGTTGTTGTTGGGGATTATCTGATGATAGGAATAAAGGGTTTGGAAAAAGTACTGCCTTTGTCCATGGCCGGTTCCTAGGCGACACTCGATTCGCCATATACCGTGCATTCTCTTTATCAACAACATTTCTTTTGGTTGGAGGTGAAACAACCTTGAAGTTGATCCGGGACCGAACGCGTTGAAGCTCTGGAGAGTGTGATTCATTTAGTTTTGATTGCTTTTTTTCTTGCTTTTCTCTCTTTCTTTTTGCCCTTAATTCTGAATCTTCGAGGTTCGGTCTGCGGTTTCTTTGTCGTGTTAAGGGAGTTTTCGGGTCATCCATTGTCGTGTTTTGTGTGTTGTTGGTAACTGCTTCAACCATTTCTCTTGCAAATTTGCTTGCAGTGAGTATTTCCCCAATGGTTTCACCCACAAGCATTGCTGGTAAAGACATCCTCTGCCACTCCCCTGACATTATTATTACATCACTTTCCAACATAAAAAATGTTCACTTTTAGGATAAAATTTCCTGGTTTCTAGAGACATAAGGTAACTATTTTCAAAATTTTGTTTTCTTTTCATGTGTTCTCACAAATTACTTATTTATATTACCTTATTCTTCTAAAACAAAAAATTATAAACAGTAGATTCAAAATGCACAATACCATTAACTATCAAGCAGGAAGCATTTGATTTATATAAAATGAAGGGATATTCAACCTAAACCAAAAAGTTCTTAAAAACTAAAACAACCTAAAGTCTAGTGGTCATTAATATGTATTTTTGACTCAGAAATCACAGATTATCATCCTTCAATATTGTACTACTAAAAAAAAACTTGTTTTTCTTTTTGGAATTTGGTTAAGAATTAAATAAGTTTCCTTTAAAAAATATAAACCATAATATTTGGGATGCCCAACATTTTCAACTAGCCAATTATTCAAACTGATTCTGTAGGTGATCACACTAAGATTTTGATATAACTCAAATATGTGTTTTTAGAAGGTAGCTACTACTTTTTATTGTAACTTGAAACTAACCAAATAGAAGGAAACAACAAATTTCAAAAGTGAAAGTGAAACCACACAGAAAGTTCAATCCATAATAGAAGTTAAAAGAAGAGACCTTCTGCATTTGCTGGAAACTTCCCTACTGGAGATTTCCTTCCACCGCCATTTTTGTTCCTTCAAAGTTGAAAACAAAGAACAACCCATTTGAGTAAAAAACATAAACTTCAAAACAAAATCAATAAAAAAAAGTTGAAACAAAATGGTACCTTGCAGATTCCTGTTTGCATCTGAGACTTGTCTTAAGATAGGCTCTGGTGCTACGTGGGCTAAGGCTCACCCCAGATATCACTTTGTTTCCTCCTGTTACTGTGAATTGCAGTTCTTGTAGCCTATTCATGCACATCTCCACCTAGGAAAAATGGTCTAAAATGGTAAGAACAAGAAGCTAAAAATTTGTTCAATATTGATTTTTGTAATGGGAGTTGAGTTTTGGCTTCATAGAATCATTGGATTGGAAGTTCTTTACAAGATTGACCATGAAATGTCTTGAACTTTGTTGCACTACGAACATTCATACTTGATAAAGAGTCACGCTAAACATTAAACCTAGAATGTATATCGATTATGTTTATATTTTTCATATTGAGATGTCTTGAACTTTGTTGCACTACGAACATTCGTACTTGCTAAAGAGTCACGCTAAACATTAAACCTAGAATGTAAACCTAAAATTTGTTCAATATTGATTTTTGTAATGGGAGTTGAGTTTTGGCTTCATAGAATCATTGGATTGGAAGTTCTTTACAAGATTGGCCATGAAATGTCTTGAACTTTGTTGCACTACGAACATTCATACTTGATAAAGAGTCACGCTAAACATTAAACCTAGAATGTATATCGATTATGTTTATATTTTTCATATTGAGATTTTATGTTTGGGCGTTTGATGTTATTAAGGTTTTAAGAGAGGTATGTTAATTCTCTTAAACCTCTTACCTCTTTCATCTAGTATTTAATATTTTTCTCTCCTTGCAGATGTAGCTAATAAACTATTAATGAATAACATGTAATTGCATATTTTGTCTCGCATCCTTTTATTCTTTGATTGTTATTTAGGATTATGTTATAACAATTCAAATCCCATTAAATAATCATTCTATTTTCATTTTAAAAAATTAAGTCAACTACAACTATTCCAACTTATTTTTTATTTTTATTTATTTATTTTTACTTTCATATTTCATTTTACCTATGTTAAAAAAAACAAACCAAATTTTAAAAACTAAAAAAAAAGGTAGTTTTCAAAAATTTATTTTGATTTTTGGAATTTTATCAAGATTTTGAATGAAAACAAACTTAAATTTTAAAAATCAAACGGTTGTCGGACTAAGTTTTAAATCCATGTTTCTTCAGAGAAATGATTTAGAGAATGCAATCTCTTGTTTTTTATTCAATCTTTTCCAAAACTTGAGCTGAAAATAATAAGACTGAAGATGAATAACCCAGATGGGCCTTCAGTTTCTCTCCAGGATTATTGAAGAAACAAACATAATGAAGCATAGAACCATTGTTTTCACAATTCATAAGCAAAATAACATGTTCATGGCCTCCCCAATAGAGAAAGAGAAAGGAAGTTAATCCAAAGATTTATAAAGAAAAATACTAAAGGTTTGTTCCATCTTGGATTTGCTAAAAGTTTCCTCCATTTATGGATTCTCCAAATATTGAACCTGAACTTGAGCTGGGGAAATCCAATATTAGAATGTTCGTTTCTTAAGAAGGTAAATAATATAAATTTTCAACCTTTGTGCTGAGAAAATATACCAAAATGAAGAACCCAAATTGGATCCACAGTTTCTCCCCCAAATTAATTTCAGACACAAAACAAACACTACAAAGAATAAAACAGCTTTCTGAAACTGTTTCATTCAAAAGAAAAATGGAAAATTATGCACAAAATCCCATTCAACCCCTGTTTCCCTAGAGAAAATGAACAAAAGTGGAAAATTTACATCATTTGAGCTGAAAAAAACTAAAATCAGAAGAACCCAGATGAGATCTGAAACTCATCTCAAAACTTAGACACAAGAAACAGAGCACAAACACAAATCAATCAAAACAAAAGGACCAAAATATCTTATCCAACCAAAACATAGCTCTAGCGACATGATATATGATCTAATAACTCGAATCACAAAAAAAAAAAAAAAACTAATTTTTATCAAAATTTTCCAAATGGGAAACCAAACCATGAGCTTTCTTTCATATATATATATATTTATTTATTTACCTTCTTAAGAGTTTCTCTGACTAAAACTGGATTCAAAGAGGCTGCTGCTGCTGCTGCTGAAGCTACCATTTTCTTTTGCTTTGGTGGGGATTTAGCAACCATTTTGATTGAATTGAAGAAGCACCTGAGTGGAGTTTTTCCAAGCAAAAATCTCTCTTTTCTCTCTCTCTAAATACCCATTAAGATTGATGGGCCAAAAAATGATTTTGTTTTTCAGTTTCTCTCTCTACAAAAATGAGATTGGTTTTTGAAATTGTTTGTTGCCAAACCCTTTTTGTCTCTTAAGTGGGGAAGTCAAAGGAGAGGGTGAGGGCTTTCGATAATTGGTAACGTATCTTTGTTGTTCCAACGGTCAAATTTCTATTCCAATCGGAAAGCGAAAGGAACAACGGCTACTTTTTTAAACATTTCATGGGCCTTCCATGCACTTCCAATTCGGCCCACTAAGCTTTGAGTTTTGGTTCTATGTGGGTCTCTCTCTTTTCCATCATTGAAGCAAAATCTAAAAATGCCAATTTATTATACTTAGGGTTTTCTCTTTTTGTTTTTGCTACATAAAAGTGAAATAATGTAATATGTTTAATCTTCTGACAAATGGGTTTTTTTTTTCTTTTGAACTCAATGATTATGGTAGAATTTTTTTTCTTTAAATTCATGACTTTTTAATCATATACATGCACTTATGTTGAATAACTATTGCTCTGATTGACTTTGAATTATGCTTCTATTTAGTCTTTGTTGTTAGTTTTTTCTAATTCAACCAATATAGTGGAAGATTGAACTTTCAAAGGAAAAAGTAATATCTATCTTATTTACATTTTTTATATTACCTACAGTCATGTTTATTCAACCAATTTAGGTTGAGTTCATGTGACATATCCACATTTTTGTTATTAATAACATGTTCATGTACGACATGTTATTCAACAAATTTTTGTTGAGTTTATGTGAGATGTTAATAATGTTGAAGAAGCCAATATAATAGCATAGCACGCGTGAGAGTAGAATCTAATATAAGTAAAAAAATATATATACAATTGGAAAAAATTTCACCCAACACTTTCTTAACTGTATAATTTACAATTTTGTTATAGTAACTCTGATAGAAATTAATTTCAAAATTTAGAAACATAACTGATTTCTTAAGTTAAAACCATTTAGTTTAAAACCAAATAAATACACCAGTAATTCACAGCATTGTATTGTGCCAAAAAGAGGGAAAATGTTTCTCATCTCAAAGAATCCAAACTCAAAAGTCTAAAAATCTAAACTTCACTAGTGTTTTTAAGCCTTCACATTTGGTAAGCCAGAAGCATACAATTTAGGCAACACCCAAGAAAAAAAAGGAATTATTCTATGAATTAAATGGAAAAGTACAGAGGGAGCATGGCCGGGGAAGAGATTAAAAGATGAAGCATAGTTGTACATAAAGATTGAAGAAGATATTGTCATTAGAACTCGGGTGGAAGATCGCACGACGATATTAAAGCTGATCTCCTCCATGTTCTGAGCAGACAACATGAGAGCACTCCACACTGATGGGCTTTCATTGCAGTGCAATGAGAAGAGAGGAGAAAAGTTAGAACAATAACCGTTTTACAGAAGGTTGAAGATTGATATCGTCATTGGAACTCGGTCGAGGAAGGTCGAGACGGTATTAAAGATGGCCTTCTGTAGTTTTTCATCCCCCTCAACTTGAGAGGACTCCACACTACTGGTTTTCTTTGCAATGCAATAACTGTGCCATTTCTTAATCCACCTTGAGTTGGAGGGCTCCCCATGAACTTGCTACTGTTCCTCATAGCAATTGGTGTTGCCTCTACTGTTGTTTGAAATTCTGGTAATGGAGAGAACAACTTTGAGTATCTTGCTTTCCTTGTTGCAAATATTTGTGGTCCCAATGCAGCACTTCCATTTTTCAATTTCAAGGCAGAGGTGACGAGTGGCGTTGTCACGTGAGAGTTCGACTCTAGACGAAAGGAAGCAATCGAGACCCGTCTCTTGGGTTGAAAAACCTGTGTCATTGTCGTTGTTGCTGTCATTGTTGGGGTTGGCCTAACGACAGCAAGCGAACTTCGTCTTGGCATAAGCAAGCTTCTTGTGTTTCCTGCTGCAGCTGTCGTCATTCTGGGGCCGTTTTCTTTGCCTTCGGTCGGAGGAGCAGTGCTTATGAATGAAGAGACACGCCTTTCCTTGGATGGTACAGGGGATGCGGGCGGCATGAAATTGGTTATCTTTCTTAAGGGAAGCCTTAGTTTGGCCGGAGCTAATGGTGGCTTCTTTTCTGTAACATTTTTGGGAGCTGACAGCTTTGGTAAAGATGGCATTGCTGAGGACTGAGAGGCGGCCATGGCAGTAGCGAGAGCTCTACTTTCCTGTTTTAGTCTGGCTTTCCTCTCATCCACTAGTTGACTCTCGAGATCTCGAACCTGTTGGTACAAAAAACGATAATCATTTCTTCATAAAGAAGGCCTTGTAAGGAAATTGTGCAATGATGTAACCAAAACAGCAAAACTAAAGAACTCCAAAATTTTGAGGATCAAACGGAGCTTTGATTAAATTAAATCTATTACCTTTTCTTGAAGATTCCTGCAAATATGTTCCCTAGCAGTGAGTCTTAACTGCAACGATTGTACATTATCTTGTAACTTCTTCATTTCCTTCTCATCATGCTTGGACTTATCTGCCTGTAGGTTGGAAAAACACTTGTAAGTTCATAGCACCAAAATAGGAATCTTCATAAGATACAATCTAAACTTGGCCATGTTTGCATACCATTTGCTTGAACTTAAACAGGTCTGTGAGATCTGTCTGTTTCCGAGCAGGGGCATTCTCGATCCCTCGAACTCGGCTAGCAAAATTCAACGAGCACAGTGTCTCTCCAATGTCAGCTGAACTTGGACTAATCTGTACAAACATCATGGTTTTGCAATCTCCTCCTGCACGTAGAATTTCAATTAGTGTCACAAATGCTAAGCTAAAAATGTAGGGGGGTGTTAGCAGCGACCACTAATTTAAGCACAGGATAAAAATTCACAGTAAATTAGCAAAATATCAAAACAATGAAGCCTACCTAGAGAACTTTGCAGCAAATGCGTGAGTTTTGAGTTTCTGTAACAAGAAAAGTAAACAAAAACTCAGTCATATACCAAGAAAATATCCTGATCAAACAGGAGAGTTGGATGGAGAAATACCTGTAAGGAATGTGAGCTGTTTTAGAAGCCAGGGCAGAGATGACATCACCGAGAGCAGACAGTGATTTATTAATGAATTGAGATTCCTTTAATCTTTCACCATCAACATCAATTCTCCCCACACGCTCACTTCCGGCCAAGTCCACCAGCCAAAGATGGCTCTTTGTCCTCTGTCCATTTATAAGATTCTCTCCCTTGACAGTGACTCGCAACAAGCTGCATAATTAAAATGGTGGTTGGCGAGCATAAGTATATCTATTAGTTGATTCATCTTGTAAGAACAAAATTTACTTGACAAATGTTGTTTATGGAGTACATGGTAGAAGAAAAGTGCATCGATATGTTAGAGGTCAGAGGATATCTTAACATGTTTTTCAAGGTGATAGCACATTGTTTTTTCAAGAAAGGATTAACATGTTTGTCAAGGTGATTCAGCACAGGGTGATTTTTTTTTGAAACAAGGGTAACCACGCCCGTCCCTAGGCCAGGCACTAGGAGACATCGAAGAAGTGTCACAGCTAAGTCTCGAACCTGGGACCTTGAGGGGATTCAACACATGGTGATTTGACAAAAACTGACAAAAACTTTACCAGTGGGATCGGCTGCTTAGCTCATTAGCACTAGTGGATCCAACAGATCTTGCCTGGCCTCCAGACTTGAGTAGTTCCCACACTTTTTCCGTTCCATAAACTTGAGCTTCAACCAATCCAGGGACTTCCTGCGTTCCTTCTGCCGCTTGCTTAATCTCCAACCTTACAACATAGTTCATATATTAACAATCTCTTCGAACATATATATGTGTTCGTTGAAGTGTTCATCAGTTGATTTTTCAAAGGAGAGGACATCTTGCAATAAAACTGATAACAAAAATCTTAGAACACTAATGCAAGCATTGGCTTCAAATAAGATCATTAAGTTTCTTGAACAAAAAGCATTCAACTGTGCAGCAATACAAACATCACCCTACGAAAATTTAACAGAGAAAAAAAAACTCACTTCTTCAGATTTGGGTTGGAGTTGTCTGCCAAGAGATCCCTTATCTTCTCATTATAAACCTCCAACATGCTGACATACAATTCATATTTCATAACACTATCTCTCTCTTCTGAAATCTTAAACAGCTCCTTCAGAGTCCGGTAATTGACTCCCCTATTTTCAGGTGTTCCCTCCATGGTAAATGTCTTTCCTGTTCCAGTTTGTCCATAAGCAAATATACAGACATTGTACCCATCCATCACTGAAGCTACAACAGGCTTAGCTTGACTGAAAACAGTTTCTGCACATTTGAAAAACTACCATCATCAATATATGAATTAAGAATTTACAGTAACCTAAACTAGACACTAAGTAAATCTTATAATTACCTTGGCCATCCTCAGTTTTGAACACATGATCAAATTTAAACTGTTTTTTTGAAGAATCAGAAGAAAGAACTTGAATCTCATTATCATGAGATGAATCAAATTCAATCACAGAAGTAGACCCATTTGTCAACTCGCTTTCATTTAATGGTCTACATCTGCAGAAAACCCTAATGTTTCCTTTCAGTTCAATCACTTCATTGTAAAGTCTCTTTCGCTCAGTGGCCTCTTCAAGGTATTTCTTCTTCAGAAGTTCATGTTCCGTGCCTAAAAGAGAAAAAAAAAACCCAAGCATTAGTTTCTAATGAGTGGTTATTAAAATTGGAAATGCGAGAAGTGGTTGGCTAGTCGAAGAAAGCTACCTAGAAGTTGAAGAGTTTTAACAACTTCAGGGCCTGGAAAAGCATCAGTGTCTAGTTTGAACCGTTCAGTTAAGAGCATATGTTCATTCTTCAAATTCTGAAACCCGAAAGTAAACACAAGGTATTAACTATTAAGAGCCAATTATTCAACTGAAGAAAAGAATATAACAGAATTTACCTTGTCATATCATATTATAGCATAAAAAATGAAATGTAATCACTGCATACCAAGAATTTCTCAGCAGCCATTTGGATTCATACCTCTACTTTGTTGCCCAAGTCAATGACCTTTCGAAGAATTGGAAGTGTATGAGCTCCATCCGGCGACGCTAATTGGGGTTCATCACTCGACAATCCGCTCTCCATCTTATCCACACATTCAAAAGATTCCCCCAAAGCAATGTCTAAACCAACCAAAAAAAGTTAGTGAAAATACAACCGACCAGTAGGAACAGATAGAATAACAGAAAAGATCATCATCAACATTAGAATTGGTCATGAAAGAAACGAAATCCTTTCAATTCTGAACTCCCAAACCGAATTCAAGGTAACAAGAAGAAATTCAAAGACTAACAAAACCAACAAAAGGGGTTGGCTGTTTTCACACCACAACAAGAAAAATCGGTTCTGAATACATACAGATCAACTTGATTTCTCTTTCTAAGTAAAAACCCTAAAAAGAACGAAAACCAGCATTCGTATAACGTCGAGACGAAGAAAGAATCGAGTAAAAAAAAAGAAAGAATTAACGAACCTGCACCGGAAATTGAAGGCAGAGGCCTCGAATCAGAACTAGGAACAACCGGAGAGCATAATTCAGCGACGAATTCGACCATTGCATCTGAAATTGAAACAAAAAATGCCCAAATTAAAAAATCAATCAAATTAACGAACAATTCCGCCCCAGAAAGAAAGAATTACCATCCATGGCTTCAAATGAGAGAACGAGGACTTGAGATTTCGAGAGAAATGCAAAGAATTTGGATGAAGAAGAAGAAGAAGAATTGGCAGAGCTGAATGAAACGCGAGAGAGAGAGAGAGTAACGGTCGGCTAGGGTTTGAGATTTGAATCGAAGATTTTGAAATGGCCAGCGGGGTATAAAGTTGCTTTCTAACGGCTACAAAATTATAATCAAAATGACGATTTTGGAGCTCCGAGTTTTGAATTTCGGTTCGGTCTATCCCAATGGAGCCCCGGCCTGGACTCGTTTCGATTATTTATTTTTATTCTCTTATAAATAATTATCCGATTAAAGTTTTTTATAAGTATAATTCAATCTGTTTCTCACAAAAAAAAAGTACAATTCATTCTTGAATCTCACATTTTTATTGTATTTTGGAACCTTCAAACTAAAAGATAATTATAAATATATTAACTTTTAATTAAATTAGTAAATATTATCATTGGTCTTGATGATTATTTATGCATATTTTCGGTCTTGATGATTATTTATGCATATTTTCTTCTAATATTTATTAATAATACATAATACTGTATTGGGGAGTATTCATAATACCATATTAAAATGTAATAATGACGATAGATGTAATACTTTAAAATTTACCTATATTAATAATTATTTTGTTAAAAGTGTTTATCAAGTATAATTTCTCAAATTTTATAGATATATTATCAATAACTTCTTTGCAATATTTTAGTAAAATAATGTGTCAATATGAACAATAACAACATCTGACCAAGAGATCAGTTTGAATTCTTTCCCTCAATTGTATTTTTTGTTTTAGTTCAACTATAGGGAGATTTGAACTCATATTTTCTTCTTTCTTGATAACGAGAACCCATTGATACATCTATGCATATTTCAATTGCCTTAAAATAATGAATACTTCAATTAATAAAATTAAGCTTGTAGTACACTCGTAAATTTGTAACCACTAATTCCCAAGTTCATAATATTTACAAGAACTTCCATTATTCTAAAAAATTGACCAACCTTAAAGTAAACTAAAAACCTCCTAAAATATAGTTATGCAGATATGTTTTTACCAAACTTCTATCCTACAAAACACAACTGTTTCAAATCAGCTTCTAAAGAGCTTCAGTTTCTATGAAACTTTGACGGTTAGCTCGACTATTCTCGACCGATTCCTTCTTGTCGTCGGGATCCAAGTAGTAGAGGATGAACTTCTTATCAGGCACATAGCCTTCATCGACCATGAGTACAAACAGTTCCCTCAAAACTCCATAAATGACTTCAGCTTGTGGATGCATTTTATCGGCAACTGTAAAACTATGGACTTTATTGTCAATCTCAATCCAACTGATACCAGTTTCTTTGGCAGTGCCTACTTCCTTCATTTTCCTAATTGTCCTTGCTCTTTCCTTCCAATTCCCTTCAGAAGAATATATATTGGCTAACAAAACATATGGGACTGGGCTATGCGGAGACTCCGTAAACAGATGCTCGGCTGCATATTTTCCCATTTCGGAATCGCTGTAGAGGCTGCAAGCACCGAGCAACGCCTGCCACACGAGTAAACCTGGCCTTTCAGGCAGTTTCTCAATGAAGTTTCTAGCCTCAGAGAGCAGTCCTGCCCTACCCAACATGTCGACAATGCAAGCACAGTGTTCACTCCTTGGATTCATCCCATGGTCTTTTCTCATGGATACGAGTAACTCCATGCCTTTTTCGACTAAGCCAACGTGACTACAAGCATGGAGTAGCGATAGAAATGTCACGTCTGTTGCCTTTGCACCTTCCAGTTTCATATTTTCGTAAAGACGTAGAGCTTCCGAGCAATCTCCATGACGAGCAAATGCTGCAATCATGGAGTTCCATGAGACCGTATTCTTTTCTCGCATTCTGTCGAAGATCTTGACTGACTCGTCCAATGCTCCACACTTGGAGTACATGTTTATAAGCCCATTACTCACAAAAGAATTGTAACCAAAATTCTTCTTGACAATAAACGAGTGAACTTGTTGACCCAGCTTCAAAGATGTATCAGCACCAAACACCCCAAGAACAGCCGAAACGACATTTTCGTCTATCTTGATCCCCATCCTCAGTATTTTCAGAAAGATCTGGATGGCTTCTTCCTCACATCCATTCTGAGAGAACCCTGCAAGGATAACAGTCAATGAAACCATATCAAGTTCCTTAGCCGACTCAAAAATCTTCCAAGCATCACCAATGCTTCCAGATTTCGAGTACATGTCCATTAAAGCACTCTCAATGCACAAGTCTGACTGAATTCCCAACTTCAAAATAAGACCATGAATTTGGCATCCTTCCCTTAATGCCTCCAAACCAGAACAAGCAGTTAATAAACTCAAATAAGTTAAAGAATTTGGCTCCACAGAGCCAGAACTCAACATCTCCCTAAAAAGTTTCAAACTGCATTCATGATGCCCATTTTGAGCCAAACCAGAAATCACAGCCGTCCAAGTAATCACATTTCTCTCCTCCATATCATCAAAAACTCGCTTCCCAGAATCAACAACCCCACATTTAAAATAAGAACTAATCAAAGCATTTCCCACAGTAATTTCTTGTCCATACCCACTCAAAAACACCAAACCATGCATCATTTCAACAAACTCCAACCCACATTCACAAGAAGACAGAATCGTCGTCAAAGTAGCTGTATCAAATCTACAATCACCACTTAAAAACATAGCCTTAAAGTAACTAAAACCAACAAAAAACACACCATTTCTCATAAACCCACCAATCAAAGCGTTCCACGAAACAGAATCTCTTGTGGGCATTTCATCAAACACCTTGACTGCAAAGGACAACTTTCCACACCTCTCGTACATGGAGATGAGGGAGTTCATAGTGAAAACCCCATTTTCATGGTTATCGAGATTGAAGGTCTTGATGACGGAGGCGTGGAGGGAAGAGCCCAAATGGAGGAGCCCTTCTCTGCCACAAATGGATAGAATGAAGCTTGTGTCTACATTGTTGAGGATGAATTTTGAGGAGGTTTGTGTAAATGGGTTTTGATGGAATTGGCTTCTGAAAGGGGGGATTAGAGAAGAGGTCCATTGAGGAAGATGGGAGCTTAGTTTTTGAAATACCAATTTGAGTTTCATCCATGAAACGAAGCTCTCGGAGACGGCGACCTGGTTTTTGTTGTTTGAGAATCAACTGCCAAATTAAGATTTTAGGTTTTTTCACTCGTATTTACTTGCTAAACTTAGTAATTCATAAACTGAAGTTTAAAATTTCTTTTTTTTTTTTGAAAAAGAAGTTAATTTTTTTTAAAAAATTCAATAATATTTGAAACTGGAATCTAATTACTAGGGTGTGTTTGGGCCCCGTTTATGTAAACGGCCGAATTGGTTATAATAACTCAACCGATGTTTGTCCCACCGTTTATTCTAAACGGTGGTTACCTAAACCTACGAGCCCGTATATCTACACTTTACCTATATTACTTTTTGTTATATAACCAGCCCCTCAAACACCTATCGCAATCCTTATTATAATAACTTGTCACTCAAACAACATTTATAATAACCTACCGTTTATCATAACTTTCTATCTATAATAACCAAACCGGTACTCCAAACGCACCCTATGTGATATATGATATCATTCGAATCTAATTACTATCTGATATCATTGAAATAGTACTCTTTTTTTTCTTGTACAATGTAACTTTATTTTATATTTTATATTTTATTTTCCTCACAGGAACTTAATTTTATATTTAATCATTCCATTAATTTTCTTTTAAAATAAACTAAAAGTTGTTATTGCTATTATTTTACTTCTTACATTACAACTATTTGATATTGTTTAAAGTTGATAACGTGAAAACTTGTAAAATCAATATATATATTGATAGGTGGTTTTGAATTGAACCTATCTTGCGCATCAATTCATGATGATTTGTCCCAAATGATGGCGCAATGATTGAAAACTTAGACTTTAAGGGTATGTTCTCTTCAAGGTACCGAGTTTGAGTCTTTTGACGGTACTCTTTTAATGTCTTAGTGTCTGGTCTAAAGATTGACGTGATTACCTTGTTTCAAAAAAAAAAAATCATCAAGATTTGTTTTAGCTCACATTCATTAAAGAGTGGAAGGTTTGGTACACATGAATTTAATTATAAAGTTATTACTTTTATTCGCTTAAGTTAGGAAGTATTGCTAACATTTTTTAAAAAAAGTAATTAGTGAACATGATTTTAGAAGAGCGTGAAGACTTATTATTATTACATCTATTTAAACAAACCTCAAGAGAAAATTGATATTTTTGTTTTCTAATATATTTCTAAAGATGCATTATAGATTTTCTTAATATATTTGTACATATACATAAAGTAACAACTTATTCACAACCATAAACATTAGGGCAAATTTCTATTATATCATTTTTAGAGTGAAGATGAGAGTAAAATAATTTTAAGACGAATTAAAATTCAATGAGTTGTCAAAGAAATTGTAGAGTTTCACAAAATGGTCTCAATTAGAGGGAGAAATAAATTTAAGAGATAGAATTTTAGTTAAAATAGTGAGAAACTAACTCGCACACTCACATAAGTAAATAATGATAATAAAATAAATTTTAAATTTTAAATTTAAATTTTAAAAAAAAGAAAGGAAAAAAAAAAGAAAAGAAGAAGAAGAAGAAGCAAGGGAAGCCACACATGGTGAGAAAAGAACTTAAATATAAAAGAGGCATTTTCTTAACTAGGTATCCTAAGGTAGGTTTCTTTAAAATACAAGCATGTTAGAGAGAAGAATACTTGGACCTTTAAATATAGATACAAACCAATTTATTACAATAGTAAATTTCCTAGTTAGTTCAAACCCATTTCAGCATCATGGTGTATAACAGTTAACAGATGATATCTATCATTTCACTCTTTACCTACACTTGATTCAATGGGGATAAATTTCAACATCAACGCATTAACCAACTAAAGATAAACAATCAGGTTTTCACAATCGGCCGAGTGTTGTTCCACAACCATTCGCGAGCCGAACCTTCAAGCAATGGAGAAACCTGTACAACCATAGGAGTAAATTTACTTTGACAAGTGAAGCCATCATATTCATAAACATATTTAAGATAATTTTGTTGAGACAATGAATCCTCTTGTTTCTTCGATGGTACTCAGGTTGAATCTATTCTAATCTTGCATAGTTTTACTTTCAGATATATCCAAAAAGCTTCACACACCAATAAAAACTTCAGATGTTACCATTTTTGTAAATAAGGATTTCAAGTGCACAATAATCTTAATCTATGATCACAGTTCTTAATATTGTTTTTAGAAATACAAACAGAAAATTATTTTGTCGAGCTCCAAACAATTGATGTGAAATCAGACAACCAAGAAAACTATTGTGGTATGAATATCAAACCTTTTCCCAGACTTGTGAATGGTAATCATTCAGCCAATTGACCTCCACAACAGAGAGCAAAGAGATATCAACCAATTTAGTCTGCATAAAAAATGTGACAAAACGTGTTGAAGATGGGGCGTGATAGAAAAATAGTCGCACCAAGTGGATTTATATCTAAAGTGAACATATTTTGGAGTGAAATAGTTCAAATTAACATTATAGTATTCACTATGATATAATTAAATTTACTTCATCCCATCACCTTAAACTTTTGGATTGATCGGTAATTTAACATGATTCAACATAATATCAGACAGTGTTTTAAAAGGTGCGTCTAGGCCCAAGGCGCAAACTTAGTGCCTCGCTTGGGAAAGGCAAGGCGCACTTAATAAGGCACACACCTTTTGGCACCTTACGTGAAGCCCCGGGCGCCAAAAGGCACACGCCTTATGAGCTTTTGTGTTTTCTTAGGGCTTTTTACTATTTTTACCTAATTTTTTGTGTTTTAGAGTCCCTATAAGCACGAGAAAACTTATTCAAGACATTTCATTACCTTAAATTACTCAATTTTTCAACTCATAAAGACAACATTTGCTTAAATGAAAGATTAATAATTTAATCTTCAACTTACAAAGACAACATTTGCTTAAGTGAAAGGTTAATAGTTTAATCTTATGTATGTTTTGTACATATTCTTAGTTAAACTTCATTTCTTTCCATGAAATGAAGGTTAATAGTTCATTGTAATGTATGCTTTATATATTATTCTTGTTTAAACTTCATTTATATCTGAAAATGTTTTTATCGTGTATACACACATATATCTATAGAACTTTTTGTATTTTTTATATAGTGCGCCTTATGTAAAAAATCCCGTGCCTTTTGGTACGCCTTGCGCCTTAGGCCCAAGAGGCCTATTACCCTTAGTGCGCCTTGGGCTTTTTAAAACACCGGTGAGCAGAAGGTCTAAAGTTTAAACTACTACAAGTCATTTCATCCCCAATTAACATGATTCAACACTCTAATTGTTTTTCTTTTCTGACTCATCTGTATAATTCTCATAATTTATGACTAGCTAATAACTACTAACTTTTTTACCTGAATGGGTACAAACGTGAGTTTTTCAAATCCTAAATATCCAATGCCTCCAAAACAGTTTGGAGTGTTAGCATCCCTCACGACAAGGAGATTCTGCATGAGAAGATCACCAAAATTTACAAGTGAAACAATGAGCAAATGTAAGCAGAGAGCAACAAGAGACCCTAATAATATTTTCATCTCCGTGAAATGAGAGAGGGCAGAAAAAAAATTCTACCGCACAAATGAATCCAAGTAAGCAAGAAGGTGAAGATGAAAGGATAGTAGAAAGGACTTGAAACTCTATGAAAGAAAAAAATCGAGGATCAAAATGCTATTTCGATCCCAAGACTTTCATATTTGCTCCATTTTTGTCTTTGGACTTTCAAATGTTCAATTTTGGTCTCAATCATTTGCAAAAAGCTTCAAAACAGTCTTTGAAATTAAAAATAAAAATAAAAGTTAACTACCGTTTGAAATTTGATGAATTGGCAGTTAACGTTTTTTTTTTTACTCCAATGATTATTTCTAAGCTTTTTGCAAAGTATAATTCATTTGAAAGTGTAGAGACTCAATGAAACAAACATAAAAGTCACCAAAATGATATTTTAACCAAAAATCAAGCTCTTTCACATTCAAAATATAGAGAAAGTCCAAGAAATTTTTATGTTCTACCGTAAGGAAGAAAATATGAATGATACACATTCGTCCTTTATTATGTTTATGCATCAATTCCAATTAACTAGTCAAGCCTACACACTAAAACATTCTCGCTTCATTAATTTTTACCTCAATCCTAATACCAAAAGAGTGGTCCTCATAGTAGCCTGGCTCATTGCTAACGATCATTCCATTTTGCAAGCCAGTCATATTCCCAAATCGGAAGCTTATACTTTGGGGTCCCTCATGAACATTTAGTGCAGCCCCTACACCATGCCCAGTCCCTGAAAGACAAGAAGAAAGAAAAATAAAATAACTAATGTATGTGTCTAATCAAGTCAACTATATACAAAAGTTTTGCACACAAGATCACAAAGAAATACCATGCCGATAATCAAGCCCAGCTTTCCAGAGAGAGGAACGAGCAAATGCATCTAATACAAAACCAGGCGTATGCTGAGGAAACACTGCTTGATCTAAAGCTATATGGCCCTGCAATTGTTAAATATTATGGAATGAAGCAAGAGATGCCACTGATATCTTACACTAAAATGAAGCAAAAGAGATTACATACTTGTAGGACTCTCGTAAAGCACTCTTTTTGATAAGCGGTAGGTTCACCAAAATGTACCGTACGAGTTATATCGGTTGTTCCATCAACATATTGTGCTCCACTGTCCAATAAAAAGATTTTATTTGCATCCACAACAGAACAATCACTAGGTTCTGGTTTATAGTGTATGATTGCACCATTTGCACCAGAGGCTGAAAATCATCAAAATAATAGGGGGTAAAAGAGCTGAAAAAACAAAAAAACCAGAGCATTTAATCAAATAAACGAGTTGCAAAAAAATTCACAAGACCATTTTATATACCACTAATAGTATCGAAACTTGTGTCAACAAAACCATCTTGCTTTTTACGAAATTCCAGAAGTTTGTCTGCAACGTCAACCTCTGTTAGTTTGACGCCATTAATAATTTCTTCTTCCACCCAGAACCAGAATTGAGCAAGAGCAGCTGCATCTCTACAGGAACATATTGTACCACATACTTACTAAACAAAATAACTAGTTTTATTTAAGTGTATTATGAGCATATACACTATTTGGTACTGAAAAACAAAAATAATTAGCAAGTATTGTATATCCATAATAAATGAATAAGTTGTAGGCTGCAGAAAGTATTTCAAATTGTATCATGGCATGTTTATTACAGTATTATACAATCAAGGGTGAAGCAAAATGTTGAAAACAGTGTTACCTCAAATGAGAATTTCGCATCCCTTCTAACTCAGCATGATTTTTTATGGCTTTTGCTATTGAAACTGGAGATAACTTATAGACGCCAGTAGGTCCATCCTGACTATTTGAGGTCTCAGTAGTCTTAGCCTTGCCTTTTCTTTTATTCCCAAGGCGTAAAAAGTATTTTTCGCATGCACTCCTATAAGCATTTGCAATTGCAGCATTAACTGATGATGTGTCCATCCAAAGATTAACTCCCCTTTCTGCCAAACTGAAAAAGAATTCAGCCATCATCGAAATATAAGGTATGACCAGTGTTTTAAAAAGCCCACGGCGCATTAAGGCGCAATGGGCCTCTAGGGCCTGAGGTGCAAGGCGCACCATAAGGCGCGGGCTTTATTACATCAGACGCACTATATAAAAAACACAAATTTTTTTATATATATATGTGTGTATACACATTTCCATAGACATAAATGAAGTTTTAACCAAGAATAATGTACAAAACATACATTATATTTAACTATTAACCTTCATTTCATGGAAAGAAATGAAGTTTAACTAAGAATATATACAAAACATACATAAGATTCAACAATTAACCTTACATTTCAGCGAATGTTGTCATTGTGAGTTGAAGAATTAAGTTATTTAAGGTATTGAAATGTCTTGAATTAGTTATATTGCGCTTTGAATGACCTAGTACGGGGATTTCACAAAGAATAAAGGTGAAAACATGAAAAAATATAAAGAAAATAAAAAAGCCCCCAAGGCGAGCGCCTTTTGGGCGCCCGGGGCTTCATGTAAGGCGCCAAAAGGCGTGCGCCTTATTAAGCGCGCCTAGGCGCACGCCTAACGGGGCTTTTTAAAACATTGGGTATGACCATATAAATCTGCAATAGAAAGCATTCTGATTCCTGAAACATTAAAAGTTGTACTTGATAACCAAGGCACAGAGGGAATTTTCATTCACAATGCAAAACACAGAAAGAATACCATATTTCATATTTCTTTCCTTTTCCAATACCAAGATAGTGAAACAGATAGGTTTGGGGTCTTCGAAGAATTAAGAATAATATGAGGGGTATTTGGGCAATTAGTTAGGGAATTAGTTAGTTAGGGCATTTCAATATAAATAGAGAAGTTGGGGGAATAGGAAGTATCCAAATATTGAGTGAAATCTAAGTGGGCTCAAGAGAGTACTCTCTAGAGAATGAGAGGTTCCAAGAATTAAAACTTGGTTAACTTGTAGATTTTTATCTTTTGATATCAATATAGATATGGGATCTTAACAAAAACTTACTAATGAAAGTTTCTATATACTTCACATTCAAATGTAAGCAATGAGTGGTCCATTAATTTAGTACTGATGCATCTTCCAAATAGAAAATACATCGGAAAGCCAAAATTTTTTAAATTATAACAAAAACAATATCCAAACTAAAGCATGCTCAGAGGAAAAAGGTTTAAATCAGCGTAACTTACTTTTCAATTTCAGAAATAATAGAATCATATGGTCTTAACTCCACTCCTGCACTTTTCAAGTGATCCATCACCTCTGATGAGACTTTAGAATTATCTACAAACAGTTTTGCTCCATCAATTTCAACTATCAAGTATGCATACATAACAGGTGAATTTGGAACATCGCTTCCTCTCTGCAAAGGAATAGAAAAGTTATATCTAGAATGTTCTACTGTATACCATTCATTGTAAGTAGTAAGAGAAAAAAAGGCAGAATCACATTCTTCGAGTTCTCTAACTTAGCAGATTAAAATTTCAAACAAAAATAAAGAAAAAAAGAGGGATAACATTGTAGTTTGCGGATAAACATTTGAAAACCACACAATTTCACCTTCAGTTGTTTTAATAACGATAAAACAAATAAACCTTCAAATGAGAAGGTTAGGAACAGATCAAACTTTACCAAGTTCAACAACCAGGCAATTTCATCAAGCATAGATATAATGATTGCAGATGAACCAGCTTCTCCAAGCTCAGACCTCAAAGAAGCCAACTTTGATGCAACATCTAAACCAGCATATTTAAGATCATGCACTCTTATTGGCCCTTTAGGCGGCTTTGGTCTTGATTCTTTCCATATTTCATCAACGAGATTGTAATCATATAGGTAAACCAACTTGTGATTCTTTCTCGAAATGGTCTCCTTCAAATCTTCTGCAGCATCGGCAGAAAACAGAAACTGCTCCCTTCACAAAATCAATAAGTGGCATTAGATAGAGGAAGGAGCAGTCAAAACTGAAACATTCTATGGTTATAAAATTGAGAAGCAAAATTCAAAACCAAGTTATATATGGAAAAGAGGAAAGGAAAAAACATCTCAAGAGAATGCAAAAGAAAACTTGCTCACAGGATCAATTCCAACTACACCACCAGGAGCTAGAGTATCAGCAAGCCATTCACTTGGAGTCGGAACTCCGTGATTTCCAGCTCGCATTAGAATCCAACCGGAGCTTAGCTGCTTCTCAGCCTGACGATCGACAATAGGAAAATTACTCTACCAATCTATAAATGGTCAAGGAACAAGAGAATGTGAGCTTTTCAATCTTCAACCTGAAGAAAATACCGTCCATCCGTCCATAGTGCTGCTTTGTCCTTGGTGACAACTGCAGTTCCAGCACTGCCGGTAAATCCAGAGATATAGGCCCTCCTCATGTAACATTCTCCAATAAATTCACTCTGAAAACAATAACAATACGGCAAATCCATAAATAAATTCAAAAGTACGAAATAACTTTTTTTTTATATCGGCGAATGTTCAAGCAGCTTAAGCGGACCTCAATTATTCTCAGAAAAAACTGCAAGTGTCTAACCTTATACTGTTAACTAGTAAGAAATTAATTCATGAATAGGTAGTTATTATGATTTTTTTTTCGAAGCCGGAAAATCTGAGTTTCATTACACTATATCTAGAGTAACCACGCCTTTCCCTAGACCAGGCACCGGGAGACATCAAAGGAATGAAGACATGAGAGGTGTTTACAAATTAATGTCACATGTGAATATCGAACTTGGGACCTTAGCTCAAGCCTTCTACCATCGCATCACCCTTGGGGATAGATGGTTATCATAAATTGAACACATAATATCTTAAGATCGTGTTTGGGGGGCAGTTAATGTAAATGGAGGTTAGGTTATTATAGTCCACCAATTATAATAATCAATGAGTTGGCCCAAACTCAAGCTGCCATTTCACATAACCTTCGTCACCATTTCACATAACTCATGTCACGTTTGAGATTAACCACATTCCCTTCCTTGTTATAATAAAATGCACTCTAAAACCCTTATTGTAATAACATGCACCTCGAATACACCATTTATCATAACTTTTATTATGATAACCTACACCTCAAACACACTTTATAACAAGCCATCTTTTATAATAACTCAACGGGTGCTCCAAATACAGTTTAATTACTTTATAATTTATACCGTCCTTATTTGAAGACTATGCCAAATCCATGATGATTCCAAAAGAAAAAAAAAACTTAATTACTCAGATTTCTCCAACACACAACAAAAACCCACAGAACAAACATTTCACACTTGAGTAACACATCCAAATGAATTTATCCACCACAACAAAAGAGCACGTTGATCAGGAGAAACAAAAACGATCAACAGCATAAAGTCACAATTAATCAGCATTCCACAGTTGATTAACACCAACACATCAAAACGAATTCATATTCTAACCAGACTAAAAAAAAAACAATTAAAAAGAAATTACGCGTGCTACCTGGTGAGCGTCCTGAGAGGGGATAACATAGGCGTCAATACCAACGCTAGGTTTGGCGAACAAATCGCGGAGAGCGAGAAGCTTGGAATCGGGGACATCAGTGGGGCGGGTGGCCTTTCTCAAGTCCGACGAAGGCTTGGCGGTGATGGAGGAGCAGGTTCTGGTGGTGGAACGCCGTAGACGGCGGGAAACGGCGGCGAAAACAGGGGAATGGGGATTGAAAAAAGGGGAAATGGAGAAGGTTGAAGAGATGAATCGGAGATATAGAGATGTTGAAGATGAAAGTGAAAGAGGCCGAATCGATTGCGATGATAGCGAGTTCATCGTCTCTGTGTGAGAGAAGATAAGATCCCTCAGAACTGCAACTTCCTCCCGCCGGTCCGGCCACTAGTTTTTATTCTCTCTCTCTCTTTTTTTTTTTTTGAGGGAAATTGTAATTGATAAACTCTTTTCACCAATAAATAAATAAATAAATAAAAATTACAAATTTATTCCATCTATAATCAATAATACATTTTTTTTTATAATTTTTTATTTTGGAGATTACAACCATTAACAATAGAGAAATTATAATAATTGAGAGGTGACAGATTATGAAAAAGTGTTTTTAAAAAAACGAATAGTATAACACATAAGTTTTGAAAAAAAGAGAGAGCAGAGAGATTTTTGTATTAATAAAATAGTAGAGATTCAAAATCATGACTTCTTTATCATTGATATACACTGATATCACTAAGGAATTGTTTGGAGCATCAATTTGGTTATAATAGACGAAAAGTTATGATAAACGGTGAGTAATAAATAGTGTTTGAAGGGTAAGTTATTATCATAGGTATTATGATAAACTGTATTTGATGGGTTGGTTATGTAACAAAAACTAATATATGTAAGGTTTAGAGAAACGGGCACGCAAGTTTAGGTAACCATCGTTTTATAATAAATGGTGGAACAAATATGAGTTGAGTTATTATAACCAACTCAACCATTTACATAAACGGGCTCAAACACACCCTAAATTATTGTGCTTTGTGAGATAATCAATAATACATTTTAAAATAATGTTATAAATACTTATATATTATTATGTATTATAAAAAAATTGGTAGGTGCATTTGGTAGAAATGTACATTTTTTTGTTCATCCACAAATTCCTCCTTTTTGCAAAATTTGGCATATTGCAAGAGACTTCTCGTTGTTTGCGTATTAAAACTCTTATCATCTGAGCATTGGTTGATTTTATTTTATTTTGAGAAAATTAGAAAGAAACAAATTATAATTATAATTATATATATATATATATTTATTTATTATTATTTAAGAAATTATCACGTGCAACACCTTATTAAAATTCTAATTTTATAATATACATGCAAAAGCCTTTAAAATAATTTTATTTTTATAAAATAATTATAAATATGATACATGTTGTGGTAAATACAAGACTAATCAAATCTATAAAATCATTATAAATTCGATATATTATTTTATTTATTATTTTTTTAAGAATATTAACTTATTATTATTGATTATAAGATTCAAAACTGGGCAATGTTATATATGTCAATGTAAAGTTGCGTGGAAAAAAGGCCCTCTCATAACAAATAGTTTAAAAAGTATACATATATATCACATTCAATACATCTGTCAAACACACATGTAAAATTCATATATTCATATTGATTTGAATTCTTTTTATATACTATTTTTTTATAAAGAATTTAAATTTATAATTTTTTTGTTCTTAGATATACATTAATGTATCCAATTATTGTTCTTGTCAATTGTTTATATTGAATTTAAATTACCAATCAAATATGATAATAACTCCTTGTGGGTATTTATTGGTGAGCTAACATAACTATTAGTAATGTTTTTTCTCAAAAAAAAAAAACTATTAGTAATGTTTAAGAAAAGTGATCATTTAATCTAATAATTAACATTTATTTCTTAATTTATTGCTAAAAAATATGTGATCATTTAAAATTTACAATTAGAAAAATAAAATGTTAGAAAGATACACGTTGGATGATTTGGTAATGTTTATTTATTTTGGCTATAAAATAGGGGGAAAATCAAATATTCCTTGAAAAAAAATAATAAATTGATGTTTTCTATTTTGTAAAAAAGTAATAAAATTAAAAGTTATTAGATAATGTCTTTGTATGACTACAATAATTATTAAATTTGAAACTATTAATTAATGTATTAGTTTTATAGTTTGAGTTTTGTGTCTCTTTTTTTTTTTTTTTTTTTTGTAAACCACTACTACAAAAATGACATTACTTGACACTACCTATTCTGAAATACTTGACATTTTGGGTTAAAAACGTCAAATAATGAGTTAATTTATGATGAAAACGTCAAGTATCATTCAAATCAGCCAAATTCCGTCCGAATCCGTGTTTTTATGTTTTACAATATTTGACGTTGTGAAAGCGTCAAGTCAAGCACGCAAAATGCTCGACACTTATAAACGGTCAAATACATTAGAAAAATGGTAAATGTTTTAGCGGGCTTTGTTGGCGCGCATTATAATTTTTATTTTGTTAAACCAAAATGGCATTAAAAAATAAAAATAAAAATAAAACCCAAAACGCTGCCGTTTTTGAAAATCTAAAAAAAAACCCCCAAAATGCTCGACTTTCTCTCTTCTCAATTGCAAAACCTCCGTGAAACCCTCCTCACGCTTCGTCTCTCTCAATTGCAAAACCTCTGGAAACCCTCCTCGTCGTAGCTTCCGTCCCGGCCTCTGTGTCGGCTTCCATCGCAGATTCGTCACTGCCTCCATCGCAGATTCATCGCAGCCTCCTTTGCAGCCTCAATCCGTCGCGAATCTTCGCGCTACATTCCAATGTGAGTTCGATTCACTTTTTCACTTTTTGACTTCATCTTCTTCTTGTTTTTTTCACTTTTCTCTGTTTGCTTTAGGATATTGCAACCAAATCGAGATTCGGTCTTTATTCTTTGATACATCCGTGAACTCTACTCATCACAAATGGTTTGGCCTTTTGTTTTTAAGGTTAATTTCTCAAATGTCATGACCTTCTTTAGCTTTTCTTTTCTTTTAGAACTTTATTCTTGTTTTCCTTTTTCTGTCTCTATATCTTTTACAAATGTTGATATGATTCTTGCAATTCGCATTTCTAGTTTATTTTCTGTGTTCAATCAATTTATCCAGAAGTGAACTACGAGTCTTAAAATACTTGGAACCCTGCCCAAAACCATGAGCAATTTTAAGATTTATCTCAGTTTAGCTATACTTGTGTCATCTTTCTCCTTTTGGCTAATTATTGAATTGATACTTTGAATGTCATCAAGTTGACTAATTTCTTATGGGATATTACTATTTGCTTTATTTAACAGCTTTCCAAATCATGGATAAATCATGGATGAACAAAAGTAGGTTATCGAAAGATTTTGAGTTGGGTGTGGAAAAGTTCATTGAATATGGATTTTCTAATACAACTAGTACTACCATTCGTTGCCCTTGTTTGAAATGTGGGAATTGTGAAAAACATTGTCGCAATGATATAAGAGACCATTTATATGTCAACGACATAGATGAAAGTTATAAAATCTGGTTTTGTCATGGGGAAGAACTTCCTAGTTCAATTGTCCATAGAGAATATTCTAAGACGGACAACGAAAATGTATGAAGAAAATGATATTGGAGGTGTTAAGGAAATGATTGAAGTCGCTCATGAAGAATATTCAAAGGACCCCAATGGATTTGAGAAGTTACTTAACGATGCTGAAAAACCTTTATATATGGGTTGCAAGAAATTTACCAAGTTGTCTACATTAGTGAAGTTGTATAACTTGAAAGTTAGATTTGGATGGAGTGATGCAAGTTTTTCTCGAACTACTCAAAATATTAAAAGAAATTTTACCGGTTAATAACGAGCTTCCTTCGTCGATGTATGAAGCAAAGAAAACCTTAGGTGCATTAGGAATGGATTATGAAAAAATTCATGCATGTCCTAATGATTGTTGTTTATATAGAAAAGAATATGCCAATGCAAATACTTGCCCTGAATGTGGTGAATCAAGATGGAAATTTGATGGAAATAAGAAGAAGAAACAAAAAGAAATTCCCGCAAAAGTTATATGGTATTTCCCACCTATTCCACGATTCAAAAAGATGTTTAGAACTCTTGATTGTGCTAAGAACTTGACATGACATTCTGATGATAGAGTTGTAGATGGTAAATTACGTCATCCCGCTGATTCACCGGCTTGGAAGTTAGTAGATTTCACATGGCCAGACTTTGGTTCTGAAGTTAGGAATCTTCGTTTAGCATTGTCAGCGGATGGAATAAATCCACATGGTAATATGAGCTCTAAATATAGTTGTTGGCCGGTGGTGATGATTATTTATAACCTTCCACCATGGTTGTGTATGAAAAGAAAGTTCATGATGTTATCGATGTTGATTTCGGGTCCAAAACAACCAGGATATGACATTGGCATATACTTGGCACCGTTAGTTGAGGATTTAAAACTTTTATGGGAAAGCGGTGTACAATGTTATGATGCTTACCGAGATGAACTATTCAACTTAAGGGCAGTTTTATTATGGACAATCAACGATTTTCCTGCCTATGGAAACCTAAGTGGGTGTTCTGTTAAGGGTTATAAGGCATGTTCAATCTGCGGTGATAACACTTCTTCTATAAGATTGAAACATGGGCAAAAAGAGGCCTACCTTGGACATCGAAATTTTTTGCCGTGTAATCATAGATTTCGACGTCAACAAAAATCTTTTAATGGACATAAAGAACTTGAAACCATTCCAGAACCTTTGTCCGGTGAAGAAGTTTTTGCCAAAACTAAAGATTTGAAATTTCAAATAGGAAAGAAATTGAAAAAGAGACAACTAAAAAAAGGAACTACAAAAAGTTGTTGGAATAGGTTGTCTATTTTTTTCGAGCTCCCTTATTGGAAACATCTTCATGTCAGACATTGTTTGGATGTGATGCACATTGAAAAAAATGTATGCATGAATATATTGGGTACATTACTTGACATCCCGGGAAAAAGTAAAGATGGATTGAGTGCTAGACGAGATTTAAAGAACTTAAAGATTCGACTGAGCTTCAACCTATTATTGGCGACAAAAAAGACTACATTCCCCTAGCTTGTTACACTCTTACTAGGGAGGAGAAACGTTGTGTTTTGAGAACGCTTTCAAACGTGAAAGTTCCTCTTGGTTATTCTTCCAATATTAAAAATGTTGTGTCAATGGACGATTTGAAACTTAATAGTTTGAAGTCCCATGATTGCCATGTGATCCTGCAACAATTGCTTCCTATTGCAATAAGATCTCGTACTACCAAATATGTTCGATACGCTATAACACTACTGTGCATCTTTTTAATTCTATCCGCAACAAAGTAGTAGATGTTATACAATTAGACAAGTTGCAAGAGGATATCGTGGTTACTCTATGTTTGTTGGAGAAGTACTTTTCACCTTCGTTTTTTCACAATTATGATGCACCTCACAAAGACATCTTGTAAGAGAAGTAAAACTTTGTGGGCCTATATATCTGCGTTAGATGTACCCATTTGAAAGATTCATGAAAGTGATTAAGAATTCAGTGAGAAATAGGCATCGCCCGTAAGGTTGTATTCTTTGAAAGTTATATATTAGAAGAAGTCATTGAATTTTGTTTAGAATTTTTATGTGGAGTACCTCCTATTGGTCTTGGAAGTCAAAAATTTAAAGAGCAACTAGACAATTCAAATGTTGGTAAACCGCTGTTTCGAGCGGAGTATTATTCGGACTTAATGTGAAGTTTTATATCAAGCTCATCGATATGTTTTGGAAAATACAATTGACGTGCAACCATATATAGAGTAAGTTAATTTCTCTAATTATGTTTCATTGATTTATCAAACATATGATGTCAACCTAACTATACTACTAAATATTTCATCCAAAGGAAACACATGTTAGTACTCGCAATCACAACAACCTAGTAGATCAAAAAATCGAAAATGGGTTCAAGATTTAACATAATCGATGTTTCGCATCTTGGTTACGTGAAACGGTAATGAGTATGTTCAATGTAATATTAATGCATTAGTATTATACCGCATAGCATTTGATAGTAATCGTGTTTATGAGTTATGATCATAGGTGGCGATTGAGCTTGAAAAAGGAGATATTAAGGTTTCTGATAACTTGAGGTGGATTTCTCATGGCCCTCATCCGAATGTGACTAAATATAATGGTTATATCATTAATGGGTGTCAATATCAAACAAAGTCTTGTGACAATGATAGAAGCGCATAAAAAATAGTGGAGTTAGTTTAGTTGCAAATACAATGCAAGTCTCTAGTTCAAAAGATAAAAATCCTATTTTTGGAGACATGTCTTTTTATGGAGTCATACAAGAAATTTGGGAGCTGAATTATAATACCTTTCATGTAGCAATGTTTAAGTGTGATTGGATTGAAAACAACAATGGTATGAAAATCGATGAGTTAGGTTTTTTGTTAGTTGACTTAAATAGAATAGGACACAAGTATGACTCATTTATACTAGCAACCCAAGCAAGGCAAGTGTTTTATGTTGAGGATCCAAGTGATGCGGATGGTCAATTGTGCTTACTCCACCACAAAGAGAATTTGAAGATCAATATTATGAGGATGAACTTGGAGACACGGTACTACATTGTCAAGGAATGCCCAACAGTATGCCAAATGTTGAATCCACAAGTGACTTGGATGATAACATCTCAAACTATGTGCGAGTAGATTGTGAGGGTACTTGGATTCCTAAATAAAATTTACGGGGTGGGTTTTCGATTTTTATGACTTCTATAAATTTATATCATATCTTGTTTGATTTGTTTATTAAATATGTATGCTAACGTTTTCTACTTTCCACTTGTAGTTTAGTTCTTTTATCATGAAGCCTACAAATGTCGATGAAGAAGAAACCTCAACTAAAAAGCGAACACGAGGCACAACTACTATGAAAGAAGGAAGAAGTAAAAAGAAAGATGGGGAGAAACGATTGGTTATATTCAATGAAGATGGAGTGCCCATTGGGGATAGTGGACACAAATTTACTTCCTTCATTGGATCAACAGTTCATCATCACATCCCTATTACTTATAAGAAATGGCCTGACGTACCACGTGAGTTGAAAGAGAAGTTGTTTAATATCGTTGAGGTATGTTCACTTTCACCATAATAATAATATTAATTTATTTGTGGTTGTATTTATTAATAGTATTTATTTTTTAATGTGTAGAATGATTTTGAATTTGATGGACGAGCTAAAAAGAAGGTACTCAGAATGGGTGGGGTAGCTTTTCGTCAATTCAAGAACATTCTAACTACAAAGTGGATAATGCCATTTAAAGATCAACCTGAAATTTTAGAAAATCCACCAACTTTATACTCATTTCTTGACAAAACTCAGTGGACAGAGTTTGTCAAATCAAGGTTAACTCCAGAGTTCGAGGTA
This sequence comes from Sicyos edulis, assembly GCA_036507275.1. Taxonomy (NCBI): domain Eukaryota; kingdom Viridiplantae; phylum Streptophyta; class Magnoliopsida; order Cucurbitales; family Cucurbitaceae; genus Sicyos; species Sicyos edulis. Next base: position 3,038,123 of record CM071856.1, read on the forward strand.
TGAAAATAATTGAATTCGTGTGGGTATATATATATATTGTTTTGGTTTCTTACTAAGTACACATTAATGTAGAAATTGAGAGCCGAACAACAAGCAAAACAAGCAAGTAATAGGTATCATCATCGCCTTTCACGTAAAGGTTATGCCAACAAGAAGGAAGAAATGGTAATACTTTCTGTTTAATTTATAATAATCTAATTCCTCATAACATGTATCTAACTTATTATGTTTATTGGAGTTTAGAAGAATAAAGGATTAGATGATAGTCAGCTTCAACGACATAACATGTGGAAGATTGCACATTCTAATAAGAAAGGAGAAATTGTGGACGAACATGTTCAAGAAGTAGTTGACAAGATGGTAAATAACTTTCGTTTCTTTTTAACATGTTCATGGAGTAGTTGAAATGACAAATAACTTCTTTTTTTTAAGGATGATATCATTGCAACTGTAGACCCAACAAACCACAAGTTTCCGAATCCTAATGATGTGTTGACTAAAGCTTTAGGCACTCCTGAACACAATGGGCGTGTACGTGGAGTAGGTGGTTTCATTACACCTACTTCATACTTCCACACTCCAAAAAGTGGGCTGAAGAGAACTGCAAAGGAAATGGAACTTGCTAATGAGAATGAATTACTTCGACAACGCATTCAAGAGTTGGAAGCAAATCAAATGAACACACAAGACACTCCAAAATCTGAACAAGGGAGTTGCACCAAGCAAGTTTTGAAAATGGCTAAAAAGAATGAAGATAAAGTTGACGACAAAGTAATTATACCAATGGGGAAGCTTAGTACAAAACAATTGGAAGATATCATAAAACCTTCAACCAAGGTACAATATGCCAAATTTCTCTTAAGTGTCGTCTTTCATATATAAAAGATGCAATTTTTATTAACTAGCACTTATTTTTTGTTAAAGGGAAAATCATGCTTGTTGGCAAAAGATGTAATTTCAAATGTTGTTGCATCCGGCATACTACTTGAGGATAAGACACTAGGATCTACAATTCATGGAATACCATTAGGAGAAAATAATGTTAGAGTCTCAATAGATGTGGCGATCGTTGATGCAGCCTTACCGATCACGGTAAGAGATGATTTGAAAACTACAAAACAATCTATTGGGTCACATGTCCCATGGCCACGCAATTTAGTGATTCTCAATGAGGAGATGAAGGTACGCTCGATAAAAACAATTAATTTCTAAAAAATCTCATTAGATCTCTCATGAATCATGATAAAATTAAAACTTACTTATTGTAGGTTAAATCTAAGAAGAAGATTAAAGACAAAATCAAAGTTGGTGATTTGCAGATGTTGGATCTACCAGAAGGTTTGAATTCTATCTTTCGCCATGCAGAGTCGATAATGAAGACTGACAGTAGTATCTCCATGCAACTTCCTGAGGGGCTCTTCGGTACAAGTCGCAAGAGTTGTGTATTAAGAGACGATATTATTGACTTTTGCAATATGAAAGAAGTAAAAACATTATCGTTGGTTGCTTATATGGCGTAATAAATTTTTTCCTTCTTTTCTTTATCATATTAAATTATAGTAGACTTTTTTTTTAAAAGAAAACTAACCATTATCTTAATCTTTGTAGGTATTTGTACTCATATTGCGTTGATTCAGGGCGAGCTGAAAAGTATATTTTCGTGGATCCATCTTTAATATCGTTTGGTCAATACACACCGGAAATTAGAGCACGTAATCTTTGTTCGAGACTGATGACTGCAAGAAAAGATCAATTGGTTGTTGCTCCATATAATCTTGGGTGAGTAAAAGTTTATTCATTACAAAAATAGTTTATCACTTAATTACTTTTAGTTTGATAATCTAACACTTGTGTATTTTTGTTTAGTGGTCATTGGTCACTGCTCATTGTGAATCCATACGAAGATATTGTTTATCATTTAGATTCATTACGTACAAGTTCAAAAGTAGATATCAAGTCTGTAACATGCACGTAAGTTATGTTTTCACTTTGAATTATATGTTGTCTATTCATTTTGGATGTTTTATATTTTCTTTTTTAATATGTTAAGTATTTATGTAGGGCACTTGCAATATTTCGAGCTCAGAAAAAAATAAAAGTGGATAGAAATAAAACATTATGGAAAAATGTTAAGGCAAGTATAATACTTTTTTCTTTTTCTTATTTTCATTTTGTTTTCTTTTTAATTTGTTTGTGAAAATAAAAGCGTTCTCTTTGTTCTTGTAGTGCCCATTACAATCAGGTATAGTGGAATGTGGGTATTATGTAATGAGGTATATGAGAGACATAATAACCAAAGATATCACCATCATCACGAATCGATGCGTTACATATAAATTTATAGTAAAAATATTTTCTTATTTGAAATAAGCAAGACTAAATTGAATTTCTTATTCTTAGGTTGATACGAGGAAGTCATACACAAAAATCGAGATAGATGAAGTCTGCAGTGGAATGGGCGAACTTTATTGGACGATATTATTGACTTTTTGTGGTTGAAGAAATTTTTGGATCACTTTATTCTATACATGGACCATATTATTTTTTTGGAAGGATGGGTATAGATATCCATATTATTTTTTGGAAGGATGGGTATAGATATCCATATTATTTTTTGGGAAGGATGGGTATAGTTATCCATATTATTTTTTGGGAAGGATGGGTATAGGTTCTTTTTTTGTATACATAAAACACGATTACTTCGTATATTTTGGCTGGTTGGTTAGTTATCTGCAGGTTCTTTTTTGTGTACATGAAACAAAATGTTCATTATGTTCTCATATTCTTTTTTGTGTACATGTATGATGGAACAATTGATAGATGAAATATATTATTATTCTGGTTTGAAGAATGCTTTCTGATTTGCAGGAATGTTTTCAGGTTTACAGGAAATTTGGGGAATGATTATTTAAAATTAAAAAAAAAAAGAATATATCGCTTGACGTTTCTTAAGTGTCATTAGGTTTCAATTACTTGATGCATAGAAACTGTCTAACAGAATAATCACTATTCAAAATGTATGATTACTTGACGTTTATTAGATGTCAATCAATACCTACATTTGACGGTTTTTAAATGTTAACCAACATCTTATATTTGACAGTCCACAATGGTCAAACTACCCACTATACTTGACGTTTTCACAGTGTCAATGACCACACTAAACTTGACGCTTTACGACTGTCAACCTACCTATGTATTTGATAGCCATTGAATGTCAACTATATATATAGTTGACGGTTAGACGACCGTCAAGTAAAGATACATTACTTGACAGTAGTATAGTTGACGTTTGGAAAACCGTCAAGTAACGTTGTAGTTGACATTCTCCAGGCGTCAAGTAATGTCATTTTTGTAGTAGTGAACGTTTCAGTTTTGAGTCTTTATCATCAATTATTTCATATTTACAACATATAAGAGAGAATTTTTTTATTAAAACAATATTAGATATGCCTCTATCCAATTTGTGTTGCATAAGAGAAAGTTATATATATATATTTTGACAAACGAAAACGGAGTTGATAATTGGAAATATTTACCTCGTATTTTTATCTAACGTTGAAAATATAAGAACTTTTATAAAAAATATAAGTTATTCTCTCTCTTACCAATTGATTATTTCATATTATCTAATATTGACATAATTTAATAATTAAAACAAATATGAGACTTACATCTTTTCTATAATTGAAGGTTGGATTTCTTATCTATCTATATATATATATATGAACTAAACAAGGAAAAAAGATACTTCTAGAAGACGAAGAAGCAAAACTTGAAAAAAAGAAAGAAAAGAAAAACGAGTAGATTGTAAAAATAAACAATAAATAAGTTAAAAGAGAAAGCATTAAGTTAGTTAAAAAAAATGGAAACGTGTTTCTTAATTTAATAAAAAAAAACAAAAAAAACACACACGTACACACAATCAAATTACAACTTTATGAGTGTTTCTTCATAGGTTACAAATTAAAAGAGAGGGAGAGGATTAGGTTATGACAAAACTATCCTTTTGTGAAAGTAAAAGATTAAAGACCTGAAGCCAAATTTTCTTTCAAAATTCGATAATTAAGCCCGTTTGATAATTATTTTATTTTTTGTTTATGAAATTTAAGCCTACAACAACTGTCTTACTACTTTTTCATGATTGGATATTTACATCTTACCTATATTTTAATAAACAAAACTAAAATTTGGAAACAAAAAAAAGTAGCTTCCAAAAGCTTGTTTTTGTTTTTGAAATTTGGTTAGTTTTCACCTACTTTCTTAAGAAAATATGAATACATTGCACGAAAACTTCCAAAAGCTTATTTTTGTTTTTGAAATTTGATTAGTATTCACCTACTTTCTTAAGGAAATATGGATACATTGCAGAAAAGATGGAGCACATTGGCAGGAAATTTGAGTAGAAATGAGTTTAAATTTCAAAAACCAAAAATAAAAAAGTTATCAAACAGGGGATACATAAATAAATTATAAAAAAAAAAAAATATTATACACAATGTGTGGGTGGGTGACATGTTAGATTTGGGTTGATTGATTATATTCTAATTCAATTGTATACAATTGTATCATTATGTAAGGTTTGTGGTCTCCCTTCTCCATTAATTTTTTTTAATTACGAGTTCAAGGAATAAAATAAATATTTTCCCAAAACTATTATGTTTTTTTAAAAAAAATTGATTGGGGATTATCTCTTTAAAATCATAGAATTTAGATCATAAAATTTATTTTCACATATATGTCTATTTTACGAAGTCAACTATTATAGTATGACTCAATTGGTCAAAGATGGTTTTAAAGTGCTAATGGATTCAATCTCCAAGGTGAATACCTATTTAGAAATTAATTTCATACGAATTTCCTTAGCATTTAAATATTGTAGGATTATACAATAGTCGAGCTGCACACAAACTGGCCCCAAATGTGGGTGGAACTTAGCTGGCTAGGAATTTTGCTATCTTAAGATTAAAAAAAAAAGAAAAGTTTTTTTACAATTTTTTTCTTATATATTTAACAAAATAAAATAATCGATTTTATTGCAACCACTAAACGGATGCTTTTGGTTCAATTTTTTTTTTTTTGCTGATTTTGTGCCTAATTGACAACCAAACCCAATCAAACCAATATCTTCGTATTTTCAACAATTGATCTAAACCGATTCCAAAAAAATAAATCGTTGGTTCGAATTTCATTTGATTTATTTCGATTTTATTTTCAATAATAATTGAATTTATTTTTCAAGTTTTTGTCTCATTTTTCAATTTGATTATTAAATCATTTTTTGAAATTTATTTCTAGTAAAAAAAACAACATTTCTCACCAATAATATAATATTTTTAGTATTGTTTTTTTTTTTATATTTCACATCTAAATTAATTCTTCCATCAAATTTCAATATCAACATATTTAGTTTTTCTTTAGTATTCATACATTCATTTTGATTTTTATATTAGTTCTCCCAACAAAAACCGAATCAAACTATTATATTTCGATTTTCTAAAATATAAAGTTGAATGATTCAATATTATTTTAAAAAACCGAATCCATCCAATGAATCGTATAAGTTCGGTTTCGTTTTATCGGTTTTTCATTTTTGCCAACTGCTCCAACTAATTCTTCTAAACATAATTAAATATCAAGCTTCCATTTTGTGCACTGACCAAACTAGATATGAACAACGACTAATAGGAAGAGTACAAGTTTGAGATGGTACACTTGACCTTTGCCCAACCCATCACATTTGTGACAGTTGCATAGGGACATCACAATAATTCAAAGCTCATCAAGTAATCTATGTTTTCTATATGCTAAAGTCTAACCAAGCTTGGACTAATTAATTAATAACATGGATAGGTGTGCATATCAAATCTCATTAATTAGCACAATTTAAGAGTAATTTAAGAAACCGTGATAAAATTAGGTAAATGAAGTGATGTAATTTGACGAGTATCATGTATAATTCCGTCTACCATTATCTAAAGTAGTTTGAGAACCCTACTTCCGGATATCACTGAGATCTTATTCTATATTAGAAAGTTGAGAAGTCTTCACCATTAAAAATTATCTCCGAAGGTACTCAATTTAGTTGGTTGAAGGCTCAGGGTTTGAAGACATGCTTCCTTTCTAGATCTCGGGTTGTAGAGCTTCTGTTGAACTTAATATCCGAAAACACCCCTTGATATATATACCGGTGCCACGTCCTAAGGATGGGCTAGTGGTATCTTGAGTATGGGAAAACAAAAAAGTCTTAACCATATTTATAAGAAGTAAGGTTATCTCCTTCCTGATCGATTGATTTTGAGATAAAAATTTATGTTATCTAATATGATATCAAAACACATTATACACAAATGTATACTTTATTCAACCCGAGTGAGTGAGTATTTCGTCCACAAATTCAGATTCTAAAACTCAAGATTAATGATCTTAAAGGGATACCCTCTTAGGAGGGGATGTTAGTAATCCGCCTCACCTTGGGTATTAGAGAGATATCGTCTTTATCATTTTCATAAGAAATCTCGACTACTCTCATTTATTATCAAATAGTTTTAAGATAGAACTTCACGTAAATTAATAACATGGATAAGTATGCATGTACAATTCCGTTAAGCATTTGCTAAAGTGGCTTGAGAGACGTACCATGGTAAAATGTAAAATAATGACGTTGATAAATATGCATGATAGAATTCCGTCTAGCATTGTCTAAAGTATAGTTTAAGATATATACCTACCATAGTATAAGAAGGTAAATTAATGACACATGGACAGTTATGCAAATCTAGTTTCATTGACATTATTTAACGTGTGAGTTTGGATCTATCATAGTAAAAGGTCGATTTATGACGTGTGCATCCTAACTCTCACTTTACTTCAGAAATGCATTTTTTTAAGCAAAGAAATGCATCTAACTCCGTAGCCAATTTACTTAAGAAATGGAGTTAATGCATTTAACTCCATTTACCTCAAGCCAAACAATTTCTATACAAAATTACATACTTATAAATATTCTTAAAAAGTTAGAAAACTTATTACATAAGTCAAATTTAAAAAATAATTATAAATATAATCACTTTTTTTAAGTAAAAAAAGCTATCATAATCATAAATACTAATAATAGTATATATACATCAGTGAGAGCCAAATATTGATTTGTATGATCAAATGTGTAACCATGATGTTAAATTAGATTTCCGCAAAACAATGAAATTATCAAGTATTGTCGGTTTCGGATACTCTTATCTCATTTGGTTCTCCTATTTAAATTGTTTTTCTCTTTTTCGTTCGCTTCAATCTAACTTGTGGATTATGGCCAATGTTCGAGTTGGGATATATGGGATATATTTATTCCATGTTTTATGCTTTCACTTTGCTTTTAATGAAGGTTGTTGGTTAATTAAAAAAAAACCCAAATGATATTTTAAAACTAAAATTAACCTAATAACTTGAAAAAGTGTTAGGCAATAAAAGCAAATCGGGTCTGGTGCCCGACCCGACAAATGGGTCAATTTAAGTTTCCATCTTTGTTAGTATAAATAGACATGGATACATATTCTCTTCAACAAACGTAAAGCATTTTTCTCCTAAAGAAAAAAAGGTGATTTTTTTTTTATTCTTAATGTTCTTGAGTTTTCTCATCAATGGCGAGCGAAATGGATTCGAAATCGGAGACGAAGATTATAGGAGAAGTTGTTTTAATGAAGAAAAATGTGTTGGATTTCAATGATTTCAATGCTTCTCTTCTTGATCGTATTTACGAGTTTGTTGGCAAACGAGTTTCTCTTCAACTTGTTAGTGCTGTCTATGGCGATCCTTGTAAGTTTTATCTCTCTTTTTCTTTCATAAATCTCTCCAATTTTTTATATATGAATTTCCTTCTTGAGAAATTAGTCGAGAAGTTGAAACCGAGTCGATGTGGTTGACGATTTTAGATTCATAATCTCTTGGTCATTAGAATACATTAGTTTCGTTGAATATTGCTCTTACTGACTAGTAAATATGTGTTATTGGGAGGGAGAGGACTACTACTCTCAAATAAATGAGAGTCAAATGTCCATTTTCGAGATCGAATTTGTGACCATGATGTTGAACTAGATCACTACTAAATAATGAAATTAATGTATGACCGACTCTTTCGATAACGTGTGAGTTAATGTGTTAATTAATTAACCTGTGCACGACGTTTTCTTCCCGGACTAAAAGTCGCCGTTTATCTTTGTTTTATCTCTTACTTTATCTAAGTATGTGTTTTTATCTCTTTTGGGTCAATTCTCCATGGACTTTTTAGCAATATTAAAATATAATTAAGTCTCTTTTATTTTTTATTCTAAAAAAAAAAGTCTCTTATTTTTTATTTGATCTTTTTTCTAGGTCAATTTTATTTGGACCTTCTTAATTAATAATATTCTCTTTCTAAGAATATGTTAGTGGTTGTGGAATATCTTTTGTGATTAGTTTATTTTTCTAAAACAAAGGATAAAGGGTATCACTTGGTTTATAAGTTTGCTTGATTTAAAGGCATAATTATTCTAGCTGTTTTATAAGTATTTTTGTCGATATGAGCATAGTTAAGATCATATATATATATATATATTTGAGCTTCAAAACTCCATTCTTATATTTATTATACTAAAAATATATTTTTATAGCATAAATATTATTTTGCTAGATGATTTTTTTTTCATATTTATTATTATTAAAATATTTTATCCCTTCTATTTTATTAATTAATATTTATATACTAGATATTTGAAAAAATTATAATTTTTCTTTTGAGAAAGAAAAAATTATAAGTTTGATCCTCAAAATTTAATTGAAGTTTCATTTTAATACATAAGTTATCAAACCTCAAATACCTTTATTTTCCACTCATATTCAGTTTCAAAATACCTACGCATTAACCTTTAATTATTTTTGTGATTAAATCAAAATTTTGGTGAAAACTGGAGAAGAATAAATAAGACCAAAGAAAAAAAAAACAGATAGAAAGAGAAGAGCCACTTTGATGAATACTAGAGAAAAAGGAAAATAGAAAAGAACAAAATGAGTGGAAAAAGAATAATTTATATATAAAATGTCTATTTTCATATTTATTGCATGAAAATAGATATTTGGAAACTCTTTCTTTGGTGAAAACTTGAGAAGAAAGAAATATATAAGACAAAAAAAATGTAATAGGGTGAAAATGATTTCTTTCATGAATACAAAAAATGCAAAAAATGCAAAAAAAAAAAAAAAAAAAAATCATACTAGTGTGGCTTGAGGAGAAAATTATTTTTGGACGATTTTATCCTTAAGTCATACTCTAAATTACAAACATGTCATTTATTAGAATATATAAATAATGTAAAAAATATTTACAATATCATTTAGATTTTCATGCGTAGATAAAATATTTTTTTTATCAAATCTTATAGATTTTATGACTAGGTAAGAAGATAAAGATTTCAACCATCAAATGAAAATATTTATAATATCATTTAAATTTTCATCATCTTTATAGCGTAGAAAATAAGATATTTTGACCAAATCTCATAAATTTTATTTGACATTTTATATTCTAATAATTAAAATAATTACAATAATAAATTGAATTTTCCAATTCTATAAATATTACTCTACGTTTTGTTAACAAGAACACTAATTATGTTTGCTTGAATTTACTTTTATTTGTTTTCTTTATTTTCTTGTTTTATAATAAGTTGTTTTATTTTTATTGGATTATTTACCTTAATTTTCATCTAATTTTTCTTTTGTTGCAATAATTTTGTAGGATATTTTTTTGTATAATTGTTGTCTTAAAAAAAAGACTTGTAGATCTGGAAAAAAAAGTTTGAAGAATGATAAGATTATAATATGAGGTTAAAGTGTATCAATTTCAAAAGTTTGGTAACAATGATTTCCTACTATAACTATATATTTCTATATTTTGTATACAAACACATTTGAAACTTTATGTTTGCTTGGATTATCTTTCTTGGTTTCTTTTTGGTTTTTTGTTTCACAATAAAAAATTTAATTACTTTTGTTGGATTATTTATCTTAACTTTCATCTAACTTTTCATTTTTTTTCTTTTTTTTGTTGCAATAATTTCTGTAATGGTTGACTTGGAGATGTGAATTTTTTTTTTGAAGAATGATAAAATTATCATTTGAGGTTAAATGTAAATTCATGGATGTTATTTATATTTATAATTATAATAATGATAAAATTCTTATAATTTTTATAATTTAAGAATAATTGGTTTATTAATAGATAAATTAAGAAAGTATCTGATTTTTAAAAATAAAAAATAAAATTTAATTTTAATGCGATAAATTTTACTAAGTTTTTTTAAAATAAGAACACCTATTATTTTTTAAGCTCGAAATAAAATATTAACTATTTTTTAACATAAATATGAATTTCAATAAATTTAACTAACAAAAATGGTTATAAAATTCAATATTAAATTGAAATTATTATTTGGTAATTTAAATTTAATGCAAAAATGTAGCAAAATTTAAATTTATAATTATAAATAAATGAATAAATAAATATATATAATTTATTATTTAAAAAATTATCACATGCAAAGTCGTTAAAATTTTAGTAACAAAAAGTGGGTGGAAACAAATTTCCTCTATACATCAAAGATCAATTTTTATATTTAATGTATTAAACAGAAATACACCTTTCCCAGTTTAAATATTATTTTGTTAAAAGACCTTTAATTTCAGGTTTATTATTATTATTATTATTATTATTATTATTATTATTAGTTTACTTATAATCGAAGAAAGAGCATTTGGAGGTCATATCAGAGTACAAAATGTTATCGAGTCGGTGACGTGATTGGTTATCTAATTTGCTGTTAATTCATTTTAACTCCACAGTCACGAGTTTGAACCTTAAAATCAATATTTGTATCTTCCTCTCCCAACTTAATATTTCCTATAAAATTTAAAAGTATTGTTAGTCTCTTTGCCAACAACAACAATATCTTAACGGCATTAATCTTCCCTCAATCATCATGATATTATAAGTTCGGACTCTCTATTTTAACTCATTACTCGACAATATCCATGCATTTTTTTTAAGAAAAAAAAGTTGTATTTATTATACATTCCTTGGTAATTTATCTTACCCATCAAGTATACCTACATTTCCCCTACACTTTTCCCTTTTAATTAATTTTCTGATAAAATCCAATTTTGGGGAGAAAAACTGAATTTTCCAGATAAAGCTTTGGAAATTGTTAATTTTGGTGAAAACTTGAGGAGAAAGGAAGAGGAAGAAAAGACCAAAAAGAAAAGAGAAAAAGGACTCCCTTTGATGAATACTTGGAGAAAAAGGAAAAGTAAAAGGGGAAAATTCTCTATATTATCAAACTACTTGAATTGAATGGCCAAAAAAAATCTTCTTTTTCAAATTTACTTATAATAGTTTCATTTTTTGCTCAACCTATTCCTTGATTATAAGCTTTAATTTATCGAATGAGTTAGTGGTATAATGTTTTCATTGTTTGGTTGTAAATTTTTTTTTGAGTACATTGTTTGACTGTAAATTAATTCAATACCAACAATAAAAAAAAATTATAAACTTTAATTCAGTTGAATTTACCCGGTTTTTCTTTCTTTAATTTTTGGCTTAAAGAACCCTTTAGTTGAATTTATTATATATTTATTTTCTAAAGATATCATATACGCACCATTATCATAATTATTTATATAAGTTTATTTACCTAAGTTTACTTTTTATTAAAAAAGACGAACTAAAGTTTTCATATAATTATCTCTTTTTTTTTTAGAAACATATAATTATCTCTTAACTGTTATACATATTTTTTTCACAATATATATAGAGTGAAAGAATCAAACATTTACAGCAACACTAATAATATAACTGTTTTGATATGACTCAACTATTACACATCTTACCGTAAAAAAACAAACAAAAAAAAAACTATTACACATATTACCGTAAAAAAAAAACTATTACACATCTTATATGATAATAGTAGTAACATTTTTAAAAAAAAATACCTTATCTAGAATTAATATTTCATCCATAAAAATAAACAACGAAAAGAATCATATTTTTGGAAAAAACTATGGAAATATTTGGTTCATGTATTTTTTTGAACATCCTATTATTAACCACTACATTTTCTTGAAAATATATACGAAAAAATTGAATCTCTAACCTTTATAATTATTATCAAATTGGTAGCATTATCTTATTTGATGTTAATCTATTTGAACAGTTGTGCCTTCTATGTAAGACTTGTTAATTCTCCTCTCTCAATTTATACTAAAAGATTTTTTTTTATAATTATTAATAAAAGTTTTGACCAAACCATAACTTTTTAACTACTCAAATTATTCATGAAAATTGTGATCAACAGTTACACTTATAAATTTTAAAGTATTAAACCTTTTTCTTTTCAGCAAATGGGATGAGAGGAAAATTGGGAGAAGCAGCTTATTTAGAGGATTGGATCACTACAATTGGTCCATTAACAACTGGTGAAACAACATTCAAAATTACATTTGATTGGGATGAACAACAAATGGGAATTCCTGGTGCATTCCTCATAAAAAATGAACATCACAATGAATTTTATCTCAAATCTCTCACTCTGCAACATGTTCCTGGCCATGGAAGAATCTATTTTCTTTGCAACTCCTGGATTTACCCGTTTCGCAAGTACGAAAATAATCGTATTTTCTTCGTCAACCAGGTTAGTTCTTCGTTATACCTTTATCCAACTTATATTTGAGCTGCTTTTGTATAAATGTTTTTTAAAATGATTTTGTCTATTTAAAACCTCATTTGATAATCATTTTATTTTTTTGTTTTTGATTTTTGATTTTTAGATTTTGGTTAATTTTTTTTATAACTGTTTTTCTGTTTTCAAACATCATTTTTTGTTTATATTTTTTTAGTTTTTTACTATTTATTCTTGATTGTTTCATGATTTTTAAAAACGAAAACAAAATGTACTTTTGAAAGCTATATATTTTTTTATTTATTTATAATTCTTCTAATATTTTTAAAATGTTAAAAACAAAAACCAAAATTGATTATCAAATAAATCTATTTTTAAAATATTAAAAATAAAAATAAAAAATAAAAAATAAAATCGTTATCAAATTCGACCTAAATTAAAGAATTTCAATTATCTGCCCAACCTTTAAGGGTTGATACTCACGTAAGTTTTTATTGTTGAAAAAAATACTCATATAAGTTTTCATTGTTGAAAAAAATACTCATAAGTTTTTTTTGGTCTATATCATTAAATGTTTGATATGTCATTTTGTTTAAACGTTTAATATAATGAATTCAATTTTACATAATGTGACATACAGTAAGCAAAAAAATAAAATTAAAACAAAAAATTAAAATTTCTTTCGTTTATAATGTATTTAACTTGTCTCGTTTTCTTGCATTTTTTTCTCAGCAAACAAGAAAAGTAACTTAACCAATGCCACAGTAAAATATGTTTGGTCCTAAGGGTTGTTTTTTTTCCATACATTAATATTGGAGGAAGAAAATTTAAACTATAAACTCATGGTTATTAGGTTGTATAATATATTATCCGAGTTCTGCTCTTGTCTTTTTTTTTTTTGAAAATTGAGAAATTGAAGTTTCGCTTTTTTATATTCGAAATATCACTGACCCGTTTCTAGACTGTGACATCGGAAAGAGTTCTGCTCTTGTTGATCGTAAAGGTTGCTCAACTGAAAAGAAAGTCACATTTTTGTTGTTCTTTATTTTTTTATTTTTTGAGATTTGTTCTTTATCTATCTTACACTAAAACATAAATCTTTTATTAAGATATTAATATTTTGCATTTCATATTCGAAACTAACATATAAATTGTTGAAGTAAAAAACTCTTAAATTTTAAAACTTTGCTGGATAACCTCTTTTTAAAAAAATTATTTTTGTCTCATCTTTCTTTAAAGGAGATATTTGGATCCTAATTGAAATTTAAAAAGTTAAACAAAATTTTAAAAACTACTTTTTTAAATAACTAAAATACATAAATCGAATCACGCCAATAAGAACAGTAACATGTTTCAATCTCTGACTTCATTTTTTAAAAAAATTCTTCATTCCAATTATAGTTGGATTAAAAAAAAGAGGTAAATTAACTAAATTACGAGAATAAATTTATAAATTTAAATATTTCCAAGAAAAAATAATCGTTTCAGGACGGGTTATTATTATTATTATTATTCAAAATGTAATTTATCCAAGTGATAAAAAAAAAAAAAGTAATCACCCAAATTATATGATCGTTTTACAGACGTATATTCCAAGCGAAACACCAGAGCCACTTCGGAAGTTCAGAGAAGACGAATTGCAGAGCTTGAGAGGCGACGGCAATGGCGAACTCCAAGAATGGGATAGGGTTTACGACTATGCTCTCTACAACGACCTCGCCGATCCTGATAAAGCTCCTCAATACGCTCGTCCTGTCCTCGGCGGCTCCAGCCAGTATCCTTACCCGCGGAGAGGAAGAACCGGACGACCGCCGTCCAAATCAGGCAACAATTTCCAAATTTCTCGCACTTATTTCGTTGATTTTGAACCAAAACTAGTTTCATAGCTTCAATTTGTCGCAATCGAAATCGAAATCTGTCTACAGCCGGCTAGGTTAACATTTTCTCGCATTTCTTACGCTTTTCTTGTTGATTTTGAATCGAAAGTAGTTTCATATGTTCAGTTTGTGGAACTTATCGCAATCGGAATCGCTCTACAGCCGGCTAGGTTAACATTTTATCGCATTTCTTACGCTTTTCCTGTTGATTTTGAATTGAAAACTAGTTTCATGGGTTCAATTTTTCGAACTTAACACAATCGGAATCGCTCTACAGCCAGCTAGGTTAACATTTTATCGCATTTCTTATGCTTTTTCTGTTGATTTTGAATAAAAAAACTAGTTTCATATGTTCAATTTGTCGAACTTATCGCAATCGGAATCGCTCTACAGCCTGCTAGGTTAGCATTTTATCTGCATTTCTTACACTTTTCCTGTTGATTTTAAATTGAAACTAGTTTCATCGTTCAATTTGTGGAACTTATCTCAATCGGAATCGCTCTACAGCCGGCTAGGTTAACATTGTCTGGCATTTTTTTTACAGATCCGGAATCTGAGAGTAGAATACCACTTCTTATGAGCCTTAACATTTACGTTCCTAGAGATGAGAGATTCGGTCACTTGAAGATGGCCGATTTTCTTGCTTATGCGTTGAAGGCTGTGTCTCAGTTTATCAAACCCGGCCTTGAGGAATACTTTGACGAAACTCCGGGCGAATTCGACAGCTTACACGACGTCCTTGATCTCTATGAAGGAGGATTACCGGCGCCGGAAGCTTTCTTTAAGTTTATCAGGGACAACATTGAGGTTCCTTTGCTCCAGGAAATATTTAGAACTGATGGCGAAAGCCTCTTCAAATTTCCTTTGCCTCAAGTGATTAAAGGTACTTGATGTGAATCTTGAAGTTTCTTGTAACTCATTTGTTTCCTTGTTGGCTTAGGTTTTTGATGGTTTAATCATTTCTGAAACAGAGGATAAGTCTGCATGGAGAACCGATGAAGAATTTGGCAGAGAAATGCTGGCCGGAGTAAACCCTGTAGTCATTCGTCGTCTCCAAGTAATCTCAGCAATCTATACCAACCTCTGTTTTCAAATTTATAGCTTCTCTCTAAACCCATTTGAAATTTAAAGTCTATTTTGTAGAGAGAAAAATAAATTAAAACGTGGGAAGTTAGGATGAATTCAATACTTTAGGAATGCTTCTGTGTGATTCTCAAATATTTACACCTGATCCAATAAGCTTTGAATTGCATACATAGAAAGAGAGAGTAATTTTTTTCCCCTTATGGAATAGAACATTTGTACTTTGAATTGCAGGTGTTTCCACCAACGAGCAAGCTTGACCCTGAAGTTTATGGTGATCAGAACAGCAAGATAAGTGAAGAACACATACTAGATAACTTAGATGGACTTACAGTACAAGAGGTAAATTATCATTTCTAAACGACATGGCTAATTTTATTTCATCATTTTCATTTCTTTTATAATTTGGTGGCTTAGGCAATCAAGAAGAACAGGTTGTTTATATTGGATCACCACGATTCTCTGATGCCATATATTAGCCGAATAAATACAACTTCTACTAAGGCATATGCTAGCAGAACTCTACTTTTCCTTAAAGAAGATGGGACTCTGAAGCCATTGGCAATCGAACTGAGCTTGCCTAATTCTCTGGGAGATAAATTTGGGGCAGTTAGCAAGGTTTTCGTTCCAGCTGATCAAGGTGTTGGTAGTTCAATATGGCAACTAGCCAAAGCATATGTGGCTGTTAATGACTCTGGCTACCATCAACTCGTCAGCCATTGGTATGACTCTTGTGTGACATGTAGGGTACATGGTCCAAGTTGGGTTGGGTTGGGTTGTGGAATTTTTTGGACCAATCCAAAATTTTGGGTTCAATTTGCCAACCTGTTCAACAACTGAACCCTACATTTTTCGGGTTGGGCTGTGTTCTCGGGTTATGTTAATCTCCTTTTTCCTTTATAAGATTCAATTGAGCCTATAAATATGTAAAAAATAATTATAGAAAAAATGCATGATGCTATACTTAAACCTAAGTTAGCTATCTTATTGTCCATATGCCTTACAAGTATGCTAAGAACCTATCTTATTAATCTTACACATCCATATTATATTATTCTTAATTCGGGTTGGGTAGTCCGGGTTGTTCTTGTAGTCGGTTTTTTTGTACACCCTAGTGACATGGATCATGAAATTGAGTGTAATTCTAATCTAATAGATTCTTGAACTAAACTTGCGGTTTTCTTCAGGTTGAATACTCATGCTGTAATTGAGCCGTTTGTGATTGCAACAAACAGACAACTAAGTGTTCTTCATCCTATCCACAAGCTGCTCCATCCCCACTTTCGAGATACCATGAATATAAACGCGTTTGCCAGACAAATACTCAATAATGCAGGTGGCGTTTTGGAAGCTACAGTTTTTCCATCCAAATATTCCATGGAGATGTCAGCTGTTCTTTACAAGGACTGGGTTTTTTATGAACAAGCACTCCCTGCAGATCTCATCAAGAGGTAAAATATTTCAATCACCCTGTAAAATCCCAAGCTAAAAGATTCATTGTTGTTGGTGTTACTGGGCATTAATTTGTGAAAAGATAAACTTTCCTTCATACAGTACAGAAAACTGTTGTGATCAGATTTTAAGTTAGACATATCCTGTTACTTTGCAAACCAGTCATTTAAATTATTCAAGACCTTTGTTTCATTTAGAGGAATGGCAATTGAGGATTCAAAATCTCCATATGGACTTCGTCTTTTAATCGAGGATTATCCGTATGCTGTTGATGGGCTTGAGATCTGGTCAGCTATCAAGACATGGGTTACAGATTACTGTTCTTTCTATTACAAAACCGATGAAACGGTTCGGAATGACTCAGAACTCCAGTCCTGGTGGAAGGAACTGAGAGAGAAAGGCCATGGTGACAAGAAAGATGAACCATGGTGGTCTAAAATGGAGAACGTTGAAGAATTAGTTGAAATATGTACTATTGTCATATGGATTGCTTCAGCTTTCCATGCTGCAGTGAACTTTGGACAATACCCTTATGCAGGCTATCTTCCCAATCGACCAACCTTGAGTCGTAAATTCATGCCCGAGAAAGGAAGTCCAGAGTACAAAGAACTTGAATCCAACCCTGAAAAAGCCTTCTTAAGTACAATCACCGCACAACTGCAAACTCTTCTGGGTGTCTCACTGATAGAAATTTTGTCGAGGCATTCGTCCGATGAGGTCTATCTCGGCCAGAGAGACTCCCTCGAGTGGACTACAGACAAAGGACCACTGGAAGCATTCGAGAAGTTTGGGAAAAAGTTGGCCGAGATCGAAGAAGGAATCGCCAAAAGAAATGATGATTTGAAACTGAAAAACAGAGTTGGACCAGTTCTGGTGCCATACACTTTGCTGTACCCAACTGGTGAAGAGGGACTCTCAGGGAAAGGAATTCCCAACAGTGTCTCCATCTAAAACTCTTCTTTGAGTAGGCACTCTTTATATTTATTTTATGAATAATATTACTTTACTATTATACTATTTTGAAATATCTGATTAAGTATATATTATTCTGCTTTGTGTTATTTAGTCGTGTTATTTAGGAGCCCCCGTTATCCAAACACTTTTTGCATTGCATACCATTGCTTTGTGCATAACAGAAATGCATTCCGCATGCGTTTAGCGCAACCAGTATTCGCACCCCACAACGCTAGCACTTCAGCTTTATGTTGTGTGCTAGCACATTTGCATTATGTTTAATACTTACACATTTTGTAATAGGATTTAATGAAATTACATTTATAAATTTGAATTAAACTCTAGCCGTACTATGACATTCATTATGTAATTTGTATTTGTTCGCCTCTCCTTAATAAAATAAACACCACTTTACTGCATGTGGACTAGCTAAGACTACGTTAGTGAACCACGTAAATTTCTGTGTATTTGTTCTTTTTCTTTCACGTTTCTTTATTTTTCGAACGGTTGTTGAGTGCCGTTTTCATAACAATAACTATTGAAGTACATGAAATCACCAGAATTAAAAGGGGAGAGTTGATCCCGTAAAAGGATTTATACTTACCCAGGAACAACATACCAAACACCTAATTAGAATCTTTTTATCTATAAATTCCTCCATGGAATGCACCAACAGAAACAATCCGACTAGACTCCAAAAGGAAAACAAACCATTAGAGAAATCAGTCACAAAAGTCCAATATCATATAATGAGCACCAAAAGAACAAAAATTGAACCAAGAACCTGACTGATTCAATTGAACAAATAATTTGGTTCGACCAGTGGGTTGGACGTCAAACCAAACCGAATAAGAAGAATCGAAGATTTGGTTTGTGGTCTGGTCTAAGTGACTCCATAAGTGTCCAACCGAGTGACTACAAGTATATTAGTTGTCGTTAGTGAGCCATCCTACCGCAAAGATAGCCACAATAAAGGTAGCGTGAATTGAATGTAGACGTATGTTTTAAAAGTATGCTGACTTTGATGATATGTATTTATGAATGTAAGTTAGTTGTGGCCATCCTACAACAAAGATAACCATTTTTAAAAAATATATGCTCATAGATAACTATTTAGCACTTATTATTTGAATCAATTCGGCATTGATATTATGGTTATCCTACCGTAAATGTAGTAACTAATTTTGATTGTGTATGATTAGAATTGTTGTAACATGTTTAAAAAGTTTTTTATGCCTAACTAACAAAAGAAAGAGAAATAGTGAAAGAATGAAGGAAGATAAACATGAAGGAAGAGTTGCAATCACAAATCTTAGTGCTGTTCTTAAATAAGATAAGAAGTTAAATACTAATTTTCAAAATTGAATTTATCATTATGAAGTGAATTAGATTACAATCAATCTATCAAGTCAATGTTTAGGATCTCACAGATGTCTCGTATTGAAAAGTGGGAGAGTCAAATGTCAATATAAAAGAGATACCCTTATAGCCAATTAATTTTAAGGTGGTACTCCATATTCTTTAATAGTGAATACACTAAAACCCTTTTAGTTCTCATATTTTTGTATCAAAAGGGAGGGAATTGAATATCTATTATGAATAAAAAAGGAGAATGATTTATTTCACGTGAGTAGTTCACCAACATTTATGTATACCTAATCAGCAGCAGACTATGAATTTCAATTTTATGGAAACTAAAAAGAAAACAAGTAATAAGTTTTTTATTTTAATTATTTTTTAATTGGATTGGACATTTATTTCACATGGGAAACTCTCCCTCTAGGCATTTATTGAATTTCTATTATTGAAAAAAAGGAAGAAAAGGAATTGATACATGTGATCAACATTTCCTATTTGCAATATGTGAAAAGGAGTTGTTCTCTCTCAATTTCAAAATTTAATTTCTCCTTTGAACTTTTACCCTTATTCTTAATTTAACCATTCAATCAAGTTTCACAATTTAAAATTTAACTATTACTTCATTTTTCAAAAGTCGTAATTTTACCTTCTCAAAGCTATTATTGAAGTTGAAATTTGGTTAGAATGTTGAATATTGAAAAATATATATGATTCCAAATTTTGCCATATAAATTTACAAGTATGAAACGTTGTGATACTTGAAAAAACGACAACGGATGACCGCCGAGGCTTAAGTCCGTCGCGAGTTAGGACTAATTGTTGGAGATACTTATTTTGTGGCATTTGTTCTACGTTGAGAGGGTAAAAAGTCTTTAACATTTTTATAAGACATATGAGCTACTCTTTTTACTAACGATTGATTTTTGAGATGAATGTCTACACATTGAAAATGTGAAGAATTCGAAATTGCTTACCCTCTACCTTACTAACTTGTATCTATATAATCCTCTCCCTTACCTAAATCGTCGGACATGTATTTATGTCGAAATAATAACTTACTTGTCGTTATGTAACATTATCATTACACTTTAATCGTTCGTAACTAATTATCTTAGGTCGGATTTTCCCCTCGCTTGATACGGGGTCATGACATTGCCCGATTATATAGAAATTTTGACATTTTTATAATTATTTTAGTTTTTATTTTTATTGTTCTTTGGACTGTAATTTTTTTTTAGAAATAATGATTCATTATCATTACGCGTAATTATCATTTGGGGGTGGGACGTGAAGCCAAAAATTCTTTTAAATATCAATAGATTAATGACGGACAATTCTCTAAAAAGAAAAAAAAAAAAACGTAGAATCTAAAATGTTATTTTATTTTTAATTACAAAATCAAGAAATAAAAAGAAACATTTCTTTCCAAAATTATTATATATGTAGAAATATATCTAAGTTCAAGTTTCGTTGACTCCTATGTTCGACAACTCTTGGAAGGTTTTGAATATGTAAGGGAGGGAAACACGTTCATTGATATGAAAAATTTTGGAGAACTAAAAAAAGTAAAATCACAAGGACTTTATATTTAAAGTGAATAATTTCATACAAATGTATAGTTGTGTCAACAAGTGGTATTAGAGTCAAGCTTTTGACATAGCGATGTTGGGATTAAGACTCCTAGTGTAAAACAAAGAATTGACAAGACTCGTAGGATTCGGTGTACTTTGTTTTAGGAGAGGATTGTTGAGAAAACAAAGTTATCCCCACATTGCTAAGTTAGGAGGAAAATTTTTAGTGTATAAAGACGGCATAAAACCTCTATTGATATGATGCCTTTTGAGTGATGAATAAAAATAAAGTCATGAGAACTTATTTCTAAAATGGACATATCGAATCAATGCAGAGGTTTGTGGATGTTCATTGTCTACCAATGGTATCATAATCATGCCTCTCTTGTTAGTCTCTTGTGAGTAAAAATTCATGTGTTGAATGAGTCTAGTCATAAGTCAAATCCGTGGTTGTGCCTTTGAAGTAGAGATGTCCACGGGGTGAGGTCAGGGACATAGGCAGATTGGACCCCCCAAAATTTTGAGAATTTTTGATATATAGTATAAAAAACACTTATTTTTTACAAATAAACCTAGATGCTCAGTGGATATCATACTACCTTAAAGTCTGGCTTAAGGGGAGAATCATTTTTGGACGATTTTACCCTTAAGCCACACTTTAAATTACAAAAATATCATTTCATTTACTTAAAATATATATTATTTTAATTATTCCATTTGAAAAAATTGTGAACGGATCCAAACATAACTTATACTTAAGGTTTTAATGTTTTTAATTGTGAGTGGATATAAATTGTAGCACTCAATATAAATGTATCACATAATTATTTAATTTTAAATATAATTAATGAATTGTTAAGTTTCTTTTCATACTAAAAAGAACGTTCATATTCTCCCATCTTAATTGATTTAATGAAAGGGTTAGAATATGTAAAGCTTAGTCTAATTATTTCTATAATTTAACGTCCAAATTAATTAATTTTAATTATATTTAATGATAGAAAGTAAAAGATTTTGTAACTTACATTCAGATTTTGTAACTTACATTCTCTTTACAAATATTTTGTTATTTCTCATCTCTTATATTTAGCTTTACTTTTCTTCTTTTATTTACTATTTATCATACATAGTTGTCTTGCATTATAATTTTTTGTTGGATTTCTTAACGTAACCTTTATCTTTTATATTTTTTTGTAGTGTAAGCCTTTGGTCCTGAAGACAAGACTTGAAGATTTGCAAAAAGGAAAATTGAAAGCGATGCCACGTTAGATAATCATGATTTAAGGTTTATGATTATTATTTATCAAAAAAAGAAGATACCAACCCTAAAAAGAGAGAGAAGCGATATGCGTCTCAATGAAATTTTATTAAAATTTTAGACTTTAGTACAATGGATCCAAGTTTTGTTTAACAAATGGAAATCTAAATTCTTCCTTCAAATTTAGAAACAGTTTTTTACAACTTAAGTTGCGTTTGAAAAGCATATTGTACATTAAAAGAATGAATATTAATAATAATATAAACCGATTTTATAAGTAGTACAATTTAAAAAGTTTTGTAATTATTCTCCTCTTCTACTATAAAATGTGAAGTTTTCATCATTTCTCATCATTTCTTCTATTTTTTATTATATTTCGTTATTGTCTATGATCTTCAATATTCAAGGTATTACATTCAAATTCTATGTGGTGTATATTTTGAATATGTCTTACAATCTTAGAACTCCATTTTTTTTATAATGATGAGCACAATATTTGTTTGATAATTTATTAACTCAACAAATCTATGGACTTTGATTTTAATATTTGTCTTTTAATTGTCATTTTATCATTATTGTAGATTTGTGTTGTTATTTTATTTATAGTGTTTGTTAGATTTTTTTTAATCATTAATATCTTTTTATTTAAAGTTTTTTTTGTTTGTTAGAATATCTTTAATATTAGTAATATAACACGTTGTCACATTCTCATATGATACAAATATATATATAAAGAAGGAAATCACCACCCCGAAAGAATATGAACAATCTCCGCTTGATAAAATGGATGAAATGCAGAAGGAATATCCTCCATCGAGATGAAGTCTTCCTCTTGCTCAATGACCAATTTTGCTAACTCATGTGGGAAGTCATTTGCATATGTTTTACTTTTATTATCTTAATTTTAAAACCTTAAAGTGTGTAGGAGAATCATTTTTGGACGATTATGTACGATGATTGTTTTAAAATTTCAAAAATTCCACTCATGAATATTAATATTATTAAATATAGAAAAAAAAAGAATTAACATGTAAGTAAGTAGGGTTGATTTTGCATTAACTAAAAAAAATGTATTTTTAGACTAAATTTAAGAAAACTAATAATTAACTACTCTTAGATAAAAGGTGACAAGTTGGTCTGCTATAAAATGGGGTTTCATTCTCACTCCCTCTCTAATATGTTTTGTTTGCATTTTTTTTTGTTCTCAAATTCTCAAATGTTTTCAATCTTCAAAGTCTATATAGATGTTGTGTTGTTGTATTCAAGTTGTATGTGATTCAAGTGTTGAATCAATATTTTGAATTCAGTTTATGATTATCAACTTTACTTTTATAAAGTTGAGTAAAAATATATGTATAGCATTTATATCATTATTTTATATTTGGTTAGAATGTTAATTTCTTTCTCAAATAAAACTTTTGTAATACATGTTATCCAATTTTCATCTCTTCTAATGCTTACTTCTTTATATCATGTCTTATTTAATTTTATAAACGGTCTTCTATCACTTTTTTTATTATGTTTGTGGAATTGGAGAAATCATTTGACTACAAGGTCAAATACTTTATCTTTTATTGCATAACAAACCTTTGTTTTTTACTCTTACTCTAAGAGTCCGTAATCATTTTAAAAATAATATTAAATTATATTTTAATGGAGTTGGTTAGTAATGTTTGATTGTAAAATTATCATTTGAAGATTTTTATGTTAATTAGTGAATTTGAGAAGGTAAAATTATATTTTTAGGTTAGAGATGAAATTCGCTTTGTGATCTAATTACCATTATTTTACTCTGATGGAGTGGGTTAACATTGTATGAATTGTCAGATCATATTTATTGTAAGGAATAAATGTTATTTAGTATTTTTTTTTCTTTTTACATTTTTTAAATATTTTTGTTGTTTCTATTTTTTTTACAATAAGATGTATAGGAAGAAATCAAACCTTAGTATATGAGAACCGTGAATTTCTACAATTTCAATAATGTCTCAATCAATATTAATTATCATACATAAAAATCATTTGAAAAAAATTATATAAAAGAGATAACCGTGAGTTTTTTTTTTTTTTTTGAGAAACCGTGAATTTCATTCACTACTAATAGATGAGATTATTAATATAACAATTTGAATAATGAATGAACAATAATGATAAATTATTCATGTGAAAATCTAGAAGTTAGAATATAAAAGATTTTTATAATTTAATTTAAGTATGAATAAATTGAGTAGGAATTGAATCCAACCTTTAACTTTGAAGTTATTAGTACATTTTTTTAATACTATTTTACACATCAGCCTACCCACATTCAAAACCACACTAAATCTATTTACAAAAAAGGGGCAACTAGGCAAATGTATTTATATTATAAATGATGTATAGAAATAATTTTATGAATCATTTTTTTTAACGTCTTTTATTATTGTATTATTATTCTCAAATAGATATATTTGTAATGAAGTTTTATAAATGTGTTTTTTTTATAAATGATACATAGAAATAATTTTATGAATCATTTTTTATTGTACATAAAACTCACCTAAATTTAAAATAAAAAAAAACCTACATCCCACTACATTTACAAAATTAAATGTATTTCATTAATAATCTACATTCCACTACATTTACATAATTGTGTGCATTAATCCTTTTTTTAATGTACATATTTAAACATAATCTTTAATTTAATAAAAAAAATATTAGTAGTTGAACATCTTTTCATATACTAACCTCATATAACTTATTTTTACCTAAATATTGCTTTTAATATACATTAAATGTATATATTTAATTAAGAGATTTTATTAAAATGAAAAGTTCTTTTTATTTCTACGACTTAATTTCTTTTAAATTAAGTATTATTAATGGTTTTTCAAAAAAAAAAAAAAAAAACTAATGGTGGAATTTCAAAGGTTTATAACCTTCATCTCTTACAACTGTATATATAGCGTGATTTTCAACATTTTCTTACCAACATTAAAATTTTTTATTGTGTTTATTTATGTTTAAGCTTGCTTTGATTTTTTTTAATTGTTTTTAATAATATTTTTTTGTCCAATTACTTTCTTTCACCTTCATATTTTTGGTCTTTGTTGTAATGATAGTCAAGTGAATTTTAAGACATACTTAAAGATGTAGAACATTGGAGTTTGCTTGGAGTTAAGTGTAAGTATGCTTTCGTTAAATTTCTAGAGACATTTTTGCATAAATGTATTTAGCTTATTTTATTATAAAAACTATGATCTTTAAAATAAAAAACAACAATCAAAATAAAGGAAATTTTTTTGATGAGTTTAACAACAAATATTACATAATTAAAATTAGTTTTAATAAGTTTTGAGGTTGTCCTTTTGGTTTTGACATGGAAAGGAAAAATGAGTGAAAGATGAAAGACTAAGAAGATGGTGAAAAGTAAGAAGATGAAAGTCATTTGAATTTTTTAATGTTATTTTTTTAGCTGACTCATCAAAATTTAGTCATGGTTACTTTGTTTTTTCAATCAATAGCTATTTGTAAGCTTTTTGCAAAGTTGAGGGGCAAAATTATACTTTTGAAAGTCTAAAGACCAAAATAGAACACAAATGATAGTTGAGAGACCAAAATGCAAAATGATAGTTTAACCTTAAATAAAATTCAAGCAAATATTATTTACAAAATATTTGATTGAAATGTGTTCTTACAAAAAGTGTGAAAAATTAAACTTTAAATTGTATTACGATTCATTATCAAGGTAAATATTCCATTCAATATTTCATATTCTTTTTAATATTTTTCACTTAAAATTATTTTACAATAAATACAAATTTAGTAAAATAAAATTTACGACAACTACATATTATATTTAAATGTATTAACATTATTATATTATATAATTTTTTAACTTTTGTAATTCAATAAATTTTATAATATAGTATAATTTTATTGAATTTAATATATATTTAAATTTTAAATAAAATTATTTCATGTGCAATGCACGTTTGTATTTTCTAGTTCATTGAATAGATAGTTTCACCAACAAATGTTTCATTTAAAAATTAAAGGAGGTACAATAGCGAGAAAAAGTATTTTAAAAAATTGTAAACGGGCAGGAATCGAGGTAACAGGAATGAGAAATACATTTTCCATCCCCACCTCGATTTAGCCCACGAGTAATTTTTTTCCAGTACTGTTCCGTGCAAGGAAAGTATTGGACATCTCTACTTCAAAGTAGAAGTGTTGTGCTAAAATATGATTTGATTAAAGAGTCGCAGCTCCTTAAGAGGAGGCTCGTGGTACTTTGGTCGAGGGGAGGGTAATGGTAATGCAACCAATTATCTCACATGGAAAAGAGAAGGGAAAGATCATAAATACAAGTGGAATGACAACAACTTCTCCATTTGTAAGAGTCATTTTGAATGATGAGAAAAAACAAAGTCATGAGGACTTTATGCCCAAAGTGAAAAATATCATATCAATATGGAGGATATGTGGATGCTTGTTGTCCTTAACAAGTTATATTAAAGCTCGATTCTTGACTTAGAGATGTTGGGATCAATACTTTTGTTGTCAAACAAAGAAGTGGCAGTCTCGTATGATTCAATGTACTTTATTTGAGGAGAGAATTATTGGGCAAATAAAGTTGTCCTACATTACTGAGTTAGAAGAAAGATTTTGAAATATAAGGAAGGTACAACACCTCCATTGATATAAACTTTTTTGGGAGAGACCCAAAAATAAAACTATAAAAACTAACACTTAAAAGTAAATAATATCATATTAATATGGAGAATCCCAAATAAAAATCATATTAGATGAGAAACTTCATCAATCTCGATACGTGTGCATATCATAGTATAAGATAAATTAAGTTTTGTTTGATAAGTATACATGTAAATTGTGTCTAGCGTTGTATCTTTAAGTAGTTTGAGAGACTTGTTGGCCTGTCACCTAAATTTACATTAAAAATGGGAATAGCTCTCGCCGCCTTTACAGAAAATGTATAATTTATTACTCTCTTGATCAATTAGATTTAGATGAAATTCGATATTATTTAATATAGCATATCAAAACTCATTAAACTTGACTATTTAGTCTAACCCAAACTGATATTTGATCTATATAGAAATTTAGATTAACCTAAACGAATATAATTTGAATCTAATCTAAGATTCATGAATATAAAAAAGACACTATCTTAAAAAACCATGTATGTTGGAGATTCCTACCTTGCCTTTCATTAAAAAAACTAAAAGTCTTCATAAAAAATGTGAATTATTCTTTTTATTATTAATTAATTTTATATATTATTATCATGTAATAAAAAGATAAATTAATGACGTTAATAAGTATACATGTACCATTTCGATCAGAGATGTTCACTTTTTTCATGGGGTCGGGGCACCGTGGAGACCCGCTCCAAATGGGGTGGTGAATCTCCATTTTGGCGGTGAATGGGGGAGTGAGGGGATGAAGAAATCCCCGTAACATAAATGGGGATGGGGACGCAGAATGTATTCCCCATTCTTCATTTTCCGATCGCCACCCTGTTTACATTTTATTATTTTTAAAAATAATTTTCTCCCTCTTTTTATTAATTTAATCTTTAGTTATAGTATTTTGTTTGTAGAAATATTTATTCAAATGCATATTTCTTACGATAATTAGTTATCTAATTGAAATTAATGTATATTTTCCATGAAGAATTGACTAGTTGAAAATATTATTAAAAAATACTTAAAAATAATTAAGATTAGAAAAAGAGAAAATAAAAATAAAATGATTAGTTTTTCACCATGGTGAATCTGACCTGCCAATTCCCGGCGGTGAATCCCCATCCTCATATTTTCCCCCTCTTTTTATTAATTTAATTTTTAGTTATAGTATTTTATTCGTAGAAATATTTATTCAAATGCATATTTCTCACAATAATTAGTTATCTAATTGAAATTAATGTATATTTTCCATGAAAAATTAATTAGTTGAAAATATTATTAAAAAATACTTAAAAAAAATTAAGATTAGAAAAAGAGAAAATAAATTAAAACGGTTAATTTTTCACCGTGGTGAATCCGATCCCCACCAATTCCCGGCGGTGAATCCCCATCCTCATCCTCACGGGAACGAGGATGGCATTCCCCAGCCCAGCCCCGTAAACATCTCTAATTCCGGTCCGTATAACATTATCTAAAGTAGTTTGAGAGACCTATCGTAACAAAAGATAAATTAAATGATGTTGATAAATATAATCTAAAGTAGTTTGAGATACCTAACATAGTAAAAAGGTAAATTAATGACATTAACAAATATATATATAAAATAATAATAATCTAGGAAGTTTGAGCTTCACTCTTCTAAACTCAAGGCATTACTAGTTTGTCTTTAGAATACGACACCAAGATATATCGGAAAATTACTGGTTTGTCTTTAGAATACGACACCAAGATATATCGGAAAGTAAAAACATAATTAAATATTTACAAATTAATGTCACAAATGAATCTCGATCCTAAAATTTCAAGAACATGTTAAGATTTTGGCAAAATATTAGGAAGAAGACTTTCTATATTGGAAAGTGGTGTATTCCAAGCCCTATAAATAGAGTACACCTCTAAGTCATTAGGTATATATTGATGCCACTTGAGCTACTACTTTATTAGCTGGTGCACCTCAATATTAGCCAACGGTATAATTAACTTCATGCCAAACAATTTCTATACAAAAGTACGTGTTCACAAATATTAAAAAAAGAGTTAAAATATCAATTTTATTATTAAATTTTGAAGTTTATTTTATTTTAAATTTGTTGCTAATGATAGGAACATGTTTACTCCTTGTTTCGTCTCCACTCTAAATCATAGTTATTGTATGTTATATTTTTCCTTTTTTTTTTTTTTGAAGAAAATGTTATATTTTTCCTTTCAATGAAGGTTGTTTGGTAATGAAAAAAAATCCAAATCATATTTTAACCTAAAATTTGAACTATGAATTTGGAAATTGATATTAGTTGAAATAAGTTGTCCTTGCTTATTCAATAAAAGTCCCACAAAATTGATGTTAGTTGAAATAAGTTGTCCTTGCTTATTCAATAAAAGTCCCACAACTCTGCACAAAAAGGACAAGCTATTCACTATCCAAAAAGAAAAACAGATAGGGTTGGATCGGGTTTGATCCGACCCATTATCGGGTCAATTAAATTGTCATCTTTCTTAGTATAAATAGACATGGATACAATATTCGTTTCAACAAACATAAAGCATTTTGCTTCAAAAGAAAAAAAAAGGTGTTTTGTTTTATATTCTTATTGTTCTTGAGTTTCCTTATCAATGGCGAGCGAAATGGATTCGAAAGCGGAGAAGAAGATTGTAGGAGAAGTTGTTTTAATGAAGAAAAATGTGTTGGATTTCAGTGATTTTAATGCTTCTGTTCTTGATCGTATTTATGAGTTTGTTGGCAAACGAGTTACTCTTCAACTTGTTAGTGCCATCTATGGTGATCCTTGTAAGTTATATGTCTCTTTTTTTGATAAATCTATCTTGTATATGAATTTTCCTCTAGAAAAATTAGTCGAGGAGGCCGAAACCGAGATGGATGTGTGTCCGACAATTTTTGTTTTTGTCGGAATTAAGTGAGAGGAACTCGAAATTATGATGATGTTAGGTATTCACTCAAATAATTTTCTCTCACGATAAAATAATGTCTCTCGTATTTTACAAGTTTTTTTTCACAATTTCCATCTTTTTAATTATTGATTGTTATTTTCGCTAACAAAAATATAAGTGTATAAAGTGTGTTCGTGTGACTAAGAATTCATGAACTTAAAATCATTTTGTTAAACTAAAATATCTATCTATATAGGTATATCTTAAAACATTTTATATCAATGAATGTATTATCTCCTTATATACTCCTTAAAACATTTTAGATCTTATCCTTATGTTTGCATGCATTAGCAACATTTTTGTACAGGATCTACTTAGTTATTATTTATAGTATGTTTTTAATAAATTATATTTATTTATGCATGCTTTTATTTTTCTAGTTTATCTCAGGTATAAGTTGTTTTTTTAAGGTCTATATTAATTAGAAGTGAGAGATTTGAATTAGTCATGACTACTACTCAATTATTAAATATACATTGATATCTTTGAGCTGCTACTGTAATTGACATTTACTAACTTTTTTTCTGTTATTAACATCCATGTAACTTCATGAATTTATAATTTTTTATTTTTCTGTTAGTAACATCTATGTAACTCTATGAATTTATAATTTTGAATAATTTTAAATGGTTGCATAATATAAGAAAAATATGATAAATTATATAACATCCCAGAGAAAAAAAAAGAGAATAATATAACCTCTCAATTGAGAGCACATCTTTATTTTTGACTAAATTATCAAAATAACGCTGAACTTTGAGTTTTGGTTCAAACATATTCTTAAATTTTGAAAAGTTTAAAAAATACTTTTTAAAACTGTTAAAAAAATATCTTTACTATTAAATTTAAATGAAAATCATTAACATTTTGTTTTAAAAATACTGACCTTTTGTCGAATGTGTTGGTGACGCGATTGTTATCTAATTTGATATTAATATATTTCTATTCTATGGTCACGAATTCAATTGTCAGTATTTATAATCCCCTTTATACTAAAAAAAAATAATAATACAATACTGATCCTCAGCTTTAATGCAGTTTCAAAGATACCAAACTTACCCTTACCCTTAAAAAAAACGTTACAAACATATTTTTAGTGTTGAACTTTTATAA
This sequence comes from Sicyos edulis, assembly GCA_036507275.1. Taxonomy (NCBI): domain Eukaryota; kingdom Viridiplantae; phylum Streptophyta; class Magnoliopsida; order Cucurbitales; family Cucurbitaceae; genus Sicyos; species Sicyos edulis. The sequence goes on from CM071856.1 coordinate 3,069,134, forward strand.
AAATGTTAAAGTTTTGTAATACCATAAATATTTAATTGTTGTAGAATATTTTTAACTTATAAATTATTTTTAGGTCAATACTAATTGCTTTATTGCTTGAAATTTTAGTTTGATGGTTGAAATTTATTTCTTAATATATTTCTATTTTTATTGTTCTTTGAGGTGTTGGGAATAAACACTATTCTAATATGGATCAATTATTCCCTCTCTTGTGTTCCTAATGAAAAATCAGCAAGCATATAGTATGGTAGAAATATCAAGCACAACACAACGATTTTAACGTGGAAAAACCTCCTCAAGGCGAGGAAAAAACCACGGACCGAAGTCGAATCTCCACTATAATCGATAATGGGCTACAACAAGTTCTCTCTAGTTACAACTAGAGGTATACAACACATAACAACTCAAGATAAACTAATCTTGGCAACAAACAACACAAATCAAGAGAGATAAATAGAAAGATCTCATAAAAATGTGGAACCGAATCGCCACTGGAATCTGATCTTAGAAAGCTCCAAACCCGATCTCCACCGTTCAGATTGAAGACCCTCGTGTCAAGAACACCCTGTCCAAATTTCAGCTCGATCCAACGGTGCAATCGCTCGGAAACGCCAAAATACCGAAGCTGGGCAGAAACCTTTTTTCTTCTCTATTTACTTTCTCTCTCTAAGTTGTTTCTCTCTCTGGCTGCTGATTTTTCAGCTCTCCCTTTGTTGTTCTTGTGTGTTCTCTCTACCAAAGTGACAAAATGCACTTTAAAACACTTAGCTCTAATGGGCCCTATTTGATGGGCCTTCACAATGTGTTGTTGTTCTTGTGTGTTCTCTCTACCAAAGTGACAAAATGCACTTTAAAACACTTAGCTCTAATGGGCCCTATTTGATGGGCCTTCACAATGTGAATAAAAACCCAACATGAGGAATATTTAAGTCATGCTCGGGCATGACCTATGAAATAATATCTACCTATGTGATTCAATATGAGTCATATTCTATTTGATTTTAAATTCAGAAGATAAAAATATAAAATAAAAAAAAATACAATATAGGTAAACAGTATTTCATAGGTCATATTCTGGCATGCTCATGACCAAAATATTTCTCTTGTTCTTTATTACTTATTTTAATATTTGTATCTTTTTACCTTGATTTTTCGTTGCATAGAAGGTTATTTATTGTTAGTTCAAATTAGCTAGAATTTTTTGTAGGACGAAAATGTGCTTCAAATTTTTAAATATAATATTAATTATTGATTAGAAGAAACTTAGAAATTTAAATAAATCGCAGAACTGCAAATGAGCTTTAAATTTTAGTGTTATTCTTGATGCAAAGATAAACGAACACATGAATTTAAAAATGATATGTTGGTCATCAAGAATTTATTTATCATTTTAGAGTTTGACTAATTTTGAACATTTGGATAGCCAAGACACCGTTTCATAACCAATTTTGTTTTTTGTTTTTGTTTTTATTTTTAATATTTTTAAAATAGGTTTGTTTAATAAGCAATTTTGTTTTTTGTTTTTAAAATTTTAAAAACATTATAAAAATATTAAAGGAATTCTAAATGCTAAAAAAAGTAACTTTTAAAAATATGTTTTTGTTTTTATTTTTTAAAAAAGCATGAACAAATCAAGAATAAATAGTAAAAAACTATGAAAACAAAAAACAGTTATCAAACATATTTTTTAATTTTTAGTTTTTAAAAACATAAAATTAAAATCAATTATCAAACATATAAGGTTTTTATTTTATAAAACAAAAAACCAAAAATAAAAATAAAAAACTAGAAGCATAAAATAAAAAATAAAATGGTTATCAAAGGACTTAAATTATTTAAATAATTGAAGTTAGTAATTGATCTCATAAAGTAAAACAATGATAAGTTATTATTCAACTTTAAAGAAGTAAAAAAATTTCTTACAAAACCTACGCGTTAAAAGTTTCAAATTCATCCCAACAACAATTTTGTTTTTCATTTTTGAAGAATTGCAAAGAATGATTGTGATAGTGAATTTTAAATTTATGGTGTGTATTTTTTTTTTTTGAGAAAATTTATTGTGTGTATTTGATCAAATTGTTGCTACGACATTTAAAATGTTAATATAATAATAATAATAATAATAATAATAATAATAATAATAATAATAATAATAATAATAATAATAATAATAATATATATATTATATAAGTTTGTTCTCATTAATTTTTACGAGAGAGAAAATATATAAAGAGAATGAAGATTAACCATTTTCAAATTAGAATATTTTTGAACTTTTTTGAAAGATCAAGAACATATATTATTCAAACAAACCTTCAGCATTTTTCATCCAAAATATAATGTTATGGTTAAATTTTTTTTTAAAAAAAAGTTAAGAGTATTTTAAATTTTTTTTTAAAAAATTAAAGTTATTTTGAAAACAAAACAAAACTTTAACTATTTTTATCCAAATCAAACGATAATAATATTTTTTTTAACCATATTTTGAAGTTGAAAGGTATTTTTTAAACTTAGGCACGTTCATGTGATGAACAATAATATTAATTTTTTAAAAAATTTCTAAAAAGAATTAATCATTCAAGAATCAATGGAAACAATAATCTTCTTCAACAAAACTATAGAAAGCTATCAAAATACTTCGTTCAATGTGTATAAAAATTTGTTTATAAAAAAGATGTAAATAATTTTAAAAAAAAATGGATTGAAGGAAACTTGATAAAGAATAAAACAATAATAATTAAGATTAAAATAAATATATAATTATATTGTAGATAGAAAATAAAATTCAAAATTAATAATAAGTTTGGATTAACCAAATTAATTTTTAGTTAAGCAATAAACAATCATACCTACCGAAAAGTATTTATTTGAAATCAATCAAATACAATATAAGTAAATTGATAATTTAATCCTAGTTGAGTTAGATTGATCATTGTACATTTATGTTTTTACAATATATATGTAAGAGAATCGAGTCTCTGACCTTAAAATTAATAATATAAGTGTTATGCCATTGCCAATGAATGATACTCAACTTGACTCAACCATAATACTTCTTTAACAATGAAAACTATAATGAATAATAACAATAAAACTTTAAAATATTAAACTTTTCTTTTCAGCTAATGAGATGAGAGGAAAATTGGGAGAAGCAGCTTATTTAGAGGATTGGATCACTACAATTGCTCCATTAACAACTGGTGAAACAAAATTCAAAGTTACATTTGATTGGGATGAACAACAAATGGGAATTCCTGGTGCATTCCTCATAAAAAATGAACATCACAATGAATTTTATCTCAAATCTCTCACTCTGCAACATGTTCCTGGCCATGGAAGAATCTATTTTCTTTGTAACTCTTGGATTTACCCGTTTCGCAAGTACGAAAACGATCGTATTTTCTTCGTTAATCAGGTTGGTTTTTCCTTTCTTCTTGCATCAACAAGTTATGCTTCATGCAGTTATATTTGAACTATTTTGTTATAGTGAAAATAACTTAAACAACAATTTGCATTCAAATAATTTAAAAAATATTTTGTCTATTTAAATTGGTTATAAATGTTCCAAGACCTATCTTAAGCATACATAAGTTCGATTCTTCATGAATATGACTCTAAAGTTGAATTATCCTAATTTTATTGAATCTGTAAAAAAATTGGGAGTAATATAAAAACATTCAAGTAGCATAATATGAAGTATAGAGAAGAGAAAATTTGGCATGTCGATATAAGTGGTTCGGTACATATGCCCCACTTCACTGTGCCCAAGTTTTTACTTGGGCGAGTCAATATTTTTTGAGATATACATCCAACTAAGAGATCTACACATAAAGAAATCTAAATCTACATAAGTAAGGAGAAAGAGGTGAACACAACCTTATTGGAACAAAAAGAAACCTTCGTGATTTTGCTCCTCCAATGCAAGAATCACCTCTTCTTGCGAGTCTTCAACTCCACAAGTCTTGCCAAGAAGAAAACCCCAAAAGAGGGCTTCAAATTTGACCCAAGAAACCACAATCACACCAACACGAAACATCTCATGAACTAGGGAAGAACGGCGGCGCTCCGGCCATTGGAGTGCCCAAAAATGCTTAAATGATTTTAGATTCAAGCCATTCAATATAGGCTCAATGAGTGGACGCACATTAAAAGTATAGAAGTAGTCACACCAAAACAGGTTTCATGGAGGTCAATTAACTCATATAACCAATTAACCAAATGGGTAGATTTAACCACTTCCTAAATTAAAACTAATTTCTAGTTAGTTTTAAAATCAAGCACCACTAATGATTAATTATACGTACATTAATAATAGAACAATATTTGCTTTCGATATGACTATGGAGGCAAGCCCTCCTTAAAAGTGATGTGGCACAATTTTGTGCCACAAATTTTTTGTTTCAACAATGTATTTTAAAAGAAGATACAAAATTTATGACACCATCACCTTTAAAGAGGGCTTGCCTCCTTAGTCATAAGGAGGCAAGTAAAAAAGTTTATGACACCATCACCTTAAAGAGAGCTTGCCTCGTTAGTCATAAGGAGGCAAGTATTTTTCATAATAACTTTTATTGTACTTTAATGACATTTAATATATAATGAAGCCTCTAATTAAAGTCTAGGTGAAAATCGGTATTTACCTCTCATTTATTTAAATAAAAAATCTCTGATTCTTGGGATCGATCCTTTGATGTTGGTGTTAAACTAGTTTACAATTAAACAATAAAACTATTATGCCACTGACCTAATTGATACTATTATTTTTAATTCTCAAATTTTAGTTTAGTTTCTAAAAATATAAGTAAAATAAAGATATCAAAGTAACAAATACTTAAATTTCAAAAATAAAAAACAAAAACCAAATTCTTATCAAAGGAAATTTTAGTTTTTTTAATTTTGGTTAAATTTTTAAAACATATAGGTAAAATATAAATATCAAATTAGAAAACTTGTAGATACATTGTTGCATACTTACTTATCAAAAACAAAAAAGTAAAACAATTATTGTTTATTTCTTTAAAGTGAATTCATAGAAAATCAAATATAGCCAACTTAGCTAACAAAATTTTAGTGATCATATAGTTATGAAGAATTTGAAGAATCGTTTTTAAAGAATTACATGTATAGCAAATTGATGTGATTTTTCAATTTTGCTACCTAAACTTATTGAATACTATTAGTGTTAGTTGTTATTAATGAATTGATGGATAGCAATGAGTTAATTGATGACTAAAGAGGTGTTTGTTTGCCGGATTTAAGGAGGATTTACTAGCTCTTCAAAAACTTACTTCCAAACGAGTTTTTACTAATTCATTTCCTCTTTACTTTTAAAAATAACTTATGATTTGTTAAGTATTTATTTCAAATTATTAATTTATGACTATTTAATAATTTATAACTACTCATTTCTAATAATTAATTCTAAATCAATCAAAATAACTCATTTTTAATAATTCATATGTTAACTATTCAAAATAACTACTCATTTTAAATTTAGAGAATTTACTATCAGCAACACATTCTATGTCTTGTATTATATTTGTAGCAGAATGTTTAAAATAATTCATCCATAGCACATTAATTTCTATCACTCAATTAGTGATAAAAATCAATTTGGATTTCTATCACCGATAGAAAAATCAAATAGTGATAGAATTAGTCTATCACTAATAGAATTTAATAAGTGATAGAACTTAATTTGATTTTTCTGCTACAAATGAATTAATTTTGATTTTGTGCTATATATGTAAATATTTTGATATTTTTTGTTATACATGCAAAATCCCCTTGAATCTACATCGAAATAAGATTTTGACTCTAATTCTTCTACACAAAAATCACATTAAAACGAATTTTTCATAACTCTTAATTTTTAGCTATTCAAAATAATTCTTCAATATTCTTCAATAATAATAATAATAATAAACTCATCAACGAAGGCTAAAATTATTTGAAGTGTGACATTTTGATCCAAATTTTGTATGATCGTTTCACAGACGTATCTTCCAAGCAAAACACAAAAACCACTTCGTAAATTCAGAGAGGACGAATTGCAGAGCTTGAGAGGCGACGGCTATGGCGAACTCCAAGAATGGGATAGGGTTTACGACTATGCCCTTTACAACGACCTCGCCGATCCTGACAAAGCTCCTCAATACGCTCGTCCTGTTCTCGGCGGCTCCACACAGTATCCTTACCCTAGGAGAGGAAGAACCGGACGACCGCCGTCCAAATCAGGCAACAATTTCCAAATTTCTCGCACTTATTTCGTTGATTTTGAACTAAAACTAGTTTCATTGCTTCAATTTGTCGCAATCGGAATCGAAATCTGTCTACAGCCGGCTAGGTTAACATTTTCTCGCATTTCTTACACTTTTCCTTTTGATTTTGAATCTCAAACGAGTTTCATAGGTTCAATTTCTCGAACTTATCGCCATCGGAATCGTTCTACAGCCAGCTAGGTTTATCGCATTTCTTACGCTTTTACTGTTGATTTTGAATCGAAAATTAGTTTCGTAGGTTCAATTTGTCGAAGTTATCGCAATCGGAATCACTCTATAGCCGCCTAGGTTTAAATTTTCTCACATTTCTTACGCTTTTACTGTTGATTTTGAATCGAAAACTAGTTTCATATGTTCAATTTGTCGAAAATCGCTCTACAGCCGGCTAGGTTAACATGTTATCTGTATTTCTTACACTTTTCCTGTTGATTTTAAATTGAAACTAGTTTCATCGTTCAATTTGTGGAACTTATCGCAATCGGAATCGCTCTAAAGCCGGCTAACATTGTCTGGCATTTTCTTTTACAGATCCGGAATCTGAGAGTAGAATACCACTTCTTATGAGCCTAAATATTTACGTTCCTAGAGATGAGAGATTTGGTCACTTGAAGATGGCCGATTTTCTAGCTTACGCGTTGAAGGCTGTATCTCAGTCTATCAAACCCGGCCTCGAGGAATACTTTGACAAAACTCCAGGCGAATTCGACAGCTTACACGACGTCCTTGATCTCTATGAAGGAGGATTACCGGTGCCCGAAGGTTTGTTTAAGTTTATCAGGGACAACATTGAGGTTCCTTTGGTCCAGGAAATGTTTAGAACTGATGGCGAAAGCCTCTTCAAATTTCCTTTGCCTCAAGTGATTAAAGGTAGTTGATGTGAATCTTGAAGTTTCTGGTAACTCATTTGGTTTCTTGTTGGCTTAGGTTTTTGATGGTTTAATCATTTCTGAAACAGAGGATAAGTCTGCATGGAGGACTGATGAAGAATTTGGCAGAGAAATGCTGGCCGGAGTAAACCCTGTAGTCATTCGTCGTCTCCAAGTAATCTCAGCAATCTATACCAACCTCTGTTTTCAAATTTATAGTTTCTCTCTGAACCCATTTGAAATTTAAAGCTTATTTTGTAGAGAGAAAAAGAAATTAAAACGTGGGAAATGAGGATGAATTCAATACTTTAGGAAGGCTTCTGTGTGATTCTAATCTCAAATATTTACACCTGATCCAATAAGCTTTGAATTGCATACATAGAAAGAGAGAATAATTGTTTTCCCCTGGGTGTGTTTGAGGCAAGGGTAATGGTAATGATTAAGGAGGGAATGGTAATGAGGAGGAGAATAGGGAGGAGAATGATTATGGGGGAAATGGTTATTTGTATTTAGGGTGAAGACAATGATTATGGGGAGAATGATTATCTGTGGTTAAGATAAAGGTAATGATTATGAGAAAAATAAACTAATGAATATGGTGTGACTGAAAAATAGTGTTGTGATGTATGAAAAGTTGTTGGAGAGAGAGTAGAAAGTAGTTAAGGGGAGAATGGAAAAAGTGATTTTTGAAAAACGTGATTATGGAGAGAATGATTCTCGGTGACCTAAATATGGGGAATCATCCCCATTCCCATTCTCCCCCTCATTCTTGGTGGCCCAAACACTCCCTTAATGGAATAGAATATTCATACATTGAATTGCAGGTGTTTCCACCAACTAGCAAGCTTGACCCTGAAGTTTATGGTGATCAGAACAGCAAGATAACTGAAGAACAGATACTAGATAACTTAGATGGACTTACAGTAGAAGAGGTAAATTATCATTTTTAAATGGCATGGCTAATTTTTTTTCATCATACAGTGCAGAATCCAAAAAAAAAAGCTTTGATTCTTGGAAAATACATGCTGTATAAATAACATGCCTGATTTTATTTCATCATTTTCATTTCTTTTATAATTTGGTGGCTTAGGCAATTAAGAAGAACAAGCTGTTTATATTGGATCACCACGATTCACTGATGCCATATATTAGGCGAATAAATACAACTTCTACCAAGATATATGCTAGCAGAACTCTACTTTTCCTTAAAGAAGATGGGACTCTGAAGCCATTGGCAATCGAACTGAGCTTGCCAAATCCTCAGGGAGATAAATTTGGGGCGGTTGGCAAGGTTTATTTTCCAGCTGATCAAGGTGTTGGTAGTTCAATATGGCAACTAGCCAAAGCATATGCAGCTGTAAATGACTCTGGCTACCACCAACTCATCAGCCATTGGTATAACTCTTATGTGACATGGATTGAGAAAATGAGTATAATTCTAAACTAATAGATTCTTGAACAAAACTTTGGTTTCTTGTAGGTTGAATGCTCATGCTGTAATTGAGCCGTTTGTGATTGCAACAAACAGACAGCTGAGTGTTCTTCATCCAATTCACAAGCTGCTCCATCCCCACTTTCGAGACACCATGAATATAAACGCGTTTGCCCGACAGATACTCAATAGTGCAGGTGGCATTTTGGAAGCTACAGTTTTTCCATCCAAATATTCCATGGAAATGTCAGCTGTTTTATACAAGGACTGGGTTTTTCATGAACAAGCACTTCCTGCAGATCTCATCAAGAGGTAAAATATTTCAATCACCCTGTAAAATTCCAAGTTGAAGATTCATAGTAGTTGTTACTGGTCATTAGTTTGTGAAAAGATGAATTTTCCTTCATATAGTACTGCAAATTGTTGTGATTAGATTTTAAGTTAGACATATCCTGATACTTAACAAATCAGTCATTAAACTTATTCAAGATCTTTGTTTCATTTAGAGGAATGGCAATTGAGGATTCAAAATCTCCATATGGACTTCGTCTCGTCATTGAGGATTATCCATATGCTGTTGATGGGCTTGAGATCTGGTCAGCTATCAAGACATGGGTTTCAGATTACTGTTCTTTCTATTACAAAACCGATGAAACGGTTCGGAATGACTCAGAACTCCAGTCCTGGTGGAAGGAACTGAGAGAGAAAGGCCATGGTGACAAGAAAGATGAACCATGGTGGTCTAAAATGGAGAACGTTGAAGAATTAGTTGAAATATGTACTATTGTCATATGGATTGCTTCAGCTTTTCATGCTGCCGTGAACTTTGGACAATACCCTTATGCAGGTTATCTTCCCAATCGACCGACCGTGAGTCGTAAATTCATGCCCGAGGAAGGTACTCCAGAGTACGAAGAACTTGAATCCAACCCTGAAAAGGCATTCTTAAGAACAATCACTGCACAACTGCAAGCTCTTCTGGGTGTCTCACTGATAGAAATTTTGTCGAGACATTCATCCGATGAGGTCTATCTCGGCCAGAGAGACTCTCCCGAGTGGACTACAGACAAAGGACCACTGGAAGCATTCAAGAAGTTCGGGAAAAAGTTGGCCGAGATCGAAGAACGAATTGCCAAAAGAAATGAAGATTTGAAATTGAAAAACAGGGTTGGACCAGTCCTGATGCCTTACACTTTGCTGTACCCAACTGGTGAAGAGGGACTCTCAGGGAAAGGAATTCCCAATAGTGTTTCCATCTAAAACTCTTTTATGAGTAAAGACACTCTTTATATATTTTAATGAATAAAATAACATTACTAATATACTATTTAGATATATCTTATCAAAATATATATTATTTTGCTTTTTTGTGTTATATTATTTGCTTTTTCTTGATCTTCGGTTCTTTTCGGGGTAGATTTTGGTTTGAGTTGTGGATTTAAATAAAATTACGTGAGGGGTTCTATTAACCTTTGTGTTTGCTTCTTATTTGTGGAGAGTGAGTTTATATATGCCTTATTATTATTATTAATGGATTGATTTTTATTTTTAGAAAAATCAGTTACTAACACCTCTGATAATCATTTCTTTTTGTTTTTAATATTTTAAAAACAGATTTATTTAATAACTAATTTTAGTTTTTGTTTTCAAAATTTTAAAAATGGTTTAAAAATATTAAAGGAATTCTAAAAGATAAAAAATGTAACTTTAAAAAACGAAATTTTTTTTTGTTTATAAAAAGAATGAAAAAATCAAGAATAAATAGTAAAAAGCTAAAAAAAAGGTGATGTTTGAAAGCAAAAAACAGTTATCAAATATGTTTTAACATATGTTTTGATTTTTAATTTTTAAAAATATAAAACTAAAATAAATTATCAAATACATAAGGTTTTTATTTAAAAAAAAAACTAAAAAACAGAAAAAAATGAAATGGTTATCAAATGAGACATAATTTATTTTTTGGGTGAAGTTTTGGTTCGTAATTCAGAGAATTTTGAGGAAAAAAAAACGTGTATATATATATATATATATATATATATATATATATATATATATATAAAGTTCAATCCATGATACTCACTTCTTCAAAAAATTAGTTTTACTCACTTCTTCAAAAAATTAGTTTTTTTATACATTTTTGTAAATTCAAATATAATAGAGTTATACTTGATCAAAATCTGGATGGTGCTAGCTAACATGAACAGTTGCTGAGCGACATAAATGTATGTCCAATGACTAGAGGTGTTGAGTTTAAGTCCCCCACCCTCGATTGTTGTAATCTCAAAAAAAAAAAATCTGGATGGTGCTATAATCAAGGCCCTCATACACGTGGATTAAAAAAAAAAAAGTAGATAGTATATTTATCCACTCAACTTTGCCGGAGTTGTCATATTTTATTTCTTAGAGGTTCATCCACTTCACATTATCTAATTTCATACATATATAAGTTGGCTTTCAAGGTTAATTTTGCAATAAAAGTAATCATAAATATTCTTATAAGGTATTGTTAAAGAATAATACAAAAGTCTGCTAACATTTGAGCATAGCTTAATATATAAAATACAGTATCCATAACAATTTTAAAGACAATAATTTGATCTCTTACCATTAAAAAACTAACATAAAAAGTTGTTCAACTTCCCATAAAGTTAGTTATTTTGATTTCCATCAAATTGGGCCTTATTAGACAATAAAGTTAGAAATATATATATATATATATATATATATATATATATATATATATTTTGAGAAGATAAAGTTATTAAATTTTTTTTATGAATTAGTTATATATCTATTCTAAAACATTCAAATAGAATTTCATTAAAAGAACATAAACGATCAGATGAAACAACTCAATTCCACAAGTGGAAATATGATCATCTAATACAAAAGAAACCTACAGTTAAAAGATTGTTATAATAAGAAAGAGTTTAAATAGCGAGTTTAGCTAGCATAAAATACTATGATTCTATAGAAAAAGGCCTAACATATACCACTAACACAAATTTAGACGACTTTCAAGAAAATCTAGGGAGTTATCCAAAAATTATAAGAACTGTTGAGGTAAATGACCTTACCAAAATTAAAAGGGGAAGGGTTGATCCCGTAAGGATTTATATTTACACCAGAACGATCAACCAGACACGTGATTGTAATTCCTTTTATCTATCAAATCCTCCATGTGATGCACTAATAAAAACACTCTCGAACGGACTCCAAGGAAAAAAAAAACCCAACACAAATGAAAAAAGTAAATAGAAAAGATAACAACAAAAAAACCACTAGAAAAATCGACCGAAAGAAGCCCAATATCAAAAGAAAAGCAAAATGAACGCTAAAAGGGCAAAAAACCAAATTGAAGACATGACTTGTTCAAGTGAACCAATGGGTTGTTATGAAGAGAATACTGGTTTAGAAGAGCCAATGGCTTTGACCAAAAAACCTTATCGGATCAAATGGATCGAGAGTTTGGTTTGGGGTCCAGTCAAGGTGAACCCCACAGGTTTCCAACCGAGTGGTTGCATGAGTACCAACTATGTCTCCTCGAACCCAGCACTTGACAGTTGACTGAGCCTATCGTCTGAAGTCGGTCCTACCAATGCATGTTTCCCAATCGAATGATCTGACAACACCTCACTCCATCGTCTTTAGTGAGCTTCGCAATCACCACCTTCAATGGCGGAGAAACCCTTTTTCTTCTTTTCATCATATTTTATTGGGAAGCATGCAACTAGTTGCCTTAAGCTTTGCACTTGAAAGATCTAATACGACCGACCCATCAGCACACACATTGTTTCGGAACACGCATATTTCTTCTTCAACTGGCCTTTCTCTTTCAACACAAATTAACACAGCCTCTCGTACCTAGCTCTACTTCACCATCATCTTGCTCATGTCTCATTTTCCTTGATTGAACGAAATTACTCTTGCATCCCAAACCTTTTCCTTCCCTTTGCTTTGATCCTTCATTGTCCTTTTTAACCCATTTTTCGATGAAGGAAGTTCTTGACTTCTTCTCCTTCACAGAACTAGGCGAACCCTCACAGAAAATCAAAAGGCCATTCGTCTCCTCATCAGCTCTAACTTCCGACCAATTTGTCAAAAGTTATGAACAAGTTCCTCACTTTTCTCTGAACAATTCTTGATATGAAAATGACAATCAACAAGCAATCGAAAATAGAGAAAACGAAAGAGAAAAAACAACCTAAAAATTTACATGGTCCACTAATGTTGTGTTAGATAGTCCACAAGCAAAGAGGGACACAATTTTATTAAGGAGAGGCGAAAAACAAAATGAGCATCATAGGTGGCTAAGGTTTTAATTCGCGTTTATGTCGATATTTTCATTAAAACTCTATTATAGATAAAATGCATAAATACATAAAAATGCCCATATACGAAATTGGCACAACAATACAAATTTCGTTTATGAATTATGGGGGTGTTGCCCCTACACTAACTTCCACATTGATATGATATTGTCTACTTTGGGCCTAAGACCCTCATGGCTTTGTTTTTGGGCTTCCCCCAAAATGCCTCCTATCAATGGAAGTTGTGGTCATCCCATTTATACCCAAGAGTTTTCTCCTTTCTTTCCTATGTGGGACATTTTGGTTGCAATACCAACTGAATATCTCAACAATTCTAAATGAGCTCTTTTAAGTCCAATCACCATTGAACTCATTGACTTCCCACACCCAAAACTTAGAAGAGGACAAGGTGGAGCCCAAAATGCACAACATGGTTCCCCTCAACCTTCACTTGGCGATCTTTGAGGAGACCATCATGGTGCCGATCGAAAAAAGTGTTTCTCTCTACGACTTTTGTTTTGAGTTAGCCGTGGTTAATTACGATTTTCAAGATCATACAGTTGAATTAGACTGTAACAAATCAATCAAACCAACATGCCACTAATCCTTTTGATACACACATTTAAATTTGACCAATATTATGCACTAATTGAGCATCGAACAAACAGTCAAAATTCACAATTTTCAACCAAAATTTAACTTTAACATTGTTTTTCTTTGAAACTTATCCATTTTTATACCGTGCATATGTTTAAAATTCACGAATGCTTATTCTCATTTTTAAACTCAAAATTTTGAAAGATTAAACTTGCAACACTGTTAAAGTAATTAATTTTTTAAATCAATTAAATTTACTTAATTTAAGATTATGATCGGAATAGTTATTTAAGTTTGGGGTATAATTTAATAAAATAAAAAATTAATACAGTAATCACTTTTCTCCGATTACCTACAATGATTATAACCAGTGTTCAGAAGAAAAAAAAAAGTGTTGAAAATAACCACGTGGAAATCGTCATAACAAAGGGTGGCAACAATAATCCATTTTTGTCTGTTTCTGTCGGTAACCTTTATTTGTTCTTCTATTCTTAAATAAAAATATAATATGATAAATAAAACTTCAACGATTGATTTTATCAAACTTAGAATTATATTATTATTATTATTATTTGTTTTTAATAACCTAAAACCTCACGTGGTTTTAATGGATTCTAATAATCTAAAGTAAAAGAAAAAAAGGTTTGATCTTTTAACCTTTTAGAGATGTAAATTGAGAACATATTTTTGTACGACAGAAAATGTGTTTAACAATTAAGTTTTAGTTCTATTATTATTATTATTATTTATATATCTTCTCAAAATAAGTCGTCAAACTTTAAACATGGTTATAATATCATTTAATGGAAGTGTTTGGGATTTGAGGTTGAAGAGAGGAGAGGAAGCAGAAATTTCAACTCCATATGGGGGTGTTTGTTTGACATATTAAGATAGTGTTTAGGTTAAGGAGTTATATTGATGAGTTATACTGAGTAGTTAAAAATTGAAAGTTGTGCCAAAAACTCGTTTGGATATAGGTTTTTAAGGAGAAGTTAATAAATCCTAATTCTAACTCTTAGCTAAAAACATCAAACAAACACCCCCTATTTGTTTTTAGGACATCAACCTCTCCTCAACTCTTCCTCAACCTTTCCTCCAACATCACATCAAATATTTTGTTTAATCTTTTAAATGTCACATCAAACATTTTTTTTAATTTTCAACCATATAATATAATATAAAATATATTTGATCTAATCTTATCAACTATTCTCGCCCATCCCTAGACCACGTACCGTGAGACATTGAAAGAGTAATGTCACTTTTTTAAGTACTATGTCTTAATCGATTGTTTTGTTTTTAGAACATATTGGGGGAGGGGAGCTGTAAATCAAGATCAGTTGTAACAAGACGTTCTACACATACTGTCTTCATTTAGTTTAGGGAGTTGAATCAAGCAAAACAGTCTTTAACTATACCGCAGTTTCTATACTGTACTAGGATCTGTAACAGAAAGTTAGTTGCAGGTTTGTTGCAACAACTTCTCTATATAAGGATCAGTGGTAGAACAGTTTAGGAAGTAGTTCAGAGGTTCATTAAGCTTCTTTAGAGAAAATTCCAGATTTAAGATTGTAGATTGAGAGCTCCAAGAAACCCATTTCTGTTCTTGAGAAACTCCATAGTAAATACTATTTGAATCTTGCTCTTCACAGTGGATTAGCCTGATTTTGGATGAACCACTTACATCTTGTGTCAACTCTCTCAATCTCTTATCTATCTCTTTACTTTCCCGCACGTTCTTGAGTGTTTCTCCTTGTTCTTCACCGAAAAGAGAGAAGAGAGAAAGAAAGAAGGAATCCGCACGAGATAAGCCAAGAAAAATGCCTCATTTGTACACGCTATTGCTTCTCGTTATTGGTTCAATTCGATCTCGCAATCCGCACGAGATAAGCCAAGAAAAATGCCTCCTACGGTGGGTTTTGGACTTCGTCATCATTTCGCAAATTCTCAACAATTGGTATCAGAGCGGGAGAACCAGAGCAGAAGAACCAGAGCAGGAAAACCGGATCAAATCGTCCAAGAAAGTTCAAGTAAGTGGTTCCTTGAATCTGTTCTTGATTTCTATATGGTATTGTTATTTTCTGGCAGACGGTATAATGGCAACTGCAATGTATTACATCGAAAAGTTTGATGGAACTGGAGACTTTTCTTTATGGAAAGCGAAAGTTAAGGCTCTGTTAGGGCAGCAAAAGGCTCACAAGGCCATTTTGGATCCATCAACTCTTCCTAGCTCTATGTCCGAAGATGACATAGAGACTATGGAATTAGCGGCACATGGAACTTTGGTTCTAAACCTAAGTGACAATGTGTTAAGAGAGGTTATTGATCAAGATTCGGCATACAAGATGTGGACAAGGTTGGAAAATCTTTACGCGACTAAAGATCTACCGAACAAGATGTACTGTAGAGAAATATTTTTTACTTTCAAGATGAGTACATCGAAAACCCTTTTACAAAATCTTGATGAGTTCAAGAAGATCACTACTGATTTTAAAAATCTTGGATAAACCATTGGAGATGATAACATGGCGTTTGTGTTACTGAATTCACTTCCAGACACTTATAAAGATGTTAAAACCGTATTGAAATATGGAAGAGATTCAGTCACAACAGACGGTATAATCTCTACTCTAAGGACCAAAGAAATTGAAATGCAAAGTGTGAAGAAAGAAACACAACCAGTTGAAGGTTTGTTCTCAAAAGGAAAGGGAAAATCCCATGGAAAAGCACCTAAAGGTGGAAAGGACAAGACTAAACCGAAGCCAAAGTGCGACTATTGTCACAAGCTTGGACATCGACGAGAAGAATGTTGGTCTTTATAGAAAAAGAACGACAAAAAGAAGAAAGGAAAATAACAAGCCGAGGCCTCTGTTGGAGAAAATATCTTTCAATACTCGGATGCATTAGCGCCAATACAGTAGGTATTACTATGGTATGTGCCAATACTGTAGGTAAAACTAATGTAGGTCAGAATACCATACAAAACTGGGTTCTTGACTCGGATTGTTCTTTTCATATGACTCCATGTAAATAGTGGTTTACCACTTATAAAGAATGGAATGGTGGTAGTGTATACATGGGTAATAATCATTCTTGTCAAGTTGAGGGGATAGGTTCAGTCTCACTTAAACTTGAAGATGGTTCTACCAAACTTCTAAGGAATGTAAGACATGTTCCAAAACTCAAGAGAAATTTAATGTCATTGGGTATGATAGACTCAATAGGTTGTACGTATAGAAGATCTGAAGGAACTCTAGAAGTTGTTAAAGATCACCATACGGTATTGATAGGTATTAAACAAAATGGGGTATATGTTATACAGAACGTTGAAGTTCTGCAATCAGCCCTAGTTGCTACTAATAATGAGCTTACAGAAGGTGAACTATGGCATAAGAGGTTATCCCACATTAGTTATAAAGGTTTAATTGAACTCTCCAAACAGGGCTTATTGCCCAAAAGTCTTTGTACTGATCTGTTTTGTGAGCATTGTACAGTAGGTAAATCCACAAGACAAAGCTTCACAAAGGGACAACATACAACAAAGGAATCCTAGACTATGTGCATTCGGATATTTGGGGACCAACACAAATACCATCCATAGGTGAAGCCAGGCATTTCATTTCTTTCATAGATGATTATTCTAGAAGAAGTTGGGTCTATTTTCTGAAAACCAAAGACCAAGCACTAGAAAAGTTTAAGGAATGGAAAGCCTTAGGTGAAACTAAAACTTCTAAGAAAGTTAAGTTGCTTAGGACAGACAATGGCTTAGAGTATTGTGGAGAAGAATTTAACCAATTTTGTAAACTTAATGGGATAAAAAGGCATAGCACTGTTAGATATACACCTCAACAAAATAGAATAGTTGAAAGACTTAATAGGACTATAATGGATAGGGTAAGAAGTCATTTTTCTGATTCTATGGTTCCTGAAAAGTTTTAGGCTGAGGCAGTATCTTATACAGTATATACTCTTAATAAATGCCCTCACACTTCTCTTAATTTCCTAACTCCTGAAGAAAAATTGACCAAAAATCCACCTAACTTAGATAATTTAAAGGTTTTTGGGTGTGTTGGGTATGTTCATCAAAGTATAGGAAAGTTAAAACCTAGAGCTACTAAATGTATCTTTGTAGGTTTCACCGAAGGGGTAAAAGGTTATAGACATTGGCACCCTATAGAGAAGAAGTGTGTGAATAGTAGAGATGTTGTCTTTAGAGAACATGAAATGTTTATGCATAAAGAAATACCTTCTAGCTCTAATACAGTACCGTATAATATAGAACAAGTGCCTAATAATATACAGTTTGAGGTGGAATTACGTATAGGAACTTCTAATACTCAAGTTAATGAGTTTAGTGATGAAGAAGAGGTAGAAGCCGACCCTGCAGACCTAAGAAATTATTCCCTTGCTAGAGATAGACAAAAGAGAACTATTATACAACCTTCTGGGTATGTAGATGCAAACTGTATTGTTACAGACAGTACAGATAATACAGACTGTATTGACAATACTGACTGTATAAATCTAGCACTAAATGTAGCTAGTTCCCTTAGTGAAAATGAACCAATTACTTTTGAAGATGCTATTAATTGTTCAGAAGCACCTAAGTGGATATAAGCAATGAATGAAGAAATGGACTCTTTAAAATAAAATGACACTTGGAAATTGGTTCCTTTATCTAAAGGTTGTAGACCTTTTGCATGTAAATGGATCTATAAAATAAAAGAAGGAATTCAAGGTGTTCTAGATATGAGGTATAAAGCTAGACTAGTGTTAAAAGGGTTTACTGGTATAGATTATACTGAAATTTTTTCTCCCGTAGTTAAACATACTTCTATTAGAATGTTGCTTACTATAGTTGCTTTACATAATCTAGAACTTGATCAACTTGATGTTAAAAATGATTTCTTGCATGGAAATTTAGATGAAACTATCTACATGACACAACCTAAAGGGTACGAGGTTAAAGGTAAAGAAGACCTATATTCTCTCCTAAATAAATCTATATATGGCTTAAAACAATCACTTAGATACTGGTATCAAAGGTTTCATAAATAAATTTCAAAAATAGGATTTTCTAAAACTTCCTATGATGATTGTGTTTACATAAATTCTGTTACATACGGTACTGTCATGTTTTTGTTGCTATATGTGGATGATATGCTAATTGCTAGCAAGTCAAAAGGGGATCTTAAACATGCCAAGACTTTACTTAGCAAAGAATTTGATATGAAAGATCTTGGAGAATGTAAAAGAATCTTGGGTATTGAGGTTCAAAGAGATAGGTCAAAAGGAACTTTTAGCATAAGTCAAGCTACTATGAGAATTCACCAATAGCACAACACTTCAAACTCTCTAAAGAGAATTCACCAAAGGAGAATGAATATGAGCATATACGGTATATGTCTAAAACTCCTTACTCACAACCTGTTGGCAGCCTTATGTATCTAATGATCTTTACTAGACCAGATTTATCTTATGCATCAAGCCTGGTAAGTAGGTACATGTCTAATCCTGGAAAAAGACATTGGGAAGCCACAAAATGGAATATACGGTACTTGAAAAGTACTGTATATTCTACACTGGTATATAAATACAGAAATACATACTCTACTAATTTGTATGGTTTTGTAGATTCTGATTATGCAAGAGATCTTGATGGAAGAAGGTCTTTATCAGGATATGTCTTTTTACTTGGTGGAAATGTGCTAAGCTAGAAAGCTAACCTTCAAATAGTTATGACTTTATCCACAACAGAAGCTAAATTTATAGCTCTTACTGAAGCAACCAAAGAAGGATTATGGCTAAGGGGTCTTCTCCAAGACCTAGGGTACAATCAAGCTTCAGTGAAGATATATTGTGACAACTAGAGTGCAATATACTTGTCAAAGAACCAACAATTCCACAATAGGACAAAACATGTAGATATCAAATACCAATTCATTAGAGATCAGATACAAAAAGGTTTGATTGAAGTCTGCAAAGTTCACACATCAGAGAATGCCTCAGACATGCTGACCAAACCCTTACCAAGACAGAAGTTTGAACACTGTTTGGAGCTTGTAGGGTTTGAGCTGCCAGAAAATGGGTAAGTTTTCTTTTTCAGAAGGGCAAGAGACTGGTTTGATTATTCAAGCAAATCAGTCTTTAACTATACCGTAGTTTCTATACTGTACTAGGATGTTGCCTGGTGCTGAACTGGTTTACAACCAAACACTGAAACCATTGCGCCACTGACCCATTCGGTGTCTTAATAGATTGTTTGTAACCTAATTCTTTGAGAACTTTCTCATTTGGTCCTCGAGGAATCGTACTATGTGAGGTCTTTCCCTGAGGAATAGCAAACTCTATATACATTTGTATTTAACTTATTATATTTGAGAATTATAATATATTTTTGTTACGTAGGATATGTAGTTTCCCTCTTTAATTTGAACTAGAAAAAAGTCAAATGACTTTTCATACCACTTTTTATTATGAGAGGACTAACTAATTTATTAGAAGAATCACTAACTAACTTAAATTGATTTTTTTAATTAAACAATATTTAAAAATTAGGAACTTTTTTTTTAGTACATATTAGGGGAGGGGAGACAAATACCAATTCTCGAGATCGAATCTGTGATACTATTGTGGAACTGGTTTACAACCAAACAATGAAATCAAACAATGAAAATTAGGGAACTTAAACCTTTAACTTTTTGGTTACTAAATTGTACAAAATACTATCAAAACTATAAGTTAATTATTCACTAAGTAGAATTGCTATCTCATATTTCAAAATGAGACTCTTAATGTACCAAAAAAAAAGAAAAAAAGAAGAAGAAGAGCTTTATGGTGTAAAATCGGTAAGACTTAAGAGGACGTTTACTTTGAGGTGATCGAGATGACTGAAATCTTCTAATGTCCGAAATCTCAAATGTCCGTAATCACGGATGTCTGGCATCCTTAGATGACTTTGTTTGTTTTGTAGGAATATTTTTTTATGAATATTTGGTCATATTTAGATAACCGTGTTTCTTTTGTAGGAATTGTACTTGACATAACATAAATTTACTTAATATTCCAAAAATGTCCCTACAATTCATATAATTTTGCATAAATAATTTTAAAAAAATTAATTTATATAACATAATTATTTATATTAAAGTTTAATTTCATCCCTATAATGGATTATAATAAATTTTAAAAAGATAATTGTATAGTTTTTTTTTTCTATAAGATAGTTAACTATACTTTTTAATAACTTATATATATATATATATATATATAATCAAAATAAATAAAATTTTAAAAGAAATATTATCAATTTTTTTTTATAAATGTAACCATATTGTAAAAAGTAAATAGAAAACACTTCAAATTTCAATTAAGATATATAATAATAATAATTTAAATAAAGTTTATATATATATATATATATATATATATATTAAATGATAAATATATATTAAAAAATGAGGGAAAAATCGTCAATAAACAATTCTCTCGTTACGGGAATCTCGAAAACCTATCAATCAAAAGAGCATCAAATCTTGTGGGATGTCCTTCGTACGGGAATCCTAGGATGCCCGAAAATATCAAAATATCCGACATTCTTCAATTACCACAAAAAGATTATAGTAATTCAGATGTCCATTCCATGAGAATCTTGGATTACCTCAAAGTGAACGACTTTAAAAATATTTAAACTCTGTTAAAAGCTTTTATGCATTCAACATTGAGGATCCCCTTTATATTTCAACACTACACCATTTATGCTTTATTGAATATTTTTATTTCATCCGTGCTTCATTTGGTTCCTTTTTAAAATGGTCAATAGAATGTTAGATTTAATATTCCTGGTCTCACTAGCTAGATGTAAAGTTAAAAATGTAATAATGTTGGCAATATGAATAGTTGTTGAGCGGCACTAGATTATGCCGGATTTTTTCGTGTGTGTAAAATTTTGTAAGTTTTTTCAATGATTAAGACAAATATTTATTAGTTTCAGTTAAATAGTTAATTATGTAAGAAAAATATCCTTCCAAATAAATATTTATAAAATTTTAGGTATATAAATACATTAAATAAAATAAATACAATATGATATAATATATAAACCAATATATAAACCGGGCCGGAAATAGAAAAATAGAAATGGAGAATACATTCTCTATCAACATCTCGTTTAGTTCATAGAATTTTTTTTGCCTACATTCACTTCACTCCCTTATTCTTAATTGAAAATCAGGAGTGGATCCCTGCAGACCCCGCTCCCATAGTAAAAATGAGCATCTCTATATCAAAATTACAACTGTAAAATTTAATTGAATTATAATCCATCAACGAAATCAATACACCATCAACACTTTTGTTAGCAATATTGTTTAAGCACACACTCCACACACCTATGTAATAAAAGTCTTCGTTAATTTATTTTTTCCATATTCTCAACGATTTTATCCTTCCAAGAAATCTTGTCTAAATACATTTAATCTAATTAGACCACGTATCCAACAATCTAATTAGACCACGTATCCAACAATATGATTTCTATAACTTTCTATAACTTTAGTTTTTTATGGCATTAAAATAAATATTATCGGATGTTATACGTATGTCTTGTTTTCTTTAATCCAAATAATATTTGAAGATAAGAAGTTTAAATTTATAACATCTTAATATAATTTTTAATATAGACAGCTTAAAGGAGAGATGATTTCTTAGGGAGTAAAGTTTATTGATAATGTTCACTTTCATAAGAAAAATTTACTATGATAAAAAAAAATGAAAAATTTACCTAACACATTTTTTCATAGTTTGCTATGTGTCATAGAAAATTTAATTATGACCATTTTTCGATAGCCTAATGTTTAAGATATTTTTTATGGGATAATTAATTACTAAAAATAAAATGTCAAGAAATAAGAAAAAATGATTTCTTTCTTCTAATTTCTGCTATGACCTTATCCTTCATCTAAAAAAAATATTATAAAAAATATATTAGGAAGTAGTACTTCTTCAACCAGTTGGGAATTCCTCAAACATATTTTATACCACTAGAGCTATTTTTAATTGAAGGAATTCCCTCCATCTAAAACTCTTCTTTGAGAAAGTCCTAATATTAGACCACTTCCTAAATAGTATATTTTTTTTTCTTTACATATTTTGAGATTCTTAGTAATAAGTTCTTTTTTACCCCAAGTGAAAAGCTGTTTATTTTTAGCTTAAATTTTATAGTTAAGTATTTTTTTTTTTGAGAAAATAACACATTTAAAAGAGAAAATTACATAATCAAGAAGGAAATCAATTTACTTCTCTTAAGCATAGCTTTAATTAGTAAATATATACATGTACAACTTAATAGCAAAATAGTTACAAATTTGATATTCACATTAATTAAAAAAACAACAAATTATTGATTTGTAAATACACGATTGATTATTATTTTTTGTGAGTCATTCCACATTATCAATGTTTTTCAATAAGAATTTGTTTCATTCGATCTGTTTTTTTTTAAAAGAATACAAATTTTAAAAGGTTTGGTAGAAAACATTCAAAGTGTATTACACGGTAGAAGAATGGAGAAAGTTTGTTTGTTGACCAACCCAATGTTCGGATGAAATATTCATACATCTATAACCATCTACATACAATTAGTCATAATCCCTTAAATGTGTTTGGAGCACCGGTTTGGTTATGATAGAGACAGAAGGTTATGATAAACAATGTTTGAGAGGTTGGTTATGTAACAAAAAGTAACATATATAAGATTTAGATAAATGGGCACACGCTCACTTCAAGGTCATTAGATGTATATTGATGCCGCTTGAGCTACTACTCTATTGACAGTGATGAAGAGCATTTGGAAGAACTAAAATGGTGCTTCTTGATATTGAATTAAATAATATGAATTAGTTCACTCTCAAAATTAATTGATAAAACTGTTATAAAAGTGTATATGACTATAATTTATAGTCATAAGCACCTTACATGACTAAAATTAAGACTAAAATTTAGAGTCAAATATCTTGTGTCACAAGAATAATCAATGAAGAAGAAAGTAAAATTTATTGGTTTTGACACATTTATGCCGCTAAATTATTGCTTTTCTTACGTTATTTCAAAATCTTATATATTTGTGAGTTTCCAAAGATAATTACATGAATTTATAACATTGTTTGTGAATTTCCAAAGATTTTTTGTGAATTTCCAAAGATAACTGACATGAATTTATAGTCGAACATTCCAAAAACATTAACAGCTGAGCGGCACAAATATATCTGAAGTATATAAATTAATTAAAAAGAGTAGTTTTAAAAAAATGGATTGATTTTTAGAATTTGACTAAAAGTTTATATGTTTCTTTTATGTTTTATATAAAAAAATATTAGGAAGCAGTCTCCAAAACACAATACAGTTGATAGGTATTTTTTAACATGTATTCTTAATTATAAAAATTGAAGGTTCAAACTCTCAACTCTCAAATATTACTGTACCAAAGAAAGTTATAAAACTAGAGGTAAAATATCTGAAAACAACAAATATTCCATAAATAACATAATAATATAATGAAAATATTTGCACATATAACAAAAAATATAAATAGACCTATTAAAAAGATCAAAAGGCTCATGACGTGGTCCAACTACTTTTAAACCATTTGCTTGAGTTAAGCTTCTCTTAATTTTAATTTGTAGGGAAATTGTGGTTAATAGACACTGTTATAAAATAATTACAAATAGATAGTATTTTTAAATCTATTTTCTTTTTAAAATTTAATTAATAATATTTTTTAATAATGCCCGATCTGCCCTTGTTGTCATGTTTTTTATTCTCTTTTTTCTTATTACGTTATCGCACGCCTGCTTTTGTTGTTACAGTTTTTTTTTCATATTGCATTTCTTTGAGCGGTATGGGATGACTACTTGGCAAATTATTATTTTTTTAACTTATTTTTATTATATTTTTTAAAAATAAATAAATTAATTACGTTTTTTAATTCTTTCAAAATTTCATGATTTTGCTCTATTTTGTTTTTCATTTCAAATCTTTGTTTTTACTTCTTCTTTTTTCTATCTGTTATTGAATGAATTTCAATTTTCTAGGTTTGATGTTCCAAATATTAAATTGTTTGAGATTAGAAAATTATAATTTATAGACTATTCTAATAAAATAATTACAAATGTAGTGAAATTTAAAAAATATTTGCATCTATAATTATAAATAAATTTATTGTATTATTAATATTCACTAATACAACATTACATTATTAATATAATATTATGTATTATTAATATAATATGAACTATTCTAACAGAATAATCACAAATATAATCATCCATAGTTATAAATATGGTTAATACTGTATTATTAATATTCAATAATACAATATCATATATAATTAATACAATATTATGTATTATTTATACATTATGAATTATTTTAACAAAATTATTTAAAATTTAATCAAATTTGAAAATATTTGCATGTACAATTATAAATACAGTTCAATATTATATTATTAATACCGATTAATATAGTATTAAATTATTAATACAGTATCATGTATTATTAATACAATATGAACTATTATAACAAAATATTACAAATGTAGTCAAATTTAAAAATATTCGTATTTATAATTATAAATACACTTTCAATATTGTATTATTAATACTTATTTATACAATATAATGTATTAATTATGTCGTGGGGCCATGCCTTATGTTTTTTTTTCAAATCGCATTCGTTCCTATTTACGGTTTTCACGTGGCGAACTTTGAGTTTTTTTTATACTTATTTTTATTATTTTTTGAGTATAAATATTATATTTATATCTTAAAAAGATAAATATTGTATTAATTATAGATTAAAAAAGATAAATACTATATAAATTATATTAAAAAAGATAAATGTAACGGCCCAATCCATCGCTAGCCAAGATATTGTCCGCTTTGGACCAATGACCTCACAGATTTGTTTCTCCCTTCATGGGAAAACACGTCTTGCTAAGGGAAGATGTCCACATAAGGAGTGTTTCGTTCCCCTTCCCAACCGATGTGGGATTCCCTATGGGTTTCCACCTCCCTTTATAGGTCCAGCGTCCCGATGGACCCAGCACATCGGCCATGGTATCAGAGCCAGGTATCGGGTCGATGTACCGGGTCCATCGGGACGTTGGACCTCTAAGGGGAGGTGGAAACCCATAGGGGAATCCCACATCCCTTGGGAAGGGAAACTGGACACCTTCCCTTAGCAAGACGCATTTTCTCATGAGGGAAGAAACAAATCTGCGAGGCCATTGGGCCAAAGCGGACAATATTTTGGCTAGCGGCGATGGGTTGGGCTAAATATAATTATATTTTTAAAAATATAAATATTGCATTTATATTTTTATATTTATATTTAAAAAAAAAAGATAAATACTCTATTACACAACTTAAAAAACAGCAAGTTACTTTTGCTAAAACTTTTTAACATAAACACGCGTGCAAAAATTTTAAAATTTTTGTCTAGTATTGTAAAGAGCCCTAATTTTTAAGCATGAGGCTTTCCCCTTCCTCTATTAAAAAAATTCATAAACTTCAATCACTAGAGATTAATAGATTCTATCAATAGAGTTGATAGAATCAATTATTGATAAATAAGCATTTTGAAAAGTAACTAAAACCTTAGAATGAGAAGTTGATTCAATAGTTGTATCAAAAGAGAAGTTTATCGTATCGTATCTTCTTGCAAAAGAGAAGTTGATTCAATCAATAGTAAATTGATAGACCACTATCAATAGTAAATCGATATACTTCCATTACTAGATAATGATAAATTCTATCAAAGTCGCCGATAAAAAAAGGTGGAATGAGAATGTTTTTAAAAAATAGGTAGAATTTACTATAAAAGAATTATTTTTTAAAAATTGTTATAATTGTAAATTAAGGTCAAAATTAAGTTGTTGTACAATGAAAATTCCCTTATTTTAATTCATCTATTACCTTTTTATAATTAATATTATACCAAGGTACTTTTTAATTATGAGTTATACTCAAAGTTACTTATATATACCTCACATTTACGTAATTTTATATTTATGATCTAGTACATCAATCCTTGTAGAATACACTCTTATACAAAAATAATATTCAAATATCAAATTATTCTTGGGATGTATTAAAATAATGGCAAATGACACTATAATATTGAAAAGAAAAAAAACACATCAGGTTTTCTTTGTAATCATCTACTGTTATATAATTAATATATTGTAGTTGATGTTAATTTATAAGATATTAAAATTAAATAATATCAAATAAGACTTCGATGAGATTGTTTCTCAAAAGAGAGAGAGAGACTTCGATGAAATTAAAAAATTATGTTGTAGTATAATATCGTGGATAACACAAATTATCATGAAGTGTCTCAATTGGTCAAAGAGAATTTTGGAACTCATACGTGATGAGTTCAATCTATAAAGACATTTAAATGTCGTAAAATTGACCTATATATCCCGAAATATTAGTGAAAAAAAAACTCAAAGAAATGTTTTTTTTTTATTGCAAATACATCACAAATGCAACAGCTGATCTATTTTATTACATTATTTGATTTACAAAAACGTAAGGACGTTGTTTCCTAAAATTTTGAGATATGCCCTACAGGTTAATTGCAAATGAGTGTCGATGATTAGCAGAGAAAATTTACAAATTCTTCTCTTTCACTATTCACTAAATAGTGGCCCTCTTAAATTAGTAAGAAACTCTAACCGCTGAGATCCAGTTATTATAAAATTGATTATTTAGCAACGTAAAATCTTTCAGTTTTTGAGTGATCAAATTTATTTATAAAATGAAAGAATTTAATTCAAGGTTTTCTGGTTTTTTTTGTTTTTAGATTAATTTAATTATAATTTAATCAATTTGAGTCTGCGGTAACACAATTGATTATCTTGATTTGTTTAATTTATTTCTACTCCATAATTATCAAACGATGTCTAAGAAAATGTAATTTAAAATACAAATTTATATATTTGTAGGTTAAGTTTCTTTTTGTGGAAGTATATTTTTTCCTTGTTTCAACATTGTAGAGTCGGTGGGAAAAGTAAGAACATATTTTTGACAAAATCAATATGCTATTTTTTTTCTTTCCTGTCTAAACGACTTGAAATCATAAAATGAAATTATTGGTTCTTTTTCTTGAAATATGCTGGATCATTCAATTTTATCTTAAATACTTAAGGAAGGTTCTAGATAATTCGCATATGTTTTAGATTGATGGAGAGAATTCTAGAACAACATTTGTCTGAAAATTGTGGAGAGAATTCTAGAACATCATTGGTCTAAGAATGATGAACAGAATTCTAGAACACGTTTTGTCTAAGATTAGTTGAAGAAAGATCTAGATCATATACTTTGTCCAAAGTAAAGTTGTGGCAAAATTGAGACCATAAGATTGGCTTGATCACCAAGACAAGATGTGGCCAATTTATGTCCATGAGATTTTATTTGGAGACCAAGTCTATGAAGACTATAAATAAGCGATGTCATTTGTTGGCAAATCATCCCAAAATCTACCATGACATCCCATATCTAAGTGAGTGAGGATGTAAAATAAAAATAGAGAGAGTTTCTCCTTATAAGAGAGTTTGTTACTAGAGAGAAAGTTTGTAACTCATATTTTTATGATAAAGTTCTTCTCTACTTGCATGTGGTTTTTAACCTACTTTATTTAGAGGCTTTCTACGTAATATCATTGTGTCATTCTTTATTTTTTTCCTCATCATTATTATTGTTGTTCTAAAATCTCTTTTAGCTGCAAGTCTGCTCTATTCGATGAAAACAATTATAACACTTTTTTATTATTATTGTATTCTTATTATTATTGCTAATTTTTTAGAAATATTCTTATTCTAATTAATTTTTTAAATTATATTAATTTATCAAATATATATATTTGAAGGATGAAGACATTTCATGTTTATTTCATTTTTATTGTTTTCTCTTTCCCCTTTTTCACCCTTCCTATTTTTTCTGTAATTTTGATTCTAATTAAACCCCAAAATATTTTGGTAAGTCCAATTATTTTTATTTAATGCTTTAATAATAATAAAATAAAGATTTAATAATAATAATAATGAAACAAAAATAAATTCATTTTCTATTTTCAATTTTATTAATTATAAAAAATGGTCTCTCATCTACATCATTTTTAATAATTTATTAGAATTCGATGTTTGAGTTTCAATAAAACAAATTAATTCCAAAATATTGGATTCCGAATAATCTAATTTTCGGGGTAATTTTGATTCCAACCTGCATACCAACATGAATCTTAATAATTTATTTACATAACTCCTTAATTTTAAATTTGACCCCAAAAAAGGGCAGAGTCAATAATAACCTAACCTAGCCGTAGCCATGGGCCAGAGTCATTTAATAACTATATGAATTACAAGTTTGTTTGGTATAATTTAATTTTTCGGTTTTGAAAATTATGTTTTTATTAGATTTTACGTTTCATTAAGAAATGTTTCTTTGATAATTGTTTAGACAAATATTATGTTTAATTTATTTATTTTTTTAATAGAATTATTATGTTTTTTTTTATTAGTTTCAACTCTCTTAGGAAAGGTTGTGGATTATTAGTAAAATTATCAAAGCAAAAACAAGTGGTTTGAAACAAAATGACGAGTTTTTGGAAATATAGGAAAATATTTATATATAACAAACGCCAATGAAATCTATGAATAGAATTTGTGGACATAATTTTTTTAAAAAAATTGAAATGGTTATTTATTTATTTATTGACAGGAAAATTGAAATGGTTATTAACCTGGTCTAAAAACTACAATTTTTATTTAAAAATTGGGTGTGAATTTTGAGAAATATTGGTAAGAAGTAGCTGGATAACAGAATAAAAACACGATAAATTATAAATTTAATGTCTATGCCCCTAACAAAATTAGAATTTAGTTATCATATTTTTAAAAGTAAAATTTAATTTTTTAATTTGACAAAATAAGATTTTTTTATTTGTGATTATTCGGGTCAATTTGACCCACCTCAACTAATGTCATATGATATATCATCCGACCCTACATATTTGGATATCATTCACAGAAAGTATTCTAAAATTTTCTTTGACTATTAGGCTATTCAATGATGATTGTTTTTAAAACTTAAATTTAATCTCATTTAAACAATAGTTTTTTTCTTTCTTGATTGTTGATGAATTAATTACGTGAAAATTCATTATCATGCATAAATGATATGATATTTTGTTTAGTTAATCACCTGACTTTCAATTTCTATGATTTACATATGTATAACTGACTTTGAATGACATTGGCTAAGAATTGGAACAATAATGTTTATTTTCTTAGATGGACTAAATTCTAGTTTTTAGAATTATAAAAATTAAATTGTAACATTTTTTCAAATTACATGAATTAAATTCTAGTTTCACTAAGAAAACTAAATATAGAATAAACTTATAAATTATCCATAAAAGAATCTATAATGAAAATAGTTTTGAAAAAACCAAGAACATAATAGTTATTTTTTTTTTGGAAAGCTATACTTTTAGAGTTGTATGTAATGAATACTTTCTTTAATGGGTCACTAAACTTAAGAAAAGATGAATATGTCATGTTAGGTAAAATAAGTTCTTAAACTTTAATAAATTTGTGGGGATTTGATTTTAGACGTATCAACCTCTTATCCTTAATTTAAGAGATACATTTTGTATTAAATCATTAGTTAAAGTGTTGAGCTTTCATACTCCATTTTTAAAATAATGAGACCAAAATTATAATTTAACTCAAAGATCTCAAGCTTATCTTCTCATATCATATTTTCTAGAAAATGAGAAAAGAGGGAGAAACACTCAACACACCAAAATAAACAATGTGAAAAAAAGTCATAAGTGACAAAGTGTAGACTAGAAAAAAAATTAAGAGGTAAAAGAAAAGACTATTGGTGAAACAAGAGCCACAAAATGATTGACATATATTTTTGCCTATAAAACCCCAAAACCCTCTTCCATTTTAGAACACTCATTGAAAAATTAAACCATAATTTTTTTCATAGATATAAGATTTGTATTTTTTTTTTGTTTGGAGTTTAAAGAGATGTTGCTTGGGAGCATTGCTGGGGCTATCTCTGGGCTGAAACATGGTGGGAAGAAGATTGAAGGGACTGTGGTTTTGATGAGAGACAATGTTTTGGATTTCAATGATTTTGGTTCAACTGTTCTTGATAACCTTCATGAGCTCTTAGGGGGCGGTGTCTCTCTTCGACTCGTTAGCGCTCAACACGGCGATCCTTGTGAGTTTTTACGTTTTCGTTTACCTTGATCGTATACATGTTTTGTTCTATTTTAATTTTAAATTTTTTTAATATGGTTGGTATTATCTTCGAATTATATGAATTAAGTTGATAGAGATTTGAGGTGTTAATGTAAGCTTACTTAAAGGTTTTATGCTCGAAGTTTGCTGATAAATTTAATTGTAAAGTTTTTATTTAGGACAAGTATTTATGTTAGGGAATATGTTGTGGTAAAAATTATTAAGCTAAAATGACGATCATTTAATTTAAAACCTAATAAAACCTTGACTTTTATAATCTTATAACATAGTGCAATTTTTAAATTTTTTTTTTTTTTATCGTTAAAAGATTTGAACTTATGATATTTTTATTTTATTTTTGTCATTGAAATGATTTTAAATATGCTTATATTTATTCGGTGTATTTTTTAAAAAGTCTTAAAAAAGTCTTTATTGTAGTGTTTTTTTTAAGTTTTATTTTTTCATTATTTAAATTACTTTCTAATAAATTTTTTCTATAAATTTTAAAAAATATGTTCATAATTTTATTCTTTCTTATATTAAAGTTATTGATATTATTATTTAACGGAGTATAAAATAAGATTTTTATCAAACACCCTACCTAATTTTTTTTTTCTTTTTGAAAATACCCAACCTAAATTAACCTACAGCGAGTTTTGTAAAAAAGAAAAAACTTCATTGAGGATAAAAATATAAATATACTTCAAAGATTACAAAAAAAAAAACACTCTCAAATAAGAATAGGGTTTAGATGAATACAATGTTTTTTAAAAAAAAAAACAAAAATATTAGTCTTTGTAGACTACGTTTTATTATTAATTTTTTGTCTACACATATTAAAAAAACAAAAAATGATTTGGTTCATATTTTATTTAATTATATTCAACTTCTCATCTCATTTTGATAAAAAAAATAAAGATATGCAACTTGATGCTCTTCCTTGGACATTTATGCAACCCAACAACTTTTGTACCTATAATTTATATATTTTTTGTTAAATTATAAAAAATTATCCTTCAATTTTGTCCCTTATGATGATTTATGTTAGACTATTAGAATACTACATTAGTATTGGAGTTAGCATAGTATTAATCTTAATATATTGTAAGTAATTGTGTAAAATCCAATGGATCTAGAATAGGATTTACTATTTAAGTATATTTTAGGGGTTGAGTGCAAGTGCAGCACAATGTTTCTCCACCCTTCTCTTCTCAAATAAATGTTCTCTCTTTTCCTTCATCAATGGATATTTTCCCCACCAATGACTTCTTCTTCAATAACTTATCAACTTCTACTTTAAAAATAGTCTTAAAATGTTTATGAAAGGCTAATAGTAATAGACTTCTTCTTCAATAGCATCGATGCTGGTATTTTTTCATTGTCAAGAAGTCATGAATTTGAATTCCCTATTAAATTATAATTGAATTAAAAAAAAGTAATATTGCATTTTGAAAGAATAAATGTATTATTTGATAAATAAATGACAGTTCAAGATCTTTAAAAAGAATATATTTTAATCTATATAGTTTATATTGTTTCTTTCCAACCGGTCATTTTCTAAATTGTGATGGTAAATTTCATTAAAATAATACAGAATATTGAATAATATTTAAATAGACAACTTCTGCCAATATATATATAGAACTTTTAAGAATTATTTTATTGTTTTTTTGTTGTTGATGTATGATGTATATGAGAAATTTATTTTACATAGTAATTTTAACAATCTATATTTTAATTATAGCAAAGCAGCTTTTTTTTTAAAGTATTTTATACAAAATAAAATATAAACTATTTAACGTGCTTGAAATTTATTAATTTCAAACTTGATTAAATCTTATTAATTTCATTTAATAAAATTTAACGATTTTATGAATTGATATTTATCAATTTAACGTTATTATATTTGATTTTTTTTAAAACATTTGACATTGTAGAACTTTTTTTTTACTACTAAAAATCCTCAAAAACAAAAAAGGCCCTTTTGATTTGGAAAAAAAAAAAAAAAAAAAACCTTTTGAAACAAAATCAAAGGGGTTTTTTTTTTATTAAGTAATATATATATATATATATATTTTAAAATATTTGAGATGAATGCTTGGATTTTTGGTTCTTTTCTTTGCACAACTAGTTTCTAAAAGTCAAACACTATGTAACCAGAGTAGGTTCTTACATACTTTTTGCAATATAATTTATTTTTCCAAAAAAAAGTTTCTAAAGTCATAATTGGATAGTATGCAATATTAAAGGTTTATTGACTATTGTGCAATTATATAGAGTCAATGTTAAACACTAATAAATAATTTCTAAAAGTACCAAAAGGTTTTCCATCTAGATATTAAATTAAATATTTCTTAATTAATATACATAGAACCTCATATCTACCCCTTTGAAAACTTTGCAATCATAATCTTTTAATGTCTTTAAGGAACCGTTTTGGTTGATAGAAAATTAAAGTCTTACCTATATATATTTTCTTAGAAATTGATTGTGGTGTCTCCATATATATAAAAACTAATGGATATTTGTGTTTTTTTTTAATTTGGTAAAAAAAAAAAAAGCTAATGATTATCAAGGAAAGATTGGAAAGCCAGCTTACTTGGAGAATTGGATTGGAAATACAATTATTCCAATATTTGCTGGAGAAACAGCCTTTAGTATTACATTTGATTGGGATGAAGAAATTGGAGTTCCAGGAGCTTTCTTGATAAAAAATGAACATTTTAGTGAATTTTTTCTCAAATCTGTCACTCTTGAGGATGTTCATGGTTATGGCAGAGTTCACTTTGATTGTAATTCTTGGGTTTACCCAGTGGAAACATATCGAAAAGGTCGCATTTTTTTCGCCAATCAGGTAATTCAATCAAACATCGTTAAGTTAATGATATTGAGTGAAGTAGAAAATTAATTCTTTGTCAGCAAAATAATCAGTCTTAATGAGCAATTTTTTTTTTTTTTTTTTTTATAGAACTCATAATTTTAATTTATTGTATATAAAAAGAAGAAAAAGTTAATTATGCACGTGAATTTACAGTAGTCAATGTCTTATTATCTGTCGTACTCTTGCATTATTATGAAATTATTGCTTTTACTTCAAAAAAAAAAGAAAAAAAAAAAGACAGCTGGGTTGTAAAAATCATATTTAATACATTAACTACTAATCCTTTGGAAAATTAATATCTGAAAATGAAAGGATTTGTCTTCACATACAATCGAGTTGAGTTGAGTCTTATTGTATAATTGTCAAGTTTCCAACTTTTTCCATATTAATTTATTGTCATTTTCTTAGTTTCAACTTCAAAAAATATTGTTAAAAAAAAACAAAAAAAGAAAAAAAAGAAAGCTAGTATATAAATTTCTTATTAAAAAAGTCAAAATTATGAATCTCATCCTCTCATAAACTTTTCTAATACAATAAACTTTCTACTATTTCAGTATAACTTAAGGTATATATCTTTATTTTAGAGGTCATAAGTTTTAATCTCTAACGGATAAATTTTAATATAATTTCTTTTGATATCTTTAATAATTTTTATAAAACAGGCATATCTTCCTAGTGAAACACCAGAGCCACTTCGAAGATATAGGACAAATGAATTATTGAACCTAAGAGGAGATGGAAAAGGGCAACGTAAAGAATATGACAGAATCTATGATTATGATGTCTACAACGATATTGGTGATCCAGACACTAATTTGGACCTTCAACGTCCTGTTCTTGGAGGGTCGACCAATTATCCTTACCCTCGTAGATGTAGAACCGGAAGACCACCTTCGAAGAAAGGTAACGTTTATATTGAATTGTAAACAAGTTGAACTTAATTGACATGATTTGTAATTTAATAATTTTTATTATTTGCCGAGAGTTAGTGATGTAGTTGGTTATCTTATCTAGTGTTGATCTATTTCAACTCATAGGATTTGTTGATCCCCTTACAAATGAATCTTAAATTTCAAAACATGGTTTACTTTTTAAAAAGGTATATTAAAAATAGATAATTAAATAATTGAATTGTATGAATAAAAGTAGTATTTTTTTTAAAGGGAATAAAAGTAGTATTTATAAGCTTAATTTTTAAAATGAAAAAAAATAATAAACTAAATAGTTTATCGAACCTAGCGTTAAGGCCTAATCACTATTATCAATATATTTTCTAATTATTTTACGTTATCTACATTTTACATGCTTTAAAAAATCAAATCATATTTTTTCAAATTAAGAAATTAGTTTCAAAAACTTGTTTTAATTTTTAAATTTTGCTAAAGATTCAAACGTTTCTTTAAAAGTATTGAAAATTTTGCAATAGATATTGAGATAAAAAAGCTAATTATTTTACACCAAAAAAGGTCATCAAATGAGTTCTTCATTTTTTATTTTTTATTTTTGAAAATTAAGCTCACAAAATATTATTTCAATCCGAGTTCCTTGTTACCTTATTCCCTCTTTACCCTAGGGAAAATGAATTATTCATGTCTGAGTTTGGAAGGAAGGAAAAAAAACCATTAATTGAATTTGGCTAAATCTAAATATTTTCCAAAGTTAGGTGATTTTTTTTTGAGAATGTCCAAAGTTAGGTGATTGTAGGTGTAGAGAATCGAAGAGAAAAAAATAATAATAAATAAAAATAACAAAAACTATTTTAGGAAACCAAATGATTATAAACTTGAAATTAATTTATTTATTAGCGAATATATAATAGCAATTAGTATCTTATTATTTGTTTCTTAAAAAAAAAGTATCTATTCAATTGACATTTTTTTTCGAGATTTATTCAATTCACATTTAGTATCAATCATAACAAGAGTGGTTTTTTTTCCCTAAAAAAAGTGTGGTTTTTATTTTTATTATTTTTTGATGTTTTGTCTCATTGATTAGATCCCAAAAGTGAAAGTAGATTACCAAGCTCAACTAAGGCAACGGATGTGTATGTTCCAAGAGATGAAAGATTTGGTCATTTGAAGATGTCGGATTTTCTTGCTTATGGCTTAAAATCAATAACTCGATCGATTAAACCGAAACTCGAAGATCTATTTGACACAACCCCAGGTGAATTCGATGATTTTAATGATATTTTTGATCTCTACGAAAAGGGATTGCCAGTGCCTAAAAATTTGCTTCAAAGCATCACCAATAGCATTCCAGCTCCATTGCTTAAAGAAATCTTTAGAACTGATGGTGAAAGGTTTCTTAGATTCCCAACTCCTCAGCTTATTCATGGTATGTTTTTCTATACTAATATGTTTTCGACTTCTTTTTCGATCTTGGTGTTGGGTGCTTGAATACAAACAAAAGTATAATTCTTATTGATTAAATAATGAGTAGATCATGAATTTATTAATTAGGGAGGATAAACATGATCTAAATCTTTATTAGTATGAAATATTATTGGTCAAAAGAAAAAAAATAAAACCATGTTGTCTTATATCCAAAGTAAACAGTATCACTCTAATGTGAAGATGTTTTCGAGAATTGTTGTGACACAATTATGGAATTTTGTTGTTTGAATCCCAAATTAGTTTTCTGTACTTAAAATGTAGGAATCTAATCTAAAAATGTTTAATACAAGGAGAGGCTGTCTTGAAAGAAAATATTGAGAATGCAACATTAGAAAAATTAGGAGAACTCACATTTTTCAAAACATGCTGCGTTAATGTTTTTTAAATCTAATAATTTGTAGGAGAAGATTTGAACTTTTATTCTTTTGATTATTAGATTATATATCATATCACTAAAGTTAAACTTGTATCGATAATATCGATGCATGAGTTATATTTGTCTCATAGTTAATTTTGAAATCAAACTAAACGTTTATCTAATACAATAACATGGTCAATAATATTCGATAAAAAAAAAAAGGAAATTGAGAACACAATTTTTATAAAATATGAGTTGTTTTTTTCATTGTCCAAATTTATTCCATGTCATTAACTTGTGCTTTTAAAGAACATATTGAGGTTAAAAAAAGGATTAACAAATTTCCAAAGAGTGACACAGTGGTTGAAAATTTGAATTTTGAGAGTATGCTCCCTTCTAGATCCTCGGTTCGAATGACATTACTTCTTTGATGTATTCGGTACCTGGCCTAGGGATGGATGTGGTTACCTTATTTAAAAAAAAAACATTTAAACAAACAAGTTAGAATCAATTTGAAATTTTCCACTAATGAACTCGATTAGCACAATGATCTCATCTTACATGTTTCATTATAAAGCCCTTCAAAAGTAAAACACAACTGAGTTTTAATTTGAGTTTTTATGGAAAAATTACTTTTTTTTTTTGTGGTAATTTTAAAAATAAACTTTGAATAGAGGATAAGTCTGCATGGAGCAGTGACGTAGAATTTGCAAGAGAAATGCTGGCCGGAGTTAATCCAGTAGTTATTAGGCGACTCCAAGTAATTTTTCCTCCTTCAATATTTTGATATAATTATAAATTTTATTGCAACTTATTTTAGATTTATCAAAGTTGTAACATTTAAAAAAAGAAAATTAATTACAGGAATTTCCACCTGCCAGCAAACTGGTCCCTACGATTTATGGTGATCAAACTAGCAAAATAACTGAAGAACATATAAAAGGTGGCTTGGATGGACTTACTGTGAATGAGGTAAATTTAAACTTATTTCTACCTATTATTTATTGTTTTTATGAAGTTAAAAAGAAAATAGTTTAAAAGTTAAGAAGTTGTTTCGTTTTGATTTGAAAAAAAGAAAAAGAAAAAAAGAAGTTTTGTTTTAAAATTTGACTAAGAAATAATAAATGCTTCATTACGAGGATGAAAATAATTGTTGTAGAAAAGTTAGAAGAAAAGAAACTTAATTTTTAAACATGAAAAACAAATTAATTATCCATTGCGGTCTAACAATTTTTACTTTATTTTTTTAATTTCTTTTTCTAAATACTACTTTCATTTCATATTTTTTGAAATTTTGCTAAAAATTTGTTATAATAATAATAAAAAAAATGAAATCATTCGAAAAGAAATTGAAAGAAAATTAGGAATTACTCATGTATAATAATAAAAAAAAAACCAAATAAATTCTACGACATCAACTTTCCAGAAAACATTCGTATATATATAGTAGAAAATTGAAGTGGTCCTAATAATAAAAAAAAAAATCAGATGATAACTTCAATATGTGCTAGAGAATGCTTTCAATCGGTGCACATATAGTCTGTCTTCAATCAATGTCTAAAATTGTCTTCAATTAGTATCACATATAGTCTTCAATCGGTGTCGTCGTTAGTCTCATAGACAATGAAGGGCATAATTGAAATATGCATAAAAAATATCCAAATTACAATGAATGAATATTTCTTTAAAAAAATAATATAATTAAAACACTCAATAAAAAACTTGGCACATTTAAGATATTTTAAGAAATAAACTAATTTTAAAAAAATAAATAACAAACCCTTAAAAATTATCAAATAGGACCTAAGAATTTAAAATTTTAAAGTCAGGTTTCTTTTTTTTATTTTTATTTTTATTTTTTGCTTATTTATTTTTTCTAATAACTTTGTTATGAATAGGCACTGGAGAATAACAAGCTATACATATTGGATCACCATGATTCACTAATTCCATATCTTAGAAGAATAAATGCAACTCCCACAAAGACTTATGCTACAAGAACACTTCTGTTTTTGAAAAATGATGGGACTTTAACTCCTTTGGCAATTGAATTGAGTTTGCCACACCCTCGAGGAGATCAATTTGGTGTCATTAGCAAAGTATTGTTGCCTGCTGAGGAAGGAGTTGATGGCTCCATTTGGCAGTTGGCTAAGGCTTATGTTACTGTCAATGATACTGGTTACCACCAACTTATTAGCCACTGGTAAGATTCTTTTCTATTACTTTTGGATTAATGTGGGTTCGATCGATATAATAATGAGAGTAGTAGTTTGTATACCTAAGAATGTGAGATTCTTAATATGTCTATTCAAGATAGTGTTCCTTTCAATTCGTCATGACTTACGAGTTTAAGTTTTACGGACTTCGATAGTATATTAAATTATTCTGAAGCTCTTGATCTATATCAAAATAAATTGACAATCATACTAAAAAGAGAATCACATATATGTTATTGAGTATATATGAAGTCTCTTCATCATTCTTATATGAGATTCTTAACATATGCCTAACATATGGCCACTTTAAGATCATTGCCTCTTTAGGTTTATCATTCATGAATTGAATTTCAATTTTTTTGGAATGAATATTCTCATTTGGGTTTCATCAACTATAATATCATATTAAATAAATATGAAATTTTATCTCAAAATCAATGATACGAGAATAGAGTATCTCATATGCATCTTATTAAGAAATATGTGTGATGTTTTCTAATATTAGAATCCCTAAACAAATTATTTTAAGATGTTGCCTCTTTGACGTCCATTCTTAGATTGGATAGTTTTTTAATCAAAAAATTCATTTAGACTTTATAAACTTTAATATCTATATTCGATAACATGAGATTCTATCTCAACAATTAATTGACAATGAGAAGAGTAGTTTATGTATTTTAATAAGATATAAAATTCTCAACAATCATATGATTGCAAACTTTGATGTAGTTAGTCTGATGCTTGAGTTTTGAGGGTATGTTTCCTTTGAGGCCCCAAATTCCAAACTTTCTTGTGACATTAATTTGTAGACATCTTTTAATTGTGTCTGCACAAACCTTCGAATTTAGAGAAGTAAAGCTCCAAGCTCCTGTATTTATCAAAAAAAAAAAAAAAAACTTATATTTTCTTACCTTATTTGTAGGTTGAATACACATGCAACAATTGAGCCATTTGTGATTGCAACAAACAGACAACTAAGTGTTCTTCACCCAATTCATAAGTTGCTTCTTCCTCATTTTAGAGACACAATGAACATTAATGCTCTTGCTAGGCAATCCCTCATTAATGCTGATGGTATTATTGAGACAACTCATTATCCAGTTAAGTACTCTATGGAGATGTCTTCTTTTGTTTACAAGAGTTGGGTCTTCCAAGAACAAGCTCTCCCTGCTGATCTCATCAAGAGGTAAATCATTTCATAATATTCAATTTTGTTGGTCATATTTTAGTTTTATATTTTTTAAAATTTTGGGGTTTTTTTATATATATTTTTTAAGAATTCGAGATTAGGGGATCGAACTCGTAATCTTCGTTACTAAAATAATAAACATCTTCTGTATAAAGTATAAGCAAAAGATTTTAATGTTTGATTTTTACAATAAGCCTATAAATATATTTTTTTTTTGGTTCGTTAAGATTTTAATGTTTGATTTTTACAATAAGTCTATAAATAAATATATATATATATATATATATATATATTTTTTTTTGTTTTGTTATAACTTCTTATTTATATTTTATCTATGTTTTCAAAAATAAAACAACAATTTGAAAACTGGAAAAAAAAAGTTTATTTTTGTTTATAGAATTTGATTAGAAATTTAAATACTTTTTAAAAAAGATCGATAATTTAATTACTAAAAAGTTTTGCCTTTCAAATGCATTTTTTTTTCCTGAAAGAATTTGCCTAGCAATATCAAGTTTTAAGAGTTGCCTATGGTACATCAGTATCACAGCTTAAGGATGAGTAAGTACTGCTCCAAGTATAGGAGAGGAAAGCTCCGATTTCCTTATTTTTTGTTTTGTAAAAACTGTGATATATAAAAGAGAAAAAAGCTAAAGATTTCTTTTTCATTTATGAGAACCAATTCCAACTTCGCTTCATTAACCTAAAATTCTCGCCTTTGTTTAGGGGAGTTGCAATAGAGGATTCAAGCTCTCCTCATGGACTTCGACTACTAATCGAAGACTATCCCTATGCTGTCGATGGACTTGAGATTTGGACAACAATCAAAACATGGGTAACAGACTATTGCTCTTTCTACTACAAAGACGACGAAGCTCTACGCAACGACAAAGAGCTCGAATTATGGTGGAAAGAGCTTCGAGAGAAAGGCCACGCTGATAAGAAAGATGAACCATGGTGGCCGAAAATGAAAACCATCCAAGAGCTAATAGATAGCTCCACAACCATCATTTGGATCGCTTCCGCTCTGCATGCCGCAGTCAACTTCGGACAATATCCTTACGGTGGCTTTGCCCCGAACCGACCCACGACAAGTCGTCGATTACTACCGGAAGAAGGCACACCGGACTACAAAGAGCTCGAAACAAATCCGGAGAAGGCTTTCTTGAGAACAATAGTTTCCCAACTGCAGGCTCTTGTTGGTGTCTCAGTTATTGAAATATTGTCAAGACATTCTTCAGATGAGGTGTATTTAGGGCAAAGAAGCAATCCTGAATGGACTTTGGATGAGGAAGCTTTGGAAGCATTTGAGAAATTTGGGAAAAGGTTAAGTGAAATTGAAGGGGAAATTGTGAAGAGAAATAAAGATCCAAAGTTGAAGAATAGAGTTGGGCCTGTGGACATGCCTTATACTTTGCTGTTTCCTACTAGCAAAGCTGGGCTTACAGGGAGAGGAATTCCAAACAGCATTTCCATTTGAATTGAAAGCTAAATTATATGTTTTGATTTATGAGTGATAAAGTTAACAAGCAATTGCATTTGATTGTGTTTTTATGTATTTTATGATAAACTTTATATGGAATGATTTGTGTTTCAATAAATTCATGGTGGGGGAATCGAGCTCATGACATTTTTAACATAAGTATATTATTTATGTTAATTTTATAGGATATGTTGGAATATGTTCTATTTTCTCTAAATTTAGTTAGTTAGGTCCATTTGATAACCATTTTTTTTTTCAGATTTTGGTTTTTAAAATTTAAACCTACAATAATTATTTTATCATATATTTTTCTTATTTGGATGTCAACATTTTATCTATATTTTTATAAACCAACCAAAACTTGGAAAAAAAAGCTTCCAAAAGTTTTTTTTTATTTTTTAAATTTGGTTAGCATTCACGTACCTTTAAAGCAAAGATAGTTACAGGAAAAATGGAACACAACTCAAATTTCAAAAACAAAAAATAAAAAACTAAGGTCCCGTTTGATAACCATTTTGTTTTTCGTTTTTTGTTTATGAAATTTAAGCATACAACAACTATCTTACTATACCTTTTTCTTTATTTGAATATCTACATCTTACCAGTAGCTTCCAAAAGCTTGTTTTTGTTTTTAAAATTTGGTTAGTATGCATCTACTTTCTTAAGAAAATTTGAGTAAAAATAGGTTTAAATTTCATAAATAAAAAACAAAAAACGAAATGGTTATCAAACGGGCCTAAATGATTATCAAACAGAGTCTTAATAATGTGTTTGTTGTACTAGGCTCTATAGCCATTGAATCTTTTGTATTTAAATATTGTTTCGTTGTTA
Source organism: Sicyos edulis (assembly GCA_036507275.1). Classification (NCBI taxonomy): domain Eukaryota; kingdom Viridiplantae; phylum Streptophyta; class Magnoliopsida; order Cucurbitales; family Cucurbitaceae; genus Sicyos; species Sicyos edulis. Next base: position 3,111,291 of record CM071856.1, read on the forward strand.
GTAATAATATTGGAAAATTATATGGATATTTTGATGGCACTTCCAATGCCTATAAAATCGAACGAAAAAGGAGTTGAATCCTAACCAAAAATATGAACGATTGTTAGGATGATTAGGGTTTAAGAGATATTTTACTATCTTTAAGATTTGGTTTCCAACATAAATATTGTCCACAGGGAGATAAATATTGAGCCATATTAAGCCATTTTCATTATATTTTCTAAATTCAATAATACTTCTTAATGTTATGCTATCACAAACAACCTCATCCTATGCAATCTGCAAGACTTGAAAAGAATTGTTGGAAATCCTTAAAAGACAAGTTTCTTCCACATTGGTTTAAACTCTCAGTACTTTAGGGCATCTCAGATAATCAAGTGAATCGATCTCTATTTATCTTTAACAGGTCAAGAACATTGTCCATACTTTTGGCGACCGTCGACGTTCAAATTGACTCGTAAGATCTTGTTATTTACACACGAATGATTACCATTGGCATATGTACAATGTATTCAAGACATCTTTAAGAACTCTCACTTAGAGTGTCACATTCGATAATTGATACTCTAAAACATAGAGTCAATTAAGCTTAAATAGAAGTAAATTAAATCATTATTAGTTTAAATTTTAATCAATTATAGGAGATTAAGAAGGGAAAGGAGAAAAATAATGAGTTTATTGAAAAGCACACTAGAAATTTAATAAGTTAAAAAGTTTGCTATTTTGAAACTAAATTCCAACATTTATTTAAGTTATTTATGATCAATTTAACTTATTTATATGTTTAAGTATATTTGGATGCAATTTTACAAGATGGAAGTCTTTGAGAAAATTTTAAAATAAAAGTTATATTAGGACAAACATGCAAGGTGGAGAATCAGTTGCGAAATTTTTGAAATGCTACCTTTCATTGGGACAGCTTTCAAATTCAAACATCAAGTGGGCAAATTTTGTTGATGGATTAAATTAAAAAGTAAAAGAATAGTTAAGAAAATTCAAGAGGAGATTCAGAGTTGTTAGAGAAAAAAATGTTCAGTAGGTTATGAGATTTTTTTTATGTATTATTCTTCTCCTTTTCTAGAAAACATCATATTAACTTGTAGGTTTTGGGAAAAGGAAGCTTTGGAAGCATTTGAGAAATTTGGGAAAAGGTTTAAGTTAAATTGAAAGGGAAATTGTGATGAGAAATAAAGATCCAAAATTGAAGAATAGAGTTGGGCCTGTGGACATGTCTTATACTTTGTTGTTTCCTACTAGCTCAGCTGGGATTACTAGCAAAGAATTTGAATTTCTTGGTTGTTTTTATGGAATGGTTGATGTTTTTTTTTTTTTTTTTGAAATAACCGTAACCATGTTCATCTTTAAACTAGACATCAAGAGACATCGAATCAAAGAAATAATGTTATAAGTGAATCTCAAATTTAGGATCTTGAAGAGAACGTACCTTTAAAGACTAAGTCTTTTACATTTTTGTGCCAGGACGTGTTTGTGTAATTTTAAGAAACTATGGACGTGCCTTGTTTCAAAGTTTCAATGTGTTCATTCGATTATAATTGTGTCTCCAAGAATGCTGACATGGACATACATGATAGGTAGACGTGATCTATTTTTGGAAATAGATACCGATATATTAATAAACTCATGATGGGTAGACGTGATCGGTTGCTAACATTGCTCGGATAAATCTCTTACCTCTAATTATTGAACTACAAAATAATAATAATAATAAATTATTGTTGATTTGAGCACTAAAGTTTCAATCGCGGAAAGAATTCTTTTTTATAATTTTAGAGAAATAATTGGTTGAAAACCTTTTCACATTAGAAAGAGATACATGAACTACTCTCCTTATATTAAAAAGTAATAAATAGTGTGTAAAATCAATTAGTTTAGTAATGAGAGAAGTAGTCCATCTATCTTATATGTAAGAGTGTAACAAAAAATCGAAAAACTAAAAAAATCGAACAAAACCAATCAAATTCAATGGATCAAATCAATTTTTAGTATAAAGTTGGACATATGAGTTTGTAATTTGAAAAACCAAAAATATTAGATGGGTTCCGATTTTCATTTTAAAAAATCAATAAAAATCAACCCAAACCTATATATATATATATAGTCAATAAATCATATAAAATCATCTTCCTTCCCATTAAGATTTCTTTAATTCACTCCTATTTCAAGTAAAAAATATCCTTAAATAATTTTCAATAAGTTCAAAAATATTTTTGACCTTTAAAAAAATTATTGTCTATGAAAAGTTTTCTTTTTTAATTAGAAATGTTGTTTTTGATATATAAAAAAAATTGGACATTGGTTTATATCAACGGTTCTATATTTTATTGGATATTGGATCATATCTATTTTTTAAAATTAAAGATATCGATTCGGTTGTTGGTTTGGTGCAAAATCCACAAAACCGAACTGAAATCACCAAATTTATATGTTATATTAGGAGATGTTCACTCTTTTCGATGGACAATTATCAACAAGTCAATTTATTTCTTAAATGAATAGATCATGACATCGTTGGAAAGAATCAACGCTCCATAGAAAACGAATCGGTTTGCCTGGGCCGTTGAAGACGAAAACAACCCAAAAAAGTCTTTTATATCAGTCCATTGATTATTCAACGTAGAAACAAGTTGCATGAGAAATAATACGAAGTCTTTTAAAAAAAATATAATTATAATAAATAATACGAAGTGTGAGCTTGACCTGAAAATTATCAATTACCTTAATTCTGGCATATAATTATCTCTTATAGTACGAATTAGTTATGAGTTCCAAACCTAAAAAAAAAAGAAAGAAGTTACGAGTTCCAAACCTAAAATGTTTGACAAATTCTCACCGATGACCTATTCTAACAAATAATTATAAATGTAGTCAAATTTAAAAATATTTGTATTCATAGTCATAAATACAGTTTAATATTATATTATTAATACTCATTAATATATTATTATATATTATTAATACATTATTATGTGTTTTTTTTTACACAACATTATTATGTGTTATTAATATAATACTACACAGTATTATGTATTATTAATAGTTATGACTCTAATTCTTATTTTATTCGACTATATTTATAATTATTTTCTGAATTTGACTAACTTCGTAAATTTTCCTAAATTAACCCTTTATATCAATAGATAGAAGTACATATAATTAGTTCTCGATGGACAGTTTTCTTTTGTTTCTTGATATCCCATAAAATCAGTTTTAGGTTTATACGTCAAACAATGGTTTCCAATTTTCATATATAAATCATATTTCTTCTATAGCATTAGATTAGATGGTAGAGTTTATATTTCGATCTCTTTGATACTAATATTATGCATCTTACCCTTTTTTCTACCACTGAAGTATCTAAAACTCAAAGACATGGTTCCCATCTAATTTCTACATCTCATAAGTTAGTCAAGTCCTCAATATAATTTATATTAGTTGCCTCTAAGGAACAGCCTTGTTGGTGAAAAGTTAAGATCTCTAAATTCTATTTTTTGGAAGGTCTTAGAATTCAAACTCTCAAATAAATTTGTTTTTATTTTTTGAAAAAGATATTTTCATTCATAAAGGAAGGTAGTAAGAAATATGCTAATAACTTACATGAAAGCTTGTGAATTAAAAGTTATGCAAATCGTAGAATAAGTGGCGAACAAACTAGTTCGGGTAGGGGAAGTATGGGATGGATAATTCGTGATTGGAAAGAACATCCCAAGTTGATAGGATGGAAATCAAATTTTGTGTTCCAAAGTTAGTCAAGTTTCTAGAAGAAATTGTTTTGAGGGAGGGGTTGAAGCATTTGAGAGATGCTCATAATTCTTTACTTCCCCCGATTTTAGTGGAGTCCGACGCCATAAATGTGGTTGCGTATTACTCCTCAGATTTCTTTGAGTTTAGTAATATTGTTATTGATATTATGTACTTAATTACTTTTCTTGGCATTGAGCATGTTTCTTATTGTAATAGACTATCTAATAAATGTAGCTGATTTGTTAGTCAAGAAGGATTCTGATATTAGCTTTATTTGGATGACTCCATATCTAGATGTTGAGACTAAATCTCTTTTTTGGAGGAAATATTTTTTTTAACATTGGTTCCGCTTTGGAGGACAATTGTTTGGTTAAGTGTTTTGGTCGAATGCATGGTTAATTTCAAAAGAAAAAAGTGGCGACAAACTACTTTTAGTACACAAACACAACCCTCAAGTAAGTTTATTTGTAAAATCTTTTTGTTTATTATTCTTGGCTTTAGACCTTGACATGGACGTGAATATATAATGGACCAAATTATAAAGTCAAAATAGTTGTCTAAAGAGGGCCGACTCTAAATAAATTTCTAATTATGAAAAAAAAAATTTAAATTAGCTGTATACAGTTGGGAAATAAATGAATTGAAGAGACAAGCTACATTAAATTTTTATTATAATGATGACAATGACTTAGATGTTTGTGTGAACCAACACAATTTAAAGTTTATGGATAAGAATTTTAGTTTCATTCCGAACACATAGGCTGTTGATACGAGTTAGAGTAGATTTAATTTTTATAATCTAAACACAAAAAAAAAAAAAAAAAAAAAGAATTAAAATTCATATCTCTTTATCAATAAAATATATTACTTTTGTACGTACATCTCTTTTCCACGAATCACCCGAGCCACTTTAGAATTTAAAGATAATGAACTCAAGAAAATTGTAGGTGAATAGGGAAAAAATAGAGGGAAAATAGACCATGTCTATAATAATATTTGCGATCCATATTCCAATAGCATAAAATAAGCGTTTAGGTTTTTTGTTTTCGGTTCTTAAAAGTCAAACGTATTTTCACTTGAGAGAAAGTATTTGTTTTTTAGTACATATTGAGAGAATATCGATTTTCGATCGAACCTATGACGCTGATGTTGAACTGATTTACAACCAAACAATAAAATTATTGTATCACTGACCTATTCGGTTGAGAGAAAGTATTTGAAACATAATCAAATTTAAAAAAAATGTGTTTTAATGGCTTCTTGCTTATCTTTAATAAAGTATCTTTCTAAAAAAACTAAAAATAAATTTTAAAGCCCAAAAATACAATTTTTGAAATCTACTTATATATCCTATATATAAAAAACAAGAAAAGTTATGAACTAGTTATTTTAGACTTAAAATTTAAAATAAAAACAAAATAGTAATCCAACCTCACCTAAATAAATATATTTGTTTGTTTAAAGACTAAACTTACCATCTAAGGCAATTAAAATATGTTAAAATACCATTTTGGTCCCTAGACTATGGGGGTTGTTCCATTTTAGTCCCTAAACTTTCAAAGTGTCCAATTTTAGTCCCTTGACTTTGAGAATTGTCCAAGTTTAGTCCCTAGACTTTCAAATGTTCAAATCTAGTCCCTCAACTATTCATTTAAGTTTAAAAATAGTCCTTGGTGAATTAACCCACTTTTAAAATAAGAATAAAATAATATATATTTTCTCTCTCCTCCATTTTTTGTTCAAATCTCTAATTTGATAAAGCTATTTACCAGAGTTTCTACTATACTTTGTATCATTTTCATGATTTTTCCCTTTTTCTTGTACATATTCTATTGACATTAAGTTAGAGGTATGATAAAGTTAGAGACATTGTTCTAAAACCAATCAGTAAAGACAACTCGTTTCAAATTTATAATAATAATAAAGATCACAACAATCCAACTCGAATCTTCAATTAAATGGTGTTATCTACTTCAACATAATCTTTGTGGTTTCGTTTTGTTTCACTTAAAACAACTTCATAGTTTGTAAAATCGAAATACGAATAGAACAGTCGGTTTACCTTTCGCTTTTTTGATTGGAGAGATAAGACACTCGAATTTTCTGTAAAATCACTTTTATTTATTTCTTTCTCTTTCTCTACTTGCTCTTACTTGGAATGAACAATTTATTTATAGTCCTATTATAATACTTGGTCTATAGCACTTTTGACCTTACAACTGCAACATTTTTTTCTTTTCATTTACCAAACCTTTTTCATACTAACTCCTTAATTAAAGACTCACTACATTTAAACACATTAAAAAACTAACATTAAAGTTTATTTAACATAGTTCATATCAATAAAAATCGTTTTTATTAACTTATAAATTAAAATAAACTTTTTCTCATCTAACCAACGGATCTCATTTTTGTTTGTTCCCAACAAAATCAGCTTTAGGTTATGTTTTCAAAAGTATTGAAATATTTTTTTTAGTTCAACAACAATCGAAAATAATCCAAATTCAAATTTGTTGTTAAGGATCATATATCGAGAAGAGTGGAGACCTGTAATATGGTATCAAAGCCTATACGCCGAAAGATTTTTTATTGTATTCGGGATCTTAACCTTAAAATGAAGAGAATTTACTATTAACAACACATTCTATCTCTTGTATTACATTTGCAACACAATTTCTAAAATAATTCATCTATAGCACATTAATTTCTATCAGTCATAGAAGTCAACAAGTGATAGAACTCAATTTAAAATTCTATCGTTGATAGAAAATTTAAGCAGTGATGGAATGAGTCTTTCATTGATTGAATTCTATCATTAATAGAACTCAAGATAGAATTCAATTTAAATTTTCTACTACAAATGAATTAATTTTAATTTTATGCTATAAATGAAAATATTTTGAATTTTTTTGTTATACATCCAAAATCCCCTAAAATGAATGCTCGTCCTTATTATCAAAAGAAAATATCAGCTTTAGGTTATAAATATTGGTAGTTGATTAGTTTTCTTCCATAATCATAGCTTTTGGAGAGAGAGAGAAAGAGAGAAAGAGAGAGATGTTAAATCGAGTAGACAGAGAATTGCTCAAGGGTAGAGTGATTTTTTCGAAGCCACGTAAATGGCATTCATCACCACATAAAATTACCATCAAACTCATTGGCTCTAAGAGTTATAATTATGAACACTCAGGTAAGTTTTTATTTTTTATTTTATGTTTTCCAACTATCCATGTATGTTTCTTGGTTTAGAGTTTTGTATTTATTTAAATCTTCAAATATCAGAAAACCTCATTATATTTAAACTTTTTTTTTTAATTCAATGAATATTTGATGGGAGATGGGTTTGTTAAAGAGAATTTACGGTCAGCAGTACATTATATCTGTATTATATTTGCAGCATTATAACACGTTAATTTCTATCACTCAACTACTCATAGAACTCAATTTAGATTTCTATCATTAATAGAAAATTCAAGCAGTGATAGAATGAATTTATCATTGATTAAATTCTATCACTAATATAACTCGACCAATATAACTCGACCAGTGATAGAAGTTAATTTAAATTTTCTGTTACAAATGAATTAATTTAAATTTTGTGCTATGGATGAAAATATTTTGCCGAATTATTTTAAATTTTATGTTATGGATGAAAATATTTTGCCACTTTTTTTATTATACAAATCCCCTTGTTAAAAAAGGCCAAAGATATATTATCTAGTATTTTAAATTATCAATATTACTTAATTTTGTTGTATGCTTTTTGATATAATTGGTATCATTTTCTTAAAGAAACAAAATTATTCTTGTTTTTATAGTATTTTTAAGTAGGAAATTCGAACAAAAAAAACTTTCAAACAAAATTGATTCGTTAATAATCATAATAAATATAAATATAAGAAAAAACATAGTTGTATTCAACGGAAAGAGACAACATTTTATTTCTTGTAAATCTATATTTATACATAAAAATTTGAATTTAAGAAACCTAATTAACCTAAAATTATAATTTATAAAATCTGAATTTGGAAACCTAACGTACTCAAAAAGAAAAAAAAAAAGAAAAAGAATTTGGAAACCTAACCTGATGATTATAAGAACTAAATTTAATAAATCTAACTAAACCTAAATTCTATAATTGAATATTCTTAATCAATATCTAATAGGTGGGAACTTACTCAAAAAAAGAATGAACAAAAACCCATTCTATGAAATGTATTTAACAGGTCTAATTTCTTGGAGTTCACAAGTAGCTAGTATTCATGTATAGGTAAAAAAGAGAAAAATAATGAGTTCTTGAAGATTTAAATATATTTCGTTTTTGATTTTTTGTTTTGATTTTTAATTTTTTAAAAACAATAGTTTGATAATCAATTTTATTTTCTATTTTAAAAATATTAAATAAATTTTAAAAATTAGAAAAAAAAAGTAGTTTTTTTTAAAAAAAAATGATAAAACACGCCACAAAAAAAATTCGAACCCGCAAATTTAAAATTGATTAGAACAGTAATATTATAAAACAATTTTATCTTATTTTATTAAATATTAAAAAGAATAAATTTTGATTTTTTAAAAAACAAAAAAAGTTACCAAACATAATTTTAGTTTTTAGTTTATAAAAAACAAAAATTTAAAAATTTATCAAACATGTATGCTTTTTATTTAAAAAAAAACAAAAAAACAAAATGTTTATCAAACGGATCCTTAATGGTTTGTTTGGTTGTTTGTTTTTTCGAGGTAACAGAATACAAAGAGCTAAGGAAAGAGGGAAATTGTTCCTTTGAAAATCCAAGTGGAACCGATCCAGAAATTGTGTTCACTGTCACTTTTAATTGGGATGAACAGATGGGAAGGCCAAGTGCTATCTTAGTGAAAAGCAATCATCGACTTTCCAAATTCTTCATGAAATCTCTCAATCTTGAATCTCATGTTGGAAGCATCCACTTTATTTCCAACTCTTGGATTCATCCTAGAACAAACACTAATGAAGATCGCATTTTCTTTGCCAATAAGGTAATTAATTCTCTTAATTTTTACTAGATAATATAAGATTCTACCTTAAATCTAATTAATAACCAAGGGAGAAACGATATTTCTTATATATTGTTATGAGGTCACCACTCTTTTCGACGTGAGATTCTTAGCATGTCCTCTTTTGGATTTATCAATTTAAAATTGAATTTTAATTTTAATTTTTTATTGGACCGAATACCACTCATAACTCAGATATCATGATAAATTTAGAGAGACAATAACTAATGCTTCCTACCTTTTCTATTACTAGAATTTTAACACAGCCTTGCACGTGATAATTTTTTAAATAATATATATATATATATTATATATATATATATATTTAATAAAATATGTCAATTGAGTGCAATAAATATAGGTATTATTATTTTTAAAAAACTTAATAAAATTTATCGCATTAAAATTAAATTTTATTTTTGATTTTTAAAAATAGATACTCTTTAGTTTTTTCTTAATTTATCTATTAATAGACCAATTATTCTTGAATTATAAAATTTATAAGAGTTATATCATTATTATAATTATAAATATAAAAAACATCTATGAACTTACCTTTAACTTCAAATAATTTTATCATTCTTAAGAAAAAAAATTCCACATCTCTAAGTCAACAATTAAACAACAAAAGATCCCTACAAAATTATTGCAACAAAAAAAAAGTTCAATGAAAGTTAAGGTTAATAATCCAACAAAAGTAAGATAACTAAATTTTTTATTATAAAACAAAAAAAAAACCAAGAAAGGTAATCCAAGCAAATGAGAAAGTTTTAAATGTGTTTGTAAACAAAATATAGAGAACTATATATATATGATGATGAAAATTTAAATGATATTATAAATATCTTCATTTGATTGTTGAAATCTCTTATCTTCTAACTTAGTCATAAAATCTATGAGATTTGATAAAAATATCTTATGTACGGATGAAAATCTAAATGATATTGTAAATATCTTCTACATTATTTTTATTTTATTTTATTTTTATATTCCAATAAATGGCATGTTTGTAATTTAGAGTAGGACTTAAGGGGTAAAATCGTCCAAAAATGATTTTTCCCTTAAACCACACTTTAAGGTAGTATGATGTTTCCACTCTATATATAATCCATAAAATAATAAACCCTAAACATTAAATACAATATTCAAATAGACAAAATCTAGAAAATCTAAGAATTAGATAATATCTAGGATAATTATGAATTATATTTATAATTTCTTTTTTTCCTAAATTTCTCACAATTTTATCCAATACTTTTTATTATTTAAAGAAAAAAGAAATTCTATTTTTAACTTAATTTCGAAAAAGGGAAAAAAAAAAATTTGATGCTAACATTTTGCTGTCTTTTATTTTATTTTTCCAAAATTTTGAAACTTTTGGTTGATAAGAAAGTTGTACCACAAAAATAACGAGGAGATCATGTATATACCATCTACCTATTAGTATGAGATATTTTAAATGAAACTAAAACAAAGTCATCAAAGTGTGTTTTCAAAATGTCCCACGTAAAAGTGTGTTTTGGAGTAGCTTGTCATCCTTATCAATTGGGTATGAGAGTCATGTCTCAAATATATTGAATGTATAGGTGTAGGTTAAGAACAATCGGAGCCTAAAGATGAAAATGACAAAATTGACTAGTCGTGTACTCTTAGAAGAAGAGGAATTAGTTGGATATATAGCCAACATGGTCGAAAATCTATTCCAAACTTTATTCGAAGAGAGAATTGTTGAGAAGCTAACAAAGTTGTTCCACATTAATCAAATGATAGGAATATCATGGATGCATAGATGATAACAATCATCTTCATTCGTATAAAACTATATATTTAAAAATTTGGGTAGGATTGTTATCCTTATCAAAAACTACATTTGGAGTGGTATTAAATTTTTTAACTAAGAAAGTTATTTAAGATTTCTCAAATTTGTATGATTGAAGTCCCTAGCTTTCACAAATGTTTAGTTTAACCAACTCACGTTTAAAATTAATCTATTTGATAATCATTTAATTAGTTTGCAACTTTTTTAAAAAAAAAATTATTGTAGCTAATAAATTCTAACATTTCCATTTTAATTTTAACACAATTTTAAAACATTTCATATACATCAAAAGATATCAACTTCTCATTTTGTGTGCTTGTTTCAAGCTTAAAAGAAAGATAAATTAATCTGAACTCACAAGCAATGAGAACATTAAATAAATCAACTTAGAGGAAGAGAAATTGGCATAAAATTTATACTAGTTCACCTAATTGTAGACTACAAAAGTCTTCTGCTACCGATGCAGATTCTACTAAATATTAGGGAGAAAATAAAAGTTTTAGTATGCTCAAGACTGACTTTTCTAATTTTTCTCTCAAGAAAAAGACTCATGAATCACTCAATAAAAAAAAACAAACTCTTCAATGGACAAAACAAATCTTGCAACAACACACTGAATAAAAAAAAATTATAAAGTTTCAATCCTTTTGTTTTTCATCAAGGCTACACAAAAAAAATCATCAATTTTTCTTTTTCTTATTTACGACACACTCACACTGAAGCTACAAAAGAAGCGGCTGCCAAAACATCACTTTTATAATTGCCATTCAAGGCAATGAAGGGAAAAAGTGATTTGATGATAATGGGCCCACACATGGGTTAATGTGTTTAGCTTTCACCACATAACAATCTCCCACTTCAAGATAAAACAAGTAACATGTCTTCTCTAGAACGGTAGTGACTCCTCTTCTACTCATGGAGAAGTCCAACTAAAGTTGTACACAACTTTAGTTTATTAGTAGGAACAATCTTGGTAAACATATCAGCTGGATTCTGACTTCCTGCAATATTTTCAAGCACTAATAATCCATCTTTTAAAGCTGATTTGATAAAATGGCATCTCACATATATTTGTTTCGTTCTCGAATGAGACACTGGATGCTTTGCTAAATGAATAGCACTCTGATTGTCACAATGTAGAGTCTCCTTAACTTGTTTTAAGCCAAGTTTATTTAGAAATGAATGAAGTCATATCATTTCTTTATTTGCTTCAATAACTACAACATACTCAGCTTCTGTAGTAGAAAGAGCTATTATCTTCTGCAATCTTGAAACCCAATTAATTGTTGTATTACCAAAAGTAAAAACATACCCAGTAGTACTTTTCCTACCATCTATATAACCTGCCATATCTGCATCAACATAACCCTATAGTTTAAGATCAGTCATTTTAAAATGCAGAGAATAATCAGTTGCCCCTTTCAAATATCTGAAAATTCACTTCACTACATCCCAATGTTGTTTCCCTAGATTGCTCATGTACCTCCTAACAACTCCCAATGCATGTGCAATGTCTGGTCTTGTGGAAACCATAACATACATCAGGCTCCCTATAGCTGAAGCATATGGTACTTTAGCCATATCCGTTTCTGTCATACTTTATAGTGGGTGAGTGTTTCTTAGATAATTTAAAGTGACAAGCTAAAGGAGTACTTACAGGTTTTGTATTTTCCATGTTAAATCTCTTTATCACCTTTTTAATATATTCTTCCTGTGATAAAGTTAATATACCATCTTTTCTCTCAATCCTCATTCTTAAGATTTGTTTGGCAACTTCTAAATCTTTCACATCAAATTCTTGAGATAATTTAGTCTTTATCTTCATAATTTCATGTTTATTCGCACATGCTATCAACATATCATCAACATATATATAACAGTAAAACAACATACGAGTTACCTTGAGACCTTATATAACAATTATGACATGCGTGACACCTCTGAAATCCATTGTGCACATAAAACTGTCAAACTAATTATTATATCACTGTCTAGGTGCTTGTTTTAGACCATACATGCTTCTCTGAAATTTGCAAGACATTTTCTCTTGTCCTTGAACTGTGAAACCCTCTATTTGTACCATGTAAATTTCTTCATCCAAATCTCCACGAAGAAACGCAATCTTTACATCCATCTGTTCTAGGAACAGATCCTCTTCTACCACTATTGACAATATAATTCTAGTTAGTTTAACTACATGAGAAAATATCTAATTAAAATCAATACATTCCTTCTGTTGGAAGCCTTTGACTAGAAGCCTCGCTTTATACCTCTTGCTATCATCGGGTTCTTGCTTGATTCTATAAACCCACTTATTCTTCAAAGCCTTCTTACCTCTATATAACTCGGTTAGTTTCCATGTTTGATTCGTCATAAGAGAATCCATCATATCTTTCATGAAAAACTCTCACTAGACAGAATCTTCTACTCGAAGCGCCTCATCATAATATTCAGGTTTAACTCTAACATTCAATAATATATAATTAAGAGTAGGGGAATACCTCTATGATGGTTTGATAGTTCTGCTAGACCTCTTGGTTGGTGGAAGTGGTGTTCTCAAAACTTCTCCATGTTCCATAGTTTGCTTATATGTTTCAATAATTGGTCCTTTAGTTTCCAAAATTGTTTCTTTAGTTTCCACAACTGTTTCCTCTGTTTCCATAATTGTTTCATTTGAAGTAACTATATTTTGATCTTCAATTCTTGTTGTTCTGGTCTCAACATCAGGAAGACTTATATACCGAGTATTCTCTTCTTTACTTTCATTTATCTTTGAATCAATTTTTATTTTGTTCTTATACAGAACCTCTTCATTGAAGATCTTATCCCTGCTTTTGATCTTGTTTTGGTCGTCCCAAAACTAGTAGCTCATTTCAGCTCTACCATATCCAATAAAGTAACATATTTTGGATTTAGCATCTAATTTCTCTTGTTTGCAGCATCAATGTGAAGGTAAGACAAAAAACCAAGAACCTTTAGATGAGAAAGATTTACCTGTTTACCGCTCCATACTTCTTTAGGAAATTCGAAATCTAGTTGTATGGTCGGACTCCTATTGATTAGATAGGTTACCATGTTGATTGCCTCAACCTCAAACATCTTATGCAATCCTACATGTTATCTCATGCTCATAGCACGCTAATTGAACGTCCTGTTCATTCTCTTTGCCACATCATTCCGCTGCGGTGTCCTTGGAACTGTCTTTACGATCACTATACCATTATCTGCACAATATCTTTTGAATTCCCCACTAACATATGTGTTGCTATTACCTGACTGCAAGTTCTTAACTTTTAGACTTGTCTCATTCTCAACCATCGCTTCCCAAGTTTTGAAAACAAAAAAATACATCAGATTTATGTTTGAGAAAATAAGTCCATACCTTTCTGCTTGAGTCGTCTATGAAAGTCACATAGTATCTGCAACCGCTAGTGAAAGATACTTCAAAAGGCCCCCACACATCACTGTGAACTAACTCTAACCTTGTTGGTTTTAGCTTTGCTCTTGTCTTTGAGAAGCTGACTATTTTCTGCTTCTGAAATTCACAACCCTCACACAACTTGTGTTCAACTTCCTTTAATCCCCGTAACTTCCTTGTAGAGTGAAGAATTTTCATACATTTTTCACTCATGTGTCACAACTTGTTGTGCCACAAATTAGTTTCACCTGAATGATCTACAATTGCCACCATGTCTTTATCATTATTACTAACATACAAAGTTCATGACTTGCTTCATCGAGCAATTACCATAACTTCTTTTGTAACCTTTCAATTTCCTTAGCTAAATCATGTCTCATATCCATCACTGTCTCAACTACCTTACAAAAATAATATTTTTCATCATAATTTAAACATGACGTACCTTGCAAAATTTCCAATTAGTTGAACCATTTTCCATTTTTAATTTCACATCACCGATCCCATTATTATCAAAAGGTTTCACATTTGCTAGATAGACCTTTCCATGATTTTCTGCAACATAATTCTAAAAAATGTCACATTGACTTGTAGTATGAAACAACACACCTGAATTTATAACCCATGTTTCATGAGCACATTCCATTGCTAGAATTATAGCATATTGTGCCTTATTAGCAACGACATTTTCACCGGCTTTATTTCCCTCAGTTTTCTTTGGGGCCCTACAGTTCTTTCTCTGATGTCCTGTCTTACCATAGTTCCAACACTCAAATCTACCATTCCTTGACTTACTTCTTTTGTCTTTTTATTTACCTCGATTCTCTTGACTTATGTTGTTACTCCTACCTTTATCTACATTAAGTGATGAAACCAGAAGTAGAAGCAACACCTTAGTCCTTTCTGCAAATCTCCTCTACAATAGAAGAATCTCTAACTTGTGAAAGCTCAAAATTTCACATTTGCACATGAATTTAAAATTGTAGATTTCATAGTTTCCCAACTATTAGGTAAAAATCTCAACAACAAAATCGCATTTACTTCATTAGTGGAATCTAAGTCAACAATAGCTAATTTATTTATCAATAAATCAAACTCATTGATATGGGTAGTGACAGATGTACCTTCAACAATTTTTAAATTTAAAACTGAGTTGCGAGATACACATTATTGTTTATCAAGGATTTTTCATACATGTTGGACAAAGCTGTCATCAGCTCTTCTATAGTCATCGCCTTGCAACATTTCTTTGCACATTATTTGTCAAAGTCAGGCAAATGGTACCTAACACTTTCTTGTCCAACTTTTTCCATTGAGCTTCTCCCATGTCGTCGAGTTTTCTTTCCAATGACAAATGCAAATCCTTGGAATATAAATAATCCAATATCTGACACTTCCAAAAATTCGTTCCATCGAAAATCACAAATTTCTCATCTCTTTCAATCATCGAAAAATTTCTCATTTCACTAAAGACTCATAATTAAACTTTTATGCATGGTAGGACAACTTATGTCCACAAATATAACCAAATGTTGATCCTTCACAAGGCGTCTATTGATACAGATGAGTCTAATGTTTGATCTACCTTGTATTATATCTTCTTCTTACGTTCCATTATTTCTCCATGAACAAGAGATCTGTTTTTTAAAACTATGAACAAGAGGTTTTGGTCGAACCATAAACACAAATCTTTTCCGGCTAGTGAGGGGCGGGAACATTTTGTTCAAGCCATAAAACAAAGTAATAAAGGGACACTCATCTACTAAAACAAAAAATGAAAACAAGAGAAATATCATCTTATGAAATTTACCTTTCCAGTTATCTATAGTATTACGACCATCCCCAACAAGGTTGGTTTATTGAGTAAGTGCAATTTGACTACCCTCACCCATACTTATTAAAGGAATTTTTCACAGACAAGAGTCTGAACACATTCAATATTAAGATCAAATAAACATATGATCATTCAGGTGAAGTAATATTCTCATATTATAACAGAGTTACTTAGTGAGATCTCCACTTGAGTGACTAAGATTTTATGTTATTGCAAACACATGGATTCTAAAATACTAGTTTGAGTAAAATTCAATTGGAATATCTTGATCTTAATACATATTTTGTTTTTATTCATAATGTATCATTTTTGTAGGCATATCTTCCCCATGAAACCCCCGATCCACTTGACAACTTGAGAAATGATGAACTGAAAAGATTGAGAGGAAATGGTCGAGGAAAGCGCAAAATGTGGGAAAATATATATGACTACGATGTCTACAATGATATTTGGACTATAGAATCCAATCCCAATCATATGCGCTCTATTCTTGGAGGCAACGAGCATCCTTATCCTCGCAGAGCTAGAACAGGACGACCACTTTCAGGAAAAAGTAAGATTCAGTTTAATTTCTATATTATTTTTAGATATTGTTTAGTTTTTTTTAGTATAACTGGGGGAGGGGGACCACAAACCTACGACCAAATACCTATAAACAATGAAATCATCAAGTCACTGACCCTTTCGATGTTTAGTGTACAGTTTAATATAAATGAACAACGACTTGTTTTTAAATTTACAAACGAAAATAAAGAATAATTATAAAAGAAATAGAATCCAAACCTCTTGTTGTAATTATGTGTCTTTTTTTTTATAGGGGATTTCATGTGTTTAGCCTTTTACTATAGGCATTAATTGTTATTAATTTATTTATTTGAGATGATGTTTATTACCTAATGCTTTGTAAGTTAGGTTTTTTTGTTTTTTTTTACCTACTTTGGAACCCTATTTAACTTTCTCAAATTGGGTATAGGACATGCCCAAAGAATCATTCTCTCCATAATTTCATTTTTCTTTAATCAAAATTTGATTTTCTTTTCAATTACCTTTTATTCACACACAACTATCTTTATTCTCTCTATGATTATTTTTCACTCTCATCATATTAATTATTTTATTTTTCTCGTAAATATTCTTTTTACCTCAAACAAAAATAGTTATAGTTCTTCCCATAATCATTCTCTTTAATATTCTTCCTCTAATTCTCATCTTTCTCATAATCATTCTAACTCTCTTTACCCAAAACACCTACATATGTGATCAAGAGCATTTAGTGAAGTTTCGCCCAGTTAAAAATTGTCATGGCATTATCTTTATAATTAATGGTGAAATTAAATTAAATTTTGGGTCAATCATAAATAAATATTGTTCCAAAATTAATTAAATTAAAGGATTATTTATTTGGAATTTAGGCAAAATCTAGGTCCAAGTCCTTAGTCCAAAATAGTGTTATGCCCATTAGTGGGATGATGATTCATAATCCTCTCTTTAAATATGCAAGATATATCATACTAACCCTAATGGCCAAAGTTGATGGTTCTCTTATCATTCCTTCTTCCGAGAGGGATGTTAAGCGAGTACCAAGTGGGTTGTCAATCGACCTTAGCTAGTTTAACATAATCACCATAAATAATCACACATCTTCATTTATTATAAGTAGATATTACTTACTATTAGTTCTCTTACCGTTTGTTTAAAATACGTATTGTATTCTTAATAATGCATGCAAAGCGAATGTCATAAAAATAACAGAAAGTAAGTCTCATTAAACGTCTGCATTATAACCTACTTCTAACAATTCAAAAGTACATGTGCCGAAAGTAAATTCTAACCTATGAAAGAAGTAGATGACATAAAATAAATGGGCTGTTGAAGAACTGATCATTCCGCTGTCACTTGCAACCTCCAAGCTTCTACAAACATCTTTGTATTGGCCTACTCAGATTCCACAAACGCCAGACATTGTCGTTGAGCCAATTGGCTCAAACGACAACCTCGCGATCCACCATCTACAAAACCCTAGCAGAACCAACACACCTTGAATCTCGTTCCTTCACGTATTTATATACGTCTGAATTATTTACGGCCTAAGTTTCCATCTTCGGAAGATTCTAGATCATTTCCTTTTCTTTTGTGGCAAGATAAAAGATCTTTCTTTAGTTCCGTCATTCTGCTGAACAGATATTCTTGTTAGGCAACTTGTGAAGTGTCGGACATCTCATCTCTTCTTCCCAACATGACACATGTAACATTCCCAAATCCTGCACATAGAACATTGCTTCAATGAGACTTGGGTTCTTCACATATTTTTTCTCAAAGCGTCGGACATTCTTAGTTTTACTTCAAAAGTTGTTAGCTTTTTCTTAGTTTTCTCTTTAAAGTTTTTTGGTTCTTTATCCATAAATTTATATAAATACCTTTATTTCTAATGTTATTTTAACTCGAGAATTCATTTAATTGATGCATAGATAATTAAAAAGTACTAAAAATAAGGCCTAAATGACTTTATAATTTAGAGGAGCTTTTCTTCATTTTAAGGGTCTAGAAATTTGGAACTCTAGAGATAATTCACAAAGTTGAAGTCTCGTCAAATTGCATAGGGGTTTAGAAATTTCGAACTTTGGAGCGAATTCACCAAAGTTGAAGTATTTTGAAATTTCATAGGGGTCGAGAAGTTTGGAACTTTAGAGAGAATTCACCAAAGTTGAAGTCTCTCCAGATTTCATACGGATCCTAAAATTTGGAACTCCTAAGAGATTTTACTAAAATTGAAGTTTCTGCAAATTTTATAGGGGTCTAGAAATTTTAAACCCCAGAGATAATTAAAAAAGGCATAAGACTCTCCAAATTTCTAAGGATCAAAATTCAGTTTGAACCTCAAAATATTTCGAATGTCAAACGATTACATAAACAGGTCACAAAAACACGATTATTCTTTAAGTGGATTATTCAAACAGATCATTAAGTCAACGACTGATCCAAAGGCAAAAGGTCAACGACGATCCAAGGATCAAGAAGTCAATGATCAGTCCAAAGATCAACAAGTTAGAAACCGATAATCAAAGAAGATCCACAAGTATCAACAAGTTTACAATCGGTCCAAAAATCAATAATTTAGAAACCAATCATCAAAGAAGATCCACAAGTCAATGACTGATCAAAGATCAACAAGTCTACAATCGGTCCAAAAATCAATAAGTAAGAGAATGATGATCAAAGAAGATCAACAAACCATTAACGAAAAAAAGATGAACAACTCAATGGCCGATCCAAAGATCAAACAGTCAATGATCGTTTCAAAGATAAAAAGGTCAACAAACAATCCAAAGATAAAAAGACCCAATAATCAAAGAAGATCGACAGGCTAACATTCGATCAAAGATCACAAGTCGACATCTGATCCAAAGATCAACAAGCCAATGACTAATTCAAAGTTCAACAAGTTAGAGACCGAGCATCAAAGGAGATCAACAAGTCACCAACTAATCCCAAGATTAAAAAGTCAATGACCAATCCAATGATCAACAAGTTGGAGACTTATCATCAAAGAAAGATCAACAAGTCAACGATATCGACAAGTTTACAACATCGACTATAATCATACGGTTAAGACATTTAAACATGAAAGCAAGGGTAAAACAACATAAACAAGGAAAAGGAAAATTGATATAACTTTGTTGGAAATTGGAATATTCCAACGGTTTTGCAACTCTTTGGCAAGAACCCTTTTATATGCAAGACTATAACACCATGTTCTTGACAAACACACAAGAGTAATATATCACCAAGAAATATTTTTGAAACAACCCCAAAATCTCCTACCTCAACCCCCTAAAAATGAAATTTAAATTGGGTGGTTGATTGGCAGTCTGGGAACAAAGGCATCCACGCTCCACTTTCTAGAGCAGCTTGACACACCTAAAAAGAGGCATGCCTCTCTTGAGAAAGCATTGATTTGGTTGAACGAAAGAACCCTCCCATGTGGTTGTCAGCCTGTTGTTGACGAAGTTCCTCCAATTTATCATTCCTTCAATAACAAAAGTCCCGAGGTCTTGAATTAGTTTTTTAGCCTCTAGTAGTGTCGGGTTCATTACTTACCAATTAGTTACCTTAAGAATAGTTAGACGCTTCCCACAACCTAAACCGAAACTTTATTTATCTTAATTAATTTAATTTTGCATTTAGAACAAAACCCCAAAACAATTTCCTTTAATTTTCTGTCGACTTTTAGATTAGTCAAACTAATTATAGCACATTAGTCCCTATAGAGAATGATAAATATAATATTTATCACTTGTTGCAATCTCGACCGCGCCATCTTTTAGAATTAATTAATAGAATAGTCATACAGCGCCATCGTTTGCATCACCCTCCCTCTACTTTCTCTATCACACCTCACTTCACAAACCCCTCTCATAATTCTTCACTAAATGCAAATACTTGATAAAAATTAGTATTTCCAACTCTCAATCTCAAATGCCACATTAAAAGTAATTGTATATATATAGATAAACCAGAGGATACACATGAATTTAATAAGCTTGTTTTCAGCAACTTAAGTCTTTACATATATCAAACTTAATTAATTAACTGTGTTTCTTTTGATTAATGTTGACCATAATTACTTAATGCATGCAATTAATTAGTCTTGAAAACAAGTTTTATGTTTGTTGTTAATTATTAACAGATAGAGCCTATGAGACCAGATGCTCGATCAATGCCCTTTATGTTCCTAGTGATGAAGAATTTAGTGACTTGAAGAGGTCTGATTTTGATAGTAACAGATACAAAACAGCAAGACAGGTTCTTACTGATAGATTTAAATCCTCTATTGGAAGAGCTCCTACACAGTTTGAGTCCTTCAATGAAGCGACTGCAATCTTTAAACCCGGTTTATTTAGCAAACCAGCCAAGTTATCAAAGCCACACGTGATCAAAGGTACTTTCGATTCTATGACCAATATTTGATTTTTACTTTTTTATTTAATTTTTTTTATAACTAAATAAAAAGGGGATTTTGCATGTATAACAAAAAAAAGACAAAATATTTTCATCTATAGCATAAAATCAAAACTAATTCATTTGTAGCAAAAAATTCAAATTGAATTTTATCACTGGTTGAATTCTATTAGTGATAGAATTCAATCAATGAAAGACTTCTTCTATCACCTATCACCACTTGAATTTTCTACCAGCGATAGAATTATTTCAAATTGAGTTCTATCACTAGTTGAGTTTTATCGCTGATAGAAATTAATATGATATAGATGAAATTATTTTAAAAATTGTGCTGTAAATGTAATACAAAAGGTGTAAATGTAATACAAAAGGTAAAATGTGCTGCTGATGGTAAATTCTCAAAATAAAAAAGGAAATATGTGTAAGTTTATTTATTATTGAGTCGATTTTTTAAAAAACTACAATTTCAATTTCAATTAACTTTAAGTTTATCATAAAAATCAATTTAGTTTTTTTTAAGTTAAACAAAACTACCTAAAATACCATGCCTTGTTTATATTATACCTAACCCTAAATATTGATCTTCAATAGACCTTCAGTTATACTGTACCCCCAAACATTAATTTTCTATGTACCACTTTTCATACGTACATCCCAAACACTAATTTTTCGCAATTTATACCTTTTTACAAAATTTTATCATATCATACCATCTTGCAAAATGTTTACGTGGAATATCCGGAGAAGATCGAAGTTGAACTAATAAATCAAGATTATTGTGTAATTAAACAGATGATGAAGATAAATGGAAAACTGATGAAGAGTTTGCTAGACAAATGTTGGCTGGAGTAAATCCTACCATTATTAGCCGTCTTCGAGTAATGTTATTATTACTATTTTTTCATTTTTCAAAATTAAGTTTTACTGTTTTTTATTATATTCACTTCCATTAAATATTTGCGCATTTACCTACAGGAATTCCCACCATTAAGTAAGCTTAACCCTGAAACTTATGGTGATCAAACTAGCAAGATAACTGAGGAACAGATAAAGAATAGTTTGGGTGATCTTAGTGTAGATGAGGTAAATTTTATTTTTCTGAAAAAGGTAGATAACTTTTGGGTTCTTTTATTGGTTTCAAATTCATCTATTCAATTCTTGTAGTTGAGTTCTTAGATCACTACACAAAAGACATTAATTGATGTTGGTAGACTGTCAAATATAATAAACTTAAGATAAACGAATGTCAAGTAATATTTAGGTATTAAACAATCGAGTAAACGTCAACTATATAGATGACATATGAGACGAGTCAACTACAAAAATTACTTGACTTTCCGTAAGCATTAAGTAAACGATTACTTATTTGACATGTGTTGGAGATATTCACCTTGTGTCAATTGTTCCACATTGGAAAGGTGAGGATTATTCCAACATCTATATAAAAGAGATATGAGTTACCCCCTCATCGCCAATTAGTTTTGAGGTGGAACCTCATATTCTCTAATATGGTATCAGAGCGCTCCATGTGGGTTATGAGCCTCTCAAATTCCGAACCAACCCAAACGCTTTGAATTCTAAAGTGGGTGTGGACCCCACGCAAGTGGGCATAAGCTTATAAACAAGATAAAAAACTAAAGCGGGTATTTCAGTCCATAAAAATTCGGATCGGATCAATTTCAAGATGTTCTTCCATATGTGGTGCCATCATGAGGGGAAATGTTGGAGATACTCACCTTGTGGCAATTGTTCCACATTGGAAAAGTGAGGATTCAAACATCAATATAAAAGAGATATGGGTTACCCCCTCATCGCAAATTGGTTTTAGAAGCCTCAAGATATATATGAGTAACGTTTAATAATGATTTTATAAACATCACGAAACCAAAATAATATTCGATCTCAATTATCTTTTAAACCTAGCAGTACATTTCAATATTCAACAAATTTTAAACAATCAAAATAAGAACATATATTAATTCGAAAAACCAAAATTAGGAACATGTAGACTCCAACAAAAATAAGAACATATATATTTCAACAACAAAATTAAGAACTAATATTCATTCCATGATTCACCAAAATAGATAGTTCAATTCCCACAAAAAGTTGAATATTGTTCATGTAACTTCAATGATTTTTTGAAACCAATATATATATATATATATATATATATATATATATATATATATTATATTTTTGTTGAAATTGGAGGAGGAGGATCACAAACTTCTAGAGGGTACTACTACTCTCAAATAAGATAAGAATCAAATACCGATTTTCAAGATTAAACATGTGACCGTGGAGTTGAATTCTATTAAAACCAATTAATCAAGCCATCATGCTACCAGCTCTTTCGGTACTTATATATATCATATACATAAACAATAATATGAAAAGTTAAGTACATAAAGTGATCTAAAAACATATCATGATCAACTATGAAATCATCATACTATGTACAAAGAAGAGTTCGTCCAGTCTAGTATTTAAGAAGTTTAAGGCGCACTAAATCGCAATGATCTTCTAGAACCCGAGGTGCAAGAGGGACAAAAAGGCGTCGGCTAAAAACAATAAAAAAAACATAAAAAATATATATGATCAATGGTGTGTTGTGTAAACCCATGCTTAGCCTATGCAATTATCATCAGCAGCTAAATGGAAAAGCCAAGAAAAGATTCATTTAGAGTCGTTGAAGAAAGATTTACTTAGAGTTGTCGAAAAGGGTACTCACGTACTTTTAAGGAACCATAAAAAATGGTTGATATACTTATAGGTGACTAAACTGATGACAAAATTATGGGATATATCGAGTACATCTAACATTATATTTGCAAGTGGCATTTTAACTTAATGTTGTGTTATGCCTTGAACGCGTTAATGCCCTGCTATTAGCAGTCGGGGGTCTCACTGACTGGTCAGCGAGCGGATAGTGGGGGTGCGAGGGCAACGCCCCCATTGCAAAAACACATTTGCGCGTTTAACATTCTATTGCGCGAACGCATCTATGTGTGCAAGCGCATTCTGCACCTACTAACCGCACTCCGCAGAGCATTCTGTTTCTGCAGCACTTCCACGCATCCGCATTCTGTTTAATGTTTATGCATTCTGTAATAGGGTTTAACTAGAGTTCTTATATAAACTCGAATTAAACCTTAGCCGTGAAATGACATAATCTTTGTATCTGTAAATTTTCGTCTCTCTCAATAAAATTGCTCTCCTCCTCTGCCCGTGGACTAGCTAACACTACGTTAGTGAACCACGTAAACTTCTATGTTGTTTCTTCTTCTTCTCTCATTTTATCGTTATCTGTTACTGTTGAGAATTTGCGAAATGATGAGGAAGTCCAAAACCCACCGTAGGAGGCATTTTTCTTGGCTTTTCTCGTGTGAAATTGCGAGATCGAATCGAACCAATAACGAGCAATAGCAGCAAGTACAAAGGTATGATCGAAAACCTCTTCTTCTTTCTTCTTTCTTTCTCTTTTCTCTCTTTTTGGTGAAGAACAAGGAGAAACACTTAAGAACGTGTGGGAAAGTAAACAGATTGAGAAGAGATTGAGAGAGTTGACACAAGATGTAAGTGGTTCACCCAAAATCGGGCTAATCCACTATGAAGAGCAAGATTCAAATAGTATTTACTATGGAGTTTCTCAAGAATATAAATGGGTTTCTTGGAGCTCTCAAACTACAATCTTAAATTTGGAATTTTTTTTAAAGATCTGAAGAACTACATGCTAAACCGTTCTACCTACTGATCCTTATATAGAGAAATTGTTGCTCCAAACCTGCAACTAACTTTCTGTTACGGATCCTAGCACAGTATAGAAACTACGGTATAGTTAAAGACTGTTTTGCTTGATTCAACTCCCTAAACTAAATGAAGACAGTATCTATAGAACATCCTGTTACAACTGATCTTGATTTATAAATCTCCACCTTTGAATAATCAAAACCAGTCTCTTGCCCTTCTAAAAAAGAAACTTACCCATTTTCTGGCAGCTCAAACCCTACAAGCTCCAAGCAGTATTCAAACTTCTGTCTTGGTAAGGGTTTGGCAGCATATCTGAGGCATTCTCTAATGTGTGAACTTTGCAGACTTCAATCAAACCTTTTTGTATCTGATCTCTAATGAAGTGGTATTTGATATCTACATGCTTTGTCCTGTTGTGGAATTGTTGGTTCTTTGACAAGTATATTGCACTCTCGTTGTCACAATATATCTTCACTGAAGCTTGATTGTACCCTAGGTCTTGGAGAAGACCCCTTAGCCATAATCCTTCTTTGATTGCTTCAGTAAGAGCTATAAATTCAGTTTCTGTTGTGGATAAAGCCACAACTGTCTGAAGGTTAACTTTCCAGCTTAGCACATTTCCACCAAGTAAAAAGACATATCCTGATAAAGACCTTCTTCCATCAAGGTCTCTTGCATAATCAGAATTTACAAAACCATACAGATTAGTAGAGTATGTATTTCTGTATTTATATACCAGTTTAAAATATATACAATACTTTTTAAGTACCGTATAATCCATTTTGTGGCTTCCCAATGTCTTTTTTCAAGATTAGACATGTACCTACTTACTAGGCTTGATGTATAAGATAAATCTGGTATAGTAGAGATCATTAGATACATAAGGCTGCCAACAGCTTGTGAGTAAGGAGTTTTATACATATACCGTATATGCTCATATTCATTCTCCTTTGGTGAATTCTCTTTAGAGAGTTTGAACTGTTGTGCTATTGGAGTAGTAACAGCCTTAGCATTCTCTAAATTGAATTTTCTCAGAATCTTCTTGCAAAAAGTAGCTTGACTTATGCTAAGAGTTCCTTTGGACCTATCTCTTTGAACCTCAATACCCAAGATTCTTTTACATTCTCCAAGATCTTTCATATCAAATTCTTTGCTAAGTAAAGTCTTGACATGTTTAAGATCCCCTTTTGACTTGTTAGCAATTAGCATATCAGCCACATATAAAAACAAAAACATGACAGTACCGTATGTAACAAAATTTATGTAAACACAATCATCATAGGAATTTTTAGAAAATCCTATTTTTGATATGTATTTATCAAACCTTTGATACCAGCATCTAGGTGATTGTGTTAAGCCATATATAGATTTATTTGGGAGACAATATAGGTCTTCTTTACCTTTAACCTCATACCTTTCAGGTTGTGGGACCAATTTCAAAGTATCATAAACTTTTAGAGAATCCATTTCAACATTCATAGAATTTATCCATTTAGGTTCTAGAGAATTTTTAATGGTTTCTTCAAAAGAAATTGGTTCATTTTCACCAAGGAAACTAGCTACATTTAGTGCTAGATTACATACAGTATTATCGGTACAGTTAGTTTTATCAATACAGTCCATATTATCAGTGCATTCAATATTATTAGTACATACAGTATTATCAATGCAGTCAATACAATGAGTATTATCACTACTGTCTGGATTAATACAGTCAACCTCTACATCCTTAAAAGTAGAGTTTCCATCTACCTTTTCTTCTTCACTAAACTCGCTACTTTTTACAGAATCTTCATTACTAACTTAAATATTTGAAGATCCCGTAGGTAGCTCAACCTCAAACTGAGTGTTATTAGGCACTAGTTCTGTATTATACGATACTGTATTAGAGCTAGAAGGTATTTCTTTATGCATAAACATTTCATGTTCTCTAAAGACAACATCTTTACTGTTCACACACTTCTTCTCTATAGGGTGCCAAAGTCTATAACCTTTTACCCCTTCGGTGAAACCTACAAACATACATTTAGTAGCTCTAGGTTTTAACTTTCCTATACTTTGATGAACATACCCAACACACCCAAAAACCTTTAGATTATCTAAGTTGGGTGGATGTTTGGTCCATTTTTCTTCAGGAGTTAGGAAATTAAGAGAAGTGTGAGAGCATTTATTAAAAGTATATACTGTATAAGATACTACCTCAGCCCAAAACCTTTCAAGAACCATAGAATCAGATAGATGACATCTTACCCTATCCATTAAAGTCCTATTAAGTCTTTCAGCTATTCCATTTTGTTGAGTGTATATCTAATAGTTCTATGCCTTTTTATCCCATTAAGTTTACAAAACTGGTTAAAGTCTTCTCTACAATACTCTAAGCCATTGTCTATCCTAAGCAACTTAACTTTCTTAGAAGTTTTAGTTTCAACTAAGGCTTTCCATTCCTTATAATTTTCTAGTGCTTGATCTTTAGTTTTCAGAAAATAGACCCAACTTCTTCTAGAATAATCATCTATGAAAGAAATGAAATACCTGGCTTCACCTATGGATGGTATTTGTGCTGGTCCTCAATGATCTGAATGCACATAGTCCAGGATTTTCTTTGTTGTATGTTATCCCTTTAAGAAGTTTTGTCTTGTGGATTTACCTACTGTACAATGCTCACAAAACAGATCAGTACAAAGACTTTTGGGCAATAAGTCCTGTTTGGAGAGTTCAATTAAACCTTTAGAACTAATGTGGGATAACCTCTTATGCAATAGTTCACCTTCTGTAAGCTCATTATTAGTAACAACTAGGGCTAATTGCAGAACTTCAACCTTCTGTATAACATATACCCCATTGTGTTTAATACCTGTCAATACCATATGGTGATCTTTAACAACTTCTAGAGTTCCTTCAGGTCCTTTATACGTATAGCCTATTGAGTCCAGCATACCCAATGAGATTAAATTTCTCTTGAGTTTTCGAACATGTCTTACATTCCTTAGAAGTTTGGTAGAACCATCCTCAAGTTTGAGTGAGACTGAACCTATCCCTTCAACTTGACAAGAATAATTATTACCCATGTATACAGTACCACCATTCCATTCTTTATAAGTGATAAACCACTCTTTACATGGAGTCATATGAAAAGAACAACCAGAGTAAAGAACCCAATTTTGTCTGGTATCCTTCTTTTATCGATTGTTGATTGCCGTTTTCATAACACTTAAATTATTGGTAATTAAATAAAGAGAACCATGGGTAGAAGTTTAATGATAAACTCTGGGGTTTGGTTTCCTGTTCTCTTGGTGTTGATAATCGTTTGTCGTATCTTGTGGGTTTGGTTTCCTTTTTCATCTTTTTGTACTTTTTTATTTGGTTTCCTAAGGATGCCTATGTTCCTTCATTTCTTGGGTTCCCTTTTTTGAATTTCTCTTATTGTGATTCAAGGGTTGTTGTGATCCTTTGTGATGTGACCTGCATTTATTATTGGTTTAGGTGCTCTATTGCGGTTTCTTGTTTTGATTTGTGGCGCGTTATGGAGAAGCTCGTGGATCTATGGTGTAAAAGGGCTCTAACTGATAAAGAACAAGTGGAGTTTGACCTGGATGCGATTAGTTGTTCTCTATCAAAGAAAAAATTTACGTTAAATGTCGCTTCTAAGGTCCTCTCTAGCCAAATAGTCGATGTCGATGCCTTGTGGAGTGTTATGAAGTCGGTATGGTGAGTTCATCAACATACCAAGATTGAATTCACAAGTAATAATGTTTTATTTATTCTTTTCACCAACTTGGCTAATAAAAACATAGTTATTTTTAATGGACCTAGTATTTCGATAAAGCGCTAGGTTTTTTGGTTTCTCCTAAAGAGGATGAGAGTCTTTGGGATTTGGAGTTTCGATCTTGTGCTTTTTAAGTCCAAATCCATAATGTTCCTATGGCAATTTATCTATAGAAACGGTTAAATGACTAGACGGCTATTCTGAGAGTGTTGATCTCCATCAATATCCTAGGGCCAATTTTGAGGGGTTTGTACCTAAAAGAACAAGATAGTAAGAAGATTTGGTTCCCTCTTTTCTATGAGAAATTTCCTAACTTTTTTTTCTTGTGGTGTTTTTAGCCATTCATCTTGAGAATGCCCGGTTGCGTCTTATTGTAGTGTCGTATGGGTTTTGTTTGCTTATGGGGACTGGCTGCATGCCCTATTTGTAGAGCAGTTTGGTGGTGCAGGTGGAGAGGATGGGGAGTTTGATTTAAAGGTGGGTCGTGGTTTGTTAAGGGAATCATCTCAGGGAAGTAGAAGAGGGGAGGAGGGTGGTTGTTTAAGAATGAGCGATGTACCTAACTAGCGTGTTTCTAGGGGGTGGGGTATGCTTGGTAATAGCAGGAGGGGTGTTGTATTAGTGGGAAATTCCTATGATAAGGGGGCTGGAGTGGATCATGTGGGTGTAGGATATGTGGGAGTGCGCAATCACATTGCAAATAAAAAGCGAGAATTGATGGATTGTTCAGTTGAATCACACATTAACTCTCAAGTAGAGGAAGTGACTCCCGACCTTTCTATGAATGTTGCAGGTATGTAGGTGGCTAAGTGGAGTGGCCCATTGGATATTTCCCATATGTTGCGTAGCCAATGCCATACTATGCTACACCCCAAAGGTAAATGGGTTGATTTATCCACCTGCGTGATCGTTTATTATCATTTAGAAATGGCCTTAACTTTTTGAAAAGGCTTATGGTGATGCCCTATCAATGGGAAGAAGTAAATGGAAAAAGTTTAGAAGGTTGGCTAGAGCTAGAGTGGCAGATGGAAATGGTATAAAGCTTGTTAGTGGTGTAATTTGGAAATGCAAAGCTAATGACGAGAAGAGGGAAGACACTACTGGTAAGAGGGTTATTGTGGCTCTAGAAGAGGCTTGGTGAAACTTGAGGGCGGCTGATGTTTAGCCTCACTTCTCATCACGAAACTTATTTTTTGGAACATTTGGGGATTGGGCAGCTAGAGAGAGTTCTGTGACCTTATGGAGATTCTTCAGCTCCATTATCCTCTTCTGCTTTTTTTTTTTCTTTAATCTAAAACTAAATGTAGTGCGACTAAGCTAGTAGGGTTGAATAACTATCTCTAATTTGAAAACTTTTTGGCTATCAATAATGTGGGCTTAAGTGGAATGATAGGTTTGTTTTAGGCAAATGAGAAAGATGTTTGGATTCGTTCGTATTCTCGGAATCACTTTGACTACTCAATTTTATTTGCCATGAAAGTTTTGAGATTTTGGGGATTTTTAGGTGTTTGGAGGAAAAGAACAAATTTCTGACATTTGAACTGTTCAAGTGTTTGCATAATGGTGATGTTTCCTCGTGGTTTATAGTGGGGATTTTCATAAGGCACTCTGAAGGGAAGAGAAATGAGGTGGTTCGAAAGCCATTAGTAAGACCATGAAAGGTTTTATTCAATGATTAATGAGCTTTGTCTTCGTGATCTTTACTATATTGAGGTGGGTTTTTACTTTTACTAATCGTTGTTGTACGAGGTTGTCCATTTAGAAGCTCCTTGATCTTTTTTTGGCTAACGAGGGTTATTGTTTATTGTTTCCTAGGTCCAAAGTGTTCCCATCTTGATTGGTCAGGCTCTCATCATCCCTCTATTTCGTATTGATCTTTTTGTTGAGTGCTCGTTGGCAGAGGTTGTGAGGTCAAATCTCGATTTTTGGTTTGAAGAGTTCTAGTGTGATGACTCGACTTGTGTGGACGTGGTGAGGCTCGAGTGGGAGGTTGAGATGAGAGAGTCTCTAATGGATCCATTGGGATCTTCTCTATCTGTTTGACAACAAGACCCTAGGGGTTGGAGATATTTTTAAAGGGAGTAAGACTAACTTTGGTGTGATCCAAAAATGAAGAATGACCTTGAGGTAGCTCTTCTAGTGAAAGAAAAATATTAGAGGAAGAGATTCTGGGTGAGCTGGCTAAAGTAGAGCAATAAGAATATGAGGTGGTTTCAAAAGAAGGCATCAATGTGTCGTTAAAGAATTTTATTCGGCATTGATGCAAGAATTTGATGTGGTATAAATATTATAATGATAAATTCCAAGTATAAGACACTAATATTAATGTATACCCAGTCGAAATTCTAGCAAGTGATAAGTATTTATATTATCGTTCTCCACAAGCATCGATGTTCAATAATCATTTTTATTAATGTAAGAGTTTTGCAGTAAATAAAGGGAAAAATTTGTTAGGGTTTTGTTGTAGTTTTAATTCTAAATGCTCTAGTTAAGGAAGGGGGTAGCTTTGGCAAGTGCCAAGAGTGTGGAGTAGTGAGTAGAGAATTTTGTACTTCTCTAAATCTAATGTTTGCTTCGGCATTCATTTACACTGACTCCAACTCTTGTTGCAAGTCAACATAGCTTTCTACACAGAACGACGCATGTGCTGGTGAAATTGTATTCCTAACCTCGTTCTAAATTATTAGAGAATATGAGGTTCCACCTCAAAATCAATTGGCAATTGGAGGAGTAACCCTTATTCCTTATAAATGTGTTGAAGACTCCTCACCTTTCCAATGTGGGACAATTGCCACATAGTGAGTATCTCCAACATGCCCCCTCAAGATGAGGGCCATATATTGGGAAATGTCATCTTGAATTGGATTCGAATTTGTGGCCGAAATACCGCTTTGGCTTACTCTTTTGCCCGCTTGGGTGGGGTCCACACCCGCTTTTTTGAATTCAAAGCATTTTTGGGTCGGATCGAAATTTGGGAGACCAATAACTCACATGGGCTCTGATATACCATATTAGAGAATATGGGGTTTCACCTCAAAACCAATTGGGAATTGGAGGAGTAACTTATATCCCTTATAAATGTGTTGAAGACTTCTCACCTTTCCAATGTGGGACAATTACCACATGTTGAGCATAGTGAGTATCTTCAACATAAATACTCAAGAGATCTTGTGTTAATCTAACGATAATGAAGTAGATCTCTTATCGCTTCCTCTTCCAAGGCAAACAATAAGCAAGCTTATGTGGGTAGTTGGTAAAATTTCACTAATAAATTAACACTCGTGGTCAATTCAACAACCCCTGAACTAAACTAGTACATGCTTCTACAACCAAACCCCTTAACCTTCTCCTATTCTATTTAAATAGACATAGTTATAACAGAGGTAAATGATATCACGAAAACTAAAGACATAGCAAGAATAAATAATGGAAAAAGCGTCCGAAACAAAGTTGTGCTTACAATAAAGATAAACAATCATAAATAAATGAGAATTTCTATCACTAATAAAAAATTAAGCTATAATAGAACTCAATTTAAATTTAGTTTTATATTTACATCTAAGAATTTGGATTAACACCAGTCAAGATAACCAACTGCGCCACTGACCCTCAATTATTACATTTACTTATTAGTTTTTATCTACCTTTCACTTAAATTTTTATAAAAGAAGGTAAGTGTTGGAAAATTAAAAAAAATGAAGAATGAAAGAGAAAACTTTCCAAAATCAAATAGAATAATATTTATCCGGATAATATTGTGCTAGATAATATCATCAGTCAAATCATTCTTTTTATTGATTTTCTTCTTATTAGGCATTGGCCCAAAACAAGCTGTACATATTGGATCATCATGATTCAGTACTTCCATTTCTTGAGAAAATAAATACAGAGACAACTACAAGGGCATATGCTACAAGAACACTTTTGTTCTTAAATAATGATGGGACTTTGAAACCCATAGCCATTGAATTGAGCTTGCCACACCCTCAAGGAAACCAATATGGAATCTATAGTAGAGTAATGGTGCCCCATGTTCAAAAACCTGGTGAATTACTTTGGCAATTGGCTAAAGCTTATGTTCTTGTCAACGAGGCTGGGCACCACCAACTTTGCAGCCATTGGTAAACTCTTTCCATTTATTAATCTCTCGTCTGATAACGCTTTTGTTTCTTATTTTGATCTATGTTATATTTCTTAACCATTAAAAACGAAAATGAATGTTTGCTAAGTACCCTTCTTTCTTCTTGAAAACATCGTAGAAACTTGTTTGTTCTAACTTCTTTTTAGTCTTTATTGGAATTTAAATTAGTTTAGTCATTCACTTGGTGACATCTTTTCATTCATAACAGGCACGAGCTTTAAAATATATTCAAACAAAACAACACATATTTGGGCACTATTTACCGTCATTCATAACAGACACGAGCTTTAAAAAAAAACACACACACATTTACTCAACAAAACCCTATTTTATATTTACCAAAACTTATTTCTCATATCAAAACATTAAATATATCGTTAAAACTATTTAAGTAAATATGAATGAATTGATTGAAGAAAATAATGTAAGTAAGAATACAATAAACTAACGTTTAAAAAAAAACTATTTTTTTAAAAAAAATCTAAACTTATTTAAATACATATAATTTAGTTCATAGACAAGTATGTTATATAAATTAAAATTATATTAAATTAATGTAAAATTTAAATGAATATTTTAAGTGCATTTTTTGAACATTAGAGTAAATTTACCCAATCTCATGTACGAATCCAGGAAAACAAACACAATTATGTAAATATTATCAAGTATTCGTAAAAGAATATTCCAATAAAATAAGATCTAAAGATGTTGGACATATAAAATTTCGGTGGATATTTAAAGGTTCCACATATTTTGATTACCGGAAAGAAAACGTTCCATTATAGTTATTTTTTATTATACTTTGCAGGCTGAACACACATGCAGTAATTGAGCCATTTGTGATTGCAACACATAGACAATTGAGTGTTCTTCATCCAATTCACAAACTGCTTATTCCCCATTTTCGATACACTTTGAAGATCAACTCTCTTGCAAGGGCAGCCCTCATTAATGCTGATGGCATCATTGAGAAAACT
Source organism: Sicyos edulis (assembly GCA_036507275.1). Taxonomy (NCBI): domain Eukaryota; kingdom Viridiplantae; phylum Streptophyta; class Magnoliopsida; order Cucurbitales; family Cucurbitaceae; genus Sicyos; species Sicyos edulis. Next base: position 3,144,751 of record CM071856.1, read on the forward strand.
CAATTTCCATCCAAGTTCTCAATGGAGATGTCTTCTATGGCTTACCAAACTTGGAACTTCAATCACCAAGCACTCCCTATTGATCTAATTAACAGGTAACTAACCATTTCATATTCGTCGTGTCTCAATTACAACCATTGTTAAATCCCCGAGAGGTGGCACAGTGATTGAAGGACTTGGGTTTTGAAAGCTTGCTTCTCTCAAGGCTTAAAGTTCGAGACTCACCTATAACATTAATTTGTAGACATCTTTTATGTCTCCATTCCTGTAATGTCTTCTAAATAAAGTGAAGCCAAGGTTTGATTTTTCCATTGTTTTATGTCCATAGAATTTGGGGTAGTTGAGCCACAGACTTCGTGGTTGTTAAAGACATTCTTTAGCTAAATCTACACATCGATATTTTTTTTTTAAGAGTTTAAGGTACAAATATAAGCCACGAGCTTAACACCCGACACACAAGAAAAAAAGAAGGCACATCCTTTTTAATGTATTTTTGAATATTTAATTTAGGAATTAGTGGGTAGACAATTAAGGAATTAATAGATTGTCAATTTAGGAGAGTAATTAAGGAATTAGTAGATTTGATTGTTTTAGCAATTTTGGTAAGAACTTGGAGACCCAGTTTGTAATAAGCTATAAATAGAGTGTTCTTTTATTATGAATTGTAGAGACAATCGTAGAGAAAAAGAAAGAGAAAGTGCTTGAGAGAAAGTGAGAGAATTGTAGAGAGAGTTTTAGAGATATAAAGAAAAGTGTTGTAAAGAAAGTTTGTGTGCATTGACTCTACAATCTCGAAGCGAAAAGCTTGCGAGATTGTTTAATTGTGTTTTTTTTTTTTTTTGTCGAATTTGGATCTTAAAAATTGGTATAAGAGCCAATGTCGATCGTAACGAGTTAATTATCGCTGCCACGATTGACGAAGGCAAATTATGAGAATTTGAGCATTCACTGAAAACGCTACTTGGATCTCATTATGCATGAAAAGTGGTCGAAGAGGTTCTGTAGAACTAGAGAATAGCGCAGGTTATACGGCGGCTCAAATCAAAGCGTTGAAAGAGATATGATCGAAGGATAAAACGACATTGTATATATTGTTGCAAGCAGTGGATGAATCGGGCTTTGAGAAGATTGCGAGTTAAAACTACTTCAAAAGAAGCGTGGGACACTTTTAGAAAAAGTGTTCAAAGGAGCTGACCGAGTGAAGCATGTGTGTCTTCAGACTCTTCGCAACGAGTTTAAGGGCATAAAGGTGAAGGGGTCAGAAAGCGTATCTGACTACATCACACGTGTGCAGATGGTGGTGAATCAACTCAATTGTAATGGTGAAAAGCTAATGGATGTGCGAGTTGTTGAAAAGATAATTTCGAGAATGTGGTGTGCGCAATAGAGGAGTCAAAAGACCTTGTGACGCTCACTGTTGACAAGCTTGATGGTTCTCTTGAGGCGCACGAGCAACGCAATAACAAGTAGAAAGAGGAAACGCTAGAGCAAACGCTTCAAACCAAGGCGTCGATCAAAAATGAAAAAGTACTATATTCTAAACAATTTCATAGTAAAGGCCGCGGACGTGGAGGTTTTGGATATGGTCGCAGTAGTCAAAGTGACATTTATGATGCAAAGAACATGAGTCAAGCCAATTGCCGAGGAAGAGGACGCAGTCTAGGAAAAAGCGGTAGATCAAATCAGTTAAATATTGAATGCTACAAGTGACACAAGTATGGTCACTATGTGAGTGATTTTTATTCCGAAAATGCTACAATTGCAGTGAAGAAGGGCATTTTGCGAGATATTATCGTGCGGATAAAAAGGTTGAAGAAACAAGAAACTTAGCAGTAGAAAAAAATTTCATTGTAATAGAGGAGTCAAAAGACCTTGCGACGCTCACTGTTGACGAGCTTTGTTGGTTCTTTTGAGGCGCACGAGCAACGCAATAACAAGTAGAAAGAGGAAAAGCTAGAGCAAGCGCTTCAAAGCAAGGCGTCGATCGAAGATGAAAAGGTACTCTGTTCTAAACAATTTCAAAGTAGAGGTCGCGGACATGAAGGTCGTGGATATGGTCGCAGTAGTCAAAGCGACATTTATGATGTTAAGAAAAAACATTCGAGTCAAGCAAATTGGCGCATAAGAGGACGCGGTCCAGGAAAAGGTGGTAGATCGAATCAATCAAATATTAAAGCTACAAATGACACAAGTATGGTCACTATGCGAGTGATTGTTATTCCAAAAAAATCTACGATAGTAGTGAAGAAAGGCTTTTTGCGAGAGATTCTCATGCAGATAAAAGGGTTGAAGAAACAAGCAACTTAGCAGTAGAAAAAAATGCAAATGAAGGTGTTCTTTTGATAGTGCATAAAGAAGGAAGCGACAATAATGATATTGGGTGGTATCTCGATTCAGGGGCAAGCAACATATGTGCAGATACGAGCATCTGTTCAAAGAGATGTAGGAAATTAAAGATTGCCATGTTTCTTTTGGTGATGAGTCAAAAGTAAAGGTAAAAGGCAAAGGTACGATTTCTTTTGTGCAGAACGATGGCTTGACAGGGTCAATCTAAGATGTTTATTATGTATCAGATCTCAAAACAAATATTTTGAGTTTGGGGCAACTCATAGGGAAGAGTTATTCTATATTTTTGAAAGACTGGTTGTTGCATTTTAGAGGCAAGAAAGAGCATTTAATTGCTCGAGTAGATATGGGAAGAAATCGCATGTATAAATTGAATTTAAGAAGTATACGAGAAAAATGTTTGCGAGTAAGTGAAGAAAACGAATGGGACTGAAACAATTCGATGGAAGTCAGCGTCAAAGGTTGATAATTACGAGTCGATGCATCAACGAGTATGCCAAGAGTGTCAGAAACAATTGAAGAAGAAGAAGAACCACAACAACCTATAATGCGAAGTTTGCAAGAATTGTATGATGCGACAAATGAGGTACATCTTGTTTGCCCTTTAGTTGATGCAGAAGATTAACTTTGAAGAAGCAGTGCAAGACAAGAAGTGGCAAACCGCAGTATGGATGAAGAGATTAATGCGTTAGAGCGCAATGATACATGGAAGTTGACAAAATTGTCGAATGAAAGTCAGCCGATTGTTGTGAAGTGGGATATTAAGAAGAAGATGAATGCACAAGGGAAGATAGAGCGTTACAAAGTGCAGTCTGTTGCAAAGGGATACAAGCAGAAGTCAGAAATTAACTATGATGAAGTTTTTTCTCCCATTGCGAGAACGGATCTTGCATTTAGTGTTGGCATTGTTAATCAGTTCATGGAGGAGTCAGTTTATTCGCATTGGAAGGCGTTAAAGCGAGTAAGGATCAAGTTGTGAATATTTGTAAAGTTGTTGCCGGAAGTATTGTTGGAGAAATTCAAGAAGATGATTGGCATGGTAGGTGGTAGGAGCATTTAAGTTTATGGGAGAGATTTGTTGGAATAAACTTAAATATATTTTAATGTATTTTTGGAATATTTAATTTAGGAATTAGTTGGTAGACGATTAAGGAATTAATGGATTGTCAATTTATGAGAGTAATTAAGAAATAAGTAGATTTTATTGTTTTAGCAAATTTGGTAAGAACTTGAAGACCAAGTTTGTAATAAGTTATAAATAGAGTGTTCTTTCATTTTGAATTGTAGAGACAATCGTATAGAAAAAGAAAGATAAAATGCTAGATAGAAAGTGAGAAAATTGTACAGAGAGTTTTAGAGAAATAAAGAAAAGTGTTGTAAAGAAAGTTTGTGTGCATTGTCTCTCCAATCTTGAAGCGAAAAGCTTGGGCAATTGTTTAATTATGTTTATTGTTTTTGTTTTTCGAATCTAGATCTTATAATCACTGAACACAAGATTTTATGCATTAATGATTAGTTAACTTTTTTTTGTAACTAGAATTTTAGCACGGCGTTGCACGTGATAATTTCTTAAATAATAAATTATATATATATATATATATATATATAATTATAAATTTTTTCTTACATTTTTAGGCTCAATTTAAGTCATCAAATAATAATTTCAATATAATATTGAATTTTATAACCTTTTTTCACGTTAGTTAAATTTATTAAAATTCACACTTATGTTAAAAAGCAGTTAATTATTTATTTTGAGCTTAAAAAATAATAGGTGTTATTATTTAAAAATTAATTAATAAAATTTATTGACTTAAAATTAAATTTTATTTGTGATTTTTAAAAATCGATGCTCTTTAATTTTTTCTCAATTTATCTATTAATAGACCAATTACTCTTGAATTATAAAATTTATAAGAGTTATATCATTATTAGAATTATAAATATAAATAAGCTAAATATATTTATTAGTATACATCTATGAACTTACCTCTAACCTCAAATGATAATTTTATCGTTCTTCAAAAAAACAATTCTCACATCTCCAAGTCAAAAATTAAGCAACAAAAGATCCCTACAAAAATTATTGCAACAAAAGAAAAGTTAGATGAAAGTTAGGGTAAATAATCCAACAAAAATAAGATAACTAAATTTTTTATTATAAAAACAAAAACAAATACCAAGAAAGTAACCCAAGCAAAAAGAAAGTTTCAAATGTGTTTGTAAACAAAATATAGAGAACTATATATAGTAGGAAATCATTGCTACCAAACTTTTGAAATTAATGAATTCATGCACTAACCTCAAATGATAATCTTATAATTCTTCAAACTTTTTCCAGATCTCTAAGTATTTTTTTTAAAGAAAACAATTATGCAAAAAAAATCCCTACAAAATTATTGCACAAAAGAAAATTAGATGAAAGTTAAGGTAAATAATCCAACAAAACTTATTATAAAACAAAAAACAAAACAAAAAAGAAAAAGAAAAATAAATTCAAGCAAACAGAAAGTGTTATGAATAAATTCAAGCAAACAGAAAGTGTTATTGTAAACAAAATGTAGATAACTATTTATAGTATTGGAAAATTCAATTTATTATTTTAATTAGAATATAAAATGTCAAATAAAATTTATGAGATTTGGTAAAAATATCTTATTTTCTATGTGAAAATTTAAATGATAAATGATATTGTAAATATATTCATTTGATTGCTGAAATCTCTTATCTCAACTTAGTCATAAAATTTATGAAATTTGATAAAAATATCTTATCTTCTACGGATGAAAATCTAAATGATGTTGTAAATATCTTCTACGTTATTTGAATTTTATTTTTTATATTCCAATAAATGACATTTTTGTAATTTAGGATATGACTTAAAGGGTAAAATCGTCTAAAAATGATTTTCTCCTTAAGCCACACTTTAAGATAGTATGATAATTATCTAAGATGTGGAATAGCCGAACTTCAGGGCATAATTGAGTAGGTATTACCTATGCATGAAATAAATATACCATATAAATTTCAAAAATAAATGCGTGTTTTTAAAAAAAAAAAATATAGCTCGTAAATAAGTTTAATTAAATTTAAGTAAAGGTTTTTCAGTGTTCCCCTAACATAAATACAAATCGTTTAGAATAATTCAAAGACAATTTAGCCAAAACTAGAGACAGCTCAATTGAAATCTTGATCATGTATTAGAAACAAAGATGTTTGTTTTTTTTTTAAACTCCTAATCTCCCATTTTTATTAAAAACAAAAGATAATTTAAATTTTCTAAAAAAAAAAAGACAATTTAAATAGTTCATGAATTAAAAATAAGGAAGTCTATAAAAGACTACATCCAGAAAGCTCAAGATCATAGGCAACCTCTATAGCCACACATGTAAGCACTAGTAAAAGGTGGGAGTACAAGGGTGACTAAATAATATACTCATGTGTTGTGCTAAACTAACCAACAATTCATGCATTACCAACAACCAACGGAGTAGTCCAGTAGTTAAAGAGGGTATTGGATGAGTTCAATCCATGATAGTTTTCTTAACATTAAGAAAACTACATTCAAATACGGTACGTTTTCTTGACAGTAATTGAGGTGCGCACGTAAGTTGACCCGTCCAGTCACGAATATGAAAAAAAAAAAAACATCATGCATTACCAACAAATACAACTCCGTATAAGAATACGTCAATGGATTTAACCCTAAATGCTAAATTCCATAATCCAAACCATAGAGACATAAAAAAATTTATTACTTTTTTCAAATATTTTTCTAGAATGGTCGACTCATGATTTAACTTATTGTTTGTTTAGAGGAATTGCCATTGAGAATTCAAGTTCCCCACATGGACTGCAATCTGGAGCAAATCTTTGATGGGGAAGTTTTAGATGCATTTTATAGATTCAAGAGAGAATTAAATAAAATTGAAGTCAATATTAAGAGAAGAAACGAAAATCACAATTTGAAAAATCGAGTTGGAGCTGTGAAGATACCATACACTTTGCTACATCCCACCAGCACAAAAGGCATTACATGTAAAGGAATTCCCAATAGCATTTCTATTTGAATTTATCCTGTGATGACTTTGCTTCAATGACTTTGGATTGTTTTTTGTTTGTGTTTTATTTTATGTAATGCTGTTAGGAAAGAAGCACATTGAAGATTTATTTTGTGTGTTAGGCCAACGCCCATGTGGAGGGCATTGTTATGGGCTAATTTAATGTTTTTTTATATGTAAGCCCAATATGGCTGTGTGTGTGAAGTGCTTTTAGGGGTTGGGAGTTTTTTCTTTTTTTTTTTTCAATTTTTTAAACGTTGTTGTGAGAATGTCTTCTTCTTCTTTGAACATTAATAATTCTCCACGATTGAGCACCATGATTTAGTAATACAACAGAGGTTTTCTCGTAGTATTTTTGTGTTCTTTGTTCATTTCAGCTTGGTATCAAAGTCATTCTCTTGCGACTGGATTTTTTTCGATCGACGGAAAGCTCGGATGTATGTCCTCTACTACATAATTGTACGTTGTGCTGTCGATTGTGATAAATCCTTGTAGATAGGTGAATATGATTCGCCGTAGTAATGAGAATTTCCTCTTGTGGAGATTTCAGGTAGAAATGGTGTTAGGAAGGTTATGGATTGTTTGATTCACATTGACTCTTCCGTTCAACCTTCTCCAAAAACGTTAGCATCTGATTCGACTTGCTCTGCAACCTCGTTTGGTGCGACTCTAAATTCATCTTATGCAATCTGTAGAAGGCAGGATAGGTTAATTTGTTCTTTGTTGCTTGTATCGATGAGTGATGAAGATTTGATACACCCTGATTATTAATAGATTTTTCATCCACAAATGCACACGTATACGTAGTTTGCACCAATTTGATAAGTAAATTAATCGTTCTCCTCAAAGATTGTGGTTTCACTATTCGATTTGGTTAACTTATAATGGTTAAGGCTAAGGATTCCAAGGCATGCTTCTTTGAGAGATCTCTAGTTTGAGTCCACTGGAAAGTGCTTAAAGTAGAATACCCTTTAAAGTATCCTTGTACCACATCCTATGGACGGATCAGTGGTGCCCCAGGTCCCAGTTTGTTTTTTAAAAAGGTTAAGTTAAGGTACTAATTGGAAGCATGCAGTTCTAGGGTTGGTTTGTGGTGAAAAGAAATTGTCATGCTACACACACAACAATTGCTCTCTCACTCGCTCACACTAAAACTGACTCTCACCGCGAGATAGCGTACCCCTTTTTACCTGTTGCAATGCATACAATAGTGAACATGTGAATTAGCCTTAAGTTGTTATTTCTTCTCACGATTCAAAAATTACTAGCTTGTATGGATCGGTCGACACTTACTTTTTAAAATAAAACCTAACTACACATGCTTCAATTCAATAACCCTAGGACATGCTTCTTCTATCCCACTTTTCCTTAATGTCATCTAATAAAATCAGTTCATGCTAAGATTGAAAACGACAGTAGATAAAGAGTAGCCCAATGACATGATGAAAGAAAATGTAATATCAACTAAAAGCACAATGTATGAACAATCCAAACTACGAAAGCAATAAAACCATTCAACTAAGGAAACAGAGAAATCTAAAAACTATGAGTTCGACTACTATAATAAAAATTTCCACACTCGACTACTGCTTGATCGACTCTTTTTATAGGTGTCTTCTAAGTTTCCTTCTTTTCCATCATCAACAATTTAGGGCTACGAGGGCTTCCTAATCGAGCTTTCCACGATCTTTGGACAATTTAGTCGAATCCCAAATTTTTTGAGATTTAGATTTTCTCGATAGCTGCTTCACTTCCGTGTTCTGATTTGTTGATCCAATTCATGACCTTGACCTTACTATGCTTTTGAGATACTTTCATAACCCTTTTCTGTGTGGTTTCGTTACTTTTTTTTTTTTTTTTGGACAAGACTTCTCTCTATTTTTATTGCATCTAAGATCCTACAAAAAAAAAAAAATATCAGTGTGCGGTTATTCAAATTTGGATTTTCTTGTTTGTTTTTTATTTCTAAACCCTAACTTCTCTTTCATTCGGTTAATGCATGAGCATTAGCTTTTTATAACAAAATTGTTCTTTCTTGTCATCCGGACTCCATATCTTATCAATTTACTTAAGACAATGATTCCAAAATATACTAAATATTACCTCTTCTCTACTCTTTCATTTTTCACTCTCCGTAACATTTTGATATTCTTATTCTTCAATCTTGAATCATGTATGATTACGTTTTGTTGCAAAATAAATAATTTTTTTTCTTGAATCGTGTATGGTTATGTTTTGTTGCATCATGTATGATCACATTCATTTATCCTCCCTCAATGATGGTAAGTTTCTTTTCTCTCACTTTGATTTCGTTTTACCGCCGAAACAACATGAACCCCTACTACCAAACGCCAGTAATATATTTTCTTCACCTTCAACTTTACAGGTTAAAAACTAAAACTGAACTGAAAAACCGAATAAATTTGGTTTGCTTCTATGTTCATAACTGAACATATTTTGTTTTTTTTTTTTTGTTTAATCATGTCATAATTCTTGGAGTTCAGTTCGGTCTTGGGATTCGGTTAAAACCGAACCAAACTGATTCGTGAACACCCCTACCTGAAAAGGTACATATGCCTCAAACAGAGGTTTATGAGGTAAATTCTATGTCCATGGATGAACCCGATTTAAACTTACCAATTCAATCTAACATTTCTGGTAAATTAAGAAAGAAAAAGGAAAACTAATGGAGATATAAATTAGTTGAAATTGTGGCTATATTTATGGATAACATGAATGCGAAGCACAAGAAAACATTTGAAAACTTTTGTAACATAGGTAAGTATTTCGAGGGTCAAACAATTGTTTTCAGAGAAGAAATATCTAATATTTACTCAGCTAGTAAACATTGAAGGGCTAACAGATGCTCAAAGAGTTCGAGCAAGTACAATTCTAGACAAGGATCATATGATTAGACTCATTGTTTCTTTACATTGCCGCATTCATACAAGAGAGAATTTATATTGCAATTATAGGTATTGAGTGTATACTGATGCCGCTGAGTTACTGTTCTGGTTGGCTATAGTATAAAACATTTTATGCATTTAAGTTAAAGCTAAAAATATTAATTTTTTTAAAAAGTTAATGAATCTCAAATTAGTTGCATAAATAATTGGTTGAAAAAAATAACATATATTAATACAACAAACTAAATTTATTTTAAAACATAATATTTAACGTCATATAAACATATATCAAAACAACAAAAAAAATCATATAAAAAAATATATTTAATTAATATGAGAAATATATTAATATTCATAAGGGCATAATTGGAATATTATGTTAATTTAAGACATTCCCACCAACTATTCCCACAAAAGAAAACATAGTTATTTGACTATTCCCCATTTCAATATATATATATATATATATATATATATATATATATATATATTTTTAAATATTCATAAAAAATATTACTACAAAACAAATATGATAATCTAAGAATGTCTGACATATGAAATTTTGGGCATTTGAAATTCCGGACATAGAAAGATTTTAGTAATCATGATTAACTAAAAGAAAACGGCCCTTAAATTCCAAAAAATTACCTAACATACCATAAGTTCCTAAATATAAGGTTGACATTAAATAGTTATACTAATACCTTGTTATAATTTGAATGGAAGTGTTTCTATATTTGAAATGTAAACGGACAAAGTTAACTACTCATATAAATGCCAACAAGAACGATAACTCAGTGGTATTATTGTAAATCTAATGACTAAGAGATTTAAAGTTCGAGTACCCCACTTCTAACTGTTGCAATATAAAAAACATTACTCATACAGACATAGCACAAACGATTAAAGACGAAAACAAATTATGATCAGATATTTTGATGGAATGCACAAAAATAAGTGTTTCATTTGAAGATCACCTAATAGAAAGATTTAAAGAACCCTATGTATTTTTTCATTGGTTGTCAATTTATTGGATAGAAATCCCAACGTTTTTCTTTTCCTCCCTTATTTTATAGGTGAGAACTTGTATTAAAAAAGATGTTGCATTATGCCTTGAACGCACTAATGCCCCACGATTAGTAGTCGAGGGTCTCGCTGCCTGGTCAGCGAGTGGGGGTGCGGGGGCAACGCCCCCGTGGCGAAAACGTAAATTAGCATTATGTAATTAAGTTTTAATTAGAGCGCATATATAAGCTCGAATTAAAATCCTAGTCGTTTTTTATGACATTTACCTCTGTAATTCGCTTCTCTAAATAAAACTCATTCTCCCTCTCTGCCCGTGGACTAGCCAACACAACGTTGGTGAACCACGTAAAAAATCCTTGTGTGATTTCTGCTTCTCTTCCTCTTTTACGATTTCTTTGTCTTCGTTATTGATTGTTGATTTCCGTTTTATAACAAAAGAAAAATCATTCAAAACTTGAAAAAGTAATGGTCCTACCCAAAAAGTTCGCGACGTGTTAATTTTATTATATAGTGATGATACAGTTTAATATAACGATCTTGAATTTGATTTTCTAAATCAATAATTCATTCTCATTTATTTGAGATCACTTCTATCTTCTACGTAGATTTTGTAATTTCCATTCTATTAATTTATACTAAAGAAAAGAGAAAAAAAATAGAAGTAATATGGTCCTAGGAAGAAGTAAATGAATGTATTCCTCAAAATAGCGAATTGAATTGAGGCTTGCAAAAAAGGACCACAATGATAAATAAATAGTAAATTCGAGCAACAACTACAAGTTCTTTATTTATCAATATCGTACAGCTGGAAACTTAAATATACAGATGGAAATGTAGTACACCTAAGAAAACATCAGCTAATATCATTAATCAATTTCTTTGTATTCCTTTGCTAAAAAAAAAAAAAAAAATCTTTGTAATCCACAAAAGAACATTTTAAATCAACTCTTCCAATTAATTCTTTCAACAAAAAATTCAACACTTTTCTAGGGTCTAAACTTTAATTTTTGAAATTATAAAGATTAAATTCTATTTTTTAAAAAAATTATATGAATAAAATCTTTATTTTATCCTAAGAAAAAGTTTGTTTTTTTTTGTTTTTGTTAAGGAGCTGTTCATTGTTGAGTAATAGACATATATTATTGATTTAAAAGTTGTGATTGAAATATCTTAGGAGTGTTTGAGGTAATGAAAATAAAATAAGAATTTGAAAGAAAATAATTATTGGTAAAATTATCTATATCTTTTATGAAGAGAATTATTATGAGAAATACAATTATTTTGTATTTGAGGTGGATAAAATAATTATGATAAAAATAAAATAATAGATATAGTAAGAGTAGGTAGTTATTAGATGATTTTTTTTTTAAGAGAATAAAAAATAGTTGTAAATAAAATGAAATATGGTTATTAGAAAATGTGATTATATGAGAAATGATAGTCAATGCTTAAACAAACAAAATAATATTTTTTCACTTAATATTTTCAACATTTTTGCCTCAAACACCACATTAATTGTTCTAGACCAACAAAAAAAAAAAAAAAAACTTTTGTTCTTGATTATCTCAATCAATTTTATTGCTGCCGACAAACATTCAGTTATGTGAGACTTTGGTGTAAATATTAAAAGTCCATAGGGCTGTTTGATATTTTCATGATCCACATATTTACATATTTACATATCCACTGTTTGGTACAAAATTTATAAAATAGTTAAACCAGAACAAAATATATATGGATGTGTTTGCACACGATAGTTCGACTAATAATATAGAATCATTTTTAGATAAATTTTTTGTATTTATACTATATTGATTCGAATATATATGAGTTAGGTAGAATCTCTCATTTATTCATGTGATTATTTCTTTAATTTAAACTAAAAAGAAAATTTTTCAAAAAAAAAAAAAACTAAAAAAGAAAAGGAAAATAGCCTAAATAAGAAGGGTGGGTCCCACAAATAGTCAAAACACAAACGAATTATGTATATTCCTTGAGTGTCAATGAATTACATGATAGAGTTAGTGAAACCATAGTTGATTCCCCCCAATAATCTTGACGGACCCACAATTTCCAAAAAAGTTTTTTTTTTTATTTGTTTTTTATTTTAATGATTAGGTAATAAGGTTGAATTTTCTTAGGCTCTATTTGATAATCATTTGGTTTTTTGTTTTTTATTTATGCAATTTAAGTCTATTTCTACTCAAATTTCTTATCATGTGCTCCATACTCCAAATTTCAAAAACAAAAATAAGTTTTTGTAAGCTACTTTTTTATTTTAAATTTTAGTTTTATTTCTAAAAATATAGGTAAGATGTAGATATCCAAATAAGAAAAAAAGTAATGGTAAAGCATATGTTATAAATTTAAATTTAAAAAAAAAACGAGAAATAAAATGGTTATCAAACGGGTCTTACTTAAAAAAAAAAGAATGAAATAGTAAGGTTGGAATTTTTTGTTTCTTTTCCTTTTTTTTTTTTTTGAGAAAGAACAATAAGGTTAAATTGAAAGCCTTAGTTCTCCACAAAAAGGGTTAACGGCTTAATGATTTCGTTTTTTTGCTAGTAATCCATTTTAATATTACAGTTATATGTTCATTTCTAGAAATCATATTTGGTTCTAGTTTTTCTTTGGGTTTAAATTTTTTTTAATTTGTATAGTATAATTAGAGAAAATATTGTTTTGGTATCTAACTTTAAAATTTTATTCCATTAATTTTGTCTCTTTGAAAAGTTGCATTTTAATTTGTGAACTTTGAATTTTTGTTTGAATTTTCTTAAGCCCCGTTTGATAATCATTTGGTTTTTTGCTTTTTATTTATGAAATTTAAATTTATTTCTACTCAAATTTCTTACCATTGCTCCATACTCGAAATTTTAAAAACAAAAACAAGTTTTTGTAAGCTAATTTTTTTTTTAATTTTAGTTTTGTTTCTTAAAATATAGGTAAGATGTAGATATCCAAATAAAAAAAAAGCAATGGTAAGGCAGATGTTGTAAATTTAAATTTCAAAAACAAAAAATGAAAAATAAAATAGTTATCAAACAAGATCTTACTTTTAAAAAAAGAATGAAGTATGAAGTAGTAAGGTTGGATTTTTTTTGTTTTTTTTCCTTTTTTTTTGTTTTGTTTTGAGAAAGAACAATAAGGTTAAATTGAAAGCCTTAGTTCTCCATGAAAAGAGTTAACGGCTTAATGATTTCGTTTTTTTGCTAGTAATCCATTTTAATATTACAGTTACATGTTCAATTCTAGAAATCATATTTGGTTCTAGTTTTTCTTTGGGTTTTTAAATTTTTAAATTTGTATAGTATAATTAGAGAAAATATTGTTTTGGTATCTAACTTAAAATTTATTCCATTAATTTTGTCTCTTTGAAAAGTTGCATTTTAATTTGTGAACTTTGAATTTTTGTTCATTTTAATTGCTTGAACTTAAAAAATTCCAATTTTTATCTTATGTACTTTGAATGATAATAAATTTGAAGTTAATACTTACGTAATTATTTCAATTATGTATAAATTTTTAATACAACCTATTTTTAAATTTTATAAAAGAACACTATAATTTTTTTAAAAAAAATATGTTGTTCTATTTCACTTTAGTGAAAGTCTTTCCAAAGTCCAATTTTAACTATTTTTTTAGTTTGGTTAATAAATTAGAGATCAGATGATTCGAAGCTATGACCTTTTGATAATGGATATATATACTAACGTCGTTGAACCATTTATTACCTCAAATTTTAATGTTCACACTTGTAAATTTTGTTTCATTCTAATCCTTCAATTTTAGAGAAAAGAAAGTTTAAATTGTGAAATTTTCTTTTAGAAAGATACCATCTTCCTCTATAAAATTGAAAACCATGTTCAATTTTTATCTTTTGATTGTATTAAAATTACTACCATTTTTGAAATATTAATTTCAAATTTACTATAAAAACATTTTACTTTTTTTTATATATAAAAAGAAACAAAGATAAAATTTGGGGTTTTTTTTTTAAGTTGAGAGATTACAATAAAACAAACCTTGAACTAAAATTAAACTCTCCAAAGTCTAAGATGGGTTGTTTTATGGTCAACCTTTTAGTTTATAAATAGACAATACTCATACATTTCTTTGAAAATTATTGAGAGAAAAAAAAAGTGGAGTGAAGATGTGGTTATTTAGAAGCAAAAAAGAGGAGATTAAGGGGACAGTAATTATACGAAGAGGCAAAAGTAATTTGAACTCATGGAATCTTCGTTACAGATGGTACATTGAAGTCGTTTAACTTTTTTTTTTTTTAATTCAGGTGGAAGAAATCTCAAAAAATAAAAATAAAACACACTCTCAGAAACAGTTGAACCACAAGGATTTGTAGACTTGACTTCATGGATAATTGTTTTCAAAATATTGTAAGGAAATGTGTTTTAAAAAAGGAAAAAGAATATTTAGGGGATGATTGAATTTTGGTGTTGAAAAGAGGAGAGGAGGGAAAGTTGAAGAGAAAGAGGAAGTGGAGTGATTTGAGGATATAGGGCATGTTTGGGTAGGGTGAGTTGGGAAGGGATGAATTGGAAAGGGAAGGGAAGAGAAATGAGAGTAAGTTTATGTTTGGTGGGAAGAGATAAAAAGATAAGGATAATAAATGAGTGTTTGGTGGGATGAGATGGGAAGGGAAGAGATGTAATTTTTTTTATTTGATTTATTTATAAAAGTAGATATTTAGTAGTTTTTTAATATAATAATAATTAAATATATAATTTATATTTATTGATTAATTTTTTAAAAAAATTTATATTAAAATTTATTAAAAATAATAATTAAATATGTAATTTATATTCATTTAATGTTAAATTTTTTTTAATTAATATTACGAAGGAAAAAAAAAGAAAAAAAAATTGTATCATCAAATGGTGCCACATATACCCTATTTAATGAATAAAGATTGCTAGTATTTTTCTTGATTTATTAAAATTTTCAAATTCATAATAATAAAACTAGGTTTATTTTTTAATGACCGAGGAATTCAAATTTTACCTTTGTTTCTCTATAATTGGAGGCTGTTCTTCTCATTTGACAGAAAGAAAAAAAAAACAAAAAATTTCAATTTGTGGGTCTCCAACTTGACATCTCCAATAAAACACAATTTAGAAACCATAACCAACAAAATTACTTGTCCTAAATTATATTAACACTCAAACTTCATAAAATTTGTTGCTAAGTTTTTTTTTTCAAATAAATTCTCAAGCTTGTTTCGCTTTCCACAAAAGTTACCCCATTCAACAAACTTCTTAAAGATGTTGGATTTATTTATTACAAGTGTCAGAGAGGGAAAACTATCAACTGACAAAAGACATTAAGTTGTAACTTCTCAACTTATTAACTAATGTCCTAATACTTTTCATGAAGGTGGACTATGAATTTCTAAAATGCCCCACATTTGAATAATAATGGATGTACTATGTAGAGTATTGGCAGACAACATCAAATGGATCGGTGGTATAATTGATTAATTACCTTAATTGATGTTAATCTATTTTAACTTTGTAGTCACAAGTTCTAGTTCAAGAATCAATATTTTCAACTCTGTAGTCACAAGTTCTAGTTTAAGAATCAATATTTGGTGTAATATTATTTGAAAGTAGTTATGTCCCCTGTGTAGAATTTGTTGGTCCCCCTCCCTACATTATATTTACTAAACAAAAACTGTACTAACGGACAGCTTGGCTAAAGCATTTTCAGCCAAGTTTTCATACGTAGGAAAATAATTTCTTGTTAGGTTGTCGCAATAAATTCAATTCATTGCCATTGATTTCTGTAAAGTCGATCACTAGACTAAACTATTATACTTCTAATTTCTTACCCAATTCTAGCCTCTTTTTATGGAGAAATGAAGAATTTAAATATGGTGACTATCTATTTCTAATTTTATCACGTAAATTTTAAAGTTCATACGAGAAATTTACTCACATGCATGTCTGCCTTTATTTGGTCCTTATCCTTAAAAAGTATCTATAAATTCTTCAATCTTTCAAATTTATGTATATTTAGTCTCTAAACCATAAAATATGTATAAAAAAGTATTTTTTTAATATTTTTTAAAGAAAAGATATTTCATTAAAAAGATGCAAAGGTAAAGTCAAAGGGAAAGAGAGTTACATTAGTTTAAAGTAAGAAAGTAGATACTTGAGTAGGGACATTCAAGGAGCAAATAAAAGAGTTATTAAGGATCTTCAATTTCAAGCAATAGTACTTTCTTCTTAGTCTTTACAATGTTTGGACTTCTTACACCAAAACGCCATATCCACAATAATATCATCCCAAAGAGCATGATTGGACTTTGAAACATCTTTGAAGATGGAGGCATTTTTTTTTCCAACCAAGTAAATCAAAATAGACCACCAATAATATTTGTCAACATAATCGATTCCCTATTATTAAATAATTTGTTAAATTTTGTAATTTTGTGTGTAATAGATTCTTGACCTATTCCATGATTTAAAAATAAATATATATTCATGTTTGTTGGAATTTGTATGTTCTTTTATACAGCATGGAAAAAGAAAGGGAAAGGGATGGTGGGAAAAAAAGCATACCTTGAAAAGAGCATTAAGAAAATGGAATCTAAAAGTGGAGATAATTGGTTGTGGTATGAGCTGAATTTTGATTGGTATAAAGAGTTTGGAATGCCTGAAGCTTTCTTGATACGAAATAGACATGTACAACCATTTTTCCTCGATTCTCTCACTCTTGAAAATGTTCCTGGCTATGGAAGGGTCCACTTTGACTGTAATTCTTGGATTTACAGTTCGCTCACATCAAAACGTATCTTCTTTATCAACAAGGTAACTCTAAACCTCCTAACTTATATTATTTTGTAAAACAATTACTTAATCATATTAAATAACGTGCATATGTTGAAGTATTTGAAACTTAAGTGAATATTCCATCTAAAAATGAGAATGTGATTCTAAAAAATAATGAATTCAAAGAGCACAATCTTCAAAAGCATGTTGAAGATTCTACATCGAAAAGATAAGGAGAAACATAACAATTTATATGATATATGAGATACTGTTCTCATTACTAATTAATAATTAATTGAGATATGACATCACGTTATCTAATAACTTTAAGATTTAAGTGGATGTTGGGGGCTCGAAACCTTAGAACAATACTTTCGAGTGTCGAGGTTGCTAACCTTTGTAGTCTCAAATTAGATGTGCTAGCCTGTCACTTTTTTTAGTAGGCAAATCACTATCAAAGCCAAGTAAGGGCTGAATCAAGAAAGGGAGTTTACTAAAACTTTGAGAGGAGGGAGGAGTGTAAGTAAAGGCTTTTGAGCAATTAAAAGTTATCTGAGCTCGTCCTTTAAAAACACAATAATTTCTTTAAAAACACTTTCCTTTATTTCTCAAAAAACGCTCTCTACAACTTTCACATCCTTTCTCTCTAAAGCTCTCTATACTTTCTCTCACTTTTTCTCTACAATTGTCTCTACAATTCACAATGAAGGAACAATCTATTTATTATCTATTACGAAATTCTTCTCCAAGTTCTTTCCATGAATATGTTTCCCATAATTCCAAAATTAAGGATCCACTAATTCCTCAATTAGCTCATAAATTGATTACACATTTATTCCTTAATTGTCTACCCACTTATTTCCTCAATTAACAATTATTCCAAATATATTGAAGTTTATCCAACAATTTACATCTAAAACCAAGTTTTAAACCATTTGTTGTGATTGTTTGAATCGTATAGAGTAGTGTCACAGCTATAAGAGATTGAGAACAACAATAATAATGAAGAAGAGGAAGAATGTGATGCACATAATTATGGCAAAAACAACAGGCAATGATAGAAGAGTCTCGCTATAAAAATAAGAGTTACAAACTTTTTCTCTTATAGAGTAGCATCAAACTCTCTCTATTTTTATCTCACACTCTCACTCACCTACACATGGGATGTCTTGGGAAAGTTTGGGCTGTTTTACCAAAAATGGACCCTAACCTATTTATAACCCACATAAAGTTAGGCTCTAAGTAAATCTTGTGGTCATAAATTGATTACATCTTACCTTAGTGATCAAGCAAATCATATGCATGGTTTCAATTTTTCCATAATTTTTCTACAACTTCACTTTGGACAATACATGATCTAGATCATTCTTTCATCAATCAGACAAAGAGTGTTACAGAATTCTTTTCATCAATCAAGGACAAATCTACATGACCTAGAGTTATTATTAACAACTAGGAAAAAATATATACGCAAACTTTTGTAATTCAATAATTACATCAATCACAAAAATGTTGACAACAAGTTGTAAAATACCTAAATAAATTTAAATCACTTCTATAAACTGGTACACATAAGTAATAATTATAAAAACTAAATTCAAATAACAAAATAATAAACACAAAAGATACAATCATGCAAACTTTTTTCTTTGGAATTGGAGAGACAATGTGCACAAACTTTTTTTACAACACTAATTTTTATTTAACTCAAATTCTCTCTACAAATTTGTCACTTTCTCTCCAACACTTTTTCTTGCTTTTTTTCTACAATTTTCTCTACGATTCACAATGAAGGAACACTCTACTTATAACCTATTACAAATTTGGCTTCCAAGTTCTTATAAAACATGCTTTCCACTAATTCCTAAATTAAATTAAGGATTCACTAATTCCTTAATTAGCTCCTAAATTGACAATTCATTAATTCTTTAATTTTATACCGACTAATTTTTTAATTAACAATTATTCCAACTATATTTAAGTTTATTCCAACAAATCACCACAAGTCGTAATAACCGTATTAAAAAAATATTACTTAATTAATTATCAAATAATAATCTCACGAAGTTACTTACAAAAACAAATATTATACTATTACTAAAGAGTGATTCATACCTATATTTATTCGATCATTCTTGTATACACATGAATCGGTAAAGCATCTCGTAAATATGTACAATTCCATTCACATTTGAAAATGTTTTCACTCCAATCATAATTAAGTTATTCATTTGAATCGTGATATCTAGTTGTATAATTTTTATAGGCATATCTTCCAAATCAAACACCAGAGCTGCTATGCAAATATAGAGAAGATGAGCTCGAAATTTTGAGAGGAGATGGAACAGGAAAGAGGTCAAAAAAAGAAAGAATATATGATTATGATGTCTACAATGATCTCGGATACGATCGTCCCATTCTTGGAGGCTCCAACGAATATCCTTATCCACGTCGAGGAAGAACGGGACGCAAACCTTTATCACAAGGCAAAAATTACTTCAACTGCTATATAATATGTTCTTAATCAATGATAAAACACTAGTAATTCATTAAAATTTACATTGAATTATTTTAAGAAACATGATAAATCACTAAAAATAAACTATCATGGAGTGGTCTAGATGTAAAAAAAAAAGCTCAATTCACAGTGGTCACTTACCTAGGAATACTTTTTACATCCAAATATTGTAGGGTTAGATGGTATGTGTTTAAGGTACTGACAATTGTCCACATTGGAAATGTGAAGATTCTACAACACATTTATAAGGGATATGAGTTACTTTCCTCATTAACAATTAGTTTTGAGATGGAATTTCATATTCTCTAAAATGGTATCAGAGCTCCATGTGGGTTATTGGTCCCCAATTTTCGATTCGACCCAAAAAGCTTTAAAATGTAAGCGGGTGAGGACCCCACCCAAGCGGGCATAAGCGCTTAAGCGGGTATTTGATCCCAAAATATTCGGATTCAACCCATGCGAGTAAGCCAAAATAGGTATTTCGGTCCACAAATTTGGATTAATTTCCTAATATAGCCACCATAGGGGGCATGTTGGAGATACTCAGTTTGTGTGGCAATTGTCCACATTAGAGAGGTGAGGATTTACAACATCTTTATAAGGGATGGGTTATTCTCCTCATTGCCAATTAGTTTTGAGGTGCAACCCCATATTATGTAGTAGTATGGCTTGTGACATTAGTCGACAGGTAGATATAAAAAAAAAACAATAGATAAAACACTAAAACTATAGTTGAATCCGACCAATTATATTTATTTGTCTTTGGTTAATTAACAGATGACAGATATGAGAGCAGACCAACATTTTCCATCAATAAAAGCATTTACGTTCCTAGCAATGAAAAACTTTGTCCTTCAAAGAGTGTTGACTTCTTCTTCAGTCAATTGAGATCACAAATTATTCACAAGATTGAAGGACTAATTAATAATGAAGAATTGGAGTCCCTTGACCATTTACATAAAATTCATCAAGATCTAAAAAGGTTCTTGCCGTATCTGCCATTGCCCCATGTGATCCAAGGTACAGAATTCGTTTATTCTCATTACAATATGTTACATTATACAAATTTAGCATCTACTATGGAATAAATATCGTTAAGATATTTTATAAGCTTCGTTAGCTAGTAATACTATTACATATGCTATAGGATTTGTTAGGATATTTATTAGATGTTCTATAATATTTGTTAGGAGATGTTTTGAGATTTGATATTTTATACGGTATAATATATTGGTGGAAAGTTAATGGAGAATCAATAGATTCATGTCTTCTCAAATTTATCACAAATGTTAAAGTTTATTAGGTTAAAACGTTGGAATTTTTAACTTCTTAGTTCGATAAAACTACATAATTATTCAGACAAAAAATACTGTCGACCTATGAGAAAAACATACAAAGAAAATATCAATTTTAAGAAAGCACATAAATAGTTCCTATTGTTGGATAAAACTATTATTTAAGTTTTTATTGGAGTGAATACAAAATATAGAGGGTGTTAATACATATTGTTAGTGATTTTGGTACACTTTTATTCGTATACATTTTAGTGATTTTAGTAGTAAGAAATTTGGAAATTTTGGTAAATTAATTATATATATAATAACTTCAGTTTGATCCATGGTTTTGTTTAAAACAGGATGAAATCAAACTGTGAACATCCCTACCACGTGATACGATTATGAGGATCGAAGCGGACAAAATATAATTATACTTTCTTCCTCATAATCATTTCTCCCTAAACAATGTAAATGTTAGTGTGCATGCTACGAGATTTGAATGAAATTGATTAAGAGGATTCGAACTCGACTAAACTATAATTATTTTATTTTTTATAAGTTATTATATGATTGATCTATGAAACAGGTGACAAAGAGGCATGGAAGACTGATGAAGAATTTGCTAGACAAATGTTGGCTGGAGAAAATCCTGTAGCCATTCATCGTCTCAAAGTAATTATTATATGGACCATATTTCTTTTGCAAATATATTTTTTTTATTTTACTTCTTCTAATTAATTGTTAATGACATATTAATACAGGAATTTCCCCCATCAAGCAAGCTTAACCCTAATGTTTATGGTGATCAAAGTAGCAAGATAACAAAAGAACACATCATGAATAGTTTAGATGGTTTTACGGTAGATCAGGTAATTATTATTAATTTATTCAAACTATTTATGTTTTTATATTTGTGTGTATTTAGACCAATTTACTCACAGCTAACCATTCTCATCGAGAACCTGTAAAGATGGTATAATTATTTAAGCATATAGTTTATATAGTTTTACTATTCTGTCAGGCAATAAAGCAAAACAAGCTGTATATATTGGATCACCATGATTCAGTAATGCCATTTCTTAGAAGAATAAACTCATTAGTTTCCACAAACACTTATGCCACTAGAACACTTTTGTTCCTACAAGATGATGGGAGTTTGAAACCCTTGGTGATTGAATTGAGTTTGCCACACCCTCAAGGAGACCAATTTGGTGCAATTAGCAAATTGGTGTTGCCATCTAAAGAAGGAATTGATGCCTCCATTTGGCATTTGGCTAAGACTTATGTTGCTGTTAATGATACTGGTCACCATCAACTCGTTAGTCATTGGTACGTATATCTTTTTTTCTTTTTTTTTTTCTATAATTTTCTATATAATATTTAAGATACTTTAGGTGAGGAACTAAATTTTAAACTAACCGAACATGAAGTTTCATGTTTTCTTAATATAGTAGAGCCCTTAAAACTCAAACGATTATTCTGTCAGAAAGTATTGATATTCAATTCAAGAATTGTGAATTCAAATCAAGAGATGTATCATTTTGCGTGGAAGTCATGTCATTTAATAGTTCAAAAATCGTATGATGTGTAGGTTGAACACGCATGCAGTGATCGAGCCATTTGTGATTGCAACAAACAGGCAATTAAGCGTTCTTCATCCAATTCATAAGTTGCTTGTCCCTCATTTTAAGGATACCATGAAAATCAATGCTGTGGCAAGGCAATCCCTAATTAGCGCTGATGGTATCATTGAGAAAACTCATTATCCAGCTAAGTATTCAATGGAGATGTCTTCTTTTGCTTATAAAAGTTGGGTCTTCCCCCAACAAGCTCTCCCAGCAGACCTTATAGAGAGGTAATTATTTCACATTCCATTTCTTTTCTTTTCTCATTTATCAAATTATCAATTTCTCTACCATAATTTTATAATTATTGAAAGGTAATCATTTCCATTTTCTTTCATTTCTCATTAAAAAAATTTCTCGTAAACCTTCTTAAGTTGGTCTAGTTATTAAAAAAGATTAAAAAACCCGATAAATTATAAATTTTATCTATAATGATCACTTACATAAAATTTTAGAATTTTTATATTTCAAAATATTATAAAGCTTGGTGATATGTTTCGGGGACTGATCGAGAAAATATAAATTGGGGGATAGTTTTATATTTAAATATAATGTAGACATATTTATACATGTAATATATCCAATTTCCAAAATTTTGAGAGGCTATGTTTGACCCCTAATTCTCGTGAGAATAATTGAAATGTACATGAACTTCTTAAATATTCTATGACTAGAAAAAGAAAAAAATTCTATTACATTTAAAAATATTTTTCTAGAATGGTTGACTCATGATTTAATTTATTGTTTGCCTAGAGGAATTGCAATTGAAGATTCAAGTTCTCCACATGGACTTCGATTACTTATAGAGGATTATCCATATGCTGTTGATGGACTTGAGATTTGGACAACAATTCAAATATGGGTACAACAATATTGCTCTTTTTATTACAAGAATGATGAAATGGTTCTTATGGATAATGAGCTTCAATCGTGGTGGAAGGAGATTAGAGAGAAAGGTCATGAAGATAAAAAAGATGAACAATGGTGGCCAAAAATACAAACAATCGTAGAACTAATAAATAGTTGTACAATCATTATATGGATTTCTTCTGCTCTCCATGCGGCACTTAACTTTGGACAATATTCTTATGGAGGGTTTTTCCCCAATCGGCCAACAACAAGTTCAAGATTATTACCAGAAGAAGGTACTCATGATTATGAAGAGCTCAAGTTGAATCCGGAAAAGGTTTTGTTGAAAACAATTTGTTCGAAACCAAAAGATACATCTTTAGTTATCTCAATAATTGCTGTTTTATCAAGACATCATGCTGATGAGGTCTATTTAGGGGAAAGAAGCAGTTCAGAATGGACTACAGATAAGGAACCAATAAATGCATTTGAGAAATTTAAGAATAGACTTGATGAAATTGAAGACATGATTTCAAAAAGAAACAAAAATCCTAAGTTGAAGAATAGAGTTGGACCTGCAAATATGCCATACACTTTACTCTTTCCAACAAGCACAAAAGGGTTCACAGGCAAAGGAATTCCTAATAGTGTATCCATTTGAAAAATGTTGTGGATCTTTTTTGTAATTCAAATCGCTATCGCTTTTGTTTATTAAGGAACCATATATAAGTTTGAATTTTAGAGAATTGTTGATGTCGTACTTTAGTTTAGTTATAGACTTTAGTTACCATAAAAGTTATTTGACGGTGTGACTTAAAGGCTAAAATCCACCATATATGTGTATATGTGCAAGAGAGTCACAATCCCTTTGTCCCTTTCTATATGTAATTAATTACTTAGTATTAATGCATGTAGTATTAGCAATTATAATTTAACATATAAAAGTTTACAAGTATTTATATGCTAGTATTAATTAAAATAATATATAAGTATTTATAATACCAGTATTGGTTAATATAAATAAATTTTTATCGAGTATTTATTATAATTCTAATATTATTAGGTTTTGATTCGTTTTTTTTAGGTTGAGAGCCGACAACATCAAAGGCCTAGGTTGGTTACCTTATGAGGTCCTATTCAAGACTAGATGTAGGGTAAGAAAGAATATTCTTTTTCATCATCCACTAGGGTGTTTAGTATAGAGCGTGAAACACAACTACAATAAACCATAAAAAATATCGAAATACAATTAGAAGTAGCTAGAAAGAGAAAAAAATGTAAAAAGTTTGAAAATTAGTGTAAAGACCAAGTTTTCAAAGAAAAAAACTAGAGACCTTACCTAACTCACATGCATGAATATCAGTTGAAACTAACCATAAGAAAACGAAATGACACTTTTTTTAATAAAACAATGGAATAGATATGCTAGAATAAACTTTTAGAACTCTAATGCAACAATCTAAATAATCACGTCAGTAGCTCTAGTCAGTATCCCAGTTCAAGTATCCGAAGGGAAAATCCACATGGATAGGGGTTAGTTTTGACACCTAGTAAGGGTTCCTTGTTCATGATCAACATGTATATAGTCACTAGAGCATATCGAGAGGTATGCAGACTCATGCTTCTATGAGTTGTCTAATAGCCAATGTCAAAAGAGTCAAATACCCTATAGGGTCCTATGACCCACTGGGAAATTTCAGTAACAAATACTAGGGAGAGTGTCCTGACAAACTGAGCTACCTGACATCTTTCAAGCCTCAAACCCTCGCAATGAGTTGATAACTTGCACTGCCTAGTACTATTTGAGATGCTAACATAGAATAACTCACTCTGTGGTATATCGCCCACGCACTCCCACGACTGCGTATCAAGGCCCCTGGGTTATAGTCTAGCATACTCTATATGAGGTAAAGTTAATTAACTGGTCGGCCCTACGGTCCCCTGACAATGCTACAAGTGGTATATCTCCACTTACATTGCACTTTATCAATATCCCTTATCTTATGCTCGTTTTCATGTCACGTGCTTCTCAAACACTAGTTCGTACTATAAAATCATAAAGTCCCCTAAGAGACAACATATAAGTTTTCTGTGAAACAAAAACATCTCTCGAGTCCTCTATGGGACACCAAAACATTAGGCCCCCAATGAGACTACAATACTAGATTAGTTTACCATGGAAAATCCTAGCCTGACACGCAAAGACAACACAAATGACAATATTAGGCTAATTTACCATGGAACATCCTGACCTAGCATGCATAATCATAATTCATGCATAACAGATGCCGATATAAAGTACAATAATACATGCACAAACAATTCAACGATGAATAATGTAATCGTTCACAAGATCAAAGGGAGAAGACTCGTATATCTTAGGCTTGTAATTCAAATTTTTACTAAAACTTAATAAATCATATTCATCTATAGTGGCTATCTCACCCTAAAGATCAATAGAATGAATTATGAATGAATGTGGACGATTTTCAAGAGAAATAAAGAAACTATCAATATTAAAGAAAATTAAAACTTATTTTTCCTCCTTCTTTGCCAACAAATTTTTTTTTTTCCTTTTTCTTTACCAACCATGTTTTATTCTTTTTTCTTTTGAAACCATCGCATCTGCATTTTTTTTTTAATTTTCTTTTTTAACGACTTTTAAATCCAAACTATATAATGGGTTTGGGTTCATTACATCAAATGCTTAATAATCGATCATTTTGATTAAATAAAAGAATATTTTGTACAATTAAGTACAATATTAAATTAAAATAGAGGAGCTTTCTTAAAAAAAAAAATTAAATAGAGGAAAATTAGGCAAAATAAATGTAATTAATTTGAAGTTTTAAATTTTCTATGATTATAAAATACACCTATATATGGTGGATTTCGAATAACATATATATAGTTTTTTAACATTTTCATTCTCGGTGTTATATTTTTTTAACTATGGATGAAGATGAGCTCAAACTACCTATATCAATTCTTTGGGGAGCCATTGCCTGATATCAAATTGAATATTTTTGGGCAAGTTTTCATTACGTCATTATACTTGCAAAATTTTTAGAATGGTTTCTGACCATCCTACCTTTTGTAGGAAAATTAATTAAACAGAAAGTTGTATTTGGAAAAAGAAAGAAAAAAATGTATAGAAGAATTTTCTGAACTCAACTCTTCCTATTTGATTTTTACTTCAGAAATTTATAGCCAAAATTACAACCTAAAAATACATCGCATTATTCCCACTCCCTAAATCTGGGATCCATTGTCGCACTATTTCACGATCTAATTAATGGCTAAAAAATAGAAACACCATTAATAATAAAATACTAAATTTAAATAAGAAAGAATAAATAAATAAAATAATAATCAACATCCCTCCTTAATTATGATTTAAAATGATCTTCACGCAGTGTAGGTTCCTTAATTTGATAAAATTCAATGGCTTCATGAAAATATGTGCTTTTGACATCTTCCATGGAATTTTCCATTGCTTTTGTGTAGCTAAAGTAATAATTAATGTCACAGTTTTCATTCTGACTACAGAACAAGAAATTTCTTCATACTCAAAGCATTCTCTTTGCTTAAATCCCTTCGCCACCAATCTTGTTTTTATATTTGTCAATTTAACTATTTGATTTCACTTTTATTTTATACATCCACTTCACATCAATTGCTTTGTGTACTTTCGGAAGACCAGTCAACTGCCATATATCATTTTTCTCAAATGCCATCAATTCTTCATTCATAACGTTTTGCCACTTGGGATTTTTAATGACATTTTCGGTCCAATGGGTTCTGAATCTGCAAAAAAAGAAAAATAGAATAATTCTCCATCATAATCAACCTCATCATCAAGATTAACCTCGTAATCTTGAAAATGTGTAGGTTGTCGTTGCTCCCTTCTTGGCCGTTCCATAGTAGTTGCAATTGGAGCTGCAACTAGAAGGTGTTTCTTCATTGACTCTATCTTCTGCATCTGCATCCTCATTCAAAACATAAATGTAACATTTTGTGAGTTTATGTCACATGTTGTATTCCAATCCTATACCTTGCCTTCTACAAATGTAACCTCAGGACTTACTGTCACCTTCTTTGTCATTGGATTGTACAATTTGTACCCTCATTGCTTATATCCAATGAAAATCGTCTTCACTACCCTATCATCTAACTTGGATCTTGTTGCTAGGGACATTAGCATAAGCAATTTATCCAAATATCTTCAAGTATTGGACATTGAGTTTGAATCCACTCCATGCCTCAATAGGAGTTGTGTTTGGAAGACTTTTGGTAGGTGATTTGTTTAACAAATATATTGCACACATGATACAGCTTCAGCTAAAAAATAATTAGGCATACCTTTCGTTTAAGCATGCTCATGGCCATATCCATAATTGATCTATTATTTCTCTCAACTACTCTGTTGTGTTGAGGAGTGTAAGGAACAGTAATGTTATGTTGCAACCCAAATTCTTCATAATAACTTTTGAAATCATTGGACTTGTACTCACCTCCTCCATCACTACGCATCATCTTGATTAATTTGTCAATTTGTTTTTCCACAAATGCTTAAAATATTTTAAAGTAGTAAAATACCTCATCTTTTCTCTTCAATAAATAAATCCAAGTTTCCTTGAAAAATCATCAATAAATTTTAGAAAATACTTGCTCCCACCAATTGATAATATGTTCGTTGGGTCACAAACATTTGTATGAATGAACTCCAAAGGAAATTTCGCACACCAAGGGTGCTTAACGAAAATGGCCCTATGATTCTTTACGAAAATACAAACTTTACACAATTGATAAGAGTGATGAATATTGGGTAAACCATTCACTAAATTATGTTTGGAAAGATTTTCCAAACTCTGAAAATTTAAATGTCCAAAACGTGAGTGCCATAACCATGATATTCATCATTCATCATCGCATTCAAACACTTAAAATCACCCAAATTAAAATCTACTAAAAATATACGATTTTTTGATAAAAAAGTTTCAAGAATCATATTACCTTTTTTTTTATCAAAAATTGAGAATTGATTTCTAGAGACGTTTATCACATAATCCTTTCGGCCACCTGCCTCATACTCAACAAATTACTTTTCATATCAGGTACATAGAAAACATTAGAAACGTAATTTGTTGAGTATGAGAAAGTTGGTTGAAAAGGATTATGTGATCACTATTCTTCAAAGTTATAAGAATTCGCTCTTTTCCAGTCACCGGACGAATCTTCTATCACCAAATTTCACTCTTTTGTGAAATGATTCATCAAAATCTTCAAACAACTTTTTATGCCCACACATGTGATTTGTGCAACCATTATCCAAATACGCATTCTGGTAGTTTGGAGTTTCATTTTATGTGGCTACCATTAATAATGCATGATCCACTTCGTCATAATCCTCTTCTTGAGCAAAATTTCTAGTTTAATTATCACCTTTTAATCTACACTAATTTGTATAATGACCAAGCTTGTGGCAATTATAACATTCCACATTTGATTTATTATACATACCTCTATATCCTCTACGACCACATCCTTTTTGCCAATAGGAATTTGAATTTGGATTGTTATTGGAACCAGTATTATTTTTGTCAATATCTCCATGATTCTGGCCACCACGACCTTTGTTGGAATAGCTACGACCACGTCCACGGCCTTTGCCTCGTGAACTTAAGGTACTAATTGAGGCTTGTGCCTGTAAAACCTGTTCAATTAGTTTTTCAATTTTACTATCATTCATTCGTACTTATGCACTTTTAAGAACCAGATAATAACCATAAAATCATTTTTGATAGGTCCTTGGCCTCTTCAATTGCAGCAACAACATGTTCAAATCTGGGAGTTAAAGATCTCAAAATCTTCTCCACCTTTGTTTGCTCTGAATGTGTTTCACCATTGGTCTTCATTTGATTTGTCAGGGCAAGAATCCTATTGATATACTCATCAACTGTTACTATGGACTCCATCTACATAAACTCATATTGGTGTCTTAGAGTTAGAAGAATCACCTTTTTGATCTTGTCATCACCTTTATAAGATGTTGACAAAATGGTCCACGCCTCACTTGAGGTCATTGCTCTTTCGATCTTCTCAAATGTCTCATTATTCATCATTTGATGGATGAAATATAACGCCTTTTTGTTCGTCTTCTTTTGTTCGCGATGCGCTACTCGTTGAACATCAGTTGCATTTTCAGCTAATGCAGAAACTCCATTTTCTGCATTATCCCATAACTCATGGTAATCAAACAGAACTTATTCATCTGTATAGACCACCGATTATAATTTTTTCCATTAAGAATAGGGACTAATAATTGGGTACAATTATTGTAACGGCCCGGAAAATTCATCCCGGCCTTCCCGGGAGGCCCAGGGGCATTTTGGTAATTTTGGGTCGGGCCGACAGGGCCGGTTTTGAAATTTAAATTTGTCGGAATAATTATGAGTCAATTTGAAAAGAATTGGGATTTTTGGTGAAGGCGTTTGGGCTTGGGAAGGAGCAAAAATAAATAGGGAATTAAATAGCGCGTCGAGCAGGAATCGAACCAGGGCCGTGTCGCATGCTAGGCAGAGGGCACAGCCAGCCGAGCCTCCGCGCGCGTTTGTTAATCTAAACGCGCCATCTTCTATGTATGCTTGTCTATCCCCTGTTTTGGTTTAAAAGGCAGCTCGCCCGAGCCTTCTCCCTCTTTTCCTTTCTTCTTCTCCTTCGCGATTCTCCTCACCGACCGGCCTCCCCTCGCCGACCAGCAGCTCGCCGGCTCTCCCTCGGCCGATCGATCCCCTCCGTGAGTTCTCCTCCCTTTCTCCTCTCTTTCTTCTTCTTCTCCTCCGATTTCTCCATTTCTTTCCCTGTTTTTATTTCCATTTTCCGTGATGTGTCGAGGTGAAACGTTGGGTGGTTTTAGTGCAAATGGAGTAGGGAGTTCATCCATCTATAAATCGGCCGTCGAATCTTCTCCAATCGCCAGAATCGAGTTCGTTTCCTCCGATTCTCTGTTCGCCCCTATTCGCCTGCCGCCGCGCGCGCAGCGAGGCAGCTCTCCGCCGAGCCGCGCGCGCGCCGCTTCCTCGTCCTCGCGCGCGCCTCGCCCGACTACGCGTCGCGTCGCATCGCCAGCGCCAGCCGCGCCCTGCTTCGCCCGCGTTCGTCCGCGCGTCAAGTCGCGCAAGGCGTCGCGCCCAGCCGCGCCAGCTCGCCCATTTCCATTTCGCCCCAGCCGAGCCCAAACGAGCCAGTTCTTTGCCCGTTCGTGCAATCGCCCGTTCGTGCGTTAAATGCGTGCCTCGTGAGTTGCTCCCCAGCCGAGCCTCATTTATTTTATTGTATTTAGGCCTATTGTGTGATTTTTGTGTTGATTGATAGGTTCCGGTAGCTAGATCGAGATTGTTCGCGACTTAGGATTTCGTGCCAAACCGTCCCCAGACCAAGGTAAGGATTTCTTACCGGGGTTGTGTGGACCTTGCGATATTATATCCGATTGTTGATTGATTGCTTGTTTGTGATTATTGACATGTGTAGCTAGGTGCTTCAATCTGAATTCTGGTTAGCATGATTTCTTGGTTAATTCTCATGTTAATCCATGCTAGGTTGTTCCTTTCTCGGCATGCTCGTATCTGCTTCCTTGCTTCATAGTATCATGCTAGGCTCATTGTATTCTTATTGAGCACGTATTGGATTTTATGGAATTGTTTGTTTGCTTGCTAGGGCGAGTTAGAATTGCGGGTAGATAGCATCATCCGGGCTGATGCATAAAGAACCTTGCATCCATGGCGGGGGACGTCGAGCAAGTCATTCCGCCCCTGGACCCCGTGAGGATTAGCTAACCCGAGCGGTAGGCCCCGCAATCTTGGGTGAGGGTGGCGGTATTAAAAATGCCCCAACCGTCGGGATGATGACTTGGCATTGCCTCGTCCTCGATAGTCGGCACGTCCTCGGCGTGTTCGGCGTAGCCCCGATTGCCACTGTTAAGGTAAGGCGGCTTCTGGTGTAAGCCTACCACGACCCGTTCCCTTAGCCTCAGGTGCGGTGGTTCAGGCTGACATAGTTTAAGTGTCCAGGTCTCACACCCCTATGTCAGTGACACCGATCCAAAGATTTAGTTAGGCGTGGTGATCGGACATGGGCGACTTGCCTCTGAACCCTGCACCCCCATGGTGCTGCGATAGCACGCGGTGCATGTTTACGCTCATTACAGCGCCGACCGGAGAGCTCCTCGGGATCTTGAGCTAGTGTACCTTTCGTCGACAGTAGACAGGCTGAGGCCGGGACTTGTTTCTCGTATAGGGCGACTCATGTATTGGACTATATGATGATATTATTCCGGACTAAGCCACCGAGATGGCATCCGAGGCCCAAGTGTGGGCTAAGCTATGTGCTCTATTCTGTGTTTTTATTCATAGCTTGCATACGCTCATCGAGATGACCATGTATATCGTATTGTACCCCGGTTGGGGATTCTTACTGAGCGATTCGTTGCTCACCCTTATTATTGTGGTTTTTCCACAGGTAACCGAGTTGCGAGACAGGATGGCTGAAGGAGGAGCTGTGATCATGGGGCCCAGTCTTCCAACTCTGATTTTTGTATTATGACTCTTTGTGTTTTATTTTCCCCTGAATGCATGTAGCCGGGCACGGAGCCCTAGGATGTTTGTAAATATTTGTGGATTCCAGCATGTTGTATCTGAACAGGTTTTTGAATGGCTTTTAGTAAATCTCTGATCAGAGTAAACTTTGGAAATGTATTTATCTTGGAACAGGTGCTTGGAAACAGGGACAGGTTTCAGGGAAAATGTCTAGTTTTTAAAGGGATTATTTTGAATGTTTTGTTTTAATTGGAATCCGAAATCATGTCTGTTTTAAATGTCCTTTACTTTGAATGCATGCATTGGGGTAAGGGACCATTTAGTGCCCCATTCGGGTCGGTCCCTTACGAGTTGGTATCGAGCTAGAGTCATAAATTCAGTAGTATGACTGTTGTTGTAGGTCGTTTTCCCATTATCACTAGCACTCCGGCAGTCATCAGTGCGCCTAAGTTTACTATTTGTTTTAGAAAAGGGTTAAGAATTTACAATACACATCATCTAGTGTATGCCTTGTGTAGTGTTGTGGAGCGGAGACGAGCGAGTTCTCACTCGTTATTGGTTTGGGTTTAGAGCACCATCATGCCAACTTCCCGCAGTGTGTGATGTATGTTGTGGCTTGTTGTGGTATCCAGTAGATTCGGATGCCACGGGACATCGTTCTAGAGGGAGGTAGAGATTGGACTCCCATAGGCCAACCGTGGCCCAATTGATGGTTTTCCCCAGTGAGAGGGTGGAGGTGCTTTGCCTTGGAATGCCACTCCAAGAGAGAAGGTAGCCGTGGTTGTCTTTGATGTGGATGTTGGTGGAGCGAGTCCCCGTGTGGACTAGCTGGTAGCTCAAGTCTTGATCTTGAGCCTTGTTAGATTTTTGTTGCCCAGAGAATGGTTGCAAAGCCGGTAGCCTTCGGAGGTTGATGAGGTATCTTTGTGTTCTCGCGAAGTGTGGTTGTTGTAGCCGATGGCGGAACCACAGTAGTTAAGGGTGCGCAGCAAGTAGTGTTCCTTACAATTTGGATCCGTTGGTGGTTTCCTTAGTGGTGTGATAGAATTGAACACTCTTTCTTTTGTAAGCCCTAGAGTAGGCTAGTTCTTTGCATGTTGATAGAGCCGGCCAGAGTTTGTTGAGCATCATGTGGAGATGCAAGAGTAGGCTGTGAGCCTTCAGCTTGATGAGATGCCTTAGGCATGGTTGTTGGAGTGGAGCCCTTGTATGCCGAGCCAGAGTTCGTGTCACTTGAGGTTGTGACCTTGTTGGCCCCGTTGTAGTAAGATGTGGATTTGGTAGTAGTGGCACTTGAGGTGCATTGGTTGGTGTGCCACTTTGGCATTAAATCTGGTTCAGGCCTGAGTTTGGCATGGGCATAGCAGATGGTTCTATGCCGTTCGGAGTTTAGCGTACTCCTTTAGCCTTGGATCCATTTATGGTAGTTGCACTTGTGTAGGTCGTGCAAAAAGGGCTAGTTCAGTGGTAATCGAAAGACTTCAAGCGAAAGGATGTTCGAGAGGAGTCTGAGCCTTTTCCCAGTGTTACTAGAGGTTGAGTAAGTCAAGCAGGTTGGCGGTTGGTAAGTGTTAGTGCGCGTGCATCTCACGCTAGTGTTAAGGCCAAGAGATCCTTGTGGTTGGTAGTGCGGTCAACTACCTTCGAGTGCCTAAACCTCTGGAGAGTTGAACATCATAGAAGCAAGTTGGGTCCAGTTGAGGGACCATGAGTTGGATGTCTATGAGGTAAGTAAGATGCCTTGTGAGAGGAGTTGGATGCCTTATGGGTAAGCACTCTTGGTAGAGGCTTGGTATAAAGTAAGTTTGGTTTGACGTGGTTATGCTTTGGTGGAGCAAGGTTGCCACAGCTTCGAGCATGGTGTGGAGATGGAACTTTGGGTGTTCCGTTGACTGGTGTATCTCTCTGCCAGAGCTAGTGTGGCTTTTGGGAAAAGCATTTGTTAGACTTGGATCGCTAAATGAAGGTTGGGAGTTGTGCACACAAGTGTGTTTTGTGTGGTTCGTTCTGTGCGAGAGAGTCAGATCCATGTAGGGTTTTCTTTGGGGATCTGGTGCTCAGTTTTTTTTTTGGAAAAGTTGGACTCCAAGTGGATGTTGTAAGGCTTAGTGAGGTGGTAAGGATACCATGCTCGTGGTAGCAGGTTGTTGCTTAAGTGAGATTGTTAAATGGACCTAAGCTAGGTTGGCGGATCTTCTTGCTGATCGTCATGACTGAGAGAGTTGTTCGGATCCTTACTTGGGTAGGAGTTATGTTGTGGTTGATGTTTGAGTAGGAGGATGACGCATTCGGTAGCGTTTTGGGTCCTCTTGGTTTCCAAGGAGTTGGAGTTGGCCAGCATGGATGTGTTGCTAGAAAATGGAGTTTTTGTTTGTTCAGGCAATTGGTTGTAGGCCGTTAGACGACAGTGTGTGTCGAGGGTTGTCGAAGAACCCTAGTTGTGGAGAGCCTCACCAGAGCTCAGTCAGACCAAGGTAGTAAGTTTAGTTAGCAAGCCGTCGAGTAGTTTGTAGCCTCGGGTGAGTTCTTTGGCGATTTTGGTGGGCTAGCAAGCCGAGTTTGTTTGGAGTAAAGTCCGGATTTGGTTCTGTGTGGTGGCAAGTTGGTGTTTGATGTTGGCCAAGGTGTGGTTTTCGAGTTGCCAAGGAGTTAGCCTTGTTCGTGGGTAAGTGGTTTGCCCCAGTAGGTTGTCTCTCATGTTCCCAAAGTTTGAGAGTGCCCTCATTTGGTGTTGGAGGGAGTCTTTGCTTGTTCGTGGTCGGCGGTCCAGATCTGTGGTGGACCCCACTGTTTGTTGCCTCGATGAGAGAATTGGATGTTGTGCGTAGTTGAGCAAGTTAGCGAGCATTTGTGGAGCTCCTGTTCTTCGGATGTCTACTTGTAAGGATCTGTTTCTTTTTGGAATTGTCGGATTATCCCTTGGTCTTGGACTTGGCGGTAGCGATGCTAGTAGGTGGAAAGTCTGTTGGCCACCGAAAGCGATTGTTTGTCCATTAAGCGGACTCTTGAGTGGTGTTCTCGGAAGTTGCAATAAGAGTTGTTCTGCCTCCTATGAGTGTTTGGCCTAGTTGGTTAAGGTTTTGTGTGTTGGCATGGAAGTTGTTGCACCTTTGTAGTTGAAGAACCCCTTGTATCGATTGTGGATGAGGTTGCACCATTGTGGTTGGACTAGGGTCTTGGCATTTTGAGGATCCTTGCTTGGTTAGTGTAGCTTGTGCTCTGCCGGCCATTATTGGTATTCTGGTTCTTGGTAGTTGGTATTAACCAGTGTAGTGGAGTTTCGTTCATGAAGTTTCGGTGGGAAGGTGCATTGAGCCTAAGCTAGAGGTTAGGCTGTATGTGCTATCATTTGGACTTGTGAGATGTGTTTCATATTTGAGGCAAGCTTCGTTCCGTTGCTTGCATGGAGGTAAGTTTGGTGGAGGGAGCCCTGCAGGGCCCGGTTGTTAGCGGTGACTTGTCCAAGCCAGTGATTTGAGTCAAGCTAGAGTTGTGTGGATTGGCATAGCTATGCGATTTGTGGTTGTTTGAGCGTCCGAGGCCGTAGCACTCAAGTTGTTGGATTGTAAGTTTTCCGGTGGGAGCTGTCGATTAGTTGAGGTTGTTGTGTGAAATTAAATTCTTGGAGGATTGGTTTTGATGGTAAGAGCTCGCACTCGCCTCGTGTGTGTCTGATTGCCATTTCTATGGAGTAGAGTCATGTCGATTTCAGTGGAGTTGTTGTCACGGGGTGGGGCAACAAAGGTTTGTTCTAGGCGGAGCGTGGTTAAGGGGCTTATGGTAGTGCGAGTTCTGTAGTGCTTTCACCCTCGGCCGATGGTATTTTGGAGGATTGAGCCAGATCCGTTGGAGCTTGTTGTGAGTTGGGGTTTCCGTGGTTAGGCGGCGAAACCGGTGTTAGATTTTATGAGGTCGCCTCGGATAGCGCCTCCCACCGCTAGTTCTTTTGGTTCTGTTGAAGCATGGTAAGGTAAATCTTTGCGGTCTCTAGTCTTTGTGAGAAAAGGTTGGTGGTCGTCGGTTTTGTTTTGGGTCGAGGAGTTGCTGCGATTGACCAATGGTGCCGTCGCGAAGATTAGAGCTCGTATGTTGACAAACTTCGAGCGATGGAAGAGTTATGCCGATGTTCGACGTCGGGATTTGGAGTTGAGGTTGGTCGGCATGTATTCCTAAAGGTCGCACCGATGCGAGGTGTTTTGAGGTTTGGCAAGCGTGGAAAGCCGAGTCCCCGTTTTGTTGGTCCGTTTGAGATTACGGAGGATCGGCAAGGTTGCTTATCGATTAGCCTTGCCTCCGTGTTTGTCGTGAGATTCACGGTGTATTTCATGTATCGATGTTGAGGCAGTACGTGCCGGACCCGTCGCACATTGTGGATTTTGAGCCTTTGCAGCTGAATGAGGATTTGAGCTTCGAGGAAAAGCCGGTGGGGATTCTTGCTTTTGAGTCAAAGACAACTGCGTGTCGTGAAATCAAATTGGTAAAGGTTCGATGGAAGTCGAGTTCGAGGAAGCCACTTGGGAGCGGGAGAATGAGATGAGATTGCAGTATCCCGAGCTGTTCCAATCTTAAGTGACTTTCGAGGACGAAAGTCTTGTAAGGGGGGAGTATTGTAACGGCCCGAAAAATTCATCCCGGCCTTCCCGGGAGGCCCAGGGGCATTTTGGTAATTTTGGGTCGGGCCGACAGGGCCGGTTTTGAAATTTAAATTTGTCGGAATAATTATGAGTCAATTTGAAAAGAATTGGGATTTTTGGTGAAGGCGTTTGGGCTTGGGAATGAGCAAAAATAAATAGGGAATTAAATAGCGCGTCGAGCAGGAATCGAACCAGGGCCGTGTCGCATGCTAGGCGAGAGGCACACACCAGTAGAGCCTCCGCGCGTTTGTTAATCTAAACGCGCCATCTTCTATGTATGCTTGTCTGTCCCCTGTTTTGGTTTAAAAGGCAGCTCGCCCGAGCCTTCTCCCTCTTTTCCTTTCTTCTTCTCCTTCGCGATTCTCCTCACCGACCGGCCTCCCCCTCGCCGACCAGCAGCTCGCCGGCTCTCCCTCGGCCGATCGATCCCCTCCGGTGAGTTCTCCCTCCCTTTCTCCTCTCTTCTTCTTCTTCTCCTCCGATTTCTCCATTTCTTTCCCCTGTTTTTGATTTCCATTTTCCGGCCGTGTCGAGGTGAAACGTTGGGTGGTTTTAGTGCAGCTGGAGTAGGGGAGTTCATCCATCTATAAATCGGCCGTCGAATCTTCTCCAATCGCCCGTAATCGAGTTCGTTTCTCCGGTTCTCTGTTCGCCTTCGCTCGCGCGCCGCCGCGCGCAGCGGCGCGAGCGCTCGCGAGCGCGCGCGCGCGCCGCGCCGCTCGCGCGCGCGCCGCGCTCGCCTTCTGCGTCGCGCGTCGCGCCGCGCCAGCGCCAGCCGCGCCCCTACTTCGCCCGCGTTCGTCCGTCGCGTCAGCGCGCGCCCAGCGTCGCGCCCAAGCCTTTGCTTCGCCCATTTCTGCGCCCAGTGCGCCAATACCCACCCGTTGCTTTGCCCGTTCGTGTGTTTAAATGCGTGCCTCGTGAGTTGCTGCTCCCGTGAGAGCCTCATTTATTTTATTGTATTTAGGCCTATTGTGTGATTTTTGTGTTGATTGATAGGTTCCCGGTAGCTAGATCGAGATTGTTCGCGACTTAGGATTTCGTGCCAAACCGTCCCCGACCAAGGTAAGGATTTCTTACCGGGGTTGTGTGGACCTTGCGATATTATATCTGATTGTTGATTGATTGCTTGTTTGTGATTATTGACATGTGTAGCTAGGTGCTTCAATCTGAATTCCTGGTTAGCATGATTTCTTGGTTAATTCTCATGTTAATCCATGCTAGGTTGTTCCTTTCTGGCATGCTCGTATCTGTTCCTTGCTTCATAGTATCATGCTAGGCTCATTGTATTCTTATTGAGCACGTATTGGATTTTATGGAATTGTTTGCTGTTTGCTAGGGGCGAGTTAGAATTGCGGGTAGATAGCATCATCCGGCCTTTGATGCATAAAGAACCTTGCATCCATGGCGGGGGCGTCGAGCAAGTCATTCCGTCCCTGGACCCCGTGAGGGATTAGCTAACCCGAGCGGTAGGCCCTGCAATCTTGGGTGAGGGTGGCAGACTGTTAAATGCCCCAACCGTCGGGATGATGACTTGGCATTGCCTCGTCCCCGATAGTCGGCACGTCCTCAGCGTGTTCGGCCGTAGCCCCTGATTGCCACCTGTTAAGGTAAGGGCGGCTTCCTGGTGTAAGCCTACCACGACCCGTTCCCTTAGCCTCAGGTGCGGTGGTTCAGGCTGACATAGTTTAAGTGTCCATGTCTCACACCCCCTATGTCGGTGACACCGATCCAAAGATTTAGTTAGGCGTGGTGATCGGACATGGGCGACTTGCCTCTGACCCGGCACCCCATGGTGCGGTAGCACGCGGTGCATGTTTACGCTCATTACAAATAGCCCGACCGGAGAGCTCCTCGGGATCTTGAGCTAGTGTACCTTTCGTCGACGAGAGATGCCGCCGTGGCCGGACTTGTTTCTCGTATAGGCGACTCATGTATTGGACTATATGATGATATTATTCCGGACTAAGCCACCGAGATGGCATCCGAGGCCCAAGTGTGGGCTAAGCTATGTACTCTATTCTGTGTTTTTATTCATAGCTTGCATACGCTCATCGAGATGACCATGTATATCGTATTGTACCCGGTTGGGGATTCTTCTTGAGCGATTCGTTGCTCACCCTTATTATTGTGGTTTTTCCACAGTAACCGAGTTGCGAGTAGACAGGATGGTGAAGGAGGAGCTGATCATGGGGCCCAGTCTTCCAACTCTGATTTTTGTATTATGACTCTTTGTGTTTTATTTTCCCCTGAATGCATGTAGCCGGGCACGGAGCCCTAGGATGTTTGTAAATATTTGTGGATTCCAGCATGTTGTATCTGAACAGGTTTTTGAATGGCTTTTAGTAAATCTCTGATCGAGTAAACTTTGGAAATGTATTTATCTTGGAGCAGTGCTTGGAAACAGGGACGAGTTTCAGGAAAATGTCTAGTTTTAAAGGGATTATTTTGAATGTTTTGTTTTAATTGGAATCCGAAATCATGTCTGTTTTAAATGTCCTTTACTTTGAATGCATGCATTGGGGTAAGGGCCCATTTAGTGCCCCATTCGGGTCGGTCCCTTACAATTATTTATGATAACAGATAACTAGGCTCTGATACCACTTATAGGAAAATTAATTAAACAGAGAAAAAAAGTTAAATTTGGGAAGAAAGAAAAAAAATGCAAAGAAGACTTTTCTGAACTCACTCTTCATATTTGATTTTTTACTTTATCAATTTGTAGCCAGAATTACAACCTAAATATAAATTGCATTATTCTCGCTCGCTAAATCTGGGATCCACTATTGCACGATCTAATTAATGGCTAAAAAATAGAAACATCATTAATAATAAAATACTAAATTTAAATCGGAATTAATAAATAAATAAAATAATAATCAATAAATTTAAAGGTTTTAATAACATGTGGATTAATTAGATTCATGCTTGTATTTCGACGGTTATAAGTTTGTCTATTATGCCACGAGGAGTATCAGATAAGGTGATCGTCTATTGCCATTTTTATTTTTGATAGCTATGGATTATCTATCAAAGGCTTACCCCTTGGTCTGCCATTAACAAGGATCTTCCACACTATTTTGACGACAAAAAAAATTGTTGCCTATATTTTGACGGATGGTTTTAAAGTCTATACCAACAATTGTTGTCAGCGAAATTCTTGTTTCTTGTAGTGAAATAAAGAACTTTGTGCCCATAATAATATATGATCAGCCTCTTTAGTACACAAGTCACCTTGAACTTGCACCTTTTACTTTAGGGAAAATTCTAAAGTTTGGAGTTATTCTTAAAAAAACATGTTTATATATGACTTATATGGACATGTAAATAAGTCACAATCTTTACTCTTAGAAATAGTTTACGGAAAAATAGTAACATTCCTAGAGAAGAATCTAGATTTTATGAATCTTAGCTCGAATATTGAGTCCATGATATTACAAGAAGAAAGAAAACAAATACGCATTCTCAATAAATCATTCACATCTTAAAACTCAAATTTATATATTAACTTAAGACAGTACAATGGATGGAATTACAAAAAGAGTAGTCTACAGAATTCTTCAAATAGATATGCTATTAGGAATTCCTTTGCCAGTGAAGCCGTCAATGCTAGATGGAATTAGTAAAGTGTAAGGCATTTTCACAGGTCCAACTCTATTCTTCAACCTAGGATCTTTGTTTCTTTCTGAAATCATGTTCTCAATTTCAACAAGTCTGTTCTTAAATTTCTCAAATGCTTTCAACGGTTCTTCATCAAAAGTCCATTCTGAGTCGTTTCTTTCTCCTAAATATACCTCATCAGTATGATGTTTCGATAAAACGGCACTTATTGAGACAAGCAGAGAAATATTTCCTATCTTCAAAGAAATTGTTTTCAATAAAGCCTTTTACTGCTGCATGTAGAGCTGAAGAAATCCATATAATAATTGTACAACTATTGATTAGGTCTTCAATTGTTTGCATTTTTGGCCACCATTGTTCGTATTTCTTATCTTCATGGCCTTTCTCTCGAACCTCCTTCCACCATGATTGAAGCTCCATATCCACACGAATCATTTCATTATTCTTGTAATAAAAAGAGCAATATTCTTGTACCCATGTTTTAATTGCCATCCAAATCTCAAGTCCATCCACAGCATATGGATAATCCTCTATTAGTAATCGGAGTCCATGTGGGGAACTTGAATCCTCAATTGCAACTCCTCTAAATAAACAATAAATTAAATCATGAGTTAACTATTCAAGAAAAAAGTAGTAGAGTTTTTATTTTTACCCATTATTATCTATCTTACATGCATCTTGACCATTCTAAAAAAAAAAATATATGGATGGATTGGCATGAGGACTATGGGTCATACATGGCCTCCCAAAATTTTGAAAATTGGATATTTAAAATACACAAATATATATATATATATATATATATATATATATATATATATATATATATATATATATATATATATATATATATATATATATATATATAGATGAAACCATTATTATAGTGTCTCAAACATATTTTTGGCCCATCAGTTTATATTGTGTGGATCTGACCTTGGGGGACACATCATCTAATCTAATGATACTTGATGGATAGAAAATTATGAGATATTATTTCTTACATAGGTGATCATCGTTAATTAAATTAATAATCTTTTACATCGTAAATTAAATTAATAATCTTTTACATCGTAAATTAAATTAATAATCTTTTACACCTTAAATTTTTTCAAACAACAAGACCATCTCACGAAGCTTATACGGGTAGAATTTTTTTTAATGAGAAATGAAAAGAAAATGGAATATTTTGAAATGATTACTTCTCAATAATTATAAAGCTATAAAATTATAATTCGACTCAAATAACTCAACCTAACTCCTCAAGTTTGAGTTGGATACTTTGAGTAGCTCAAATTATTGGTTCTTTTGTACATCTTTAAAATGGATTATGAGAAATGAAAAGAAACAACTTTTGTTTAAAAAGAATGTGAAATGATTACCTCTGAATCAGGTCAGCTGGAAGAGCTTGTTGAGGGAAGACCCAACTTTTGTAAGCAGAAGAAGACATCTCCATTGAATACTTTCCTGGATAATGAGTTTTCTCAATGATGCCATTAACGCTAACCAAAGATTGCCTTGAAAGAGCATTGATTTTCATGGTATCCTTAAAATGAGGAACAAGCAACTTATGGATTGGATGAAGAACACTTAGCTGTCTATTGGTCGCAATGACAAATGGCTCGATTACTGCATGTGTGTTCAACCTACACACCATACATGTCATAACCTTAAATTTCATGCCTTTAACAAAATGATATCTCGAATTCACAATTCTAGAGTGGAATATCGATTTTTTTAGACTGAATAACTATTTGGGTTTTAAGAGTTCTGATACTACATTAAGATAATATGAAGCTAAATAATCAATTAGGGTAAGTTTCATAAATTGGGTTCCTCAGCCAAAAAACCTACATCAACTTATATAAAATTATATTAAAAAAAAAAGTAATATTATCGTTTTAAGGTGTGAAGAGTTTTACCAATGACTAACTAGTTGATGATGACCAGTATCATTGACAGCAACATAAGTCTTAGCCAAATGCCAAAATGAGGCATCAATTCCTTCTTCAGCTGGCAACACCAATTTGCTAATAGCGCCAAATTGGTCTCCTTGAGGGTTTGGCAAACTCAATTCAATCACCAAAGGTTTCAAACTCCCATCATCCTTTAGGAACAAAAGTGTTCTTGTGGCATAAGTTTTTGTGGTGGTTAATGAATGTATTCTTCTAAGAAATGGCATTACTGAATCATGGTGATCCAATATATACAGCTTGTTTTGCTCTATTGCCTGACAG
Source organism: Sicyos edulis (assembly GCA_036507275.1). NCBI lineage: Eukaryota > Viridiplantae > Streptophyta > Magnoliopsida > Cucurbitales > Cucurbitaceae > Sicyos > Sicyos edulis. Next base: position 3,187,236 of record CM071856.1, read on the forward strand.
AATAGTGAAACTATGTAAATAATGTGCCTAAATAGTTCAAACTTAAGGTTTAGGGTCAGACAGCTTGTCAAGGAGAATAGTTGAGTTGTGAGAAAGTTGGTCTGTATATACACGAATATAAAAATATAAATAGTTTGAATAAATTGATAATAATAATAATAACGACCTGATCTACCGTAACTCCATCTAAACTGTTCATGATGTGTTCTTTTGTTATCTTGCTATTTTGATCACCATAAACATTAGGGTTAAGCTTTCTTGTGGGTGGAAATTCCTGTGTTAATATGTCATTAAGAATTAAATTAGAAGAAGTAAAATAAAAATATATATATTTGCAAAAGAAATATGATCCGTATAATAATTACTTTGAGACGACGAATGGCTACAGGATTTTCTCCTGCCAACATTTGTCTTGCAAATTCTTCATCAGTTTTCCATGCATCTTTGTCAACTGTTTAATAGATCAATCATATAATAACTTATAACTTATACGTAATTATAGTTTAGTTCAATTCAAATCCTCATAATCAATTTCATTCAATTCTTGTACCAGGCACACTAACATTTAGATGTTTAGTGAGAAATGATTATGAGGAGGATAACTTTTTATAGGGAAACATCTCCTCATGATCATAATAAATTTTATAAGTAAAATTTTACTTTGTCGGCTTCAAATCCTCATAATCATATCATGTGGTAGGGGTGTTCACAGTTCGATTTCTTCTAGTTTTGAACAAAACCATGGATCGAACCGAGGTTATTATATATAATCAATTCACCAAAATTTCTAAATTTCTTACTTTTAAAATCACTAAAATGTATACGCATAAAAGTGTACCAAAATCACTAACAACAATATGTATTAACATCCTATAAATTTTGTATTCCCCCAATAAAATTTAAATAATAGTTGTATCCAACAATAAGGAACTATATATGTGCTTTCTTTCAATCGATCTTTTCTTTGTATGCTTTTCACGTACATCGACAAAGTATTTTTGTTCGAAATAATTATGAAGTTTTATCGAACCATAAAGTTATTATTTTTTTTTTAGTATAAATTAGGGAAGGGAGACCAGAAATCCTACCTATAGGGCACTATAACTCCCAATCAAATACATTTCAAAATCGAATTGAACTAAAAATTTATTTTCTCCAAATGGTAGATGCTAAATTTGTATAATGCAACGTATGTAGTAAGACTAAACTAATTGTGTACCTTGGATCACATGGGGCAATGGAAGATTTGGAAATAAGATTTTTAAACCTTCAAGAACTTCATGTAGATGATCAAGGGAGATATTCCATCAATCAATTGATTCATTTTCGAACTCATTTGACCTTCGAAGAAAGCAATTCTCTTTGAAGGACTAAATTTTTCATTGCTAGGAACGTAAATGCTGTTAAGGATGGAACAAATTGGTCTGCTCTCATACCTGTCATCTGTTAGTTGACTACACAAAACATAAATATATATAGGGGAATTTACATGTATATTAAAAAAAAAACAAAAACATTTCATGTATAGTTCAATTCTCAAACTTATTCATTTCACAAAAACGATTGAAGTCTATCAGTTTGTACTATTCAACTACCCAAAATCGATTGAAATCTATCCGTTGAACTGATAGAAGTCTAAAGTCTATCAGCTAAACTGATAGAAGTCTAATGATGGTAAAATATGAATTTTGGGCAAATTGGGCTATGAATGAATTGTTTTTAAAAATATGTTACAATTGTAACGAAGAGCTAAAAATATGCTATGGAGGACAAATTCTCATATATATATATATATATAAAATTGTCTTCAACTTTAGAAGGTATTTGCAATGAGGATTTATTTTTTAGTATTTAGAAAAATGAGGTTTTTGTTATAACTGGTTTGGATGTAGATTTTGATAAAGATGACTACCTGAATCTTTAGGTTGGTATGATATTGTCCAATTCGGACATACACCCTCATAACTTTGCTTTTTGATTTTTGTTTCACCCAACAGGATTCACCCTTTATCTAATCAATGTAAGATACGTTTTTTGCATCCCAATAGATTTTACGATGGAGTTGCAGTTAAAAACTCATTTGGATGTGATTTTTTGTAGAGGAGTTAAAGACAAAAACATGTTTGCATGTGAATTTGAAATGAGGAGTTATTTTTAAATAGTTAAAAATGAATAATTCGAAATGAGTAGTTCAAAATTGAGTTATTTTGAACAGTTGAAAGTGAATGATTACAAATAGTGGTTACAAATGAGGAGTTATTTTAAATAGTTAGAAATGAATGATTAGAAATGAAGAGTTTTTTCGAGTAGTTACAAAAATTTGTTCGGATACAATTTTTTTAAGAGTAGTTAGTAAATGCTCAATCTAAATCCTCCTTAAATTTGGCAAATAAACACGCAATGTTAGTGTTTCAACATTCATTGAAATTCACATGGAATAAAGAACATATTATATAAGAGTTAACGTAATCTTTGCCTTGTGATGAAGGAGTGCGTCCGGTTCTTCCTCTACGTGGATAAGGATATTCATTTGAGCCTCGAAGAATGGGTCGATCATATCCGAGATCATTGTAGACATCATAATCATATATTCTTTCTTTTTTTGACCTCTCTCCTGTTCCATCTCCTCTCAAAATTTTGAGCTCGTCTTCTCTATATTTACATAGCAATTCTGGTGTTTGGTTTGGAAGATATGCCTACGAAAATTAGAACAAACCCAAATTTAGTGTCAAATAGTTTAGTATATGAGATTCTGATAAAGTTAGAATTTAATTTTTATATTAAGAAAAAAAAGAATTTGAACCTCATGGCTGTTACCCACATTGTATTAGAGAATATGGGGTTCCACCTCAAAACCAATTGGCGATGAGGGGAGTAACTCATATCCCTTATAAATGTGTTGAAGAATTCTCACCTTATCAATGTGGGATAATTGCACCACAAGTGAGTATCTCCAACATGCCCCCTCAAGATGATCCGAATTTGTGGCCGAAATACCCGCTTTGGCTTACTCTTTGCCAGCTTGGGTGAGGTCCACACTCGCTTTTTTTGAATTCAAAGCATTTTTTGGGTCGGATCGAAATTTGGGAGACCAATAACCCACATGGAGCTCTGATACCATATTAGAGAACATGAGATTTCACCCCTTGACTAGCTATATTCGACCTCGTTTAACTGAATCCTCACCCTTAATTGTTGGATCTCGTTTTCACAATTTTGTCCTATTGGTAAGTTCGACGCCTTGAATCCATTGTTAATAGTTTAAGCTGACCCGTTTGTCAATTTAGGGCCTTGTTATCTTCAGAGTTTGTTGGATTAGGAGTTTAGAGATTTTGTGGATTCATCCAAAGTATGGGATCATTCACCCTTGGCTCGAGGTCTTGTGGCTTAATACCCCTAATATAATTAGGGGTGTTTATTTGTCGATTGACTTCGATTTTCGATAAAAATTGACATCGAACCTACCTATCGGTTTGCTAAGAAATGACACTGAATTCGACCGGCCGATTGGGTAAGTTGATTAATTCATTTTACTTTTTTCCTATTTTTGAAATTTAATAATAAAAAAATCATATTTATCATACAATTTTGAATGATATTTTGATAATTAATTTTAAAAGATTAAATATAACGAATAATTTTTTTATAACACATTTAAATTTTAGTTAATTTGGCAATAATTTAATAAGAAAATTAATTAATTATATGAAAACATTAATATTAAATAAAGGAAGTTTTATTTAAATAGTCGACCAAACCGACTGACTTAATCGTCAAATTTTTGGTTAACTATATTTATAACCGACTTGATTGACATTTACTATAATGTTTGATCGAGCGACCTAATTCGGTCGATTTTAGTCAATCGAATAGATTTTTAGCAAATATATGAACACCCCTAGTATAGTTGATTGTATGTTAGCTTGGTTGATATATCTTAATGATTTAGGGTGTGTTTGGGCCCCCGTCTATGTAAACGGTAGAGTTGATTATAATAACTCAACCGATAATTGTCCCACCGTTTATTATAAACGGTGGTTACCTAAACCTACGTGCCCATTTATCTACACCTTATTACTTTTTCTTACATAACTAGCTCCTCAAACACCGTTTATCATAACACATCATTTATCATAACCTTCTGTCTATAATAATCAAACTGGTTCTCCTATTGTACCAATAATGTTCCATGATATACGTGCAATGTCAATTGCTATAATCTTATTATTTGTTGATTATCCATGCTTCATTGATGACTTAATTAGGACATGTATGGTGGGAAGTAGCTTACATGTGTTTGATTATGCATGTGCCTTGTGTATTGCTAGTGATGAGTGTGTTGGTTTTATCCCATAAAGATCTCATGTGTTGTTTCATTCCATGTCCTAATTAAGTCATCAATGAAGCAAGGATAATCAACAAATAATAAGATTATAGCAATTGACATTGTACGTTGAGTAATGATATTCCACAATAAACAAGCTAGCACTAACATTCTTTAAGGGTCCGTGGTTTATAGCACATGTTGGTGTCCTAGAGGATGTGGTCAAGGCACGAGTATCAAAAGGTGTTAGTCAGGTATTGGGGTTTTGGACTAAATAATAAAGACACACCTCACTTTCCTATGTGGCGATATCCTCGAACAACAGATTTGTGAGGGTCGGTTGATCTGATTGCTCCACATATCGGGTTATCTATCAGTATTCCTAGAAAACTTACCCATTGTGAGGTAGAAGGCGGTATCCCCTCGCAAGTCATGTGGATAAACGATCTTGTAGTGAGATGTGGGGAATGGCGACAACCAGGTAACTCTGTTCACCAGGATCTCATCCTGGGATAGTGTTGTCTAGGTTTTCCCTTTTGAGACAGAAGTTCTCATTAGGAAGATTTTGGCCTAATGATTTGTAGTCATTAGATTGCTCTGCGTGGTTTAAGTCAAGAACGTGGTCATGACTTAGCCTAATATTCAGGAGCTTGGGTTTGAGTACCCATTGATTGAGTTGTTTATGACAATGTTATGTTTGTGTTTGTGCTATCTACTCTTGATTATATTCATTTCTAATACCGCGTTGAGAGATTCTTACTAAGTGTTAAAACTCACCATTTCCATTATACTTTATACAAAACTTTAAAAGAATGGCTGACCGTGCTGAGAATTCATCATGGGTTATCATTACATTTTTTTTCTGATGTCTTTATTTATAATTAATTTTGTTCCATTTATGAACTATTTAGAGCTTTATATATCACTTATGGATTTCATGAATTGTTATGTATTTGTGTTTTTACTTGGGGTACCCATTCTATGTTTTCAAAACTGTTTTCACATGCTTTTTAGTTATCATTCGTCTTATGAAACCAAGCCCAAATCTTGTTGAGTTGTCGGTAAAAGGCCTAGGTTTAGACTCTTAATTTTGGTTGGGTCTCTACACGGTGAGCTAGAGTTATTGTTTGCATTAAAGTACAAATATTAAAATTTAATATTAGAGAGCATAGATATTAAAATGTAAGTACCAAAAATGATATCTTAATGGAATAAGTTTCAAAGTTTAGGGTTACCTTGTTGGCAAAGAAAACACGATTGGACATTAAAGAATGGTATATCCAAGAGTTACAATCAAAGTGAATCCTTCCACAACCAGGAACATTTTCAATAGTGACAGACTTGAGAAAGAAAGTGTTTGGAATTAAATGTCTGTTTGCAATGAAGAAACCTCCTGGAATTCCAAACTCTTCTTTCCAATCAAAATTCACTTCAAACTCTATACAATTCCCTCCACTTGAACATTCCATTTTAGTGCCCTCCCCAAGGTATACTTTCTTTCCCATCTTCCCTTTTCTTTCCCATGCTGTAAAAAAGCACATACAAATTTTATAATTAATTTATTGAAGTTTTGGGCATATAAACTTTCAAAATTTTCACCCAAAATTTTCAAATTAATAGTACTTACTCTATGGTTTGATCTACCATCACTACTTCAACTTATCACCAACATCAGTAGAATTCTACCGACATGTTGTACAAATTAGTAATTATGAGATTATTGGTTCAAATCTTCTTTTTTTTTAAAAAAAATTACTTCAACCTATCATTTCTTTTTACATGTTCCTCATATTTTTGAAAAAATAATTAATATTTGAAAAAAAAAATAACTTCTAAATATTATTTCTGTTTTTTGGAATTTTGTTAAAATTCAAATATTAATAGGGAATTTGAGTTCAAATGAAACAATTAAAGTTCAGATAAAGTCAAGATTAAACTATTATTTTACTCTAATAATAAATATAAAAATTAGTTTATAATTTATAATGTTTTTTTGAAACATGTAATTTATAACTTTTTTAATCCCATACATTGCGTAAATAATATTATTTATAATATTTTATTAAGATTTACCATACATCAAATCAAATACAATAACGTAACATACAAATAAAACAATTTATAAAGTTTTTTTTTTAATAAGAAACGATATATTGATAAGCTTTTGGTACAAACTATCTTAAGTCAGATTCTAATTTTTATTTTTATTGAATTGAATCAGTAAGTAAAATAGACTGGGTCAGTGGTGCAATAATTTCAGTGATTGTTTGCAAACCAGTTCAACACCAGCGTCACAGGTCCGATTTCGGAAATTGATATTTGTCCCCCTCCCCTAAAATATGTACTCAAAAAAAAAAAAATCAGGAAGTAACGGGTGAATCTTATATATTTTTATAAGCTCTTTCCGATGGGGATACTTCTTCAAAATACAGGTCTGTCCAGATCTTTTAGAATTTTTTTAATTTTTTAATATCCAACCTAACTCGAAAATACTGGTTGGGTTGGATGGTAAAAATAAGTCTAAAAATTGCCTTCAGGTACGTACACCCCGAGCCAAATTGACATCAATTTTATTATAGAGGTGCAAAAAAAATATCCAAAAATTAAAAAATAACCGAAATCAACTAAATATTCTTGCACAATTTCATAAATGTTTTTTAATTTCTAATGACTAAAAAACGAATTATTTACAAAATCCGTTAAAAAAAAAAAATTGGCTAAGCACAGTTTTGTTCCTCAGATTTAGTCTGTATTTTTGTGTTCCTTCTATTCCTTATCTTAACTATAGTTTTTTAGAAAAATTCAGTAAAATTTAAGTTAAATATTAAAAATAAAAAACAAAAAATCAAGGCCACTTTAGTCAATCATTTTAGTTTTTAATTTTTAATTTTTAAAATTTAAGCCGAAACAATTACATCATATATTTTTCTACTTGAATAATGTCATTTTTTTTATTAGAATAATGCCTATATTTTATCTATATTCTTAGAAACCAAATAAGTTTATAAACAGAATAGCTTATTTTTATTTTTGAAATTTATTTAATATTCACATGGAACACATAATAGAAAATATGAATAAATATGAGTAACAATAAATTTAAATTTCAAAAATAGAAAATAAAAAACCAAATAGGTATCAAACTGACTCAATTAATTATCAAACGATTACAATTTGCGAGTATGAAACTTGAATCTTGTTTTAAAAGAAGCAGAAAAAGAAATTAAAAAAAAACAGGTAAAAGGGTATGAAACTTACATGATTCAGGTTTAGTAGAGCTTATAAGCTTAATCCAAACTTTATCGAGAAGTAGATCGAATCCACAGTTAGTTTCATCTTCCAATATAACTATTATTCCTTTTACCATCTTAAACCCTTTTTCTCTTTCTTTTTCTTTTTCTTTTTTCTCTCTTCTCTTATGATATGGAATAATTGGAAAGGAAAACATTCTTATTTATAAACCTAATAAAAAGAAAAAAAAAATCAAAATATGTCTTTTTACTCTTATGTCATATGTGGGACGTCATATTCGTTATGTCATCCTAATGAGTTTTATATCTTTTTCTTGTTTACTATATAATAATTTAAAATCTAAGTCAATTACTATATGATTTTAATTTTTTTTCATTAGTTATTGTCTGAATTCAAAAAACAAACATATTTTACAAATATTCGTAAGTTGTGTCATAGAGACCATTATTTAAATTTCAAAAATAGAAAATAAAAAACCAAATAGTTATCAAATTGACTAAATTAATTATCAAAGGATTATAATTTGCTGAGTATGAAACTTGAATCTTATTTTAAAAGAAGCAGAAAAAGAAATAAAAAAAAAACAGGTAAAACAGAGTATGAAACTTACATGATTCGGGTTTAGTAGAGCTTATAAGCCTAATCCAAACTTTATCCAGAAGTAGATCTCGAATCCATAGTTTTTTTTTTTTTTTTTGAAATCTATCCGCAGTGAGTTTCATCTTCCAATAAAACTATTATCCTTTTAACCAACCCTTTCTTTTTCTTTTTCTTTTTTCTTTCTTCTCTTATGATATGGAATAATTGGAAAAGAAAACATTCTTATTTATAAACCCAATAAAAAGAAAATAAAAATAAAAATAGGTCTTTTTATTTTAAATTAACACTAAACCAGATAACCAATCAGACTACCGCTCCATTTAGTGACATTCTTGTAAACTAATTTTCTTTTTCTTGTAAATTAGTCTTATAATGTGGGGGATTGTACATAATAAAAAATTAGAATTTTAAACAAAATACCTAATAATAAATTACCTACATTCTTGAATAAGTAAAGAAAAAAAAATAAGGGTGAGTACAAAGGTATTCAATAAGAATCTCCAACCAGAGTATAGTACACATATCATCAAATCAGTAGCATCCTAGTAATACATGTAATATCAGTCATCCTTTAAATCCCAACTTGAGTTATCAACCTAACTCTCAATATCGAGATTTCGCTGACTTCTAGTCTATCAATTAGCTCACTGCACTGATCTGAATACATGGGGGATGGTCCAAGTGTTCGGTTCTAGACAAATACTAGGAGAGGTGTACTGTCGACACTAGTCCGATGGAGCCTTCATCTCGGCATCTAGTGAGTGTACGCGCACACCGCATGCTGTTGTAAACAAGGTGAATGCAGGCTTACTGAGACCACACTAGTTTTGTAAGGACCCGACCCAAATCAAGGTCTAAACCCAAGTCCTTAACTCTAAATGCATGAAAAACAACGTTCGATGCTTAGGGCATGTATAATTAAATATGGTAAAACAATGTTATTGAGATCCATTAAAGAATCAAGTTTATAAAAACCATAAAATTCGAACAAAGTGTCGTTGGGTACCCAAGAGTCAAAACATAAAAGCTCGAGTAAATATGTACCATTTATCATGCCCCTAAATAGTTCATGCATAAGGAATAAATTAAAAAGACTCTACACAATGTAATGCAGCAGGTCCCATGGTCATCTCCAGCTCCATCGATCTTCTATCTTGGTACAGTCTAGTAGTACATGTGGGGATTCCACAGTGGAAAGGGTGAGTTTTCGCAAACTCAGTAAGGCTTCCCCAGCTCGGGGACAGACACGCACGAGAATACAAACATCAGCAAACAAGTATGATCAGCAACATAACCAAAGGGTGTACAAAACCCAAGCTCCTGGGTGCTAGGTCAAGAAACCTCGTCCTTGACGAGCACCACGCAGAGCGATCTAAGGATCGTAGACCCAAGACCAAAAGCTCACAAGAGTTCTCTGACTCGAGAGCAATCTGGCATCCTACTCCAGAGGGAACTGGTGAGTCGAGCAACCTGTTGGCCCCAGGCCTCGTACTCATGGCGAGAGATGGTGCCACACCAATCACCAAGGAACCATATCAGGCCCATACCACCTACCTGGAGAGAGCCTAGGCTACTAGTAGAAACCATCCAGGGCCATGAACCTGGCCGGACGACCATCCACGGAAGTCCTGCGGAGCGAGAGAATATCACCTCAAGCTAGGGTGTGCGCCCGAATATCATCGTCCACACCCACCTACTAGCCTCCTCTATCCAGTCTCCATGACTCGTTTGGGTCCAAACGAGGCATCAAGCCGTGCATCAAACATCATGCAAGTCCATATCAGGACAAATGTGCAAGTCCAAATCAGGACAATCATGAAACCACATGCAACTCGACCATATCTGGCAGACATATATGATTCATGCATCACTAGTCATACAAGAGACAAGCATGAAATGTATATGCTCACGATGCCATCAAATGCAACATACAATGCACATGGTTATGCTACAATCAGACAGATCAACTAATGCACATAAACTGGCACATGTATTAACCACAGGTCCTCGAGAAGGGGTAAAGGGTCCCTTACCTTGGCCAATCCACTAACAGCTCTTCATAAATCCACTAGAAGCTCCAACTAGCCAAACACCGCTCCAACTAGCCAAACACAACTTCGAGCCCTGAAACGAATAAATCGATCAAAACTAGCACCTTAGGCCATCAAAATCGAGTCCAAAATATCAAATTTACCAAATAGGGAAGAACCTCGAAAAGCGTGCCCTGGCGGCTACATGCACCTCACAAACTTGGCTCGATAATTTCGGGTCAAATCTGGTCAACAAAAGTCAAAGGGGAACCTACCACTTAACCCACAACCAAACAACAAACCTCAAACCAAACACATTTAGTCCATAACTTAAATCATTTTACACCACTAGCCAAACAACCATAATCCACAGCCTAAATGGCTTTAAACCACAACCCAAACAAGCTTAAAACTTATTTAAAATTACTTTAAACCTACAAACAAACACCCTTTATCCATAACTTGAATACCCAAAAAGACTAGGAGCCCAAACAATCCTTAAACCTTATTTTGATATCTTTAAACATGTAACCAAACAAGCCTAATTCACCATTTAAATGAGTTTAAACCCCAAACCAAACAGCCTCTATTCTTTATTTAAATAACCATAAACATGCTACCAAACAGCCCCTAATCCACATTAGAATAGCCTTAAACCCAACTTAAATAGCAAAACTCATTTACCAAACACCCTTCTTCTCCTTCATTTAGCCACCATTTCCAACCTAAACTCAAAATAAGAGAGAGAAAGAGATTGACCTCACCACAACTCAGGCGACGCTTCCTCACGGCCGAACTAACGATGAGGCCACGCTCTCATCTCAAACCGGCGACTACGGAACAACCCTTCTTTGTGCTACAACCCACACCCGCGAGCCCAAGGCGACGCTCGAACTCGTGCTAGGACTCACGGCACTTCGACCTACACCGGGCAGCTACGCAAGCTCGCAGGCGACAAGACCCACGCGACGGCCCACGCACGAGCAGACCCAGACGACAGCTTCATCGACGGGCGGCGAATTGGGCTTGCGACGACAAAGCAGAAGCACACGCATCCTCACGACACCACTCCCACCATGCTCGCGCGACACGACCCGCACAACTTGCGACCCACAGCAGCTCCAGCTCGACCATCTGGACGGAAAAATGGGGAATGAGGTTCAATGGTGAAGATGAACAGTGCACCCCAGACCTAGGGATCCACAATTTGACTTAAATACTCATGCTTAAAAGACTGAAATTCCCCTCTTTTTGGACATAACCTCAAGATTGCCATCATTTACAAAATAATACCAAAATAGTCCTCTTTTAATCTTTTTAAAACAACCAAAACATTGGGTTATTACAAGTTTAAGTCTACATGCCTAACAATACTCGGAATGGTGTCCACTGATCCACAGTCGATGGGAGACCTTAGGCATGCACCTACTATGACAACTTGTTCAAAGCTATCACCTGAAGCTAAGGAAATCTCTCATGGAAAGCTTGCACCATGATTAGAATCCCACTTTAGCAGGCCTGAAACTAGGCTATACCAGGGGTTGCATGTTATAGCACATCCTCAGGTCTGAGAAGATGGCATGTTGCTTCACATCCCTTTAGATCCTCTAGATGACAACAACCTAATAGGTTATATTCTAAGAATTCTACATGTTCAGAGTTCCCTAACAGATATCAACACATATCAAACAGATAACAGTCATCCTTAGTAGAATACTAATACAATAAGCATGGAACTGATACATGCTAGCAATCACATAGACATATCATCATCTCAACAGGTTAACTACCTAAGCATGTTTGGGAACAGTAATTCAAATAGTGTATCAGATACAATCAATATGAACGATAAGGGTCAACATAATCCAGGTAAGAAATCTTTACCTAATATCAATACAGAACAGGCAACAATGCTCCTTAAGCTGCAGACAACCAACACCAAAAATTTAATATTAAACCTAGATAAATATCATAAAACAGTCAATAATAATCCTGACTAACCAAAATAACAGGGAACTTAAGGAACAAAAGTAACCCAAGATCCCAAGCGAAGGCTCGACAAGGCGATTGGATGCGCACTGTAGGTGGAAAAAGGCTACTGCGCGCGCACGTAAGCATCTGCCAGGCGTGCAGGATGGCGCAATAAACAGTGTGAGCGCGGGTGTGGGGTGCGAGTGGTTGTAGGCAATCATATGTGTGCGTTTGCCGGCAGGCGCTACTTGACGAAACGACGTTAGTGTGTACAGAAGAACTGCTGGCAGTTGTGGATAGTGAACGACGTTGGTGAGGTGCGTCGATCGGTAGACGAGGACGCAAACTATTAGCGTGAGCAAACATTTGCAATGGGTGTAGGCTGGGCGCAGCTTGGCTGCCCACACGGGTGTGTGTGCTTGGGACGATGAGCTGCGGTCATGAGGGATGAGTCGACCGATCGTCTGTGGCATGTTATCAATGGAGCGATCGATGAAGAAGGTGATGGAGGAGATAGTTGGGAATGCTCTCTAGAACTTTCTCTGGCTTCTTCTTAAAACGATCGATGAATGATTGATCGATCGAACCCCTATTTGACCACTTGGCGAAAACTCTCAAATAAAAATCTAACCCAAAATGCCTTGAAATCGCAAATATAACTCTAAAACTCATTAAATCATAAACATAGGCCATAGGGATAAATTACCGAATCACCCCTTAAAGTTAAAACTGCAATAATGACCCAACGAACCAACAGAATGAACATAAGTTCATACTTGGGAATTGTAACAAAAACCCAGGTTATTACATCCTTCTTCAGGTTATCTATTTTTTGTACCGTCCTAATTCAAATATCTTCCCAAAATAAGATCTATAACTCTAAAAGTGAATATGAAGTTCGTTCCGCTGTAACCATACAAACCAAAAGATTGCACCAAAAATATTGTTTCAGTGGATAGTCGAGTCGTTGCCCTCTTGTTACTAAATTAGTTTTGAGGCGTAGTCTCATACTATTTAATATTTAGTTTTCCTTTTAGGCATTACGATCCATAATACTGTATTCTCTTTAATTTGAGATGTAATATGGCGATTGCACAATATACACATGTATTCCTCTCATAGTACTCATGTCTCGCCTAGACCTATCCTCATAAAAAATATCATAAACACAACTCGTCAAAATATTGGGCTATACCGACTCGAACCCTATCGAGTAATAGGTGTTCTGGGTGAGACTATAAAATTGTTTGATATAGCTAAATAAGTAATCTCACAAAATGATACCCATAGCTCATAGAATATTTATTCCATTTGAAACAATGCTAGAAATGTTTTAATTAGCAGTAACCTATAAAGCATGGATATAGATAAAGCAAGACACAAACTTGATAAGATGTGGAGGTACACCTAATAATCTCTAAATAGTTATATTTATTGAATCTAATTTTCTTATATTTAGGTTGATTATTGTAATTAAATATTAATATTGTTCCTTATTTAATCTACGTGGTGAATTTCTAAAAGAATAGGTAAAATAAGCTTAAGTTTACGTTTTAGTTTGAATTTGAGAAAAAGTGAAATTGATATAAATATTGTTTTTGAATAAAAAAAAAAGAATAATATAAAGCAAGTGGCGTCTGCCACTTGCAAGTTGAAAAAGAAAAAGGAAATTTGAATTGGGCTCAATTTTGAGCCCTGTGTTACTGCGGTTTACTAGAATTATATATATATATATATGTTTGTATGTTGGGAGCCGCAGTTTTGAATGGGAAGAAAATTTAAAGGAGGCCAACAGCTGCAGAAAAGGAAAAAGAAAATAAGATCCTGCACAATGTGACTCGTTTGTTTGTTTTAGTTTCTTTTTATGAATTTATTTTTGCTACTTTAATTACGTTTTACATTCGATTCAAGGTAATTTTAATTCAATTGTAATTTTGTGAGGCTTGAGACCTAATTGATATTTTTTTTTAATTCAAAGATTATTTGTTTATTGTTTTAATTCTTGATTGATTCTTAGTAAATTGAATTTACGACTTAATTTATTATTGATTGATCTATGCTAAACATGATTTTGTGATAAATAATTATTTCGAATTATTGATAATTGTAGCAAGGGGTTGACTCATGTGTGTGTGATTGTGGCTTTTCCAAATTACATAGCTTGCATGATAGACACTAGGGAAACAATAAACAAAATTAATTAATTTTGTACTCGTCTCGGTTAGTTAATTTTGGTTTAGTCGTTCTCATAAATTTTAATGCTATTATTCAGTTGATATGGAACGCTATCGTGCCCAATTAATTAAATAGTAAGGTTTGAGTTTGATGCTGGGTCGGAGTTAATAAAATAAGATAACAATTATCTATTGTGGCTTTTTCAAGTAGGTAGACTAATTCTTTGAACTTAAGAAAATTAAATATTTTTTGTAGCCGATCAAAATTACAATTGGATTAAAATAAATCCTTGAATTGGAAGCTTCTCATTAAATTTTTTATTTCTTTAGTGAATATTTTTCTCGAACACCAAAACCCCCATTTTTTATTTGTTTTAAACTTTGAGAAATTAATAGATAGCTCATTTGGGATTCGACCTGATTCCACTATTTCTATAAGTTAGAGTTAGTAATCAGTATTTATTTTGGTGGGCTTCGACAACCCGACCAACACCTAAAAAATTAAGAAAATTGATACATTGAGTATACGTTAATTCCTTTTATTAAATATGTAACTTAGCATACTCTACTAAAAAAAACATAATGTCAAGTTAATTATAATAAACATTGATTAAGCATGGGATGTGGGACAAACGAGTAATTTAAAAGATGAAGATAGATTTATTTTTATGAAGGAGAGGGAAATGCACTTGATTTTTTGTTAAAAAGGAAAAGGCTATTGTTTTGTTTTTCTTTTGCCTTTTGCCTTTTTCCTTTAGGAAATTTATCCTCCATAACATATTTTTGGCTATTCATTATAATTATAACACATTTTAAAAATAATTTGACCTATAGCACATTTTTTAAAAATAATTTGATCCATAGCACATTTTGTCCAAAATTGCTATTCTAACGCCATCAGACTTCTATCAGTTGAACAAATAGATTTTAGATTTCTATCAGTTCAACTGATAAACTTCAATCATTTTTGTGCCACAAATGAATAAGTTTGGAAATTGTGCTATACATGAATAATTATTTTGTTTTTTTTTAATATACATGCAAAATCCCTTTTATAATAATAGAATTTATCCTCCATAGCATATTTTTGGCTCTCCATTATAATTATAGCTCATTTTTTAAAATAATTTCATTCATGGTACATTTTGTCCAAAATTCCTATTTAGACTTCTATCAATTCAATAGATTTTAGATTTTTATCCGTTCAACTTAAAGACTTTAAACTTCTATTAATTCAATTGATAAATTTCTATCAGTCAATTAATAGGCTTCTATCAATTCAACTGATAGACTTTTGATTTCTATCAATTCAACTGATAGACTTCAATCGACAACACTTTTGTACTGCAAATGAATAAGTTTTGAAATTGTGTTATACATGAAATTATTTTGTTTTTTTTAATATACATGCAAAAACCCCTTTCTTTTAGTTATTTTATTAATTATAATATTAATTATTTAGAATTAGGTTCTTTAACATTTAAGGTCAAGGACCACATATGTATTATATTTAATGTATCAAAAAAATCAAGACTAAAATGGCGTGTGAGCTCCTATTCCGTAGAATTCTTATTTCGTATTTGTCTCTTTCCCTATTTTGAACAGTCCTATTAATGATAAAATATTTCTCGGCCTATTATCTTTTTTTTTTCTTTTTTTTTTTCTAATTCCTTTTTCCATATACAATTTGTTTTCTTCAACTTTTTATGTAGACTTGGGTCGGCGTCATGTAGATGATTTACTTTTCCAAGTCAACCATAATTCAATAATTTATTTTCGTATGTATTGTTGTATTATGCCTTAAAGGTATCAATGTCCTGTGATTAGTAATTGAGGATTTCGCTGCAGTTTCGCTGTCCGATCAGCGAGTGGGAATGCGGGAGCAACGCCTTGTTGCGAAAATATATTCTACATTCGCTTGCGTGAATACTTTTGCATTCGCTTAGCACATCCCGCGCGCAAACGCATCTCGCATTGATGCAATGCATTTCGCATGTGTTTGCGGATCAACATTCTGTTTCTACTGCGCGTTTATGCATCCGCATTCTAATTTACGTTTACACCCTCTATAATAGGTTTTAATGAGAGAGCCTACATAAACTCGAATTACACCTTAGTCGTATTATGACCTTCATTCTGTAAAACTCTGTAATCCCGTTCTCCTTAATAAAAATTTCACCTCCTCTCTACCCATGGACTAACTTATAACACAACGTTAGTTAACCACATAAACTGTTCTCTTCTCTCACATTTATCGTTATCTGTTTTCATATCTTCGTTTATCGATTGTTGGTTGTAGTTTTCATTACATGTATGATAGTTGTTTTTGTCTTTATTTTCTTTTTTTTAAGCAACACAATTTTGTTTCTTAATTTGTTTTCAAAATTAGAAACATGTATTTTTAAAATTTAGGTTAAATTTTTATATAATATTTAATATGTATATTATATTGACTATATACATAAATACATTTTCAAACCGTAGTCAGACAATCCAATACGCTTCGCCTCTATTTTTTTCCTTCATATTTTTATGAAGAAGAAATTTGATTTTTTTTTTATTTAAGAAAAAAAATTCTAAATGTATATATCATTCTTTCAAGATGTTGAGTAAATAAAGTTGTTCTGTATCGTTAAAATAAAGAAAAACTTGTCCCTTTGGGGACATTCGATAAAATAAAGAAAAACTTTTGTGTATATAAGAAGAGCACAACACTTCCATTGATATGATGTTTTTTAGGAAATGTTTAAAAATAAAATCATGAAATGTGATTTCCAAAATTATCAATATTATACTAAAGTGAAAGTTTTTGATTGTTTGTTATCCTTAATCCAAGATAACAAAAATGGGAAAAATGAAAAATGAAGATATTTTAAAAAGTGAATGATAAAAAAGTATTTTTAACCATTTTCTTTTCTTTTTTGATTAGAAAATAGTATATATTAATGATAAAAAGGGGTTGTTTAATACTTGACAAATCATTGAATTTTTTTATTTTTAATATTTTAATTATGATTGCTAATTTTTACTAGTTGACTATATCTGTAATAAGTTCTCCCAACAACACTTTTGTCACTTTCGTCCCTATCCATTCAATCCCCATCGACATAACCCACTACTTCTCCAAGCCATAGCCCCTTCACAACTCTCACCATCCTTTCCTATTTATTGTTTTAAAAATTTTCTATTCAGGATATTAAGGAGCTGTATGTTTGATATATATATATATATGTGTAGTTTTTGGGTTAAGACATTATATTGAGTAGTTAAAAATTGAGAGTTGTGTCAAAAATTCATTTAAATGTAGTTTTTGTGTAGATGAGTTAGAGTTAAAATCTTGTTTAAATGTAGATTTAAAAATGAGCAGTTATTTTTAATAGTTAAAAAATAAATTATTAATAATGAATAGTTAAAAATGAGTTATTTTGATTGATTTGAAAGGAATGATAAAAAATAAATGGTTAGAAATGATTGGGTAGTTATAAATGAATAATTAAAAATGAATGGTTAGAAATGAAAGTTATTTTTAAAAGTAAAAATGAGGAGGAGTTAATAAAAACTCGTTTGGATGTAGGTTTTCGACGAGGAGTTAATAACTCCTAAAAGTAACTCCTACCTAAATATGTCAAGCAAACAGCCCTGAAGAAATTATTTATTGATATAAAAAGGAAAGAAAATAATATGACAAATTTACTCCTTCACATTTATGTGAAAATCCTTCAAATTTTACATGATAAATAAAACGTCATAGTTTAGGGATTAATTATTAAAACGTCATAGTTTAGGGATAATTTGTATAATTTTCTCCATTAATTATTTAGAATTTGGGTTTTTCACATTTAAGGTCAAGGACCACATATGTATTCAATATGATCACAAAAGTGAAGACCCTTAAAATGGCGTATTCGGTAGATATTTGTCTTTTTACCTATTTTGAAGAGACCTAATTAATAACAAGATGTTACGAAGACCACAAAACTTTTCTCATTCGTTGTTCTCCTTAAATAATGGCATTATCATATAAATATATGTATTAGATTCCTCAAAAAATGAGCCTATTATTTTTTGTTTCTAATTTTTTTTTCATATACAAATTTTTTTTTCTTCAATTTATTATGTGGATTTGGGTCTTCCTCAGTTTGGAGCCCCCCATGTGGATGGTCTACTTTTCCAAGCATAACGGACAAAGTCTTTGACATATATTAATAAGGATACAACACTATTTGAATCTTGATATTTGTGTAATATTGTCCATTTTTTATATATACTTTATGGCTTTGTTTTTTATTTTACCTAAAAGGGTTCATACCAATGAAGATTGTTGTGATCACTTATATATCCATGATTTTTCCTTTGTATAATCAATGTTGGATACTTTGTTTCTCAATATGTATGTCAGTCGTTTTCTTTCTTGTTAATTAATTCGTTTTCAAATTTTGAAATATATAGAAAATTTACCATCAACAGCACATTCTACCTCTAATATTATATTTGCAGTACAATTTTAAAAATAATTCATCTATAGCATATTATTTTCTATCACTCAACTAGTGATAGAACTCATTTTGGATTTCTATCGATAAAAAATTCAAAGAGTAATAGAATGAGTCTATCATTGATTGAATTCTATTACTAATAGAACTCAACCAATGATAGAACTTAATTTGAATTTTTTGCTAAAAATGAATTAATTTTGATTTTATGTTATAGATGAAAATATTTTGTCCTTTTTTGTGATACATGCAAAATCCCAAACATATATTTCTAAAATTTAGGCTAAATTTTTATATATAACTTTTATCTAATATTTAATATGTATATTATATTGATTTACGGTGGTGACCGAAGCCATAAAATGTTTTATATATTGATAGAGTTTGACTAGGGTTGGGTTAATATTAGATTAAATTAGTGTAAAGCTCACTTGTGTCCTAGTTAGCTTACAGCCAATCTGTATATAGTTGGTTTTAGATCGTAATTAGGGGTTTTACATGTATATTATAAAAGCGCTAAAATATTTAATGAATAGCACAATAATGAAAATATTTGCACATATAGCAAAAAAATGTAAATTGATTGACTTCCATATTGATAGATTCTATAATAGGGACAGATAGAATCAATTACTAATAAATAAAGTAAATTGATAAATTTCCATTAGATTCTATCCATAAGGGCTGATAGAATCAATTATCAATAAAATTGATAGTCCATCACTAGAGAATGATAGATTCTATCAAAGTTTTTGATAAAAAATGGTAAATAATGATTTTTAGAAAAATAAGCAAAATTTGCTATAAATGAATTATTTTTAAAAAATGCCTATAATTGGTAAAAAAGTTGTCCCTTGTAATAATTAGGTTATTTAGGTGTGTTTGGCAAATAACTTCTACCTTTATCTTTTTCGATAAACATCCTCTCTAAAATCATCTACTAATCGATAGCTTCACATCCTCTTCTTGTTGAGATATATGATACATTACACAAATATTAGGCCAAAAATACTTACAAAATTTTAGTAAGATTAAAAAATTCACCATGGTAAATCATATACAATACAAATTACCATATATATGAGAAATTGTTATTGATGTCAGAATTTATCAAAGTTATTTCAGTTTTAGCAACGTAACTTTTCAATATTGTAAGGGTTGCCTTGAATTAGTGTAAATGATTGAAGTTAATTTAAATATATTTGAAAATTTGTTTTCGTAACAATATACTTGACAAACAAAATTTCAGCAATTAGATAAACTTAAACATGATTTTTCCTTGAACTGTTGCTCAAACATTCATTTGTAAGAAATAAGTTGCATAAACCATGCTGTATATGGTTATCAGCAACGATCAAAGGATACGTACTTAACGGTTGAAAATTATTAAAAAAAACACACACGTTCATAAATAAATTGCAAATATGTTGTGTTTGATACTCGAGAACCGGCAGTGTTTTGCTTGACTAGGTTAGATTAGAAAAGAAATTATATAGGTAATCTAAGTTTTAAAGTATTAACAAGAATATTTATTAGATATTAGATATTCTCTAAATTATTTGGTTAGATTTATTATATTTAGTATTAAATTTAGGTCAGTTAGGTTTTCTAGATTTCTTTTTTCTCTATATAATTATTCATTCACACAAATAAATAAGATCTTGTTTGATAATCATTTGAAATTTTGTTTTTGATTTTTGAAATTTAAGCCTAATCTTACTCAAATTTTCTATATTGTCTTCCACCTTTCCTAACAATGTATCCATCTCTTTCCTTAAAAATGTATGTGAATGCTAACAAATTTAAACTAGTTTTGGAAGCTTACTTTTTTTTGTCAAATTTTTGTTTGGTTTCTATAAGTATAGACAAGATATAGATATCCAAATAAGAAAAATTATATGGTAAATTAGTTGTTCTAGGCTTCAATTTAAAAAATCAAATACTTATCAAACGGGATCTAAATTGTTGAATTTTACTCTTCCAAATTCAATAACATTCAATCATATAAAAAAAATAGAAAACATTAATTAAGAAAACTACTAACACCCTCCATTAAATACAAGATTAAATAAAAATAAATATTATTTATATATCATTCATTAAGAAACATTAATATACACCAGCCATGAAGTTTTCCTTCTGCACTATCACTATTAGGGATAGCACAAAAAAATCGACGACCCAAACAACCAAGACTATCCAATCCAAATAATAAGAGTTGGGTTGAGTTATAATTTTTTTTAAAGTTAGGTTGGGTTATGGTTTTATTGTTTTAGTTGGATTGAGTCGGTTCTTGAGTTTAGCTAATTTTTTGCTTGTTCTAACTCATCTCAAACTAAGAATACTATATATATATATTAGGGAAATAGTAACAATTGTCTACTTTTTTTAGAAATTAATCATGAGATGTTTACTCTCTGTGACTATTTAATTCCATGTCTACTTTACTGTGAGAGAGATTTTACTCCCTGAATTGTCCCTCTTTGATTTAAGGATTTCACATAACAAAAGATATTTTAAAATAAAAAAATTTATCAAATAGCCTACATTTAAGGAGATTTCTTCATCCATAACCACCTTCAATATCTAATTATTTTATTTTGAATATTTTATTCTTTTTTATGGGATTCAAATAAAGTTTTTTAAAAAATTAGATTTTATATTGAAAAACCATTATATCTCCTATTTTATTGTTAATTCAAATTAAAATTTGAAAAAAAAATCTCTATATAATTAAATAGTGTTGAAGGACAAAAACATGAATTTTTATGTAAAAAAGTTATGTCACCTAACCACATTTCACCTCACTCGTTGAAAATCAGAATTCATCGATCTTTCACTCAACGTCGACTGTCTCCACACTCATGATTATTGTTGAAAATCAGAATTCTAAAATCTCCCTATCCACATATTTGCAATTCTTCCTCAATTTCACATTGCAAGGATTTTGATTTCACAACAATGGAGGTCACGGCCATCACAGTTGTCTTCAATGGGGTATGAGATGAAAGAGATATCTACTCCAATTATAAGATAGTGATGATAATTGAAATAGCATACATAAAAAAATTAGTCAACTTATCAATTTAGTTGCATTTGCGATTGCTATTGGCGAAAGTTTGACCATAATCGTAATATGCAGCAGGTTTTCCAGTACCATGTATTACGATTGCTTCATTCTTGGAGAAAATGTACTCATACACACTGAGACATAGAACATAAACAACTTTGATGCCACAGTTGCATTAAAAGTTGGGTTAATGTTGTCAAACAATAATGAGTTGAAAAAGTTTATAAGCAAACTAGTATTTAGCAGGAGACACTAGTCTTGAGTTGTCATAAATATGTAAAGATTTGTATTTCTGGTCAATAAAATAGACTAACAGTGAACTATATTATGTAAGAATCTATACGACACAGGAGGTTGCAACGACAACTAGTTCAAATTCTAAAAGCGACTGCTAAATAATGATGGTTGTTCTGCAAGTGAGGTGAACATTAATTATATATACATTTCAAAATTCCAACCACACCATCAAATGGCAACATATGTAGCATACATAGATGATTGGAAGAGAATGAGAGAGTTATTTTAAATTTCATATTTTAAATCTTCAACGCATTTTCCAATTCAAAATATTTTGATTCTGATGGTTATAATTTAAATTTATTTTTATAATTCAATATTTTTTTATTTATTCAGATTTTAAGAGAGTTAGTTAAATGCTATCTGTTGCCTATCTATATAGAAAATATTAAACATTTAAAAAATAAATTTATTAAAAGGAACATATGTCATTTACAATATATTCATTTAATTACTAAATTCCAGAATATGATAGTTCAAGAAAAATTAGTAACGTTCCTAGAGATGAATCTAGATTTTGAATCTTAGCTCGAATATTTAGTCCATGATACCACAAAAAGAAAGAAAACAAGTACCACATTCTCAATGAATCAATCACACCTTAAAATTCAAACTTATATGTAAACCTAAGGCAATACAATGAATGGAATTAATAGATATACAATTAAGAATTCCTTTGCCAGTGAAGCCGTCAATACTGGATGGAATTAGTAAAGTGTAAGGCATTTTCGCAGGTCCAACTCTATTCTTCAACTTAGGATCTTTGTTTCTTTGTGAAATCATGTTCTCAATTTCAATAAGTCTATTCTTAAACTTCTGAAATGCTTTCAATGGTTCCTTATCTCAACCTTACTCTTCAAATTGAAATTGGATGCTGAGTAGTTCGAATAGTTCGTTTTTTTTTTTCTGACATCCTTAAAATTGATTATGAAAAATGAAAAGATGAAAAGAAACAATTTTTAATTAAATAAAATGTGAAATGATCACCTCTCAATCAGGTCAGCTGGAAGAGCTTGTTGAGGGAAGACCCAACTTTTGTAAGCAAAAGAAAACATCTCCATTGAATACTTAGATGGATAATGGGTTTTCTCAATGATACCATTAGCGTTAATTAAGGATTCCCTTGCTGAAGCATTGATTTTCATGGTATCCTTAAAATGAGGAACGAGCAACTTATGGATTGGATGAAGAACCCTTAGCTGTCTGTTGGTCGTAATGACAAATGGCTCGATTACTGCATGCGTGTTCAACCTGCATATCATATATTTCATAGCATTAAATTTCATACCCTTCAAAATGATATCTCTTATTGGCAATTCTTGAATTAAATATTGAATTTTTTAGATTGAATAAACGTTTGGGTTTTAAGAACTCTGATAAAATAGTATCGCTCTGATACCAATTTGTAAATGACAACAAAGGAATAAACAAAATAATAAGACAATTGCATAAGCTTTTCGCATCGTGATTGGAGAGACAAGTCAGTGAAATTTCTCTTAACGCTTTTTCTTTATTTCTCTACTTTTTCTTTACAAGTTTCTCTTGTTTTCTTACTCTCTCTTGCTCTTGTTCTACCTTTTGCTCTATGGAATGAATACTCTATTTATAGCTTATAACAAATTTGGTCTCCCAAGACAAGTTGTACATGTGATCTATTTTTCGCAGGTTGGTAAATATGTATGGCTAACATATCAGAAAGTGTATGATATAGTGATAGAAAGTATATGTTTATTGTGGTCATTTTTGCAAGTGCATCCTTGTAGATTAAATATTTGACAAATTTTGTTTATAGAAAGAAAAATGTGGTATCTATGGTGCCAATTCTTCGGGTTGAATTATGATCATGAAGGTAGAGTTTTACTCTTGCTCATGAGTTATTTCATTATATTATTTTTTTTCTTTAAATTTTCCATATTTTTTCACAGTTACCTAGTTAGGATATATGGGCATTTGCAATTAACTTCATTTGGTTTTATTGTTATGAAACTTGGTCCTTTTTTGTAGCACTTAACTTGGTCCATTTGCAATTAACTTGTAGCTGTGGCCTACCATTTGGGAAAAGGAACTCCCACTTGTGTTATCTCTATCTCTCTAAACCAAGGTGGCTAAATTCAAAGAAAAGCGAGGCGTTTTACGTTTATCTACTTAAAATAAGTATTTTTTATGATTGGAAATTGATTTTTGTTTCTTCTTAACTGTTTTACATAGCTCTCATGGTCTAAGAAGATGGTTACAAAATGGTTCAGTATCAACTAATAAAAGTGGACGTGGGGACTATCATTGTTGGGCAACTCATGGTGTTTATGGATGTGAATGTCAAACACTTTTTTCCATACTTTTCATAGTACTTAATTTTTTTGCTAGTAATCCATTTTAATATTACAGTTACATGTTCGATTCTAGAAATCGATATTTGGTTCTAGTTTTTCTTTGGGTTTTTAAATTTTTAAATTTGTATAGTATAATTAGAGAAAATATTGTTTTGGTATCTAACTTTAAAATTTATTCCATTAATTGGTCTCTTTGAAAAGTTGCATTTTAATTTGTAAACTTTGAGTTTTTGTTCATTTTAATTGCTTGAACTTAAAAAATTCCAATTTTTATCTTATGTACTTGAATGATAATAAATTTGAAGTTAATACTTACGTAATTATTTCAATTATGTATAAATTTTTAAAACAACCTATTTTTAAATTTTTTCAATTTTATAAGAGAAGACTATAATTTTTTTAAAAAAAAAATATGTTGTTCTATTTCACTTTAGTGAAAGTCTTTCCAAAGTCCAATTTTAATTATTTTTTTTAGTTTAGTTAACAAATTAGAGATCGGATCATTCGAAGCTATGACCTTTTGGTCATGGATATATATACTAACGTCGTTGAACCATTACTTTTATTGCCTCAAATTTTAATGTTCACACTTGTAAATTTTGTTTCATTCTAATCCTTCAATTTTAGAGGAAAGAAAGTTTAAATTGTGAAATTTTCTTTTAGAAAGATACCATCTTCCTCTATAAAATTGAAAACCATGTTCAATTTTTATCTTTTGATTGTATTAAAATTACTACCATTTTTTAAATATTAATTTCAAATTTACTATAAAAAGTTTTTAGTTTTTTTTTTATATATAAAAAGAATACAATGATAAAATTTGATTTTTTTTTTTTAAAAGTTGAGAGGTTACAGTAAAACAAACCTCGAACTAAAATTAAACTC
Organism: Sicyos edulis; assembly: GCA_036507275.1. Lineage (NCBI taxonomy): Eukaryota > Viridiplantae > Streptophyta > Magnoliopsida > Cucurbitales > Cucurbitaceae > Sicyos > Sicyos edulis. Next base: position 3,212,662 of record CM071856.1, read on the forward strand.
TCCAAAGTCTAAGATGGGTTGTTTTATGGTCAATCTTTTAGTTTATAAATAGACAATACTCATACATTTCTTTGACAATTATTGAGAGAAAAAAAAAAAAGAAAGTGGAGTGAAGATGTGGTTATTTGGAAACAAAAAGAGGAGATTTAGGGGACAGTAATTATACGAAGAGGCAAAAGTAATTCTGGAATTGAAGAAATTGACGAAATAGTGAATCAAATTACTGATAAAGGTAATCAAATTCTTGATGCAACCAGCAACAAATTGGGAGCAAAGATTTCTCTTCAACTCATCAGCTCTACAATTCAACATTGTAAGTTTCATCTTCATCCAAAATCGAAAAACATGTTTGAGAATGATTTTACGATTTAAGATTTGCGATTTATGGACGAGATCCAAAAAAAAGTACTTTTAACGGTTCAAAATAAGTTTTTATGTTATGACGATCGTATTTGAAGTGTTAAGTCATGCATTATATTGATTTATAAGAATTAGAGATAAGATTGAAATCATTTTTATCGCATATTATTCTTTCCAATTTTTCTATTATCCATGCATGCGTTAAATCTCTTTAAAGAGGTGAGACAATTTGAACTCACGATACATTGAAGTCATTTAACTTTTTTTTTTTTATAATAATAAAAAGAGAAGTTATTATGCTGACAACTTTATTGATGTATGAGAGAGAAATTGAACAGTACGTATCTGACATTCAGGGGTTTACGTTTTTTTTTTTAATTTTGTATTTAGTATAAGTTAAGAGAAGATAATTATAAATACCCATTTTAGAAATTGAAGAGGGGAAACATATTAACCCAAAATCAGATAATTAATTGCGTCATTATTTCATTTAATGAGTTTTTTTTTGGAAGACAAGGGTCTAAATATACATTTTAATTTATGAGAAATATTTGTCTTCTTATAAATAAGAAGAAAATCCTACTTAAAATATATGTGATATCATTTAATGCGACAATTGTTTTTAATTAATATTACGAAGGAAATAAAACGAAAAAAAAATTTGTGTCATCAAATGGTGCCACATATACCCTATTTAATGAATAAAAATTGCTAGTATTTTTCTTAATTTATTAAAATTTTCAAATTCATGATAATAAAACTAGGTTTATTTTTTAATGACCGAGGAATTCAAATTTTACCTTTGTTTCTCTAAATTGGAGGCTGTTCTTCTCATTTGAAAGAAAGAAAAAAAAAACAAAAAATTTCAATTTGTGGGTCTCCAGCTTGACATCTCCAATAAACACAATTTAGAAACCATAACCAACAAAATTACTTGTCCAAAATGATATTAACACTCAAACTTCATAAAATTAGTTGCTAAGTTTTTTTTTCAAATAAATTCTCAAGCTTGTTTCGCTTTCCACAAAAGTTACCCCATTCAACAAACTTCTTAAAGATGTTGGATTTATTTATTACAAGTGTCAGAGAGGGAAAAATATCAACTGACAAAAGACATTAAGTTGTAACTTCTCAACTTATTAACTAATGTCCTAATACTTTTCATGAAGGTGGACTATGAATTTCTAAAATGCCCCACATTTGAATAATAATGGATGTACTATGTAGAGTATTGGCAGACAACGTCAAATAGATCGGTGGTATAATTGATTAATTACCTTAATTGATGTTAATCTATTTCAACTTTGTAGTCACAAGTTCTAGTTCAAAAATCAATATTTGGTGTAATATTATTTGAAAGTAGTTATGTCCCCTGTGTGGAATTTGTTGGTCCTCCTCCCCACATTATATTTACTAAACAAAAACTGTACTAACGGACAGCTTGGTTAAAGCATTTTCAGCCAAGTTTTCATACGTAGGAAAATAATTTCTTGTTAGGTTGTCGCAATAAATTCAATTCATTGCCATTGATTTCTTTAAAGTCAGATCACTAGACTAAACTATTATACTTCTAATTTCTTACCCAATTCTAGCCTCTTTTTATGGAGAAATGAAGAATTTAAATATGGTGACTATCTATTTCTAATTTTATCACGTAAATTTTAAAGTTCATACGAGAAATTTACTCACATGCATGTCTGCCTTTATTTGGTCCTTATCCTTAAAAAGTATCTATAAATTCTTCAATCTTTCAAATTTATGTATATTTAGTCTCTAAACCATAAAATATGTATAAAAAAGTATTTTTTTAATATTTTTTAAAGAAAAGATATTTCATTAAAAAGATGCAAAGGTAAAGTCAAAGGGAAAGAGAGTTACATTAGTTTAAAGTAAGAAAGTAGATACTTGAGTAGGGACATTCAAGGAGCAAATAAAAGAGTTATTAAGGATCTTCAATTTCAAGCAATAGTACTTTCTTCTTAGTCTTTACAATGTTTGGACTTCTTACACCAAAACGCCATATCCACAATAATATCATCCCAAAGAGCATGATTGGACTTTGAAACATCTTTGAAGATGGAGGCATTTTTTTTTCCAACCAAGTAAATCAAAATAGACCACCAATAATATTTGTCAACATAATCGATTCCACATTATTAAATAATTTGTTAAATTTTGTAATTTTGTGTGTAATAGATTCTTGACCTATTCCATGATTTAAAAATAAATATATATTCATGTTTGTTGGAATTTGTATGTTCTTTTATACAGCATGGAAAAAGAAAGGGAAAGGGATGGTGGGAAAAAAAGCATACCTTGAAAAGAGCATTAAGAAAATGGAATCTAAAAGTGGAGATAATTGTTGGTGGTATGAGCTGAATTTTGATTGGTATAAAGAGTTTGGAATGCCTGAAGCTTTCTTGATACGAAATAGACATGTATGAACACTAAAGTTGCAGCAGATATCTTCAAACAAGGTAAGTAAGACAATTAATCCTTCAAGGAAAATAGTAGTAAATGACTAGTTTTATAGAATTTATTTAGTAAAAGGCTAAAATTATTTTGACTTTAAATTTATGGCTATTTGAAAAATAGGAAAGACAGAAATTATTCTTTCCTAAAATATCCCGAAATTAAATAACATACTATTACATTAGTTTTAATTTGTCAACCTAATCAACCCTTTAATTGAGGATAAAATCTCACTTGAATCATTTAGATGTTATTTTTTAAATCCTAAAGTGGTGGCATTTTATGTTTGAAACCAAAAATCTGATTAAAGATGAAAACACCAGATTAGTAATATATAAAGATTAATCAAATAGATTTTAGGTTGTCGCATTCTACTTATGAAAACACCAGGTTAAGTGTTCATCGTTTCATTTGTTATATTCAAATTTTAAGTCTACAATTTCCTTATGATCAAATAAACTTTTTTAATGATATAACCATTTCAATCAAATGTAGGTTCTATTGTTCCTCAATTTGTTAGTGTATTTTTTTTTTATGAATTTCTTCTTATGATCGATTTCTTTTTATCCTTTAGGTTAGGTTAATTTTTTACCCTAACTCTTTAACTTTTGTACTACTGCACAACTTTTCTTCTCCCCTCTCCACTGTTTATTACTTTCATAAAATTTGAGCTTGTCTCTGTAGTAGTTGATACCATATCTGCAATTTAATGTATGGACACCATTTTTTCCATTAATTTTAGGCCAATTTTTTAAAGACATTGAATTAATTTGTAGTTTAGCAATTGGTGAATCTTTTTTTTTCTCTGTGGAATTAATCTTCATTTGTTTTCTAATATTGAAGAAATTTTTGTTTTAGGGATGGATGTGAACTCCAAGGACTTTGCCGATGAACTGTTTGATGTATTGTCTAAGAGAAAAAACATTAGAGGCTGCCAAAGGGATCACTCTGAAACAATTGACTGAGTTTTGTGAAGAATTGATAAGCAATTATTTGGATTTCAGGCTTGAGATTTTCTTCCACTTGTAAGATTTTTGTTTGTATCATCTAAAAATTCACATGAACTCATTTACTTAAGCTTTTGGATATTGCTAATTGGTTTGAGGATTCAAATTTGATTTTGGATTAAGGTGCATTGTGATAAGGATGATGACAATAAGATCTCACTGGAAGAGGTGAAGATTGTATTGGAATGGACTACTTCTGCAAACAAATTGAAAAATATTAAAGAAGAAATTGAATCCCTCCCATCTTTATCATTCAAGGTCTTGATCCAGATGGCAATGGGTTTATAGAGGTACTAAAATAAAATAAAAACGAATGACTCTCTATTCTTTGTTTAAGTTCTATTTCCTCCCAATTATTTTTGTTTCATTTTTTTAAAATTAATGATGTTGCTTTTGAATATGTGTACTAGCATGTTAATATGAATATGATTTCAAGACAAAGTTAAACATTATGCAAGTGGATATAGTTGGATAGAATGGGGTTATGATTTTCTTGAGTAATAGGAGGCAATGCCTTTTCCTTTTCAGCATATTTCATATTCCTCCTAGCATATGTATGCATGACTGGAGGTCTAACAGTTAGATACATGGTGTGTATATATGCATTGTATGCCTATTTATTTATGTAGGGTGAGAATTTGAACCTCTAATATTTAGATCGAGGTTATAAAGCCTTAATTTATTGAACTATGCTCTAGTTGGCATGCATATGTAGAATTTGTATACATGCATTTAAGAAATAACAAAATACTATTCACTCTTTAGAAACGAAATGCAATATTGGAAAAGAACACTAAATATGGGTCCTTTGGAAACCTTCCACAACATACCAACAGTAGCAAATTAAAAACACAAACACACACAACCCCAAGTGGGAGAGTGGTTCTTTTCTTTATTTTGTTTTCGTGGGGAGAAAAGGAGTAGAAAGAAACAGTTGTATTATTCGAATATCGTCACTACCACATGAAAATCCTTGAATGAAAAGCCACCAAGAGAGTGAATGTGTAACAGTATCTCCTTTTGATTCAGGCCCCTCACACTGCCCTGACAGCTTGAAACCTTGGTTCCTTTGGGAGGAACTTCTGGTCTACATAAATCGACATGTAGTCTCCGAACACAAACTTAGGATATCCTTCTTTCGCCTCATCCTGGTTTGCTTTATCCACCACTAAGGCTGCGAGAGCTATTGTGGCTTCCATTGATGGGTTGTAAAACGAAGCAAGTGATCTCTTGTTCCCATTTGGGAGGGCCAAAACCACATGCCAAACACTCTTGTATCTTCCATTGCTCACCACTCCGGGTATGGGCACGGTGGGTAGTGGCTGACTTTGGTGCCATAGAAGGCCTTTTCCAGCCCTTCGCCACCGTTTAAAGCGACTTTTATGCATCCTCGAGCAAACCTAAGTTCTCATCCATCACTTTGCCATCACCTTTTCAGCTAGCTTCTCAAGAAGATCCTAAACTTCATTTGATCTTCACATAACTTTTTAGTTTCTTTTCACCTAAATGAACCAAAAGTCTTGAAGATTTAAACTTCTTTAAAAATCACCAAGTAACATTTTGTTGCACTTCTACTAATCTTAGTTTTTTCTCTTCCGTTTGAGACATCTTTTAATATCGATTGAAAAATAATGAGGAAAGCCAACTTGCTATGGAATAACCCATTTGTTGTTGTCGATGAAAATATACCATGGTATGGTTGATGATTTGTACCTGGCTTTGTAGTTGTTGATTTAATTATTTTATTGCTTCTCGTAATGGACAATCATGAATTTAAGTAGTTTTACTCCACTTTGTTATTGATTATATTACTTGTAAAATGAGTTCCAATTTGATTAAATTTTTTTGGGATCACCGGCATCATTTTAATCGTGTGGTTGAGAGGATTGCTCGCACTTTAGTCGCATGGTATGTGTAGCTTTATTTTCTTTTCTCTTCTTATTGTCTATAAAAAATGTGAATTTTGGTACATTTTTCATCATTTCACATGTGCTTAAAATTTAGGGAAAACTGTACAAACCACCCCTAAGGCCTAAACTATGTGGTTTGTAACAACTACCCTCATAAACTTCTAATTTGATCAATTACCTCTGTAAAGTTTTGTGAGTGTTGCAATTAAACACTTGGTTTATATGTACCATTCATATCTGCCACCCACCAAAGAATTAGTGAACTATGTAAATTTATGTGTGTTCTTATTTCTTCTTCTTTTGCATTTATCGTATTCGTTTCTTTGTTTCTTTATTTTTGTTCTTCTTCGTTTCACGATTGTTGATTGCTGGCAAAAGCTCACTTTATGTAGCTTAGAGTCTTAGAAAAATAGAACAACTTTTTTTTTTTTATGTTCTGCCTAGAATTTTAAAAAATTAAAGCAACCAAAGAAATAGAAATGGTCATATAAAAAAAGACTTGTGGAGCATAACTGAAGGAAATATATTTTTTAATTAGTGGTATGAGTGGGTTAAATCCTGACCGGCCCAATTATCAATCCATCCAACTATACAAGTGAGTTCCAGGTAGAGTTTGATTGTTGTAACAAGTAAATTTATAAAATCATTTTGAACTAAACTTAGGATGGTTGTCTTTTTCAAAGTAGATCACTGAGTTTTCAACACTTGCTCGGGGTTTTGGACTTGATTCCAATCACTCAACTCCGGTCATTGTTTTTAGCCTTTTTTTCCAAATCCAATTGCTCCACATGTTTCCATTATTAAATTTAATTTTTTTGGGGTCTTTGTTCTGCTCATGTCCTAGTTTATGTTGTATGAATTAAGGTTTTTCGATGTCTGATTCCAATCACTCAACCCAAATATAAACACTTGAATGGATTGGACATTTTTTTAACTAAACTTTTCCTAAGATGAACAAAGATGCTTGAGCTTTTTTTTTCACTGCCTTTATTTAGATGTAAATGCATTTTATCGATGAAATGGTTGCATTTTTCTTCTTAGTAATTTATTAATCACATTTTTCTTCTTAGTAATTTATTAAAAGCATGAAGCTACAAGCTAGTATTGTTTTGGAATGTTAGTGTATCTCGATAAACATTTTAAATTTTGAAAATGTAGATTCTAGTTTGTTTGCACTAGCTTTTCTTTGAGAGAGTCTTTAGTTTTTATGTACATGATAAATATTGGTATTTGGAATATTCTTGGGTTTTGGTCGCTTCTTCTAGACCCTATGATTCTCTTATTGGTTATTCTCATGCTTTGTTCGTACTTACTAATAGTTTAAATGAATAGTTTATCTCCATGTGTTTTATGTTAAGAAGTTTTGTCAAATTTTTTAATTCAGTTGGTTTATATGTTCATGGTTGATTGATAAGCTTTACTTGTTTACAGATATCTTTAAATAGGCGCTTTCGACATGTAGGGAAAGGGAAGACGAGATGGATCGAAAGTGGATCGACTTCACCAAAAACTTCAAGTTTGAGAGGTCGTTCATCTTTTTCCTTGAACGTTCAAGTTAACTTAAACCCCAACTCTTTGTTTTTTCCTTTCTTTATCTTTTTTGTTCATTTTTGCAACTACAACTGATTTCTATTTCAATCACGTTTAGATTTGAACTTAGACATTGCTTCTTTTACCAAAAATTTGGATTTATTCAGTTTTAGGATTTAAGAACGTTGCGATAATTCTCGTAAATCTCTTTATAGCTTTAACTTTTCTATATTATATATTTATATTCTCTATTGCAATTTCTAATTTAAAACTTTATTACTATATTGTGCAGGTATGTTGTTCAAGGTGAGGAACATTTGCATCTACAGACCCCGTATATTTCGAGGGATAACAGACCATGCTTCTTTGTTATATTGTAAATTTTCTAGTTTTCAAACTCCTTGTAGATATTTTAAGAATTATAAGTTTATTGATATTGATTTTTTTTATGTCCAAGTGTAATGTACAAATTATTTAGTCATATATGCAATAATATTTGTTGAATAAGATTTCTGGGCTGCACAGTATAAATCTTTTTTGACGATAAATATACACAAACAAAACAGGTTGTAAATAGACATAAAAAAGTATCATGAAACTAATAAATTGACATAAATAAATAGTTATATTACATAAATTGATGACTATAAAAAAGTGTCAATATATAAGCTAAAATGACAATATTAACATGTCGTTAATACTTCTTCAATGATTATATATATGTGTCATTAATGGTTCAACTATGACTAAAATAAGATGTCATAAATGACTCAATCATGACTATGTATATGTGTCATTAATAAATTAACTCTGACTATAATAAAATGTCATAACTGGTAATATGATGACACTTTTAAATTGTCGTAATTACTTCATCAATGACTCAGTATATGTGTCATTAATGGTTCATCTATGACTATAATATAGTGTCATTATTAATTCTACCATGACACTTTTACTATAGTGTCATGGTTGAACCTTCCGTGACAGCGGATACAATGACTCTTGATTTTAGTCATGGAAGGTGTTTATGACTATAAATTATAGTCATGGAATGAGCTTTTTGTAGTAGTGAATTACTTAATCATATTAAATAACGTGCATATGTTGAAGTATTTGAAACTTAAATGAATATTCCATCTAAAAATGTGGATGTGAGTTTAAAAAATAATGAATTCAAAGAGCACAATCTTCAAAAGCATGTTGAAGATTGTACATCGAAAAGATAAGGAGAAACATAACAATTTATATGATATATGAGATACTGTTCTCATAACTAATTAATAATTAATTGAGATATGACGTCATGTTATCTAATAACTTTAAGATTTGAGTGGATGTTGGGGGCTCGAAACCTTAGAACAATACTTTCGAGTGTCGAGGTTGCTAACCTTTGTAGTCACTTTTTTTAGTAGAGAAATATTTACATCATGCCTAGGCATGATGTATACAATAATGCCCACCTATGTGGCCCAATAATGGGCCACAATCTATTTTTCTTTATTTTCTTTCCTTTATCTTTTAAATTTAAAATCAAATAGATTGTGGTTCATATCAAACCACACACGGGTGGACATCAAATTATAGGGCATGATGTAAATATTCCTCTTTTTAGTAGGCAAATCACTATCAAAGCCAAGTAAAGGCTGAATCAATAAAGGGAGTTACTAAAACTTTGAGTGGATGGAGGAGTGTAAGTAAAGGCTTTTAAGCAATTAAAAGTTATCTGAGCTCTTCTCCCCTCCTCTCCAAACTAGTCCTAGGTTTTAAAATGAAGCGCAAAAATTGTAAGGGAAAGAGATATAGAAAGGAATAAAAAAAACACTAAAACAAGCCTACCTCTTTATTAACTAGTGCTAGATAAAGATTGGTAATAGCATTCGTATCTATCTCGTTCCATTTATCATCGATCTGTGATGTCCGTCGGCCTACCACTGATGGCTGGAAGACAATTATCTTTTCTCAAGATAGCTTTCATCTCCATCTTCCACAACGAGAAATTAGTCTCGTTGAACTTTTCGATCTTTGATCCTTGTCATTATCGCTTCTATTATGAATGGTAAATAATCCACTTGTCTTTCAATAAAGGTGAAAATTATCGAACTTATTTTCTTATGTAGATGATTCTTTTCCACCGCAACCCCAGCATATTACTATAATTAGATATTTATGTAAAAAAATAAATTCGAATAATAAAACACAAATAACAATCGCGCAAGGTTTTTCATCCGGATTGGAGAGACAATATACGCAACAATTTTTCCAAGAACACTTTCTTTTATTTCTAAAAAAACTCTCTCTACAGGTTTCACATCCTTTCTCTCTAAAACTCTCTATATTTGATCTCACATTTTCTCCACAATTCATAATGAAGGAACACTCTATTAATAGTCTATTACAAAATTCTTCTCCAAGTTCTTTCCATGAATATCTTTCCCATAATTTCTAAATTAAGGATCTACTAATTCCTTAATTACCTCCTAAATTGACACCGCATTTATTCCTTAATTGTCTACCCACTTATAATTTCCTCAATTAACAATTATTTCAAGTATATTAAAATTTATCCAACAATTTACATCTAAACCCAGGTTCTAATACCATTTCTTGTGATTGTTTGAATCGTATAGAGTAGTGTCACAACTATAAGAGATTGAGAACAATAATAATAATGAAGAAGAGGAAGAAGGACGCACATAATTATGGTAAAAACAATAGGCAATGATAAAAGAACATCGCTATAAAAATAAGAGTTACAAACTTTTTCTCTTATAGAGTAGCAACAAACTCTCTCTATTTTTATCTCACACTCTCACTCACCTACACATGGGATGTCTTGGAAAATTTTGGGATGTTTTACCAAAAATGGACCCTCTCTCTATTTTTATCTCACACTCTCACTCACCTACACATGGGATGTCTTGGAAAATTTTGGGATGTTTTACCAAAAACAGACCCTAACCTATTTATAATCCACATAAACTTAGGCTCTTAGTAAATCTTGTGGTCATAAATTGATCACATCTTACCTTAGTGATCAAGCAAATCATGTGCATTGTTTCAATTTTCAATTTTTCTATAATTTTTCTACTACTTCACTTTAGACAATATACATGATCTAGATCATTCTTTTATCAATTAGACAAAGAGTGTTATAGAATTCTTTTCATCAATCATAGACGAATATATATGATCTAGAATAATCTTCCTCGACTATCTAGGAGAATAGTGCAGGACCTAGAGTTATTATTTAACAATTAGGAAAGAATATATACGCAAACTTTTGTAATACAATAATTACATCAATCACAAAAAATGTTGACAACAAGTTGTAAAATACCTAAACAAATTTAAAACACTTCTATAAACTGGTAAACATAAGTAATAATTATAAAAACTAAATTCAAATAACAAAATAATAAACACAAAGAAACAATCGTTAAACTTTTCGATTTGGGATTGGAGAGACAATGTGCACAAACTTTTTTTATAACACTTTTCTTTATTTCACTGAAATTCTCTCTTCAGATTTTTCGCTTTTTCTCTAACATTTTTTCTTGCTTTTTTCTACAATTTTCTCTAGGATTCACAACGAAGAAACACTCTACTTATAGCCTATTATAAATTTGGCTTCCAAGTTCTTATAAAACATGCTTTCCACTAATTCCTAAATAAGGATTTACTAATCCCTTAATTAGCTCCTAAATTGACAATTCATTAATTCCTTAATTGTATACTCATTAATTTCTTTAATTAACAATTATTTCAACTATATTTAAGTTTATTCCAACAAAACACCACAAGTCCTAATAACCGTATTAAAAAATTATTAATTAATTAATTATCAAATAATAATCTCACGAAGTTACTTACAAAAACAAATATTATACTATTACTAAAGAGTGATTCATACCTATATTTATTCGATCATTCTTGTATACACAAGAATCGGTAAAGCATCTCGTAAATATGTACAATTCCATTCACATTTGAAAATGTTTTCATTCCAATCATAATTAAGTTATTCATTTGAATCGTGATATCTAGTTGTATAATTTTTATAGGCATATCTTCCAAATCAAACACCAGAGCTGCTATGCAAATATAGAGAAGATGAGCTCGAAATTTTGAGAGGAGATGGAACAGGAAAGAGGTCAAAAAAAGAAAGAATATATGATTATGATGTCTACAATGATCTCGGATACGATCGTCCCATTCTTGGAGGCTCCAACGAATATCCTTATCCACGTCGAGGAAGAACGGGACGCAAACCTTTATCACAAGGCAAAAATTACTTCAACTGCTATATAATATGTTCTTAATCAATGATAAAACACTAGTAATTCATTAAAATTTACATTGAATTATTTTAAGAAACATGATAAATCACTAAAAATAAACTATCATGGAGTGGTCTAGTTGTAAAAAAATGAGCTCAATTCACAGTGGTCACTTACCTAGGAATACTTTTTACATCCAAATATTGTAGGGTTAGACGATATGTGTTTAAGGTACTGACAATTGTCCACATTGGAAATGTGAAGGAGTTGTTCCATGACTTTTTTCAAAAGGGAATTATAAACCGAGTGGTGAATGAGACGTATATTACTCTTATCCCCAAGATTTCTAAGGCAACTAAGATCTTTGAACATCGACCTATCAATCTGATAACTAGTGTTTACAAGATCATTTCAAAGGTTATTTCCGAGAGATTGAAAACCATTCTCCCTCATACGATTGATCAGAAACAAAGTGCATTTGTTAAAGGAAGACAAATGATTGACTTTGTTTTGTTGGCCAATGAAATGATTGATCTTTGGCGTTGCTCGAAGAAAAGTGGAGTTGTTATTAAGCTTGATGTTGAAAAAGCGTTCGATAAAGTAAACTAGAATTTTATTTTAACTATCCTGAAGCTTATGGGTTTTAGCTCCACCTGGATTAATTGGATATATGCTTGCATCTCAATTGCGAATTTTTTGGTTATTGTAAATGGAAGGCCTCGGGGAAAGATTAATGCTTCAAGGGGTCTTCGTCAAGGCGATCCTCTCTCTCCATTCTTATTTGTTATAGCGATGGACTACTTATCTCGATTAATTAATAATGCTCAAGAGAAGAATCTCATTTCTGACTCTCTTTTCGAAGGCAAAAACCTTCACATATCCCACCTTATGTTTGCAGATGATATATTATTATTCTCTACGGTTACGGTTGATTCCCAAAAGCTCTCAAATCTTTTTATGATTATTAAAAGCTTTGAGCTCGCCTCTGGTCTTCGAATTAATATCCGTAAATCCTCTATTTCTGGAGTCAATATTAATTCCCAGCAACAGGTGATGGTAACGAGTATTTGGGGCTATAGCTTTGTCCCTTTGCCGATGAACTATCTCAGTATGCCATTGGGTGGCAACCCGAACTCTATAACTTTCTGGGATTCAACGTTATGTAGAATTCGTCAGAAACTTGCTCAATGGAAGTTCGCCTATTTAACGAAAGGTGGCCGTCTTACTATGGTTCATGCTGTTCTTGAGCATTTACCTACTTACATGATGTCAGTGTTTCGAGCCCCTGCCATGGTTTGTAAAGCTATTGAAAAGCTCCTAAGAAATTTCTTATGGAAAGGCCCCAATTTTACTAGTGGATCTAACCTTGTCAACTAGAAGACTGTGACTCTTCCAAAGCATCTAGGTGGATTGGAAATAACAAGCATTCATAATACTAATAGAGCTCTTCCCAGCAAATGGATTTGGAGATATTGTACAGATTCTAGCTCTCTTTGGAGGTCCCTTATTTTTTCTAAATATGATAGCCCGGTCATTGGTGGCATCCCTGCTAAGTGTAAATATGGCAGCAAGAGATCTCCTTGGCACCACATTTTAAAAGAAAACGATTTAATGACGTCTCTTATGAAATGGAAAGTTAACAATGAGGCTAAAATCAGATTTTGGTTTGATCACTGGAACAATAACGGCATTTTGAAAAGATAGTTTCCCAAGACTTTTTGCTCTATCAACTAAGCAAAATATGAAAGTTTAGGAAGCTTGGAACAATGAAGATAGATTTTGGAATTTTTTCCCAAGACGTGCTCTCTTTTAGAGTGAGAAGACTCTTTGGCAAAATATTTCTAATAGTTGGTCGTGCCCAAGTTTGAACGACGATGACGAGCTCCATTGGCTCCCTGAACATACGACATGCTTCACTGTAAAGTCATTTAAAATGGTGTTGGGGAATATCAATATGGATAATGCAAACAAGCCAAACTCAATGTTCTGGTCCAATTCCATTGCAAAGAGGGTAAAAAATTTTATATGGACTTTATTCCATAGAGGAGTTAATACTTATGAGATCCCTCAGAGGCGTAACCCGAGGATGGCTTTAAGTCCATCTTGTTGTTGTTTTTGTCAGAGTTCGGAGGAGAACAGTGATCATATTTTCATTCATTACGCCTTTGCTACAATATATATTATGGAAAAAGCTGCCAGCTAACCAAATGAATAGTTTTTATAATTTCTCTTCTATGGAACAATTTCTTTATGATTGTTTTTGTTACAAAGCAAACTCGCAGCGTTTGGAGCTTCTTGCAAACTTCAAAGGGGTCATACTTTGGTGGATTTGGAAGGAAAGAAAAGCTAGAACATTCGACATGGAGCACAAATACCAAACAACTGATCAGCTAAGGGAGAAAATCGCTTTGAATGCTGGAGAGTGGAGCTCTAGATCTAAACTTTTTATGACTTATTCTGTTGCCACCATTGTTGCAAATTGGCAAAGTTTTATGTAATCTCTTCAAACTAACTTTTCCCTCCTCCCTTTTTCTATCTTCTTAATAAATCTTTAGTATCCTTTTTTCAAAAAAAAAAAAACATTGGAAATGTGAAGATTCTACAACACATTTATAAGGGATATGAGTTACTTTCCTCATTAACAATTAGTTTTGAGATGAAACCTCATATTCTCTAAAATGGTATCAGAGCTCCATGTGGGTTATTGGTCCCCGAATTTCGATTCGACCTAAAAAGCTTTAAAATGTAAGCAGGTGAGGACCCCACCCAAGCGGCATAAGCGGGTATTTGATCCCAAAATATTCGGATTCAACCCATGCGAGTAAGCCAAAGTAGGTATTTCAGTCCACAAATTTGGATTAATTTCCTAATATAGCCGCCATAGGGGCATGTTGGAGATACTCAGTTTGTGGCAATTGTCCACATTAGAAAGGTGAGGATTTTACAACATATTTATAAGGGATGAGTTATTCTCCTCATTGTCAATTAGTTTTGAGGTGCAACCCCATATTTTGTAGTAGTATGGCTTGTGACATTAGTCGACACGTAGATATAAAAAAAAAAACAATAGATAAACACTAAAACTAAAGTTGAATCCGACCAATTATATTTATTTGTCTTTGGTTAATTAACAGATGACAGATATCAGAGCAGAACAATATTTTCCATCAATAAAAGCATTTACGTTCCGAGCAATGAAAAACTTTGTCCTTCAAAGAGCGTTGACTTCTTCTTCAGTCAATTGAGATCACAAATTATTCACAAGATTGAAGGACTAATTAATAATGAAGAATTGGAGTCCCTTGATCATTAACATAAAATTCATCAAGATCTAAAAAAGTTCTTGCCGTATCTTCCATAGCCCCATGTGATCCAAGGTACAGAATTCGTTTATTAATAAACGAATTCTGTACCTTGGATCACATGGAATATTCTTATTACCATATGTTACATTTATTTATTCCATAGTAGATGCTAAATTTGTATAATGTAACATATGGTAATAAGAATATTCTTATTACCATATGTTACATTATACAAATTTAGCATCTACTATGGAATAAATATCGTTACGATATTTTATAAAATTTGTTAGCTGTCGATATTATTACATATTCTACGGAATTTGTTAGGATATTTATTAGATATTCTATTATAATATTTGTTAGGAGATATTTTGAGATTTGATATTCATACGATATAATATATTGATGGAAAGTTAATGGAAAATCAATTGATTCTTGTCTTTCTCAAATTTATAAAAAATGTTAAGTTTATTAGGTTAAAACGTTAGAATTTTTAACTTCATGGTGGGATAAAACTACATAATTATTCGGACAAAAAATACTTTGTCGACCTATGAGAAAAGCATACAAAGAAAATACCGATTTTAAGAAAGCACATAAATAGTTCCTTATTTTTGGATAAAACTATTATATAAGTTTTTATTAGAGTGAATACAAAATTTAGAGGGTGTTGATACATATTGTTAGTGATTTTGGTAAACTTTTATTTGTATACATTTTAGTGATTTTAGTAGTAAGAAATTTAGAAATTTTGGTCAATTAATTATATATAATAACCGCTAACTGCGGTTCACTCCATAGTTTTGTTCAAAACTAGACGAAATCGAACTTTGAACACCCTTACCATGTGATACGTACGATTATGAGGATTTCAAGTTGGAAAACTAAAATTATACTTATAAAATTTATTTCCATTATGAAAAGGATGTTAAACTATAAATAGTTATCCTCTTCATAATCATTTTTCCATAAACATCGAAGTGTTATTATATGATTGATCAATTAAATAGATGACAAAGTTGCATTGAGGACTGATGAAGAATTTGCTAGACAAATGTTGGCTGGAGAAAATCTTGTAGCAATTCATCATCTCAAAGTAATTATTATATGGACCATATTTCTTTTGCAAATACTTTTTTGTTTATATTTTACTTCTTCTAATTAATTCTTAATGACATATTAATACAGGAATTTCCACCATCAAGCAAGCTTAACCCTAATGTTTATGGTGATCAAAATAGCAAGATAACAAAAGAACACATCATGAATAGTTTAGATGGATTTACAGTAGATTAGGTAATTATTATTAATTTATTCAAACTATTTATGTTTTTAAATTTGTGTGTATTTAGATCAATTTACTCGCAGCTCAACTATTCTCATCGAAAAGCTGTCAGACCATAAACCTTAAGCCAACTCAAGATGGTATAATTATTTAAGTTTGAACCATATAGGCACATTATTTATAAAGTTTCACTATTATGTCGTTTCACTATTATGTCAGGCAATAGAGCAAAACAAGCTGTATATATTGGATCACCATAATTCAGTAATGCCATTTCTTAGAAGAATACATTCATTAACCACCACAAAAACTTATGCCACAAGAACACTTTTGTTCCTAAAAGATGATGGGAGTTTGAAACCCTTGGTTATTGAATTGAGTTTGCCACACCCTAAAGGAGACCAATTTGGTGCAATTAGCAAATTGGTGTTGCCGGCTAAAGAAGGAATTGATGCCTCAATTTGGCATTTGGCTAAGACTTATGTTGTTGTTAATGATACTGGCCACCATCAACTCGTTAATCATTGGTACGTAAATCTTTTTTTTTCTCTATAATTTCCTTTATAATATTTAAGATACTTTAGGTGAGGAACCCAAATTTTAAACTAACCAACATGAAGTTTCATGTTTTCTTAATACAGTAGAGCCCTTAAAACTCAAACGGTTATTCAGTAAAAAAGAATTGATATTCAACTCAAGAATTGTGAATTCAAATTAAAGATGTATAATTTTGTGTGGAAGTCATGTAATTTAGTAGTTCTAAAATCTTATGATGTGTAGGTTGAACACGCATGCAATAATCGAGCCGTTTGTGATTGCAACAAACAGAAAATTAAGCATTCTTCATCCAATTCATAAGTTGCTTGTCCCTCGTTTTAAGGATACCATGAAAATCAATGATGTGGCAAGGCAATCCTTAATTAACGCTAATGGCATTATTGAGAAAACTCATTATCCAGCTAAGTATTCAATGGAAATGTCTTCTTTTGCTTATAAAAGTTGGGTCTTCCCCCAACAAACTCTCCCAGCTGACCTTATAGAGAGGTAATTGTTTTACATTCCATTTCTTTTCTTTTCTCATTTATCAAATTATCAATTTCTCTATCATAATTTTATAATTATTGATAGGTAATCATTTCCATTTTTTTTCATTTCTCTTTAAAACATTCTTCTCGTAAACCTTCTTAAGTTGGTCAAACCCAATAAATTATAAATTTAATCTATAATGGTCACCTATTTAAAATTTCAAAATTTTTATATTTCAAAATATTATAAAGCTTGGTGATATGCTTCGGGGACCGATCGAGAAAATATAAATTGGGGGATAGTTTTATATTTAAATATAATGTAGACATATTTATGCTTGTAATATATCCAATTTCCAAAATTTTGAGAAGTCATGTTTGGCCCCTAATTCTCTTGAGAATAGTTAAAATGTACATAAACTTCTTGAATATCCTACGACTAGAAAATAAAAGTCTTCTATTAAAAATATTTTTCTAGAATGGTTGACTCATGATTTAATTTATTGTTTGATCTAGAGGAGTTGCAATTGAAGATTCAAATTCTCCACATGGACTTCGATTGCTTATAGAGGATTATCCATATGCTGTTGATGGACTTGAGATTTGGACAGCAATTCAAATATGGGTACAACAATATTGCTCTTTTTATTACAAGAATGATGAAATGGTTCTTATGGATAATGAGCTTCAATCGTGGTGGAAGGAGCTTAGAGTGAAAGGTCATGAAGATAAGAAAGATGAACAATGGTGGTAAAAAATGCAAACAATCGAAGAAGTAATAAATAGTTGTACAATTATTATATGGATTTCTTCAGCTCTCCATGCAGCACTTAACTTTGCAAAATATTCTTATGGAGGGTTTTTCCCCAATCGGCCAACAACAAGTACAAGATTATTACCAAAAGAAGGCACTCGTGATTATGAAGAGCTCAAGTTGAATCCGGAAAAGGTTTTGTTGGAAACAATTTGTTAGAAACCAAAATATACTTCTTTAGTTATCTCAATAATTGTTGTTTTATCAAGACATCATGCTGATGAGGTCTATTTAGGGGAAAGAAGCAGTTCAGAATATGGACTACAGATAAGGAACCAATGAATGCATTTGAAAAATTTAAGAATAGACTTGATGAAATTGAAGACATTATTTAAAAAGGAAACAAAAATCCTAAGTTGAAGAATAGAGTTGGACCTGTAAATATGCCATACACTTTACTCTTTCCAACAAGCACAAAAGGATTCACAGGCAAAGGAATTCCTAATAGCGTATCCATTTGAAAAATATTGTGGAGGTTTTTTGTAATTCAAATCACACTCTCTTTTGTTAATTAAGGAACCATATATAAGTTTGATTTTTAGGGAATTGTTGATGTCATACTTTAATTTAGTTATAGACTTTAGTTACCATAAAAGTTATTTGATGGTGTGACTTAGAGGGTAAATCGACCATATGTATGTATACGTGCAAGAGACTTCACAATCCCTTTGTCCCTTTCCATATGTAATTACTTATTATTAATGCATGTAGTATTAGCGATTATGATATAACATATAAAAGTTTAGGGTAAAGACCAAGTTCTTATTTGCTAGTATTAATTAAAATAATATATAAGTATTTTTAATACCAGTATTGGTTAAATAAATAATTTTTATCGAGTATTTATTTTAATTCTAGTACTATTAAGTTTTGATACATTTTTTTAGGTCGAGAGCTGACAACATCAAAGCCTAGGTTGGTTTCTTTATGAGGTCCTATATTCAAAACTAGATATAGGGTAAAAAGGAATATTCTTTTTCATCATCCACTACGGTGTTTAGTATCGAGCATGAAACACAACTGCAATAAACCATAAAAAATATCAAGATACAATTAGAAGTAGCTAGAAAGAGAAAAAAAATGCAAAAAGTTTGAAGAATAGTGTGAAGACCAAGTTTTCAAAGAATAAAACTAGAGACCTTACCTAACTCACATGCATGTAAATCAGTTAAAACTAACCATAAGAAAGCAAAGTGACACTTTCTTAATAAAAAAGTTGAAAAATCAATCCCTTGTTAAAAATATTTAAGATCAGGAATTCCAGAAGATATAAAAACATAACAGAAATAATACTTAAAACAGTGGAATAAATATGCTAGAATAAACTTTTAGAATTCTAATGCAACAGTCTACATAATTAATCACGTCAGCAGCTCTAATCAGCATCACGTTCAAAGTACTTGTTCAGGATCAACATGTATAAATTAGTCACTAGAGCATATCAAGGAGTACGCAAACTCATGCTTCTATGAGTTGTCTAATAGCCAATGCCAAAGGAGTCAAATACCCTATAGGGTCCTATGACCCACTTGAGAAATCTCGGTAACTAATACTAGGGAGAGTGTCGTGACAAACTGAGCTATCTGGCACCTTTCAAGCCTCAAACCCTCGCAGTGGGTTGATAACTTGCACTTCCCAATACTCTTTAAGATGCTAACATCTAATAACCCACCCTGTGGTATATCGCCCACGCACTCCTAAGACCATATCAAGGCCCCTAAGTTACAGTCTAGCATACTCTATATGAGGTAAAGCTAACTGGTCGGCTCTATGGTCCCCTGACACTACTACGAGTTGTTTATCTCCACTTGCATTGCACCTAATTAATATCCTTTTTCTGATACTCGTGTTCATGTCACGTGCTTGTCGAACACTAGCTCGTACTATAAAACCATAAGGTCCCTTAAGGGACAACATATAGGTTTCCAGTGAAACAAAAAACAACTCTCAGATCCTCTATTGGACACCAGAACATTAGGCCCTCAATGAGACGACAATACTAGGCTAGTTTACCATGGAAAATCTTGGCCTGAAATGCAAAGACAACACAAACGACAATATTAGGCTAGTTTACCATGAAACATCCTAACCTAACATGCATAATCATAATTTATGCATAACAAATGCCAATATAAAGTACAATAATACATGCATGAAACTGGTCTCCAATCTGGAAACAGAACTCTCTAGCTCTATATATATATATATATAAGAAGTTATGGGTATATTTGAGAGGGAGGAATAAAATTTGAAGAAGCGGGGGATGTTTGGAAAGGGGTTTAGGCGCTTTTGACTACTCGAATAAGACCTAGCGAAATGTGACTTAAGTTTGTATATATGTAGTTTAAATAAGGGTTTAAATTAGGGTAATTAATCTAAAATTAAATCTTGCATTATATTTCCTTTTAATTAAGAAAAAAAATCCTAATTAGAAACAAACTTTTTAAATAAAACCCCAAAAATAATTCATTTAATTGTATCGTAATAATGTCTTCTATTAATTTAATAAATAAAAGTTAGTTAAATTAATTAGGTAAAATTTAGGCTGTTACAAATAAGTTCCGATGGAAGTATAGGAACACACCAAGTCTCCAAAGGGTGGCGTAGTGGTTGAACAATTGAGCTTTGGGAGTACCTTCCCCTGAAGGTCATGAGTTCTTCGTAAGAGAAATAAAGAAACTATTAATATTAAAGAAAATTAAAAATTATTTTTCCTCCTTCTTTGCCAACAAAAATTAGTTTTTTTTTATAAAAAAATTCCTTTTTCTGTACCAACCGTTTTTAATACTTTTTTCTTTTGAAACCTAAGGCATGCGCTTTTTTTTAATTTTCTATTTTAACGACTTTTAAATTCAAACTATATAATGGGTTTGGGTTCATTACATTAAATGCTTAACAATCGATCACTTTGTTTAAATAAAAAAATATTTTGTACAATTAAGTACAATATTAAATTAAAATACATGAGCTTTCTCAAAAAAAAAAAAAAATAGAGGAGAATTAGGCAAAATAAATGTAATTAATTTGAGTTTTTTTAACATTTTTACTCTGGGTGTTATATTTTTTTTAACTATGGATGAAAATGAGCTCAAAGTACCTATATCAATTCTTTGGAGAGCCATTGCCTGATATCAAATTGAATACTTTTGGGTAAGTTTTCATTACGTCATTATACTCAAAATTTTTAGAATGGTTTCTTACCATCCTACATTTTGTAGGAAAATTAATTAAATAGAAGAAAGAAGAAAGAAAATTTTATTTGGGAAGAGAGAAAAAAATGGAGAGAAGAATTTTTTTAACTCACTCTTCCCATTTCATCTTTACTTCAACAATTTATGGTCAGAATTACAACCTAAAAATAAATCGCATTATTCTTAGGATCCACTATCCCACTATGCACGATCTAATTAATTAGTGGCTAAAAAATAGAAACACCGTTAATAACAAAATATTAAATTTAAATAAAAATTAATAAATAAATAAAATATTAATCAATATTCCTCCTTAATTTTGATTTGGAATGATCTTCACGTAGGTGGTTCCTTAATTTGATGAACTTTAATGGATTAATGAAAATATGTGCATTAGCTTTTGACTTCTTCCATGGAATTTTCCATGGCTTTTATGTAGCAAAAGTAATAATTAATCTCAAAGTTTCCATTCTGGTTACAGAACAAAAATTTTCTTCATAATCAAAGCATTCTCCTTGTTTAAATCCCTTCGCCACCGACCTTAATTTATATTTGTCAGTTTCACTATTTGATTTCACTTTGATTTTATACATCCAGTTCACATCAATTGTTTTGTGTTCTTTTGGAAGGTCAGTCAGCTGCCATATATCATTTTCTCAATTGACATCAATTATTGATTCGTAACATTTTGCTATTTGGGATTTTTAAAGGCAATTTTGAGTCCAACAGGTTCTGAATCTGCAAAACAAGTAAAATATATTAATTCTAACCTCGTAATCTTGAAGATGTGTAGGTTGTCGTCGCTCCCTTCTTGGCTTTTCCATAGTAGTTGCAATTGGAGTTGCAACTTGAAGTTGGACTACAAGTGTTCTTCATCGACTCTATCTTCTACATCTGCATCATCATTCAAAACATAAATGTAATGTTTTTTGGCGTCTATGTCACATGTTGTATTCAAATTCTATACCTCGTCTTCTACAAATGTAACATCAGGACTTACTATCACCTTCTTTGTCATTGGATTGTACAATTTGTACCCTTTTTGCTTATACCAATGAAAATTGTCTTCACTATCCTATCAACAAACTTGGATCTTGTTTCCTTAGGGAAATTAGCATAAAAAATTGATCCAAATATCTTCAAGTGTTGGACATTGGGTTTGAATCCACTCCATGCCTCAATAGAAGTTGTGTTGGAAAGACTTTTGGTAGGTGATCTGTTTAACAAATATACTGCACATGTTATAGCTTCAGCCCAAAAATAATTTGGCATACCTTTCGCTTTAAGCATGCTCCTGCCCATATCCAAAATTGGATTTATTCTTTCTCTCAGCTACTCCGTTGTGTTGAGGAGTGTAGGGAACAATAATGTTATGTTGCAACCCAAACTCTTCACAATGAATTTTGAAATCATTGGACTTGTACTCACCTCCTCCATCACTACGCACCATCTGGATTAATTTGCCACTTTATCTTCCACAAATGCTTTAAATATTTTAAAGTTGTAAAATACCTCATCTTTGCTTTCCAATAAATAAATTCAAGTTTTCCTTGAAAAATCATCAATAAATGTTAGAAAATACTTGTTCCCACCAATTGATGATATGTTCATTGGGCCACAAATAAACTGTATGAACCAACTCCAAAGGAAATTTCACATGCCAAGGGTGCTTAATGAAAGCTGTCTTGTGATTCTTTCCGAAAATACAAGCTTCACACAATTGATCAGGGTGATGAATATTGGGTAAACCTTTCACTAAATTATGTTTGGAAAGATTTTCCAAACTCTGAAAATTTAAATTCCCAAAACGTAAGTGTCATAGCCATGATTAATCATTCACCATCGCATTCAATCACTTGAAATCCCCCAAATTAAAATCTACTAGAAACATACGATGTTTTTTATAAAAAAGTTTCAAGAATCATATTACCTTCTTTATCAAAAATTGAGAATTGATTTCCAAAGACGTGCATCACATAACCCTTTTCGCCCAACTGTCTCATACTCAACAAATTACTTTTCATATCAAGTACGTATAAAACATTGGAAATGTACCTGTGATCACCAGTCTTCAAAGTTATAAGAATTCACTCTTTTTCAGTCACCGAAACGATTCTTCCGTCACCAAATTTCACTATTCTGCGAAATGATTCATCAAAATCTTCAAACAGCTCTTTATGACCACACATGTGATTTATGCAACCAATATCCAAATACCAAGTCTGGTAGTTTGGAGTTTCATTTAATATGTCTACCATTAATAATTTATGATCTTCTTCGTCATAATCCTCTTCTTGAGCAAAATTGGCAGTTTGATTATCACTTTTTAATCTGCACTCATTTGCATAATGACCAAGCTTGTAGAAATTATAACATTCTATATTTGATTTATTAATACTATCTTTATATCCTTTGCGACCACATCCTTTTTGCCAATAGGAATTTGAATTTGGATTGTTATTGAAACTAGTATTATTTCTGTCAGTATCTCCATGATTCTAGCCGTTGGGATAGCTACGACCACGTCCACAACCTAATTTGCCTCGTGAACTTGAGCTACTAATTGAGGCTTGTACTTGTAAAACCTGTTCAATTGGTTTTTCAATTTTACTATCATTCATTCGCTTCTCATGCGCTTTTAGGACCAGATAATAACCTTACTGTCATTTTTTACAGGTCATTGATCTATTCAATTGCACCAACAACATGTTCAAATCTGGGAGTTAAAGATCTTAAAATCTTATCCACCTTTGTTTGCTCTGATTGTGTTTCACCATTGGTCTTCATTTGGTTTTTTCAGGACAAGAATCCTATTGATATACTATTCAACAGTTTATGTGGTCTCCATCTACATTAACTCACATTGGTGTCTTAGAGTTTGTAGACGCACCCTTTTGATCTTGTCATCACCTTTATAAGAGGTTGACAAAATGGTTCAAGCCTCACTTGAGGTCGTTGCTCCTTCAATCTGCTCAAATGTCTCATCATTCATCCCTTGGTGGATGAAATATAACGCATTTTTGTCCTTCTTCTTCTGTTCGCGATGCGCTACTCGTTGCACATCAAATGCATTTTCAGCTAATGTAGAAACTCTATTTTCCACGATATCCCATAACTCAGGGTAATCGAACAGAACTTTCATCTGTACAGACCACCGATTATAATTATTTTCATCAAGAATAGGAACTGATAATTGGGTAGAATTAATCATGATAGTAGATAACTTGGCTCTGATACCACTTATAGGAAAATTAATTAAACAGAAGAAAAATAGTTGAATTTGGGAAGAGAGAATAAAAATGCAGAGAAGAATTTTTTGAAATCACTCTTCTATTTGATTTTTACTTCAGCAATTTATAGCCAGAATTACAACCTAAAAATAAATCGCATTATTCCCCCTCCCTAAATCTGGGATCCACTATCGCACTATTGCACGATCTAATTAATGGCTAAAAATTAGAAACACCATTAATAATAAAATGCTAACTTTAAATTAGAATTATTAAATAAAATAAAATAATCATTACATTAAAGGTTTTAATTACATGTGGATTAATTAGACTCATGCTTGTATTTTGACGGTTATAAGTTTGTCTATTATTGTTAATGGCTGGTTAAGGTATAAGATTCATGCCACGAGGAGTATCAGATAAGGTGATCTTCTATTGCCATTTTTATTTTTGATAGCCATGGATTATCTCTCAAAGGCTTACCCCTTGGTCTGCCATTAACAAGGATATTCCACACTATTTTTTACGACGAAAAAAATTGTTGCTTATATTTTGATGGATGGTTTTAAAGTCTATAGCAACAATTTTTGTCAGCAAAATTCTTGTTTCTTGCAGTGAAATAAAGATCTTTGTGCCCATAATAATATGATCACCCTCTTTAGTACACAAGTCACCTTGAACTTGTGTCATTACTTTAGGGAAAATTCTAAAGTTTGGAGTATTCTTGAAAAACATGTTTATATAGACTTATATGGATATGTAATAAGTCACAATCTTTACTCTTAAAATAATTTACGAAAAAATAGTAACGTTCCTAGAGAAGAATCTAGATTTTGAATCTTAGCTCGAATATTGAGTCCATAATGTTACAAGAAGAAAGAAAACAAGTACACGTTCTCAATGAAACAATTACACCTTAAAATTCGAACTTATATATAAACCTAAGGCTGTACGACAAATGGAATTACAAAAAGAGTACTCTACAAAATTCTTCAAATAGATATGCTATTAGGAATTCCTTTGCCTGTAAAGCCGTCAATGCTGGATGGAAATAGTAAAGTGTACGGTATTTTCACAAGTCCAACTCTATTCTTCAACTGAGGATCTTCATTTCTTTGTGAAATCATGTTCTCAATTTCAACAAGTCTGTTCTGAAAATTCTCAAATGCTTTCAATGGTTCTTCATCTGAAGTCCATTGTGAATAGTTGCGTTCTCCTAAATACACCTCATCAGTATGATGTTTCGATATAACAGCAATTGTTGAGACAAGAGAGGAAATATTTTCTAACTTCGAACAAATTGTTTCGAATAAAGCCTTTTCGAAATTCAACTCGAGCTCTTCATAATCACGACTGCCTATTTCTGGCAATAATCTTGTACTTGTTGTTGGCCTGTTGGGGAAAAACCCTCCATATGAGTATTGTCCAAAGTTTACAGCCGCATGTAATGCTGAAGAAATCCATATAATAATTGTGCAACTTTTTATCAGCTCTTCAATTGTTTGCATTTTTGGCCACCATAGTTCATATTTCTTATCTTCATGGCCTTTCTCTCGAACCTCCTTCCACCATGATTGAAGCTCCATATCCCCACGAATCATTTCATCATTCTTGTAATAAAAAGTGCAATATTGTTGTACCCATGTTTGAATTGCTGTCCAAATCTCAAGTCCATCAACAGCATACGGATAATCTTCTATGAGTAATCGAAGTCCATACGAAGAACTTGAATCTTCAATTGCAACACCTCTAAATAAACAATAGATTAAATCATGAGTCAACAATTCTATAAAAATATTTGAAAAAACTAGTAGCATTTTTATTTTCTACCCATTAATTTCTATCATACGTGCATCTTGATTATTTTAAAAAACTATATATGGATGAATTGGCATGAAGATTAGGGGTCATACACGGCCTCCCAAAATTTTGAAATTTAGATATTTAAAATTAAATAATAATGATTTTTTAACTTCCGTTTTTACAAGTAGAACCATCACTATTGTGGCTCAAACATATTTTTGGCCCCTGGGGAATGCATCATCTACCGTAACAACTAGACAACCTCAAGAAGCTTATACGGGTACAATTTTTTTTAATGAGAAATGAAAAGAAATGTAATATTTTGAAATGATTACTTTTCAATAGTTTTTTAGAGAAATAATACCTTCATTAGCATGTATGTAAGACACGTACAACGGTAAACAAGATTACATGAAAGATCTCCAATTTAGAGCTAATACATATTGATTCAATAGTTATAAAACTATAGAATTATAATTCAACTCAACTCAACTTTAGTCCTTGAATTTGAGTTGGATACTTCAGGTAGCTCGAATTATTCATCTTTTGTACATTCTCAAAATTGATTATGAGAAATGAAAACAAACAACTTTTACTTAAATAGAATGGGAAATGATTACCTCTGAATCAGGTCAGCTGGAAGAGCTTGTTGAGGGAAGACCCAACTTTTGTAAGCAAAAGAAGACATCTCCATTGAATACTTTCCTGGATAATGAGTTTTCTCAATGATGCCATTAGCGTTAATTAAGGATTGCCTTGCAAGAGCATTGATTTTCATGGTATCTTTGAAATGAGGAACAAGCAGCTTATGAATTGGGTGGAGAACACTTAGCTGTCTGTTGGTCGCAATGACAAATGGTTCTATTACTGCATGCGTGTTCAACCTACCCATCACACATGTCATAACGTTAGATTTCATGCCCTTCAAAATGATATCTCTTAATTTGAATGCACAATTCTTAAATTGAATATCGATTTTTTTAGACAGTAGATTTTAAGAGCTCTGATACTAAATTAAGAAAACGCGAAGTTTCATAATCAATTAGGGTATGTTTTAAATTGGATTCCTCAACCAAAAAGCCTACATCAAATTATATATATATAAAGAAAAGTATTATAATTTTTTTTTACCAATGACTAACGAGTTGATGGTGGCCAGTATCATTGACAGCAACATAAGTCTTAGCCAAATGCCAAATTGAGGCCTCAGTTCCTTCTTTAGCTGGCAACACTAATTTGCTAATAGCACCAAATTGGTCTCCTCTAGGGTGTGGCAAGCTCAATTCAATCACCAAAGGTTTCAAAGTTCCATCATCTTGTAGGAACAAAAGTGTTCTAGTGGCATAAGTCTTTGTGGAAACTAATGAGTTTATTCTTCTAAGAAATGGCATTATTGAATCATGGTGATCCAATATATAGAGCTTGTTTTGGTTTATTGCCTGAAAAAAAGAAAAGAAAAGTGAAACTACATAAATAATGTGCCTATATGGTTCAAACTTAAATAATTAAACCATCTTTAGTTGGTTTAAGGTTTAGAATTAGACAGTTTGTCGATAAGACTAGTATGTGCTGCGAGTAAGTTGGCTTGAATAAATTAATAATAACAACTACCTGATCTACTGTAAGTCCATCCAAACTATTCATGATATGTTCTTTTGTTATCTTGCTATTTTGATCACCATAAACATTAGGGTTAAGCTTGCTTGATGGTGGAAATTCCTGTATCAATATGTCATTAAGAATTAAATTAGAAGAAGTAAAAAAAGAGAATATTTGCTAAAAATATATATGATCCATGTTACTTGTAGTCGACGAATGGCTACAGGATTTTCTCCGGCCAACATTTCCCTCGCGAATTCTTCATCCGTCCTCCATGCATCTTTGTCATCTGTTTAATAGATCAATCATATAATAACTTATAGTAATTATAGTTTAGTCAATTTCCAATCCTCACATTAATCAATTTCATTCAAATCTTGTAGCATGCACACTAACATTTAGATGTTTAGGGGGAAATGATTATGAGGAAGAAAGTATAATTATAGTTTGTCCGCTTCAAATCCTCATAATTGATCGAGTTTATAATTATTAGATAGTGTGGACATCCATCTAAAAACCAATTGACAATGAGAAGAGTAACTCATATCTCTTTTAAATGTTTGTTAGACTCTCCACTTTTCCAATGTGGGACAATTGTGAGATCTTAGCATACCCCTCAAGTTAGTATTTCTTTTGGGCTCACCAATCTTGGATCGAATCTAAATTTCATTTCTTTTAGACCGAATGCCCATTTGGGCTTAATGGGCTCTGATACCATATTAGATAGATGCTATACTTGTATAATGTAACGTATTGAAGTAAGAATAAAGAATAAAGTAGTTGTTTACCTTGGATCACATGGGGCAATGGAAGCTCGGGCAATAATATGTTTACTTGTTCATGAACATTATGTAAATGATCGAGGGACTCCAATTCTTCGTTGAATATTAGTTCCATCTTCTGAATAATTTGTGAACTCATTTGACTTTTGAAGAAGTCAACTCTCTTTGAAGGACAAAATTTTTCATTGCTAGGAACATAAATGCTATTAAGGATGTTAATTAGTGTTGATCTGCTCTCATATCTGTCATCTGTTAATTGACCATACACATAAAACATAAATATATGTAAATATATATGTATATATTAATTTTCTTCAAAAATTATTTTTTAAATAGTTAGAAAATTGAGGTTTTGGTAATACCTCGTTTGGTTGTAGATTTTGATAAAGATAGCATACTCTATATTTTCAAGGCAAAGCTACAGTAAAAATAACTCATCTGGATCTGCTTTTTTATAGAAGAGTTTAGACACAAAAAGTTGTTTGCATGTGAATTTGATAGGAAAATTTATTTTGAATGATTAAAAATGAATGATAAGAAATGTCTAGTTAAAAATGAATAATTAAAAATAAGTGGTTATAAATGAGGAGTTATTTTAAATAGTTAGAAAAGAATGATTAGAAATGATGAATTATTTTGAGTAAATATAAAAACTCGTTTTGATATATTTTTTTTATGAGTAGTTAGTAAATGTTAAATCTAAATCCTTCTTAAATCTAACCAACAAACACCCGAGTACTAGTGTTTCGACACTCATTAAATAAGGAACATATTATATAAGAGTTAACGTAATCTTTGCCTTGTGATGAAGGAGTGCGTCCGGTTCTTCCTCTACGTGGATAAGGATATTCATTCGAGCCTCCAAGAATGGGACGGTCGTATCCAAGATCATTGTAGACAGCATAATCGTATATTCTTTCGTCTTTTGACCTATTTCCAGTTCCGTCTCCTCTCAAAATTTTTAGCTCATCTTCTCTATACTTCCATAGTAGCTCTGGTGTTTGATTTGGAAGATATGCCTATGAATATTACAAACCAAATTTAGTGTAAAATATATTAGAATATAGATTGGGAGAAAGTTAAAATTTAGTGGCGCATTGGTTTCATTTTTTGGTTGTAAACTAGCTCAACACCAGCGTCACAGATTCGATCCCAAGAATCAGTATTATTTGTCCCTACTCCCCTGATATGTACTCAAAAAAAATAATTTAAAAGATAATTAATTAAAAAAGAAATATAATTTAGTTAACATTGTTGGATAAAGAATTTGAACTTCGGGGCCATTACCCATATTCAGACAATTTTCATATGTGACAGTTTCAAGGACCAAGAGATTTATGACTTCATAAGATTACTAAGCTCTTTAAAAAGTTTTGGAATATTTTTAAGATTGTCATTATACATTTGTTCATAGACTTTTAAAAAAATGACATTGCTAACATGGTTAATAGTAAAACTTATGTGGCTCTCATCCTCTATTTTGGCCAAGCCCTCTCGACTTGCTGAGTTTTGCCCTATTAACTTAACTACTAGTATCTCCAAACTTAAATTGGTAATGAGATCCTAACATGCTCCCTCAAGATGATACTTCTTTTTTGGCTCACCAATCTTAAATCGAATCTCAATTTCATTTTTATTAGACCGATATCTGTTCGGGTATTATGGGCTCTGATACGATATTAGAGAATATGAGATTCCATCTCAAAATCAATGAGGAAAGTAACACATATATCTTATAAATACTTGTAGAGCTCTTCCACTTTCTAATGTGGGACAATTATGAGATCGTAACAAAATATAGGCTAAGAGATTATAGAGGGTTGCTCTTCCTCACACTATTGCTAAATATAAGAAAGAAATTCGAGGATTTTTTAAGACAAACACCAAGTCTTTTGATTATTTCTGAAGATATCATATTACTTTGATTCTAGGAGTTACAATTTTTTTTAATCAATTATAACATTGCTACCATTATCTCTACATCTTTTTTCCCAAAATAAAAGTTAATATTGTTTTATAAAACCTAATAAAAATCACTTATGAATAAAGTAAACATAATTATTTAATTTTTTGCCCAATTAGTCACTTAACTCACGGTCACCATTGACACATAGTCACTTGTATAGGCAACACTTTCGATTTACCACAAGTACTATTTCTTATGTTTTTACTTTTAATTTTTTTAATTTTTTTTTGTAAAACTTTATCACATTGTAAGAGAACTAAATTGTTTTTACAATTTCTTATGTAAACAATGAGACCGAGTTTTCTTTTAAGAGAACTAAATTCCAATTTTTTAAAATTATATATATTAAATTTTTATCACAACCTAGGAACACGGTAATGGTGTCTCAAGTATAGAGGAGCGAAGTTCCGATTTTTCAGTTTTCAAAAAAAAAAAATTACTAAGTGTATTTTCTATTGAATTTCTTTCTATAATTGTAGAAAAATGTTTGCATTGTGATTTGTCTTGTATTAAAATTATTTTTACCATAGAATGATCAATTTCAACAAAAAATAAAAATAATAAAAAATGAACTGTCATAATATTTGCTTAGTTTAACTACAATTCAGAAATGGTGTTTCAAACTGTTGGTTGTCTTTAGTAGACCAAGTTATCGGTGTATAATGCCCCCAAAATTTCAAAATTCTTAATTAAAAATTCATGGATTTTTATTTGGTTTCATAGCCTTAAATTATTAGACCCCTAAGATGGCAACTTAGTATTTAATTAAAATTTTCAAAAATTATTGAAAATGAATTTGAAATTCTTATTTATTTTGAGCCCAATAGTAAAAACTTTATTAATAAATTAGGTGGGTTTTGACTCTTGATTTTCTTTAATATTTATTACTAACAATTAAGTAGGTTGAGGGATCTTTCCTAAATTAAGAATCATATTTTTCCTTAAATTGTAAATGTTGAGTTAATGAAATAATGAATAAGGCATTTGAAATAATTAAAGTGAGAGGAAACTAAAATGAGAAGAAAAAAAAGAAAAAAAAAAAAGGAAATAACAATATGGAGTCAATGTGCCACGAAATGCAAAGTAGGAAATTATTTTGAGATACCCCCTTTTGTTTTTATTTGATTGTTTTAATACAATTGACCTTTCG
This sequence comes from Sicyos edulis, assembly GCA_036507275.1. Lineage (NCBI taxonomy): Eukaryota > Viridiplantae > Streptophyta > Magnoliopsida > Cucurbitales > Cucurbitaceae > Sicyos > Sicyos edulis. The sequence goes on from CM071856.1 coordinate 3,244,371, forward strand.
AACCCCTCTTTTGTCCCCATTGATTCAAAATATCTTGGACCCATTGACTCTTGACCAGGCAATTATTTGACCAAGCACTTGTGAGTTTTTTCTAAGAATCGAAGTTTGGACATTGTTGACCTTTTGAATATTTGATTGAATAGTTATATTTTGAGCCATAATTGACCATTTATTTTATCCTTTTTACCAAATTGTATGTGACAAAGTTTATTAATTGAACCATAGCGATTATTTGATTTCTTTGAACAGATATGACTCCTCGAGTATATTCGACCTCCTTTGCCCGAGTTTGACCATGTTGTTGTATCTCGAATCCCATTTTCGCAATTTTATTTTGGCCCTTTAGTAAGTTCAACACCCTAAATCTATTTTTAATAGTTTAAAGTGTAAGTTGTTACCCATTTGTCTAATTAGGGCCTTGTTTGAGAGTCGATCTTCTGAGTTCGTTGGATTAAGAGATAAAAGGTTTTGTGGATTCAACCAAGGTAACGGACCATTTATCCTCAGCTCGAGTCTTGTAGCTTAATACGTGAATATAGTTGAATGTATGTTCGCTTGGTCGTTGTTATATCTTGATGATTTGATGTTCCATGATATATGTGCAATGTGAATTGCCATAATTTGATTATTTGTTGATTATCCGTGCAACCTTCATTGAAGACTGAATTAAGACATGTATGTCATAATATAACTTACATGTGTGTATATTCTCATTATGGACGTGCCTTGTGTATTACAAGTGATAAGCATTTGTTGTCTCATAAAAAAAACTCTTATGTTGGTATTTCCTATAGGGAACTAGTGTGTTGTTTCATTCCATTGGAAATCCATTTATGGTGTGTTGAGTAGTGATGTTCTCCGGTGAACTAGCTTGATACTACCGTCTCATAGGGTTCGTTGATTCATAACACGTGTTGGTGTCCTAGAGGAGATGGTCAAGGCACGGGTATTAGATAAACGATGCTAATCAGGTATTGGGGTTGTTGGAGACTACATTGTAATGACATGTTCTCTTTTGTCTAAGGCAATATCCTCGGATAGCAGATTGTGAGGAGGGTCGGGCGACCTAGTCACTCCACCCTATTGGTTATCTATCAGTATTCCTAAGGAAATTATCCATTGTGTGGTAGCGAACGATATCCCATTGAAAGTCGTGTGGACAAGCGATCTTTATAGTGAGATGTTGGGCCTACCGGCAACCAGGTAACTTTGGTCACCAATTCTCCTCTTCTGATATAGTGTTGTCCAGCGTTCCCTTTTGACACAGAGGTTCCCACTGGAAGATATTTGTCTTAATGATTTGTGGCTATTAGATTAAAGTCAAGATCGTGGCACTTGGCCTAGTAACCAGGAGCTTTGATCTGAGCATTCCTTGATTAAGATGTACGTGATGTTATCTACTTTTGATTATATTCATGTCTAATCTCGAGTGGAGAGATTCTTATTGGATGTGAAAACTCACCTTTTCCATTGTTGTTCGTACAAGACTTTACATTGATGGTTAACCATGCTGAAGATTGTTCATTAGAGCCCGCTGCATTTGATTATGATGTCTTTATTTATAGTTTTGAATAATTTGGATGCATGTATCACTTATGGATACTTGGGTACCCATTTTATGTTTTCACAACTATTATCGCATGTATTTTAGTTATCATTCGTCTAATATCTTATTGAGTTATTGTATTTACATGAATTAAGGTACATGCCTATGTTTAGACGAATAGTTTGGGTCGGGTTTACTAATGTTGTTGTTCGCAATAACATACAAATATTAAAATTTAGTACTAGAGAGCATGATATTGATATGCAAGTATCAAAATGATATCTTAATCCACAAGTTCAAAAGTTTAGAGTTACCTTGTTGGCAAAGAAAACACGTTTGGACTTAAGAGAACTGAAAATCCAAGAGTTACAATCAAAGTGAATGCTTCCCCAACCAAAAACACTGTCAATAATGAGAAACTTGAGAAAGAAATTGTGTGGAAATAAATGTCTGCTGGCAATGAAGAAACCTCCTGGAATTCCAAACTCTTCTTTCCAATCAAAATTCACTTCAAACAATATAAAATTCCCTCCACTTGAAGATCCCACTTTAATGCCCTCCCTAAGGTACACTTTCTTTCCAACCTTCCCTTTTCTTTCACATGCTGTATAAAAGCACATACCAATTTTATAATTAATAAATTTAAATTTTTAAGCAAATGAATTCCAAAATTTTCAGCCAAAATTTTCAAATTAGTAATTACTATATGGTTTGAAGTATACTACTACTTCAATCTATCATTTTTTTTAACATGTTCCTTACATTTAAAAAAATTGAAAAAAAAAACTTCTAAATATTATTTTTGTTTATGGAATCTTTTTAAAATTCAAATATTACTAGAGAATTTGAGTTCAAATAAAAAAAAATTAAAGTGTAAATAAAGTGAAGATTAAACTATTATTTTACTATAATAATAAATATAAAAATTCATTTATAATTTATAATTTTTTAATTATTATAAACTGTATAAATAATATTATTTATAATATTGTATTAGGATTTTATATCCTTTAACCATGTATCAAATCAAATAACATAAGCTTTGATAATTCCTTCGTTTTTTTTTTCTATTTTTGTTTTAAAATTTTTAAAATATTTGTTTGATAACCAAGTTTGATTTTTATTTTTAAAATTTTAAAATATTAAAAAAATTATACAATCTAAAAAAACTTTTAAAAATAAGTTTCGTCTTTTAAAAATTAGCATGAAAAAATCAAGAATAAAGGGTAAAAAAATTTAAATAACATATTTTTAATTTTTAATTTTTAAAAACATTAACTATAATCACTTATCAACTGTATATACAATTTTTATTTTTTAAAATAAAACACAACAAATCAAACAATTTAATCAAAGCTTCTGGATAAAAGGAATCCGGATTCGGGGAAAACTCTCCAAGACTTTGCATCCACACCATAGATTTCGTTCCACTTTTTATATATATATATAAAAAAAAATGTTAAAATATCATTTTGGTCCCTCAACTTTTACGTTTGTCTTGTTTCAAAAAACTTTTAAACTTGTTCAATTTTGATCCTTCAATTTTTAAAAGTTTAATTTTAGTCCGTCAACTTTGAATTTTGTCCCACTTTATTCCCTAGGGTTTTAAAAGTCTAAATTTAGTCTTTCAACAATCAATAAAACTTAAAAATAGTCCATAACTTTAGTTTAATGTTAACCCATGGTTTAAAAACAATAATATTTTATATATCATTTACCCCTATGGTTGATCTTTCTCTCTCCTCTATACATTATTTTTCTTTCATCTTTTCTCTCTTTCGAACTTTATTTCTTTTGGAAATGGCAACCATTTCTTTGCTTGAATTTTTTTGGGAGAGCTCAAGCATGGCAGGAAGGTACAAACACAAAAATTTGAGAGAAATTAAGATCATCGAACATCATATCATACTACCTTAAAGTGTGGCTTAAGTAGAAAATCATTTTTGGACGATTTTACCCTTAAGTCATACTCTAAATTACAAACATGTCATCTATTGGAATATAAAAAAAAAAATTAAATGCAAATAATATACCATATCATTTAGATTTTCATCTGGGGAAGATAAGATATTTTTATCAAAACTTATACATTTCATGATTAAGTTAGAAGATAAGAGATTTTAACAATTAAATGAAAATATTTATAATATCATTTAAATTTACGAAGAAAATAAGATATTTTTACCAAATCTCATAGATTTTATTTGACATTTTATATTTGAATTAAAATAATAAATTGAATCTTTCAATCCTATAAATAGTTCTCTACTTTTTGTTTGCTTGTATTTACTTTTTTTTTTTATAATAAGTTATCATATTTTTGTTGGATTATTTGTCTTAACTTTCATCTAATTTTTCTTTTGTTGCAATAATTTTTGTAGGGATCTTTTTTGCATAATTGTTGTCTTTCAAAAAAATACTTGGAGATCTGGAAAAAAAAAGTCATACTCTAAATTACAAACATGTCATCTATTGGAATATAAAAAAAAATTAAATGCAAATAATATAGAAGACGTTTACGATATCATTTAGATTTTCACCAATAGAAGATAAGATATTTTTATCAAAACTTATACATTTCATGATTAAGTTAGCAGATAAGAGACTTCAACAATCAAATGAAAAATATTTACAATATCATTTAAATTTACGTAGAAAACAAGATATTTTTACCAAATCTCATAGATTTTATTTGACATTTAATATTTTAATTAAAATAATAAATTGAATTTTCCAATCATATAAAATAGTTCTCTACATTTTGTTTACAAGAACACTTTTTGTTCGGTAGGATTTACTTTTTTTTTATAATAAGTTATCTTATTTTTGTTGATTATTTACCTTAACCTTCATCTAATTTTTCTTTTGTTGCAATAATTCGTAGGGATCTTTTTTGCATAATTATTGTCTTTCAAAAAAATACTTGGAGATCTGGGAAAAAAGTTTAAGGAATGATAAGATTATCATTTGAGGTTAAAGTGCATGAATTCTTCGGTTTCAAAAGTTTGGTAAGAATGATTTCCTACTATTACTATATATATAGTTCTCTATATTTTGTTTACAAACACATTTAAAACCTTTTCTTTGCTTGGGATTACCTTTCTTTGTTTTTTTTTTTTGTTTTATAAAAAAAAATAGATATATCATTTTTATTGGATTATTTACCTTAACTTTCATCTAAGTTTTCTTTTGTTGCAATATTTTTTGTAGGGATCTTTTGTTGCGATTGGAGATGTAGATTTTTTTTTTTGAAGAATGATAAAATTATCATTTGAGGTTAAAGGTAAGTTCATAGATGTATACTAATAAATATATTTAGCTTATTTATATTTATAATTATAATAATGATATAAGTCTTATAAATTTTATAATTCAAGAGTAATTGGTCTATTAATAGATAAATTGAGAAAAAATTAAATAGCATCGATTTTTAAAAATGAGAGATAAATTTAATTTTAATGCGATAAATTTTATTAAGTTTTTTTTTAAATAATAACACATATTATTTTTAAGCTCAAAATAAAATATTAATTATTTTTTTGCATAAATGTGAATTTTAATAAATTTAACTAACGTGAAAAAATGATTATAAAATTCAATATTAAATTGAAATTATTATTTGATGATTTAAATTTTTTGTAAAAATGTAGGAAATAATTTATAATTATAAATATATATTTATTTATTTATTTATTGTATTCGATTGACGTATTTTATTAAACATATATATAATTTATTATTTAAAAAATTATCATGTGCAACACGTGTTAAAATTTTAGTTAAACTAAAGTCCGAGACTATTTTTAAGTTTTATTATTATAGTTAAATGACTAATTTTGGACTCTTAAAACTTTAGGGACTAAAGTAGGACAAAATTCAAAGTTGAGGGACTATAAACTTTTAAAAGTTGAAAGACAAAAATGGAACAAAACTTAAAGTTGAGGTATCAAAATGGTATTTTAATCCAAAAAAAAAAAGAGTGTAACTAAAAAATGTTTTTAAATTTCTAATAACAAAAAAATGAATTGATTACCGAATTCGTTAAAAAAAAAACAAATTGGCTAAGCACAGTTTTTGTTTATCAAATTTAGTCTATATTTTGTGTTCCTTCTATATAGCTTATCTTATCTTATCTCTTGTTTTTAAAACTAAACCAAAAATAAAAACATAAAAAAAATAAAAAAATAGAGAGAAAATTATGTTAAATTTTAAAAATTAAAAACAAAATATCGAATAATTTTCAAACGATTATTATTTGTGAGTATGAAACCTGTGAGATTTTTAGTTATAGTAGAATCTTATTTTATAGGAAACAGAAAAAGAAATAAAACAGACAAAAGAATATAAAACTTACATGATTCAAGTTTAGTAGATGATTCAAGTTTAGTAGAGCTTATGAGTTTAATCCAAACTTCATCGAGAGCTTGATAGCTTCCATAATTATACTCATATTCCAATAAAACTATTACACCTCTAACCATCTTTCTCTTTCTCTTTCTTCTTTCTTTTCTTCTCTTCTGATATGGAATAATTGGAAAAGAAAACATTCTTATTTATAAACCCAATAAAACAAAAAAACAAAATATGTCTTTTCACTTTATGTCATATGAGTCATAATCTTTATGTCATCCTAATGAATTTTCTCATTCATTTTGTTTTTCTTGTTTACTTTATAATATTTTAAAATCTAAGTCTTTTTTCTTTTTTTTTTTGAGTACTTTAAAATCTAATTCAAATACTGTTTTATTTTAAGTTTTTATCATGAGTTATTGTCTAGATTCAAAAAACAAAAATAACAACAAGACTACTTGCTTAAAAAATTAAGTAATTTTGGGTTTGAATTTTGCCATCCTCAATTATTTATAATTTAAAAAAAATTCAAAAAACAAACATATATTACAAATATTCTTAATTTGTTTCATAGAGACCATAGAAATAATATGTTTGTTACTAAATTTTCGTTTTCACGGAATCAAAGTTTTATGCATTATTTATTGACCTATTCACTTGTCAATAATAAATTTTCTATGAAAAATAACAGTTGTCTTAACATATATACATTTTTTATAACTCTTTTTAAAAATACAAGATATTATATAGATGGGTAAAAAAAAAGAATTTTAATGATATATATTTTGTACAACTTGTAAACTTACCGGTTATGAATTTGAATCTAAATATAAAAAGTATCTTAACCTATTTACAAGATTGGGAGCCCGAAAAAAGCTCTCCAAATAAGAAAAAAAAATTAAAAAGTTAAAGTTATAATCATTTTGTTTTTAGTGTTTTATTCTTGAAATTTAAACCTACAATAACTACTTTTAACATATATTTTTTCTTATTCAAATATCTACATTTTACCTATATCTTAGAAACTAAACTAAAATTTGTAAACAAAAAAAAAACTTCCAAAAGTTTGTTTTTGTTTTTGAAATTAGGTTATCATTCATATACTTTTTTTAGAAAAGATAGAACATATCCCTGTAAATTTGAGTAAAATAAGCTTAAATTTCAAAAATCAAATGGTTATCAAATAAACCCTAAAATATTTTTTTGGTCCGACTTTCATGTTTGTTCTATTTTGGTCTTTTGACTTTCATCTTTGTTCAAATTTACTCTATAGACTCTTATATTATTTGAGAGCACTAATGTCCTCTATATAGGGTGAGATAATAAAATTTCAAGAGAGCCTTATAATGTGCGGGATTGAACCCGTGATGCTGGTGTTTAACTGATTTACAACCAAACAATGAAATATATTGCGTCACTGACCCATTTGGTCAAAATTACCGATTACCGACATTCTTGATTAAGTAAAAAATAAATAAAATAAAGAAAAAGAAATGTGAGGTAGATCAGTTAAGTAACAAGAAGAAAAGTATTAAAAATAATAATAACTAAGAAAATAAAAACAAAGAGAACGAAAAAATAAAAAAATAAAAAAAAAAAGAATGAAATTTAAAAAGACTTGGTGGAAAAAACAACAGAATTAAGGGTGAGTACGAAGGTACTAAGTAAGAATTCTAAACTAGATTACAGTACATATATCATCTAGTATCCAAGCAATGCATTCAATATTGGTCATCATTTTAATCCAACTTGAGTTATCAACATAACTTTCAATATCAAGAGTTCACTAACTCCCAACCTATCATTCAGCTCACCGCACTGAACTGAATACTTAGGGGGACAGTCTAAGTGTTTGGCTCTAGAAAAATACATGAAAAGGTGCACTGACGACACTGGCCGGAGGGAGCCTTCCACTCGGCATCTAATGCGTGTGCGCACACACCGCATGCTGTTGTAAACCAACTTAATGCAGACATACTCAGACCACAGTTGGTGGGAGACCCTCGGCACCCTACTATGGAAGCCTATTCACACCCATCACCTGAAGCTAAGGTATCTCTCATAACAAGTTTGCACCATCATCAGAATCTCGCTCTTGTAGGCCTAAAACTAAGCTATTCCAGGAATGGCATGTTACATCGCATCCCTAGGTTTGAGAGGGTGACATGTTACTTCACATTTCCTTAGAGTCTCTAGATGACGACAACCTAACAGTTTACATTCTAAGAATTCTACATGCTCAATTCCCTAACAAGATACCACTACAATAAACATGGAATAATACATGCTAGCAATTATAGACAAATCATCATCTCAACAGGTTAACTACCTAAGCATGTTTTGGAACAATAATTCTATTGGTTTATGTTAATTTTCGTTAAATAGTTTTTTTTTTATCTCTTTAACTATGTTTTCCGTTTAGGATTAGTTAAATCTTATTTTCTCCTTTTATAATTAGGTAGTATTTGTGTTTTTTTATAATTAGATATTATATTTTCCTTTCATAGTTTGACCATTTCTTGTACTCTATTTAAACTCAATTGTGGGTTCATTATTAAATGAAAGAATTTAAAGAATTTGAATTTGCATCATTCAACAAATTCACATAGTGTATCAGATACACTCAATGAACGGTAAGTGCGGGATCCAGACAACCCAAGTAAAAAATCCTTACCTGATATCAATACAGAACAGATAACAATGCTCCTAGAGCTATAGACAACTAACACCAACAAGCTAATCTTCAACCTAGATAAATATCATAAAACAGTCAATAATAATCCTAACTATCCAAAATAATAGGAACTCACGGAACGGAAGTAACTCAAGATCTTGAGCGAAGGTTAGGCCAGGCTCAGCTCGGCAAGGCAATCAGATTCATTGCGGGTGGAATGAGGCTCCTGTTTGCGAATGTAAGCATCTGGTAGGCGCGCGGGATGTCACTGGCTACACCGTGACCGCGGGCGTGAGGTGCGAGTGGCTGCAGGCGATTAGATGCATGCGTTTGCGGGCAGGCACGACTAGGAAGAACGACGTCAATGCATGCAAGAGAGCTCCATGCGGATGTGCGCAGGTGTTGACAGAGAGCAGCGTTGGCGAGCCGCGTCGATCAGCAAACGAGGACGCGCAATACTAGCATTCGCAAGCGTCTGCGATAGGTACAGCTTTGCTGCTCGTGCAGATGCATGTGCACATGTGGCTAAGCTGCCATCCTCGAGGATTGCGTCGACTAATCGACTATGGCATGCGATCAATGGTGCGGTCAATGGAGAATGAGATGGAGGAGATAGATGGGAATGCTCCCAAGACTTTCTCTAGCTTCTTCTAAAAACGATCGATGAATTATTGATCGATCGAACCCCTATTTTGCCACTTGGTGAAAAATCCCAAATGCAAATCTAGCCCCAAATGCCCCAAAATCACAAATATAACTCTGGAACTAAACACATGCCCAATGGGTAAATTACCAAATTACCCCTAAGGTCAAAACCGCAATAACGGCTCAATGAACCAACTTAAAAAACATAATTTCATACCAGGGGAATCATAACAAAAACACGGGATGTTACATTCTTGTTAGGGTTGTTTGTTTTTTCTACTGTCCTAATTAAAATATCTTTCCAAAATAAGATCAATAGTTCTAAACGTGAAGATGAAAATATGTTCATTCAGCACTAACCATACAAACCAAAAAGATTGCACCAAAAATATTGTTTTAGTGGTTAGTCGAGTCGTTGCTCTCTTATTAACTAAATCAGTTTTGAGGTGCAGTCTCATACTATCTAATATTTAGTTTTCCTATTAGGTGTTACGATCCATAATACTTGTATTCCCTTTAATTTGAGATGAAATATGGTGATTTCACAATACATATCTATTCCTCCCATAATACTCATGCCACGCCTAGGTCTGTCCTCAATAAAAAGATCATAGCACAACTCATCAAATATTGGGCTATACCGACTCGAACCCTATTGAGTAATAGGCAATCCGAGTGAGATTATAAAATTTTTTGATATAGCTAAATACGTAATCTCACAAAATGCTAGAAGTGTTTTAATTACTAGTAACCTATGAATCATCGATAAGACACAAAACACGAACTTGATAGGACGTGGTAGTACACCTAAAAAAATTAAGAAACTGATACATTGAGTATACATTAATTTCTTTTATTAAATATTTAATTTTATCATACTCTACTTAAAAAAAATATAATGTCAAGTTTATGATAAATAAATATGGATCAAGTATGAGACTGTTGGACAAACGAGTCATTTTAAAAGAAGAAGATAGATTTCTTTTTTGAAGAATAGGAAAATGCAATTGCCTTTTTGTTAATATAAAAAAAGGAGAGGCTATTGTTTTGTTTTTCTTTTGCATTTTCCTTTAATTATTTTGTTAATTATAATATTAATTATTTAGAATTAGGTGCTTTTAACATTTAAGGTCAAGGACTACATATGTATTAATATTTAATGTGTCAAAAAAAAATTAATCAATAAGAGCGATCACTCAAGGACGTTATCGCCGTTAAATTTTGAGTTTGAGTCTCCCACTTTTAATGTTGTAATTTCAAAAAAATAAAATAAAATAAACAACTATGGCATGTTGAATTCTTATTTTGTATTTGACTCTTCCCCTATTTTGAAGAGTCCTAATTAATGGAAAAGAGAATTTGCTCTCAATAGCAAATTCTACCTCTTATATTAGTTTTGCAACACAATTTCTAAAATAATTGAATGTATAGTACATTAGACATCTATCAATAACTAGAGATAGAACTCAGTGATAAACATCTATCACTAATAACTGATTGACATCTATCACTAATGAATGATAGAACTCAATTTGAATTTTTTGCTACAAATGAATTAGTTTTGATTTTGTGCTATAGGTACAAATATTTTGCCATTTTTTGCTATACATGCAAAATCCCCTAATGAAAAAATATTTCTGATCAGCCTAGCTATTATCTTTTTTTTTTTTCTTCTAATTTCTTTTTTCATACACAATTTGTTTTCTTTAATTATTATGTAGACTTGGGTCGGCGTCATGTAGATGATTTACTTTTCCAAGTCAACATAATTGACTACCATAATTCAATAATTTATTTTCATATGTATGATAGTCGTTTTTTTCTTTATTTTTTTATTTTTAAGCAACACAATTCTGTTTCTTAATTTCTTTTCAAAATTTGAAACATGTATTTCTAAAATTTAGGCTAAATTTTTATATAATTTTTTTTTGAGAAATATATAATATATAATATGTATATTATATTGACTATATACATAAATACATTTTCCAACCGTAGTAACACAATCCAATACGCTTCGCCTCTATTTTTTTCCTTCATATTTTTATAAAGAAGAAATTTGATGGGCCTCTATATTACAAAAGGGCTAAAAATTTTCATGAATAGCACGATAATGAAAATATTTGCACATATAACAAATAAATTGATTGACTTCCATATTGATAGATTTTATCAATAGAGGCTAATAGAATCAATTACTAATAAATAAAGTAAATTGATACACTTCCATTAAATTCTATCAATAAAGGTTGATAGAATCAACTACTGATAAAATTGATAGACTTCCATCACTAGAGAATGATAGATTCTATCAAAGTTTTCGATAAAAAAGGGTAAATAGAGATTTTGTAAAAAATAGGCAAAATTTGCTATAAACAAATTATTTTTAAAAAGTTGCTATAATTGTAAATTGTGGTAAAAAAGTTTATATGCAAATTCCCAAATTTGATTATTATTTTTTTTTAAGAAAAAAAATTCTAAATGTATATATTATTCTTTCAAGATGTTGAGCAAATAAAGTTGTTTTATATCACTAAGATAAGAAAAAAAAATTGTGTATATAAGAAGAGAACAACACCTCTATTGATATGATGTTTTTTAGGAAATATCCAAAAACAAAACTATGAAAGTTGATTCTCAATATTGTCAATATTATATCAAAGTGGAGATTAGTAGTTGTTTGTTATCCCTAATCCAAGATAACCCACTACTTCTCCATGCCATGGCCCCTTCACAACTCTCACCATTCTCTCCTATTTATTGTTTTAAAATATTTCTATTCAGGATACTAAGGGGCTGTTTGTTTGATCTATTTAGGTAGTTTTTGAGTTAAGAAGTTATATTGAGTAGTTAAAAATTGAGAGTTGTGTCAAAAACTCGTTTAAATGTATTTTTGTGTACATGAGTTAGAGTTAAAATCTTGTTTAAATGTAGATTTAAAAATAAGTATTATTTTTAGTAGTTAATAAAGAAATTATTAAAAATGAATGGTTAAAAATGAGTTATTTTGATTGATTTGAAATGAATGATGTAAGTGGTTAGAAATGATTGTGTAGTTATAAATGAATAATTAAAAATGAATAGTTAAAAATTAAAGTTATTTTTAAAAGTAAAAATGATGAAAAGTTAATAAAAACTCGTTTGGATGTAGGTTTTCGACAATGAATTAATAACTCCTAAAAGTAACTCCGACATAAATATGTCAAACAAACAATCCATAAGGAAATTATTTATTGATATAAAAGGAAAGAAAATGATTGACAAATTTACTCTTCACATTTATGTGAGAATCCTTCAAATTTTACATGATAAATAAATTGAACACTTATCAAACTTTGGAGGATGGCATTGATCAAATTGAAAATTTAGACGATTAATTATTAAAACATAGTAGTTTAGGGATAATTTGTATAATTTTCTCTAATAATTATTTAGAAATTTGGGTCTTTCACATTTAAGGTCAAGTACCACATATGTATTCAATGTGATCACAAAAGTGAAGACACTTAGGGCTTGTTTGGCTACGGCAGGAACGGAAGAGAAAGGAAGGGAAGGGAAAGTAAATTATTGTTTGGTGAGAAGGGAAGAGAAGTGATGTGATAGTAAACTTGTGTTTGGTGAGAAGGGAAGAAAAGTGATGTAATAGTAAATTGATGTTTGGTGTGATGGGAAGAGTAGTGAAGAAATGAAGATTTTTTTTAAAACTAATAGATATTTAATATTTTAATATAAAATTCATAAAAAACCATTCTTAAAATTTATTTTATTTATTACTTAAATGAAATAAAACTATTCCAATAATAAAAATTGATGATTATTTGAAAATAATAAATCAAAATAAATGGATAAATATAATTTTTTTATAATAAAATTAAGTTTAGAAATTTAAATCAAGGTAGATGCAATAAAAAAAAACTTGTTTAAGTATTTTGAGTAATTAGAATGAGTATAATAGAGCTCTATCACTGATTAAATTTTATGAGTAATAGAAATGAATTTGAATTTTTTGCTACAAATGAATAAGTTTTGGTTTTGTGCTATACATATAAATTGTGCTATAGATGAAAATGTTTTGCACTTTTTTATTATATATGCAAAATCTCTTTTATAAATGAATGATTTGGTAAAGGTTTATAAAGTTAATGTTTTATTTAAGAGAATCTCAACAACAAAAAAAAAAGAAAAGAGAATGTCTAGGATCAAATCAAATGCATCACACTATAATTCAAAAAAAAAAACATCAAACTACAAATATATTTTTAAAAAACATAATATATTTAGAAGAAAAAAAAGTATGTAAATATTATAATTAAAAATAAGCATACATAAGTTAAGATGAAAGAGTCGGTAAAATAGTTTAAGAGAGAGCGAGGTCAAATCTTACCTTTGATAATTATCGAAAAGAATTGTGTGTTAGTTTTATTTGTTCAGTGATAATTCAATTCAATCTTAAAATTAAGATTTTGGCTCTTATTTTATTACGTAGGTTTTGTGTTCATCATCACTTAAAAAAATTTATTTTAGAATAAATCTTTTGATTAAAAAATATATATAATTAATAAACAAAAGTTGTGTAAAACATTAAAAAGGAAAAAAGAAATAAATGAGAAAGGAAACATAAACATAAAGCAGGAAGTAAATAAAAAAAAGGAAATAATATAAAAAGAAATGGATTAGCTGAGCAATTTAAAAAAAAAAAAAATCACGCGCTGGGAAAAGGCCAAGTTACGCGCCAGATTAACCCGGCCTGGAAAAGACAGCTGGCCAAACGGCGGGAAGGGCTCGTCCCTTCCCTTCCCGGCCTGTTGTTGATGGGCCAAACAGGCCCTTAAAATGGCGTATTCGGTAGGTATTTATCTTTTTCCTATTTTGAAGAGACCTAATTAATGACAAGATATTTCGAAGGCCACAAAACTTTTCTCATTCGTTCTTCTCCTCAAATAATGGCTTTATCATATAAATAAATATATATATATATATATATATATATATATATGAGATTCCCCAAAAATGAGCCTATTATTTTTTGTTTCTAATTTTTTTTTCATATGCAAATTTTTTTCTTTAATTTATTATGTGGACTTGGGTCTTCCTCAGTTTGGAGCCCCCATGTGGATGGTCTACTTTTCCAAGTATAACTGACAAACATAATTCAATCATTTATCTTTGACATGTATTAATAAGGATGACAATGCTACTCGAATTTTAATATTGGTATGGTATTGTCCACTTTAGATATATATTCTATGGCTTTGTTTTTTGTTTTACCTAAAAGGGCTCACACCAATAAAGATTGTGGTGATCAATTATTTTTTCGGAAAAAGATAGGATTTCATTAGGTGTATGTAAGAAACATGCCCAAAAGAGAGGGACTACAAGAATGATTTCCAATTTAGAGCAATAATAGCAATGTCATAATGCTTAAACAAAGTTGATTTACTAGCCCATGTAGCAGCCGAGTTGATGATTTCCTCTATAAGATATTGTGCTGATTTTTGCTTGTAATCATCATTAAAAATACGAGCATTACGTTCATCCCACAACCACCAACACATAGTGTCGATAATGTTCTGAATAATGACAATTTTTTGGGAATTGTTTGGTAATTCCATAATCGATTTAATGAAGCTGACATATTTGAAATTGTTATCCATCAATGGAAAGAGAAGAGGAATTTAAGCTCTAATCGAAGTTGAGTATTTACAATCCAAAAATAAATGATTGATGGACTCCCTGTCACTTTGGCAAAGCACACACCAATAAGGGCTTAACATCTTTGTAGGATTACAACGTTGTAACATATCGGCCGTGTTAATGCCTCTATAAAAATTTATCCATAGAAACACCTTAATCTTCTTCGGTGTATAAGTGCTCCAAAAATTATCTCCGTAAAAAGGTTGTGTCCATTCATCACATCTCCATCCAAAAGATCTTTAAGAGATTTAACACTGAAACCAGTAGTGTTTGATGGGAGCCAAACCATAGAGTCTTTAACATTCATGTTTGTCAGAGCAGGTCAATTTAAAGAGATACTATTCCACCTTTAAGCTTCTCTATCCAACAATGGTCTATTAAAATCTACCTTCCAACAACTTTGAGAAAAACACCAATTATCTTTCACAATAGCAGCTTTGTTAAGAGCGAGGGCCAAAAATTGATCACGACAATTGTCATGATCACTTATATACCCATAATTTTTCCTTAGTCTAATCAATGCTAGATACTTTGTTATGTCGATGGGGATTGAATGGATAGCTGCAAATGGAAGGGGTATTATGTAAAGTACCTCGAGATAAGAAGCTGGATAGACCTGGCTGATTACCTCGCTCCTTGGTACCCTTGTCGTTCTCTTGCATACACTAGTGTATTATGCTCATTTCGTTGAGAAGATTCAACTTCATCAGATGTAAAGATTGTGTTCGAGCAAATGATAGCCCAATGGGTTGTTGTGACATTTTAGAAGTTGTTTTCTCGAGAAAGTATGTGAATGCTAACCAATTTAAACAAGTTTTTGGAAGCTTGCTTCTTTCTTTTTTCAAATTTTAGTTTGGTTTCTATTAGTATAGACAAGATGTAGATATTCAAATAAAAAAAGTCGTATGGTAAATTAATTGTTCTAGGCTTAAATTTCAAAAATCAAATACTTAGGTCTAAATTGTTGAGTTTTACTCTTCCAAATTCAATAATATTCAATTGTATAAAAAATAGAAAACGTTATTTAAGAAAATTACTAACACCCTCCATGAAATACAAGATTAAATAAAAATAAATATTATTTAAATATCATTCATTAAGAAACATCCATAGACGCCAGCCATGAAGTTTTCCCTTCTACACTATCGCTATTAGGGATGCACACAAATAAATCGACAACTCAAACAACCAAGACTACCCAACCCAAATCGTAAGAGTTGGGTAGGGTTATAATTTTTTTTAAGTTGGGTTAGATTATGATTTTATTGTTTTAGTTGGATTTGATCGATTCTTGAGTTGGCTAATTTTTTGCTTGTTCAACTCATCTCAAACTAAAAATACTATATATATATATATATATGATTTTATCCTTAAGCCATATTATATATCTACAAATATGCCATTATTTTCTTAAAATTAAAAAAAAAACAAAACAAAACTCGCGTACATTAAATTAAATTAAAAAAAAAAAAAAAAAAAACAAAGACAGAAGCAAAAGGCATGTAAAAAAAAACCTACATTAACTCTAGAAAAAACTCTTACATAAAATTAAATTACGACCATGTAGCCAGATAATTTTAAGAAACATAAATATTATCTCTAAAAAAACTACACAAATATTACATTTATAACCACAATTCTTTACAATTTTTCCATCAATTTATTTTGTAACCACACAATTCAAATTTCTTTTTCATAATATCTTCTCTTCAATTTTTTAAATTTTCTTCTCCACCCTTCCACATTCTTATCATGCAATTATTTTCATCATCATTTAATTATCTTTACTACTTAAAATATTAGAAAAAATCATTTTTTTTTACTATTTTGTCGAAGTGATATTCTTCTTAATTTTAAATATAGGTCTAAAAAATTAAGAATCTACTCTAACGAGGATGCATTAATCTTTTAGTAAATATATAACTTTAACATACTTTATTAAAAAAGCAGATAATGCAAAATTAATTCCAATAAACATTCATTTAAAAATATGGAGTTGAACAAATAGGATGAAAATTCTAAAAGATTGAAGATAAATATGTTTTTTTATGAAGAAGAGAGAAATGCAATTGACTTTTTGTTACAAATAAGAGACACTATTGCTTTATTTTTCTTTTGTCATTTTCCTTTTCCTTTAAATATAATATAATAATTTAGAACTTGGGTCTTTAACATTTAAGGTCAATGACTACATACGTATTCAATATGTCTAAATTGTGTTATATTATTAAAAAAGATAGAGACATTTTTTTTTAGTACAAAAAAAAAAATGATAGAGACATTTAAAATGGTGTGTCATGTAAAATTTTTGTCTCTTTCGTATTTGGAAGAGGCCTATTAAATTACAAAATATTTCGAACATTATAAGACTTTTCTCATTCGTTCTTCTCTTCCAATAATAGCTTTACCATATAAATATATGGATGAGATTCCTCCTAAAATGAACCTATTATCTTTTTAGTTTCTAATTTTTTTTTTGGGGGGGGGTTTGCATGTATATTAAAAAAAAACAAAATAATTCCATGTATGACACAAGTTCAAAACTTATTCATTTGTGGCACAAAAGTGATTGAAGTCGATTGAAGTCTATTAGTTGAATTGATAGAAGTCTAAAGTCTATTAGTTAAACTGATAGAAGCCTATTAGTTGACTGATAAAAGTCTATCAATTGAACTGATAGAAGTCTAAAGTCTATCCGTTGAATTGATAAAAATCTAAAATCTATCAGTTGAATTGATAGAATTCTAAATAAGAATTTTGGGCAAAATGTATTATGAATAAAATTATTTTAAAAAATGGGCTACAATTGTAATGAAGAGTCAAAAATATGCTATGAAGGATAAATTATCAAAGTATTATTATAAGGGGATTTGCATATATATTAAAAAAAACAAAATAATTATCCATGTATAACACAATTCCGAAACTTATTCATTTGTGGCACAAAAATGATTGAAGTCTATCAATTTGCATTGTTCAATCACTCAAAATCGATTGAAGTCTATCAGTTGAACTGATAAAAGTCTAAAGTATATCGGTTGAACTGATAGAAGTCTATTAGTTGAAGCAATAGAAGTCTATCAATTGAACTGATAGAAGTCTAAAGTCTATCGGTTGAACTAATAGAAGTTTGATGATGTTAGAATAACAATTTTGGGCAAAATGTACTATGGATGAAATTATTTTAAAAAAATGTGCTATGGATGAAATTATTTTTAAAAATGTAGTTTAATTATAATGAAGAGCCAAAAATATGTTATGGAGGATAAATTTTCTTTCTTTTTCGTATACAATTATTTTATTATTTTATTATTTTATTTATATATATATATTTATTTATTTATTGTTTTTCTTTTCTGACTTTGGGTCCGCGACTCTGCATCGGTTTGAGGGCTGCGGCCCTGTGTCAATGGATTACTTCTATCAAGAGTGTTCAAAAAGTCGGCCAACCAAAAACTTTGGATCAATCTTTTTTTGTTTCTTTTTTTAAGAAAGGATCGATCTAATTTAATTTTTTGTTTGAAAAGTGATCTAATTTAATTTGATAGATTAAGTTGAGTTAAAAATTACTTTTATGTGAATCTAAATTAATAAAAAAAAAATTTAAGTTGAGTTCGGTCAAAGTTCGACCTAAATCTAAATTAGATTAATCCAAATTGATTGAAGTTTAATTTATTTTTTTTTACCTATAATATAATTATATATGTGTGTTTTATTTAATTATTATTTTTGGACTCTTTATTTTCCTTTTTTTTTTTTCTTGACATCAAAGGAGTTTTTAAAAAATATTTTAAAGTCTTTTAGAATGTGTACGTCATAATAAAAATATAAATATGTGTTCTATATATGATAGCATTATATACAATCACTAGAACGTAGGGCAAAACCAAATCTAAATTTTATAAAAGAAATGCTTGTTTTCTTATTGATAAGGAGGTAACTTTTTAAGGAGCAATCCTCATTAGATAAATATTTTGGAAATACTTACTATATTGAATTTGGACCATATGTTTTAATTTTTCAAAAAACAATACTACATTTATGGCCCCTTCTTAAGGATGTATCTGACACCATTTTGTGTCACAAAATAATCATATTATGAAGAAAGTAAAAAACGAAACTCTTCAGTCGGAACCTTTAAGGAGAACTTGCTTCCTTATAAATAAGAAGGCATGCAAGTATTTTTCAACTTTTTTATATGGTTAAAATGTAAAGAACCGACTCTAAATGGTCATAAATGGTCTTTACTAAATGTCGTTATTCAAATTCATTAATCTTAAACTTAAAAGATTTGAAACATTCATCTCATTAAAGCATTTCAATTCCAAATACTTAAGTAAAAGTCATTAAAAACATCCAGCCTCTGGCCATAGTACATAATAATCCATTACAAACATATGTGAAAGGTTTCAGAAATAAAAATGCAATGAAAAAAGCAGATGCAACGGACTCATCGCCATGATCCACCAGCTCCTCCTCTAGCCACCTCGATGTTGTGACAAGTTATCTGGTGGAAAAACCACAGTAAAAGGTGAGTACAATTTCACTTAGTAAGGATCCTCCAACCGGGGTACAATACACGCAAGACAAATCATTTAGCATCCTACCATACAAGCAAAACATTGAATTACATAAAGGCCGTCTCAAACAATAATAGACAAGTGTCGAGCAGGGTCAGCACGTCATTGGGCTGACTAGAGAAGAGGACAACCTAAGTGACCTGGGTCTCTGATGTGTCTATTTCTTGGACAACACTAGGTTAGCACTCAACTGGGCTAACTTGGACAGCACGCTACTCGACTTGTCCTAGACTGCACGCAACTAGGCTTGTCCTTACTATGTCGCCGCATGCAACTGGGCTCAACCCTGATATAGCTCAAACTTGGATGTCAATGGACAACACGCCACTGGGCTAGTCTTGAAGCATAGTCGGGGGGGCACACAACTGGGAAAAACCCTGGATTGGCAACGCCTCTGGGCCAATTTGGATCGACAACGCAATTGGGTTGATCTGGAACTGCGTACAATTGAGCGAGTATGAAAAGAGGCTCGGATGGCACACCACTGGGTCAAACCCTAGATCAACTCAAACTTGGAAGTCCATAGACTACACGCAACTGGGCGAGTCCTAAGCCAAACCGAGTAAGCACGCAACTGGGCTATAACTCGGGACAACCCTAACAGGCTCTAATAAACACTAGAACACTAAAACTAACAGGGTTTAACATCCAACTAGCATATAGATAATAGAGTATTACGGCCATACAGAACGGTTAACAATCAGGAGGGTGCATCAACAAAGTATAATATTCTAAATGCCACACCCTAACAGACAGAACAAGCATAAACACGATATTCAAGAAATAGGGCACACAAGACAGAATAGAGCATCCAGGCAACCTACACAAACCTATCCACTAACAGTTCATAATAACATGAGACAACCTGCACAAGCCTATCCACTAATAGTTTATACTATCGAGTAGAACAAACAAGCTAGGAGTTATCAAAGCCATGCGCAGGGTCCACACAACCCCGGCTGGAAATAGACGACAAACGAGAAGTGCTCTTGAGCTGTAGGAACAACACGAATAACCTAACAATAATAACAGAACATCAAAATTAAAACCTAAACATCTGAATCAATCAATACATTAAATGAGCTCAATAAGTAGGGTTGTTACCCAAACCGAGAGGAGCTTGATGCTCTCGGTAGCTAGGCAGACTCGGCGTGGGAGTGTGCGGTCGAACAAGCGTGCAGCCTCGGCGGGTGTGTTGTAGGTGCAGCGTGCGTCAATGTGGGCTATAGGGCTGCGTGCTGACGTGTGCGGCTGGGCGCAGGCAAGGGGCTACGACATGAGGCGCTTTGCACGGGCGTGAGTTGCGGATGGGTTGAGCGACATCCTTTGCGTGGGCGAGCGAATCGGCAGCGAGTGTGAGGCTTGCGGAGATGCACGACAGGCAAGGGCGTGGGAGCTCTCGGCGATGCTGCTGCTGCTGGCATGCGGGGCGGTTGTGCTTGACGATGGCAAGCAATGGAGAGGGGCTCGACAGCTTGAGCTATGGAGGGATAAAAGTGTTGGCAATGGGGGGAGTGGCTCGGCAAGGAGGAAAACGAAGAAGATGGGGAGAAAGGGAGTGTGGAGGTTGGCTAGGTCATGAGAGGGAAGCAAAATGAATTTCCTCTATTTTCTTTATTTTAATCAAAAGAAAGATCCTCCAAATGCCACTTGTAAAAAAGGTTCTCCCTTCGAGTCTTGGCAACAATACTTTTAAATTTTATTTTTCTGTTTATTACCGAACGACTTCCAAACCTCTCAACAGCAACTCCCGGACCTAGAACCTAAAACCGAAACATGTAACCCAACTCAACTCAAGTCAAGAAGCAAATCGAAACCCTAGACAGTTACCAAAATACTCTCAAAGGCCAAATGACCAAAATGCCCCTAGAAGCTCAAACAACCCTAACGACCCAACCAAACAACTGAATAACCAACCGAACGTACCTAAAGAACAGGAATGAAAACCTGGGCCGTTACATAAAATATACAACATGATAAATCATATATATAATTGAAATTTATCATATATATGAGAAGTAGTTATGGATGTCGGAGTTTATCAAAGTTATTTAAATTTTAACAACTTTTAATCAATTTTGCAAGGATTGACTTCAATTAGTAGAAATGATTAGTTTTTTTAGGAGGACCAATAAATCTTACACACTATTGCTCTCAAATAATATGAAAGGTAAATACATATTTAAATAATTGAACTCATGACTGTGGAGTTGAAATTAATTATCATCAAATAAGATAATCGACACACTACCCACTTACTCGATATAAATTATTAGAGTTAATTTTATTAAAATATATAATATGATTACTTTTTTTCTATAACAAAGTACTTCCCAACTAAAATTTGAGGCTTTAACAAAAATATATTAGACTTTAAACCGAGTTGCCTTAAACTATTGCTAAAACATTCATTTGCTAGGTCCTAATAAATCATGCTTTGAATAGGGAAATTATAATGGATAATCTACTCTAACAAAATAATTATAAATATAACAAAATTATAAGTCATAGAATACAATTCAATATAATATTTATTTTTATTATTAATATAGTATTATTTGTTATTAATACAATATTAATATATTATTATGTTTTTTTTTTGAGAAATATTATTATGTATTGTTAATAAAGTACTATATATTATTACATGAGTGTGTATTAATATTAATATTAATGATTATGGTTGTTAATTTTTTTTTTTTAAAAGTGACCATATTTATAATTATCTTTCTGAATTTAACTAATTTATGTTAGTTTTCTTTTTGAATATCAACAAGGATCAAAGGATATGGATATTTTTTTAGATCAAAGAAACTGTAATTAAACAAACAATATAAAGAACAAACTCACAAATTAAATTGGAATTGGCACAACCTAGGTTGGGATCGAACCAAAAAAGGAAAGTTTAGGATAATGAAAATTTAAATAAAGTGAAAAGCTCCTTGTACAACCATGTCAAACAAAACTTTAAGAAAAAAAAAATATTAAAGAAAAGTTAAATTTTGAAAAGATTTGTGGGATAATTTGTTCATCAGAAGTTTTACTAAGGTACACAACTCCTTCAAAAGATCTAAAGGATACGGAATAAACTATTGAAAATTATACAATAACACATGCAAATAAATAAATTACAAATATGTTAGAACTGCAGAGTTTGCTTGCCTAGGCTAAATTAGAAAAGTAATTATTAAGATAATCTAAGTTTAAATTATTAAGAAGTATATTCAATCATAGAAATATTAATTAAGAAAAGCACTAATACCCTCTGCTAAATAGAAGATTAAATAAACCAAATGGGTCAGTGGCATAATGATTTCAGTTTGGTTGTAGCCAGTTCAACACCATCGTCATAGGTTCGAACCCGAGAATCGGTATTTATCCCTCCTCCCTCAATATGTTATTTATATCATTTATGAAGAAACATCCATAAACGCCCATCATGAAAATTTCCTTCTTCACTATTGCTACTATTTGGTAAGCTTGGAGTCGTCTTTTTGCAGGTGATTGGATTGAACATCATGAAAATAATGCGAACAATGATCCAAAGTTAAGTTGGAATCCGACTCTATTTTAGAGTCATCAATATGTATAACATTACGATTAATTTGATTAAGTTAGGCTGAACGAGCCAAAATTTCGTCAACCTAAAAACTAACACAACTCAAGATAATTATAAAATCATAACTCAAATCAACTAAAAAAGAATTTTATAACTCAACTCAAAGTGGAATTAAATAGTTTGAGTTGTTCGGGTTATCTCTTTTTTTGCACCCTCCTATTAAAATATCTTCCCAAAATAAGCTATGCCACTCTAAACGTGAAGATGAAGATAGGTTCGTTTAGCTCTAACAATACAAAACCAAAATATTATTTCAATGGATAGCGGAGTTGTTCCCCTCTCATTACTAAATTAGTTTTGAGACGTAGTCTCGTACTATCTAATATTTAGTTTCCTTATTAGGCATTACTATCCATAATACTTATATTCCCTTTAATTTGAGATGTTATATATGGTGATTGCACAATACACATATATTTCTCCCATAGTACTAATGCCTCGCCTAGACCTTCTCTTCATAAAAAAATATCATACACAATTCGTCAAATTATTGAGGTATACCGACTCGAACTGTATAGAGTAACAGGCATCCGAGTGAGAATATAAAATATTTTGATATAACTGAATATGTAATCTCACAAAATGATACCCATAACTCATAGAATATTTTATTCATTTAAATCAATATTAGAGGTAGTTTTAATTAGCAGTAACCTATGAAGCATGGATACAGAAACAAGACACAAACTTGATAAGACGTGATTATACACCTAAAATATTAAGAAATTGATACATTGAGTATACGTCAATTTTTTTATTAAATATGTAACTTTAGCATACCCTACTAAAAAGAATAGATTCTCAATTTTTTTTTTCAAAGGATATCAATAAACATTGATTAAAAATGGGAGGCGCACGATAAACAAGTATTTTGAAAAATGAAGATACATTTTTTTTTTCTTTTTCTTTTTTAAAGAACGAGAGAGGCTATTGTTTTGTTTTTCTTTTGCTTTTTCCTTTTCCTTTAATTATTTTATTAATTATAATATTAAGAATTTTGGTCTTTAACATAAGTTCAACGACCACATATGTAGTCATGTGTTCAAAACAAAGACACTTAAAATGTTTCTAATTTCTTTTTCATATACAAATTCTTTTTTTTCAATTTATTATGTTGACTTCTGCCACAGTTTGGAGCCCCCCATGTAGTCTACTTTTCCAAGTATAACGGACAAACATAATTCAATAATTTATGTTTGACATGTATAATAGTTGTTTTTTCTTTCTTCTTTCTTAATTTGTTCTCAAAATTTGAAATATATATTTCTAAAATTTAGGCTTGATTTATATATATAACTTTTATTTAATATTGGAAAATTGGCTAAGATTAGTCAAATCTAGAAAAATATTTAAACACTACTATATTGTCGTTTATTTTGTATAATATACATGTATAAACAAGATGTATTGTGGAATGAAAAAGTAATATATATAGTATCACTAACATGTCCACACACTATTGTAATATATAATAATTCGTATAATATAAATTTGTACACAATATGGTATTGCGGGATTGAAATAATGAAGTATAGAGTACTATATGAAGATTGTATGGTATTGTAAATGTATGAAAGGTAAAGTAAAACATGACAATTTGAGTTCGTAGATAATACTCTAAAACATATGAGTATGATACATTTTAAATCAGAATTAAAGACATGGTACATGATGAAATTTATATGAATAGAATGCACAAAAATGAATGAAATAAAATAAAGACATACCATATTGTACCATCTGAGACATATCGGAACAAGATTAATGGAGAATGAAAAGTAAGCTTTTCAATGGTGATCAAATGAAGGAAAATTAGGAACAAAAACGAAATTGAAGCTTTAAAAGATTGCAATATATACCCACTAATGTGAAAATTGAATGAACGAAGCCGAAGGAAAATACCGTCTGGTCAAAGATGAGTGGGTCGGTGATAAATTTCCAAGTCGTCAGAATATGAAAAGAAATAAGTTATTGAACTAGAAAATTGAAAATGGAGGAATGAAAAACAAATGTAGGAACACAAAATTAACGAAAATGGAATAAAATTAAATACGTGAGAGAATTGCAAAAATCAATTAAAATCTCATAACATTAATTTGAATTTAAAATGATATGTATTTACTGAGATGGAAAGCATGAAAAATGATTTTGGAATTTAAAATGAAAGTAATAATGGAATAGAAGGGCAAAATAATATATTAATTTAAAATCATTAGTTCGAATTTTAATAAAAACATTAAGTTTGCAAAAAAAAAAAAGTTTGGGCACATATTTTTGCAAATATTTCTTAAAATTGGTCTATTTAATATGATTCTCTTTTACATATAACTTTTATTTAATATTGGAAAATTGGCTAAGATTAGTCAAATTTAGAAAAATAATAGTAAATATGGCCAATTTTTTAAAAATTAGCAAATATAATTATTGGATATTAATAAAAATATAATATTAATAGTATTTATAATACTTATTAATGTTTATTTATACAAGTATTTAAAAAAAAAAAAAAAATTTGTTAAAACAGCTCAACAAGAAGGTATCATTGAGGGTTGTATTATTAATGATGTGCACATTACACATCTCCTTTTTGGTGAGGATATATTACTTTTTTTCCATTGTCGAGGACAATAAGCTTCAAAACTTGCAGTCCCTGATTAAATCCTTTGAATCCTCCTCTGGTTTAAAGATCAATCTTCAAAAATCCTTTTTTTGTAGTATCAATGCCAATGATTCTCATATATGGAACTGTCAACATAGTGTCTTACGACCTTCATCCTATCTTGGGATGCCTGTTGGTGGTAACCATTGACAAAATTCACAAGCGTCTCGAGCATTCGCAATATTCCTATTTATCTAAAGGTGGTAGACTCACGCCTGTCCAATCAGTCCTTAGCAACCTCTCCACCTATATGCTTTCGGTATTTTGAGCCCCTATTTCTGTTTGCAAAATCATTGAGAAATTTTGTGCAAATTCCTTTGAAAAGAGGTGGACAAAATTGGTTAGGTGGAACATTGTGGCTAAACCAAAAGATCATGATGGTCTTGGCATCACAAAAATCAACATCATGAACGAGGCTCTCTTGGGGAAATGGATTTGGCGCTTTTACAATGAAAGATTGTCTCTTTGGTGGTGTTTGATTAGTCAAAAATATAAGCCCTTCCATGAAGGGGACATTCCCTCTCAATGCTCTGTTTGCAGCTATTGATCTCCTTGGAAGGGGAGATGACATCTCTTCTTCAAGATGTTGTTCCCAATATCCAAAGAACATTACGAATGGTACTACGATAAAAAACAAGAATGTGTTTTCCGATTCGCCATTACAATTCCTAAGAAGATTAAATTTTTCATTTGGACCATCTATCATAATGGTCTCAACACTAATGATATGGTTCAAAAGAGATTGAAGAAGCGTTCTCTTAGTCCCCAATGGTGCTGCTTATGCAATGACAATGGCGAAAGTCTGGAACATCGTTTTTTACAATGCGATTTCTCCAAAAGATTATAGGCTTTTCTTCCAAGCTCCTTTTTTTCCCACAGGATCAAACAACAGCATGGTGGGTTGTTTAACTACTCTTATGCAGTTGTCTTCTTCTACTCAATCTCAAATGATGAAATTAAATATTATGGGAGCTGTTCGGTGGTGCATTTGGAAAGAACGAAACTCGAGAACTTTCGAGGATAAGTATGCTGCTATTATATTATTTGTATCTTGGTGTTCCAAATCTAAATTGTATTTTGATTAGGACAATACCTCTATCGCGCTAAATTGGAGAGAGTGTTTGTAATGATCTCATCGGACTTTCTATGGGGGTGTTTGTTTGACGTTTTTAGCTAGGAGTTAGGTTTAGGATTTAGTAACTCCTCCTCGAAAACCTACATCAAAACGAGTTTTTACCAACTCCTCCTCAATTTTACTTCTGAAAAATAACTCTCATTTCTAACAATTCATTTTTAATCATTCAATTATAACTACTCAATCATTTCTAACCACTCATTTTTAATCATTCCTTTCAAATCAATCAAAATAACTTATTTTTAATCACTCATTTTTAATCTTTTTTGTAACTACTAAAAATAAGTACACATTTTTAATCTACATTCAAATAAGGTTTTAACTATCACTTCTCTACACAAAAACTACATCCAAACCAGTTTTTTGCACAACTTTCAATTTTAACTACTCAATATAATTCATCTATAACTTCTTAACCTAAAAACTACTTAAATATGTCAAACAAACATCCCCCGTATGTTTCTTGCATACACTAATTTAAATATCTTTTTTCGAAAAAAAAATATTTGTAGTGTTTAATACTAGAGACCTACAGTGTTTTTCTTGACTGGGTTAGATTAGAAATGTAATTATATAAGTAATCTAAGTTTTATACTATTAAGAAGAATATTCAATCATATAAAAAATAGAAAACATTAATTAAGAAAACTACTAACACCCTCCATAAAATACAAAATTAAATAAAAATAAATATTATTTAAATATCATTCATTAAGAAACATCCATAGACGTTAGCTATGAAGTTTTCCTTCTACACTATTGCTATTAGGAGTGTAAAAAAACCGGCAACCTGAATAATATGAACTACCCAACTCAAATTGTAAGGATTGAGTTAGGTTGAGTTATTTTTCTTAGTTGAGTTGGGTTATGATTTTATTGTTTTAATTGGATTGGGTCGGTTTTTGGGTTGATTAATTTTTTGCTTGTTCAATTCAACCTAAACTAAGAATACTATATATATTATGCGTGTATGTAAGACAAACTAATTAGATAGGTTCTTGGCATAGTCGTAAGCCTTTTAAAAAAAGAATATGCACCAATAAGATCGATAATAATATTATCGAAATACAGTATCATACATTTTTTTAAACATAATTATGAGCTTATGAGTTGAATCTTAGAAGAAGAAAAAAAGAATAAAATAACCTGAGAACCAAACCCGAAAATCTAAGATTGAGTTGGGTTAGGTTGCACTAATGCTTTTTTTTTTTTTTTTTTGAAAAAGATACGATTCCATTCCAAAAGCATGCAAAATTACAAAAGGCTTTCCAATTTAGTGAAATGGAAGCAATGTTGGTCTTTAAAAATAGTATATTTATATCAGCAAGAAGCAAAGTTTATGATAATGTTATCCCATAAGATATCAAGAGGCTTGTTGGTGTGCTTGTTGTCAAAGAGCCTTGCCTTTCTTTCTTTCCACACATTCCACCATTTTTATCCCCTATTTTTATCAATTCCTTTCCAAAAGAAGTCTCTCAAAGACCGCTCGATGCTATTGCAAACCGACATAGGGGCTTTAAAGATCGATAGCAAATAAGAAGGAAGATTACTGAGCCCAGATTGCACAAGAGTGAGCCTTTCGCCTTTTGAAAGAAAGGCATATTGCCATCCATCAAGATTCTTATTAATTTTTTCAATCACCGAATTCCAAAACGATTTAGCTCTAGGGTTCCCACCTAGGGGCATGCCAAGGTACATGAAAGGCAACACCGAAGATTGACATCCCCAGACATTCGCAAAAGTAGAAATATAGTGTTGATCAAGACTAATACCTGACAAGACAGATTTTTTAATATTGATTTTAAGGCTCGAAGACGCTTCAAAAGTTTTAATAATCTAATGCATATTAATCAGCTTATCATGATCAGCTATGGAGAAAAGCAAAATATATTCCACAAAAAGAAGGTGGGTAATGTGATAATTTTTTATAATGCAGCCTTCAATAAGCCCCTATTGTTGTGCATTAGCAAGAAGCAAAGATAAGAAACCCAAGGAAATAATAAACAAGAAAGGAGATAATGGATCCCCTTGACGGATACTTCGCAAAGTTTTGATTTTGCCACGAGGTTTACCATTAACAATAACCGATAAGCTGACTGTTGATATACATGCTTTGATCCCATTGATCCATTTGTTGTGAAACCCTTTTTGTTTGATAATAACCAAAATAAAATTTCAGTTTATCCTGTCAAATGCTTTCTCCACATCAAGCTTTATGACAACAGCTAAATGTTTTGTACATCGCCAAAAATCCACAATCTCATTTGCAATGAGTACATCGTTTGTGATTTGTCTACCGTGCACAAAATCACATTGATTATGGGCAATAGTATAGGGCAATACTTTTTTACGATGCTCGACCAAGACTTTAGACAAAATCTTGTGAATGCTCGCAGTCAAACTAATCTGTCTGAATTCGACAACCTTAGCGGGTTTTATAACCTTAGGAATCAGCGCAACATATGTTTCATTAATGACTCGATTAACTATTCCTGCTTGATATCTATTTCACAAATACAACAAATGCGATTCTGGTCCACAGTCTCAGATATGAAATTGTATCTTTTTTTAGACGAACATGATTTTTGAAAAAAGGAAGAGTTTTCATCCCCTTCCAATAACCATGAATTTTTTTCTTATTTGTTTCCATTTTCTAGCCTCATTAATGGAAATGGTACATATGTCTGCCTTTAGAGCAAGTCTTTTGTTAATGTCCACTTGATTAATAATGTCAGCCTCCTCTTTCTTATCAATAGCGAAAATCTCGTCCGACAAAACTTTTTTAGCATCGATGCTTGGAGCAAATACTCATATATTCCATGTCTTGCATTTAGTGGCAATCAATTTTAAATGAATAATGGCATAACTCGTATGACCCTCGCATTACGTTTCACTCCACCATCTTTCAAAAACCATAGCAAAGTCTTTTGTGTGATAACCACGTATTTTCAAAACAAAATGGGCAAGGTCCCCATGTTTTAGATGTTGAGATTCAAGAAATAGCGGAAAGTGGTATGAAGTCACCCTGGATTCCCTCGTAGCTTGATGTAGGTGAAATTTTTGAAGCCATCCCTTAGTGTACAAAAATCTATCTAATCGAGACAAAGTGGGAGAAGCCCGCAGATTACACCATGTGAAAATACTGTTATTACTAGAAGGATCAATCAGCTCGACCTTGTTAATAAAATTCTTGAATTTTCTCATATTTGCACGAAAGGGTCTTGTAGAAGAAGTTTCATCACGCCAGCGATATACATTAAAATTTCCCCCCAACAGCCAAACTATAGAGTAGATGCCGTAGAGTATCAAATAATTCCCTCCAAAAAAATTGTCTTCTTCTTCTCTTTACATGATCATAGATGCCATAAACCCACCATTTAAAACCATCATTTAAAGAAAACTGCATAAATAATGTATGGAAGTCTATATATCCCAAAGGATCAATATGCCACTAGAACGAGAAGAACCCTCCAAAGAAGTCCAGCCAACATTAATGGAACTCCGAATCGATTTAATAAACAACAAATTAGGCTGAGAATCAAGTTTGGTTTCATTCAAAAATAACAATATCAAGATTTTAATTGGTTAATTCTTGCTTAATAACCACTTTTTTTTAAGAGGGAGTAAACCTCTAATATTCCAAGTCAAGACTTTCATTAGATGCAATCTTGCCTCTATGTTGATGACGATATATTAGCCATGAGAAGGTCAACTTGCTCAATATTTCTGTAGGATCTCTGTAAAATTCATCAATGGACATAACAACATAATTGTTTCTGATTAGCCAGTCTTGCAGTTGATTGCAAAAACCAGAATTCTCATGTTCCTTTTGTTGCTCATTTTGTCTCCCCAATTCCACAATATTGAGCATATCCTGTAAACTGTTTTCAGTTATCCTTTTGTCTAGATGCATCAGGAGCTTCCATTCGTTTCAACCATTTCGATATCACCATTTCTCATTTGGCCCATAGAGGGTGCGAGGCCAACAATAGATGATTGTTCATTAAAAACTTGATGTATAATTCTTTGGCCCAAATTATCTTTGTTGTTGATGAGGCTTGGAGGCACATTAGAGCTTGTAAACAAGAGTTTCATTTTGTGGAAAAGAAAAAATCACTGCTTTATTTCTTTCCCTTTTCTCTGTAAATTAATCCTTTCATCGAAAAAATCTCCTACCTGGTCTATTCAGTAGAGTCAGTTGTAGGTCGTCCTTCATCTGCAAAAAAGAAGAGGAAAGGTTGTGCCATATGACCTTTGAAGCTGTATTGTTCAGACTTTGGGTTGTGGCTATCGAAATGGATTGCGGCGTTATGGGTAAATGTGCCATGAACTTTAGGGTTCCGACCAACAATCCATCGACCGAAAGCTGGCAACCGTCTGAATCACAAATTGTATTCAATCCGCATCGTATTCCAATATCGAAACGTATTTTTACTTTGTCAGCTCTACATGCAGCACTAAACTTTGGAAAATACTCTTATGGCACTCCTGATTATGAAGAGCTCAAGTTTAATCCTGAAAAGGCTTTGCTGAAAACAATTTCTTAACGACCAGAAGATAATTTTTTAGTTATTTCAATAATTGTTATTTTGTCGATTCATTATACCGATGAGGTATATTTGGGGAAAGAAGCAAATTCAGAATGGACTTCAGATAAAAAACCCTTAAAAGCATTTGAGAAGTTTAAGAATAGACTTGTTGAAATTGAGAACATAATTTCAAAAAGAAACAAAGATCCTAAGTTGAAGAATAGAGTTGGACCTGCAAATATGCCCTACACTTTACTTTTTCCATCCGCATCGAAGGCATAACAGGCAAAGGAATTCCTAATAACATATCTATTTGATGAACTTTGTGAAAGTTAGTCTGTTTGAAGAACTTTGGGGATATTTGATATGTGTTGACTTTGTTTGCGTATTTTTAGTTCAACAACATTTGAAAATAAAGAGTCTCGAACTTGTAATAATCTCTTGGTTACCTGTAACGTGATGTCACTACTCCTTTTTGCATGTTGATTTGTTTAAATTAGTTACTTGTTGTTCTTTTTTTATGGTTTTTAGAAGGCTCATGCATTATATGTTTTTAGGGAATTCACTAAACAACCGTCTATTATTTTTAGCTTCCTTTAGGCCAAGTGTTTTATACATCAGTTTTTGTTTTGTTTAATAAAACAAAGGCTATTTTTCTGTGTAAAGTTCTACAGGAGCCCTTGTCCTACATTGGTAAGGAAGGGAAAAGATCATGCATATATATAACTTATGACAATCATTTCTATTAGTTTGAGGTCTTATGGATGAAACCAAAGTATCAGACCCTTTATTCGATATACGTATCAAATTAAGGAGTATATAGTAGTTTGAGGGAATCTTTGGAATTCATTTTAGTTCGTAATCTCTTAAAGAGAGTGGGGATAGTCCAGAAATTATCATTTCACGATAATTCGCACAACAGAGGTTGAATTGTCTGATCTAGGGCAAAGTATTCTACCCTAAAGGTAGAGAAAATGAAATAATGGCTATGCATAATGTGAACGAAAAGACGATCGATTATTCGAATCTAATCGAACGAATAGAAACATTCATTCTAGCACATTACAGAGAGAATCATAATGAATCAATAAAATAATGTTTCCAAATCCACAAACTTACGCATTCTAAAAAATCTTATTTTGGCTGCATTAGTTTAAAGATTAGGACTCTGACAGCGATGGATTGGTTCGGCTATGTGTACTATTTTGATCTAAGTAAGATGGTATTACATACACCTTAATATCAAATCGCAGTTATACGCAAATATACACAGTCGAATCTAACAAGTGATAAGTAAAGTGATAAGTATTTATCTATCTTCTCCACAGGAATTGATGTTTAGGCTTAAACTCACTAACTCCAGAGTTAAACAAGAAAATAAAAGAATTGGTGTTGGGTTGATAGTGGTTCAGAATTTGTATAGTAAATATGCAATAACTTGGGTGAAATTTGTACATAAAAGATGCTTGGCATGCAACAGTAGTGAGTTCGACTCCAAAATTCCCTTATCCTAATGACTGCTTCCACGTTCCTTGATTTATGCTAAACCCATCTTTTGTTGTGGTTCTGCATACTAGTACAGTCCACCACAAGCTTTAGTAAGGTTATTCCTAACTCTTTTACCAAGCGAGAGATCTAGCATCAGTCTAACGTACTTCGATGGGTCTTCCTCCAGTTCACTATTCCAAGTGAACTGGAGGTTAGCACGTGTTGATAGCTATTCGACGCATACTTCTAATAAATCGCAACGTTGTAGAATCTTATCACTCACAACCCTACCATACATTCTATATATGTAGTTTATTGATTGCGACAATCAAATAGACATGCTGATCAGAATGATATGAATGCTACCCGATCATATGGTTAAGTCTATCCTTCAACGTTCCTTAAATAGACTCGATTTTTCTTGGCAAGCACGTTTAGACAATTCTAAAAGATTTTCTTTTCTACCCGATCTTTGCATTATCTCTTGATTGATGCCTGATTTCATGTTACATAATTCTTCATTCTTTCATTTCTGACATTATTATTCGATCGCAGTTTATTTCTTTGAATGCTTTTTTTCCCTTGCGGTTGATGTCTACATCTGCTAGATGGCCTCCGCATTTCCACTTTTGCGCTCGTGCATTAATAATTGCTCAGTTTATTTTTTTATTTTCATCAAATATTACGAATGCTGGCCTTAATTCATGCTTTGGAGTTAATGTGGGCAACTCTAGCATTTTACTTCATGTTTTACTTCTACCTAATTGATCTATGAGTTCAAACCATAGAACAACTGCTTAATAAAGTAGCTTAAATTCCGTCTCTTTGAGAGTTATCAAACCTCTCAACTTGTATCATTTCTCGTCCCAAGTAACGCATAATTTAATTATTAGCATTCTAACTCAGTTTGTCTTCTTCTTAAGCTCATGCTAGCATGCTTATTGCTTTCTTATAACAATGATACAAAATTCTCCATTTTCTTTAGCTTCCAAACTTTCCCAAAGACTTAGGTTTTGCCTTAAAGTTTTCCCTACTGCAACTGCAGATTGTTCCTCATTACGTTTATTTCCTATTGCTCCATCCATGGTACCGAACAAATTTTTTCAACTAAGGTTGCCCAAAACATTCTGTCAAGGTTGTTAACTACAAGAAAAAAGGTCTTAGGCGACGTTTTATTAACGTTGGGAAAGAAAATGTCGCTTAAACCGGACTTAGGTGACGTTTTTAAAAAACGTCGTCTAAAATAAAGCTTAGGCAACGTTTTTTTTCTGAAAACGTCGCCTAAGCCATATTTTAGGCGACGTTTTATTAACGTTGAGAAAGAAATCATCGCCTAAATTGGGCTTAGGCGACTTTTTTTAAAAACGTCGCCTAAAATTACATTATATTAAGTTATAATCTCTTATGATTCAATTTATATTTGTACAAATTATGATTAATAACTAAGGATGCAATGAAAAATCGAACCGATGATTTTGTAGCACAAAATTAGTTGTAATTAAAAAAATATATACATTGGTTATAAAAAAACCAACCTCCTTCATTAGTTAGAAGACATCTAAAAGTAACTTTCTACAACTTTAATTTTTCCAAATTACTTGTCAATATATAATAAAATTATTTTTTGTCCAAACGACGAAATAGAAATGAAAAGAGTTCATTAATTTTGATTTTTTTAAAAAAAAATATAATGCTAAACCGAACTAAATAAAAGCCAATGTACTATTGGACATCGGTATGATCCAATTGTCAAAAAATTAAGGATATCAATTTGATTGATGCTTTGATGCAAAACTGATAAAACCATACCGAAATCAACCATATTAATAAACATTCTCCGAAATAAAAAATTAAATTAAATTAAATTAAAAAAAAAAAAAGAAAAACCAATAACTTAAGTTATTACAGATGGCGAAAGGAAATAAGGGAAGATAACAGATCAAATGAATGCAGTGTTCCGTTTTCCCTCACACAGCAGAAATCCGTTTCGCCTCAAAAACGCAGCAAATTTTTTTGGTTCAAAATCCAAAAGAATGATGTTGAGATGCTTTCTTCTGGATATTTATGAACACAGCGTGATAATAACATCCTTATTTTTAATATTTAATATATATTTTCCCTTTCAAAATTCTGCAACACTTTTCTCTCACTAGTTCTCTTCCTCTTCGATTTTCTTTGTCATTTTTCTTTACAATTCAAACCCAAAACCTTCAAATCTCTCGCCTCACCTCCGATCCAATTTTTTGATCGATTCTACTTAGCGTCAACCAAATTTCTTGGTTATGGCTTCAATGGATCTCTCTGCAACTTCTTCGATCTACTTACTAACTAACATCTGTAATCTAGTCTCTACTCGACTAGATTCGACAAATTATGCCTTGTGGAAATATCAAATAACTCCTCTTCTTCGAGCTCACAAGCTTTTTGGGTTTCTTGATGGAAGTTTTCGAGAACCGACTCTCAAAGATAAGAAAGATGGAGGATCCAGCCAAGAAACAACAGAAGAATCTACTGAGTATGACAAATGGTTTGAGAAAGATCAAGCCCTCGTTACCTTGATTAATGCTACCTTCCTGTTGAGATTAAGCCCTAAGAAACTTCACCAAGATATCAATCCCTGCGGGTTAGGTCTTGGAACTTGCAGATTTTTCTTCCATTGGCCGCTACTTTTGCGTATCTCCGGCACATGCATTTTCCTCGAAGCTCCTCATACTATCTTTAATCGTCAACTCGCTCTCTCATCGATTCATTTAAGAAATCGCTACTTTTCTCCTCTACATTATTGCGTTCTTTTCAAGTTTAAGTCTATAACATTGCCTTGTTCAGCTTAAAACAAAACAAAACCACCACCTTAATTAAAAAACCATCAATCTGGCATCCCTTATTTAAGAATTCATCTTTATTTAATTGTAACGGCAACAAATTCAAATCAATTGTTTGAAGGTTTTGTTGATAATGGGCCCTTTGCATAGATTTGGCAAATTCAAATTGTATCCTATTACTTGAAGTTGACAATTACTGTTGAAGTTTCTATTACCCGTTGAAATTAACTGATTATTGCCTTCTAATTGATTATTACCTTGGCTGTTTTGGTTATTTTGGTTTTTTCTCTTTAGAGTCAATGCCAATGTCAATGTTTCATTTTTAAATTTCTTTTTTCTATATCACCTTCTTGTTGTTAAAAGCCACATTATTTTGTTGTAGATAATAATGCATGCTTCCATTAATTCTTTTGACTGCTTGTGGTAGGTAAGGTTTGGAAGTAGTTCATTTTTAAAAAAAAAATCTTTTAAGAACATAAAACATCTTTTGGCACTTCCTTTTGATTTCTTTTGGAACATCATTTTAGAGCACACCCCTTTGTAAGGTCAAAAGTCTCTGTATACTTTCATGGTCTTTAAGCAAGTACTTAGAGAAAGAAGGGTGATCAATTAAAAAAAACTCACTTCAAGGAAGAGACTGGATGGGTGAACCCAGATTGTGAGGAGACTTATGTAAGTACGTTGATTTTGCTTTTTTCATTTAAAGTTTTTCTCGATACTAATGTATGTTTGATTTTTATCCAGAATAAAATGATACAGATTAGAGCGACTGCGATTGCCGATGGACTACCATACGACGAGTTAGAGATCACCGACAGAGTTCTAGGTATGAGGGGAGATATGATAAAGGGCCTAGGCAAGGTTCCTTATGAGGTCTGGTCTACTGCAAGAGGAAAGAGGGCGTCCTCATCAAGTTCTAGTGCTAGCATGTCTTCTCAGCGTGAGTTACAACTTCAAGGACAGATTACAGAACTGGAAAAAGAACTTGCCTTGACTCGCGAGGAACTACAGAAGACTAGAAATGAATCTCGAGAAATTTACAGCCAGCTTTGAGAGATGGTGGAGCAGTTCAGGAGATAAAGGACGTGACGTTACACTTAGGTAAGTAATTAAAACTCTACAATTATGCATATTTTATGTGAATTGTGGCTACCCTGAAGCAAAAGTAACCACATAGTAGATTATATATGATTTTCATTGTTAAATTAAGCAGGTGTAATTTTTTTTTTTTTTTTGTTAGTCATACGGATGTCATTATGCTGCAGAAATTTTGAATTTTCTTTTATATAAGTATAATTTCTTTTAATTTTTGTCAACTAACTTATAGTTCATTTCATTTTTTCAGATGATGTACGACATGTGGTTAAGGACAAGGAAACAATGTATGGAGTAAACCTTTTGTTTAGGAACTTTTTGTATTGTGGTAATTTTTAAATAATTTTGAATGGATGTATGGTTAAGAACTTATTTCTACTTTTTTTGGTTATTATAAAATTTCGCAGTTTTCATTCAGTTATGATCTAGTTTACCTTTCAACTTGATTTATGATTGATAGAAATATCATGTGTATATCAAAATAAAAAAAATGAAATCAATAAATTAGGAAAAATTGCAAAAACCAGCTTAAAACCGACGTTTTCCAAAAACGTTGCCTAAAACACCTTAGGCGACGTTTTGAAAAACGTTGCCTAAAATATCTTAGGGACGTTTTGAAAAAAGTTGCATAAAACAACTTAGGGGATGTTTTGAAAAACGTTGCCTAAAACACCTTAGGCGACGTTTTGAAAACCGTCGGAAAAAAGGTCTAATAGACGACGTTTTAGAAAAAACGTCGGCTAAGGCTCTTGCGACGTGGTTTTGCCTACGTTTTGGGCGACGGTTTATTTACCGTCGCCTAAAGCTTAGGCAACGTTTTTCAGACCTTAGGCGACGTTAAAAAACGTCGCCTAAGTCCTTTTTTCTTGTAGGAGCGTTCCTCAGATCCCTCAGGGGGTGTTTGGTGCAGGGATTAGAATTAAGTTAGTCGGTATTAAGTTAAGCTGAGTATTAAGTTAAGCTGAAGATTAAGTTAATCTGCGTTTGGTGGACATATTATGTTAAAATTTGGATTAAGTTAAGCGCGAATGTTGTTT
Source organism: Sicyos edulis (assembly GCA_036507275.1). Classification (NCBI taxonomy): domain Eukaryota; kingdom Viridiplantae; phylum Streptophyta; class Magnoliopsida; order Cucurbitales; family Cucurbitaceae; genus Sicyos; species Sicyos edulis. The sequence goes on from CM071856.1 coordinate 3,282,244, forward strand.
GGTGGAGGGATTAAGTTAAACTGAGTTTTTATTTAACATTTTTTATATTTTTTTTTAAATGTCTACTCTTTAATTTGTTTTCTCTTTACAATAGTTTCATGACAAAATGACATTCATTTGAAAATGTAGCAATAATATTAATTTAAATAAAATATGCTTGATGAATATATATTTTATTATTTATTTCAATCTTAACTTAATATTTATATTTAATTAAAAACAATATAAAAAACTTTATTTTCATTCAAAAAATTTAGAAAGATATAGGAAATTATATATAAAAAATCATTTTAATTACTTAATTACAAGATTGATATAAATTTAAAATTAAAAAAATCAATTTAATTTATTTAGTACACCTTAACTTGTGTGAATGGTAATTAAGTTTGAAATTCAATTTTACTCATATTTTTAAAGTAGTTTAAATATGTTGGACTATACTATCTTGATGAAAGTTATAATGAAAGTATAAATCTAATTTTCATGTATTTTTAAATCATTCTACCTATTTTATTGGTTAATACTCATTTTAATTAAAATTGTAGTCAATATAATAATAACAAAAGTATATTCACAAATAGGTGTATATAACAACCAATTTAGATGCTTAGAAAACAAGTCATAAAATAACACAAGTAAAATTTTGTATGTATATAATAATAAAATTAATTATATTCTAAGTAGAAAAATGAGTTTTATAATTTAGGAATTTGTTTTGTTCCATTCAAATAATTGTCTCTTGAAAATGAAATATATTTCTTTTATTTTCTTGAACCATTTTTTTCTTTAGATAATTTAACATTTAATATTAAATTTAAAAATATTAAATGAACTATAAAACATAAAAAAAATATATGAATAAACTTTTAAATCTAAATTTTAAAAGTTGAATAAATAGTTTGAAAAATATAATTGAAGATAATTTCGGAAAACGAGACAGAGAGAGAAAATATGAGGATTATTGTTGGAGTTTGTGAAGGATTAACTTAATATGAGGGATTAAGTTAATCCGTCCACCAAACACGAATTAGAAGGATTAAGTTAATCCGGATTAACTTAATACCTCCACCAAACACCCCCTCAAGGATTTCTGCTTTAGCTTTACGCATTCTTTTTTGGGTGCACTCATATCTACAATTTCTTAGTTCTTAGCATGACTTGAGCACAAAGCACTTCATCTAAGCAATTGAAACTTTCAAGCTTGCGCTTTCGGTAGACAGCGGAGTACTCCAAGAATTCCAACGGCTATTTTCTCTTTTTATACCTTTATTTTTACCCATAATATGTTGATCTTTATTTTTCCGCAACATTGTTTTTTTTTAAAATCACTTCTCGGGCTTTCCCTCACCCCTAAACTTAAACTCTTCGTTTTCCGCAATGAAGGTGAGGCTTAGTTCCCCCAAACTTAGTTGTTTCTATTGCTCAAATACGTTATCTTAAACTTTAGAATTTCCTCGCAATTTTTTGTTCTTTCTATTATGCGCTATAGGAATTACTTAAAGACTAGGTTTGGTTCTAGGGGAATGTAAGGATTCTTCTAAGAAAAGCGAAATCCTACACCAAAATTTAAAGTTTGCACAAATAATGCTAGTATTGAACTTTCAAAGAAAAACATACTGACTTCCTATGGTTATTTGAGATGATAAAAGAAACGTAAATTTTGAATGAAATTGAAATACATGCATGAATAAAGGATAAGACTTGCAAAACAATAGCTGTTAAAGTTAAAGAGAGAGTTAGACTTCCATCTACTTTCTTGTCTTGCGACCTTCTTTTCGAGATTCCTACGGAAGTGTATTCGCATTCGTCAGTTGCGATCGAAATTCTGGCCAGTCATCATAATCTTAGCATTCATCATCAGCTCATCCACTACCCTTGCACAGGCCCAATAATTTTGCATTCCATAACCCGATAGCCAACCTTTTCACATTTTTTGTTTGTTTTATTATTTTTATTTTTTTAAAAAATAATCTCTTTTTCCAATTTAATCTTTATATAACATTTTTTGTTGGTAGAAATATTTATTAAAATGAGAATTTTTCTTTAATACTATTTAATTGAAAAATTAATCTATATTTTTCCACAAAAAACTAAATTTCAAAAAATTATTAAAAAACATTTTTAAGAGTAGATTTGAAAAATAAATAAATAAAATAATTTTGAAAAATAAAAGAAAGAAGATAAATTTCGCAGGGAAAGAGATTCAATTTGGTGGTAGGATTGCTATAGGGATTCTCTTGCCCTGCTCCTGCACTCCAATCTTAAAGTTTAGGCATGATAGAGGTTGAAAGTAAGAGTGCACACAAAAAAACCACCCAAACTACCCAAACAAGAGGTAAGGGTTGGCAGGGTTATAATTTTCTTTGGATCGAGTTAGGTAAAATTTTACCATTGATTTTCACATTAGTCAATTTTCACGTTAGTCAATTTTTAACTCGTTCAATTCAACCTAATATAATATAAGAATAATATTATATATGTGTGATCGATTAGATATATTTATTAAAAAAAAGGTTTCTTAATTCTTTTTGGTAAGGACCGTATATTAACTTGAACTTAAGTATAATATAATACTTTTTTTTTTCTTTACTTCTTACATATTTACAAATTGTAACTTGAGTCTTAAAGAGAAAAATGGAGATAAACACAACCTAAGAACCCAACCCAACTCAACCTGAAAATATAATGGTTGAGTTACATTGTTCTAATATATAGAGTTGAATAGATTGACAAATTGATTTGCCCAAAAATTTAGATTTGATCCAAAAAAATTCTACAATCTAACATAAACTTTACAATATACACCCCTAGTTGAAAGCAAACAAACTAAAATAAATGTGGTTAAAAAAGTAGAAGGATCACATAAACAAAAGTTAAGATTAATACAATGTGATTAAGTAAAATTTATACCATATGTTTTAACTTATTGAATTTTAAGAGATTTTTTTTATTTTAAACTACAAATTTGCAATGTACTAGATTATATATATTGGTTAATTTTGTGCAAATTGATAATCTTGAGTGTATGCATAGGTTAGACGATAATTAATGGTTTCGTCCAAATTGAAACAATTAGAGTATGCTGATCAATTAAAATATATGCATTGACATTTTAAAGGAATGTTTGTTGTTAACTTTCAAAATATATTTTGTTTGCCCAACCATTATATTTATTTAACTACTTGGCCTTTAATTATTTTATCTTGCTATCTAATATCACTGCGTGTTTGACCAACAAATCATCAACTATTACTATTATTACTAAAATTAGTTACTAGTGTGTTCCTAGAAACTTAAAATTTCACACTTCTAATCATTGCTAAAAGAAAAAAACATAGTGAAATTCATGAGCTAAATACTGATTTTTGGACTCGAATTCATGACTTTGGAGTTGAAATAGATTAACGCCAAACAAGATAATCAAATGTATCACTAACCCTCGGTCATGGTTAAAATACTTAAATTGAGCAAAAAAAACAATATTTGAGGATTAAATTATTCAAACTTTCAATCTCTAAAGTAAAAAATACATGTTAATTGTCCACCTCGACATTTTACAATTCTCCTATATACTATTAGATACAATTATCTTACATACTATATGGATAAAATTGTATTATTTCTTATTCATACAAACTATATTTATGGGATAGTAAATAGGAAATATAGAAGTTTTTTTTTTTTTTTTTTTTGAGAATGGAAATATAGAAGAATTGAACATTTCTTCTCCTCTTGGTTTTTTATATACTATAGATAAATTAGTATTGCCTTTGGGGCATTTTTTAATGACTAAACAAAACACACAAGGTTTAAACTAACATTCTTTTCAAACGTCTATCCATAAGTTTTGTTCCATTAGCACACTCTATTGTATCAACTTGCACAAAACTATTATTTATAGTCCATTCGATGATTCACGAATTAGTAAAATTAACCATTAAAATTCCTTGAATTTAATGACTTAAAAAATGCAAGTTCTAATTATTCGTTTGATTATAAATATTACTTCTACCGAATGAGTTTGTGACACGTTGATTATCTTTTTTGGTGTAAAACTATTTCCACTCCACAGTCATGATTTCGATCTTGAAGATCGATATTTTTCTCTCATATTATTTGAGAGTAGTAGTGCTCCCTATATAGAATTTGTTTATCTCTCCCCCAAATTTATACTCAAATTATATATATGAGTTTCTTTTTATCATCTAAACACAATTTTTAACCAAAGAGATTACAAGTTCGAATCTTCCAATCCCAAATATTGTAAAACTAAGAAAAGCAATAAAAAAGAAAATTCGAACTCACATAGTTAGAACCGGAAGAAAAAAAAACACCAAACATCCATATAGTTATGTGAAAAGCCAAATTTGTTGGAGAAGGAATGAGAAAAGTCATAGGGATGACGAAAAGAATATAATGTCACATAGAGCTAATATGACATAAAATGAAAAGACATCTTTTAGAGTTTTCATTTTGTTTGTAGTCATCTTTTTGGTTTATAAATATGGAGTTCTTATAAATCCATTTCTCCAATAATCATAAAAAGAAAACAAGAGAGTTCTAACTATTATCATTTTAATACAGAGAGAAATGGAGGTAGGATTCACAAGAAAAGAAAATAAGAACAAGGTTAAAGGCATAGTAGTTTTATTGAAAACCTCAAGAAAATTGGGAGTGAGTCGAGTTCTTAATGGACTCAATCGTGCTATCGATGAATTCTGTCGAGTTTTCGATGGAGCCAACGAGTACTTGGGAGCACACATTTCTCTTCAACTCATAAGCTCTACTAAACAGGCCTCACGTACGTTTCTTCTTCTTCTTTACCTATTTCATTTCGATATTTTACCAATAATCATTATATCAATACTCTAAAAAAATATCACATAAAATCGTATATGTCAAAATTTATTCATCGGCCGGAGAGAAATAGATATTCAAAAAACTTTTGATCTAATGTTTCAAGTACCATTTTTCTTTAAGAAAAGCATGCATGGAGCATCTCTTAATTTAACACAGCCAAAAAGATGCCATAAATGATTTTTTTTAAATGCAGTAAATGTATTTTTGTAGTATCTAATTTTTTGTGTATAAAAATTTCTTTAAAAAAATATGCAGAGAGAAATAAAAAAAAGTTGACTTGAAGGTTACAAATGATAGAAATATAATTTATAGTTTTAATATTGTTAGATATTCTTTAAAATTTGATAGAAGATATGTGAGATATAGCTTTAGGATTTGTTGGGAAATTCTCTAAATTTTGATATGTTAGCCTACTATATCATATTTATGTAAAGTTAATGGAAAACCAACAAATTTAAACCTTTTTCTAAAGTTTAACGTTGTAATCATATTAAATTTTGGCACTAAAATAGACTTTGGAGTGTGTTTATAGTTATTGAACTTTCATGTTTCAGAAATAAATATTGAAGTTTCGTATGAACACCATAGTTCCTTAGGTTTGAAAAATGGCTATAAATTGTCTCTAAAAAATAGTATTATACAATTGAAAATTGAAAAGAAATTAATTAAATTACAATCACTAATCACCTAAGCATACATATGACACAAAACCACGAATTCATCGAACAATAAAATGTCTACTGAATTATGAATTATTTTTTAGATGACATTTACCTAACAATAAAAGGAAAACGATAAAGAACGTGAGATAAAACACGACAATTTACATGATTTACTAATAGTGTGCTAGCTACTATCTACAAATAAATGAGAAAACTATTTTGTTAAGAATGTAAAAATGCATGAATGTCGATCAAATGGTCAAGGGTCTTAAGAGAGTTTATATAGGAGAAACTTACAAGGCTAGTCAAATATTTGATCACTTTTATAGATTAATCGATCAAATTATTTTATAGATTAATCTATAAAATAATTTAAAATATGGTCACTTTTTAAAATATTAGCAATTATAATCATTACTATTAATTAGTATTGTCACGTACTTTATTATCATATGTATTATAATGAATATTTATAATACTGTATTGCCATATTAATGGACTATACATACAAATATTTTAAAATCTTTATACTATTGTGATTATTTTGTGAGAAGAGTACATCTACTACAATTTCCCTTTATATAGTGTACTCTCTAAGAAAAACTTTATTACAACATATGACTCAAAACACATAAAAGCCTAAGACAAAAATATATACCCAATTATATATTTTGTCTAGTTTTCAGGAAATTTACTCCTGAACCTCGACTCCCTGATATGGCATCAAAACCCCAACAAAGTAATCATGGACATCATAATTTAAACGCATTTCAACAAAATTTATGAAATTTTTGTGTTATTATACAGGATGGAACAGGAAGAAAGGTTTATCAAAGGTTGGAAAGAAAGCTTACTTTGAGAAGTCCAAAAATATGGAATCTGGAAGTAAGGAGGATTTAATGTGGTTTGAAGTGAATTTTGATTGGGATAAAGAGTTTGGAATTCCAGGAGCTTTCTTTATAAGGAGTAGATATTTTCACTCATTTTTCCTCAAGTCTCTCACTCTTGAAAATGTTCCTGGTTGTGGAAGAATCCACTTTGATTGTAACACTTGGATTTACCCTTCCCTCAAATCCAAACGCATCTTCTTTGTCAACAAGGTAACCCTAAACTATAAAACTTATTTATTTTGTAAGATAATCCCTTAATCTTATCATATCACATATGTTTTGGAACTTAATTATTCATCTAACACTTTTTATACTTTGCAAGACACAATGACTTAATCCTATGACTATCACATATCTAAAATTTTGTTGGAACTCACGGTTGCTCCATCGTTGTGGGTATGAGCTAGCGAGAATTTATCGAAGTTACACCTAAAACAACATCATTTTGATGGGTCCGGCTAGAATGGCTCACTCTTAAGGACGACGAATGTGATACCTGACAATAGGCCATTTTCGGTCGACAACTCTTGTGAAAGGAGGGGTTTAGTGTTGGGCTTCAAGAATATTGTGAAAGGATTTGTTTGACTAGGGTAACTCACCACAGATCCAAACTTGAGAGCAAACAATACAATGTACTATAATAATCCCTAAAATTACAAACACATATAGGAAAAATGCGAACAAATAAATTTGAACAAATAACAACCTCAAAACTACAATGAAAAATATATGAAAACAAAGAACAACCTCAAAACTACGACAAAAATTATAAGAATACAAAGAACAACTTTAAAACTACGGTGAAAACTCTCACATTTTTTGCGAAAAAGCAAGACTAATTTGAGGGAGAACATGACGACTGCAAACATTACTGATATGGAGGAAACACAAAAACGAATATTAATGGAGAAGAGAGCGAAAATACGAAAAGTTGTAAGCCTAAGACGACATACTGCCCGTCATGGATAAGATCCATGTTTTAATAAAAAAAATGTATGCCCGTCATAAAAGATCCGTGTTTTTTAAGAGTCTTAAAAGTGTCTTCATTGACTTTATCATTTAAGAAAATGAAGAGAACACAACGACTTCAAAATTCGAGAGTCAAAAAGAAAACTTGAAAACTAATAACGGAATACAAAGATGAGAAATTGTGGGATTTAAGAAACACGGATTTTAGTGACGGGCTATCTTGTTGGTACACTACAATGACAAGCAGCCTGTCATTAAAGATTTCCCGTCACTATAGGACACCTATCTTCGTCATTAAAAACACGGATCTTTAATGTTGAACGTCTACAATGAAGGGTTTTCTCATCGTTAAAGAGCACCCGTCATGAAAACAACTCATCATTAAAGATTGTCCGTCATTAAAAATTCATATTTTTTAGAGGAAAAAAATAAAAGAATGTCCATCATTAAAGATCCATATATATTTTTAAAAAGTTTGAAAGTGTGGGTCGTTGAAGCCCATAATTATAGTAACAATTACTACCCTAACATATGGTTCTCATTATTTTGATTTCTATATTTTACACATGTTTTTAAAAACTAAACTAAAATTTAGAAGCTAAGGCCCCGTTGATGACCATTTGTTTTTTTGTTTTTTATTTTTGAAATTTAAGCCTACAATAACTATCATATCGTATGCTTTTTCTTACTTAGATATCTACCTCTCACCTATATTTGTAGAGACCAAACCAAAATTTGGAAACAAAAAAATAGCTTCCAAAAGTTTGATTTTGTTTTTAAAAGTTGGTTAGTATTCACCTACTTTCTTGAGGAAAGATGAATGCATTGGAGGAAGGGTAGAACACATTGTAGGAAATTTGAATGAGAATAGGCTTAAATTTTAAAAATAAAAAACAAAAAATCAAGTGGTTATCAAACGGAGCTTAAAAAAATCATTTTCAAACACTTATGTTGGTTTTTGAAATTTTCTTAGAATTCACATACATCTTAAAGAAAGATGAAACCATATGTAGAGAGTAAATACAAGGTTAAATTTCAAAAATAAAAAACTAAATAATTATCAAACACAGTCTTACCTATTCATCTAACTGGCTATTTCCTTTAAAATTAAGACAATAAATTAATCCAATATAGGACAACTGATTTGTTCATATCCGAAGAACACTTGTTATTTGGTTTATAGGCATATCTTCCCAATCAAACACCAGAGCTACTATACAAGTATAGAGAAGACGAGCTCAAAGCTTTGAGAGGCAATGGAACAGGAAAGAGGGAAAAAAGAGAAAGAATATATGATTACGATGTGTACAATGATCTCGGGTACGATCGTCCCATTCTCGGAGGCTCAAATGAATATCCATATCCACGTAGAGGAAGAACGGGACGCAAACCTTTATTACAAGGAAAGAATTAATCACTTTACCTTTTTATGTTCTTTAAAATTGTTCAATATTATGGAGTTTGATGAAATGTTCAACTTATGTTATATGTTTTGTCTTTAAATTATCAGATATCAGATATGAGAAGAAGCCATCAATTCGTAGCATTTACGTTCCTAGCAATGAAAAGTTTGGTCCTTCAAAGAAAGTTGAATTCTTACTTAGCCAATTGAAAGCACAAGTTACTCAAACCATTGAAGGAATGTTCAATGAAGAATTTCAATCACTACATCATTTACTTCAACTCTATGAGGAAAAGGTGAAGTCATTACCCATTCCATTGCCCCATGTGATTGAAGGTATAATATTCGACCATTCATTTATTGTTAATGGGTCAGGTGTTCATGCATTAGGTTGGATTGGATTGAATTAAGAAATATTTTGGATCAAATCTAAATTTTTGATTTGGTGTGAATCCACCAACTCATTCAACCATGTGCTAACCTAATTCAATCTATACATTTTAGCATTAAGTTGAGTTGGGCAATCTAGTTGTTATTAATAAAAAAAAAAAAGCTTAAATTTATATTTTTACTTTTAAATTTTTAATTTTTAAATAAATCAACATGATAACTTTTAATTTTATTTTATTTTAAGAAAAAAAAATTTGTAGGTTAAAAAATTTAAAAGAAATAATAAAATCAAGGAAATTTTGCATGTATAATAAAAAAGCGCAAAGTATTTTCATCTATAGCACAAAATCAAAATTAATTCATTTGTAGCAAAAAATTCAATTTGAGTTTTATCACCGATAGAATTCAATTAGTGATAGAGTTCTATCACTGATTGAATTCTATTATACGCATTCTATCTTTTGTTGAGTTCTGTAAATATAATTCAAGAGGTAAAATGTGGTGCTAAAAAGTAAATTTCCTAAAATTAAAGTAATATTTGAATATATAATTATTTTAGCTCTAGCTTCACTTTCTTCTTGTCCTTCATTTGTTGGAGGCTAGAACTCATTGTACTTCTACCTAATATGGTTATTGTTGTAAATTTCTTGCACGTTTTCTTCACAAAAATATTAATAAATAAATAAATTCTTCACAAAAAGTATCAATCAAGAAAGGTGACAACATAAAATCAAATAATAGTTTCAATGAATTCATAAAAGCATAACTTTGAGTTCATAGGGTGTGATTACATAATATAATTTAATGTTATCACAGATTTGAAGCTGACTCTAATTATAATTTTTTATGACCTAAAACAGCTGACAAATTTGCATGGAGGACTGATGAAGAGTTTGCCAGACAAATGTTGGCTGGAGAAAATCCAGTAGCCATTCGTCGTCTCAAAGTAATTACGGACAATATTGTAATTTTTTAATATATTTATTTTTATTTCTTCTAATTAAATTCTAAATGACATTAATATAGGAATTTCCACCATCAAGCAAGCTTAACCCTTATATTTATGGTGATCAAAACAGTAAGATAACTAAAGTAAACATAATGAATAGTTTGGATGGACTTACAATTGATCAGGTAATTATTATTTTTAAAAAAAATTATTTATGCTTGAATACATATAGGCACATTATTTATATATTTTCACAATTTTTTCAGGCAATGAAGCACAACAAGCTCTTTATATTGGACCACCATGATTCAATAATGCCATTTCTTGGAAAAATAAATTCATTAACCTCCACAAAAACTTATGCCACAAGAACACTTTTGTTTCTAAAAGATGATGGGAGATTGAAACCTTTGGTGATTGAATTGAGCTTGCCACACCCAGATGGAGACAAATTTGGTGCCATTAGCAGAGTAGTGTTGCCAGCTGAAGAAGGAGTTGAAGCCTCCATTTGGCATTTGGCTAAAGCTTATGTCGTTGTCAATGATACGGGTCACCATCAACTCGTTAGTCACTGGTAAAACTCTCAAATCACAACTCAATATAACAAAATTAATATTTATGACAATACTTAGTAGAGATCCTCACGTTGTCCTATATTAAAAAAATGAAGAAGTCGTTAACACATTTATAAGAAATATGACTTGAAAACTCATGTTATCTAATATAATATTAGAGTTCATTAACGTCAAGTGAGTATTTGAATCCAACTCACACGAGTATATGCGCTGTCCTCATATTTGAATCAAATCTAAGCGGATATAATTTTGATCCAATCTAAAAAATACTATTTTGAGAGGCATGTTAGAGATCCTCACCTTATTTCACACTAAAAATGTGAAGAGTCTTTACAATATTTATGTTAACCAATCTCTTGGGGCTATTTTGTGGTACAAATTGATTGGAAGAAACTCTAGAATTTTAAAAAATGTTAGTAAGCTGCCAGGTCAACTGTGGAAAGATATATCATTGCTAATGTAGTGGTCTTTTGGTGTAAAAAATCTAAACTCTTTAAAGATGACGATCATTTCACCATAATTCTAAATTGGAGATCATCTCAAATGAAAGTAGATTTTACTCCTTCATTATCAATTTATTTTCACATGGAATCTCATTTTATTCAATAATACTTGTACTTATGGTTTTATTTGTAGTTTAAATTAATTATTGTCATTGGAATGCCTCACATTTTATAAGATGTATGGACTATTTTTCTCATAATTAATTGGTTATGGGATGGAGCTTAACGTTTATTTAACTAATGTATTATTAGAGCACATAAAACGCATACGAGTATTTAATTAGTCAAAAGAATATTTATATCTGACTCAAGATTGATAATCTCAAAAGATACATCATCCGAAAGGGTATGTTGAGGATCTCACACTAAAACAACAGGATCCTTCATAATATTTATAAGATACATAGAAGTTGCTTCTCTAATGGCTAATATCGATTTTAAGATGTATATTTGATTAAGAAATTATTTGGTATGATGTGTAGGTTGAACACCCATGCAGTAATAGAACCATTTGTGATTGCAACCAATAGACAGCTCAGTGTTCTTCATCCAATTCATAAGTTGCTTGTTCCTCATTTTAAGGATACCATGAAAATCAATGCTTTAGCAAGGCAATCCTTAATTAACGCTAATGGCATTATTGAGAAAACTCATTTTCCAGCTAAGTATTCCATGGAGATGTCTTCTTTTGCTTATAAAAATTGGGTCTTCCCCCTACAAGCTCTCCCAGCTGACCTTATTGAGAGGTAAATCTTTTGGAAAAAGATACGGATTTTTCATTTTCTTTTCATTTCCCGTTATCAATTCTAGGGTTGCCACAAAGAATCGACAACTCAAGCAACCCCAAACTTTCAAACCTAAATTATAAAGATTGGGTTGAGTTGGGTTATGTAACCGTGGGTTAAGTAATTACTTCATAATTTTCTTTACGTTGGGTCCGTTTTTAATTCGGTTGGCTAATTTTGCCTCATTCAATCAAATCCAACTTCAGCTAAGAATAATATTATATGTATGTCAAAGATTAACTAACTAGATAAAATTTTATCATATTAGTAGATAATATGCACTAACGAGATAGATGTACATTTTAGATTCAAATTTAATATCAGGCAATATTTGGTTTCTTTTCTTTCTTTTTTACAAATTTATGGATTATGGACGAGACTTTGAAGATGAGAAAAGAGATAAATATAATTTGATACAGTAACTCAACTCGAAATATATAGCTTTGGATGAGTTATGTGACTTTAAAATATAGGGTTAGACGAACTAGCGGATTGAATATATAACCCGATAATTATTCTCCTTACACAACCAAACTTAGATTGCATGTGTACACTACTAATTCACTACACCTCTTTTTTTTCAATTTTCTTTGTGATTTGTTTAGAGGAGTTGCAATGGAAGATTCACGTTTCTCCCATGGAATCCGATTACTCATAGAGGATTATCCGTATGCTATTGATGGACTTGAGATATGGACAGCAATTAAAACATGGGTACAAGAATATTGCTGCTTTTACTACAAGGATAATGGAATGATTCTTGGAGATTTTGAGCTTCAATCATGGTGGAAAGAGGTTAGAGAGAAAGGCCATGAAGATAAGAAATATGAACCATGGTGGCCAAAAATGCAAACTATTGAAGAGCTAATCAATAGTTGCACGATCATTATATGGATTTTTTCATGCAGCATTAAACTTTGGACAATATTCTTATGGTGGGTTTTTCCCAAATAGGCCAACAACGAGTAAAAGATTATTACCAGCAGAAGGCACTCGTGATTATGAAGAGCTCAAGTTCAATCCAGAAAAGATATTCTTGAAAACAGTTTCTTCCCAACCAAAAGAGAATTTTTTGGCTATCTCAATAATTGCTGTTTTGTCGACACATTTTTCTGATGAGATATATTTAGGGAAAAGAAATAATCAAGAATGGACTTCAGATAAGGAACCATTAAAAGCATTTGAGAAGTTTAAGAATAGACTTGATGGAATTGAGAAGATGATTTCAAAAAGAAACGAAGATTCTAAATTGAAGAATAGAGTTGGACCTGCAGATATGCCTTACACTTTACTATTTCCATCGAGCACCGAAGGCATCACGTGCCAAGGCATTCCTAATAGCATATCTATTTGAAGAACTTTGTGAAAGTTAGTTTGTTTGAAGAACTTTGGGGATATTTGTTATGTGTGTTGACTTTGTTTGTGTTTTTTTTTTTTTTTTTTAATTTAACAACATTTAAGAATAAAGTGTCTTGAATCTATAATCTCTTGTACACATGATGTCAATGATACCATTGCTCCTTTTGGCGTGTTCAATTTGTTTAAGTTAGTTACTTGTTTTCCCTTTTTATTGTATTTAGAAGGATTATGCATTATGTTTTTGTGGAATTCGCTAAACAGCCACCAATTATTTTTAGCGTTTTATAAGCCAAGTGTTTATACATCAGTTTTTGTTTTGTTTAATAAAACGAAAGAAAAGTTTATATTTTCTATTTTTTTGCGTACATTGCTATTATTGCCATTCTTGTTTTGTTTTGAGGGTTTCAAATTAGGATTCCAAACCCAACATATTTATGGTTTTGTAACTTTATGGATCCACCTATATTTTACGTTTATTTTTTTATTTTCTCTTTTCTTTATTACATATTTTATTTATTTATTTGATAAAATTATTTAGTTATTAATATTATTATTATTATTTATTATTAATATTGATATCAAACTATCTTTACAAGTATTATTATTTTTAAAGAAATCAGTGAAAATTTATTTTAAAAAAAAGAATGAAAAACAAAATTCTTTTTCTTCAATTTGTTAATACAAACTAATTATTATAAATTTATAATTTTATCCTACGTTAAAAAGTTAATTATTTTTATATCTTAATTTATTTTTTATATATTTTTTGATTTTTTATTTGTATGATTTTTTCCACGAATAATTGAGAAATATGTTTATAGGTGATTTATTGTTCATTATTTTTTATTATTTATGGAATATTTGGATTCTACACAATATTTAATTTTTCCGTTAAGTTTGGGATCAAATAAACAAGTGAAAAGTGATTTCATTCACTTGTTTATTAATAAACAAAATAATATAAAACTACGGACCATTAAATTTTAAAACATGAGTAAAATCAAAAGGAATATGGTTACAAAAAAATTCTTAACAAATCTTTTATTATTATTATATTTATTTTCATTATTATTATTAGTTAGAAATAATAACATTTCTTTTTTAATTAGCTAAAATATTAGCTATATAATTGAGATTAATAACGATAACATTAATTATAATTATTATAATATAAATTAATAGTAACAATAACTATTTAAATAATACTTATGAATAAATAAATAAATAAATAGATAGACAAATAAATAATTTAAAATTTTTAATAACAAAATTAAAATTAAAGCTCATAAACTATCAATTTATATTTTTTATAATATTTTATTATGATTCCATTCTGGACATTCAATACAGCAAATCAAACAACATTTTCTATTATGGAGTTTCCGGAGAATTCATTTACGATACTTGAATTCTAGGGAATCTGTATTCCAACCCGTAAACCAAACAAGCCCTTAATGATAACAGAGCAGGGATGAAAATTAATTCTTACAACTGGGATACCACTTTAGTTTTATCAAGGCGCTTTCTATGCGACGACTGGGATAGTATTTTATCAGCATTAACTACCGGCAGAATTTTGAATATCATTCCAACGAGCAGCATTTTCAGAACGGTGAAGAAACAAGTGTGAACGAAGTTTCTCGATAAACGTTTTAGCTTGGAATGTTAGAAGCCTGGATTCGATAATTAAGCAAGCCATTACCAAGCAGGAGATTACCAAATATCTCCCTGATATCATTATTCTCTTTGAAACAAAGTTGAATGATCATCTTCTCATCAAAAGTATTTGGAGTTCGATTAGTATTGTGTGGACCACTTTGGAGGCTATCAAAAGTGTTGGCTCACCGTTTGAAGCAGACTCTCCCTAGTACCATTGTTGATAATCAATGTGCCTTTGTCAAGAATAGGCAAATCACAGACGCCATCATTATGGCCAATGAAATTGTGGATTATTGGTGTTGCTCTAAAACTCAAGGTATTGTAATTAAGTTGGATATTGAGAAGGCATTTGACAAGTTAAATTGGCAGGCTATGGTGAAAATTGGATTGGTTGGATAAAAGCTTGCATATCCTCTGTTAACTACTCAGTCATTGTCAATGGAAAACCAAGAGGAAAATTTTGGCTTTAGGGGCCTTAAGACAAGGAGACCCTCACTCCCCTTTCTTGTTCATTCTTGCTATGGACTACCTTACCAGGCTTCTCAATGATGCTCATGATAAGTCTCTTATCCAAGGTTGTTCTTTCCCTCAAAGTTCAACCATCATTTCCAACCTGATGTTAGTAGACAATGTGTTGTTGTTTTCTGTGTGATCATTCCAATGTCAGAAACCTTTTTCAGGTGATTAAATGTTTTGAGCTCGCGTCCGGATTGAGAGTCAACATCAATAAGTCATCTGTCTCAAGTATTAATATCGACTCTGCAATCAGTCTTAGCTGACATTTGGGGATGTAAAGTGAGTAGATTCCCCATATCTTACCTTAGAATGCCTCTTGGTGGAAACCCGAAAAAGCTTGAATTTTGGGATAATATCGTGGATAAGATTCAAAGCAGGCTCCACAGATGGAAATATGGTTACCTTTCTAAAGGGGGGCGTTTAACTATAATTCAATCGGTTTTGGATCATCTTCCAACATATATGTTATCAGTGTTTCAAGCTCATATATCGGTTTGCAACAAGATTGAGAAAATTTTCATAACTTTTTTATACAAAGGAATCGATGGCAAAGGTGGTGCAAATTTGGTTCGATGAGACATTGTGACCCGTTCTAAACATCAAGGGGGCCTCTGTATTTCTAAAATTCATAAA
This sequence comes from Sicyos edulis, assembly GCA_036507275.1. Taxonomy (NCBI): domain Eukaryota; kingdom Viridiplantae; phylum Streptophyta; class Magnoliopsida; order Cucurbitales; family Cucurbitaceae; genus Sicyos; species Sicyos edulis. Next base: position 3,298,396 of record CM071856.1, read on the forward strand.
CACTAATATAGCCCTTATCAACGAGGGGCTTTGGTGATTTCTTGAGAACAAGGAGGCTTTGTGGAAGACCGTTGTTCAAGCTAAATACAAGATAATTAATGATGGTGATAGTATTCCTAGCTAATGTAAGCATGGCAGCAATCGCTCTCCTTGGCCTGTTATCATACGAAATTGCAAGCTTCGAAGACCTTTGATGGAAAGAGAATATACAAGGTGGATTGATATATCAGGTACATGGCCCATGCCTAATTGCAAGGATGACAATTATTTTGTTTGGACACTCAATCCAAACGAAGGCTTCTCGATGAAATCTTATAAAAATATTCTTAATGAGGTGGATGTGGAAAATTCTCTTTCCTAATACTAAATTCTGGAGTTTTAAGATTGCTAAAAGAGTTAAAGTCTTTCTATGGTCTATATTTTATAACGGGCTAAACATTGATGATACTCTTCAAAGAAGACATCCTAACTGTAGTTTATCTCTGTTGAAAGTTAGGATATTTAAGTTAGGATTTTGTAATTATTTAATTCCTTAATCAAGTTGGTTAGGGTTGTTGCTTAAATTTCTCATAATAAGTTATAATCAAGTTGGTTAGGGTTGTTGCTTAAATTTCTCATAATAAGTTATTTCCCATTGTATTTATACCTCTGATTCTTGGAAGGTGGTGAATAATAAAAGAGTATAAGTCTCTTTATGGTATCAGAGCTTAGGAAAAATATAAAAATAAAAACAAAAGGAAACCCATTTTTCCACTTCAGATAATCGACAATCATCGCCCCAATAATCTCCGAGGTTCCTTCGTTGTGTGCAATCTCATCTCAGGCGAACGATCGATTCCTGTCAGAATGGGTTTCCTTCCATCGATTCTCTCCATCACTGTTGTTGGAGATCTCAGGCAGTCCCGTGCAAAAGTCATGTTTCCTTCTCTCGCATGTGTGTGGCCCAATCGGGAAGGAAAGAAAATTCCTCTCTCCGGCGTTTGTGTGGGTTCATCGAAGGATCAAAGAGCTTCTCCTTCCCTACCGCTTGGATGTTGGTTTCGCTACTACGTGGCGGATCAATATTTTTTTTGGTTCCTTCAAGGACATCAGTAGGTTTGCAAATTATTTCCTTTGCTTTATTTGGGTCAATTTGTCTTTATTATGACTTCTAAAGAAATTGATCTACCTTATTCAACACCCACATATATCACGAGACACAAATTCAATGGCCGAAACTATGTTCAATGGTCACAATCTGTCTTGATGTTTATATGTGAGAGGGGCAAAGATGCATACTTAGATAAGGAAAACGTACAACCTAAGGCAACTGATTCGGGATTCAAAAAATGGAAAATTGAAAATAATATGGTTATGTCATGGTTAATAAATTCTATGACTAATGAAGTTGGCGAGACATTTCTCTTATATAGCACCGCTCAAGAAATTTGGGAGGCTGTCAAAGAAACGTACTCTTGCAAAGAGAACACTTCTGAATTGTTTTGCATCGAATCGGTTCTCCATGATTTACGCCAAGGTGATCAGTCTGTAACTGATTACTTTAATAATCTCTCACGTCATTGGCAACAATTAGATATGTTTGAGGTCCATACATGGAAGTGTGCTGACGATACTGCTCAATACATGAAAATTATGGAACAAAAAAGGACATTCAAATTTCTTTTTGGTCTAAATAACTGTCTTGATGAAGTTCGAGGAAGAATCATGGGAACCAAGCCTTTGTCATCGCACCGAAAAGCTTTTTCCAAGGTAAGAAGAGAAGAAAGCAGAAAAAATATTGTGATGGGGAAGACAGAGTCAATCCCTCTAATTGCATAAGCATCTGCACTCGTCTCTCGGAGCCTTAATTCAACAGTGCACGGAGAACTTAAACAGAAACGAGAAAGACCTTGGTGTGAACACTGCAAGAAACCAGGTCATATAAAGGAAACGTGTTGGAAGATTCATGGAAAACCTACCGATTGGAAACCCAGGCATCGGAATGAGCGTGATAGTCGAGGCTATGTGGCCAACACTACTCCAGAAAATGTCACCGGTACAGAATCCTTCCCGTTTACCAAAGAACAGATCGAAGCCCTGCACAAGATCCTCGAACACACAGGTCAGGGAACGAGCCTTGTAGCTCAAAAAGTAACCTCTTTGGCCCTGAAAGCTAACACAGAAACAAGACAGCCCTGGATCATTGATACTAGAGCATCTGACCATATGACCGGAGATAGGTCGTTATTTCAGGGCTATCAAACCGACGCTTCTAGCTCATCAGTAAGAATTGCAGATGGATCCAAATCCATTGTAGCAGGAACAGGTTCTGTTGGTATCACTAAGCACATATCTCTTAAAAATGTTTTGCATGTCCCTGATATAAACTACAACCTATTGTCAGTGAGTAAATTGACACGAGATCTTAACTGCATAGCTAAATTCTATCCTACTTCATGTGTTTTTCAGGATTTGGAATCGGGGAAGACGATTGGCAGTGTTGAACTCTGTTCCGGACTCTACATTCTCACTCTTGCTCAAGGTTCTCTGGCAATTATAGACAAGTCTTCATTTTTTTTCTTCTAGTAATAAAGATAGTGATGTCATGTTGTTACACTATCAATTAGGTCACCCTCATTTCTTATATCTTTCTAGATTGTTCCCAAGTCTCTTTCGTAATAAAAATCCATCATTATTCTCTTGTGAAATTTGTCAAATCGCCAAGCATACTCGAAGTTCATATTCTGGGATTACTTATAAACCATCTAGTCCTTTCTCTTTAATACATAGTGACGTATGGGGCCCTTCGAAAACAAAGGTCATTTCTGGGGCACGATAGTTTGTGTCCTTCATTGATGATCATACTCGGATCACGTGGGTCTTCCTTATGAAAGAAAAATCCGAAGTGTACCAAGTGTTCAAAAATTTTAGTACCATGATCCAGACTCAATATCAAACTAAAATTCGAGTATTTAAAACAGACAATGCAAAAGAATTCTTTAGCTCTTGTCTGAAAAATTACTTATCCACCGTATGGATACTTCATTTAAGCTCGTGTGTTGAAACTCCCCAACAAAATGGGGTAGCTGAGCGAAACAATCGACATCTCCTCGAAGTAACTCGATGTCTGATGTTCTCTGCCCATGTCCCTAAATTTTATTAGGGCGAAGCCGTTCTCACTGCCACCTACTTGATTAATCGAATGCCTTCTCGGGTGCTTAACTTCTACACCCCTCGTCAAGTATTTCTTCAATCATTCCCACATCTTCGAACTTCTTCTTGTGATTTGGCTCCGAAAGTGTTTGGGTGTAGTGCCTTTGTCCATATTTATTCCCACAACCGTACAAAGTTAGATCCCCGAGCTCATAAATGCATCTTTGTGGGATATTCACCAACACAAAAAGGGTACAAAGTTTACTCTCCCGATACAAGAAGATTCTATGTCACTATGGATGTCACGTTCCTAGAAACTCTCCCTTTTTACTCTAAGCCTGTCTGTCAGGGGGAGATGTGCGATACCAGACAACTTTGGTCCTCTATTCTCGAGACAACTCCTATTCTCGAGTCATCTTCTCCCAGTCCGCAGTCGAGTCCTTCTGATATGATTCCTGTTATTCCTGATATAATTCCTATTAATTCTACTCCATCTTCACCTGTGCCAATTGCCAGAGATAGACTCCTCACTTATACAAGGAGAAATAGGCAAGTTGAGAGTATAGATGCTGGAATGGATCAAGTCGCCCAAGCGCCTGAACCGACTCTACATCCGAAAAAAATAGTGAATGAGGATACCGTTGAGGTTGGAGTTCCAGAAGGTGAAGTTAATGATTTACACTTGCCAATTGCTGTAAGGAAAGGAGTCAGGAGTTGCACCAAGCATCCTATAAGCAACCATGTATCATATGACAAACTGTCTAAGCCATATCGTGCCTTTGTCTCCATCCTTGACGATGTTCAAATTCCACATAATGTTGATGAAGCCTTGAAACATTATGGTTGGAGGAAAGCCGTGCAAGATGAACTTGGAGCGCTTGAAAAGAATGACACGTGGGTAGTGACAGATCTCCCTAGTGGGAAACAGACTGTTGGATGTAAATGGATATTCACAGTAAAACAAAATGCAGATGGAAGTATTGAGAGATTGAAAGCCAGACTGGTAGCTAAGGAATTTACGCAGTCTTATGGGATTGATTACCAGGAAACTTTTGCACCTGTTGCAAAATTAAACACCATAAGAATTATCCTATCTATAGAAGTCAACCTTGATTGGGGCCTCCAACAACTAGACATATAAAATGCTTTTCTAAATGGAGACTTGGAAGAAGAAGTCTACATGGAAATCCCTCTTGGATATGGGACAAATGTCAAACCAACTGAGGTGTGCAGACTTAAGAAATCCCTCTATGGCCTAAAGCAGTCTCCTCGGGCTTGGTTTGGGAGATTCACAAACTTTATTCTCAGTCTTGGGTACTCACACGATGTCGATCGGATCATACTTTGTTTGTCAAACGAAGATCTGAAACCTCTCTTGCCCTTCTAATTGTATATGTGGATGATATTATCCTCTCTGGTAATGATGAAGTTAAGTTACGAGTCTTGAAGAAACGATTAGCTCAAGAGTTTGAAGTCAAAGACCTAGGAAATCTCAAATACTTCTTAGGAATGGAAGTTGCACGATCTAAGTCAGGAATAGTAGTTTCTCAGAGGAAATATGTGTTAGATCTCCTCAAAGAAACAGGTATGCTAGGATGTAAACCAGCAGCATCCCCTATGGATCCTCAACAGAAACTCAAGTTTGACCAGGAGCACAATCCACGTGGACGGAGGAGATATCAAAGACTGGTAGAACGCCTTATATATCTGTCTCACACTCGACCAGACATTAGTTTTGCGGTGAGTATTGTTAGTCAATTCATGCATAGCCCAAATGAAGAGCACATGAAAGCCGTATACAGAATCCTCAGGTATCTGAAAATGACCCCCGGACAAGGATTGTTGTTTAAGAAGACTGGAAAGAGGAACATTGAGGTATATTCTTATGCAGACTGGGCAGGCAGTGATACAGATAGACGATCCACCTCAGGTTATTGCTCATTTGTGTGGGGCAATCTTGTCACTTGGAGGAGTAAAAAACAACCTGTGGTTGCACGTAGTAGTGCTGAGGCCGAATACAGGGCACTTGCTCATGGCATATGTGAAGGGATTTGGATCACCAGAGTTTTAAGTGAGTTAGGGAATTATTGTTTTTCACCGATTGAGATGATGTGTGACAACCAAGCTGCCATCCGTATTGCCAAGAATCATGTCCATCATGATAGGACCAAGCATGTTGAGATTGATCGACACTTCATCTATGAGAAAGTCAACCAAGAAGTCATTCAACTGATCTACGTGCCTACCAAACAACAGCTAGCAGATATTCTCACCAAACCATTACCACAGCCTAACTGTGGAGACCTGAATAACAAGTTGGGGTTGTTTAATTTATACAATCCAACTTGAGGGGGAGTGTTGAAAGTTAGGATATTTAAGTTAGGATTTTGTAATTATTTAATTCCTTAATCAAGTTGGTTAGGGTTGTTGCTTAAATTTCTCATAATAAGTTATAATCAAGTTTGTTAGGGTTGTTGCTTAAATTTCTCATAATAAGTTATTTCCCATTGTATTTATACCTCTGATTCTTTGAATAGTTTAACTCTGCATAAGAAAGTTGCACCAACCGCCCTAACTGCGAATAAGGGAGGAACTCAGCCCTGGATCATAGATACCGGAGCCTCCGATCATATGACAAGAGATAAGTCATTGTTTCAACAATATCAGGCCGATACATCCAATGCATCCATCAAGATTGCAGATGGGTCACACTCGAAAATATCAGGAACAGGTTCTATTCGTATCTATCCCAACTTATCTCTTACATTTGTTCTTCATGTGCCCGATTTGGATTGTAATCTTCTTTCAATAAGCAAATTGACTCGCGATTTAAACTGTGTGGCTAAATTCTATTCCAATTCATGCGTTTTTCAGGATTTGGAATCGGGTTGGATGATTGGCAGTGTTGAAGTCTGTTCGGGTCTCTACCACCTCAACTATGATCACGGTTTATTGACAAATGGAGACAAGTCATCCTTTCTATCTTTCCATTCCAGCAATAAAATGTCTAGTAGCTTCAATAACGATAATGAGATTCTATTGTTACATTATCGTCTAGGTCATCCCAACTTTGCGTATCTGTCTAAATTGTTCCCGAATCTTTTCTATAATAAAAATCCTCATTCTTTTTCATGTGAGATTTGTCAAATTGCGAAACATACTCGTACCTCCTATCCAAGTATAGGGTATAAATCTTTCAGCCCATTTTCGTTAATCCACAGTGATGTTTGGGGCCCCTCTAAAACAAAAAATATCTCTGGAGCACGATGGTTCGTGTCCTTCATTGATGATCACACACGTACTACGTGGATCTTTCTTATGCGAGAAAAGTCTGAAGTTTGTTCCCTCTTCAAGCAGTTTCATACCATGGTTAAAACGCAATACCAAACTCGCATTCGTGTCTTAAAAATGGATAACGCAAAGGAGTTCTTTAGTTCTAGTCTGGGAGAGTACTTGTCCACCGAAGGCATCCTCCATATCAGCTCTTGTGTGGACACTCCCCAACAAAATGGGGTTGTTGAGCGGAAAAATCGCCACCTTCTTGACATCACTCGTTGTCTCATGTTCTCTGCCCATGTTCCCAAATTCTATTGGGGCAACGCACTTCTCACGGCTACGTATCTTATCAATCTTATGCCTTCCCGCGTTCTTCAGTTTTCTAGTCCTCGTCAAGTATTTCTCAAGTCTTTTCCTCACCTTCGTCCTCCGTCTCTTGACCTGGCTCCGAAAGTATTTGGATGTAGTGCCTTCGTCCATATACATTCCCATAATCGTGGCAAGCTTGATCCTCGGGCTCATAAATGCATATTCTTGGGGTACTCGCCTACTCAAGAAGGGTACAAGTGTTACTCCCCTGAGACAAAAAAAGTCTATGTCACCATGGATGTTACCTTCTGTGAACACCTTCCATACTACTCCAAGCCTGCCTGTCAGGGGGAGATGGTGAGTGACAGCCAGTTATGGTCCTCATGGTTATCTGTTCTTGAAACTATTCAAGATGATACCATACCTAGTCCCCTCATTTTTGAACCCGAGTCTTCTCTGGCCTCACCTTTAATGTCTCTAATTGTCAATAACCAACTCAGTGTCTATGCAAGGAGAAGCAAACAACGAGTTGAGCAGGCAGATGCCCAAACAGATCAAGCTTTGCCTAATCCCGAACCAATTCCAAATTTTGAACAACCCATCACTAAACCTAGCAATGCGGTAAACGATGAGGTTGATGATCTTGATCTACCAATTACAATACGGAAAGGAGTTAGGAGTTGTACCATGCATCCTATTGGGAATCATGTATCATATGATAACTTGAGTGATTCTTATCGTGCATTTGTGTCTAGTCTCGACGCCACACAAGTGCCAACCAATATTGTGGAAGCATTAAAGCATCCTGGCTGGAAGAAAGCGGTACAAGATGAAATTGAGGCGCTTGAGAAAAATGGTACGTGGATAATGACATAATTGCCCTGTGGGAAACGAACTGTGGGCTGCAAATGGATATTCACAATTAAGCATTATGTTGATGGAAGTATTGAGAGGTTGAAAGTTAGGCTAGTTGCCAGAGGATTTACCCAGTCATATGGAATTGATTACCAAGAGACTTTTGCACCAGTTGCTAAACTCAACACAATAAGAATTATCTTGTCTCTTGCCGCTAATCTCGGATGGGGACTTCAACAACTGGATATAAAGAATGCTTTTTTGAATGGGGATCTGGAAGAAGAAGTTTATATGGAAGTCCCTCCTAGGTATGAATATGATCTTAGTCCAACAAAGGTATGTCGACTCAAAAAATCTCTGTATGGACTGAAATAATCACCCCGTGCGTGGTTTGGGAGGTTTTCTAGCTTCATTCTAAGCCTTGGATATTCACAGTGTCAGGCAGATCACACACTGTTTGTTAAGATGAGGTTTGAAACGTCTTTGGCACTATTGATAGTGTATGTGGATGATATTATTTTGTCCGGAAATGATGAGCTAGAACTACAGGAATTGAAGGAAGCTCTGGCTCAAGAATTTGAAGTCAAAGATCTCGGGAACCTCAGGTATTTCCTAGGTATGGAGGTTGCACGGTCTAAGGCAGACATAGTTATGTCTTAGAGAAAGTACGTGTTAGATCTTCTTACAGAGACTGGCATGCTGGGATGTAAACCGGCAGCATCCCCCATGGATCCTCTGGGAAAGTTCGAACACAGTCATGAAAGCAGTCCCGTAGACAGGGGGAGATACCAGAGGCTGGTGGGACGTCTTATATATCTCTCCCATACTCGACCAGATATTGGATTTGCGGTTAGTGTTGTCAGTCAGTTTATGCATAGTCCCAATGACCAACATATGGAAGTTGTATACCGAATTCTCAGATACCTGAAGATGACTCCTGGAAAGGGGTTGCTATTCAAGAGGACTGATAAGAAAAATATTGAGGTATACTCAGATGCAGATTGGGCAGGGGATACTACTGATCGAAGATCGACCTCCGAATATTGTTCGTTTGTTTGGGGCAATCTTGTTACCTGGAGAAGTAAGAAGCAATCTGTGGTTGCTAGAAGTAGTGCAGAAGCAGAATATCGAGCCCTGTCTCAAGGAATCTGTGAAGGCATCTGGATAAGAAGGGTTCTGAGTGAGTTAGGTCAAGAGTACTCATCATCAATTCAAATGATGTGTGATAATCAGGCCGCCATAAGTATTGCCAAAAATCTTGTTCATCATGACAGGACGAAGCACGTTGAGATTGACCGACACTTCATTTCCGAGAAAGTTAACAGCCAAGTGGTGCAACTTACCTACGTTCCTACCAAGCAACAAGTGGCTGACATCCTCACTAAACCATTACCAAGACCCAACTTCGAAGACTTGAATAGCAAGCTAGGTTTGTATAATATATACAATCCAGCTTGAGGGGGAATGTTGAAAGTTAGGGTTAGATTTGTAATCTTGTAAATTATATTTATCTAATTCTGGTTTGTGGGTTGTTAGGTAAGTGAGAGTCTATAGGAGAGTTGTTATGTTTGTTAGGTAAGTGAGAGTCTATAAGAGAGTTGTTATGTTTGTTAGGTAAGTGAGAGTCTATAGGAAAGTTGTTATTTTTGTTTTGATTTCCTTTTGGTGTGTATTTATACGTACGTGATTATGGAATAAAGCAAGAAATCAGAGTTTCTTCAATCTCCATCTCGACGTGTTCTTTGCAACGCCAACTCTTAAACTCTGGAACACCTCTTTCTACACTGTCATTATGCTAGCGTGTTATGGAATCTCGCTCCTTCGCCCATTGTGCTTCAAGATGACCAAAGCTTTAGCTCACTGCTTTTTAGTGTTTTGTATGCGGCCGATACTCAAAGTCAAATCATTAGAATGCACATCAATGGAGGTATTTTTTGGTGGATTCGGAAAGAGAGGAATGGGAGATTTTTTTCTAACGACCACAAGGCCAGCAGTCCTTATCAATTATGGAAAAAAGTCATTCCTTCGGCTGCTAAATGGTGCTCAAAGACAACATTATTTCAAAATTACTCTATTAGTACTATTGTTTTTAATTGGCTTTCCTTCCTATAAAGACATTCGGGACTCGCTTGCCCCTTGCAAGTTCTTTTTTTAAATATATATTTCGTATCTTTTTTAAAAAAAAAGAGGGTAAATATTAGTTATTAATACTTACAATAAATAGTAGTTTGAGGGAATTTTGGAATTCATGTTATTTTGAATCGGATGCAAAGACATTCATTCCAACAAAGAAGGATCGTAGCGAATCAATATTGAACAACTAAATCCACAAATTTTTTTATTTTGAAAAAATTAATTGTGACAATCCACAAACTAATGGTAAATTACTATTAAGTATTGTCGAATGTTCGACTAGTCTAGTACTCAACCACATGAATATATTCGACAGTCCAAGAATACTCGAGTTTTGTCGAAAAAACGATGACCTAATATTTTGATTCTTTTCATCCATTATTATACATGGTATTAAATATAAATGCATATGAAAATAAAACACATTGTATTTAATATAATAACTTCAATATGTTTAGATGAGATTTCTAATATAACCATTCATATTTAAATACCGGCTATAAAAAAAAAGTTTGGATGATATATTAGAGAGTTCTGCAAACTTGATTAATCATTCATATCTAAATATTGAGTATAAAATATTACTGAGAGTTCATGGTAATAAATATTAATACATATGAAAATAAAATACATTGTATTTATTATAATAACTTCCATCTATTGCAGTACTCAAAAAAAACTTCCATCTATTGCATGAGTTTTCTTTATGATATTTTGTTGGGAATAAATATCATTTGGATATTCTCTAAAATATGTTAGGTTTAAAATTTTATATTATTATATATTCTCTATGATTTTATAGGATGTTTATTAGATATTATTTAGTATTTGTTAAGAGATCTTTTGAAATTTGATATTTCATGTATTATAAAGATTTGTGGAAATTTAATGGAAAAACTAGAAGGTTTAAGACTTTCTCACAATTTATCATGGTATCAGAGCCACTCTAAATTAGGGTTGCAAAAAAAAAATTTAAAAAGAGATGGACGACGACGTTATCAACGATAATGTGACAACTCATGAAATTCACGCGATTCGTGTGATGCAATAACGCATCCTAGTAGACGTATATTTTGTTTGTCGACGTGATCAACGACAGTTTGGAAAATCGTGAAATCCGTGTGATTCGTGTAGTGCAATAACACATCCTAGTAGAAGTATACTATGTTCGACGGTGTGATCAACGACAGTTTGACGATTCGTGAAATTTGTGCAATTCGTGTGGTACAATAACGCATCATATTAGCGGTATATTCTATTCAACTATGAGATCGAAAGTAGAAAGAGTATCCGTGTGTGCGGCATGCAATAACTTTTTTTGAAGACTTTATTTTCAAGTTGGTCATGTGAACTTACATGCTCCAACTTGAGGGGGATTGTTAGAAATAAATATCATTAAAATATTCTCTATAATATATATATTATTTTATCTTATCTTACTACCTTAAAGTGCGCCTTAGGAGGAGAATCATTTTTGGACGATTTTGTCCCTAAGTCACATTATATATTTACAAATAATACCATTCTACTAATTAAAAAAAGAAAAAAAAGAACAACGCACTAAATTATAAATTTAATAAATTGAATTAATTCATTCTCCTCCACTCATTACCTCTCAATTTCCTTATTAAACTTATTACACCATTAATACTAGAACTTGAAAAAATTATAACTTTCTTTTTTATAACTTAAAAATTAAATTCATTTTCATAACTTAAAAATTAAATATAAGTACCTATTAAATAGTGCATAAACTTCTAAAAAGTGGGAATATAAATGGTTTCCACAAATTAATTTTTGTAATTAATGGTAATTCATAATGGGAGAATAATTCATTTTAAGAGTTATGGTATTTGAAGGGTTGTGTAACTCTTAATTTCTACCTATAAAAATGAGTTGTTTTCATCATTTGTTCAACAACTCTAAGATCTATTATCTTTGCTTTAGTTTGTTCTTCTCAATTCATTGTTCTTAAAAAAACTCTTCAATCTTCAAAGTAGCTCAATCTTGATACAAATACCCTCTAGCCTTCAAAGCATGCACTTATTTGTTTCCAAGATGTTAGAAAATGGAATGAATGATGTATAATTTAAGAGAAATATGAAATTTATTAGATTCTTTTTTACGTTTTTTCTTCTTAAGTTCTCTTTCATTTTATGTATTTATAATGATCTTTATTTTACCATGATCAAGTGATTGTGTAGTTGTGTATTGAAGTACCTATTTTTCTTTTTGAATACTGTATGTTTTTTTAAATAATGATTTGTTATTATATTTTAGTTCATAGCATTTTTGTCTTATTTTGAATTCTATTTTTCATATGTTAGTCTTAATACTAAAACATTAAAGTGTGACTTGAGGAAGAGAATCATTTTTGAAATATTATATCTAAATTTGATTATCTTAATTTTATATACTCATCTACATTTAACCTTTTTCATTCTTCTAAATTTACATTTTTAAGGTTAATTTTTACTTTCCCGCCCAAAGCATGCACTTATTTGCTTCCAAGATGTTAGAAAATGAAATGAATATTTGATTATCTTAATTTCATATGCTTACCCACATTTATACTTTTTTATTCTTCCAAATTTACATTTTTAAGGTTAATTTTCATTTTCCCACCCAAGGCATGCACTTATTTGTTTCCAAGATGTTAGAAAATGAAATGAATGATGTATAATTTAAGATAAATATGAAAAATTATTAGATTCTTTTTTACGTTCTTTCTCCTTAAGTTCTCTTTCATTTTATGTATTTACAATGATTTTTGTTTTATCTTCAACTAATTGTGTAAATTTATTTTAAGAAAGTTGTGTATTGAAGTACCTATTTTTCTTTTTCCAATATTGTATGTTTTTTTATAATGATTGTTATTATATTTTAGTTCATAAAATTTGTCTAATTTTGAATTCTATTTTTCATATGTTAATCTTAATACTAAAACCTTAAAGTGTGACCCAAGGAAGAGAATCATTTTTTAAATATTATATCCAAATTTGATTATCTTAATTTCATATACTCATCCACATTTATTCTTTTTCATTCTTCCAAATTTACATTTTTTAAGTTATTTTTATTTATTTTTATTCTTATTTATTTTTAAGTTATTTTTAAAAATAAATCATTTTTTAAATTATTTTTATTCTCTCCCACCATCTTTCAAATTTCCCAATCATTTATTTTTATTCTTATTTATTTTACTATCCTACAAAGTGGCTTAAAGAGCCATTTATTTAAACCATTTTGTTCAAACAATAACTTTGTTCTTTTAAATTTATGTAAATCTTTTTAATTAATTTTTTTAAATGTGATTTTATTTTTGTGTACTTAAATTTGATTTTATCCAAAATATGTAATCTTATTTTGATTTATACTATCTTTAAAGTAGCTTAGAGGAATAATAATTTCAACTATTCTGTTAATAATTTTGTTATTTTAAATATTCCTCACATTAATTTTTGTATTACACAAAAAAAAATTCATTCAAATCAAATTTAAATATACATATTAGAATTTGTTAGATTTCTATTAAATTAATCATATTTAAAGACTTTAAAGAAATCTTATTTTTTTTCATCATTAAGTATAAAAAAGGGCGGAACTAAAAATGTTGTAAATAAATTATATTTTTTTTCTACTTTAGCTATAGTTAATGATGAAATAAAGGCATTTAATGAGTTTTAGAATTTAACCAGTTGTGTTATTCCAACTTCTTTTATAAAAATGTAGTAAATAAATATTTTTTATTTTTGAATTTATATAAATTTACATATTACTTTATATATAATTATGTTTTGGTTAAAATCCTAATTTAGTCCCTAGAGTACGAGAGAAATTCCATTTTAGTTCTTTTAAGTATCAAAAATCCAAAATCAGTCCCTAAATTATCAATAAAACTTAAGAATAGTCCCTGCTGTTAGAGAAAGGTTAAGTGGCCGTTAAAATAATAATATTTTGTTTTTGTTTCTCCTCAACCTATCTTTTCTCTCTCCTTCTGTAAACTTTCCCACAACTCCCGTTCATCTCTTATTCATATCTCCTTAAACTTTTTCTTTCCATTTTTTTTTTCTTTCACAGAGTTGAAAATTATAAATAAAAACACAAGACGCTAATTTTACCAAATTATTTTTTTCCCTCACAAAGAAACAAATAACCAGTTTGGAAAAACCCTTTTAAATATAAATAAAATGTGTAGTTCTCAGGAGATTTTTAGAGAAGAGATGAACAACCGCAATGGGTTGATTAAACTAATTAAACTGTTGCACCCAAATTGCAAACTAATGAAGCAAGCAAAGGCTAACTAGTTTAATTTGAAAACTAAGAACTAGCTAGTAATTTTGTACTTAGAAATTTTTGAGAGAGACATTAGTGCAGGTTAACTAATAACAACGGAGAATAGAGATGTCCGTTTTTCCCACGGAGAATCTCCTGTTAGGCAGGGAACGGGGCCGGGGACGGGGAATATTCCCCCTCTCCGATCTCCCGATCCCCGCCCCGATTATTTTTTTTTGTATTTTAATATTTTTTCTATAGTTTACCACTTTTATTTCAAATAAAAATATTTTTTTTGATGAAATTATTCATGCATATAAGTATTTTTCTTTAATAATTAACATTATAGTTGAAATTTATAAAATCTAATTATTTAAAAGTATTGTCCAAAAAAATATATAAAAAATGTAAAAAAAAAATTGCAAAAATTCCCGTGGGGACTCGATCCCCGTCGGTGCCCCGCACGAGAATCCCCAACCCGATCCCCGAAAAAAAGTCAGGAATTTTTCTAGGGACGGGGAAGTCATTCTCCGGCCCCGCCCCATGCACATCTCTATTGGAGAATAGGGTGTTTGGCTGGAAATCAGAGGAGAAAGATGAAGCCATGAGAAGGGGAATGAGAGAAATTAGTATAAAGATATGATAAATTGAATTCGGCACTTTCAATTTCAGAGAGAAAACCAAAATGAATTTGGATTAAGCGATTTCAATTTCATTTTTCACACGGCAAAATTGAAATCACAAGTTATGGTCGAGGAGAGAGAAAACAAAATCGAAAGAGTTCTTAGAGGGGGTGTTTGTTTGACATATTTAGGTAGGAATTAGAATTGGGAGTCATCAACTTCTCTTCGAAAACCTACATACAAACGAGTTTTTATTAACTCCTCGTCATTTTTACTTTTAAAAAATAACTCTCATTTCTAACAATTCATTTTTAATCATTCATTTATAACTACTCAATCATTTCTAACTACTTATTTTAATCATTCATTTCAAATCAATCAAAATAACTCATTTTTAACCATTCATTTTTAATCATTTCTTTTTTAACTACTAAAAATAACTACTCATTTTTAACTCCATATCCAAACAAAGTTTTGACTCTAACTCCTCTACGCCAAAACTACATTCAAACGAGTTTTTGACACAATTTTCAATTTTTAATTACTCAATATAACTCCTCGATATAACTCCTTAACCCAAAAACTACCTAAATATGTCAAACAAGCAGCCCCAGAAAGTTCAAAGAATGAGAGAGAAAAATAAAATATTATTATTTTAATCTATTTTAACAGCCACTTAACTTTTTTCTAACGGCAAGGATTATTCTTAAGCTTTATTGATAGTCTAATGACTAATTTTGGACTTTTAATAGGACTAAAATGGAACTTTCCTCCTACTCTAAGGATTAAAAAAGGATTTTAACCTTATGTTTTTATGAAAGCAAACATAACTCACACGTGCAAAGTACGTTAGATTTTTCTAATATACACATGTGTGAGTTAAGTTTAGTATTTGATATTATTATATATTCTCTATGATTTGATATGATATTTATTAAATAATATCTAGTATTTGTTAGGAGATCTTTTGAAATTTGGTATTTCATGTATTATAAATATTTGTGGAAAGTTAATGAAAAAACTAGAAGGTTTAAGTATTTTTCAAAATTTATAGTATTTCATATTTAAACGTCCATTATGTAAAATAAAAATTTGAATGATATAATACTATGATTCTACAAATTGATTGATCAATTATTCATATATACAAGGTTCATGATAATAAATATTCATGCATATAAAAATAAATTATTTACTTTGTCAGCACAGTTAATTATTTCACTAAATTGGTTGGTAGCACAGTTAATTATTTTAATTATTTTATTTGGTGTTAATTCATTTTAATTTCACAGTTATGAATTCAAGTTTGAAAACCCGTATCTAACTTTTATATCATTTAAGAGTAATTGTGTCATCTATATTTTTTTTAATTTTTTAATATTAGAAGCTGAAAACCGACCCGTCAACTTCTTTTTTTATTACAAATACCACCATTTAATTAAAGCTTGGAGAATAAGAGATTCATGATTATAGTAATTCAATTAACAAATCTCTTTCTTCATTAGATAAGTAATTAATAGTATAAAATTTACCATCAACAACACATTCTATCTCTTATATTATATTAAATAATTCATCTATAGCATATTGATTTCTATCACTCAGCTAGTGATAGAAGTCAATTTAGATTTCTATCGCCAATAAAAAATTCAAGCAGTGATAAAATGAGTCTATCGTTGATTAAATTGTATCACTAATAGAACTCAATTTGAATTTTCTATTACAAATGAATTAATTTTGATTTTGTGCTATATGTGGAAATATTTTCCCTTTTTTTACTATACATGCAAAATCTCCTTAATTGTAAGTTAATTGTTAAAACTATTTAATATCAACTATGTGTTTGATATTAAGAAAATTAGAATTTAACATAGTTGTCAAAAAAATTCGAACTAACAATCGGGGAGGGAGATTCAAAAACTCGTAATCTCTTGGTCATCGGATATACATAAATCCCGTTGAACTACTGTTTTTATTGGCATCATCAGTCACATTATAAGAATGTAAAATTTCAAATTTTTCTTCAATTATTATAATATTCAAAGTTAAATTATTGTGTTCTAATGATTGATGGCCAGCCTTTAGTGGGAAAAAAGGTCCAAATGTTAACAACACAAATTTGATCATTAGGTAACACCAAAATTAGAAGATATATAAAAAAATGTCACTAATTTAAGATTTACAAATATAAGGTTAGTTTTATATTATTGACTTCAATCAATGTTACTGATTTAATTATGGGTCGATTAAACTAACTTAAGGCTTTTAATCATTCTAACTATGCTTCATATAAATACTTTTAAAAAATTATCATACTACCTTGGCTTAAGAGGAAAATCATTTTTTGACGATTTTACTCTTAAGTCACACCCTAAATTACAAACATGTCATAATCTTCTATTCAAATATAAACAAAAATGCAAATATATTTATAATATTATTTAGATTATTGATATATTTAGATTTTCATCATCTAGAAGATAATATATTTTTAGCAAATCTCATAAATTAAATTAGAAGACAATAGAATCTACGTAATATTCTTTATCTTTATCTTTATCTTTACTACTTAAAATGTGACTTATTATTATTATTATTAATTATTAAAATTTAGTATCTTCAAACGAAATAAGTATAAAATCAAATGAAGATATTGAATTTTTTTTCAAATTTAAAGAAGATCTTGGGTTCCAACTTTTTCTATAAATACCACAAATTTGTTGTTCTTCAAAATTCAAATTACTAATAATTATTTTTATGTTATACAGGATGTACAGATTTTGTTCGGGTTGGGAGTCTCAGCATTGGTGCATTGAGTTGTGTTTGTGGGAACGGTTGTTGTCGAAGGTAAAGAAAAAAAAATTCAATCTGTATTTAATTCGTTGTACAAAACATTTTCTTCTTCTTCATTTATTTTTATTTTTATTATGTTTTCTTTGTGTAATTCTATTTATTTTATGCTTCAACTTTAATTTATAATTTTCTTTTATAATTATTATTTTTTCATATTATTATTATTATTATTATTTGTCATTATAATAAATATGACTTAACATGTAATTTGTTGCTTATTCTGTTATACGTGATGTCATTGAAGTACTACTCATATTTTGACATACGTTGTATGAGAACAATAAATTTTATCAATTTTACTAATTATATATTTTTTAAATATAAATCTATACACCATTATTATTATTGTAGAGAACAATAGATTTAATCTAATATCATGTTTTAAATTAATATTTAAAAAACTTATCTTTCATCAAAATTCCTAGAAGAGGTAGATAATAGATTTTATGAGTTTTTTAATCTTTTTTTTTCAATATTTTTTTATTTTTTATTATTTATAAAATATAAGATGAAATAAGAAAGCACAAATATGATTTTTAAGATTTTAGAGAGGTGATGGTTTCGAGGTTTTTTTTTTTTGAAAAGATGGCTTCGATGTTAGTAGATTAAACTAAAATAATAAATGAATGAAAAAAAAAATATTGTGTATAAAGTAAGATTTTAGCATGGCGAAAACTTATTTCTTAAAGAAGTTTAATTTATTTCATAATTTTCTTTAAAAATCATGATATGTATATTTTTTTTATTTCACTTTTATCTTGAACTACGTTGTATGAGATTTTAAAATAAAGTAGATAATAAATATTTTACTTACTCATCTGCAATTTATATATATATATATATATATATATATATATATCTATAAGTATTTTAATAAATAAAAATATAATCCCACATGCTAGAAAAAATCTTCGTGCAATACACGTTCCAAAGTTAGAGTATTTTAAAATGGAGATTTGATAGCTAGCAAAACTTTTAAAGAGTTTTCATACACACTAAAATATTTCTAACTTTTGTTGTCTTAAATAAATTTTTCTTAATTGTTGTCAATTAATTTCAATTAATTAAAGTCATAAAGATTAATAGAGCAGTAGCTCAAGCGACATTAATGTACACCCACCGATAAAAGTTCAAAAATGGTTCTTTCGTCAAATAATTTTTTTTCTCACTCCTAAATTATTTTCTCTCTCTTCCATCTTTCATCATTTCTTCTTCTAGAAGTTTTATCTCTCTTAAATCCACCTCTCTAATCCTCTTCTCTTCTCTTTTTCTCTTATTCTCTCCTCAATCCATCTCATCAAATTATTTAACATGAGATAGTCTACCATGGAACAAAAAAGAAAAAGAAAGAAAATAAAGAAGAAAAAAAGAAAGGAAAAAGGGGGAAGAGAGGTGGATTGAAGAGAGGTAAAATTTCTAGAGAGAGAAATTATGAAAGATGAAAGAGAGAGAAAATAATTTAGGAGTGATAAAAAATTCATTTGACCAAAGGACAATTTTTTAATTTTTTTATAGTCTAAGGACCAAATTTGAAAACATTTGAAAGTTGAGGGACCAAAATTGGACAAATAGCAAAGTTGAGGGACCAAAATTGAACATTTGAAAGTTGAGGGACCAAAATTGGACAAACAACAAAGTTGAGCACTAAAATTGGACATTTGAAAGTCGAGGGACCAAAATAGAACAAACTCCAAAGTCGAGAGACCAAAATGGTATTTTAACCTTTATTTTACCAATTAGACCAAATAGGGATTTGGTTTTAATAAACTTTAATACCATATTAAAATTAAAATACTTTTATCTTAAAACCAATTAATATTCAGAGGAGAAATGGACCTATTTTATAAATATTTGAAAGACTCTCTTATAAATACTAGAAAACCTATACATGCTCCGCACGGGTAATATAATATGATTAATTGTTTTAATTATAAGTTTGAAAATTCATGTCACTATATGTAATGAATAGAAAATGTAAGTATTAATGAATGTGGATGAAATTTTTAAAATTGATTAGAATATTATTAAAAAAAATAAATTAAAGAAATAATGAATTCAAACATTTAAAAAAAATTAGGGTCAAATATAAGTTTGGTCCCTATGATTTGAAAAAAAGTTAGAGTTTAGTTTCTATATCTTGTTTAAGGTAAATATGATATATTTATTTTTAAAAGATGCCTAAAAATTGGTTAATTTTTAAATGTAGATTAAAAATAAAAAGTAGAAATGCATGAAAATAAGTTAATTACAAAGATATAAATATTTTTATTAGCTTTTGTTTGCAACAATATATTTTTCATGAATTCAACAAAAAACAAAGTTAAAGTAGAGAGATTTAAACTTATTATCTTTTGGTTCATCTCATTTAATTTTTACTTAATTAATTAATATTATTTTTATTATTATTTATATAACTATGAAGTGAAAGATCAAGTCATCAAATCTTTAATCTTTTAATTCATGATATATACTAACGCCATTGAATTATTGCTATTTTTCGCTTAGGTAGTTAATTTTGTATTTTTGAGATTACAACTTTTTTTTAGTGCATATTGGAGGAGAGGGACAAATACCGATTTTCGGGCTCGAACCTGTGACGTTGGTGTTGAACTGATTTACATCCAAACGATGAAATTATTGCGCTGCCAACTCATTCAATAGAGATTACAACAATTGATTTAACTAAAACACATGAAAATAAATCTATATATTGTTAAATCTATAATATATATTATAGTATAATTGAAGTTTATTAATTATAATTAAAATAATTATTTATATAATTTGAGAATTAAAATGGTAAAGGATTTTGTATTATTACAACCTTTAATTTTAATAAAAATTTAATTTCTTTTCGACAATTGATAATTTACATTTAACCTCTTAGATTAATTTAAAGTTTTTAGAGTATGGATTAACCTTTTAACTTTTTATTTCAAAATTTCTTGAACTTGGATTTAATATATTGATTTGGCTATGTGTTTTCGCTGCAAATTCAACAAAAATACCAACACCTTGGAATGATTTGAAGATTGAAAAGAACTTTTGAGAAAGGTAACTATTAGATCAAATGTTGGAAAAAATGGTAAAAGAAAGCTTCAAACCTAATTTGATAGATTGATTTCATAAGTATTCATGCCCTATTTATTCAAAAAATATCAACATCTTGAGATGTGTTGAAATTTGAAGAGAGTATTTGAGAATAATGAATTGAGTGACAAAAAATAAAGAAAATATGTAGGTTAAAATGTTGGAAAAAATGATAAAGAAAGCTCCAAACTAAATTTAATACATTGATTCAATACATGCCGCTCTTGTAAATTGAATAAAACACCATCATGTTTAGTCCATAACATCTTGAGTTGATATATGAAGATGGAAGAGAGTCTTTGAGAGCTACAAATTGAGTGAAAAATAAAAGATGAGATGAAAATGTTGTAGGAGAAATAATTGAAGAAAACTTATTTTTATAGTAGAAAGTGGTAGATAAAATAACTTTTTAAATTCTAAAACTTATCAAATTTAATTAATCCATCATTAATTAGGAGAACTTTTTCATTTAACAATTATGTTAAGGTGAGAATATGAAAAGGTCAAATAATTAATGTTAATTAGAAAGTATAATATTTTTAAAATTCTTTTAAACCCTTCACATTTTTTCTAAGAATAAAACCATAAACCTTTGTGGGAATGTTGGATTGTTATTTAATGACAATAAATGTATTTTAAAATAATTGAAACCTTAAAATGACATGTTTAATTACATCGTGGGTATTTAATTACTATTTTTTACATTTTATTTTTTTATATTTAATTACAACATTTCGTGTGTGTAAATATGTATGAATTATAGTGATTTGTTTGAAAAACTCAAAGAAAATAATGGCTTTAAGTGTAAATATGTACTGTGGCTTTAGGACAAAATCGTCAAAAAATGATTTTCTCTTTAAGTCACACTTTAACGTATTAAGATTTGGAAAACTCTAGAGAGAGACAATATTTTAGTTAATAAACTAAAATTGATGATTAGAAGTAACCATAATACATTTTAAAAGTTATGACAAATGGATTAAACAAAAACAGACAAACACATCTCAGCAAAAGTGAAATTTAAAATGTTGGGATCTTTAATCTTATCATCTAAAGATGCTAAGTTAATATGAAAATAAAATAAATTAAATTTGAAGATTACAATCATGGGAACAAACACAGATCTTTTTCTCCCATTTAAAAAATATATCATGAAAACGTATTTTCACGTTTATTTAGTTTGGTTAAATAAAAGTTTCACACTTAGCTACAAAGAGAGAGAAACGTGGAATGTACGAAATTGCAAAATGTCAAAGAAGGTAGGCTGTTTATAATTTTAAGGTAAAAATATTTTTAATTCCTTAGGTTTGAGATGAAATTTTAATTTTATACATGCAAACGTAGCCTTCACTCTTTAGCTAAGCTGCCCAGGGCAGAGTTAGAAGAGAACTATGGTTAAAGATTTTTTTTTTTTTTTTTGTACTGTCTATTTAGTCTTTAAGTTTCAAAATTACATTTTTATTCTTGACATTTTTGTTTTTGTATATTTTTTTAACTTACTTATATATTTATTTTTTTTATAAATTTAATTTGAGCTAATATAAAAATAATCACATAATTCGTATATTGAAATTCAATACTAGCTTACTTATTATAGTAGTCAACATAACTTCATGAGCATTATTAAAATATCTGATTATATTGACTTTTTTTTTAATGTCATGGTAAAAATATTTTATTTAAGAACATATAAATTAAATAGAAATTACATTCAAAATCTATACGTTAAAAAGATCTTTTTTCTATCAACAAAATTAAAGGTAGAGATGTTCATTTTTTTTATGAGGCCGCAAACGGGATGGTGAATCCCCATTTAAGAAGGAAAATAGGAAGTGAGCGGAAAAAAAATTCCCGCAAACTAAACAAGGTTGGGGATGGGAAATGCATTTACCATCCTCGATTCCCCGATCCCTGCCCCGATTACTTTTTTTTGTTTTTTTAATATTTTTTCTATAGTTGACCTCTTTTATTTCAAATAAAATATATTTTTTGATGAAATTAATCATGTATATAAGTATTTTTCTTTAATAATTAACATTATAGTTGAAATTTATAAATATTTTCTAAGAAAATTTAATTATTTAAAAGTATTGTACAAAAAAATATATAAAAAATGTAAAAAAAAAAAATTTAAATTCCCGCCGGGGGATCCCCGAAAAAACAAATTGGAGATTTTTCTGGAGACGGGGATTAAATTAAGTGACGGAGACGGGGAAGCCATTCCACGGCCCCCCATGGACATCTCTATTGGAGAATAGGGTTTTTGGCTGGAAATCAGAGGAGAGAGAATGAAGCCATGAGAAGGGGAATGAGAGAAATTAGTATAAAGATATGATAAATTGAAATCGCCACTTTCAATTTCAGAGAGAACACCAAAATGAATTTGGATTAAGCACAATTTCATTTTTCACACGGCACAATTGAAATCACAAGTTATGGTCGAGGAGAGAGAAAAAAATATCGAAAAAGTTCTTAGAAAGTTCAAAGAATGAGAGAGAAAAATAAAATATTACTATTTTAATCCATTTTAACAGCCACTTAACTTTTTTCTAACGGCAAGGGTTATTCTTAAGCTTTATTGATAGTCCAGTGTAGGGACTAATTTTGGACTTTTAATAGGACTAAAATGGAACTTCCCTCCTGCTCTAAGGATTAAAATAAGATTTTAACCTTATGTTTTTATGAAAGCAACATAACTCACACGTGCAAAGCACATTAGATTTTTCTAGTATACACGTGTGTGTTAAGTTTAGCATTTGATATTATTATATATTCCCTATGATTTGATATGATATTTATTAAATAATATCTAGTATTTGTTAGGACATCTTTTGAAATTTGATATATGATATTTCATGTATTATAAATATTTGTAGAAAATTAATGGAAAAATTAGAAGGTTTAAGTATTTCTCAAAATTTATAGTATTTCATATTTAAACATCCATTATGTAAAATAAAAATTTGAATGATATAATACTATGATTCTACAAATTACTTGATCAATTATTCATATATACAAGGTTCATGATAATAAATATTCATACATATAAAAATAAATTATTTACTTTGTCAGCACAGTTAATTATTTCACTAAATTGGTTGGTAGCACAGTTACTTATTTTATTTGGTGTTAATTCATTTCAATTCCACACTTATGAATTCAAGTTTGAAAACCGGTATCTAACTTTTATATCATTTTAGAATAATTGTGTGTCTATATTTTTTTTTTTTTTTTAATATTAGAAGACTAAAAAACCGACACGTCAACTTCTTTTTTTATTACAAATACCTCCATTTAAAGCTTGGAGAATAAGAGATTCATTTATGATTATAGTGCTTCAATTAACAAAGCTCTTTCTTCATTAGATAAGTAATTAATGGTAGAAAATTTATCATCAAGAACACATTCTATCTCTTATATTATATTAAATAATTCATCTATAGCACATTGATTTCTATCACTCAGCTAGTGATAGAACCCAATTTTGATTTCTATCGCCAATAGAAAATTCAAGCAGTGATAAAAATGAGTTTATCATTGATTAAATTCTATCACTAATAGAACTCAATCAGTAATAAAACTCAATTTGAATTTTCTATTACAAATAAATTAATTTTGATTTTGTGCTATATGTGGAAATATTTTTCCTTTTTTTGTTATTCATGCAAAATTCCCTTAATTGTAAGTTAATTGTTAAAACTATTTAATATCAAGTGTGTGTTTGAGATTAAGAAAATTAGAATTTAACACAGTTGTCAAAAAAATTCGAACTAACAATCAGGGAGGGAGATTCAAAAACTCGTAATCTCTTGATCATCGGATATACATAAATACTGTTGAACTACTGTTTTTGTTGGCATCATCAATCACATTATAAGAATGTAAAATTTTCAAATTTTTCTTCAATTATTATAATCTGATTCAAAGTTAAATTATGGTGTTCTAATGATTGATGGCCAGCCTTTAGTGGGAAAAGAGGCTCAAATGTTAACAACACAAATTTGATCATTAGGTAACACCAAAATTAGAAGATCTATAAAAAAAATGCCACTAACGGACTTCAACTGGTAATAATAATTTTAAGATTTACAAATATAAGGTTTTTTTTTTCTGAAAAATACAAATATAAGGTTAGTTTTATATTATTGACTTCAATCAATGTTACTGATTTAATTATGGGTCGATTAAACTAACTTAAGGCTTTTAATCATTTTAACTATGCTTCATTTAAATACTTTTAAAAAATTATATTTTAAAATGGAGATTCGATAGCTAGCAAAACTTTTAAAGAGTTTTCATACACACTAAAATACTTCTAACTTTTGTTGTCTTCAATAAATTTTTCTTAATTGTTGTCAATTAATTTCAATTATTTAAAGTCATAGAGATTAATAGAGCAGTAGCTCAAGCGACATTAATGTACATCTATTAATTTAGAGATCTTAGGTTTGAGTCACTCCATTGTAATCTAAAAA
Organism: Sicyos edulis; assembly: GCA_036507275.1. Classification (NCBI taxonomy): domain Eukaryota; kingdom Viridiplantae; phylum Streptophyta; class Magnoliopsida; order Cucurbitales; family Cucurbitaceae; genus Sicyos; species Sicyos edulis. The sequence continues at coordinate 3,323,420 of CM071856.1, forward strand.
AAAATAATAATAATCATTAAAGCCATCAAATTTACTTCACACAAGTGTAATCAGTTTTATTTTACCAATTAGACCAAATAGGGATTTGGTTTTAATAAACTTTAATACCATATTAAAAATAAAATACTTTTATCTTAAAACCAATTAATATTCAGAGGAAAAATCGACCTATTTTATAAATATTTGAAAGACTCTCTTATAAATATTTGGAAAACTCTAGAGAGAGACAATATTTTAGTAAATAAACTAAAATTGATGATTAGAAGTAACCATAATTCATTTTAAAAGTTGTGACAAATGGATTAAACAAAAGCAGAGAAACACATCTCAGCAAAAGTGAATTTTAAAATGTTGAGATCTTTAATCTCATCATCTAAAGATGCTAAGTTAATATGAAAATAAAATAAACTAAATTTGAAGATTACAATCATGGGAACAAACACAGATCTTTTTCTCCCAATAAAAAAACATATCATGAAAACGTATTTTCACGTTTATTTAGTTTGGTTAAATAAAAGCTTCACACTAAGATACAGAGAGAGAGAGAAACGTGAAATGTCCAAATTTCAAAATGTCAAAGAAGGTAGGCTGTTTATAATTTAAAAGATAAATATATTTTTAATTCCTTAGGTTTGAGATGAAATTTTAATTTTATACATGCAAACGTAGCCTTCACTCTGTAGCTAAGCTGCCCAAGGGCAGAGTTAGAAGAGGACTATGGTTAAAGATTTTTTTTTTTTTTTGGTAGTGTCTATTTAGTCTGTAAGTTTCAAAATTACAGTTTTATATTTGTATATTTTTTTAATTTACTTATATATTTATTTTTTTATAAATTTATTTTGAGCTAATATAAAAATAATCACATAATTCATATATTGAAATTTAAGACTAGCTTACTTATTATAGTAGTCAACATAACTTCATGAAACTAATGAGCATTATTAAAATATCAGACTATATTGACTCTTTTTTTTAATGTTAGGGTAAAAATATTTTATTTAAGAACATATAAATTAAATAGAAATTACATCCAAAATCTATAGATTAAAAAGGTGTTCTATCAACAAAATTAAAGGGGGAAATGTTGATTTTTTCTAGAGGTCTGAAAGAGGACGAAAAATCTCCGTTTAGGAAGAGAAATGGGGAGTGAGCGGAAAAACAAATCCCGCAAGCTAAATGAGGTTGGGGATAGGAAATGCATTTACCATCCTTGATTCATCAACCCTCACCCCGTTTACATTATTTATTTATTTTATTTCTAAAAAATTATATTTTTTATTCTCTTTTTACCAATTTAATGTTTAGAAACTTTTTTTGTGGAAAGATTTATTTAAATAAATACCTTTTTTAATAATTAATTATCTAAATGGAAATCAATACATATTTTCCATGAAAAATTAGTGTTATTAAAAAAATTCTTATAAAATTAATATTAGAAAAAATAGAAGAAAAAAAGAGGAAAATTCCTCGAGGGGAAACCCTATTCCTGCCCATTACCCACAGTTAATACCGACCCCGATCCCCACAAAAGAAAAACGATGGATTTCGTAGGGACAATGGGGATTGATTGTGGAGGCAGGGACAGGGATTAGGAACCCATTCTTTGGCCTCGCTTCGCTTCATGGACATTTCTAATTAAAGGTGGCATGGTTGGATTCGATAAAAAAATAGTATATCATAGTAGAGAAGTTAGCTGGGGTAAAAAATATGCATTAGCCATTGCAACTTGGTATTAGTATAGTTATTGGGATAGTTAATCACTCTTATAGTTACTAGAATACTTAAACGTGTTTTGCACTTGTTTATATTTTGATTATATTTATTTTTATTAAAGTAATTATAAATAAATAATTATTATTATTAATACATTCAATAAGAAAATCAATACTCCCAACTTCCATGACATTATTTTCAAGATAAAACTAAAAACATGAAATATTAAAAGTTGATTAAGTTCGATGGTTATTTTTCTATTTATGATAAATGTCATAGATTATACAAAAATAAACATCATATACAACATTTTCGAGCATTTTACAATAATATAGCGTTAAAAATAAATCATTATAAATGTAAATTATGTTGTTATATATATATATATATATATATATATATATATATATATATATATCATGCTGTAAATAGCAATAACATAAAAAAGACCAATTTTGCATATTTTCATGTAACAATGTAACACTTCAATATAAATAAAAAAGAAAAATATTAAAACTCAAAGACTAATATTTACTTTTAATCAAGTAAAATAAATTGAATTAAATAATTTGTTCGCAAAAAAAAAAAATCTCAAACTTCTTTATAAAATATTTTATTTTAAAAACTTTTCAAATTCAATTCGTTCAAAAAAAAATAGTATTCATAAAAGTGAATTTTTTAAAGTTGAGAATATGAAAATGTTGAAAATATAATAAACAAATAAAGAGATGTAAGAAATTTTTGTTGAGAAACAAACCAACTAAAAAACACTTGTCACTTTAATTGATTGGAAATTTAAAAGGCAAAATTCAACTATCATACTCTTTGAAATTCCATTATAAATTAAACTGTAGTGTTTTTAAGAGAAAACTAAACATGAACTTTTGAGTTTTTAATTACAAAATTATATTCTTTTAAATAATTAATAAGTTATAGTAAATTAAGAAACCTAAGTAAATTGAGAATCATATTTAAAATTAAGAAAGTTTGTGTTTGCATACAATAATTTTTTAAATTAGCTTCTTTTTTTTTTTGAAAATATATTGGGGGAGGGGAAACAAATGCCGATTCTCGGGCTCGAACTTGGGATGCTGGTATTGAATTCGTTTGCAACCAAACAATGAAACCAAACAATAAAATCATTGTGCTATTTTAATCCATTCAGTTTAAATTAGCTACTTGTATGTTATTAAGATAAGATATGAAGTTTATCTAAAAATGATCAGATATAAAGTTATTTAATGAGGAAGAAAGTATATATGATTATGTATAATTCAATATTAGTTTAAAAAGATTGATATTTAATACATGCTTTTTTTTATTTATATTAATATATTATTCTAAAATAAACTTGCAATTTTTAATGATTTTTAATAATACACAAACGTTTTTAAAAGTATATATTATAAGACATCCATGGCTATTAAATACATATTAATGAGAAAATCTAACTTTTTTATTCAATGAGCAACTTTTTTAGTAGAATATTCAATTAAGTACTAATGAATTTAATTTATTTTTTTAAGTATTAATAAATTTAATCGTAAATTATTTTAAATTAAGTGAAATATATTATTATTATTATTACTTTAAATTAACTGAAAACAAATATTAGTATATACAACCTTTGATTATGGTTAGAAAAATCAATATGTTAATTATTTCAATAATAGATTTCTTTGTTGAAATTTTGAACACATCTGAATGAGTATCTCTTACAATTTAATAACCAATATAAACATTGTTCGTAGCCCCTTTTAGTAAGTTAATAAATATAACACCAATACAATAATTAAAATGAGGAAAAAATTGATACATACACATGTATGCATATAATTTTTCATAAATTTTATTAAGTTATATATATTTATAAGAGACTATATACAAATGTAATTTGGCTCTACTTAAAACGAATCTACAACATTTGATTTTTTATTGAAGTATCAATACGTATACTACTTCAAGAATAATTATCTTGGTTGAAATTTTGAACGCATCAGCATAAACATCTTTTACAATATATTGACCCATATAAATATTTTTCGTAGCCACTTTTTGATAAGTTAATAAATATACTAATGTATATAAATAAAATGAGGAAGAAATTGACACATACACATATAAATATATAATTCTTCATAAATTTACATAGCTAACTATGTTTATAAGAGACAATACAATGTAATTTGAAATATATTTACGCTTCATTTCAAATGGTAGTATCATCTTCATTGTTACATATCTTTAACCTTTTTTTTTGTCCATTACAAAGGATTAACATTGCTACAAAAGAAAGTAAGATTGAGGTTAGATTAGGTAATTCAACAAAACATATATATATATATATATATATATATATATATAAAGTAATTCAACAAAGTTAAAAAAAGAACATAAGAGACTTGAATTGTTGTAGAAAATTGTTGAAAAAAGACTCTTTATATAGTGGAAGAAAAATAAAGTTACAAAACTTTTGAATTTTCTCCATTAAAAAATAAATTATATGGAAAATAAGTTATAGAATTAAATATATAACTTTTCCAATTCTAACTCATTCATTTATCATAAATTGATATATAGACATGAGAACATGTAAAGTTGGTTATATAACTCCTATATAATTATTTCTTCAAAAAAAAACTCTTATATAATTAAAAACATTAAATGAAAAGAAAAAACCTACAAATTCACTCATGTATAATTAACTCCTACTTAATTAAAAACATTAAATGAAAAGAAAAAACCCTACAAATTCACTCATGTATAATTAACTCCTATTTAATTAAAAACATTAAATGAAAAGAAAAACCTAAAGATTTATATTTAAATTTAGTGGCATTTATAAATATTTAAATAATAATATAGAGTAGCATCTTTGAAATTTTAAAACAACTATTGGACAAATTGGTCCAAAAATGATTCTCCTACTCAAACCACACTTTAAGGTTTTAAGATTGGGATAGTTAATGACTCTTTTGAGGATTGGTGTTAGTATTAGTGGAAAAATAAATTTGATGTGAAGTTTGATGAATAGTCAAATATGATTGTTTATCATTAATTACAAATAGGTCATTCTAGAAGCTTAATTGTTTACTGCTCTTCATATATCAAAAATAGTTTCTTTTAGTACAAATTGGGGGAACGGGAAGTAACAAACCTTACGTAAGGGGTACAACTACTCTAAAATAATCTTCATTATATCAAAAACAGTTCATAAACACGTACTAATGTTGTTAAGCTTCTCTTGTTGACATCTCTAACAAGAAGAATAATAAAACCTATCGTATATTGTAACTAATACATCATACTACGCTAAAGTGTGGCTTAAAGGGAAAATCATTTTTAGACGATTTTACCCTTAATTCATACTCTAAATTACAAACATGTCAAAAAAAAATTAAATACAAATAACGTAGAAGATATTTACAATATCATTTAGATTATCCACCGAAGATAAAATATGTTTATCAAATCTCATAGATTTTATGACTAAGATAGAAGATAAGATATTTCAACTGTCAAATGAAATATTTATGATATCATTTAAAATTTCATATCTTTATAACGTAGAAACCAAGATATATTTATCAAATCTCATAGATTTTATTTAATATGTTATATTCTAATTAAAATAATGAATTGAATTTTCCAATCCTATAAATAGTTCTCTACATTTTATTTATGAGTACACTTTCTATTTACTTGGATTTACTTTGTTTCTTTTTGTTTTATTTGTTTTATACCAAGTTCTCCCATTTTTGTTGGATTATTTACTAATTTTCATATAATTTTTCTTTTGTCGCAATAATCATTGTAGCGATTTTTTTTGTATAACTATTGTCTTTCCAAAGATTTTTTTATTGTCTTTCTAAGGTTAAAGTGCATTGTTCGGTTTCAAAAACTTAGTAACAATGATTTCCTACTGATATATATATATTTGCTTAGGTTACCTTTTTTAGTTTCTTTTTGTTTTTTTTTTTTTTGTTTATAATAAAAAATTTAGTTATCTTATTTTTGTTTGATTATTTACCTTAACTTTCATAACTTTTCTTTTGTTCCAATAATTTTTGTAGGGATCTTTTGTTGTTTAATTGTTAACTTGGAGATGTGGAAATTTTTTTTTTTTTGAAGAATGATAAAATTATCATTTGAGATTAAAGATAAGTTCATAGATGTATACCGATAAATATATTTAGTTTATTTATATTTATAATTATAATAATTATATAAATCTTATAAATTTTATAATTCAAGCGTAATTGGTCTATGAATAGATAAATGGAGAAAAAAAATTAAAGAGCATAAATTTTTAAAAATTAGAGATAAAATTTAATTTTAATGAGATAAATTTTATTAAGTTTTTTTTTAAATAATAACACATATTATCTTTTAAGCTCAAAATAAAATATTAACTTTTTTTAACATAAATTTGAATTTTAATAAATTTAACTAACGCTGAAAAAATGGTTATAAAATTCAATATTATATTGAAATTATTATTTGATTATTTAAATTTAGTGTAAAAATGTAGAAAAAAAATTATAATTATATTTATATATATATAGCACCCAATTGACATATTTTATTAAACATATATATAATTTATTATTTAAAAAATTATCGTGTGCAACACCCGTGTTAGAATTTTAGTATTGTTAAGCGGTCTTAGGTTCGGGTCCCGTCTCTAAATGTTATTATTAAAAAAATATAAAAAATAAAATTGAAAAATTAAAAAGTTGGTGCGGCTTAACGTGGAAGGTAGGAGAAAAATCAACTTCGTATTTGGATTGAGTGGAAAAGTCTCTCAAAATTTGACTTTTTATTAGACGAAATGCTTTCAAACAAAAATGCATAACAGAGTTTGTAAATGGGTTGGTAGAAGGGATTTATTTTTCTTCATGTGTTTTCTCCATATTTTCTTTCTACCTTTTTTCTTACTTTTTTTTCTGTGGTTGAATTCAAGATTCTAGAAGGTGTTATTGCATTTTTACATAAAGTTTTATTTGTTATTAGATGAATGTTCTTAAACACAATTGTATCTGTCTAATAAAAATTAATCATGATAATTTAACTTAATGTTGAGAATAATTGTCAAAATTTCACATTAATATTTGGTAAATTTATGGATTTATAATTTTTAAATAATTTTAATAAAAATTAAATTCAAAACTATTGAAGATAGCATAAAAAGGGCAAAGTATTTTTAACACAAAATCAAAACTAATCCGTTTATAATCGTAAATTCAAATTGAGTTCTATTGCTCATATAATTCAACCAATAATAAAATTCTATCTCTAGTTAGTTCTTTCACCGATAGAATTCAATTTATAGATTCATTCTATTATTAGTTGAGCTTTACACACATGATAGAAATCATGTGTTATAGATAAATTACTTTAGAAATTTTGTTCCAAATATAATATAAAAAAATAAAATATGCAATTGAGGGTAAATTCTCGCACAAAACTAGATAACAACGTGTGTGTATATATATATATATATATATATATATATATATATATATATATATATATATATATATATTTACATATAAAATAAAATATTAAACATAAGACAATAATTAACGAATTCATTAAATCATTAAAATGAAATAATTTGTTCAAATTAAATAAATAGAATAGAGAATTGGATAGTTAAGTACTAAGGAGCATCTATTGTTTTTAAATAATATAAAGAATTAAATACTATAATTACTAACGTTCAAATTCAAATTAAATACTATAAGAATTAAACGACTAAAACTTAAGATTAAATTTAGAAACAACTAAATTATTACATTCAAATTAAAAAGGAAATATAAAACTAAATTATTAAATTAGGTAAAACTAAATAATTAAACTATAAAATTTTATATATATATATATATATAATAAAAAAAATAAAATAAAATAAACTTTATCTAAATGTACTTTTCTTACCATCCTAGTTCAAACAATGAGATTTTCAAGCCAATAAAAACTCTCATAGTATCTTAAATAACCTAATAAAATTACAGGTTTGAATCCACTTTTCGGATACTGTTGTATTAAAAAAAAACAATGAGATTTTAACCTTTTTTTTTCTAACACTCCATTTTTCATTTCTTGTGGGGTTTCACCTCAAAATCAATTGGCAATGAGGGGTGTAACTCATATCCCTTATAAATATGTTGAAGAATTCTCACCTAATGTACTCACATGCCAATCTTTTGGTCCACACCCGCTTTTTTAAATTCAAAGCATTTTGGGTAGAATCGAAATTTGGGAGGCCCATAACCCACATGAAGCTCTGATACCTTATTAGAGAATATGAGGTTTCACCTCAAAACCAATTAGCAATGAGGAGAGTATCATATCCCTAATAAATGTGTTGAAGAATCCTCACCTTATCAATGTAGATCTATCAAATGTATATTTAAATATAAAAAGCCAGAAAAGTTATGAATTTCTCAAAATAAACTGAGGTCAAGTGATAAGATTTGGCGTTACAAATTGAATCTCACCCTTCCCATTATTGTTGAATTAAAAAACAGAAAAGGTTATGAATTTGATTTTTTTTTTTTTAATCAATTAATTTGAAATATTCTGCCCTCCGATTTGTTGAACTTAAAACAAATATATTCGTTCAATTATGGGCAAATTAATATTGAATCGGTGTCCCAAAAAAATTAAGTCTAAATTTTGAAGAAAAAAATATAGATGAATTGGCTGATTTACTTTGGTTAATGAGTTGGTGAAAATTTCTCTAAAAATGAGTTAAAGCGAAAGTTTCTTCTTTTTTTTTTTAATAAAATGTGAAAATTCATCTAAAAACTAAAAGAATTCAAAATGTGATTGAAGTAGAAATTTAAAGAAATATTTTGATATCTTGACCATCACGAAGTTTATGCTTCCAATCCCCAAATTCTCTATTATACTACAATTTCATTGGTAAACGAATTAAATTATGTTTAATTAGATATATATATTTTCTAAGAAAATGTTCAATTAGATATAAAAGAATTTTTTTTTTAATGAGCAATTAATTATGAGTGTGATTTAAATTGTTTTAAATATCCGAATGGATAGGTGCACGTGTCAAAATAATTTTATTGTTTGGTATAAATCAGTTCAATACCAATAAAGTTACCTGGGATGTTGAATTGATTTACAACCAAACACTAAAACCATTACATTAGTAACTCAAATGGTGTGATAATATATTTAGTAATTAAGAAGCCATATATTAATTTATTGAATTCTACTATTATTATAGTGTGAAGATTCAAATTAATATAATTTTAAAAACTACAAATAGTCTCTGACAACTTAAAAAAAAAAAACAGTGGTCCATGACGTTACAAATTAAATATATAAATGTACAGATTAAAAAATGAAAACATTATTAAAAGGATTCCACTTGCCTTATCCCTTCTTTTCTTTTCTTTTTTCCTCCATTCCTAATAAATAAAATATATATTTTATCAAAAAAAATAATAATAAATAAATAAAATATATATTGTTTTCTTGATTTATGTACGTCATGAATAAATTAATACAAAATTATTGAAGAATATTTTGCCATGTGATCAACGTGCATACGTGTCACTTCCTTCTTCGTGAGTATCGATCTAGTTAAGGTTGATTTCAATTACTCTTATCGAACATATTTTATGATTTTATATCATTTCATTTAAGAAAATCTCTAAACCTAATAATCATTGCCATAATAAATATAAGTTATATAATTATAATAAAAAATATTTTTGATTTATTAGATTATTAATAAATATAGACGGTTGAGGTTCACTCTATATTATTTCTATTAGTTATATTATTTTAGTCCCTAAAAATCCAATTTTAATTCTAAACCATTTTGGTTTCGTAGACTTTTAAAAATTTAATTTTAGTTTATGTAATTTCAAGTTTGTTTCATTTTGATAATTGAACTTCCAAATATCCAATTTTAATTCTAGAATTTAGAAAAAAAAACTTTAATTATTTCTATGATAAATTTGAAATTAATATATTAACAAAATTTGATTCAATAATTTTAATTTAAGTAAAAAGACATATGTGAACCTATTGAATGGTGGTAATTATTTCAAAAAAAAACTAACAAATTTTTCCTTAAAGACCGGTTGTAATTTTTTATGAAAGTTCAAGGACTAAATTGAATATTAAAAAGTTTATGGATTAAAATAAAGTAAATTAAAAAGTTTAGGCCCCGTTTGATAACCAGTTTTTTTTTTTTTATTATGAAATTTAAGACTATCTCTATCCATCTTTTCTTAAGAAAGTAGAATAATACTAACCAAATTTCAAAAACATAAATAAGTCTTTGGAAGCTACTTTTTTTTGTTTACAAATTTTGGTTTTGTTTTTTAAAATATAGGTAAAATGTAGATGAAAAATATATAGCAAGGTAATTGTCATAGGCTTAATTTCATAAACAAAAAATGAAAAACAAATTGATTATCAAATGGGACCTTAGGAACCAAAATACATAAATATGATTAAAGTTCAAAGTTTAAGAACCAAACAAGGTATTTTAACTTTTTTATTATTAAATTATAAGGGTGTTCTACCGAAACCAATCAAATTAAGGTCGGTCGGTTAGTTTTCAAGTATATATCAATCGGTGTGGATTAAAAAACTTAAGGAGGAGATTTTGGATCACCAACAACCCACCTGCCAAACAGTTTGAATCACTCTTATTGAAATGTATTAACACCAAACAAGATAACCAACTACGTCACTGATCTTCAGTAATCAAAATTTTAAAGTGATTTCGAAGAATGCATGCAAGTTTTCTTTTCCTAAATTAAACCATAATTGAAACGAAATATTGAGTTTATAAAAATAAAAATTAAAAACTTAATTTTATTTGGTTGTTATTTTTCTTCCAAACAAAATTTTTTTAAAAAAAAAAATTTTAAAAAGAAGAAAAAACCAAATATTATCAAATAGACCAAACTTTTTTAATTATGATCACATCATTATACCCGTTTAAATATTATTTTTATTGCTATAGTTATAGGGGTGAAAGAAAAAAGAAAAAATATTATTCTAAAAAATATCGACAAAAATTAAACTAATTTAATAGATCAGTTTAATTTTTTTTAATACTTTTGAATCAATCGATTTAATATTTTTTAGAAAGTAGAAATATACTAGTTCGGTTCAACTTTTATTGAAGAACCAATAAAAAATCTAACTAAGAATACATATATTAAAGGAAACCAAAATATATTAATATTTAGATGGAATGAAAGAATCTATTTAAATGTTAAATATAAAGTAAAAACACTATAAATATGGCATTATTTATGAACCATGTTCTTTTTGGCCAGTACAAAAATTCTAAAAATCAAAGTGAAAATTTGATTGAAAATGAGACAAAAAAAACTATTTAAAAAATAATTGAATTCTAATTGAAAACAAAATTCAACTAAAACTAAATGGAATCAAAATGAAAAGAGTAAATAATAATTAAATTTACATGCAGTTGGAAAATAATAATGAAATTTTTTTCATAAATAATAAAAAAAAAAAAAAAAAAAAAAGAAATTTTGTGGATGTGAAAGTTTATTCAAATTATATAGTAAAAATTAAAAAGAACATTTCTCTCTCTCTCTCGTAACATTTCACTTTACAAATGAATGATTTCAATCAATGAAGTCAATTAGTTAAAGAGAATGAAAACAAAGAAAATTGAAATATTTTATTATATATAAAATATTTTTTTACAAAGTTGACAAAACTAAAATAAAGAAGTTAGAAATTTTCTACTAGCAAAAAATTCTTAAAAAAAAATAAACATGTCCTTAGGCGGTTCAGATGCATTAGAGAAGATCAGACAATTAGAGTACGTGTACAAATTAGTATTACAACTGGATTTCAAATTTCAAATCTCAAAAAAAATATATACCAAAAATCCAAGCATTCGATCAAGATAACATTTCTCATGGACTAAATCATTACAAAAAAAAAGCTTTTAGTTAAAATTTATACTAGTAAAACTTTGAAATACATCTATTTCAAATCTTTCTCATTACAAATAAGATCAAAATAATAATAATCATCATCATTTAAATTTTTTGGTTTGAAGAATAGTTTTTTTTTTTTTTTCGTCTCATATTTTAAAGTTAATGATCTACCATTTCAATAATATTTTAGGGCTTCATGCAAGACTAGACTAAATAAAAAAATAAATTACAAAAGTATTCATAGTAAAAAAAATTAGCAAAACTAGTCCACCGAATTTAAAATCAAATTTCCTTTTATAACCAAAAGACACAAATACCCTTATTCATTAAATCTAACTTTTCCAAACTTCCGTTATAACATTATACTTTCACCATCGAAGAATTAAAAAATTGCCGCCTCTCAAATCATTGAGTTAATAGAGGTTTTTTTTATATATAATTTTATAATTTTTATTTAGCAGTTGTTTTGATTTTTTCATATACCTAAAATCTTTAATTATGTATTAATTAATAAATAAAATATAGTTTCAAATAAGAGTATCATGTATTAATAAATAAAGTCTGATTTCAAATAAATAAATAAATATATTATCGTTATTTTTGTGGTATCGATTATTTTATATAAATATTAAATTAGTAACGTATTTCACAACTAAAATATCTTTTTTATTTATAAGTGTTTATCTCACATATGAGTATTTATTAATAATATCAGTATTAATAATAAGGTTTAATAAAATATTTCATTATTGATTAAACAAAACAATATTTCATTATAATTAATACAAAGTTTTATTATAATTAATATAGTATTTTTATATTGTATCTTTTTAATTTATAAAATAATTTTTTTATAATTAATACAATATCTTTTTAATTATTTAAGTATTTTTTAAATTAATATAGTGTTTTTTAATTAATACAATATTCTAAAATTAATACAAGTATTTTTTAAATTAAAACAGTATTTTTTTTCAACTTCTACAATGTCAAAAATGAGAGTTTCAAGTTGATTTTCGTCATCAACTATTGTGAATTTCTTACAAAATTAGCATTGATTAGGGAATGTGATTTCACTAATTTATCTTAAAATATGATATTTGAGTTTCCATTTCTTGGGTTTTTGTTTACATTTGGCACTATTATTAGGTATTTATATTATAATTCAATTTATGTATCAACATTTTGTTTATTCTAAAGTATGGGGGTGGATCTGAAACGAAAACCTAAACACTATATTAGATTCTTAATTTTGTATTGTAATACATACTATTTTAGATTGTTAAAATTTGTATTGAACTTTTAAGACTCAATTAATTTCTTAGAATTGTATTGATTCTTTAATACTGTATGAGATTTTTGAAATATGTATTGAACTTTTAATACTGTATTTGTTTCTTAATTCTGCAAATGTATTGGATATGGATCTAGAGAACCTTAATTCGCCAAAAAACCTTAGATTTTTTAAATAAAAAGAAAATCGTCAAAATAGAGAAATCCACATAACAAATAAAAGAGAAAATTGAAATTGGAATCCTTTGATTTTGGATAACAAGAAATTAACCAAAATCAAAACCAAGAACAATTGAACGGAAACCATCGAAAAAAGAAGAAATCAATTTGTTTGCAGAAAATCAAAAGAACTAACAAAAAATTGATGAAAAACCAATGGAAATTGAAGAAAATGGAGAAGTTGATTTCGAAACCCGTGGAAAAAAGGAAAAGGAAAGATAAAGAAAGTGCGTGTGAAATGAGGAGGAAGGAACAGGTTTGGGATCTCGAAAAGATAATCTGAACATGGAAAAAATAATGATTGAATCAAAAAGGGTAAAAAAGTAAATAACAAATTTGTGATTTAAAATTAAAAACAAAAGGAAAAATATTCTTGAAAATAAAATTGGGTTTGAACAGACATGCAATTACTTTTCAAAAACCGAAGAGTTAATACAATTTTCCAATATTTTATTATAGTTTTAAGATAACAAAATCATTATTTACCTAACATAATATTGGTTAAGATGATTATTATATTATCGAATGGGTCAATGGCGCAATGGTTTCAGTGTTTTGTTGTAAACCAGTTCAACATCGTCACAGAATCGAGCCTGAGAGAATTGGTATCTGTCCCCCTCCTCCACTATATGCTAAAAAAAAAGATGATTTTTAAATTTAAAAATATTTTATTTTGAACTCGACAAAAATTAATATTTTTAAATAAAAGTAAGTATCCAATAATAAAATTGAATTGTTGAAAACAAAGAATAGCACAAAAACTAATAACTCAAATTCATTTTTAAAAAATAAAAAATAAAAACTCAAATTTAGAAATAAAAATAGACTTTTCTCAAATAAAAATATTTCTTAACATTTCATAAAATAATTAAAAGCATAATAAAAACATTTCTTAAAATTTCATCAAACCTAGTACAGAATAGAGATTGATTGAAATTTAATTTTAAATATACAAATCAAACATGTCCTTTTTTTTAATGTTACCACATAAAAGAATATAAAAATATTTCCTTTTTTTCATAAATTTTAATTGATTTCTTCTAATTTTAAGTATAAGAAAATTAGCTCACACAACTATATTGATTCAGGTGAAATTTTTCTAAATTTTGATTCTTTTGGTTGTAGTCAATTTTTATTTATGTTGTGGACTAAATTTCTTTTTACTTTATTTGTACTTCTATTTTGTTGACAGTGTATTTGCATGTCATTCTATTATTTTTAATATGGCTTTTTATCTAAAAAAAACTAATATAAATTTCAATTAAAAAAATGTTACCAACTATAAATAAATTAAAAAAATCTCATTTTCATATTATATATAAGAAACGACACGAATTATTGATAAGTTCACGTGCAGTCTAGGTGGAGAATCTTGAATGGATCACTATTTACTACACATAATGACATAATTGGATAAAATAATAATAATGAGACTGCAAATAATTTAATTATTTTAAGATATCTTTTAACAGTGCCCAAGGATTAAAAAATAATAACTATTTCCTTTCAAAAACGACACGAAAGACGTGCTCTTTTTTAACAGTACTCTAATATTTAATTATTTTAAGATATCCTATTTCATTGTTAATAAAATATTTATTTTAAGTATATAACTACAAATTTAACTGTAGAAAAACTAAGTTGGAAATTGAAACAAATGTGGTCTTGGTTAAATAATAGTTCAATTATGTATCATATAATAATTAATTATGGAATATCTCCCTTTTTTTTTTCTTTTTTTTTTGAGTACGTATATCTCAATTTTTTAAATATTATTAAAAAATTTCTATTAAAAAAAAAGATTGTGAGAATAAGAATAATGACAATTATTTCCCTTAAATATAAGAAGATTTAAACGTATAGATTTTTTTTTTTTGATAACATATATTTTTTTTTATTAGTAAGGAATACATAATAGCACTATAATTTTACCGAATGAGTCAATGCACAATAATTTTAGTATTTAGTTGTAAACCAGTTTAACACCAATATTATAAGTTCGAACTCGAAAATCGATATTTGTCCTCCTCCCTCAACATATACCCAAAGAAAAAAAATAGCACTATAATTTTGCACTTCTTTATGGCAAGTAAATAATCATTGAACTAAAATATTAAGATTTTGGCAGTTTTTTATCTCCTTGAAAATTAAATATTTCCTCTCCTACCTTTAGCATTTCTCTCTCGTAATTTTAAAGGAAAAATGAGGAATTTTTTTTCTTTAAATTTGGGATCCAGTTTCACTTTTATATTTATATTTCAAAATTTATCACTTTTATATCCGATGTTTCAATAATAATTACTTCTAGTTTTTTTTATATTTATTTTCGTTTAAAAGTTAAATTTAGATAAAGACTAAAATAATCACTTCATATATTAAAATTCAAAATTAGTTTCTTTTTAAAAAATGTAAAATAATTTAATCATCATTTTGGTCAATCTTACTAGCAATTTTGTCTTGTGAGTGATTAGAAGTGAATATTAGTGAAATATTAAATGTAAATTTAGTGATATTCATGGGATGGGTATGGATTTACTGTTCTCATCCCCGATACCTATTTTAATTTCCATATTTGTAAATATTTTCAATAAATTTTGTGGAGTAAAAAATTCTTTACAAAAAATTTGCAAGGTCGAGTTTTCCATATGGGATTATTTGATTAAGATTAACTTCAATTTATGAATAAAAATGAAAATGCATTTGACATTTCGTTGACATAAATGGAAGAAAATCAATAATATGAAGACTTAAATGATTGTTTTATCGACTAAATACTAACTTTCTCCAAACCACTACAAAAATTATAAAATGGTAAAGCATTAGATATTGCTAATTTGTCACATATATATGTATTATGTAAGCCATTTTAAAATGTGTTGAACTTGGAACCATGTCCATTATTGTAAAGATGAGTAAATTAGACATAAATGCATCTGCTAAAAAATACTACCAATTCTGAAAAGCCCCACAGATTTGCTTAAATTTTTGGGATTTTGCTATAACAAATAATTTTAACTTACGCCACAAAATCAAAGTTAATTTATTTGTAGTACAAAATTTAAATTGAATTCTATTATGTTTGAATTCAATCATTAATAGTGTTCAATCACACTTATTCTATGACTATTTACTTATAGAAAATCATGGGTTGTAGATGAATTATTTTAGAAATTATATTATAAATATAATATAAGAGGTAAAATGTGTTGTTAAGAATAAATTTTCTAAAAAAATTTAAGCTAATGAAGAACGGAAGGTACACTATGTTTGATATATATAAATTATATTTTTCGTTTTTTTTTATCTTTCAATATTTAGAGTAGGAAATTCCAACTTGTAAGATCTTAAATTTATCCTCAAAGCTATACTCCTTTGATAAAATGGCAAGAACGAAGTAATAAAATGGCAAGAATGAAGTTTCAAAACACTATTTCATTAATATATATTAAAAATAAAAGAAAACACAAATAAGAGGGAGAATTGAGATTAGGGAATACATTTTTCGTTTAGTTTATGAGGAATTTTCTCCTCTTCACTGACTACCTCATTTTTTGCCTAAATCGAGAATCTCCACCTCATCACAAACTCCCACAAACCCTAATCTCGTGGAAAAAATGAACATTTCTAAATAAAATTATTTCTATCAAATTGAAAATCGGCTTCAAATATAAATAATACCCAAAAATAATTATAGTGATATCTAAAATATAAATAGTTTTTTCTTTTATTTCAAAAGACACAGACAAAAAATGAATGAATTATTTTTTCAACTCAAATATGTCCATCTTTAGGCAGCATCATTGATTGTTGGAAATTGCGGAGTAATCATTTTTTTTCAAATTTTCTCCCTAATAATCTCTTTCATAATCATTTTATTATCTTATCTAAAACACTTCCTTAAAATTTAAAAAAAAAAAAAAAAAAACTCTTCCTCAAAATTAATCGACTTTGGAAGAATGCCTAACCTTAGTTAAAAAATAATAATAATAATAATAATAAATAAATAAAAACTTGTCTCCTTATGAATAAGGAGGCAAGCCCTCCGAGTATTTGACACATTGCCACAAATATTTTCTTTTAATAGTATTCTTTTTAAAAAAAAGTAAAAATTTGTGATATCAAATATATCATGCATTCAACTAAGGAGGATTGTCTCCTTAATTATAAGGAAGTAAGTATTACTCATAAAGTTATAACCAAAACTTTTTAAAAAAATATATAAATCATTAAAAACGTGGCTGTCCAAGAAAAATGATAAGTTTATTTTATAATCTTGTCTCTACTTTTGTATACTCTAATAATATATTTTCAGCACACGTTTTTCAATTTTATGTTTCTTACCATTATCTTGCATAGAAAAATAGAGAAAGGAGAAGCTTTTTTGTGCTATAAATACAAGAGAAAAATTGATCATCCATCACACCAAAGCTTCATCTATTAAGCTATATCAAAACAAAATTAATTTGGAGAAAAAAAAAATGTTTGGATTTGGGAAGAATATCATTGAAGGAGCTTTGAACACAACTGGAGATCTTGCTGGCTCAGTCATCAATGCTGGGGGTAACATTGTTGACCAAGTCTCCAATCTTGGGGGTAAAAAGGTCAAAGGGAAAGTTGTTCTTATGAGAAGCAATGTTTTGGATTTCACTGAATTTCATTCCACAATTCTTGATGGCTTCACTGAGCTCTTGGGTGGTGGTGTTTCCATTCAACTCATTAGTGCCACTCATGCTTGTAACTTTCTCTTTCCTCTAAACTCTCTTTCTATATTATGATATTAAAAGTTTGATTGGATAGCTATTAATATTGTTTTTGTCCAACAAGATCAATAACTCAACTATGTATTTATGACAAAAAGATTATGGGTGTGTTTGGGCCCCCGTTTATGTAAACGGCCGAGTTGGTTATAATAACCCAACCGATGTTTGCCCCACCGTTTATTATAAACGGTGGTTACCTAAACCTGCGTGCCCGTTTATCTAAACCTACGTGTCCGTTTATCTACACCTTACATATATTACTTTTTGTTACATAACCAGCCCCCCAAACACCATTTATCATAATCCATGTTATAATAACTTGCCCCTCAAACACAATTTATAATAACCTACCGTTTATCATAACTCACCGTTTATCATAACATTCCGTCTATAATAACCAAACCGGTGCTCCAAACGCACCCTATGGGTTTGGATCACCTGCTTTCGATTATTGTTGAATTTAGAAACAAAACAAAATGTCAACATTTGATTTTTGAAATTTGGTTTTTTTTTACAGAATTGTTCTTTCAATTAGTAAAACTTACATGTTTTCAATTAGTTGATGAATTGATTATTTTTTGAACGGATTAAAGACAATCAGTTCACTTGATTTCAAATGTGGACATTTTGATCATTTTACAAGAGGTCTCCTCTTTTTTACTACATAGAAATATTTTTCAAAATTATGCTATTTAAGTTTTTTTTTTTTGGTCATACATGAAAAATTCCCAAAACAAAAACTATTTTTTTAAGTTTTTAAAATATATATAGTTAAAACATTCTTTAAAACATCTGTATATAGTAGTTAATAAACAAAATAATAAAATATATTATAGCGATAGCGATAGAATTTATAGATTTAATTTTCAAATTTCAATAATATATAAAAACGAATCTTTTATTTAATAATATATTTTAAAAAAAATTAACGTTGTTTTCTCAAGTATTGAATTCTAAGCCAAATTTGAAAAGGGAAAACAAATTTTTAAAAATCATTTTATTTTTTAATTTTCAAAGTATATAATTTTTTTTCAAAATATAGATAATTAGATACCATAATAATAAAATCAATCGATAGAAACATGGCGTATCTATGCCTTAATTTTCGCAAACTAAAAATTAAAGTCTCAATAATAACTATTTAGGAAATTTATCCTGAACCGCGTGTATTATTAGTAATAAAACTCAATCATCAATTGAATTCGATCAGTAATAAAATTTAACAAGTGATAGATTATAATTTTCTATCAATTTATAGCTCATCCAATGATAGAATGAGTCTACCACTTATTGAATTTTATCACGATAGAACTCAATCAACTATAGAATTCAATTTAAATTTTCTACTACAAATAAATTAGCTTTGATTTTGTGTTATAAGTTGAAATATTTTGCCACTTTTATTATACATGCAAAATTCCCAACTATTTATTTAGATTTTTTTAATTAAGTTACCAAAATTAAAAACACACAAAAATCAAATGTTCATGAAAGAGACTTATAATTTCCAATAAATAAAATTTACAGCAAATGACTCTCGAGGGAAAGTGGGGAAGAAGGCGTTTCTTGAGAAGTGGCTAACTTCAATTCCGCCGTTGTTCGCTGGAGAATCCGTTTTTCAAATAAACTTCACCTGGGAAGACGACTTTGGATTCCCGGGAGCTTTCTTCATTAAAAATGGCCACACAAGTGAGTTTTTACTCAAATCTCTCACTCTCGAGGATGTTCCTGGCTTTGGAAACGTCTTTTTCGATTGCAACTCTTGGGTTTACCCTTCCGGAAGATACAAGAAAGATCGTATCTTCTTTGCCAATAAGGTAACTAACTTCTCTTTCTGTTTTCGTATATTTGTGATTGTCTGTGTCAGTTTATGTGTAATGAGCCGTTGGTGTAAGTACTTGGCCCATATGAGTACGTGGAGAAAGAGAATAGAAGAGGATTGTCTGAGCAAGCTTACGTGTAATGGGCCGTTGGTGTAAATACTTGGCCCAAGCGCATGATCTTATATATAATATTTGAATATCAAGGAAGCAAGTTGGAAATTAACTCTTAGGTAGGTAGTTACTATCGATTGAACTCTATCGCACTAGTATGATATTGTCTACTTTAAGCAATAAACTCTTGTGTGGTTTTGTTATTTGTTCTACTAAGAAGGGTTTATAGTAACGGACATTGTACCTCACTTAAAGGTGAAGAGATCTTCTAGCATTTTTAAGATAACTAGACTACTCCTCTTATCATTGATTGGTTTTTGAGATAAAATCTCATACCATCTAACACACTCACTTATATACTTATGATATTTGGATGTGCGTGACTTTGTTTCTATGTTTCTAATTAATATAATTGTTTGGCTATATAGACATATCTTCCGAACCAAACACCGGATCCTCTTCGCAAGTATAGAGAAGAAGAGTTGTTGAATCTTAGAGGAGATGGGAGGGGAGAGCGTAAACAGTGGGATAGAATCTACGATTATGATGTCTACAATGATCTTTGCGAACCAAGTGGTAAAGCCGTTCGCCCCATTCTCGGAGGGAGCATAGAATACCCTTACCCTCGTCGTGGAAGAACCGGGAGACCGAGAGCAAAAAAAGGTAAGATTATTATTTAAATTTTTAACTAAACATGCACTTTTTTCTGGAAACTAATTGACAATTATGGGGAGTAATATCAACTTGAGGAAGAAAATAAATTTTATCTTGAAGTGAATTGATGACTAAACAAATGGGAAGACTGTGTTAAATAACCTTGCTCCAAGATCCAGCCAAAAGTACAAAAGGAAAATGATAAAACTGAAAATAGAATTGACCCTAATTTCCTTTCCTTTTCTTCTGTTTTTTTTTTCGTCTGATTCTATAATATTTGGTTGTCAAGAAAACTTGTAGAAAATTAATTTGTAATGAAACACATAACCTTTTAATTTTATTTTAATTTTCTTATGAATCTCTTGATCACTAGTCAACTCAAGATGGTTGGAATTAGTCAAGACTAATCAGAAGTAAAAAGTCCATACAAATTATAAAAAGCTGTCATTAGATATATAAATAGTAATTTATACATCTTATTAAAAAGGTAAGGTCTTCATAGTTTTCTAATATGTCAACAAAAGAAATAACTTAACCGGCATGACCAATAGATTATGAGTCCGAGTTCTCTATTCCAATTGTTATTTAAAAAACCTTAAAATAGTTCAAAGTTCATCATTTTTGGATCGAATCTCAAAGCTTAAACTTTACTCTAATACCATATTAGATGAATATGAGTTCTCCGTCTCAAAACAATTGAAAATGAGAAAAGTATCTAATACATTCCGTAAGAACCGCAAGATCTTCACATCTTTCTAACGTGAAATCTTCACCTGAAACAATCTTTCTTTTTCTATGATCTACAGATCTATTTTTCAATGAGAAAAGTATCTAATACATTTCGTAAGAACGCAAGACCTTCACATCTTTCTAACGTGAAATCTTCACCTGAAACAATCTTTCTTTTTCTATGATCTACAGATCTATTTACAGAATCAAACTATGAGAGTAGATTGCCATCAGTATTGGGGTTAAACATTTATGTACCAAGAGATGAAGATTTTGGTCACTTGAAGATGTCAGATTTTCTTGGCTATGCTTTGAAATCACTTGCTTCATCAGTCCAGCCAGAGCTTGTGAACTTAATAAACATAACTCCAGGCGAGTTTGACAAATTTGAAGATGTTCATGATCTTTATCAAGGAGGATTCCCTGTCCCATTGGAAACGTTTAGAAATCTCACCAAGGGTTTCACTCCACCCATGTTCCAAGAACTTCTTCGGACCGATGGTGAACGATTTCTCAAATTTCCACCCCCACATGTTGTTCGAGGTAAATATATTGTTGCTATGAATTTAAATTGTTTATATTTATGAGTGTCTGGGCAAAATCGTGTGACCTTACAATGTTTGGTTGTCAAAGTTAATATGAATTGAACTCATAACTTTTTTTTATTTATGAAGTATCTCGTGACCGTTAGGCTAACCCATGATGGTTGAAGTATTATATTGAATATAAATTTCACATTATTTAAGAGTTGATATAGTTAAGTTTACTTCATCCAGTCAGTTCAAACTTTTCAATTGATTGGTGATTTAATAAGGTAGAAAGTCGTGTGTCCGAACTCAACTGAAGTCATTTCATTCCTCATTGATATTCTATTTTTGTATAATATGAGTTATGGGACTCGAATCACAAACTTTATACTTTATAGTTATTAATATAAACAATATATCAATTGAGCTAGGTTCCCATTCTGTCATTCTTAATTAATATTAATTTTCAATTTTTATGTATGTTTTTCAAATTCTTAATGAGTGAGGATGAGGAGTGCTAAAGTGTTGATACAATTAAATTTGACTTGTAGATTAACTTACTAGATTAACTCAAAATTTTCATTTCACAATTGATAACAGAGGATAAATCTGCATGGAGAACTGATGAAGAATTTGCAAGAGAAATGCTAGCCGGAGTTAACCCGCTAATCATCAGTCGCCTTGAGGTATCTTCAAATTATGTTTTCATTTTTTTTAATTCAACCAGGAGTTCGAATCTGTAACATCTTTATTATTAAGTCACATGCATCATGGACTCAGCTCTTATTGACAATTCTATTTTCCATTCATATGTAGTTAGACAAATTTTATTTTCGAGAAATCATTTTCTTTTCATTTTTGTAGGAATTTCCACCCATAAGCAAACTTGACCCCAAAATCTATGGTGATCAAAATAGCAAGATAACTGAAGAAGACATCAAGAATGAGTTAGAAGGACTTACTGTCCAAGAGGTAAACCTTAAAAATACCTAAATATTTATAACCTATATATGGTTTATCTCTTTTTTTTCAATGTAAATTGTTGTAATTTAATTTATTGATCCACATAGGCTTTGAATGAGAAGAAGCTATTCATATTGAATCACCATGATTCACTAATGCCATATCTTAGAAAAATAAATTCAACCTCCACAAGAGCATATGCCACAAGAACAATACTCTTTTTGAAAGCTGATGGAACTTTGAAGCCATTAGTGATTGAGCTTAGTTTGCCACACCCTCAAGGAGATCAATTTGGTGCAACTAGTAAACTATACTTTCCAGCTGAAGGAGGAGTTGAAAACTCAATTTGGCAATTGGCTAAAGCTTATGTTGTTGTCAATGATGCTGGGTACCATCAAGCTATCAGCCATTGGTATGAAATAAAATCTTTGATATGTTCGGTCCCGTTTGATAAACTTTCTATTTTTTAAAATTAAACTTACAACTACTCTAATGGCTAACCTATAGTTTTCTTACTTTGATATCTACATTCACTTATGTTCTTAAAATATATATATATATATATATATATATATATCTAAAAACTTGTTTTGGTTTTTAGAATTTTATTAAGATTCAAATACTGAAATATTTTGTAGAAAATTTGAGTGAAAACAAGTTTAAATTTCAAAAACAAAAAACAATAAATCAAATGGTTATCAAACAAGAGCTTATTAGTAATTTGATTTTTTTGATAACGGGGAAATCAGAGCATTGGTTGCTTGGTCTCAGATAGTAGGAATTTGAGAGATTCTTAGCACTAGAAATTTGTTGCAGGTTGAATACTCATGCTGTGCAAGAACCATTTGTGATTGCAACACATAGACAACTGAGTGTGGTTCATCCAATTCATAAATTACTTGTTCCTCATTTCAAGGACACTATGTTTATCAATGCATTTGCAAGGCAAGTGCTTGTAAATTCTGATGGTCTTCTTGAATCAACCCATTTTCAATCAAAGTATACCATGGAGTTGTCTTCTTATATTTATAAGGGATGGAATTTCCTAGAGCAAGCATTGCCTGCTGATCTACTCAAGAGGTAAATGATCAATTAGTTATATATAGTCTTGAATTTTAATTTGTAACTAATTTGGAGCTATTTTAATTTTAGGTTAAGTTATAAATTGTTCCCGATTTTAGTCTCAACGATTTGATATAGCATCAAAAATAGAATTCAATCTCGTATATCTCGACTATTCTAGAACAACAATATAAACTTACTACTTCGTCGTCAAAAAAATTTACAAGAAATTAATTTCTAAATGGATGGAAATTGTCATAAATTGTATTCATTATCTCTTAGTTCGTCGAGACCTTTTTTAGCACTAGAACAATTCAGCAATGATAGTTTGTTGATGATGTATATTAAATAGTTGTTGTCAATTGCAAAAGAAATTGAATTAAACTGCTAATTTTCAATCTTTTTTTATCTACCGGATTAAATTGTATCTGTCTTACATATATACTGTTTACACACCTTAATGAAGTATCTAAAAGACAAAACTTCATAGAACAATGACTATTTTTTAGAATGACTATAGATTGAAACTATTAACTTTTCTATTTTTTGGAATGACTATAGATACAAACTATTAACTGAACAATGACTATTTTTTAGAATTTAGCAAACTATAGATCAAAACTATTAACTTTTCTCCAAACCCAATTTATAATATAACCTTAATTTGATAACAAATATGAGCAATTTTCTTCTTCTGAATTATGCAGAGGTGTGGCGGTAGAGGACGCAAGTTCGCCACATGGACTTCGACTACTAATCGAGGACTACCCATTTGCAGTCGATGGGCTCGAGATTTGGTCGACAATCAAAACATGGGTCACAAACTACTGCTCTCTATACTACAAAGATGACAAGGAGGTTGAAAACGACGTCGAACTTCAATCATGGTGGAAAGAAGCAAGAGAAAAAGGTCACACTGACAAGAAAAACGAACCATGGTGGCCAAAAATGAAAACATTCAATGACTTAGTCGAAACATGCACAATCATCATATGGATTTCTTCCGCTCTCCATGCAGCCGTCAACTTTGGGCAATACCCTTATGGTGGCTATATTCCCAACAGGCCAACCATTAGCCGTAGGTTCATGCCAGAAGCTGGCACAAAGGAGTACAAAGAGCTCGAGTCAAAGCCCGAGAAGGCTTTTTTGCGAACCATAAACTCGCAGCTGCAAACCCTTGTTGGAGTTTCGTTGATAGAGATCTTGTCAAGGCATGCTTCGGATGAGGTTTATCTTGGCCAAAGGGCTAGCATTGAATGGACATCAGACAAAGCTGCATTGGAAGTTTTTGAGAGGTTCGGAAAAGAATTGTTTGAAGTTGAAAATAGGATTATGGAAAAGAATAAAGATGTTAATCTCAAGAATCGAACTGGACCTGTTAATGTGCCGTATACTTTGCTCGTTCCATCTAGTGAGGAAGGACTCACTGCTAGAGGAATTCCCAACAGTATCTCTATTTGAAATCGTTGTTGCTATGTTGAATGTGAAAAAAGCTGCTTCTTTTAGCTGCTTGTGAAATAAATTGCTAAAAAGAGTATGTTGGAGTGGCTTTGCTTTGTACTTTATTTTCTGTATTTTGAAATATTAATGAATAAAGGGGTTGTTTTATGGTTTATTTATCGTCCTCTTTTTTGCGATATGTAATCTCTTGATAACTAGGTCATACATGATAAACCCTACTTTTTTTTTGCTAGTTATTGTCCTCTAGCTCTTTCCTTTGATGCATCAGAGAATTAATTGGTATATTTTGCTTAAACTTTGTGGGTGTATGAGTAAAATTATCTTAAAGGCTCTCCTTTAATTATTTGTCCATCTCAAAATCAATTATTTTTTGTAAAGCGTGGAGGTGTGTATTGAAGAACTAATTAGTATACTTTATACTTCAAAATTTGCTACAAGAGTATGTCCACCTTAACTACTTTATATAGGTTACAAAGGCTCTATTACCTTTTCAATACAAGATCCTTTATATGCCCCTTAATATGGTATCCTTTTGAATTCATGAATCAAATTCCAATTTTTTTTAGTGGATACAATAATAGTCGTTTGAGTTTAAAATGCTTTGATATACCATATTATTCAGTATATAATTTTAAGTTTAAATCAAATGGTAATTTCATTTTTATAGAATACTTAACATGAATCACAATTTCATTTGTATTAGACGAAGGACACGTTTGGATGTAATGAAATCTAATAGCATATTAGATAACATGTTATTCTATCTCAAAATTAATTGATAATAAGTAATCCACCTATTTTCTAAAAGTTGCAAGATCTTTTCAACGTACAATCCTCAAACATACATTTTTTTTCTTTTTTTTGAGTTCATTCTTAAAATCAAATCTCAATTTCTACCAGAAGAGAAACCACCTTCTTATAAAGGTGAGAGAACTTAGATTAGCCTGGCATATTCCCTCAGGATCGGAAGAATTACATTTGTATTATTTTTAAAATTACAAAAAAAAAAAAAAAAAATTATAAGAAAATAACTAATGCCAAAAAAAAAAAAATCAAACGACTTGTTATGGTCATGTGTGATGACTGAAGCACTGAAAATGAAACGGTTGGATTTTACAGCAATGGCCACAAGAAGATCTCTGATTTGCAGCGACGTGAATATGGAATCTTTTTTAAATGAACTCTCACAGTGGGTTCACAGAAGATTGATCCGGATCCCGAACCGGAACCCAAATTATGAATTATGCTTTAGTCAGGATCTATCTTTCAATAACGCGCCTACTGTTTCTGAACTCACCAGGATCCATGGCTGTGTCGTATTCATTATACCTTCCTGGTCGTTTCTTGAATCCTTCTTTATTGTCCCGAAAGTCATGCTTACCGGATCCCGAGCTATAAGTTCCTCGCCCACCATGACTGTCCTGAAATCTTGACTTGGTATCACGAGACCGGCGGGACTTGTCACCAAAGTCCTCGCCGAAGTCATCATAAAATGTGTTCTTCCTACCATTCCTGAAATTGTTTGATTGAAACTCGTTCCCTCTCGCATATTTATCGCCACGAGCTCGAGTGTCGCTTCCCCTTCTATTATTTTCTCTTTGATTCCCTCTCTCGTTTTGTCTACGTGAACCTCTATCAAAATCATCAAAATCCAATCTAGAAGATCGACCACTTTCCATACGAGAACTTCCTCTCCTTTGAAACTGCTGCTTAGTACCAAAGCCAAATTCCTTGCCTTTGCTCGGTCTTGATCTTGGACTTTCATCCTCATCAAGGTCAGAGTCGAGGCCGAGTTCTTCATCCGAGCCATAGCTTAATCCCCTCCTTGATCGACCTGCCGAACCACTGCCTCTAATTTTCGGCCTTGAACCAGCCAGATGAGTAGATTTCCAACTTTTCTTAGCAGAAATATCGTCATCAGAGTCAAAATCAAGTTCATCCTCCTCGGAACCAGAGAAAGCTGCTTGTTGACGCCTTCGAAGCTTATTACAAGCTCGGACACTTGGTCTACTATCAAATTCATTACCATCTTCTGACCCCGAGGGCCCTTCAACGTCAGAAAATTCAATCGAATGAGATCGCCTTACTGAATTGTTCACTGAGCCATCTAGTTCATAACTGTCAATATCATCCCCCTCGTCAACAAAATCGTCAAATCCAACGCCTGGACGTCTATTACCAGTATCAGAGTGCTGTCTTTCCGGGAGATCCCAGTTATGTTTGCTCACTCTTCCTTGGTTATCTGAATGAGGTGCTTCCGCTGCAACCGACGAATCTGCATGCTCAAAAGCTGCAACATCTGCCCCATCTGACTCGTCGTCGTCGAAATCAAAATTCCAGGCATTAGAGACCTCCTGTCTATTGGAAATTTTTTCTAACCGTGTGGGATGAACGTGCTGTCGATCTTGCCTTCCATCATCTACGAATGTTTCTGCTGGCCGCTTGCATTCGCAATGGAAACATGCCATATTTCTCCTGTAGTTTAAAAAGTTGCACCTGCCACAGAATAAAGTAGAGAGATTATAAACTAAACGATACAACATAAAGAAAAATCACAATTTCTGCTCCTACGCTATCGTTTAATTGCGTGTTAAATGTATAAATCGTATGCTAGCCCGCACTCTCACTCACGGATACTAATAAAACGTATAAGCCGGTTAACATCCATAGAAGATATAGTATCTTCATAGCCTAAAGAGTTGCGTGAGAAAAAAGTTTCATGTACAGGTCTTAAACGAGAGAAAGAAGATTAGAATCCTCTGTTCCACTCTCACCCTCATTGTGTTTCATTACTCACAAAGAAGTTATTTTAGATTTAACCAAACTTATTTTTTATAATCTATTTTATTTCTTACCAAACAAAATGGCATCTTCTTATAGAAATCCTAACTATTCTTCATATGATACTAGTGAATTCAGCAAAAAGTGGAGCAGGTTCAACCATGATTCCATCAACCTCTTTTTTCTCTTCCTATTTTTATTTCTTAGAAAATAAAGAAATATTTCTATCCTAAATAATTCATTTTTACACCAATTATACCCAAGGCCAAGACTGCTCCAGCAGATCCAGATTAACAACAACAACAATAACCAAAAAAAGGGAATTATCCAGACCAATAAATGATTAAAACCACACCTTCATACATCCTTTTAAACATCCTTTTAAAAAAGAGCAAGTAAGACATCCTTTTAAACTCACATACAGTTAAAAGTATCTAATTCTAAACTGAGAAAATTTTAAGTAGATGCAAAAATCCTTACTCTGGGCATTCCCATTCTCCTGGAAGCAGCTGCCGTTTAGGACGTTTGGCGTCACACTGTAGGCACTCCGGATTCTTTGCAAAGTTCAAGAAGTCGCACCTGAAAGTGAGTCCATGAACTTAATTAATCTTCATTTTAGACACAAGGCAACGGCAAAGCATAGTAGTTTAAAACTACTGATCCCCATAACAATAGAGTATTGTCAGTAATGATATTGCGAGGCATTATATTTTTCTTAACTTGCACCATTGTTTCTAGGTACCATATCAGCCTAACATATGGGATTATAAATTAAAGACTTGGGCAGCAAATTGACTGCAAGACATACTTAGGACAAAGCCAATCCCCTTTTTTCATCTCGACATCATCACGTCCTACTCGCTTCTTCTTCGGAGGAGGCTGCTTCACTTTAGGAGGAGGCTTTTTAATTACAGGTGGAGAGAGAGTGGGATCTATTGGGACAGAACCCAACTTAACAACCTCATGAAGTAATTTGCGAACAACAGTCTTAACAGTTTTTCGCTTCATAAGGGGTTCGTTGATAACAGTTCCATTCATTGGATCAAAACCAAAAGTAAATAAAAGTCGCATGATATCGATTGTGTGCGCCTCATCCTCTTTGTTAGTCACCAAATAAGCTCTTTCACAAGAATTTCTTAAACTGCAGGAACTGCAAACCTGAAGACAGAAAAGAATGTAGAACACTGCATCATCATTAATTTAATCCAATAAAAGAATAAGAAAGAAAGTAAATCATATTTTGTGTAGGTCAGACAAGCAGCAGAAAATAAAGTTGAGGGAATATCAAGCAAAGGTGGCAATAAAATAATATTTTTAACTTATTTTAAGACTAATAATGTTATTATTTCAATAAAAAAAAATCATATTTTTTTAATTTTTTTCATCAGTACCTGCCCCTAAGAGGGAAATAATATCTGAAAACTTGAATTATCACTATGGTAGTATGTTAAT
Organism: Sicyos edulis; assembly: GCA_036507275.1. Classification (NCBI taxonomy): domain Eukaryota; kingdom Viridiplantae; phylum Streptophyta; class Magnoliopsida; order Cucurbitales; family Cucurbitaceae; genus Sicyos; species Sicyos edulis. Next base: position 3,352,936 of record CM071856.1, read on the forward strand.
ACCCGAAGAAAAGTTTTTACTGCCATGTAGAAACACAGTGAACTATAAACCCTGATCACTATCTGTGCCTAACATAGATTTCAATATGAACTTACAGTTAAAGGTGTGAAGGAAAAACTACAGATATCAAAAACCTGTAAACAGTTAGACAATAGACAAAGGTGGAAGGAAAATAAAGTATTTTTAGTGTTAGCTCATTTCTTTTATTCCATGTCATGTTAGCAACAAATATAACAAGCACTTACATCTCCTTCATCAAGATGAACGAGCTTCCTCAAGAGTTTTGCAGAGAAAACGACCTTCTTGTCTGAACTTGGGCACCCAAAACCAACCAAAATTTGGATGTCTTTTCTTGACAACGGCCTGCAATAAAATCTCTGATTAGACCTAGGGCGCGTAAAGTTTCAACAACTGTATGTATTCTGGAGATTTAATCTCAGTAGCATTTTTCTTACGAGGAACTATCTTACAAATGAAAGAATAAAAAGAGCCCACAAAAAACCATTGCCAAAAGTGGGGATTCGTTTTCTGATAATCATTTTGTTGGTTGATATAATTAAATTTACCTCAATCCATCAGCTTAGACATTTATATTGATTGGTGGTTTAACATAATTCAATATAGTATCAAAGCATAAGGTCATGAGTTCGAATCCCTGCCAAGTTGCTTCCTCCCCAATTAAAATTTCTTAAATTTCAAAACCCACAAGTGAGGGAGAGTGTTGGTTGATATAATTAAATTTACCCAATCCATCAGCTAAAACTTTTGGATTGATTGGTGGTTTAACATAATTCAATACATTTCCTACCCCCCAAATATAGGTAATGGTTTACCTTATAATCATTCTCTTCACACACATAATCATTCTTTTCCATATTCTCATTCTTCATTTCATTCCCATTGCCCCAAAAATCATGATACAATAACAAAATTTCAGACGACTCTCAATTCGTACCACTTGGAACATTTTCTCAAAGAGGAGCAAAACATTCAGTTCAAGAGAAGATGAAATGCACCAAGAAACGGTCTTAGCAACATACTATTCAGAACATGAAGCTTAAACCAATCCTAAACTACCAAAATTTAACAACCAAATGTAATGTAAAGAGAGATGATGTAAACAATCTACATCCTCAAGTGCAATCTCAAAACAAGCATTGTCAAACCTTTTTCACATACTGAAGAGGAAATGCAGAGGTACGAACCTCAGAATGTCGAACCGATCCTTCCCGAAATTCAGACACGCAGTAAGAACTGCTTTGAAATTCTTGGACAAGTCCAACCCAACTTCATCTTCCAAGGCAAGGTCAGAGCCGGTGAATCCCAATTCTTCCACCATCTTCTCCTCGTTTCTTCTCCTGTGATCAAAGTAATTCTGATGAACCAACCTCTCCATCAGCTCAATCCACTCCGGCCATGGATGAACCAATTTGATTTCATTCCTCTTCTTCTTCCTCGCCTCCACCCCATTTCCTTCCTCCATCGTCACAGACTCCGAATCCCCACTCCGTGACGCCGATCCCGGTTTTCGATTCTCGACGACTGGATTCTGGGTGGGGTTGGAATCACGCCAGGCGCGGATTCTCTGCAGAGTTTGATCCTTCTGAGAGCGGTCTTTTTCGATGGCGTCGATTTGATCGAAGATGAAGCTCATCCGGGCTGAAAGGGAAGAGGGTTTTGGATCTGAGGAGGTTTGAGAAGAGAAAAATCGCTTTGATTTTGCAATGGCGAGGAGATGGGATGAAGAAAGTGGTGCATTGGAGATGTGAGAAGAGATGGAAAGACGCTTGAGGAAGAGGAGAGAGAAAGGGGACTGCGCCATTGTTGAAGACAGAATTAGGTAACAGCTCAAATGGTTAAACCCTCCTCCATGGAAGGACTGAATTAACGAAGGCTTAAACCCTGAAATGCCTGAACCAAAGAAGAAGAAGTTGAAATTGTAAACAATGCCCTAAGTCCTAACTAAGACTTCGTAACAATTACCTAATTAGCTAAGGGTATGTGGCACACTTGGAAATCGGTATTTGACTCTCATATTATTTGAAAGTAGTTGTGCCCTCTAGCAGGTTTGTTGGTTCTCCTTCCCCCAATTTGTACTAATAAATCCAGATTGATTTTGTTTTTTGTTTTTTTTGTTGGAGTACATATCGGAAAGGAGGACGAATACTGATTATCGAAATCAAATTTGAAGCTGGTGTTGAACTGGTCAAACAAAAAAATTATTGCGTCACTAACTCATTCGATATTCTGTTTCTTGTTTTTGAAATTACGAAAACTATTTCATGCTTAGTTTTGTAGTTGACTACAACACCATGAGACCAAACTCTCCTACATGTTATCTTCATAGGCTTTATATATATATATATTATAAAAACCACTTTAAGTAAACATAAAAGAAACGGAACAAAAGAAATTATTTTTGGTAGTTTCTCACTTTTTCACCATATTTAACAAACATTTTTTTCATTTGAGAAACGAGAATAATTATCAAACAAACTGTTTCTAAAAAATAAGAAATAAGAACATTATCAAACAAGCTCTTACTTTTTCATCTACCATCGATACGATGAGTGCATGTTAAAATTCTGTCATCTTTTTTTATAATTAATCTTCATCTATCATTGTTTTGGAAATTAGAAATTTAGTCAATACCTAAAAAAATCATATGTTATAAGGTAATTTGTTAAATTTAGATCGAACTTAATTATAAGATTATCAATCTAAAATCAATAATTGCACGACATGAGAAGCAACATCTTTTTGCTACATAGATGTAGTGTCTCCTAACCATTTTGGTCTATAACAAATGCAATAAAAAAAAAACTTGTTTATAACAGATAAATGAAAAAAAAAAACCAACTTAAAATGATCGGCCACTTAGTTACTATAATTTTAAATAATTTTTACGACTAAACTGGTCGGTATAAACCAAAGGAGCAACATCATTATGATGTCTCCCAACATTTTGAACAATAACCATAGCCGTTAGTAATTAAAAAAAATAGTTTATAATAGTAAAAACGATTAAAAAAAAATTAAAAAAAACTTGAAATGATATAAGTTTACTGCAAAAAAATAGCAACAAAAAACAATTTATATGGCATGAAAATGTTAATTGTGCCATTTTTTCGAAAATTGATCTTGATAATTGTGTCATTTCTCAGTTTAACCCTATTTCGAAAAGATGACTAGCAGAAGATACAATTTGCTAACTTCACGGCACAATCTAAACAAAATCACAAAAAATTTCCTGACACAGAAATTATATTAGAAAGTGTTTTCTTTTTATTATTAATAGCAGCATAAGTATATATTGCAAACTTCTTGGCAGAAACTAAAATAAAATAACCAAAATTTTCACACTTTTTTTGCCATTTTCTTTCATAAAAAAGTTTTTTCTTTTCAAAATTATACTAAATTGTGTCCATTATTTCAAGTTTGTTTTTATATTTTTTTGTCTTAAACTGTTTTTTTTAAGTTTGGTAGAACACGATGAGTAAGTTTTATCGTGAATTATGTGACTGTTTATCTGTTATTGGTAGAACAAAAAAAATGAATCCGAAAGTTTACATCAAATAGCCTCATTTTACCCATTATTTTGAGAAGAACTTTACAATTATACAATAATTTGATTGTCAATATCTAAGAGATGTTTTATATAATGTCTGACGTGTCAACTTACATTTACTTTTCTTATACAAGAGTTTTTTTCATTCAAACGAGAAATGGGCCAACCCTAGCCAACATTGCCACAATATTTTGGGAAAGATAGCATAGTGAACGCGAAAAACGTTGTATGATAAAAATGATAAAAATTCTTATCACTTATATTTTTTTTGTTAAATTTCTTTGTTAATTTTATGTAATTTTCGTTGTACGTTTAGCAATTAATATTATTTTTAAGTTTCTTTAGTTTCATGAATTAGCTTATACTACATTATTTATTTTCTTTTGTAAGGTCAATTATCCATAAATATGACACAATTTTAACTTATACTCATCTTTTCGAAGGTGTATTAGAAAATGAAAATGTAAATAAGTCTTCTTTCATTTTCTATGTAGATTATTTATTAAATATGTGAAATGTTGAGTTAAACTACAAGATAATCGGTCATTTCCTGCCATAAATTGTTTTTATAAATTTTTCTGCCAAACTATTTTTTTCTACACTACGCTCTGCTGTCATTTTTATGTAATTACAAAATTTTCATCAATATTTTGAAAAAGAAAGCATAGTGGAAGTCGCAAAAAAATAAATGATACTATCATTCTACGCATAACAATTTTAAAATTTATTATTTATATTGAAATATAAATATTATATATATAATTGAAATTTTCAATAAATTGATAGATAGAACGATTTATCAAAGATATAGAGATGTAGATTCGAACAAATAATCCAAGCTCTAAATTTATAGCAAACATGGTTGAATCCATGTTAGCAGCCCATCGATATAGTTTGGACGGTAACTAAACAAACTTAGATATTAATCAAATTTTCAATCTTTTTTATTCTATCAAAATTTCTATTCTTATCGATATTAATCATCATTTTAATGAATTAAATATTATTTGTAGATAATTAAGGATTTAATAGGGTTATTATTTACGTTTGAGACTTTTAAAAAACAACCTAACAATTGAGTTGAATGAATTTTACCACAAGAACAATGGAAAGGAGTGACACCATATAGAGCCCCCTAGTTTTGATTCTTTTTTATGTATAATTAACCTCTATATTTTAAAAATGGTCACATTTATGGATAATTGTTAGTGATCTAAGATTATTTTGCTCATTTAAAACTCTATGATAATTTAAAGAAACAATATATTTATAATTTAATTTGTAAAATCTAAAGCAAATTAAACAAAATAATTTGGCTAGGCTGGCCCGACCAGCCCAAATTATTAAGACAGAGAACAACCGAAATTATTAAAAGAGAAAGACTGAATATTATTTTGATGAGGCTCAATAAACAAAAAAACAAAAACAAAAAAAAAAATTGTTATCAAAATATAATAAACTTCTAGTGTTGAGACTTTCGGTAAATAAAATAAAGTAATATAATTTGTGTAATCAAAATAGCAAATTAATTAATAGCTTCACAAAGAAAAGGAACAAATATATATTTTTTAATTTTTTAAATTTGAAGTCTAGTTTCTTTTAGGAATGTTTGAATGAAGTTTTGGGGAGAAATTAGTTTGAGAAATTATTTTGAGTAATTAAAAATTGAGAGTTGTAACAAAAAAAACTCGATTAGATGTAAATTTTTGTGGAGCAGTTAGAGTCTAAAACTTGTTTCAATATAAATTAAAATGAATAGTTAAAGAAAATAATAATTAGAAATGAGTAGAAAATGAAGTCATTTGAATGAGTATAAATGAATAATTAAAAATGAGTGGTTAGAAGTAAAAAGTTATTTTGAGTAACTATAAATGAATGGCTAGAAATGATTAATGATTTTGAATAGTTATAAAAACTTGTTTAGATGTAACTTTTTAGGAAGAATTAGTAAATCTTCAATTTAAATCCTTCTTAGATATGACAAACAAATACTCCCGTTTAAAATCAAACATTTTTATTATTAACATTTTAATATTATTTACTTTAAGTCATGGAATAAACAAAATGTTGATTAATAAAATAAGTGGGTATTTATGGAAATATTAATTTCTCTCTTTTTTTTATTTAGACATAAATTTAAAGTACAAATAAACTAGATATTCTCTTAATAATTTTATAAAAATTAGACATTTATTGTTATTTTTCAATCTATAAATACTCATGTAGTGGACACACTAGTCGGTTAGATATTAGTATATGAAGGGGTATATAAGACGGTTAAATATGTCTACCGATTAATGTTATAGATAGATTTTGAATTTGAGACCTTAAAAAAACATACTTTTAAAGTCACCCGCTGCCATCAACTACATCACCTCTCATGTACAGTAATAAATTATTTTTTATTCCCATTTTTCCCATAATTTTTTTAAAATTTTTTATAATTTGTGTTGATGATTACCCAACTTATTAAGAGAGACTTCAGTGGTTAGTGTAGAAAAAAAAACCAATTTATATCAAAAGAAATGAAAAAAAAAATAAATTGAAATGATTATTAGCTCGTTTATAATTTTGAAAACAAAAACACTATTTATTTATAGTTGATTTTTGAAGTAACAGAGTTGAATTAGGATTTAGGTTTTGTCTTTTGAGAAAAAAAAGAATTTTGGAGCAAATAAATCACTTATTTGTAGTTGAATTGTTGCTACATCCAAACTCCAAACTAGCTTTCTTACTAATTTAAGGAATCTCATTTATGCAAAAAATTGTTTCGAGATTGCAGTGCGTAAGGGTCGCTGCAGTTGATGCTGCTTGTCTCGGCTATGCCAAACGCAATACCAAAAGGAGCAATTCTACTTTTAAAATTATGGTGAGTTTTGTGATTCAAACACTTAATCAAGTGTTTACTATTTAATACATGATGTGTGACTGGGATACTATACCTTTAGTCAATAGTCTATTATTTTGTTGTTGAGTAAATTAATTATAAATGATTATAATGATATTTTGAAACATTTTTCATTCGTGATATATTGAGATTATTGACATACTAGAGGTTGGAGCGTTTTTAAATTCATAGTTCATTTATAGAATGAAATATAAAACTTCCTACGAGCTGGTGAATCAGAAAAACACTTTAACAAAAATAAACAATATAATAATGCACTTACTATAATCATTGAGGCTAAATAAAAACAAAAAACAAAATAGTTAAGGTATAATGAATTTACAAATTTTGTATAATATTACTAGGACCTGCCCATTTTTCTGTCCTAAACAATTTTTTTTCTTCAAAATTTTATTAAATCAGTAGTAATCCACAACTTTTTTTTTTCATTTTTCCCATAATTTTTAAATTTTTTTTTATAATTAGTGTTGATGATCACAGCAAGAGACTTCACAGCAGATGTGCTTAGTGTAGAAAAAAACCAATTTATATTAGAAAAATGAAAATAATAAATTGAAATGATTACTAGTTCATTTATAATTTTGAAAGAAAAACTTGTTTCTGGCATAAAAATGGCAAAAACAAAAACACTTCTTCTGGCATGAAAAAGTTTCCTAAATAATTTTTTATTTTCTGTTCTTAACAGAAAAGGAAGTAACCTAATGTTAACTTTTTATCGTCTATTTAGTTTGTTTATTTAATGTGTGGAACCATATAAATAGTAGTAGTTACACTGGAAGAAAAATTGGTCAGCTAGAAGAGATAATTTGCAAGGAGAAACTAAAAAATTATTAACAAACTTTTTCTGATACCAAGTTCAAAAAAAAATTCCATTAAAATTCCATTTTTGTGTCATAATATATATATGATGGAGAAGCTGATTCATTTGTAATTATAAATTTTCCAATTTATTCATATAGGAAAATTTTTTCATTAATTATCCGTTTGAATTTGTTGGGTAGACGATGTATATTATGGGAGATCGAGTGGGATTCCAATGAAGGTAGTTGTGATGGTCACTTTGATTTAGTTCTTGACAAATAGACTATCATAGCAAATATAGCTAAAAATGTTGATTAGTTAAGCTTTTCTAGATTTCACAAATTAATTTATAATATCTAGTTTTCTTAAATATAGATAAAATATTCTAGATTAAAATACTATTTTGGTCCTTCAACTATTATGAAAAGCTTATTTTGATCCCTAGACTTTCAAAAGTTTAAATTTGGTCTCTCAACTATCATGAAAAGTCCATTTTAGTGCATAGACTTTCAAAAGTTCAAATTTAATCCCTCAACTATCACGAAAAGTTTATTTTAGTCCCTCAACTTTAGAGAAAGCTTAAAAATGGTCTCTCACTTCAAATGTGTCTAACTTTTATTTGTTAACTGATGAGGTGTCAATTAAGAAACAATAAGTAAATGGTAAATGTATTTTTATTTGAATAGATCTATTTTTAAAAAAAAATCGAGATGGTTGGCTTCTTCAACATCTAAATCATTTTCTTCGACCTCTTTCCTGAACCTTCTACATCATCCGAGCCAATGATCCAACCAAAATTAAACACGAAAAGAAAAAAATCCTCATAGTTAAGTTTCTGAAGAAAGCCCTAAACTGTAGCATAACACAATTCAAATTTTAGGTAGCTAATGTTTCTTTGTTTAAGTTGCTAAAAGGTGAATCAAAGCACTAGTCGAGATTAATGACTTTTTCTCCTCCATTTTCACGAAGAGGTTGAATTGCAGGAATGTCTGTTGATGGAGATTACATAGAAACAAAGGAGGAAAAAATATAATTTGATCAAACTTAGCCTCTTCTAAACAACCATTAAAAGCTATGCCTTTCTAATTTAAAGCTCTTGGAATCAAACTCACATTTGAAGCTTCAAACCCCCAAAAAATGCAAATAAATTGACTTCTAAAGTTCTGGTCATTGCTCTCTAAAAAACAGAGTATTAGATGGGGAAAAATATATTTTTTTAAAAAAAGGAAAAAGAGTATTTTGGGATTTGGTTCTTCTTCGCGACTTGTTCAGAATTTATATTTATAGGTCGGGTTGGTAAAAAAAAATTGCTTGCAACTTCGATTTTTGTGAAAGGTTTGAGGAAAAATTCAAATAAAGATCATGATTTTTTAATTGTATAGGTTTTTATTTTTTGTGGGATTTAAATCTTGCGAAGTTTCTTCTTCGAAATCTTCCATGAAAGTCAAATTTCAAAAGCTTAACCATGGAACTTTTTTCATGGTGCTATGGAGAGATAAACCAATGTCTCTTTCCATTGTGCAAGCAAGATTAGTTGGATTAACCACTTTTTTATAACTTATCAATCGGGCTTGCTCACCTTGCAAGTTTAATTTTGGTTTAATTATTGGCATTTGATGATGATGCAGAAGGGTTAAAAAAACGATTGAAGAAAATGGTTCGGATGTTAAAGAAGTCAAGCATCAAGATTTTCTTAAAAAAATAGATCCATTCAAATAAAATACATTTGCCATTTATTTATTGTTTCTTTTTTCACACCTCATCAGTTAACAAACAGAAGTTAGACACATTTGAAGTGACGGACCATTTTTAAACTTTCTCTAAAGTTGAGGGACTAAAATAGACTTTACATGATAGTTGAGAGACCAAATTTGAACTTTTAAAAGTTTAGAGACTAAAATGGACTTTTCATGATAGTTGAGGAGACCAAATTTAAACTTTTGAAAGTCTAAGAACCAAAATGAACTTTTCATAATAGTTGAGGGACCAAAATGATATTTTAACCAATATTCTATTATCGAAAAAAATGGCACAATTTTATTATGTTCCAATCTTTTTGAAGGTGTAACAAAACAATTGTTTTCTTATTTGAATGCGGAAGACCACTTCCCGTAGCAAAATTAGGTTCATCAAATAAATTGAGACAGATTGATTGAATCATAAAAATAGGATTCCCACTTAGAACTTGAATAGTGAAGCAATAATAAAAAGTTTATCTATTCATTTCATAGTTTAGTAGAAGGTAATTTCCACTTGCACCAGCATTATGAATGATAAATAAAATAAAAAGTTGTACCATCTTGCTACCAAGATGCGCAAGTTCTCCATTTCTTCACAAGTACAAGTTCAAATAGTGATTAAACGAGCATAAATTTTCAAAAGTTCAATTTTATTTTTTTTGTACTTTATAAGTAACTTTTAAAATTTTAATTTTAATCATTGTATTTTTTATAAAAACAAAATCTAAATTTATTTTGTACGATAAATTTGAAATTAATAATAATCAAATTCATTCAATAATGCTAATCGTTTAATACAATAAAAATGTTAAAATATTTTAAAATTTATAGAGAAAAATAAACAAAAGTTTCTCTAAAAACCAATTTTAAGTTTTTTTTTTTTTTGAAAATTTAGAGATCATATGACACAAATCTTAAAGTTTAAAGATTAAAATTGAACTTTTTAAAATTCAAAAAGCAAAATAAAATAAATTTCAAAGTTTAAAGAGAAAATGGTATTTTAACCATATATCTAAAATTTCTTTGTTATCTCATTTCAATTCACCCAAAATTTATCTCACCAGTTATTCACCATTCAAACATATTTTTATCTAGATATCCGCTCAAATTTTTGTGAACTTTCTTGAATAGGTTAAAAACATTTTGAATTTCAAATTTAGTTGTGATTTTTAGTGGTCGCATAGAACTCGTTTTATAACGATTTTGTTTCCCATTTCTTATTTCTTGTTTTTTGTTTCTTGATTTTTTTCAAAACAATTAGTTATATAATATAAAAATATATATAATAAAAATTCCAAATTTAAAATTCTAAAAATGTAAATACTCCTATTGTATTAAGAAATAAATTTGAATTTGAATTTGCATTTGAATATAAACTTAAATATGGACTTGAATTTGAATATGATTTTAACTTTAACCTTAACTTGAATATGAACTTAAATATGAACATGTGTGTGTATATATATAAAAAATTATGCCAACCGAGATTTGAACCAGCACCAATTGAAGAGGTCTTAACAAAAGATCCAAGATAACAAACATACCCATCAATTTATCAGGTTTTGAAGTACGTAAAATATGTTAAAGAAAAGAAAACAATTAGAAATGCAAAAACAGAAAAAGGAAACACTTTTCATAGTTTCTCATTTTTCAGCCAATTTTTAGGAACCTTTTTTTTAATTTTAGCAGAAACGGATACCAAAAAAGTCTTGAGATCCAAGTTAATAACGAGAAAGGGCTTAAAACAAGGACACTAAATTACAGCTTATAGATCAAATCCATCATCGGATAATATTAAAAACAATTAAAAACTTCCTTAAAAAATAGAACATAATTACAATTACCAAGAACAAGAATCTTGTTCTCGGTAATCCTTATCGAATGGATCAATGACACGATTAGTTATCTAATTTGGTGTTAATCCATTTTCACTTCACGATCATGAGTTTGATCCCTAAAATCGGTATTTGTAATCCCTCTTCCCCCAAATTGTACTAAAAAAAAAAAAAAAAACAATAATCTTCTGCAAATACCCTTCTAAATAAAGATCTCATAAATATTCAAGACTAAAATTGAAAATTTGTAAGTAAATAAACTAAATAGAATAAAACTTACTAAAATGGAATAAAATTCGAGTTTAATTCCTTTGGCGATCGACTCAATTTAATATATATTCGATTAGAGTTTAGGTATGTGTATGTATCCTCAATAGATAAAAAACTACATATATCAATCCCCTTATACATGGCTATATTGATCTATACATCTGATGAATAAAAATACATATCATCTATAACATTGCTGGGCCAGTTTCCTATGAATACAGAATATATAATACAAGGCTAAGTGTAATATACAACATGGTGACTGTGTAGGGCATCTAAACGGTAAATTTAAGGGATGGAGACCTACAGATTTAGGGTACCTGAAACTGAAAAGGCTGCTTTGAAAAAAGTAGAGGCCAGAAATCAGAACCACTCAAGAGTCCATTTTGGATATAGATCTCTTTGTGCAGCCACAGCAACAAGACCACGTAATTCTTTCTGAACCTTCAGCCTTTCATAGAAAACTGAGCATGCCAGTGAAGTACATTTCACACCACATTCCACAATCCCATCTGCTCCTCCACAATGCTGGCATATCTGCAAGAAGACAACAAATTGTTGCAATTAAACTATACCATATATAATGACTGTTTTTTTTTTTTTTTTGAAAACCGGGAAATCGAAATTTCGCTCCACCTTACTCACGGTAACCACATCCTTCCCTAGACTAAGAATAATGACCGATAATTGTAACTTCTAAATATGCAAAATTTCTTTTTTATATTCGAAAATTTTGGAGCTTGCTCCCCCATAACCAGGATATTGCATCTGCCCAAAGGCCTGGACCGAGAGATATCGAGAGTTTTTATTTTTAAGCTCGGCCAATAGCTCGACACGTGACACCTAAGCCTGTATTATTAAGATTTCAATTGTGATAAAACCAAGAACGGAGAACCCGTGAAAGATTCAGAAGTGTAATACAACAGATTGCCACTCTATTTCAGCCCACCAACTAACAAACTAAAAGTCTCAAACCAAATTACAAACCCCTAAACACTAATCCATATAGCATATTATGCAAAGTCATATGGTAGCAATTTCTATACCTCAAGGGTGGATTTTGCAGATTTTACTAGAAAACAAATATGAACATAAATGTAATGGAAGATATTGCGATGGTACTTACGGCAGAAAGGTGTTGCATTTCACTCTCTAATTTAGAAGTTCTTTTGATTATCGCAGTGGTAGCTGCAGCTTCATTTCGTTGACACTGGTCGCATAAGTTAGATGAAGTCTGGACTAACTCACCACATAGCATACAATGCTTCGATAGATAGTAAAAATCAATCCGGGTTCGATTAGGATTCACAGCTGATAAGGGTTGTTTAGAAAACACTTCCCTGACTGGACGAGGCATCTCCAAAAACCACTGATTTAAGTTGGCTCCAACAAGACTGAACACTCTTTGTAGGGCAGGTATAATCTGTTTGTTGATGTAGTATAGACTGTTCAACCTGTAGGGGGAATCAATAGCCAAAAGATCCATTGGATCGACAACCATATCCACAAGGCGGGCTCCAGGCTCCCCATAAATTACCACGTAAGGAATTCGCTCTCCATAGCGTGGCTCTGCCCTCGGATCAATTATCATTGCTTTAGTAGCCACAATTGCAGATGGTGGGAGTGAGGATGAACCCCTTGTGCTGTATGTACCTAGCCGTACCTCCTTTGAAAAGATAAAATCTTGAATTGAAACCCTTCCAGAAAGAATCCGCTTCCATTGTCGCTGCAAGTATGTTTTGATCTGTGCATAGAAAACCCGATTTAATCATCCAATTGGATAAATATGAAATTTCATCATTATATGAGAAATGAGCAAAACAAGTAATTCTAAGCTCACTTGAATTTTCACGAGATTTTGTTACCTCAAAGATCAAACAATGTAATGCTCTCAAGTTCCAACAGCAGTTAAAAGATATAAAAAAAAGATGTCTTTTTCTTATTGAATTAAATAATATGTGGGGTGGGGGATTTGATTCCATAACCTCTTAGTCATAAGTCATCCATCATGAAAAAAAGTAAAAAAAAAAAAAAAACTAAAAACAATATTTTGAGGAGTTCTTTTCTTCTTTTTTTTGTTTGTTTGGACTTGAGAACTTCAACCTTGAAATAAGTTTTGTTAAACAATTTTATAGGTGAAAATAATTTATAACCAATCTAAATCTAATTCTAAAAATAATAATGATAAAACAATCTCTGATTCAACTATCTGAACTTGAAAGTAACAGGTGGAGAAAAAAACCTCGGAAATATCCTGATGTTCAAAGAAAAGCCTTAACGACTGCTCCATTGTCTTTGCAACAGCTGCACAAGTATCTCTCCGTACAGTCTCAATTCCTTTAGCATCAAAGGTGGGTTCAATTTGCTCAGGGCTCTCAAAACTGTAGCCAACATAGCGCTTCTTAGTGAGAAGAAAGCAAGGGGCATAAACTTTCTCCATCTTAAGTGTGACTGGATTTGGATTCATTGCAGTGATAGCAGATGCAATCTCCTGCCCAATGTCAAAAGCCTGTTTGACGGTACGCCCCTTTAGAAGAACAAACAAGCTGCATGAAAAGAGAAAAGCAGGCGCTTAAACCTATAAGGTCCTCAGTAAAATCACATTTCCCACTCTAAATTAATGCCCAAGGAAAGAATTTTAGAATGTTATCTTGGAACTGTCATTGAAAATTAAACTTTAATATACAAACGTGTAAGGTTCACTAACACACATACACCGTTGAGAAATTTATTACAATCAAACTGGTTTTACAGAACTAAAAGAGACAAGATATCAACAGAGACTGAAAGCAAGAAATAGAGCTTCACGTGTGTTGTTAAATAGATTAAAAGAAAACAAAAGAAGAAATGTCATAATTCAAAAATGTATTTTTCAATAGATGTACTACGTGCCAGAACCGTCCAAGAGTATTTTTCCAACTAAATTTGAGAAAAGGGGATTTTTTAAATCACTAAAGTTGATGACCAATGAAATTTCTGCAAGGTCATATTCATGCACTTTACTCCAAACAAACCGCTAGTCAAAACAACTGTTAAAAGACATCAGCACCTTGTGGTATGATATGTGGCAGCTTGAAATGAGCCATATTATAAGCTGTGGTTTATATGGTATTGCACAGAAGGTTTAACTTGAAGAATCTCACACTTTGGAAGTACAAACTTCGCTATAGAACAAAGTTAGTACCAAAAAACTAAAAATATGCTGGAAAGGCCTCATAACAATTGGCATAACAGGCCACAACCACAGTAGGCAGGTCCTTGCAGGGTTGTGAACATCCTTACATAGGCTTAAAGCACGTGTGAAAAGCAAAAATTATGACCATCGCTACTCTGTTGAGCTAGGAAGCACGGACATTTCCACTTTTACAAAGTACCCGTGTCGGACACGTGTCCAACACTGCTACTTCCTTCCGGACCGACTCTGCTGTGACATTAGTCATTCGATGTCTTCCGGTGTCTGGCCTAGGGACGGGCGTGGTTACCCTTGTTTCAAAAAAAAAAACTTCCTTCCGGACCCTCTTTGGACACGTGTCCCAACACTCGAAATTTTGTATCCTCCTCTGCTATTATTTTTAATTTTAGACACTTAAGGGACACACCGTGGACACATGAACACCTCAATTAAGACTTTCGGAAAGCTCCACACAAGACTATATGATAATTGATTACTGGGCTGAAAGCTCAACACAGTTTTAATTCAAACTCAGATAAAAAAAATTAGATGACATACCTGTCAGTATCCCCATAAATAACCTCAGCCTTCCATTTCTCATATGAATTAACGAATGAGATTGCAGTTTCGAGTGTACGGCGGCCACACTGAACAATGCTATCTGCAAGTTCAGCACAAGGCATACGGCCACTAAAACCAGCTGCTGTATAGCCATATGTTACGTTTGCTATAAGCTTCAAAGCAAGCTGTCTAGCGTTAAATACCTGGGAAGCGTAATAAATCACTAACTCAAAAAAGCACTCATAAATCATAATTTCACAACAGTGTGGTCTAAGGAATGAACAAGAAGACACCAATGAAATACGATAATCCAAGGCAGCAATCCATTTTATGTACACTGAATGACATGACACGAAGGCAATGTTAACAAAATGCAGGTTATCCATAATTGATCAAATATTGGAAAAACAAAATGCATGTTATCCATAATATAATCGATCCATATCTATAAACTCTTATCATGTTCAGACATAAAAATAGTTTTTCAAATTTAATATTTGTAGTGGTAAAACACAGACATGAATACATACATAAATTATTACAAAGGGCAATGATTTGCTAAAAGAATGGACACTGTTGTCTGAAATAGCCATACCCTCTGAAGAACTTTCTGTGATGGAGCCAGCTTTTTCATTCCCTGTTTTACCATGATTCTAGTCGATAATATCTCCTCCAAAAGACGAGGCAATATACCTTTACGAACCTGATAAAACAATAGGGAACAAAGCACTGATGTCATTGTTTTCATTCCACTGTACCATAGAATTTAGAGTTTTATACCATTAAGGCAAAAAACCTAAGAGTGTGTTTAACTGATCAGAACAATTAAAAATTTATTTCTATAGTTCATTTGATAGTCGTTGTCAACAATCTCCACTTTTTCATCGTTACAGTTATATCACCATCCTTGCTAATCGGCGTGGTCTTTTATAATCTTCCTCCCCCAAGGTTTGATCTTTTTCTAATTTCACACGTCAATGAAATTGTTTCTTAACCAAAATTTTTTTTTTTTAAATTATTAGAAAATGAGAATCACTCTCCATTCCTTTTTTACTGGTAGGCCCTAAATAAAAATAACAAAAGTGATTCCTCAATCTCATTCCAACTTTCAAATTCATTGATCCCACGGGTTTTTCAAGTCTTATTTCATTTTTACCTTTTTATTAGATAATATGGGGTTCCACCTCAAAATCAGTTGGTAGGGAGGGGAGTAGCTCATATCTCTTATAAAGATGTCGAAGACTCCTCATCTTCCCAGTGTAGGACAACATGAGTATCTCCAACATGACCTCTCAAGATGGTGTCATATTGGGAAGACCATCTTGGATTAGATTTGAATTTGTTGACCAAAATACTCGTTTGGGTTGGATCCTAATTTTTGGGACATATACCCGCTTAATTTTTTTTTTACCCACTTGGGTTAGGTCCGAACCGCCAACTAAAGTCAAATTGGAATTTGGGGGACCAATAACCCACATAGAACTCTAATACCATAATAGATAAAATGAGATTCCTCCTCAAAACCAATTGGTAGTGAAGGGAGTAGCATGTATCTCTTATAAAGATGTTGAAGACTCTTTATTTATTGAAAGTGGGACATGATGAGTATTCTCCAACACCTTTACTTGAAATGGGTCCCTGTGAGTACTAATAAAGGTTATGCTAGGTCTATTAATAGATGCAGGCCATACTGGTAATTAGCTAGGACTGACTTGTTTATAAATAAAGGGAGTTAGGGATCTTAGAAGAAGGAAAGAATTTCGGTATTTTCCAGTGTTACGACTTTGGAAGAGAGTTGGGGATCTCAAAAGGTCATTGCTATGTTGTAATTTTCTTTTGATATTGTAATATATTTAGTATCGTGCGTCTTTTTGTGCTTGGGTACCCAAGAGTTCCCAAATCAATTTACATTGGAACTCATATGTGAAAATATGTGTATAAATGATAACAATAATAACAAGAAGAATAATGTTATACACCTTTCTTTATTCTAACTCCGACTTAATACTTTCTCAAAAAAAACCTTCAACTTACAAAAAACTCCAACTTAATAAACACAATATTAAATGTTTATTCCAATTCAGCACTTATTCATCCAATTGAATAAGTGAACAATGTCCTTAGTGTGTCCTGTTTGAAATTTTAAAAAATATTTTTTTTAAAAAAATGAGACAGAATATTGCCAGTCCAATACAGGATTCTCCACGGCATAATTTTTTTTTCATGGTGTTAGAAAATTGTGATCATACATAAATTTCATGTGTTGTACACCTCTTTATTCTGAATCCAGCCTAATATTAGGAAACAAAAATTATAATTATAATTTCCTAATATTAAGAATCAGCATATATTTATTTTCATGTTATAAAATTGTAATTATATTATTTATAAGTTTAGATCTATCAGCATAAAATATTGGCGAGGCAGGTTGAACCCTCTGCCACTTCTTGTAATAAGAAACAGAGCTTTTCATTGAAGAAATAAAAATAAAAGAGATTAGAGAAAATAATTTTAGGGATCTACCTTTGGTGGTACGTACATCACACCATTAGGAGTGAACAGTAGTTGATCTTTCAGTTCATCAAGAACCTGTCGTTCTGGTAAATATGAAATAACCCCAAGTGTATTAACCTTAGAAGGGACTACATTGCCCAAGCATGTGCAAAAGCAGAGGTTGTAAGCAATTATCATGGATGGATAAAGAGACTGAAAATCTAAGACAACAACAGGATCAGCATAAAAACCAGATTCAGGTTCCATCACAAGTGGCAGACATTCCATTGCAGGTTGAGAAGCGACCTAACAAAAGGTATTGAGAATTTGAAATGTTTTACTCAACCAGAATACATTCGTTATATAATAAACAAGGCATTTGAAATAATAATAATAATAATAAATACATAAAGGTAGCTGACACCATGACCAAAAAGTAGCAACTATAAATAATAGTTAGAAAGAGGAAACACCCAGTGTGTTGAGGCCTGATTCATTAAAAAAAAGTAATGTTCTCAATGGAATCAAGAATATTCAACAAAAGGAAAAATAAAAAACTAGATTTAGATGATGAAGGAACTTCTGGATTATAATTTTGCACTTAAATTGATCTTGACAGCCTTGCATGAAAAATTAAGAGAAAACAGGTGAGAGAGAAAGAGAAGTATAAAGATCACATGCACATAATCAGATATAAGTATGTAAACAGATAAATCTACATATAAAGTATTAACATATTTCACCAATCAAACCTGCAAATTCCCAGGGGAGACTGCCAGATAGTTTTGACTATGAGTCAATCTTAATAGCATAGATTCAACACGATATTGCGAGCCTCGAGAAAGTACAGAAAAAAATTCAATGCCAAAGACACGAGCAAGTTCTGAAGTTCTGTTTATCTGCAAGATACAGTGAGATAATCTTCATCATGTGAATGAAAGACATTGCTTGTAAATAAATAGATGGATAAGAGAGTACAATTTCAAGATACGAAGAACTGTGCTAAACCATGTGAATGAAAGACATTATCGACTAGAATCATGGAGAAAGGAGGAAAAGATAACGCTAAACCAAAAATAAAAAACCAACCCGAAACCAACAAAACTAAACTTTTAAAACTCCTCTATTTTTGCAATATCTTTTGTACTGTGCATTGAACTAAACAGGCGAAGAAAAAATGAAAAGGCCTCCAATAAAATAAATACAACAACAAAATAATTTAAGAAATAGATCTAAATATTTTGAATTAAATAAAGATGAAATATACTCATAAAATATCTTAGAAGTAACAACCTACATACAATGATACATATGTAATACATAATGGCATCATATTATACAGAGAAGAAAAGAAAAAAAATATATCAAAATACCATATCAAGCTGACTCATTAGTTGAAGGTTCAACTTTGCTCTTTCCATCACATATTCAATGCACCGATATCTTGCTTGTCCAGGACCACTGTTAAACCATTTTGTTAGTATTCTATGATGGATGTAAGGTAATTTTCGTCTCAAAACAGCTTCAGCAACAGCTTCAAGAGTGTAGATATTAAGCTTAACTTCACTGCGCATAAGCCTCCATAGATTTAGAACAATCCTACCACCAATATGAATTCCGCTGGCATGCGTTCGACCCCATTCATCCTCAACTATCATATCTTCTGCTACAGCAGAATCAGAATTTACCGACTCAGAAACCAGGTTTTCTGGAATTTCTGTGTGAGTATTTAAATCTCCATCCAACATCTTGGCTTCATCTGGTGTCCTAGATATCTTGTTTAGTAAACTTATGCCAAGATGAGAAGCTCTCTCTGCCAAATATCCAAGAGAACTACCTTGAATATCCCAGCCAATCAAAATATCTGGGTCCGTTAAATGTATAATTTTCATAAAACTTTGAAATAAAGACTTCTCTTCATAATGAACCAAAATTTTGTAGCCCATCCCATCACGATTCCTGGAAAAGAAATGAGACGTTATTATACAGGGAAAAAAGTGTGTTAATAAAGAAGACATTCAAATTATATCATTTTTAATTTTACTACTCGAAATGGGCTGGTTTTATAGGCATTTTAATAACTGTTGTACAAAATATAATGAGAGGAATATTTTTCTGTATTATTCTTTGATAATAGGTGTTTCTTAAATAGAGAAACTCTTACTTTACAAATAAGGAAACAATAATACATTAGGATAATATCCTCTAAAATCAATAATATTATAAATACAAGATACTAATCCAATAAATATGGAAACAAATAATTTGAGAATAATCATCAAATAACCAACACTCCCCCTCAAGCTGGACTAAAAATGTCTTCCATTGCCAGCTTGTCAATCATCTTATTGAAATGTCGCTTAGGAAGACCTTTCGTAAAGACGTCAGCCACTTGTTCTGAAGTGGGCATATAGGGGATACATATGGTTCCAGCTTCAATCTTCTCCTTTATAAAATGTTTGTCAACTTCAATATGTTTGGTCCTATCGTGAAGGACTGGATTGTGGGCAATGGAAATGGCTACCTTGTTATCACAATACACACGTATTGGTGTTGATTGAGTGAACTTTAGCTCCTCCAATAGTCTCTTAATCCATATACCCTCACAAATACCATGAGCTAGTGCCCTAAATTCGGCTTCAACACTACTTCTTGCCACCACATTTTGTTTTTTACTACGCCAAGGGACTAAGTTTCCTCCAACAAAGGAGCAATAACCTGAAGTTGACCTTCTATCTGTGGTACTACCTGCCCAGTCAGCATCTATGTAGATTTCAACATGAAGATGACCTTGTTTTTTAAATAGTATACCTTTTCCTGGAGTGCCTTTCAAGTATCTTAAAATTCTATACTGCTTCAAAGTGAGCAGGACCAGGGGCATGCATAAATTGACTAACCATACTAACAGCAAAGGCTATGTCAGGACGTGTGTCAGATAGGTAAATAAGTCTCCCAACAAGTCTCTGATATTTTTCTTTATCCTTTACTTCTTCACATGTTGATGTTTGCAATTTCACATTTTGTTCAATAGGAGTTTCTGCTGGTCTACAACCGAGTAATCCAGTTTCTTCTAGTAGATCTATTACATATTTTCTTTGATTTACTAGAATTCCACTTTTCGATCTTGCAAACTCCATTCCTAAAAAATATTTTAGGGCTCCAAGATCTTTGATTTGAAACTCATTAGCTAAATTTTTCTTCAAAATGGTTATTTCCAGATCATCATTGCCAGTTATTATTATGTCATCACCATACACTATCAAAATGACCATCTTGCCGTTTCTAGTATGTCTATAAAATATAGTGTGATCTGCTTGACTTTGAAGAAATCCATAGCTTGTAACGCCTTCTCAAACCGTTCAAACCATGCTCTGGGTGACTGCTTGAGGCCATATAATGACTTATGTAACTGCCAATACGTTTTTACTTCCATAATTTATTTCAAAGCCGGTGGTAAGTCCATAAATACCTCTTCTTCGAGATCACCGTTAAGGAATGCATTTTTTACATCAAGTTGATACAAAGGCCATTCTTCATTGACAACAATAGCTAGCAATACCCTAATAGAGTTAATTTTGGCAACTGGGGCAAATGTCTCTTGATAATCGATTCCATAGGTTTGGGTGAATCCCTTAGCAACCAATCTTGCTTTGTACCTTTCAACACTCCCATCTGCATGACATTTTATAGTGAACACTCATTTGCACCCTATCGTCTTCTTTGTCTTTTGGCAGCTCAACTATGTCCCACGTGTGATTCTGTTTGAGAGCATTCATTTCCTCCATGACTGCTAAATTCCAATTCGGATCATCTAGGGCCTCCTGTATATTCCTTGGGACAAACAGGTTAGTTATCCTAGAGGTAAAAGCCCTATGAGTGTCAGACAGTTTTTTGTAGGATAAGTAATTCTCAATGGGATATTTGGTACAATTTCGGGTTCCTTTCCTATAAGCTATGGGAACATCAAGGTCAGAGTCATTGGTTATATTATTTTCAAGAGGAGAAGAAGTGGAAGGAAGAGTTACAGATAAAGTACCGGATTATCGTGGATCGGTTGTCGGAGTGTCGATTGATCATGCGCTCGGATTAGCCATCTTGCCTATGTTCTTTTGACTTAGCTTTCTCCTAGTATAAACTTGAAGTTCAGGTTGATTATTCTATAGTGTTTCTCCCCCTGAGGAGGAACCTTCCATATTGGGCATTGTAACAACCTCAGAGTGTATGATATTTGGAAGAGGTGAGGTATCCCAAAAATTTCCTTCAAATGTAGATGTCTCCCCCTGAAGGGAATGAGGTTTAAAAAAGGATTGGTGTTCTACAAATGACACATCCATACTTTCAAAAATCTCCTTGTTACAGGGATCATAACATCTATAGGCCTTTTATGGGAGGTATAGCCTAAGAATATGCATTTGGTAGCCCGAGGATCTAGTTTGGACTTGTGAAGGGTTGGACACATAAACAAAGGCAATACATCCAAAACCTTGATTGGTAGATCTGAGAAAATTCGAATTGTAGGAAAGGTGGTTCTTAGGTATTCTAGAGGAGTTTGAAAACCTAAAACCTTAGTAGGCATTCGATTTATGAGGTAAGTAGCGGTAAGAATCGCATCACCCCATAAATACTGAGGGACATTCATAGAGAACATAATGGCCCTAGAAACCTCCAATAAATGTCTATTCTTTCGTTCGCAATGCCATTTTGTTGAGGAGTATTTCTCTGAGTTGATTGGTGATAGACTCCTTTGGTGTGTAAGAACTCGATTAGATAGGTATTGAAATATTCAAAGGCCATTGTCGGAATGTAAGATACTGATTTTGGTTTTAAATTGGGTTTCAATCATGTTATAGAAACGGATAAATACCTCCTTAACATCAGACTTGTGAGTTAAAAGATACACCCAAGTTACACGGGTGTGATCATCGATAAAGGTAACGAACCACCGTTTCCCACTTTGAGTTACTACCTTAGATGGACCCCAGACATCACTATGAATTAAATAAAAAGGTGCAGAAGCCTTATAACTTTGAGGTAAATAAGAAGTGCGATGAGTTTTTGCAAAGGCACAATGTTCGCAATGAAAGGCGAACAATCAATTCCTTTAAAGAGTTCTGAAACAAATACTTTAAATAGAAAAAAGCTGGGATGTCCTAATCTATAATGCCAAAGCATCAAAGTTTCCTAATGACGGAGAACTAACACTACTTAAACCCTGAACCTTTTTATGACTAGTTGAAGCTTCCTCAAAATAGTAAAGGCCATCAAGCATCCTAGCACGTCCAATCATCTTCCCCGACTCCTGTTCCTGAAAGACACAATGTGAGTCATAGAAAATAACACGACAGTTAGAATCTCTAGAAATCTTGCTAACTGAAAGCAAATTGCAAGCTAATTTGGGAACATGAAGGACGGATTGTAAGGTAAGGTGTGGAGATAACTTAATAGTTCCTTTTCCAGAAATAGAATTGAAACTATCATCTGCTATTCTAATTTGTTCATTACAATATAATGGAGAGTATGACTCGAAGAGTTTTGAGGAACTAGTCATATGGTCAGAAGCTCCGGAATCTATAATCCACGGTCAAGCAAGACAGGAGAAGGCATGAGGACAATTACCTGTTTGTGCCAAGGAAACACTAGGATTACCATAAGTCGTAGTGGTCTTGAGCAGCTTCAGGATTTGATCAATTTGCTCTTTATTGAATGGAGTTGATTCAGCACTATTGGCACTAGAAGCTGGTGGACGAATACTCTTTTCACCTTGTCTATTACTTTTATGATTGGCAGGTTTTCCATGGATCTTCCAACATGTCTCCCGAGTATGTCTCGGTTTGTTGCAGTGATCACACCACACACGAGGCTTATTTGTCTGATCAGATGCCTTGTTTGCAGTGGCTTCAACAACTAACGCAAAGCTTTCTTCCGGTATCAACGGGTTTTTTACCCATCATCACATGTTGCCGACTTTCTTCCCTGCGTACTTGAAAAACACTTCGTTGATATTAGGAAGGTTAGCTTTACCTATTATTCTGCCTCGAACTTCATCAAACTCAACATTAAGTCCAACCAAGAATTTGTAAATTCGACCATTCTCAACAATTTTCTTATAGTGCTTTTGATCTTCAGTGGACTTCCATTCATATTTATCAAACAAATCAAGGTCCTGCCAAATTTGCTTCAGTAAGTGAAAGTACTGAGTAACGGAATTACTCCCTTGTTTTATGTCACTTAGTTTGAGATTTAGTTCAAACACTTGTGACTGATTTTCTAAGTCGCAATACATCTCTGTGACACTATCCCATAATTCCTTAGCTGTAGAGTAACACATATAGTTGCTACTAATGTCTTCCACCATGGAATTTACTAGCCAGGTCATCAACATAGAGTTTTCGGCATCCCATGTAGCAAAAGATGAATCATCTTTGGAAGGTGCTACCTTGTCTCCAGTAAGGTACCCAATCTTTCCTTGTCCACGAATATACATTCGAACACTTTGTGACCACCGAAGAAAATTGTCACCATTAAGTCGAATGGTTGTGATTTGGATAGTAGGGCTATGGGTTGGAATTCTAGCAACTGATATCTTGTCTTCAGACATTTTTCTTCAGCAAAAAACAAGATTTTAAGGCTAGATAACTAAAAAACAGCAGTTTAAATATAGTAAACTGCAGCAGAAAAAAAAAAACAGCAGTTGAAAAACCCAATCAGTTGGCCAAAAAACTTGAAAAAATAACCCAAACTTGAGAAACAAGCAGCAGCAAGGTTTCCTGGAGTTGCGACAGGTTGAATGGAAAGCAGGCGCGCGAGTTCTCCCCTGGAAAAAAAAACAGTCACCGATGAACAGAAATCAGACACCGATGGTCAGCAGGCGCGCGAGTTAAAAAAACGCTTAGGAATGGGTTTTTTTTTTCAACGGACAGCAGCGAAAACAACTGGGTTCTGGCGGCCGGCGAGTTCTGTCACCGGATAAGAGCGGACCGATGTTCGTCGGCGGCAGTGGAGGTAGACAGGTGCGGCGGAGGCTGAATTGACAACAAGCTGTTATAGGGTTTTGAAAAAATATTTTTATTTCTCTTTTTCTTTGTTTGGCTCTGATACCATGTACAAAATATAATGAGAGGAATATTTTTCTGTATTATTCTTTGATAATAGGTGTTTCTTAAATAGAGAAACCCTTACTTTACAAATAAGGAAACAATAATACATTAGGATAATATCCTCTACAAATCAATAATATTATAAATACAAGATACTAATCCAATAAATATGGAAACAAATAATTTGAGAATAATCATCAAATAACCAACAACTGCAATACACCTCGTGCATTGAGTAAAGACGGCTGGACAGCAAGAATTACCCAGCCTTTTCTCACTAGTCACGTGCACCAAAAAGAAGAAAAAATACAAAATGAAGAACAAAATAAGGATACAGAACATATATGCATATGTGCACTGTCTTAACAAATAAATAGCATAATGTCTGAAATATCCCAATTCACCACATTTCAAAACTGAAAGGCGTAGTGGTTCAAGAGACAATTTCTCATCTTGGTCATAAATATCATACCTCTTAGAAGAATCAACGTTAGTACATAAAATTAAAACAACTTCAACAGCATGGCCACTATCAGTCTGAATAGCAAGAGATATCATCTTTATGGCATCAAGTCGAGGATCGGGCCTGAGATTTTCCCTACATTCTGCTTGAACCTAACAACCAAAGCCATGCATGAGGTGATCAACTAATATCAAAACTTTTAAGTCACAAGAAAAACACGAACAATTTCGGATTGTTGAATTCATTTGGTTTTTTTGGTTAGCCTTATTTCTGATTCTTGTTTCATAAGTTGCAGTTTTTCATCCATCTGTAACTTTTCGTTTTATCAATAAAATACTCTCCAAAAAGATCGTAAAAAAGTTGAAAGAAAAAACAAATTTAAAAACCCTTGCATGAGCAAGTTTCTAGGCGATTAAAAGCATAAACCAAAATATCATTAATGTCCCTCATTGAACAAGAGCAAGAAAACATATCAAAATGAAGAGGCTATCAGAACCCACAGAATTTCCAAATAAAACAAATTCGAACTCCGTGGCAAAAAAAATTAAAAAAGGGGATTTCCAAGTTCCAACCTATGACATGAAGTGTCAAAGGGTATTTCAAATATCTGATGTCTGATGCTACCTGTAATAAGCACATCTCCAAACTAAAAACATAAAAAGGAAAAAAGGAAAAATACCATCTTCAATACCTCAATGCTTAACAATGTCAATTGCTGCACACCTCCAACATTTGCAGGATCACGAAATCCAGTTTGGCTGAGAGGAGTAGCTTTAGATGTCCCATCTGGGCCAGAAATTTGAGATATATCTTGTGACAAACTCATACAAGCTTTCACTTTGTCTGTAATTCCTTCACTTTTGGTTGGTTTTAAATTTTCAGAAGTAGTTTCATTTGCAGAGGCATTACTAAGACATCCATGATTCACTATATAACCAGTGTGAGATGATGAAGCAGGTTGAGGCTGAGGCATGTTCAAATCATCAACTAAGGTTTTATCTGAGGTGATCCCCAAAGCTGAAAATAAAGTATTTGATAAACTCTGTACAGGTTAAATTTCCCGCAAAAAAGAGTAATCTTCTAGCTAATATGAAGGATATACTTGCATTAGACTGATCAACCTAGTAGTTCTAGACGTCCAAAACAAAATCAAAATAGAAAAAGGAAAGAAAGGCAAGAGAACAAAAACAGACAATAATGTATCGTTGAGTTAAGGTCATTACATCTCTTTTCAATTGATAACCATTGTCGAACACTATTGGCGGAAGGAGGTGAGCACACTGGTGTTAAAATATACATGAAGGAGCCATCATTTTGATAGTGAATGGGAACACCCATGACAGCTTCTTTCGGAGAACTAGAAACATGGTCTTCAAAAGTATGTTTATTGTCTTGGTGTAGATAAAATGGCAAGAGATCATCCAAAGCTCTTACTGAATAAAATGAAGGTTAACAATAATCAGTACCATTTCAGCAGGCGAGAAAATCATCCAAAGCTCTTGTTATTTATAATTTATCGCTAGCAAGGAAGGGAAACGTGGGATCAGCGATACTTCAAGCTCCCAACAAAACTAACAAATAAAGTATAAAAATCATAAAGCCTGCATTTCTACCCAAAGGTTTAAGAGTATTCAAGCAAAAATTACACTAGAAAACAAATGACAAATACCAACACCACAGGCATAAAGAAAATAAAATTTTAACCTGTTCTCCCATCATGCTTTTTGTTCAAAAAAGCAAGTTTCTTTGACATGATAGAGGAAGCTGAAGGGGGTTCCTTATGCATCAAATCCACATCAGGTGGTTTTTTGCGGGTAGTCATACCAATTGATAATTTTCCCTCATCTTCAAAATTGGCAACCATCGATACAGAGTGGCCAAGCCCAGACAAAACACCATGCTCTTTTCGTTTTCTATCATTACTATTTTGATTTACCAAAAGAAACCTTCTTTTTGAATTTGGAGTTAAATGATCCTTGTCTGCATATTGCATGGAAGGTATGCCCACATGAGCATCAACATCACTCACACCAGAACTAGATTTCTTGCTAGCTAAGGTTTCACAACCATCGAGAGAAACAAAAGGACCTAGGTCTATGATCTCTGGCTCAGAAAACCATGGATCAACGCACACTTGAGGGCGTGTAACGGTCACAGATCCAGGACTTTCTCCAACATTTGTAGAACTAGTTTGCACTACGCCATCACATCCATCTACAAGCGGCAGTTTACCATACATGGATGTAGAACTATCAAAATGAGAACTATTCTCGTAAAATTCATCAGAACTTGGATTTTGATTAATTAAACATGGCATTAAATGGGAAGGATCCTGAAATTTCAAGTTATGATGTTTGGATTGCAACACTTGAGTATCCAAGTCTCTTGACACTTTTTTTTGCCTGCTACCAACAGTAAAATTTTTAGCTTCGCCATTTCCACAGCCAAGTGGCTCACTTCGATAGTGACGCTTCCTCCTCATCAAGTCACGTACTGAACATTCTGCTAAGACATTGCCTTCTCTGGAGGTAAATTGAACTGTACCCACATTTTGTAATGTAACATCCATCTGCCTTCCCTCTTCTCTAGAAAAGCAACCGATGGACACAGAATCTTTTGTCAAACTTGCACAAAAATCAGGTTTGAAAGAATTAACAGATGTTGAACCTGAATTCACTTTCTGAGCCTCGTGAAAAGGTAAAGAGCCCCACACTGATTTCTCCTTTTTTTGACTGCAAGAACCTGAATCAATACCATGCAATACCACAAGTTCGGGAGATTTTTCAATCTCAATGTTTAAATCTCTATCAGGTGAGTTTTCAGTTGACCCTCCACAAGGAGAAGAAAACATATCATCTGCAGCACCATCAAGTTGGGGAATATTTTCATCCGAACGACATTTTCTCTTGTTAAGACTCTCAAATTCTTCTAGATCTTCAACTGAATCAAGAATGTCTTGGCACTCCTTCTGAGACTCGGAACCATAATCCTGGCTAGCTCTCTCAAGCACTTGATCCATATTTGCTGCAGGCAACAAGGGCCCCAAAATTGTCTCACAGAGAAGTTCATCGTCAGAATTGATGTCTTGAGCAGCCTGAGAACTAGCTAGCCATCTTAGGAGACCTACTGCCTCCTTGTCAACAACCTGAAAAGATGAATATTTCAAAAACAAATATGATAAAAACAGGTGCTTGAGTTTAAACATTCTCAGAAACCAAAATTATATAAAAACAGGCACTTTAGTCCAAATCGAGTTGAACTTAATATATATATATATTTATATATCAATAAATTCAACTCAATTTGGACTAAAACTCGCTGTTACAGCACTTTTTTATATTCTCATCTTCCAACCACTAACCAAATTTACCCATCAGAAAAGGAAGAGAGAAGAAAGAGAGAGAGAGAGAACACCCAACAACAACCGCCATTATTTACCTTGGGAGTTACTTGAACTTCATCCATAGACAATCTCAGAACCGCATCCTCTCCTTCAATCAGCATTCTGTCATGATCTTCACATGAAGAAGGACAAAATGAGTCCAAATTAGTTCTGTCTACCTCATTAACATGGTTCAAAGGCTCACCATCAAGATCTGGACACCCTAGTGCAATTATATTTGCTTCATCGGTTGAAGACATCGACAACTGCCCCATCCTTTCATCTTTTTCAAGTGGAGTTAACACTGATTGACTTTTTGGTCTCTCATATAATTCAGTCAGTTTTTTCTCATAGTCCACACCAAGTGAGAAAATCTCAAGAACTTCTTTTGGCAACGGTTTTCCAGGATCAAGTGGCACTGGTGCCTCATACAGCCCAGTTCTCCTATACTCCTCCTAGGATGAACAACAAGCGACTTCACTAAACAAGCATGTATATATACCAATTGCATATTACAGCTAAAGAGTCCATCATAGAGTGTTCACATGTGCATGCACATTAATCTTAACACAATAGAAAAAGAATGAAGGACTAGACAAGATCAAACCTCCCAAATTGAAACAAGTGATTGAACCATTTTCTCATCCGAATGGGTTTGAGAAAAAGATGTATACAGTTTAGAATGTTGATTAAGAATATCTGCAGATCAAAATTTTTGAAAGCCTTAGACATTACAATGAAATAAATGATTTACAAGAAACCCTTCAACTATAGTCGGTTAAAAGAATGTATTTTAAAGTTAAATATAATGACAAAGCCAATGAACCTTCTACAACAGCATCTCCCTCAAGTTCACAAACACTTTGACGTCTACAGAAAGTGATTCCCTCATCAGAGGCATCCAATGCAGTAGGAAATTTCCACATCCAATCTGTTGGAATTTTAGAAGATATCCATACTGCTGAAGTTGGTGTTGCATCATTACTTGGATCTGCCTAATGAAAATTCCAAGAGAACATCCATTATATTTGCATAATCAAGACATGCAATCATGCATATTATTACACTAACTGGAAGAAAAGCAAAAGGACAAAGGAGACCTGAGGATCAGAAGGCATGCAAGTTGGATAATCCATTCCATGGTTCTCACTTAGGTACTGGAAAATGTGATCTAGTTTCTTCCCTGGAGTATCTGGCACTGGATGACGGAACTTCAATTTCACTAGATGCAGGAGACCCATACCATACAAATTATAGTCGACCTAGCAGAAACAGTAGTTCAGATCCAAAAGGTCAAGAGCTACAAGAATAAAAGTTTTTTTTTAAAAAAAAACAAGACTCTGGAGTACAAAACTAAATTGAATGCTGAAGTGTTGCATAACAGCCAAATGCCTACTAGGAAGAGATCTATGATACAGAACAAAAGGAAAAGCAAGGTAAAACAGGAATAACTGCATTTCTAAAACAGAGTAGGATGGCCTCGAGAAAACTGATGTCTTTTGAACAAGAAACAAGACTTTTCATTGAAGAAGTGATAAGAGACTGATTCCTAATACAAACTCTAAAAGTGACAGAAAAAGGCATACAACAAATTGCATAACATGAAAGAAAGTTATATAGGAGATATAAAAGCATGCCAGTTTAAATTAATACCGTATAATGAAAACTCAAAAAAGGCTTGGAAAAAGAACACCACGAAGAAGTCTACAAATGAGTGGAATCAAAACGAGCTTACAGCATTAACCCACAAAAGATTGAATTTTGCACTCAATGGTCAGTTGTAAAAAAAACATTGGATAAGACCCCATTGATGCTAAATAAAGAAAATAGGACCACCACGGAAAAATAGAATACAAATTCACTGGCATTTTTGAAAGGGTCTCCAATCAAGTGAAAATTAAAATGACTCCCATGAATAATTATAAAAAAGCTCAGTAAATCTAGCAAGGCCCAAATATCAAACCTCTCCACACTTCTGAAGATTCTATTATTTTGTCTAAATACCCCCACAAAATAGTGTACAACCATATGATAGAAACTACCACACTATTTTATTAATCTAAGATAAACCTCTCGAGAGAATCTCTCAAAGAGCCGCAATACAATGATGATAATTCAATGGATGATTGACAATGACCTAACAACTCTTATTTATAGCCCTAAACCCTAATTTGACCTACTTAATAAAAGACTAATAATAGGCCCAAGCCCAATACATTTAAAAATAGCAATTAACTAATAATTAATAAATACTAATATTCCTAAAATGCCAAGGGCGGATCGTATCAATACTTTCCCCCCCAAGAGCCACCTTGTCCTCAAGGTGTTCCATCTCCGATGCCATCTTTTACAGTCCCGTCTTCTGGCAAAAAATCTGTCACATCAGCATCCTGGCACTCGTGCGCATCCCGAACGACCCACACATCCAAGTTCTGGAGCTCCTTCTTCTGACAACGATGTCCTGGGAAAAATTGTTCATCGCAGCGGAAGCATAACCCTTTGTCCTTCCTAGCTCGAATTTCGGCTTCAGTGAGTTTTTTACAAGACGTCGGGTGAACGGTTGTAGTCCTGTGGGACAAAATCTCTGTGCTTCCAGTTCCTGATACAATCGTTCTCGCTTTAGCCTTGCTGCTGCGCGAAAATACTTCCCTCGTTTTGGGTAGCCTGAAAAGCAAAATCATCCTCAATCACTTGGGTCATAAACATTTTCTCTTCAATGCCCACTGGTCGTAGTTTACGCATCGCGCTCCGTATCTCCTCTTCCAGTCCACTTTCCCACTTCCCCTCCAATGCACTCATACTGATATCGTGCATTCCCTTAGCAAAGCGCTCAAAGCTCCGACGGTATTCCTTCACCGGTTCCTATTTGCTTCAAACTCATGAAGTTGGCATACTTATTGGTCTGGGCCACCGGTTGGAAACGCTCCAACAACCCATCTTTGAATTCGTTCCACGAACGAAAAGGAGCACGGTCCTCCTCATACTGTAGCCACTCCAATGCCTCCCCTTCTAAACATAACCCTGCTGCCTCAACCCCTTCATATTCAGTCAACTTGTTAACTAGGAAATAACGCTCGACCCGACTCAACCATCCTACCGGATCCTCGTCAGCAAGACCCTTGAAAACCGGCATCTCCAATTTCCTGAATCTCCTGTCACATCCCAGTCCTTCCCTTCCTCCTACTCTCTGAATTCCCCGTTCAAATCTTTCTTCTCCTCCCCACCCGAAATCTCGTCCCCTATTTCGGACATTGTCATTTCACCCCCTATCGTTCCAACCGTCATGCGCCAACGACCTATCATAGCCCATGCGCAACCTCCTCTCCTCCAGAACCCTGTTTTCTCTCCCCACGACCCTTGGATCTCCCCTTTGGCCGAACTCCGATCCCGGTAAATCGTCAACCCAATTTCGGCCTCGATCGTTCCAACCATCATGCGCTATCGGCCTTTCATAACCGATGCGCACCCTCCTCTCCTCCGGTGATTCGAGGACTCGGCCGCCCACCTTTCGCTTCGCCTCCGGTCCCCATTTGCCTACCTCATCGCCAAACCCCGGGTACCTCTCTCTCTGATCCGACCCAACTGGCCCAGACCGACCTGACCCGATCAACCCAACCCGACCCGGTCCCCCTTGAAAGTCGTCTGGCCCGCCGTGCCCCACGCCCGACCCGCAGGCCCCACGCCCCCGCTCGACCCCAACTCCGCCGCTGCCCGGACCCCAGCCCGAGCCATCCGCGCCGCCCACACCCACGCCCGACCCACAGCCTCGACCCCGCTCACCCCGGCTCCAGACACACCCCACGCCAAAGCACTCACCGCCGGTTTTCGACGCCGGACCGCGCCAAAGACGGCTCTGTCGCCGGACCCCCCATCGGCCAGGTCCCGCGCCGCTCTCAACCCTGCCCCCGCTCACGCCCACGTCCCGGACATCCCCGCTTGCCCTCGTAGCCTCACGCCCAGCTCCTCCCGCACCCCTCGCGCCGAACGCTACCCCCAAGCTACCCACGTCACCGGCGCCGCTCGCGCTACCCAGCCCCTCCGAGCCCGAGTGTGCGCCCCCCGACCCCAAGTCGCCTTGGCCCTTCGCGTCGGCCCACCCTGCCGCGACCTCCGCCGCGCCACGCTTCGCCTTGCCGACCGCCACAGCCCCTGCGTCGCAAGAACCAGCCGCAGCCGCCCCGCTCGATCCCTCCCTCGTAGCCTCAGGCATAGAGCCCTTCCCCTTGTCTGCTCGGATTGTCTCCACTAAAAGTTCCAAATTTCGGTTCATCGTCTCGAGCTTCGAATCCTGCAAATCCAGCCTTTTCCCTAACCTTTCTTCCATCGCTTCCATCCTCGCGTTAGTCTCCTGTAACTTCTTGGCCAAGTCGGCCGTTCCTTCTTCACACTCTTGCATCCTGGATTCCATCTTAGTAGTAACCATTCCCGGATCAGCAAATGGCTCTGATACCAAAATGATAGAAACTACCACACTATTTTATTAATCTAAGATAAACCTCTCGAGAGAATCTCTCAAAGAGCCGCAATACAATGATGATAATTCAATGGATGATTGACAATGACCTAACAACTCCTATTTATAGCCCTAAACCCTAATTTGACCTACTTAATAAAAGACTAATAATAGGCCCAAGCCCAATACATTTAAAAATAGCAATTAACTAATAATTTATAAATACTAATATTCCTAAAATGCCAAGGGCGGATCGTATCACCATACTTTCCACAGAAACTTCTCCTTCTCACAAAAGGAAGGAGTAACAAAAAAATTCTATAGTCAACTCTCTACAACACCTCAATCTCGCAAAAACAAAGTCAAACACATAAAAAATATTCCACAATGCATAAGCCAGCTCGCAAGCAACTTAATTAGAACTGGATCAAAAAATTAGATGAAATCCACTAGTCTACCAATCACAAAGTAGCTAAATGTACATGTCATTAACTCATTTATGAATATTTTGAAACTCTTAAAGCTACTTACAAGAAACTGCAGGACAAATGGTATGTGGGATTCATAAGGTTGTAAACTCTTCTCGAGAACTGCACCATTCTGAGGTAAGAAAGGAGTAATTACAGTCACCAAACACAGGTATTCCAAGCTTCCTACAAATGAAACAACCAAACCATCTACATGGTAGTATTGAAGATTAAGTTATATTTAAGGTTATAGGCCAAACTCTATGTTTCCACAAAACTGAAACAAGCAACATCAAAAAGATTTTAACCAAAAAAATAAAATCGACATTAAAAATCAAAATTTTAAATTAGAATAATTATTTCAAAACTATATTAAAAAAAAGAAGACAAAAAAAATTCTTGTAATGAAATCTAAAAACTTAGATCACAAAAGTATTCTTATCCACAAGTTAATTAAACTGAAAATTATTTTATATATTTTTCAAGTAGTGCAAGATCGTAAGATATGATCCTAATTGTCCATCTAGATCAATTAGATCATATATTAAGTACTCAAATTATTGATAAAACCCTCAAAAATAAAACTATTTAAAATTTTAAAATAATGTAGAAAATATGAACTTTTAATTAAAACTAGTTTTGAATTATAACAATTAGGGATACTATGGACTTCATCTAATACATGAGGGCTTAAAAAGAAACCGAGAGTTTCTATCCTCAAACCTCTCTTCATCTATAGCATCATCTATCACACAACTCATATTTCGCTACAAATTCTCCATATAATATAAACTAACTATACAATCTGCTAAACAAATTATCATCTATTACAAAAAAACAATGGGCAATGCCGTTGCAATTTTCCAGCATCTAATATAGTATATGAATCAACAATCAGATTAGAAATATGAATGCCTGCAAACTAAAGATTTAAAAATTGTACCAGAAGAAGGTTTGCAGCACGGGTGATATCTTGCGGATAATATCTAAATTATGGTCAAGGCATTCACTTACATATTGCAGATCATTGATATGGGCAGGAAGGCCTATCAAAGATAATATAGCATATGCATATAATAAAACTCAGTTTCATATGGATACAAATATATCTTTATAAAAAGCTCTTCTGAAGAATGGTAACCATAAAACTTCCTCGCTCGAACAAGATTATAACCATGTATATGCTGTCTCTTTGAACCAGAATTGCCTTTCAGCTTAAGAACCGAACAGATCCAAAATAATATCTCGTTAGCAATGAAAGAACAAAAGGAATCAAGACATAAGTGAGACGAAGCATAATCCTTTAGGTAAAGAATACCTTTAAGGCTTTTTCAAGTGCAAGAGATACATCATTCGCAAAAACTTCTCCTGTGGAAAATAAAAAATACTTAAGCTACAGTATCACAATAAGGTAATGGTGTCATAGATTCACAAATATTTGAGGTGCATGAAAATATAGCTTGCTCAATTAATTAATTTAAAAAATAGAAAAGGAAAAGGAAAAAATATATAAAACAAGGACTATTTTCAACAAGCCAAATCATAGATTTTATTATATCCACGAGTATCTGGGTCAGCTAATGCTCACAACTCATGTCTAACTCTACAACATTTTGTTGACAAGGTACTTTGTAGGAAATTAATTCCTAGGTAGGTGTCTATTATGGATTAAACTCATAACTTCTAAGCATTTTATAATATTCAAGGCTCTTGTTTGACAACCAAGTCAACCCATGATGATTAGTTTCAAACAATATTATGAGAATAATAAATCCTACAACCTCTTAAAGGAAGTAGGGATGCTTAACCATAGAAAAAAAATCATGTTAGCAGTTGTATCTATGCAAAAAGTCATGTACGGACATAATAGATTAAAATGTTTACTGAAAAGTTAAGTATATACAAATAATACGAAATCTAACAGTAAAATGTTCATTAAGTAGACTCATTTATGCTGCATAGTTAATTGATTAATAATCAAAATAAAATTATAATCATCTCATGAGTTGCATACCTTTGCATTGCAACTGCAATGAAATCTCTGAGCATGGCACATATAAATAGGGTAAGACCTACAAGCAACATCATTTTAAAACATGCATATTGGCCTTGGACACTCACGGATATAAAAAAAAGCTAAAATATGCATGCATGCATACATATATGTGCTAATGTGCATATAAAATGTATGTATGCACTTAAAAATGGCAGTTGAATACATTACAAAAAAAATGACTTGGTCGATTGAATGGTAAATTGATGGCATGCTGACCAAGGGATGTATACTACCACCAACAAAGAAATAATCAGAATTTTGAGGCCTAACAATAATGACCCTAGAACCATCTCTTCTGCCCAAGGGGCTTTCATAAGCAGAAGATAAATCTTGGATCAAAAACCAGCAAGTGAGCCGATTGAAGAATCTAAGTCAAGAAGAAACCAGGCATCGTCTTCAAGACTCAAGATTGCAACCATTCAAGTGGCAGTTTCAAGATCTGATCTTGGAGGAGAAAAACTTTTGGTTCCAAATGAAGAATGTGGAAGGGGCATTGTCTTTAGTTAACCAATTTTTTTTACACGGGTTTTTTTATTTTGGAAAAGAAAATTAAGAGGGGAGATCTTCTTTCTCCTTTCTTATTCATTGTCATGATATATGTTCTCCGTCTGATAGAAATGCCCAATGTTCTAGCTCTTCTGTGAGTTAAAGTGATGTCAAATGTTCAGGCTCTACTTTCTGGGTTCGACAATTTAACTGCTAAACCAGGAAGGAATGATCTTGAAAATTATTCTTCTTCTGTTGTGCAATCATTCTTCTCCTAGCTTTCCTTTATTTTCCCTATTCAGCGTGTAGTTGATGTTCTTCGTGAAAAATTATTTGCAGATGGTGTGGATTTTCTTTTCCCCATTGTTAATATCCCAACTTCCCTGTCTTTTTCTTATTGTTGAAAATTAAACTTCGGATGGAAGATTTTACAGGGGAAAGCCCTGCATTTACACTTTTATGTTGGGGCCAAAGTAGTGATCTCTTTATACGGGTGTTTCTAAGGACTGGATTGCAATCATATTTTTTAAAGAGATCAAGAACAAATTTTTGGAGATGCTTAGTCTTAGTTTAGCTTGGAATAAAGTTGTCACTTTGTGATGGGTGAAATTCTCTCACACTTTCCTTTTAGTGATGAGGGTCATTTCCTTTGGTGGGTTAATTTTCTTTCCTTTTTTGCGATTTTGTGGGATCTTTAGCTAAGAAAGAGTGACATGATTTTTAGAAGAGTTGAGAGCTCAGAAAAGATGTGGCCTTTTGTCAGATTCAATGCTTCTCTTTCGGCTTCGGTCTCTCAAAAGACTTTGGTAATTTTCCATTAGGTTTAGTTATATAAGGTTGGAGCTCTTTTTTATAGTTAATGTAGGTTTTGTCTTGGCTCCTCTCTTTTCCAGATTGTCTTTGTTGTGACACTTCGTATTTTTTCCTTCCTTTTCGATAAAAACTCAGTTTCCTATCCTTATATCAACATACTCAAATGCCTATCCAAGATTCATTAGAAGATATTTCAAGCCTTACCCCATGAACATGGATGCATGTTTTCTGACCAGCCGGAGTCGAACCATATATTCTCAATACAGGAACCTCGTTCACCTTCCCACCTACAAATTAAATGGTAAAAAATATGCATTAGTCAACCCCAAAGCAAAGCTAACCTTGTCCAGTTGTAAACGAGAAATGAAAAGGGGATAGTATACAGTAAACAATATCTACGAAAATGGAACAATCAAAGATACAAATAGAAAACGTGAGACAATAACACGGAAATTTACGATGTGTTAGCTATATCTACAGACAGAGGAGATAACGATTTTATTAAAGAGAATAAGAAAAATACAGAATAGCAATCAAGTGGGGCTAGAGTTTTAAGATAGTTTACACCGTGCACTCTTATACAACCCTATTACAAAAATGATTGAAATTACATAAATGCCCAAATGCTGGAACATAACCCTAATTACATATTTAGTCAAGGTAATCACCGGAATCAAACAGTTCGAGGCATATGAATATCTCAACAATATCTAAGATCACACTTTACAGTCTCCTTAATCAATTTCAACTAGTAGCATGGTCAAGAACAAACAGATAAAAACAGGAACAGAATCTCTCCCCATTATCATTGAGCACTAACTTCACATTGTAAAACTAGCATAACAAATACCTAAACCTGTAATAGACTGCCAAAACTAAAAATCAAACAAAATTCAAAGTGCTACTATAGTAGATAAACTAAGCAAACCATGCTATAACGCGAAAGAGAAGTAAAGAATACCTTGAAAGCTACTGTAAGATATGCCAAGTCCTGGAATTGGCGGCGCAAGGTAATAATCGATGGAGACGATCCGAACACTGAAAACACTCGATTCCGATTGCGAATCCCCCATTGTCTTGCTTGCAATCACCGAAACGAAAACGGAGATTCAGAACCATTGATAACTAAACGGGAAGAACAGAAATCCATTGATGAATGAGTGGAAGAATTTGAGTTCGCTGCAAATTCGCTCTTGCTCGTGTTTGATTTGGCGCAAGAAAATGGCGCCGTAGAAGAGCATTTTATAGTGTGTAAATTCTGAAAACTTCCATGGCAATCTTTTGTTGCCAAACAGAAATTGAAATTGCACTATGCACCACTGATGATATTCAATTTATAAATTTGCCTCATTATTTCCGCAAATTGCAGTTGACCCCGATAATTTCTTAAAATTGGTATATTCCTGCGAATTTAGGGTAAAATAATATTTTAGTCTCAGTTTTGACATTTGTTTGTTTTATTTTGGTGTATGAACTTTCACAAATCCAATTTTAGTAATTGAATTTTGTGGTAAAAAAATGTATATGAATAAATAAGTTTTTTTTTTTTAAGTTGGGACCAGAAACAAATTTTAAAGTTTATTAACTAATATTAGACTTCTAAATAAAAAATAAAATGGATCAAATCTCAAATATTATGAACTAAAATTAGACGGTTAAAAAGTTAATAATTAAAATAGAATAACAAATCTTTTCAACAAAAAAAAAAAAGAAAATTTTGAATAATAAATATAAAAGTTTAGTACTAAAGAAACACAAATATAAAAATTTAGAGATAAAAGTGATGCTTTATCCTTGTGGGGTGATTGTGAAGCCATCGACAATGATGGCAATAAAATGTAATGCTGTTGGTAGAAGTGATTTCGATTCGACTTGTTAATATTTTGACAATTGAATCGAATGATTTGATTTTTAAATAATTGAAGTGAATTTATGTTCAATGAAAAATAAATTCGTCAATTTGATTTGTACTCGATTGGATTCACCGTTTTTATTTTAATGTTCATTTGGTTCTCTTTTCAATTAGTTTTGTATCAAGTTCTTTGAACAAAAAATTAGTGTGTTTTATATATTTGGTTCGTGTTTGTATTTTGTTTTCAAACAAAATACTAAATGGTAAAAAATAATAATTAAAAAACAAAACAAACTCTTTTGTACAAAATGAAAATGACAACTGAACTGGTTTGCTACAAACCTTAACAAAAAGTCCAACCATTCGATCTATTCGGGTTTTTTTTTTCCTTTTCTTTTTTTTTTTTCAGGTTTTTTGTCACGCCTCTTCTCTTCGTAGTTGTCTTACGTATAAATGTAATCCAAAATCACGGTAGTGGAATTTGGATTGTATCCGTTTTTTTTTTCGAAACATGGATTGTATCCGTTATCTCATAGAAAAAATACATTTATATTTCTTATTTAGTTATTTTGGACTTCATGGTTTGGTGTACATTGATGCTTAAGTTTTATGTTTCAAACAAAAACCTTCACATGAACTAATAATTTATTTAATTAGTAGAGTTATTTAATCTATCTTTGTTTGTAGTACACGTTAGGAGTGCAAACCAAAATCGAAAAGTCATGCAAATCACAAACAACAACCGAACCACTAATTTTTCCAACAGAAATTACTATTCTATTATTAAATAGGGGATTTTGCATATATAACAAAAAAATAAAAAATATTTTCATCTATAGCATAAAATCAAAACTAATTCATTTGTAGCAAAAAAATCAAATTGAATTCTATCACTGGCTGAATTTTATTAGTGATAGAATTCAATTAATGAAAAACTTCTTTTATCACCGCTTAAATTTTCTATTAGTGATAGAATTTCAAATTGAGTTCTATCACTAGTTGAGTTTTATCGCCGATAGAAATTAATATGCTATAGATGAAATTATTTTAGAAATTGTGTTGCAAATGTAATACAAAAGGTAAAATGTGTTGTTAATGGTAAATTATCTATTAAATAGTATTAACATGGTGATAATTATTTTTTTCAACACATTTTGGAGTGAGGTCTAGAACTAACCTATTTGTTATTATAGCATACATAATGTCATTAGAACATTATTCATTTTTTACTGTATATTATATATTTTATTATAATCAATTTTTTTAAAATTATTAAATTATAAAAAAAAATCATAAGCAATGGGGTTGTATATAAAAAAAGTGTGAAGTTTTATATGTTTTAACGAGGCTCTTTAGCTTCAATAAAAAAAAAGGTTTAAAATAGAAGAAAATTGTTAAAGTTTTGTTTTAAAAGAATCATGAAGTTTAAACAAAAATAATAATAATAAAAATACTATTGTCTTAAAAAAAACTGAACAAAAATGATAGTTCAAGGACTGAAATTGGACGTTTGAGAATTTAGGGACCAAAATGAAATTTACATGATAGTTTAGGGACCAAAATAATATTTTACCGTAAACCTTTTTTTAATACGAAAGATGAATAAACTTTCAACTTTTTTAATATATTATTTTTTGTTAATATTGTAGCTTGAAATTGATTAGGTAAACTACATGCATCAAATGTAATATATATATATATATATATATATATATATATCATACTACATTAAAGTGTGGTTTAACGAGGAAATCATTTTTAGACGATTTTATCCTTTAAGTCATACCCTAAATTATAAAAATGTCATTTACTAGAATATAAAAAAAAAATCAAATAACGTAGAGAGATATTTATAATATCATTTAGATTTTCATCCGTAGAAGATAATATATTTTTATCAAATCTCATAGATTTTATGCCTAAGATGGAAAACAAGATATTTCAACAATCAAACGAAGATATTTATAATATCATTTAAATTTTCATGTAGAAAATAAGATATTTTTACCCAATCTCATTGATTTTATTTGACATTTTATATTCTAATTAAAATAATAAATTGAATTTCCACAAAATTCAAATAACGTAGAAGATATTTACAATATCATTTAGATTTTCATCCGTACAAGATAAGATATTTTTATCAGATCTCATTTATGACTAAATTAGAAGATAAGAGATTTCAACAATCAAATTGAGATATTTACAATATCATTTAAATTTTCATGTAGAAAATAAGATATTTTTACCAAATCTCATAGATTTTATTTGACATTTTATATTCTAATTAAAATAATAAATTAAAATTTCCAATGGTATAAATAGGTGTCTATATTTTTTACAATAACACTTTCCGTTGGCTTGGATTTATTTTATTTTATTTTTTTGTTTTATAATAATTTATGTTGGATTATTTACCTTAACTTTCATCTAATTTTTCTTCGTGCAATAATTTTTGTAGAGATATTTTTTTGCATAATTGTTGCATTTCAAAAAAATACTTGGAGACGTGAAAAAAAAAGTTTGAAGAATTATAAGATTATCATATGAGGTTAGTGCATGAACTCTTCAATTTCAAAAGTTTGTAATAATGATTTCTTATTATATATATAGTTCTTTATATTTTGTTTACAAACATATTTAAAACTTTATTTTTGATTGGGGTTACTTTCTTGGTTTTTTTTTTATAATAAAAAATTTAGTTATCTTATTTTTGTTGGATTATTTACCTTAACGTTTATCTAACTTTTTTTTTGTTGCAATCATTTTTGTAGGGATCTTTTGTTGCTTAATTATTGACTAGAAGATGTGGGATTTTTTTTTTTGAAGAACGATAAAATTATCATTTGAGATTAAAGGTAAGTTCAGAGATCTATACTAATAAATATATTTAGCTTATTTATATTTATAATTATAATAATAATATAACTCTTATAAATTTTATAATTCAAGAGTAATTGGTCTATTAATAGATAAATTGAGAAAAAATTAAAAAATATCGATTTTTAAAAATCAGAGATAAAATTTAATTTTAATTCAATAAATTTTATTAAGTTTTTTTTAAATAATAACACATATTATTGTTTAAGCTCAAAATAAATAATTAACTGTGAATTTTAATAAATTTAACTAACGTGAAAAAATGGTTATAAAATTCAATATTATATTGAAATTATTATTTGATAATTTAAATTTAGCCTAAAAATGTAAGAAACAATTTATAATTATATATATATATATATAATTTATTATTTAAGAAATTATCACGTGCAAAGCCGGGCTAAAATAGTATCATACTATTGTGGCTTAGGAGGAAAATCATTTTTTGACGATTTTACCCTTAAGCCACACTCTAAATTACAAACATGTCACAATCTTCTATTCAAATATAAAAAAAAATGCAAATATATTTATAATATTATTTAGATTATTTAGATTTTTAGATTTTCATCTTCTAAAAGATAATATATTTTTAGCAAATCTCATAAATTAAGTTAGAAGATAAGAGAATCTACGTAATATTCTTTATCTTTATTTTTACTACTTAAAATGTGACTTATTATTATTATTAAAATTGAGTATCTTCACTAAAAAAGTATAAAATCAAATGAAGATATTGTGTTTCTTTCAAATTTAAAGAAGATCTTAGTTCCAACTTTTTCTATAAATATCACAAGTTTATTGTTCTACAAAATTCAAATTAGTAATAATTCTATTGCACAGATGTACAGATTTTGTTCGGGTTGGGAGTCTTAGCATTGGTGCACTGAGTTGTGTTCGTGGGAGCGGTTGTCGTCGAATGTAATGAACAATTTTTTCAATATGTATTTAATTCGTTGTACATAACATTTTCTTCTTCTTCATTTATTTTTATTTTTATTATGTTTTCTTTATGTAATTTTATTTATTTTATGCTTCAACTTTAATTCATTGAAGTACTACTCATATTTTGACATAGGAAGCTACTTAAATTTTATCAATTTTACTAATTATATATATTTTTTAATTTAAATATAAATCTATACACCATTATTATTATTGTAGAGAACAATAGATTTAATATAATGTTATGTTTTAAATTAATATTTAAAAATTTATGTTTCATCAAAATTCGTAGAAGAGGTAGATAATAGATTTTATGAGTTTTTTTAGTTTTTTTTCAATATTTTCTTTATTTTTTATTATTTATAAACTATGAGATGAAATAAGAAATCACAAATATGATTTTTAAGATTTTAGAGAGGTGGTGGTTTCGAGGTTTTTTTTTTTGAAAATATGGCTTCGATGTTCGTAGATTAAACTAACATAATAAATGAATGAAAAAAAAAATATTGTGTACAAAATAAGATTTTAGCACGAAAACTTATTTCTTAAAGAAGTTTAATCTATTTCATAATTTTCTTTAAAAATTATGATATGTATATTTTTTTTATTTCACTTTTATCTTGAACGACGTTGTATGAGATTTTTAAATAAAGTATATAATAAATATTTTACTTACTCATTTAAAATATATATATATATATATATAATATATTATCTATAAGTATTTTAATAAATAAAAATATAATCTCACATGCCAGAAAAAATCTCTCATGCAAGGCACATTCCAAAGTTCTAGTATATATAAAGGGATTTTGCATGTATAAAAAAATGACAAAATATTTCCATCTATAGCACAAAATCAACATTAATTTATTTGTAGCAGAAAATTCAAATTGATGGTTGAGTTCTATTAGTGATAGAATTCAAACTCATTATAATGAGTTTTCTATCAGCAATAGAAATCCAAAATGAGTTATATCATTAGTTGAGTGATATAAAATAATGCTATAGATGAATTATTTTTAAAATTCCGGTGTAAATCATATCATATCACCTTAAATTAAGGGGATAATCATTTTTTGACGATTTTACCTATAAAGTCATACTCTAAATTAGAAGAAACATGCAATCTATTGGAATATAAATATAAAAAAAAGAAGTTAAATACAAATAACGTAGAAGATATTTACAACATAATTTAGATTTTCATCATATTTATAATGTAAAAAATAAGATATTTTTATCAAATCTTATAGATTTTAGGATTAAGTTACAAGATAAGAGATTTCAGGTATATTATGACACAATCAGATGAAAATATTTACAATGATATGTTT
Organism: Sicyos edulis; assembly: GCA_036507275.1. NCBI lineage: Eukaryota > Viridiplantae > Streptophyta > Magnoliopsida > Cucurbitales > Cucurbitaceae > Sicyos > Sicyos edulis. The sequence goes on from CM071856.1 coordinate 3,396,514, forward strand.
TGTCAAATCTTATAGATTTTATTTGACATTTTATATTATAATTAAAATAATAAATTGAATTTTCCAATCTTATAAATAGTTTGTACATTTTGTTTAGGATATTTACTGTTTACTTGAATTTACCTTTCTTTTTATTTTGTTGTAAAATAATAATATATTTTTATCAAATCTTATAGATTTTACGATTTTTTTTTTTTAAATTCAATATTTTCTTTATTTTTTATTTTTTATAAAATATAAAATGAAATAAGAAGACACAAATATGATTTTTAAGATTTTAGAGAGGTGATGATTTCGAGGTTTTTTTTTTGAAAAGATGGCTTCGATGTTCGTAGATTAAACTAAAATAATAAATGAATGGAAAAAAAATATTGTGTTCAAAGTAAGATTTTAACGTGACGAAAACTTATTGCTTAAAGAAGTTTAATTAAAATTATGATATGTATATTTTTTTTATTTCACTTTTATCTTGAACTACGTTGTATGAGATTTTTAAATAAAGTAGATAATAAATATTTTACTTACTCATTTAAAATTATATATATATATATATTATAAATATTTTAATAAATAAAAATATAATCTCACATGCCAGAAAAAATCTCCCGTGCAAGGGTTCCAAAGTTCTAGTACTAATAAATGTAATTAGCTTATTTATATTTATAATTACTATAATTTTAACACGTCGTTGCATGTTATAATTTTTGAAATAATCAATTATATATATATATATATATAATTAAAAATGGTTTCCTATATTTTTGCACTAAACTTAAATCATCAACTAATAATTTCAATATAATATTAAATTTTATAACCATTTTTTCACGTTAGTTAAATTTATTAAAATTCACATTTATGTTAAAAATCAGTTAATATTTTATTTTGAGCTTAAAAAATAATAGGCGTTATTATTTTAAAAAAATTTAATAAAATTTATCGCATTAAAATTAAATTTTATCTCTCATTTTTTAAAATTGATGCTCCTTATTTTTTTTCTCAATTTATCTATTAATAGACCACTTTCTCTTTAATTATAAAATTTATAAAAGTTATATCATTATTATAATTATAAATATAAATAAGCTAAATAAATTTATTAGTATACATCTATGAACTTACCTTTAGTCTCAAATGATAATTTTATCCTTCAAATCTTTTTTTTCCACATCTAAGCAACAAAATATCTCTAAAAAAATGATTGCACAAAAGAAAAGTCAGATGAAAGTTGTAAATATTCTAACAAAAATAAGATAATTACATTTTTTATTATAAAAAAAAAGAAACCAATAAATGTAATCCCAAGCAAAGAAAAAGTTTCAAATGTGTTTATAAACAAAATATAGTAATAGTAGGAAATCATTCTTTACCAAAATTTTGAAACTGAAGAATTCATGTACTTTAACCTCAGATGATAATTTAATCATTCTTCAAACTTTTTTTTAGATCTCCAAGTCTTTTTTTGAAAGACAACAATTATACAAAAAAAAAAGTCATACAAACATTATTGCAACAAAAGAAAAGAGATGAAAATTAATGTAAATAATCCAACAAAAATAAGATAATTTATTATAAAACAAAAAAACAAAAAAAAAAATACGAAGAAAAGTAAATTCAAGCAAACAGAAACTGTTCTTGTAAACAAAATGTATACAACTATTTATAGGATTTGAAAATTTAATTTATTATTTTAATTAGAATATAAAATGTCAAATAAAATCTATGAGATTTGGTAAAAATATCTTATTTTCTACGTTATTTTCTTCATTTGATTGTTGAAATCTCTTATTTTCTAATTTAGTCATAAAATCTATGAGATTTGATAAAAATATCTCATTTTTTATGGATGAAAATCTAAATGATATTATAAATATATTCTACCTTATTTGCATTTAATTTTTGTATATATTCCAATAGATGACATGTTTGTAATTTAGAATATAACTTAGGGGTAAAATCGTCCAAAAATGATTTTTCCCTTAATCCACACTTTAACGTAGTATGATATGATATAATATGATAATAATGATATAACTCTTATAAATGTAATTGGTTTATGAATAGATAAATTGAAAAAAAAAACATCAATTTTTAAAAATTAAAAATAAAATTTTATTAAGTTTTTTTTAAATAATAAAACTTATTACTTTTAAGATCAAAATAAAATATTAATTATTTTTTAACATAAATGTTAATTTTAATAAATTTAACTATTCTAAAAAAATGGTTGTAAAATTCAATATTAGATTTAAATTTAATGCAAAAATATAAGAAATAATTTATAATTATATATATATAATTGAACTCGATTGACATATTTGATTAAATATATATAATTTATTATTTAAAAAATTATCACACATTATAATATACGAGTACGGAGTGATGGTAAATTCTCTAAAATATCAAACAAATGCTGACAAAAATAACAAAAATAACATTTTAGTCTTAAAAAAAAAAAAAAAAAATCGTACTCTTGTTCATTCTATTTTTGAAAAGAGATTTCAAAATCCGGCGGTACTCATCTCATCCAAATTAAAAAAAAGCCGCCGGATCTTCACCATCATCCGGAAGAACATTCGCATTCGAAGACGAGGGCTCGAAGATTTAATCGACGAACAAGCGAGGTATTATTCCACATTGTTCATTCTTGATTTTCTTGCGTTTATAGCTTTTCATGAAACTTGCATTGCGAATCTTGTCCTCACCAAGTTTTTTCGCGGGTTACAGTTAAAATTCAATGGCGCCGCCAAAAAAATCCACTGGTCTCAACAAAAGACCCCTTCATTCAAATGATACGGCCTTGCAAAGAAGGAAGAAACGAGTAATTTTGTCCCATTTCTTCTATGTTTTGAATTTACTGCACCTGGTTCTGTTTTTTTTTTTTTTGCACTATAACTTGGTCTTAGTTTTTGTTTTAGTTGAGGATGTGAATTTATATTAGAGAATTTATGATATTAGTCGAATTTAGAAAATAGTTATAAATATGACCACTTTTGAAAAATTTAGCAACTTGCTTCAGAAAAAAAAAGAAAGTATAATTTCTCTTATTGTTATTCCTCTCCACAAGATTAAATTTGGAAACATAATACAGGGAAGGGAAATATGGGTTAGGGTAGTTTCTTTGCAAACTGTATATTTAACTTCTGATTTTAGCTTCAGGACACCTCTAGGGTATATTATATGTCAGCCATTTACTAATTTTAATGGATATATGAAACAGTGTTAGAGCTAAACTCAATTGACCTGATGTTTGTATGTGATATCCAAGAAGTTATGAGTTTGAATCTCCCATCCCAATATTATCGAATTAAAAAAAAAACATTATAGATGTCACTAATCAGAGTTGAGCTCAAGTGACATGAAGTATGACCAATCTTGTTGGATTAAAAAAAAGAAAGAAAATCAGTGTAGATGTGAATACATTGATATATTACATTACAAACGACCTCATGAAAATGCAGTATTTTTATATATATATATATAAAAAAATCCTTTAAATATCACATCTGTGAACGTGATTGTTATATTATCCTTTATATCCTTCAGCAGAAGAAGAAATTGTCTGATAAGTTGGGACCTCAATGGAGGAAGGAGGAAATTGAGAATTTTTATAAAGCTTATAGAAAACACGGACAAGACTGGGAAAAGGTATGTCTATTTATAGCATTTCAAGTTTTCAACCAATCATCTCAATATTTTGTAGTCTGTCATGCACCAGAGCTCATAAATCTAATGTTCTATGTATATATATATATATATATTATTCCATTCCTCTTTACCCTTTTCAGGTGGCTTCTGCTATGTATGATAGATCGATTGAGATGTTAGAGGCTCTTTACAATATGAACAGGGTATGTTAAGTCCTTCCCCAGCTTATTGCATAAGAAATAGTTTAAATGTTTAATACTAGGCAATTGAAGGGCTTAGTGTTGCAATGCTGATGATTACCTATGCTGTGGTACCGGGATACATCAAAGGGTTTTCTAGTTTAAACACTTCTCATCTCGAACCAAGGACTTTTGAAAGAGCATATCTCGAAGTCTGTAACCTCAATTAACTGGGCTCGGTTGGGGATGTGCTGTTTCATTTTAATATGCTGGATAAAAGAGTTGGGGATTTTATACATCTTGTTCTTTTAATTTACCTTACGACTTTCCTTTCTTCCTAATGATTTTCCTTCTCTCTTTAAAGGGTGAATTTTTCTTTGTCACTGATAAGCTATGCAATATGTTTTTCTTTGGTCCTTAACTTTAGCTACTTTTGATTTTGTTGTGCCTTTGTTTTCCAGTCATATCTTGCCTTGCCAGAGGGAACTGCTTCTGTTGTTGGTCTTATAGCGATGATGACAGACTACTATAATGTTATGGTGAGAGTGGATTTTTTTTATAAGAAACATAAAGTTGTTGATTAACATCTAAGTTGGGCTTTGTTTTTCTCTTTTATGTCTTTGGTTTTGTTTTTTTGATTAAAAATACAGTCAGGTATGTGTCTAATTCCATTAATTAAGTCCAGCTACCAAAACAATCTTCTATTTGTGAAGTAAAAGGATACTTCGAGACTAGTCTCTATTGCACTTTTATCACACTCACATTCCCAGTTTATTTTTTTTATTGTCCTTTTCTTGTCCCCAATTCATTTGCTTAGAAATTTTAATATAGTCAATTGATAAATTGACAGGAAGGTTGTGATAGTGAACGTGAGAATTATGATGCTTCAGGTTTTCAAGAACTTTCAAATACTAATGAAGGAAAAGGTCAAATGATTGTCTCAAATGAAGACCATTTTATCAGTCATTCAGTTGCAGCAAGTGGTGGATGCCTGTCTTCGCTTAGGAGTTTATATTATTGTAAGACAATACTAAAATGCTATAGCTATTGCATGAGAGGCTGTTTTTCATGTTTTCATTTATGCTTTTATTGGTACATAATATATTTAATGGGTTGGCATCTCATGGAGGCTTGAAAAACAATGCTTTCTCATACTTCTAGTGTGGTTCTAAAAACATCCTAATATACCCTTTTGTTGCAATCCATCCAAATACCTCATGAGGTAGCACAAACAGCGTTGCACGGAAGAACCTTAATTTTGTACTGATGATCTAGTTGGTAAGACTAATGGCCCTGTTAATTATTTTTTTAAATTCATTAATAGAGCTAGTTTTTCAATAGCTTTCAGGAAGGCCAATCAGTTTCCCCTAAGAAAGGTAGAGAAAGATGATAGAAACTACCACACTATTTTATTAATCTAAGATAAACCTCTCGAGAGAATCTCTCAAAGAGCCGCAATACAATGATGATAATTCAATGGATGATTGACAATGACCTAACAACTCCTATTTATAACCCAAAACCCTAATTTGACCTAATTAATAAAAGACTAATAATAGGCCCAAACCCAATACATTTAAAATAGCAATTAACTAATAATTAATAAATACTAATATTCCTAAAATGCCAAGGCCGGATCGTATCAATACTTTCCCCCCCAAGAGCCACCTTGTCCTCAAGGTGTTCCATCTCCGATGCCATCGTTTACAGCCTCGTCTTCTGGCAAAAAATCTGTCACATCAGCATCCTGGCACTCGTGCGCATCCCTAACGACCCACACATCCAAGTTTTGGAGCTCCTTCTTCCGACAACGATGTCCTGGGACAAATTGTTCATCGCAGCGGAAGCATAACCCTTTGTCCTTCCTCGCTCGAATTTCGCTTGAGTGAGTTTTTACAAGACGTCGGGTGAACGGTTGTAGTCTGTGGGACAAAATCTCTACGTGCTTCCAGCCTCCGATACAATCGTTCCTGCTTTAGCCTTGATTGTTGCAGAAGTACTTCCCTCGTTTTGGGTAGCCTGAAAAACAAAATCATCCTCAATCACTTGGGCCATAAACATTTTCTCTTCAATGCCCACTGGTCGTAGTTTACGCATCGCGCTCCGTATCTCCTCTTTCAGTCCACTTTCCCACTTCCCCTCCAATGCGCTCATACTAATATCGCGCATTCCCTTAGCAAATCGCTCAAAACTCCGACGATATTCCTTCACCGTTCCCATTTGCTTCAAACTCATGAAGTTGGCATACTTATTGGCCTGGGCCACCGGTTGGAAACGCTCCAACAACCCATCTTTGAATTCATTCCAGGAACGAAAAAGGGCACGGTCCTCCTCATACTGAAGCCACTCCAATGCCTCCCCTTCTAAACATAACCCTGCTGCCTCAACCCCTTCATATTCATTCAACTTGTTTACCAGGAAATAACGCTCGACCCGACTCAACCATTCTACCGGATCCTCATCAACAAGACCCTTGAAAATCGGCATCTCCAATTTTCTAAATCTCCTATCACATCCCGGTCCATCCCTTCCTCCTACTCTATGACTTTCCCGTTCAAATCTTTCTCCACCTCCCCACCCGAAATCTCGTCCCCTATTTCGGACATTGTCACTCCACCCCCTATCGTTCCCAGGTTCTCCTCGTGGACCAAAATCTGGCCCCGTGCAAGTATCCCCTACAAAGTTCCCACGAAATTCCACCCTCCGATCTACCCCGACTGGCCCACCCTGACCCGATCCGCCCCAGCCTCGACTCGGACCACCCGCGCTGCCTGCGCCCGACCCGTCCCAGCCCAGGCCGACACCCCCAAGCCTGCCCTCCGCGCCCCAACCCATGCCGACACCGCCCGAGCCCAAGCCCCGCACGCGCACACCATCGGAGCCCAACGCCCCTACACCCGCGCCCCCGCTCCTGTCTGCGCCCCAGCCACGACCCTCGCCACCTGATTCCGCGCCCCTCTCGCGCTCGCCCACACCCACGCCAACGCCCGGACCCCCCGAGCAGCCTCGCCCCCCGGCGCTGCTCCACACCTGCTCGCCTAAGCCCACCCTCGGACCACCCCAGCTGCCTCGCGCCCCTACGCCGCCCCGGCCTTCTCCGCACACCCTCATACCCTCGCGCCAACCCGCTCCGCCCGGCCCAACACCCCCGCAGCCCGGTCCCCAGCCCGCACGCCGCCTCCCGCACCGCTCGCGACCCCCGTGCTACCCGCGTCTCCTTCGCCTCTGCTGGCGTGCACCTCGCCCAGCCACTCCGAGCCCCCTCGCCCCACACCTGAGCCTGCGTGTGCGCCACCCGAGCCCGCGTCGCCCTGGCCCCCCGCGTCGACCCACCCTGCCACGTCCTCCCCCACGCCATGCTTCACCTCGCCGAACGCCTCAGCACCTGCGTCGCTCGAGCTAGCCGCAGCTGCGCTGCTCGACCCCTCCCCCGTAGCCTCGGGCATCGAGCCCTTCCCTTTGTCTGCTCGGATTGACTCCACTAATAGTTCCAGATTTCGGTTCATCGTCTTGAGCTTCGAGTCCTGCAATTCCATCCTTTTCCCTAACCTTTCTTCCATCGCTTCCATCTTCGCGTTAGTCTCTTGTAACTTCCTGGCCAAGTCGGCCATTCCTTCTTCACATCCTTGCATCCTGGATTCCATCTTAGTAGTAACCATTCCCGGATCGGCAAATGGCTCTGATACCAAAATGATAGAAACTACCACACTATTTTATTAATCTAAGATAAACCTCTCGAGAGAATCTCTCAAAGAGCCGCAATACAATGATGATAATTCAATGGATGATTGACAATGACCTAACAACTCCTATTTATAACCCAAAACCCTAATTTGACTTAATTAATAAAAGATTAATAATAGGCCCAAGCCCAATACATTTAAAATAACAATTAACTAATAATTAATAAATACTAATATTCCTAAAATGCCAAGGCCGGATCGTATCAAAAGAGTACATGATTTTTTCCCGATAAGATGAAAATTACACATGAGTTGTACGAGCTTCCGAACAAGGAACTTATTCAAATTAGCCTGTAACTAAGAATACTTGAAAACCTGAAAACTGAACCCCGAGACCAATAGAGATCAATAAAATAAATAAACCCAAGAAATCTCAATCAAGAACATCCACTGAATCTAAAAACCATCATGCACAACTGCACAAAATAATATCAATTGTTAGTGTTAACTGTCAACATCTTTTCTCCAAACAACAGCAATGACTGAGGCATCTACAAACCAAGATAACATCAACATAACTCCTTCCATTGTTATTAGATAATTATACAGGTGTAGGAGTTGATATTATGTTTTAAAGAGTTTATGGTTACGTGGACGAAATTCTTAGTGGTTGAACTCTCATTAGTTGGTATTAGGGTTGCTAAAGCAAACTTCTACTCTTCCATACAGGATTTGGAAATTCTTTTTTGCAACCTATCGGCAGTATTAATCTGCTAATGCTTTTCTGGGGCATATTGTTTTTCTTTTTTCTAATTAGGAATATGTTGAAAACACACGAAAGAATTACATGTTGATGATTATATATATAATAGTGTTCTTTCCTGCCAATAGAAGTGCTTCTTTTTGTTGAAACTTTCAATCTGTTTAACACTAAATGTTTTCTTGCCATTAAAAAAGCTGAAAAAATGTTTTTACAATTACACAAGATCCAATTTTCTTAAACTCCGGTTGTGAGAATTTGTGTTATCAACTTCATATAGGTATTGGACCTCGTGTTGCGCAGAGAAGGACACCCCGTGTTCCTATTTCATATTCAGATGAAAAAGATGAATTGGAAAACTATGATTCTGGGAATAAAAGTTCGCAGAAGTCGGAAGTTCGTTTTAGTAGCGATGAAGCAGCACATGGTTCTACATTAGCTTTGGCTGAAGCCTCACAAAGAAGAGGATCTTCCTCGACATCCGTGCCTTACAGAATAGAAGAAAACATGAAATCCTCATCATATGAGGTTAGGGGAAGAATGGAATTTCAGTATTTCTCAAAGTTTCTTTCAATAAGATTATTGTTTGTGCCTGTAGTATTATTCTCAATATTTTAATTGTTTTTGTAAATAGTACTCAACACTCTCTTTTCTTGCTTTTCAAAGATAGTTGGAAACAGTTCAAACTTTATTAACTTGGACTAGGACTTGTTTCAGGTCAATGGAGGATGTAAAGAAAGACCAACTGAAAAAAATGGTTATGATCCTAGCTCCTTCGTGGACATAGGTTCTGCAAGGACAATTAAGGCTCACCACAAGATGAAGAATAAGTACAGAAAGGAGAAAGTTTTAGACGATAAAAGCAGGCAGCTTCACCAAATGGTTGATTATTTAATAGAAAATAAGCCTGAAACATCTAACACGTATGGCATATGCAGCCTTAGTGTTCCGAAAGGAAAAGTTGATTCCGAAACTTCGAAAGCAGAATGTAGCCTATCATCTCCACCAGTTCAGAGAAAGAAAAGCCGGAAGCTGTCGCGTGGAGGTACTTTTGTTACTCTAGCTTCAATCTGTAGTGTTCTATTTTTAGATTTTAGTATGCTTGGAAATTTTCCACGCTGTCAAACAATGATGTCTCTTGTGACAACCGAAAAAGGACCTCTTCTTCTCTAAGATAACCTCAGGCAAGTGGAATTTTGTATTATCCATGCCCTGGTGCCAATGCATTCCATTTATAGACTGAAATATGTTTGAAAGCTTACACGTGGCAGGGCATGAATGGAGTTGTTAGATAAACATGAGATTCCATCTCAAACAATCGACAATTTATAATGCTGTATTCAATGAATGTTTTACACCATCCAATTTCTGTGGTTGCTAATATGATCAAGTGGTTGTTCATTTTGAAGGTTATCATTGGTAGAACGGAATTGTAATATTGTTCTGAACTCTAATCTGTTTTTTTTTCATTAAAAAAGTTACTAATTTTCGGTTTTTCTGAATAGATAAGGACACTGCTTTAGATGCTTTGATGACCTTAGCTGATTTGTCTTCCACAATTCCATTTACTGCTATGGAATCAGGTAACTGGATACTTGGTTTTGTTAACGTTATCCATTATCTTTTATCATTTTTGATCTTGAATCAAGAAGAACCTGTCCAAATTTTGGAGGAAACTGAATCTTTCAATTTTGAAGATGAATGTTGTATTCCTGAAGTCACACTATCAGCCCGAAGTAGAGAAAAAGGAAACCAAATCATGGTTAATGAAATTTCCAAAGTTGAGGATACTGGTTATGGGAAATCAAAACCTGGAAGGGGCTTGCCAGTTGATGTCCATTCTAAAAGGAAAACTAGGCTTGAACATCCAGGCACAATGAGGAAAGGAAAAGGCAACTTTGTGGTATCACACTGATCTATAAAACTTGTAATTTTCAATTTGAAAGCTTCTTTCTTTCAAACGCTCATTTTGAAAGTTGTCTCCTTAATTTTGAAATTTTTTATGTGATTAATAGAGTATACCGAAAGCTATTTGTTGTTCATTATTCATTTGCAGATACCCGAAACAAAAGTTCCTGTGGATGTCCATTTACTCGAAGATTTGAAGACTGTAAGTGAACCTTTACCTGAAATTCTCACTATACAAAATGATAAGATGAAATGCAGAAAGGTTGCAATAAACGAAATGCCTTAGTTTGCATTTTGTTAAGTTTTTTAACTCGTGACTTACAGATGTACTTCACTTTGTTATTTCATTATTCTTAATGAAAGTTGGCTTCTTTTCCAAAAATAAAAACAAAGAAAAAGAAATGAAAATGTAGATCGAAAATTTGTTTTTTTTGTAAATAAGCATTAAGCATGTTAATTTTATGAAGTACACATGATTTTGTTTGTAATAAATTGTAGTGGAAAGATGTAAGGTATCTTCCACCTAATTCCTGCAAAAGAAACTTCCGAACACCCAAAACTCACCCAAAACAGGGGAAATCAACCTTGATGAATACTCACTTCACCAAGGAGGTTATATATTCACAATCAACCCAATCCATAGAAGGAAAAAAAGATGAATAAAAGAAAATGCCCAGCAACTTTGAGAGAGCTGGAAATCTCTCCTCTAGACACAAGTCCACCCAAAAATAACCACCCCTCTCTAACCCCTCTCCCCTCCCACAAAAGCATCCCCTCGGCACAACCGTACAACTTTTCCCCACTCACACAATAGTGCGTGAGCTGCCCTTCAAGGTAATGACCTTTTTGCCCCTCCTTTGATATGTTTTTAATATCGGAGGTCTTACAAAAGAGCATGGACATAATAGTGTAGTTAATATATGTATTTGCAGATTTTATTGCTGTCATAGTTTTTTTACTTACTGCCATTTGTTTTTTTTACTTTGAATAATGTTGGTTGATGAAATTAAATTTATGCCAACCTATCGATTTAAGCTTTTGGGTTGATTGTTGATCGGTAATTTAACATGATTCAACATGGTATCAAAGTAGGAGGTCCTATGTTGAAACCCTTGTTAAAGCATTTCATCCCTAATTAATATCAATTTTCACTTGTTGGACATTTTCAAATTTTCAAGCCATAAGTGAGGGGTAGTGTTGATTGATATATTTAAATTTACTCCAACCTACCAACTTAATCTTGGTTGATTGATGATTTAATATGTGTTGAATTATGTTAACCCACCAATCAACCCAAAAGCTTAAGTTGATGGGTTGTGGTAAATTTAATTATATCAACCAACAATATGATTCAACAAATAACTATTTTAATCTTTTAACGATAACCGGTTGTTAGTTAGTGCTCCTAAGGAGGTGGTGCAGTGGTTGAAGACTTGAGCTTTGAGGGTATACTCCCCTCAAGGTCCCGAGTTCGAGTCTTCCCCATGACAATACTCCTTCGATGTCTCCAGCGCCTGGCCTAGGGACGGGTGTGATTACCCTCGTTTAAAAAAAAGATAACCGGTTGTTAGTTTGGAATATTTACCTAGATAATTGGTCACCTATTTCAAGTATTTCACCCTATTTTAAGGGTCACTCTTGGTCATGGAAGGATCATCTTCATTTTAATAAAATTCAGTCTTTTGTTGCTACACCAGTATCCCAGCATTGCTAATGCTGATGACAACAACAACGTTCTTAAAATCCTGAAAATGATTTTTGCTGTTACTTCTACAGCATATCACCTTTTCCCTTATAGCTTGTGTATCTTTCCTTTTTGCAGGTCACATCTGATCATATTAAACCACTGAATAACGGTAAACAAGTTTGTTGCAACAACTTTTGCTTTGACAATTACTGGAAATGGTTCATTATATTAGAAGTTCTTTGAATAGATTTGAAAGGAAGGAATTGATATGTCCAATTAATTCCATTTTTTGTAGAAAACCAAGTCACTTTACCAATCAAGCAGGGTAGTCGAAGTAGACGTAAGGTGGAGCTTCGGAATTTATTGACCCATCAAAAGATTAAGTCCTGTGAAGGCAAATTGAAAAAAGAGCTCATGAAATGTTCCCCCTCTGTTCAAGACAGAGTATTCTTCCTCAAGGTAAGATCTTCAGTTTCTTCTTTATTTGAAGGCAATCTTCTCTGGTTCAACTTTTGAACTGTGGTACAATGTTACAGTTTCTGCCTTGGCTTTGACAATTCAGGATAAATTTTCTAGTTGCATCTCATCCACTCTGGTGCACAGATGGTGCATTTTTGAATGGTTTTATAGTGCAATTGATTATCCTTGGTTTGCAAGAAGGGAGTTCGCCGAGTATTTGGATCATGTTGGCCTGGAAAACATCCCAAGGTTAACTCGTGTTGAATGGGGTATCGTGAGAAGGTATCTTTTTTCGTACATTTATGCTTGCTTGAGAATTCTGTGTACTGAAAGTCTGGTATGCGGCTGTTCATGCAGTTCCCTTGGTAAACCTCGGAGGTTTTCTGAAGGTTTTCTTAAGGAAGAAAGAACAAAACTCAATCTTTACCGGGAATCTGTAAGACAATATTATGCTGAAGTTCGTGCTGGTACTCATGAAGGGCTTCCTACAGATTTGGCGAGACCTTTATCGGTTGGGCAGCGCATAATAGCCTTGCTTCCAAACACACTAGAAGTTCATGATGGAAGTGTGTTAGCGGTTAACCATGACATGTTCATGATTCAGTTTGATAATCAAGAGATTGGAGTCAAGTTTGTGACGGTAGGCTTTCTTTCCTCATTATAATAGATTTAACTCATAATCATCTACGATACTGATATCTTCCTGTAGGCTCAGAATCTAGCTTAATTAGTAAAAGTTCTGTAAAGATAAAAAGCACATGCCGTGTACAAGAGCAGGATGTAGCTATTTGTTCCATTTTGATAGAAAAGGACTGGATATCCAAGAACATTTTGTGATATTGATCCATATTAGCAGTAAGAGGATAACTAAAATACTGCCTAAAATTTGTCTGGTGGTCGATAAATTTGTAAGTGCAGGTACTTGCACTCGGTCATAAGTACACACAAGCTTCTTTGTACCACTTGCACATAGATCTGTAAGATTAACCTTGGGATGTAAGACCCTTATACTAACAGCTAAGACCGAGTATCAAGCTATCGGGTTGTTACTATTAGAATATAACGTATTCTAACATATATTTATATTGTAGTTAGTGTATTTCTAGTAATAGGCCCACTAGGCCCATTAGCAACTAGGGTTGTATTCTCTATATATATAGGCAATGCCTCGATGAATAAAGTGTGGAAAACGACTTCTAAGTCTCAATATTGGTTTCAGTTACCTCTTGACTGCCACGCTGTACAGTGCTGACTTCTCTAATACTTCACACTCTATTTTTCACTTTCATTCTGATTCTCTTTTTGTTAAAATATATATTCTTTATTTATTTAATTTTGAGATTTATTCCATTTTAGTAGTTGAGACCGAGTGCAAGTATAAGGATCTTTTATTCCATTTTGAGATTTATTCCATTCTGATCCTGAAGAGAATATTACCCATCCTCTCAACCTCAAAATATAAGAATCAGTAGTTGCTCTGTGAATGTAATTATAAGATTTTATGTCACAAGAGGGTTCTTGTTTTGATGCTAACATTATCTAATTTGTTGCTGCTGAAGCCAGAAATGGTCTTTTCAGCCGGTCATTATCTATTTACTGACATAAAAGAGTTCCATTGTAGGATTCTGATTGCATGCCGTTCAATCCAATGAACAATTTTCCAGAAGCTTTTAGACGTCAAAACGGTTCGATCAACAAACCATCTCTTGAATGCAAAGAGCCACAAGCAAAAAGTCATCCAAATCTAAGAAGAGAGTTGGAGAAAGCATCCTGCCCACACACCTCTGATACCTTGGTAACACACTAGAGTTCTGAGACTTTTTATATTAAAATTCTCTACATGATAGTAACATTTTGGATAATTAGATTTTAAGTTATCTTCCTAAATTGATTCTATGAAATAGTGTGGACATCCATCTCAAAACCAATTGGTGATGAGAGGAGTAGTCCACCTACCTTTTAAACACTTAGAGATATCCTTTCCTTATCAATATGGGATTCTCAACAGATTCTACATTTGGTTTTAGGTTGATATAATTAAATTTACTCTGATCTATCAGCTTAAGTTTTGGGTTGAGGTGGTTTAACATAATTCAACATGGTATCGGAGTAAGAGGTCTTGCGTCGAATCTTGCCAAGTCGTGTTCTCTTTGATTAAAATTGAATTCCACTTGTAGGACATTTCTTAAATATTGATGGTTTAACATAATTCAACAAATAACAAGTAATTGCAAATCTTAGGCCCCGTTTGATAACCATTTTGTTTTTCGTTTTTTGTTTATGAAATTTAAGCCTACAACAACTACCTTACTATACCTTTTCCCTTATTTGGATATCTACATCTTACTTATATTTTAATAAACAAAACCAAAATTTGTAAACAAAAAAAAGTAGCTTCCAAAAACTTGTTTATGTTTTTGAAATTTGGTTAGTATTCTCCTAATTTCTTAAGGAAAGATGGATATATTGTAAGAAAGACGGAGCACATGGTAGGAAATTTGAATAGAAATAAGCTTAAATTTCATAAACAAAAAACAAAAAACAAATAGGTTATCAAACGGGGCCTAAAATTTTATATTTTATGTAAGTGATTCCTTAAAGTAAGAATTGAGAGCTCAAAAACTGAAGTGTGGTATATTATACGTGATTAGGTTGCAATCTATCCAAGAACTAGAGAGCCAAACTAATCAAGAACACCTATATCATACGAACAGTGAAGTGGTCCAGGAAATATGTATTTGTACTTTGTACCTTCAAATTATATTACCTATCTCCATGCACCTTCCATAAGTATATATTTGTGGGTTATTCCCCAAGGGATGGCGCATTTGGTTGAAGACTTGGGCTTTGAAAGTTGCTCCCCTCAAGGTCCTAGGTTCGAGACTCACTTGTGACATTAATTTGTAGACACCTCCCGTGTCTTCATTCCTTTGATGTCTCCCGGTGCCTGGTCTAGGGACGGATGTGGTTACCTTTGTTTCAAAAAAAAAAAAAGTATACATTTGTGGGTTGAATCTGTTATTTGCTTCAACTTCAGACAAACATCTTAATTGACTATTTGCATCTGTAGGTTCCTAGCGCTGCATTTAACCCGGAGCAGTATAATACTTTCTTTGGGAACTCATTTCCTCAGTTGTTGATGCCTCTGGCCAATACCAGGGTACTTAGTAGCATCCCTTATTCTGCAAATGTTCCCCAAAATTCAGAATGTGGGGTAGTTGATATAGTCAAAGGTTTGACGGCAAAGGCACAATCGATGGTAAATGTTGCTATCGAGGTACCTCTCTCTCTCTCTCTCTCTCGCACATACACACGCATCACACCACACACATGAAGGCCAAAGTAGGCTCACTCCTTGTAAGATTATATATGTTGAACCCACAAGAATTCGTTCATGTAGGCTCATGCTTGTTATTGTACATTTCCTGGAAAGTTAAGTGATTGTAATATTGTACAGAAAGATTATTGCTTTTTCCACTTCCCAAAATAATAAATTTAAGGCAAATGAAAAAAAAAATTGAAGACAAATGAAGTGATAGAATCTACCACAAATATTATTAAACTACGATAATCTCTCGAGAGGATCTCTCAAAGAGCCAAATACAAAGACGACAACTGTTTGAATGAATTGCTAGAGGCCTAACATATCCTATTTATAGTAAACCTAAGATTTAACCTAATTAAGTAAATAACCCTATTAAGGCCCAAAAGCCCAATACAACTTAAATACAAAACAAAATTACATTTAATAAAGCAATAAAAAAAATCCGTCACTTCTTGGTTCGCCTTGAGTAAACTTTCAACGAACGCGGAATCGTATCAATACTTCCCCCCCAAAGAGCCACCTTGTCCTCAAGGTGAAAATCCGGAAATTGTAGCTCGAGATCAGCAGCGGACTCCCAGGTAGCATCGTCAGGAGTTGACCCCTCCCCCACTGCACTAAAATCTGGCGCGACCCTCCATCCTGTGGAGACTCCCGCATGCCCAAAACAGCCTTGGGACAAACCAGCACGCCTAAGTCATTTCCCACCAAGGCCGGTGTAGGGAAAACTAGGCTTGGAGAACCAACCGCCTTACGCAGCACGGATACATGGAAAACCGGGTGAATCTTCACAGTCTGTGGTAACTCCAATCGGTATGCAACTGGCCCCACCCGAGCTAACACTCGATACGGTCCAATAAATCGTGGTGCTAACTTGGGGTGCTTAAATTTCGCCAAGGAAGACTAGCGGTAGGGACGGAGCTTAACATACACCAAATCGTCCACATCAAACTGAACATCCCGACGTTTTGCATTAGCACGATCCGTCATCAACTGTTGAGATCGCAAAAAAATTGCCTTAAGCTTATCCAACATCCTATCGCGTTCCACCATTAACGAATCTCCACGGTCGCAACCGGGCTAGCCCCATAATCGTAACCCAAAATTGTCGGTGGAGAACGCCCATAAACAATCTCAAAGGGCGTCATACCTGTAGAAGAATGGTACGACGTATTAAAGCTGAACTCAGCCCATGCAAGCCACCGGTACCACTTCGTCGGCTGTGTCAACACAAAGCATCTTAAATATGATTCCAAACAGCGTTTCACGACCTCAGTTTGACCATCAGTCTGTGGATGATAAGTGGTACTGCGCCGCAACTGCGTTCCAGAAGCCTTGAACATTTCCTCCCATAGCAGGCTAGTGAATATCTTGTCACGGTCCGATACGATACTCTTAGGTACCCCGTTCAACCGGACCACCTCGCGGATAAAGACCTGGGACACTGTGAGAGAAGTGAATGGGTGTCGAAGGGGTATAAAATGAGCATACTTCGAAAGTCGATCGACCACCACAAAAATAGTGTCATAACCCTCTGAACGAGGAAGTCCCTCCACGAAATCCATAGAGATGTCTTCCCAAACTCGTTCTGGAATCGGTAATGGTTGTCATAAGCCCGCCAGGGACAACGACAAATGTTTTGCTTGCACGCAAACAGAGCACTCGGCCACAAACGCACGTACGCGAGCCTTCATTCCCGTCCAATACACCTCTTTAGCCAGACGTTGATACGTCTTGAGGACCCCCAAATGCCCCCCGATGGCTCCTCCGTGGAACTCAGTCAATAACAGAGGAATCGTAGGAGACGTCGGAGGTAGCACCAGTCGACCCTGGTACAATAGCACATCACCCCTGACGGAATAACCCGGCGGACTCGCCTCACCGGCAACCAAGGCGGTATAAATAGCCAACAACTTCTCGTCTTCCCGTACCTGCTGAGTGAACACGGCTGTATTAACCCCAACCACACAACTCAACATGCTCAATTCTCCTGCCGCCGGCATTCGAGAGAGAGCATCTCCCGCTCTGTTTTCTAGGCCCTTCTTATACTCAATATGGAAATCATAACTTAGAAGCTTCGCAATCCACCGCTGATACTCCCCATCAACCACCCGTTGTTCTAACAGAAACTTAAGGCTTTTTTGGTCCGTACGGACGACAAAATGATGTCCCAGTAAATACGCTCGCCAACGCTGTACGACAAGTACGATGTCCCAGTAATCGTATCATGATGATGCATCAGTTCCAAAATGGGTCTCCTCAACATTGCATTTGAAACTTAATATAAGCGAGAAGTTGAATAATGGAGAAGCACAGGGATAATCATCTTTGATCACAACTCTTTCAACTTTCCAGCCATCTTCTTTTACAAACCTTATTTCAAATATGAGACCCTAGCTCATTTGTTTTTAGAACTCAAGGACATAATTGTACAACCTATAGATCAACAAACCTTGTTCAAGTAAAGGTAGTTGAGCTCATTTATTTAAAATCTAGAAACTTGAATGTTAGACCGTCAGTGAGTCATACTTATGCTAGGAGAAATAGAGAGGAGAATGTGAAGGATAATGTGTCCCCACCAATTATACATACGTATACAAGGAGGGGTAAAAAGGGTTGAACAAGGACAGGGAACAGAAACTTGAACTTTACAAAAAAATAAAATCTAGAAACTTGAAGATCTGATTTTTTTTTTTACAAGACTTTGTGATGGACAACTAGCTAGAACATAATGAGTAACGGATTATAAGAATCATGAAGCTTGGTTGTTGATGCAGTTTTGAACTAGATAGTTTTTAAATGATATTGATCACTTTTGTTTTGTTTTTTTCTTCTTCTTGGAATATCTTATACTGAGTGTTAGATGCTATGTTGGATACTTTGCTTCCCTTATCTCCTCACTTTCTTTGCAACTTCAATGAACAAGTCAACAAGTTGATCCTTCACAAATTGATTGGAAGATACCTTTGAGATCTAGGCATTACAATTGATTGACACTTTTCTTTACTCTTTTCCTATTGGTGTAGAAACAGGATTGATGGTGCAGTAGTAGTTGTGAGATTGAGATTTCATGTTACCATTTATTTTCAGGTCTTGATGAGCACAAGCAAAGGTGATGATCCTCTTACAATTATTTGTGGCACGTTGCATTCTATCGAGTCGCATGGGTATCAGAAACCTTTAAGAAAGTCTCAAGAGTATATGAAAGATAGTTTGGGTGACTTTAATCAATTCTGCTCATTGGAACACTTTTCTACTAGTGATCTATTAAGCCAAAGATTGAGAAGTTCCAACAAAGATTTTGGAGGAATTCCTTCGGATTTGATCACTTCTTGTGTTGCTACTCTGCTCATGATTCAGGTAATTGTTAATCACTGCATGTCTTCTTTTGTAATTATTCGCCGGATTAGACTTTGTTAGATTGTTTGATGATAAGATCCAAAATCTATATTAATATCAAAAGGATAAAGAAAATACAAGATAACCCAAATTTTAATAGGACTTAGAACCTCCCTTTACTCCTAAGAATCTCTCTCAAGCCTAATACCAAAATGGCCAAGATATTTTATAGCTTTCCCATATACAACCCCTCTATTTATAACTAAATATCTAACAAACTTCCTTAAGTATTTACTAAAATACCCCCTAATGTTTAAACCTACCATTTTATCATTCTTTTCAATGAAAGCTGGGCTTGGGTTCTTGCAATAGATAAAGTAAAAAGAATGATGCATCTGAGTTTACATAAAGCTTAGACATTGTATGTTAAAAAAAAAAAGCTTGGACATTCAAGAGTTATGGTTTCTCCATGCATAACATCCTTCCTTGAGACTTTTAACATCTCAACCAACTTTTCTTTTGAGTTCAACAAACAATTAGGGGGCAGGATTCTAACTTATGGCTTCTTGTTCGTGACATGCACTTATGCCGCTAAACTATTGCTCCTTTTGGATTTTACTTCTTGGTTTCATGGTTTGATGGTGAAAACCAATAATTTGCTGTTAACTTTGCTCACTTTACGTCTATTTTGGTAGAAGTAATACATCTTTTTCGAGATAATCGTATATGTAAAAAGTTACTTATTTTCAATGCTACGGTACCGTGCAGGCGTGCATCGAGCATCTGTATCCACCGGGCAACGTGGCTCAGATCTTAGGTTTAGCAGTTAAAAGTTTACATCCAAGATGTTCTCAAAATCTGCATTTTTATAAAGAGATTGAAACTTGCATGGGAAGAATCAAAACTCAGTTGTTAGCCATTGTTCCAACTTGAATTCAATATCATCTTCACTGTTTCATATGTATAGTAAAATAATGTTCATCTTAGCTTTATATGTTACAATTTGTTTTGGTTTCCAACTAATATATTAAACCATGGCTGCCTCCACACCCTTTGTTGACCCTGTCAAAAATGTTATGGATGGAAACCGTTAGAATTTTGTTTAAAAAATACATCTAAACTTTGCAAAAATTTCAAGAATATTCTTAAACTTTCAAAATTTTTAAAAAGTACTTTTGAATCTTAAAAAACATTAAAAAAATATTCTTGATCTTAGATACCCCTAATTTGTGTCTCCACTACTTCAATGTATCCCATCGCTTACTTAGGTAGCGAAAAGCTCCAATTTTTTATCATACAAAAATATTTTTGGCCAAAAAAATGTTAAAAATATATATTTATATAGTTAATTTTTTTTAAAATGAAAATGGTTAAATTGTGTTTCAAATACGTTAGTCATTTAATTCTAATTATTTTATTCTTAACTTATGATTTATATATACATATATATATATACATATATATATATACATATATATATATATATACATATTAGTCGTTTGGTTAATTTATTTGTTAGTTTGACAATTAAAATTAATTTTTAAATTTATTTATCTCCGAGTTATTATTGTATTATTTATTTTATATCAATAAGAGTAGTAGCTTCATTAAACTTTGGGTTTGATTTTTCCCATATATTTTGGCTTGTTATAAAGTGTAACATGTTTTAAAATTTAAAGTTTAATGTCATATTAAAAATTGACGAGAAGAATTTAAAAAATCCAAATAACCTAAACTCATAATTCTAGAATGTAGTGGTAAACAACTAATGTGACTTAAAATTGAAAATTTTGTTGTACAATTTAATGTGTAGGGTATTTGAAACAAAATTTAAAATTGACAAAGAATATTTTATTTTTTACATTCTGAAGACGAGGATTATCTTGTAAACTACTAGTTTGGGTATTTTTGAAACTTTTGTAAAGTTGAAGAGTAATATTAAGAAAAAGTGGATAGATGATTTATAGTTAAATTATTAAAAAAAAAAGGAATGAAGAAAGAAGGTTAAAATATCATTTTGGTCTTTCGACTTTCAAATGTCCAATTTTAGTCCCTCAACTTTGTTATTTGTCCAATTTTGGTCCCTCAACTTTCAAATGTTTTCAAATTTGGTCTTTAGACTATAAAAAAAGTTCAAAAATTGTCTTTTGGTCAAATGAATTTTTTATGACTCCTAAATTAATTTCTTTCTCTTTCATCTTTCATAATTTCTCTCTCTAGAAATTTTAACTCTCTTCAATTCACTTCTCTTCCCCTCTTTTCTTTTCTTTTTTTCTTCTTTATTTTCTTTCTTTTTATTTTTTGTTCCATGGTAGACTATGAATTTTTGAAAACAAAAAATGACAAATCAAAGTAGGAAAATTCTTATTTAGAAAAATTATCTCATGTTAAATAATTTGATGAGATGGATTGAGGAGAAAATAAGAGAAAAAAAAGAAGGGAAGAAGATTAGAGAGGTGGATTTAAGAGAGATAAAACTTTTAGAAAGAGAAATGATGAAAGATGGAAGAGAGAGAAAAAAATTTAGGAGTGAGAAAAAAATTTATTTGATGAAAGGACCATTTTTGAACTTTTTTGATAGTCTAAAGACTAAATTTGGACATTTAAAAGTCGAGGGACCAAAATTGGACAAATAGCAAAGTCAAGGGACTACAATTGAAAAAACTACAAAGTCAAGGGACTAAAATTGAATATTTGAAAGTCTAGGGACCAAAATGGAACAAACCTCAAAGTTGAGGGACCAAAATGATATTTTAACATTTATTTATTTATTTATTTATAATCTCATTTGGACTATTTTATTTTGATGTTGGACATCCTTAGATGAACATGAAAGAATTATTATGTATTTAAATAATGGCAGTATTCTATTATTTTTAAATTAATTTAATATAATTTTAATTTATATAAAATATTTGTTGCATGAATATAATTATTATGTATTTAAGTAATTTTTTTTTGTATTATAGCTTAACCAATTAATTATTTAAGATTCTTAACTCCAATTTAAATTTGAAAATCTTAAAAAATTATTAAATATTTAACCATGAGTTTGATGACTAATATTTTTACATACTTTATAAGTTTTGATTTAAAAAAAAAAAAGTATATTTTATCTTATAAATTGTGATATGTATAAAGCATGTCATGTATATAATTTTCTTTTGAATATATTCCTACAATCAGCCTCCGACCCGAACCATGGCCAATGGTGGCTTTCTTGTTCTTGACGCCATTTTAGGTCAAAGATCTTTCATCTAGTGGTAGATTTGACGCTTCATGTTTGTAATACAAACAAAGAAATGAAGTCCCACAAATTTATATTCTCACATTAATTAGATAAAAAAATAAATCGTCAGTTTATAAATAAAGACAAATGTTTTCATTAATACGAGACATTTTGGATGAAAAAAAAAATTACATTCAAAGTGGACAAAATCATAATAATGTAGAATTTTGCCGAAGTTATATGGTCCGTTAACACTCAAATGGTCATTTGCAATAGGTAAGAAACAAGAACGAAGAAGCAACCATAAGAACATAACACACGTTACAAACACTAAACAAACCTTAAATACAAAAGATCAATTTTGCATGGTTATATGTTGGTTTTCAAGGACAACCCTGTTACGTACAAATTATAAATCTAAAACCCCCCAAAAAAGTCAAAAAATTAAAAGCAAGTTCCATTGATCAGCTGGTCTCTATTTGGAGGCAGAGTTGGTATTATCATCAAAATTGTTTATGTGTTCATCATTTTTCTTATCCTCCAAAGAAGAATTGAGTTCCACTTCCGATTTAGTAACTCCAAAATCATCATTATATTTCTTATAAATATCCCCTTTGTAAAATTCTCTTGTCCTATAAGCCAGCACAAATGAAGCCATCACTCCAAACAAAGTCACCACAGATAAAATCATGAAAGCGCCACTAAAGCAATTAGTGCCAATACACGTCAGCCCCTTCCCGTTCTTCACATTACCAGCTTTAATGGCTTCCTCATCATACAATTTTCCAACCACATGCACATTCAATATGTAAGATCCTAGTGGTATTGCCAAGTTCCCGCAATTGAGCAACGTGGAGTAATGTTTCAACCTGAATAAATCAGAGATTATGGCAAACAATAATGGAACTTGGGCTCCGAATCCGAACCCGATTATCAACGACGCTGCATAAATCGAACCTGAGAAAGGGAAGGCGATGGAGAGTAGGCCGAGGCAGATGAAGAGTTGGGTGAATCCGAACATTAGAGGACGAGGGAGTTTGTATTTTGTCATCATGGTTTCAGAGATGAAACCTGAGGACACCCGACCGAAGAAATTGAAAATGGAAAGCCACGAAACGAAGACATTTATATGTTGAGCTGGGTATCCGAGTGATTCCGCTATTTGTCCAAGGTTGTCGATGGCGGCAACCGACGAACCGCATCCACTAACCGTTGCTATGAAAATCAAAGCCATGTCTTTGCTCAATAGAGCTTGTAAGATGCTAAAATCTTCCCCTCTTTGCGGCTTGTTGCTACGCACATTTTGCGTAGTGGGCAGAGAAGTTTCTGCAATTGTTTGTGGAATTGATACAGAAACAGATTGATCACTTGTTTGTTTGTTGAGCTTGAAAAGGAACAACTCTTCTTTGATTGCAATGAGCAAGGGAAGACATAGTAAGGCTATGACGACGGCGACGCCACCGACGTAGCCAGCGTGAGAGAAAACAATTTGCTTTTGAATAATGGTGAGGAAAAAGATGAAAACTGCCATTGTTATGGAGACAGAAAGAAGATGGCAAAACACATTAAGCTCATGTGGGTGTTTCTGGGCTTGAATTGTGCGAATCGAGTGGAAAAAAAGCAGAGCAACAATGGAGGGAAGCCATGAAAGAAGAAGCACAAGGTTAGAAGGGTTTTCGTGGCCGTAAATTGCTAAATAAATTTGGGTCAAAACAGCGCCACCAAGGCCGACAAAGCCTTTGAGAAGACCCAAAATGATTCCGCGGCGGTTAGGAAAGTTTCGGACGCTTGTAACCATAATGGCAGTGTTCGGAAAGTTTTGAGAATTTGCGGAGATGCAAATGAAAAGGAACATGAGCCACAATTGGGGCTTAGGGATGTGGCCGGTAATAAAAAGCCATATTATGAAGTAGCTTAGGAAATTTGAGGTTGAACCCAAAAGGAATAGAACCCACGGTGGAGACACCTCAGCGAGAAGCCCAGCTATTATTCCAAGGTTGGCGCCGAGATCTTTGGCAAATCCCATGGTATTTATTTGGGTTTGAGTGTAATCGAATTGTGTTTTTATGACTTTAGAGTATGTTCCAAACAAGTAAGTGGAACCTGTGCCAATCATGATCAGAAACGAGACGAATACCGTAAACCATCGACCATTGATAACTTGTTTCACGAATTGCCAGTTTTTTACTTCTTTGTTCTTGCCCATTGTCGTCTTTGATCGAAGATTTGATGATTGAAGATAGAAGATGGGATTTTGATTCTCAATTTGGAATGTTATAAAAGCAATTCAGTTTCACAGTTTATGTACCAAACACAACGTCGATAGTGTTTATTGATTGGAAATGAGTTTGCAACCTGAAAAAAAAGTGCAACTTCCCTTTCAATGCCCTGTCAATAACTCGCTTTTAGTTAAATTGAAAAACAAAAGGTTAATTTGTTAAAATTTTATTTATGAGCTAAAATCTTTAATATATATCAAATTCATATTTTTTTTAATCTTTAATCAATTTATTTTTGCTCCAGTAGACATGTTGATTCACTCATATGTCGATTTTATTTTATTTTTGATTAATCATATGTCGATTTTATAGAAAAATAAAAAAATAGATAAAAATAATGGTGCATCCATGAAAATCTAATACTATGCTTATTAATCCATAATGTTGGTATTTTAAAATAATTTTATTATGGTTTTCCAACTTCCAAATTCAAGCCTATGTGATGTATTATAGTAGGAATAAAATATCATGTTTTTTTTGTTTTTTGAAAACCAATTACGTAAGCTATAAAAAATGTTATAAAGTTTTATTGCAATAACAATCTAAAATTTTATTTTGTTTGCAAAAGACAATTTTTATGTATGTATTTCTAATTTATGAACTATTTGTATGTCAGTGTAAATTTTGAATTAATTGAGTAGTTAGTCAAAAGTTCAAATTTATTTCTTAATCTATTAATTCTTTAATGATTCTCTTTTAATTTAGTTTGTCTTTATTATTGATATTTTTATTTTTGAATAAGTAGAAAGTCACAAAATAGCCCAAACTAGTTAAAAAAAATGTTGATTGTATGGTTATTTATCACACACCTATAAATTTCTATGTTTAATGTTAGGTTAACGATTGACAATTATAAGGATTTAAAAAAAAAGACAATTATTAGTCAATAAAAATAATTTTTAATGACATTAGTGTGATCTATAAATTAAAAAAAAAAATCCTAATTTCGAATCCCCAACTTCCAATTATAGTTGAACTAAAAAAATGTTGTTAGAGGCATGGTTAACATGCATAAGACTTCGTGTAATTATGGTAGGTAACCCCAATTTGCAATGTAAAACAAAAATTTGTAATCTAACAATAATTATTCAAATATTCTTCTTGGAACAAGTTGAATTTTTAAAGGTTTGATTTGGAACTTTCAATCAATGTGAAAAATTTAGGCCGGTTGATAACCATTTGGTTTTTGCAAGAATGTAAATGTGGACCAAATTTCAAAAACAAAACAAGCTTTTTGGAAATACTTTTTGTTTTCAAATTTTGGTTTGGTTTTTAAAACATAGTTACAATGTAGATATCTAAGTAAAAATAAAATTTGGTGTTGTAGACTTGAATTTCAATTACCCAAAACAAAAAACAAATGATTATCAAACGAGTATTAGCTTTTTGAGTGCAAACGACCTTTGACATCTATTTTTTTTAATCAATCAGGAAAAATATTATAGGGTTAGATGATCTTCTGACTGATCACTACAAGGATAAATGCAAACTCATTGAGAAAGAATCTAACAAGGTAATGGCAAAGAAGAAAAAAGAGTTTAATTCAGATGATGATGCTTTTGATTGTTCTAAATATGTTCATTCAAGAGTGTTGTATTTCTATGCATGTAAATTGCAGAAAACCCCACCAGCTTTACAACATCCTGAACTCAAAAGTTGCTACCTCTTAAAAACATTCCTAGATAATGAAGTTAACTCTCTGGTAAAGCTCACTATGGAAAAAGTGTGTTTTTCCTTCATGTTTGAAAATTCAAAGTTCACAACGTTAATCCACTCATTTTGACTTACTATTTAAGTTTGTCCAAAGTGGTCAAAATGTCGGAGACGAACTTTAGACGAATTTCATTTGTAGTAATAAATTATGCATTTAAGTACGATGTTTCTTATAATAGTCATGGATCCACCATTCGAAAGTGCACTGGACCAACGTTGGGAAAATTTTATACGTTAATAATATTATACCCCCATCATGTATGAACTTTGTCCACTATTTTCGTCCATTAAGAGTGCACAAAAAATATGCTTAAACCAACGTTTGGAAAATATGGATGTTTGTAACATTTGCTACTATTTAAGTTCATGACATGACCATTTGGACGAACTTTAGACGTTTGTAACATTTGTTAAAAAGTCATGTTTCTAGACATCGGATGGGGTTCAAAAGTTGACAAACTAAAATAGAAGGTCAAAATGAGTGGATTTAAGTATCAAAAGATTTTTTCCGACAAAATTTTTGGTCCTCGAAGGTATAATAGTCCACTACTTTTGTTCTTGAGAATCAACGTTGGGAAGCATATTTTCTTTGCACTTATTATGGAGTGGAAAAACTACTCCTTGTGACCTAAAAGTCATGAATATTTAATTTTGATTGTTGTACTAGTGTAACAAACACACCCACGTGGTGGTATCTGATTGGTTGTACCAGCTATGCCTTATACCTGCCCAGGCTATTTATCCAGGGCTCTTGTGAATAAAATAATCAAGAAATATTATCTCTGCAATTCTGTTATTCATCTTTTTCTTCCTAAATCTAGGTTTAACCCTTTGTCAATCTTGAATGAACAAGTTAACAAGTTTATCCTCCATAAATTTTTTGGAAGTTTCCTTTGAGATCTAGGCATTACAATTGATTGATAGTTTTCTTTACTCTTTTCCTATTGATAGTTTATTAGTAGATACAGGATTGATGGTGCAGTAGTAGTTGTGAGATTGAGATTTCATGTTACCATTTATTTTCAGGTCTTGATGAGCACAAGCAAAGGTAATGATCCTCTTACAATTATTTGTAACGCGTTGCATTCTATCGAGTCGCATGGGTATTAGAAACCTTTAAGAAAGTCTTAAGAGTATATGAATGATAGTTTGGGTGACTTTAATCAGTTCTGCTTTTTATTCACCGGATTAGATTTTGTTAGATTGTTTTATGATAAGATACAAAATCTATATTAATATATCAAAAGAATAAAGAAAATACAAGATAACCCAAATTTTAATAGGACTTAGAACCTTCCATATACAACCCGTGTATTTTTAACTAAATATCTAACAAACTTCCGTAAGTATTTACTAAAATACCCTTAGGGGGTGATTGGATTTTGGTATTGAAAAGAGGAGGGAGAGAAAGTTGAAGAGAAAGAGGAAGTAGAGTGGTTTAGAGATATGAAGTAGTTGTTTGGAAATTGATGTTTTGGAGAGGAGAAGTTGTAAAAATATTTATTTTATATTAATTTTTTATAATGTAATGATGGTAGATTTTGGATTGATGGGTAAATATAATATATTTTATTTTATATTGTGTGGTTGAAAATTAGAGAAAGTTTGATGTGATATTTGATAAGATTAGATAAAATATATTTATATTATATTATATGATTAAAAATTAAAAAATTGTTTGATGTGACATTTAAAAGATAAAATAAATGATTTGATGTGATATTAGGAGAGAGGTTGAGAAGAAGTTGGGGAGATGATGATGTCTTAAAAACAAACAAATGGTTGGAATTTCTCCTTCCCCTCCTCTCCTCAACACCAAATCCCAAACACCCCCTTATGTTTAAACCTACCATTTTATCATTCTTTTCAATGAAAGTTGGGCTTGGGTTCTTGCAATAGATAAAGTAAAAAGAATGGTGCATCTGAGTTTACATAAAGCTTAGACATTGTGGGTGTATTTGGGGTACCGGTTATGTTATTGTAGACGGAGGGTTATGATAGACGGAGGATTATTATAGACGGTGTTTGGGGTTAAAGTTATTATAACATGGATTATGATAAACGGTGTTTGAGGTACAGGTTATTATAACAGGGGTTATGATAAACGGTGTTTGGACTGCATGTTATTATAACGGGAGTTATAAAAAAATCAATTTTTTAATAATAACTTGCATTTATATTTTAAAAAACTATAAATATATAACAACTTAATTTTATTGAACTTTTAATTAGCATTGAACAAAATAAATTAACGTTTATTTTTTTAATAAGAGAATTTTTAATTTTAATTTTTTTTAGATTAATTTTATTATTCTATTTGACCTATATTGTAAATTGATATAATTATGGACTAAAAAATGGGTATAATGGTATAGCTCTCTTGTATACAAATGATTGGAATACCTAGATTACATATCAATTTCAAAAAAAAAAAAAAAAAAAAACCTTAGATTACATATCAGAGCAGTATATAAATTTTTTTAAAAATCTGGTGAATTAATTGCTAAAAGAAAACAGACGAAGAAAAGAGAAATTTTCAGAAAATAAAATGATTTACAACAGGTGGGTCCCACCATATTTCCCCATTTTCTCCCTCTCTTTCCATTCCAAAAACTTACTTTCTATCTGGCGGCGGTTCACTTATTTTTTAGCGGCGGTTTGATAAATCTTAGGCGGCGTTTCACTAATGTTGGGATGTAAATTATGTGTTATAACCCCACTTAAAATAACCGGGCCCCCAAACATGGGTTTGGTTAATATAACCAGACCGCCCGTTTTGAAAATGGGGCCCAAACATACCCTGTATGTTAAAAATAATAATAATAAAAAAAAGCTTAGCCATTCAAGAGTTTGGTTTCTCCATGCATAACATCCTTCCTTGAGCCTTTTAACATCGCACTTTTAACTTTGTTTTGAGTTCAACAAACAATTAGGGGTAGGATTGTAACTTATGACTTCTTGTTCGTGACATGCACTTACGCCGCTAAACTATTGCTCCTTTTGGATTTTACTTCTTGGTTTCATGGTTGAATTTTGATGCTGAACACCAATAATTTATTATTAACTTTGCTCGCTTTACGTTCATTTTGGTAGAAGTAATACATCTTTTTCGAGATAATCGTATATGTAAAAAGTTACTTATTTTCAATACTACGGTATTGTGCAGGCGTGCATCGAGCATCCGTATCCACCGGACAACGTGGCTCAGATCTTAGGTTTAGAAGTTAAAAGTTTACATCCAAGATGTTCTCAGAATCTACATTTTTATAAAGAGATTGAAACTTGCATTGGAAGAATCAAAACTCAGTTGTTAGCCATTGTTCCAACTTGAATTCAATTTCATCTTCACTGTTTCATATGTATAGTAAAATAATGTTCAGTTACTCTACAATTTTGATCTTTGCTTTATATGTTACAATTTGTTTTGGTTTCCAACTAATATATTAAACAAATGGCTGCCCCCACTCCCTTTGTTTACCCTATAAAAAATGTTCAGGATGGAAACCGTTAAAATTTTATTTAAAAAATACATCTAAATTGTGAAAAATTCAAGAATATTCTTGAACTTTCAAAAAGTTAAAACAAAAAACACTTATGAATCTTAAAAAAATTTAAAAATATATTTGATCTTAGATACCCTAACTTGTATCTCCACTACTTCAATGTATCCCACCGTTACTTAGGTAGCGAAAAGCTCCAATTTTTTTATCATACAAAACTATTTTTGGCCTAAAAAAAGTTAAAAATATATATTTATATAGTTAATTTTTAAAATGAAAATGGTTAAATTGTGTTTCAAATACCTTAGTCATTTAATTGTAATTATTTACTTTTATATTCTTAACTTACGATTTTTATATATATTAGTGGTTTTGTTAATTTATTTGTTAGTTTGATTATTAAAATTAATTTTTAAGTTTATTTATCTCCGCGTTATTATTGTATTATTTATTTTATGTCAATAAGGGTAGTAGTTGAGCGGAATTAGTGTATACCTAATGACCATTAAGTTTTGAGTTTGATTTTTCCCACCCTCAGTTATAGTAATCTTTAAAAAAAAATGTAAACTCAAACTAGCTAATATATTTTGACTTGTTATAAAGTGTAACGTGTTTTAAATTTTCAAGCTTAATGTCATATTAAAAACTGACAAGAAGAATTTAGGAAATCTAAATAATATCTAACTCTTAATTCTAGTTTTAATCTTGATGCAGTGGTAAACAACAAAAACAATTTTATGGGTAGGGTATTTGAAACAAAGTTTAAAATTGATAAAGAATATTTTATTTTGTACATTTTGTAGGCGAGGGTTATATATGAAACTAGTTTGGGTATTTTTGAAACTTTGGTAAAGTTGAAGAGTAATATTGAGAAAAAGTGGATAGATAATTATTTATGGTTAAATTATTAAAAAAGGAATGGAGAAAGAATTATTTTGTGGTGAGCATTATTTATCTCTTGAATTGTTTGTTGTTCCATCCAAACCCCAAACCAGTTTTCTTTCTGACGAATGTTTTTATGCAGAAAACTATTTCCAGTTTGCAGCGCGGACGGGTCGCCGCGGTTGATGCGGCTCGTTCCTTTCTCCATTATGCCAAACCGTCGCTCAAAAGGAGCGATGCCAAAAGGAACAACTTTGATTTTGACAAGTACTTAAAAGATTACGGTGAGTTTTGTGATTCAAACCCGAGTACTATTTGGTACTTGTAGCATGGATTTGATTTTCTTTTACTTCTTTTTGGTTGTGGTAGAAAAGCTCATACCAGAAAAGGAAGTTGATGAACCTTACACGAGAGACCCAAGGTTTGAAGAATTACTTGACGAATGAAGGCTTGAAGATGTAGTAGAATGGAATATGATTCGTTGTCCGGACGGCGAGATTCGATACTACAAGAAGGGTTCGAACGATATACCGTCCGTCCGGTCGATCATTTATTGGGTCAGAATTCAAGAGATCGTTGAAAGGACTAAATAATTCAGAGATAAAAAACTAAGTAAATCCTACCAGGTTGGTTGTTGTTTTGGACTATTTCTTTTGTTATGTTGATGTTATTTATTTGTCATGTCTCAAATAGGAGAGCCTTTTGTTGTTTTGGTCTCTGAAATAAGCTTTTGAGAGCTGAATTCCTTGAACAAAACTATATGGTGTTGTTTGTTTCACAAGTGTTGGTATATAGGTTTATTTGTTTGCACTTTACTCTCAACATTTCTGTTTTACTTTAATCCAATTATATCAAATATACAACCTACAAGTATAAATGGATGGATGCAAATAATTTAAGCTTTATATGGATCGTGCTTTAATTACACTTTAGTCTTTCTATTGTTTTCTTACCTTTTACTCAAAAATACTTCTCAAAATCTTGTTTTTTTTTTGTTTTTTGTTTTCCAAAATAAAATAAGGTTGATTTTCAAATTTTGAAAATAAACATCAAATATGGTTGTTTTTCACAAGATGTTTAATTTTTAATAATTTGAACTTTAAATCTTATGTCCTCCATCTATAATAGATTTTCAACACATCCAAAATATTTTTAGATATTAAATTGTATTTTAGAATTTTGGAATATAATTTTTATATAGTATAGGTTTTTGTGAATTTTTATCTATGTTGATTAAGTCAAATAACTTTTTATATACAACGTGTGAGAGGGTGAATACACAGTGGTTGTTGACCCATTAATTTTAATTCTTTGAAAGTATAATTGGTCGATCGAATTCATCAAATTTTAATAATTTTGTTGAATTTTAAAAAAGTTAGAAGTAGTTACATAACTTGATCAAAAGATTTTTAAAGCATGTTCGTGAAGCAGATTTGAAGAATAATTTTTAAAATATTATGGATAAGAACAGTCATATTTAATGTAAAATAAAGAATCTCCCACTAATTCTATATTATTTTATGAAGTGAATATTATAATATTACAATTTATGATTGAGGTTAAAGTAAAAAGAAACCAACTTAATAATTCACTTAGATTTATTGATTTTATAGTTAATCATTTGAAATAAAGTTTGGCTATCACAAACACTATCTATGAATATAAGCATGAAAAAGGAACAACTTTACAGAAATACTCACTTGAGATAACAAAAAATTGTCAACTTAATAATTAAGATGTTGTAATATCAAATATTTTAACTGCTTGAGAGATAATAAATCATTTTGATTAATTATGATTCTTAAAATTTGTCGGAAAAAATCTTTTAATATTTAAATCCACTCATTTTGACCTACTATTTAAGTTTGTCAACTTTCAAACCTCATCCGATCTAGAAACATGACTTTTTAACAAATGTTAAAAACGTCCAAAGTTCGTCTAAAGA
This sequence comes from Sicyos edulis, assembly GCA_036507275.1. Taxonomy (NCBI): domain Eukaryota; kingdom Viridiplantae; phylum Streptophyta; class Magnoliopsida; order Cucurbitales; family Cucurbitaceae; genus Sicyos; species Sicyos edulis. The sequence continues at coordinate 3,429,050 of CM071856.1, forward strand.
AAATAAATGGATCTATTATACTCCCGAGAAAATGTACCATAACAATGAAGGGCCACCTAAAAATTAGTCCTTATCCATATGATATTGGAGTAGTGTACTGAAACGTTGAGAAGGGAAAAAATATTCATCACTATTATATAAAAATATTTAGGTTAAAATATCATTTTAGTCCCTCAACTATCATGAAAGTTTCATTTTGGTCCCTCAACTTTCAAAAGTTCAATTTTAGTCCACAACTATCATTTTGTTCCATCTTGGTCCGTCAACTTTCAAATGTCCAAATTTAGTCCTTAAACTTTCTAAAAAATTAAAAATAGTCCTTTAGTTAAAATTTCAGCTTCCAATCTCACCAAACCCTTCTTCTTCTTCTTCTTCAATTCACTCCCCAAATCAACTTTCTCTTCTGCTTCATCTTCAACCTTTCTGCAACCAATTCCTCAATCCGAAACAAAATCAATGGGAAAAATTGGAAAAAAAGGGTTACGAACCCACAAGGCACTATTACTCTAACCCATAATTGAGATTTTAAACACGGCAATTAAATTTAAAAGGTATTTTTAAAAAATATTATTAAAATGTGAGACCATTAAAATGTTTGATTTGTGAAATATAAGATTAAATAGAAACTTAACTTTGTTTAAAAAAATATAAATAAATTAAAACTTAACTTCAAATAGTACCAAATTTTATCTTCAAAGTTGAAGACTAAAAATGTACTTTTTCAATTGTTTTTTTAAACTCTTTCCAAATTAGTACGAATGGATAGGGACAATGTATAATATATTTTATAAAACGTTTTATGATATAATAGAAAAATGTCTATTTGATCATCTTTGGTTGATGTAAAATAAAAATGATATTGTAAATAAATAGAATTTGTGACTAAATTTGACTTCATCTTCCTTTCCAACGTAAGCGCAATTTTAGAATGTATAACAAACAAAAAGATATGATAATCCAAGAACACCTAAAGATATATGGTTGGTTATATTTAATCTTTCAAATCTCTTTCTAATTAGTGTAATGGCCACGATGGATTTGTTAAAACTTTTTATTTTGAATGTTGGTGTAAAAGCCCCTTGGGCATGGAGCCCAAATGAAAGAACACCCACTTTGTTTTATTAACGTTGAACTTCCGTCAGTTCAATCACGACCTACAATTTGAAAATTTAGAAACGAAAAAAAAGTCTAAATTTCAGCGCTAAATATTGTTGATTAAAAAAAATTAGTTCATAAGTTTTTTTTGGGTTAGAATTATCCTTAGTCAATATATTTCCCGGTCAAGAAAGGATGGATGTCTTGGAGTAAAATGTCCTTTAGGCATTTCAAAAAAAAAAAAAATTTAGAATAAATAATATATTTTGATGTCCGACATCTTTAGATAAACATGAAAGAATTATTATGTATTTAAATAAATTGCACTATTCTATAATTTTAAATTAATTTATATAAAATATTTGTTGCATGAATATAATTATTATGTATTTAAGTAATTTTTTTTGTATTCATATTAATTTAAGATTCTTAACTCCAATTTAAATTTGAAAATCTTAAAAAATTATTAAATATTTAACCATGAGTTTGATGACTAATATTTTTACATACTTTATAAGTTTTGATTTAAAAAAAAGAGAGTATATTTTATCTTATAAATTGTGATATGTATAAAGCATGTCATGTATATAATTTTCTTTTGAATATATTCCTACAATCAGCCTCCGACCCGAACCATGGCCAATGGTGGCTTTCTTGTTCTTGACCCCATTTTAGGTCAAAGATCTTTCATCTAGTGGTAGATCTGACGCTTCATGTTTGTAATACAAACAAAGAAATGAAGTCCCACAAATTTATATTCTCACATTAATTAGATAAAAAAATAAATCGTCAGTTTATAAATAAAGACAAATGTTTTCATTAATACGAGACATTTTGGATGAAAAAAAAAATTACATTCAAAGTGGACAAAATCATAATAATGTAGAATTTTGCCGAAGTTATATGGTCCGTTAACACTCAAATGGTCATTTGCAATAGGTAAGAAACAAGAACGAAGAAGCAACCATAAGAACATAACACACGTTACAAACACTAAACAAACCTTAAATACAAAAGATCAATTTTGCATGGTTATATGTTGGTTTTCAAGGACAACCGTGTTACGTACAAATTATAAATCTAAAACCCCCCAAAAAAGTCAAAAAATTAAAAGCAAGTTCCATTGATCAGCTGGTCTCTATTTGGAGGCAGAGTTGGTATTATCATCAAAATTGTTTATGTGTTCATCATTTTTCTTATCCTCCAAAGAAGAATTGAGTTCCACTTCCGATTTAGTAACTCCAAAATCATCATTATATTTCTTATAAATATCCCCTTTGTAAAATTCTCTTGTCCTATAAGCCAGCACAAATGAAGCCATCACTCCAAACAAAGTCACCACAGATAAAATCATGAAAGCGCCACTAAAGCAATTAGTGCCAGTACACGTCAGCCCCTTCCCGTTCTTCACATTACCAGCTTTAATGGCTTCCTCATCATACAATTTTCCAACCACATGCACATTCAATATGTAAGATCCTAGTGGTACTGCCAAGTTCCCGCAATTGAGCAATGTGGAGTAATGTTTCAACCCGAATAAATCAGAGATTATGGCAAACAATAATGGAACTTGGGCTCCGAATCCAAACCCGATTATCAACGACGCTGCATAAATCGAACCTGAGAAAGGGAAGGCGATGGAGAGTAGGCCGAGGCAGATGAAGAGTTGGGTGAATCCGAACATTAGAGGACGAGGGAGTTTGTATTTTGTCATCATGGTTTCAGAGATGAAACCTGAGGACACCCGACCAAAGAAATTGAAAATGGAAAGCCACGAAACGAAGACATTTATATGTTGAGCTGGGTATCCGAGTGATTCCGCTATTTGTCCAAGGTTGTCGATGGCGGCAACCGACGAACCGCATCCACTAACCGTTGCTATGAAAATCAAAGCCATGTCTTTGCTCAATAGAGCTTGTAAGATGCTAAAATCTTCCCCTCTTTGCGGCTTGTTGCTACGCACATTTTGCGTAGTGGGGCGAGCGATTTACTGCAATTATTTGTGGAATTGATACGAAAAGCATTGATCACTTGTTTGTTTGTTGAGCTTGAAAAGGAACAACTCTTCTTTGATTGCAATGAGCAAGGGAAGACATAGTAAGGCTATGACGACGGCGACGCCACCGACATAGCCGACGTGAGAGAAAACAATTTGTTTTTGAATAATGGTGAGGAAAAAGATGAAGACTGCCATTGTTATGGAGACAGAAAGAAGATGGTAAAACACATTAAGCTCATGTGGGTGTTTCTGGGCTTGAATTGTGCGAATCGAGTGGAAAAAAAGGAGAGCAACAATGGAGGGAAGCCATGAAAGAAGAAGCACAAGGTTAGATGGGTTTTCGTGGCCGTAAATTGCTAAATAAATTTGGGTCAAAACAGCGCCACCAAGTCCGACAAAGCCTTTGAGAAGACCCAAGATGATTCCGCGGCGGTTAGGAAAGTTTCGGACGCTTGTAACCATAATGGCAGTGTTCGGAAAGTTTTGAGAATTTGCGGAGATGCAAATGAAAAGGAACATGAGCCACAATTGGGGCTTAGGGATGTGGCCGGTAATAAAAAGCCATATTATGAAGTAGCTTAGGAAATTTGAGGTTGAACCCAAAAGGAATAGAACCCACGGTGGAGACACCTCAGCGAGAAGCCCAGCTATTATTCCAAGGTTGGCGCCGAGATCTTTGGCAAATCCCAAGGTATTTATTTGGGTTTGAGTGTAATCGAATTGTGTTTTTATGACTTTAGAGTATGTTCCAAACAAGTAAGTGGAACCTGTGCCAATCATGATAAAAAACGAGGCGAATATCGTAAACCATCGACCATTGATAACTTGTTTCACGAATTGCCAGTTTTTTACTTCTTTGTTCTTGCCCATTGTCGTCTTTGATCGAAGATTTGATGATTGAAGATAGAAGATGGGATTTTGATTCTCAATTTGGAATGTTATAAAAGCAATTCAGTTTCACAGTTTATGTACCAAACACAACGTCGATAGTGTTTATTGATTGGAAATGAGTTTGCAACCTGAAAAAAAAGTGCAACTTCCCTTTCAATGCCCTGTCAATAACTCGCTTTTAGTTAAATTGAAAAACAAAAGGTTAATTTGTTAAAATTTTATTTATGAGCTAAAATCTTTAATATATATCAAATTCATATTTTTTTTAATCTTTAATCAATTTATTTTTGCTCCAGTAGACATGTTGATTCACTCATATGTCGATTTTATTTTATTTTTATTAATCATATGTCGATTTTATAGAAAAATAAAAAAATAGATAAAAATAATGGTGCATCCATGAAAATCTAATACTATGCTTATTAATCCATAATGTTGGTATTTTAAAATAATTTTATTATGGTTTTCCAACTTCCAAATTCAAGCCTATGTGATGTATTATAGTAGGAATAAAATATCATGTTTTTTTGTTTTTGAAAACCAATTACGTAAGCTATAAAAAATGTTATAAAGTTTTATTGCAATAACAATCTAAAATTTTATTTTGTTTGCAAAAGACAATTTTTATGTATGTATTTCTAATTTATGAACTATTTGTATGTCAGTGTAAATTTTGAATTAATTGAGTAGTTAGTCAAAAGTTCAAATTTATTTCTTAATCTATTAATTCTTTAATGATTCTCTTTTAATTTAGTTTGTCTTTATTATTGATATTTTTATTTTTGAATAAGTAGAAAGTCACAAAATAGCCCAAACTAGTTAAAAAAAATGTTGATTGTATGGTTATTTATCACACACCTATAAATTTCTATGTTTAATGTTAGGTTAACGATTGACAATTATAAGGATTTAAAAAAAAAGACAATTATTAGTCAATAAAAATAATTTTTAATGACATCGAGTGTGATCTATAAATTAAAAAAAAAATCATAATTTCAATCCCCAACTTCCAATTATAGTTGAACTAAAAAAATGTTGTTAGAGGCATGGTTAACATGCATAAGACTTCGTGTAATTATGGTAGGTAACCCCAATTTGCAATGTAAAACAAAAATTTGTAATCTAACAATAATTATTCAAATATTCTTCTTGGAACAAGTTGAATTTTTAAAGGTTTGATTTGGAACTTTGATTTGGAACTTTCAATCAATGTGAAAAATTTAGGCCGGTTGATAACCATTTGGTTTTTGCAAGAATGTAAATGTGGACCAAATTTCAAAAACAAAACAAGCTTTTTGGAAATACTTTTTGTTTTCAAATTTTGGTTTGGTTTTTAAAACATAGTTACAATGTAGATATCTAAGTAAAAATAAAATTTGGTGTTGTAGACTTGAATTTCAATTACCCAAAACAAAAAACAAATGATTATCAAACGAGTATTAGCTTTTTGAGTGCAAACGACCTTTGACATCTATTTTTTTAATCAATCAGAAAAATATTATAGGGTTAGATGATCTTCTCGACTGATCACTACAAGGATAAATGCAAACTCATTGAGAAAGAATCTAACAAGGTAATGGCAAAGAAGAAAAAAGAGTTTAATTCAGATGATGATGCTTTTGATTGTTCTAAATATGTTCATTCAAGAGTGTTGTATTTCTATGCATGTAAATTGCAGAAAACCCCACCAGCTTTACAACATCCTGAACTCAAAAGTTGCTACCTCTTAAAAACATTCCTAGATAATGAAGTTAACTCTCTGGTAAAGCTCACTATGGAAAAAGTGTGTTTTTCCTTCATGTTTGAAAATTCAAAGTTCACAACGTTAATCCACTCATTTTGACTTACTATTTAAGTTTGTCCAAAGTGGTCAAAATGTCGGAGACGAACTTTAGACGAATTTCATTTGTAGTAATAAATTATGCATTTAAGTACGATGTTTCTTATAATAGTCATGGATCCACCATTCGAAAGTGCACTGGACCAACGTTGGGAAAATTTTATACGTTAATAATATTATACCCCCATCATGTATGAACTTTGTCCACTATTTTCGTCCATTAAGAGTGCACAAAAAATATGCTTAAACCAACGTTTGGAAAATATGGATGTTTGTAACATTTGCTACTATTTAAGTTCATGACATGACCATTTGGACGAACTTTAGACGTTTGTAACATTTGTTAAAAAGTCATGTTTCTAGACATCGGATGGGGTTCAAAAGTTGACAAACTAAAATAGAAGGTCAAAATGAGTGGATTTAAGTATCAAAAAGATTTTTTTCCGACAAAATTTTTGGTCCTCGAAGGTATAATAGTCCACTACTTTTGTTCTTGAGAATCAACGTTGGGAAGCATATTTTCTTTGCACTTATTATGGAGTGGAAAAACTACTCCTTGTGACCTAAAAGTCATGAATATTTAATTTTGATTGTTGTACTAGTGTAACAAACACACCCACGTGGTGGTATCTGATTGGTTGTACCAGCTATGCCTTATACCTGCCCAGGCTATTTATCCAGGGCTCTTGTGAATAAAATAATCAAGAAATATTATCTCTGCAATTCTGTTATTCATCTTTTTCTTCCTAAATCTAGGTTTAACCCTTTGTCAATCTTGAATGAACAAGTTAACAAGTTTATCCTCCATAAATTTTTTGGAAGTTTCCTTTGAGATCTAGGCATTACAATTGATTGATAGTTTTCTTTACTCTTTTCCTATTGATAGTTTATTAGTAGATACAGGATTGATGGTGCAGTAGTAGTTGTGAGATTGAGATTTCATGTTACCATTTATTTTCAGGTCTTGATGAGCACAAGCAAAGGTAATGATCCTCTTACAATTATTTGTAACGCGTTGCATTCTATCGAGTCGCATGGGTATTAGAAACCTTTAAGAAAGTCTTAAGAGTATATGAATGATAGTTTGGGTGACTTTAATCAGTTCTGCTTTTTATTCACCGGATTAGATTTTGTTAGATTGTTTTATGATAAGATACAAAATCTATATTAATATATCAAAAGAATAAAGAAAATACAAGATAACCCAAATTTTAATAGGACTTAGAACCTTCCATATACAACCCGTGTATTTTTAACTAAATATCTAACAAACTTCCGTAAGTATTTACTAAAATACCCTTAGGGGGTGATTGGATTTTGGTATTGAAAAGAGGAGGGAGAGAAAGTTGAAGAGAAAGAGGAAGTAGAGTGGTTTAGAGATATGAAGTAGTTGTTTGGAAATTGATGTTTTGGAGAGGAGAAGTTGTAAAAATATTTATTTTATATTAATTTTTTATAATGTAATGATGGTAGATTTTGGATTGATGGGTAAATATAATATATTTTATTTTATATTGTGTGGTTGAAAATTAGAGAAAGTTTGATGTGATATTTGATAAGATTAGATAAAATATATTTATATTATATTATATGATTAAAAATTAAAAAATTGTTTGATGTGACATTTAAAAGATAAAATAAATGATTTGATGTGATATTAGGAGAGAGGTTGAGAAGAAGTTGGGGAGATGATGATGTCTTAAAAACAAACAAATGGTTGGAATTTCTCCTTCCCTCCTCTCCTCCTCAACACCAAATCCCAAACACCCCCTTATGTTTAAACCTACCATTTTATCATTCTTTTCAATGAAAGTTGGGCTTGGGTTCTTGCAATAGATAAAGTAAAAAGAATGGTGCATCTGAGTTTACATAAAGCTTAGACATTGTGGGTGTATTTGGGGTACCGGTTATGTTATTGTAGACGGAGGGGTTATGATAGACGGAGGATTATTATAGACGGTGTTTGGGGTTAAAGTTATTATAACATGGATTATGATAAACGGTGTTTGAGGTACAGGTTATTATAACAGGGGTTATGATAAACGGTGTTTGGACTGCATGTTATTATAACGGGAGTTATAAAAAAATCAATTTTTTAATAATAACTTGCATTTATATTTTAAAAAACTATAAATATATAACAACTTAATTTTATTGAACTTTTAATTAGCATTGAACAAAATAAATTAACGTTTATTTTTTTAATAAGAGAATTTTTAATTTTAATTTTTTTTAGATTAATTTTATTATTCTATTTGACCTATATTGTAAATTGATATAATTATGGACTAAAAAATGGGTATAATGGTATAGCTCTCTTGTATACAAATGATTGGAATACCTAGATTACATATCAATTTCAAAAAAAAAAAAAAAACCTTAGATTACATATCAGAGCAGTATATAAATTTTTTTTAAAAAATCTGGTGAATTAATTGCTAAAAAGAAAACAGACGAAGAAAAGAGAAATTTTCAGAAAATAAAATGATTTACAACAGGTGGGTCCCACCATATTTCCCCATTTTCTCCCTCTCTTTCCATTCCAAAACTTACTTTCTATCTGGCGGCGGTTCACTTATTTTTAGCGGCGGTTTGATAAATCTTAGGCGGCGTTTCACTAATGTTGGGATGTAAATTATGTGTTATAACCCCACTTAAAATAACCGGGCCCCCAAACATGGGTTTGGTTAATATAACCAGACCGCCCGTTTTGAAAATGGGGCCCAAACATACCCTGTATGTTAAAAATAATAATAATAAAAAAAAAGCTTAGCCATTCAAGAGTTTGGTTTCTCCATGCATAACATCCTTCCTTGAGCCTTTTAACATCGCACCCAACTTTGTTTTGAGTTCAACAAACAATTAGGGGGTAGGATTGTAACTTATGACTTCTTGTTCGTGACATGCACTTACGCCGCTAAACTATTGCTCCTTTTGGATTTTACTTCTTGGTTTCATGGTTGAATTTTGATGCTGAACACCAATAATTTATTATTAACTTTGCTCGCTTTACGTTCATTTTGGTAGAAGTAATACATCTTTTCGAGATAATCGTATATGTAAAAAGTTACTTATTTTCAATACTACGGTATTGTGCAGGCGTGCATCGAGCATCCGTATCCACCGGACAACGTGGCTCAGATCTTAGGTTTAGAAGTTAAAAGTTTACATCCAAGATGTTCTCAGAATCTACATTTTTATAAAGAGATTGAAACTTGCATTGGAAGAATCAAAACTCAGTTGTTAGCCATTGTTCCAACTTGAATTCAATTTCATCTTCACTGTTTCATATGTATAGTAAAATAATGTTCAGTTACTCTACAATTTTGATCTTTGCTTTATATGTTACAATTTGTTTTGGTTTCCAACTAATATATTAAACAAATGGCTGCCCCACTCCCTTTGTTTACCCTATAAAAAATGTTCAGGATGGAAACCGTTAAAATTTTATTTAAAAAATACATCTAAATTGTGAAAAATTCAAGAATATTCTTGAACTTTCAAAAAGTTAAAACAAAAAAACACTTATGAATCTTAAAAAAAATTTAAAAAATATATTTGATCTTAGATACCCTAACTTGTATCTCCACTACTTCAATGTATCCCACCGGTTACTTAGGTAGCGAAAAGCTCCAATTTTTTTATCATACAAAACTATTTTTGGCCTAAAAAAAGTTAAAAATATATATTTATATAGTTAATTTTTAAAATGAAAATGGTTAAATTGTGTTTCAAATACCTTAGTCATTTAATTGTAATTATTTACTTTTATATTCTTAACTTACGATTTTTATATATATTAGTGGTTTTGTTAATTTATTTGTTAGTTTGATTATTAAAATTAATTTTTAAGTTTATTTATCTCCGCGTTATTATTGTATTATTTATTTTATGTCAATAAGGGTAGTAGTTGAGCGGAATTAGTGTATACCTAATGACCATTAAGTTTTGAGTTTGATTTTTCCCACCCTCAGTTATAGTAATCTTTAAAAAAAAATGTAAACTCAAACTAGCTAATATATTTTGACTTGTTATAAAGTGTAACGTGTTTTAAATTTTCAAGCTTAATGTCATATTAAAAACTGACAAGAAGAATTTAGGAAATCTAAATAATATCTAACTCTTAATTCTAGTTTTAATCTTGATGCAGTGGTAAACAACAAAAACAATTTTATGGGTAGGGTATTTGAAACAAAGTTTAAAATTGATAAAGAATATTTTATTTTGTACATTTTGTAGGCGAGGGTTATATATGAAACTAGTTTGGGTATTTTTGAAACTTTGGTAAAGTTGAAGAGTAATATTGAGAAAAAGTGGATAGATAATTATTTATGGTTAAATTATTAAAAAAGGAATGGAGAAAGAATTATTTTGTGGTGAGCATTATTTATCTCTTGAATTGTTTGTTGTTCCATCCAAACCCCAAACCAGTTTTCTTTCTGACGAATGTTTTTATGCAGAAAACTATTTCCAGTTTGCAGCGCTGGACGGTCGCCGCGTTGATGCGGCTCGTTCCTTTCTCCATTATGCCAAACCGTCGCTCAAAAGGAGCGATGCCAAAAGGAACAACTTTGATTTTGACAAGTACTTAAAAGATTACGGTGAGTTTTGTGATTCAAACCCGAGTACTATTTGGTACTTGTAGCATGGATTTGATTTTCTTTTACTTCTTTTTGGTTGTGGTAGAAAAGCTCATACCAGAAAAGGAAGTTGATGAACCTTACACGAGAGACCCAAGGTTTGAAGAATTACTTGACGAATGAAGGCTTGAAGATGTAGTAGAATGGAATATGATTCGTTGTCCGGACGGCGAGATTCGATACTACAAGAAGGGTTCGAACGATATACCGTCCGTCCGGGTCGATCATTTATTGGGTCAGAATTCAAGAGATCGTTGAAAGGACTAAATAATTCAGAGATAAAAAACTAAGTAAATCCTACCAGGTTGGTTGTTGTTTTGGACTATTTCTTTTGTTATGTTGATGTTATTTATTTGTCATGTCTCAAATAGGAGAGCCTTTTGTTGTTTTGGTCTCTGAAATAAGCTTTTGAGAGCTGAATTCCTTGAACAAAACTATATGGTGTTGTTTGTTTCACAAGTGTTGGTATATAGGTTTATTTGTTTGCACTTTACTCTCAACATTTCTGTTTTACTTTAATCCAATTATATCAAATATACAACCTACAAGTATAAATGGATGGATGCAAATAATTTAAGCTTTATATGGATCGTGCTTTAATTACACTTTAGTCTTTCTATTGTTTTCTTACCTTTTACTCAAAAATACTTCTCAAAATCTTGTTTTTTTTTTTTTTTTTGTTTTCCAAAATAAAATAAGGTTGATTTTCAAATTTTGAAAATAAACATCAAATATGGTTGTTTTTCACAAGATGTTTAATTTTTAATAATTTGAACTTTAAATCTTATGTCCTCCATCTATAATAGATTTTCAACACATCCAAAATATTTTTAGATATTAAATTGTATTTTAGAATTTTGGAATATAATTTTTATATAGTATAGGTTTTTGTGAATTTTTATCTATGTTGATTAAGTCAAATAACTTTTTATATACAACGTGTGAGAGGGTGAATACACAGGGTTGTTGACCCATTAATTTTAATTCTTTGAAAGTATAATTGGTCGATCGAATTCATCAAATTTTAATAATTTTGTTGAATTTTAAAAAAGTTAGAAGTAGTTACATAACTTGATCAAAAGATTTTTAAAGCATGTTCGTGAAGCAGATTTGAAGAATAATTTTTAAAATATTATGGATAAGAACAGTCATATTTAATGTAAAATAAAGAATCTCCCACTAATTCTATATTATTTTATGAAGTGAATATTATAATATTACAATTTATGATTGAGGTTAAAGTAAAAAAGAAACCAACTTAATAATTCACTTAGATTTATTGATTTTATAGTTAATCATTTGAAATAAAGTTTGGCTATCACAAACACTATCTATGAATATAAGCATGAAAAAGGAACAACTTTACAGAAATACTCACTTGAGATAACAAAAAATTGTCAACTTAATAATTAAGATGTTGTAATATCAAATATTTTAACTGCTTGAGAGATAATAAATCATTTTGATTAATTATGATTCTTAAAATTTGTCGGAAAAAAATCTTTTTAATATTTAAATCCACTCATTTTGACCTACTATTTAAGTTTGTCAACTTTCAAACCTCATCCGATCTAGAAACATGACTTTTTAACAAATGTTAAAAACGTCCAAAGTTCGTCTAAAGAAAATAAATGGATCTATTATACTCCCGAGAAAATGTACCATAACAATGAAGGGCCACCTAAAAATTAGTCCTTATCCATATGATATTGGAGTAGTGTACTGAAACGTTGAGAAGGGAAAAAATATTCATCACTATTATATAAAAATATTTAGGTTAAAATATCATTTTAGTCCCTCAACTATCATGAAAGTTTCATTTTGGTCCCTCAACTTTCAAAAGTTCAATTTTAGTCCGTCAACTATCATTTTGTTCCATCTTGGTCCGTCAACTTTCAAATGTCCAAATTTAGTCCTTAAACTTTCTAAAAAATTAAAAATAGTCCTTTAGTTAAAATTTCAGCTTCCAATCTCACCAAACCCTTCTTCTTCTTCTTCTTCAATTCACTCCCCAAATCAACTTTCTCTTCTGCTTCATCTTCAACCTTTCTGCAACCAATTCCTCAATCCGAAACAAAATCAATGGGAAAAATTGGAAAAAAAGGGTTACGAACCCACAAGGCACTATTACTCTAACCCATAATTGAGATTTTAAACACGGCAATTAAATTTAAAAGGTATTTTTAAAAAAAATATTATTAAAATGTGAGACCATTAAAATGTTTGATTTGTGAAATATAAGATTAAATAGAAACTTAACTTTGTTTAAAAAAATATAAATAAATTAAAACTTAACTTCAAATAGTACCAAATTTTATCTTCAAAGTTGAAGACTAAAAATGTACTTTTTCAATTGTTTTTTTAAACTCTTTCCAAATTAGTACGAATGGATAGGGACAATGTATAATATATTTTATAAAACGTTTTATGATATAATAGAAAAATGTCTATTTGATCATCTTTGGTTGATGTAAAATAAAAATGATATTGTAAATAAATAGAATTTGTGACTAAATTTGACTTCATCTTCCTTTCCAACGTAAGCGCAATTTTAGAATGTATAACAAACAAAAAGATATGATAATCCAAGAACACCTAAAGATATATGGTTGGTTATATTTAATCTTTCAAATCTCTTTCTAATTAGTGTAATGGCCACGATGGATTTGTTAAAACTTTTTATTTTGAATGTTGGTGTAAAAGCCCCTTGGGCATGGAGCCCAAATGAAAGAACACCCACTTTGTTTTATTAACGTTGAACTTCCGTCAGTTCAATCACGACCTACAATTTGAAAATTTAGAAACGAAAAAAAAGTCTAAATTTCAGCGCTAAATATTGTTGATTAAAAAAAATTAGTTCATAAGTTTTTTTTGGGTTAGAATTATCCTTAGTCAATATATTTCCCGGTCAAGAAAGGATGGATGTCTTGGAGTAAAATGTCCTTTAGGCATTTCAAAAAAAAAAAAAATTTAGAATAAATAATATATTTTGATGTCCGACATCTTTAGATAAACATGAAAGAATTATTATGTATTTAAATAAATTGCACTATTCTATAATTTTAAATTAATTTATATAAAATATTTGTTGCATGAATATAATTATTATGTATTTAAGTAATTTTTTTTGTATTCATATTAATTTAAGATTCTTAACTCCAATTTAAATTTGAAAATCTTAAAAAATTATTAAATATTTAACCATGAGTTTGATGACTAATATTTTTACATACTTTATAAGTTTTGATTTAAAAAAAAGAGAGTATATTTTATCTTATAAATTGTGATATGTATAAAGCATGTCATGTATATAATTTTCTTTTGAATATATTCCTACAATCAGCCTCCGACCCGAACCATGGCCAATGGTGGCTTTCTTGTTCTTGACCCCATTTTAGGTCAAAGATCTTTCATCTAGTGGTAGATCTGACGCTTCATGTTTGTAATACAAACAAAGAAATGAAGTCCCACAAATTTATATTCTCACATTAATTAGATAAAAAAATAAATCGTCAGTTTATAAATAAAGACAAATGTTTTCATTAATACGAGACATTTTGGATGAAAAAAAAAATTACATTCAAAGTGGACAAAATCATAATAATGTAGAATTTTGCCGAAGTTATATGGTCCGTTAACACTCAAATGGTCATTTGCAATAGGTAAGAAACAAGAACGAAGAAGCAACCATAAGAACATAACACACGTTACAAACACTAAACAAACCTTAAATACAAAAGATCAATTTTGCATGGTTATATGTTGGTTTTCAAGGACAACCGTGTTACGTATAAATTATAAATCTAAAACCCCAAAAAGTCAAAAAATTAAAAGCAAGTTCCATTGATCAGCGGCTGGTCTCTATTTGGAGGCAGAGTTGGTATTATCATCAAAATTGTTTATGTGTTCATCATTTTTCTTATCCTCCAAAGAAGAATTGAGTTCCACTTCCGATTTAGTAACTCCAAAATCATCATTATATTTCTTATAAATATCCCCTTTGTAAAATTCTCTTGTCCTATAAGCCAAACAAATGAAGCCATCACTCCAAACAAAGTCACCACAGATAAAATCATGAAAGCGCCACTAAAGCAATTAGTGCCATTACGCCAACCCCTTCCCGTTCTTCACATTACCAGCTTTAATGGCTTCCTCATCATACAATTTTCCAACCACATGCACATTCAATATGTAAGATCCTAGTGGTACTGCCAAGTTCCCGCAATTGAGCAATGTGGAGTAATGTTTCAACCCGAATAAATCAGAGATTATGGCAAACAATAATGGAACTTGGGCTCCGAATCCAAACCCGATTATCAACGACGCTGCATAAATCGAACCTGAGAAAGGGAAGGCGATGGAGAGTAGGCCGAGGCAGATGAAGAGTTGGGTGAATCCGAACATTAGAGGACGAGGGAGTTTGTATTTTGTCATCATGGTTTCAGAGATGAAACCTGAGGACACCCGACCAAAGAAATTGAAAATGGAAAGCCACGAAACGAAGACATTTATATGTTGAGCTGGGTATCCGAGTGATTCCGCTATTTGTCCAAGGTTGTCGATGGCGGCAACCGACGAACCGCATCCACTAACCGTTGCTATGAAAATCAAAGCCATGTCTTTGCTCAATAGAGCTTGTAAGATGCTAAAATCTTCCCCTCTTTGCGGCTTGTTGCTACGCACATTTTGCGTAGTGGGCAGAGCAGTTTCTGCAATTATTTGTGGAATTGATACAGAAACAGATTGATCACTTGTTTGTTTGTTGAGCTTGAAAAGGAACAACTCTTCTTTGATTGCAATGAGCAAGGGAAGACATAGTAAGGCTATGACGACGGCGACGCCACCGACATAGCCGACGTGAGAGAAAACAATTTGTTTTTGAATAATGGTGAGGAAAAAGATGAAGACTGCCATTGTTATGGAGACAGAAAGAAGATGGTAAAACACATTAAGCTCATGTGGGTGTTTCTGGGCTTGAATTGTGCGAATCGAGTGGAAAAAAAGCAGAGCAACAATGGAGGGAAGCCATGAAAGAAGAAGCACAAGGTTAGATGGGTTTTCGTGGCCGTAAATTGCTAAATAAATTTGGGTCAAAACAGCGCCACCAAGTCCGACAAAGCCTTTGAGAAGACCCAAGATGATTCCGCGGCGGTTAGGAAAGTTTCGGACGCTTGTAACCATAATGGCAGTGTTCGGAAAGTTTTGAGAATTTGCGGAGATGCAAATGAAAAGGAACATGAGCCACAATTGGGGCTTAGGGATGTGGCCGGTAATAAAAAGCCATATTATGAAGTAGCTTAGGAAATTTGAGGTTGAACCCAAAAGGAATAGAACCCACGGTGGAGACACCTCAGCGAGAAGCCCAGCTATTATTCCAAGGTTGGCGCCGAGATCTTTGGCAAATCCCAAGGTATTTATTTGGGTTTGAGTGTAATCGAATTGTGTTTTTATGACTTTAGAGTATGTTCCAAACAAGTAAGTGGAACCTGTGCCAATCATGATAAAAAACGAGGCGAATATCGTAAACCATCGACCATTGATAACTTGTTTCACGAATTGCCAGTTTTTTACTTCTTTGTTCTTGCCCATTGTCGTCTTTGATCGAAGATTTGATGATTGAAGATAGAAGATGGGATTTTGATTCTCAATTTGGAATGTTATAAAAGCAATTCAGTTTCACAGTTTATGTACCAAACACAACGTCGATAGTGTTTATTGATTGGAAATGAGTTTGCAACCTGAAAAAAAAGTGCAACTTCCCTTTCAATGCCCTGTCAATAACTCGCTTTTAGTTAAATTGAAAAACAAAAGGTTAATTTGTTAAAATTTTATTTATGAGCTAAAATCTTTAATATATATCAAATTCATATTTTTTTTAATCTTTAATCAATTTATTTTTGCTCCAGTAGACATGTTGATTCACTCATATGTCGATTTTATTTTATTTTTTATTAATCATATGTCGATTTTATAGAAAAATAAAAAAATAGATAAAAATAATGGTGCATCCATGAAAATCTAATACTATGCTTATTAATCCATAATGTTGGTATTTTAAAATAATTTTATTATGGTTTTCCAACTTCCAAATTCAAGCCTATGTGATGTATTATAGTAGGAATAAAATATCATGTTTTTTTTGTTTTTTGAAAACCAATTACGTAAGCTATAAAAAATGTTATAAAGTTTTATTGCAATAACAATCTAAAATTTTATTTTGTTTGCAAAAGACAATTTTTATGTATGTATTTCTAATTTATGAACTATTTGTATGTCAGTGTAAATTTTGAATTAATTGAGTAGTTAGTCAAAAGTTCAAATTTATTTCTTAATCTATTAATTCTTTAATGATTCTCTTTTAATTTAGTTTGTCTTTATTATTGATATTTTTATTTTTGAATAAGTAGAAAGTCACAAAATAGCCCAAACTAGTTAAAAAAAATGTTGATTGTATGGTTATTTATCACACACCTATAAATTTCTATGTTTAATGTTAGGTTAACGATTGACAATTATAAGGATTTAAAAAAAAAGACAATTATTAGTCAATAAAAATAATTTTTAATGACATCAGTGTGATCTATAAATTAAAAAAAAATCATAATTTCGAATCCCCAACTTCCAATTATAGTTGAACTAAAAAAATGTTGTTAGAGGCATGGTTAACATGCATAAGACTTCGTGTAATTATGGTAGGTAACCCCAATTTGCAATGTAAAACAAAAATTTGTAATCTAACAATAATTATTCAAATATTCTTCTTGGAACAAGTTGAATTTTTAAAGGTTTGATTTGGAACTTTGATTTGGAACTTTCAATCAATGTGAAAATTTAGGCCGTTGATAACCATTTGGTTTTTGCAAGAATGTAAATGTGGACCAAATTTCAAAAACAAAACAAGCTTTTTGGAAATACTTTTTGTTTTCAAATTTTGGTTTGGTTTTTAAAACATAGTTACAATGTAGATATCTAAGTAAAAATAAAATTTGGTGTTGTAGACTTGAATTTCAATTACCCAAAACAAAAAACAAATGATTATCAAACGAGTATTAGCTTTTTGAGTGCAAACGACCTTTGACATCTATTTTTTTTAATCAATCAGGAAAAATATTATAGGGTTAGATGATCTTCTGACTGATCACTACAAGGATAAATGCAAACTCATTGAGAAAGAATCTAACAAGGTAATGGCAAAGAAGAAAAAAGAGTTTAATTCAGATGATGATGCTTTTGATTGTTCTAAATATGTTCATTCAAGAGTGTTGTATTTCTATGCATGTAAATTGCAGAAAACCCCACCAGCTTTACAACATCCTGAACTCAAAAGTTGCTACCTCTTAAAAACATTCCTAGATAATGAAGTTAACTCTCTGGTAAAGCTCACTATGGAAAAAGTGTGTTTTTCCTTCATGTTTGAAAATTCAAAGTTCACAACGTTAATCCACTCATTTTGACTTACTATTTAAGTTTGTCCAAAGTGGTCAAAATGTCGGAGACGAACTTTAGACGAATTTCATTTGTAGTAATAAATTATGCATTTAAGTACGATGTTTCTTATAATAGTCATGGATCCACCATTCGAAAGTGCACTCGGACCAACGTTGGGAAAATTTTATACGTTAATAATATTATACCCCATCATGTATGAACTTTGTCCACTATTTTCGTCCATTAAGAGTGCACAAAAAATATGCTTAAACCAACGTTTGGAAAATATGGATGTTTGTAACATTTGCTACTATTTAAGTTCATGACATGACCATTTGGATTTAACTTTAGACGCTTGTAACATTTGTTAAAAAGTCATGTTTCTAGACATCGGATGGGGTTCAAAAGTTGACAAACTAAAATAGAAGGTCAAAATGAGTGGATTTAAGTATCAAAAAGATTTTTTTCCGACAAAATTTTTGGTCCTCGAAGGTATAATAGTCCACTACTTTTGTTCTTGAGAATCAACGTTGGGAAGCATATTTTCTTTGCACTTATTATGGAGTGGAAAACTACTCCTTGTGACCTAAAAGTCATGAATATTTAATTTTGATTGTTGTACTAGTGTAACAAACACACCCACGTGGTGGTATCTGATTGGTTGTACCAGCTATGCCTTATACCTGCCCAGGCTATTTATCCAGGGCTCTTGTGAATAAAATAATCAAGAAATATTATCTCTGCAATTCTGTTATTCATCTTTTCTTCCTAAATCTAGGTTTAACCCTTTGTCAATCTTGAATGAACAAGTTAACAAGTTTATCCTCCATAAATTTTTGGAAGTTTCCTTTGAGATCTAGGCATTACAATTGATTGATAGTTTTCTTTACTCTTTTCCTATTGATAGTTTATTAGTAGATACAGGATTGATGGTGCAGTAGTAGTTGTGAGATTGAGATTTCATGTTACCATTTATTTTCAGGTCTTGATGAGCACAAGCAAAGGTAATGATCCTCTTACAATTATTTGTAACGCGTTGCATTCTATCGAGTCGCATGGGTATTAGAAACCTTTAAGAAAGTCTTAAGAGTATATGAATGATAGTTTGGGTGACTTTAATCAGTTCTGCTTCTTTTTTTATTCACGGATTAGATTTTGTTAGATTGTTTTATGATAAGATACAAAATCTATATTAATATATCAAAAGAATAAAGAAAATACAAGATAACCCAAATTTTAATAGGACTTAGAACCTTCCATATACAACCCGTGTATTTTTAACTAAATATCTAACAAACTTCCGTAAGTATTTACTAAAATACCCTTAGGGGGTGATTGGATTTTGGTATTGAAAAGAGGAGGGAGAGAAAGTTGAAGAGAAAGAGGAAGTAGAGTGGTTTAGAGATATGAAGTAGTTGTTTGGAAATTGATGTTTTGGAGAGGAGAAGTTGTAAAAATATTTATTTTATATTAATTTTTTATAATGTAATGATGGTAGATTTTGGATTGATGGGTAAATATAATATATTTTATTTTATATTGTGTGGTTGAAAATTAGAGAAAGTTTGATGTGATATTTGATAAGATTAGATAAAATATATTTATATTATATTATATGATTAAAAATTAAAAAATTGTTTGATGTGACATTTAAAAGATAAAATAAATGATTTGATGTGATATTAGGAGAGAGGTTGAGAAGAAGTTGGGGAGATGATGATGTCTTAAAAACAAACAAATGGTTGGAATTTCTCCTTCCCCTCCTCTCCTCAACACCAAATCCCAAACACCCCCTTATGTTTAAACCTACCATTTTATCATTCTTTTCAATGAAAGTTGGGCTTGGGTTCTTGCAATAGATAAAGTAAAAAGAATGGTGCATCTGAGTTTACATAAAGCTTAGACATTGTGGGTGTATTTGGGGTACCGGTTATGTTATTGTAGACGGAGGGTTATGATAGACGGAGGATTATTATAGACGGTGTTTGGGGTTAAAGTTATTATAACATGGATTATGATAAACGGTGTTTGAGGTACAGGTTATTATAACAGGGGTTATGATAAACGGTGTTTGGACTGCATGTTATTATAACGGGAGTTATAAAAAAATCAATTTTTTAATAATAACTTGCATTTATATTTTAAAAAACTATAAATATATAACAACTTAATTTTATTGAACTTTTAATTAGCATTGAACAAAATAAATTAACGTTTATTTTTTTAATAAGAGAATTTTTAATTTTAATTTTTTTTAGATTAATTTTATTATTCTATTTGACCTATATTGTAAATTGATATAATTATGGACTAAAAAATGGGTATAATGGTATAGCTCTCTTGTATACAAATGATTGGAATACCTAGATTACATATCAATTTCAAAAAAAAAAAAAAAACCTTAGATTACATATCAGAGCAGTATATAAATTTTTTTTAAAAAATCTGGTGAATTAATTGCTAAAAAGAAAACAGACGAAGAAAAGAGAAATTTTCAGAAAATAAAATGATTTACAACAGGTGGGTCCCACCATATTTCCCCATTTTCTCCCTCTCTTTCCATTCCAAAAACTTACTTTCTATCTGGCGGCGGTTCACTTATTTTTTAGCGGCGGTTTGATAAATCTTAGGCGGCGTTTCACTAATGTTGGGATGTAAATTATGTGTTATAACCCCACTTAAAATAACCGGGCCCCCAAACATGGGTTTGGTTAATATAACCAGACCGCCCGTTTTGAAAATGGGGCCCAAACATACCCTGTATGTTAAAAATAATAATAATAAAAAAAAAGCTTAGCCATTCAAGAGTTTGGTTTCTCCATGCATAACATCCTTCCTTGAGCCTTTTAACATCGCACCCAACTTTGTTTTGAGTTCAACAAACAATTAGGGGGTAGGATTGTAACTTATGACTTCTTGTTCGTGACATGCACTTACGCCGCTAAACTATTGCTCCTTTTGGATTTTACTTCTTGGTTTCATGGTTGAATTTTGATGCTGAACACCAATAATTTATTATTAACTTTGCTCGCTTTACGTTCATTTTGGTAGAAGTAATACATCTTTTTCGAGATAATCGTATATGTAAAAAGTTACTTATTTTCAATACTACGGTATTGTGCAAAGCGCAGCATCGAGCATCCGTATCCACCGGACAACGTGGCTCAGATCTTAGGTTTAGAAGTTAAAAGTTTACATCCAAGATGTTCTCAGAATCTACATTTTTATAAAGAGATTGAAACTTGCATTGGAAGAATCAAAACTCAGTTGTTAGCCATTGTTCCAACTTGAATTCAATTTCATCTTCACTGTTTCATATGTATAGTAAAATAATGTTCAGTTACTCTACAATTTTGATCTTTGCTTTATATGTTACAATTTGTTTTGGTTTCCAACTAATATATTAAACAAATGGCTGCCCCCACTCCCTTTGTTTACCCTATAAAAAATGTTCAGGATGGAAACCGTTAAAATTTTATTTAAAAAATACATCTAAATTGTGAAAAATTCAAGAATATTCTTGAACTTTCAAAAAGTTAAAACAAAAAAACACTTATGAATCTTAAAAAAAATTTAAAAAATATATTTGATCTTAGATACCCTAACTTGTATCTCCACTACTTCAATGTATCCCACCGGTTACTTAGGTAGCGAAAAGCTCCAATTTTTTTATCATACAAAACTATTTTTGGCCTAAAAAAAGTTAAAAATATATATTTATATAGTTAATTTTTAAAATGAAAATGGTTAAATTGTGTTTCAAATACCTTAGTCATTTAATTGTAATTATTTACTTTTATATTCTTAACTTACGATTTTTATATATATTAGTGGTTTTGTTAATTTATTTGTTAGTTTGATTATTAAAATTAATTTTTAAGTTTATTTATCTCCGCGTTATTATTGTATTATTTATTTTATGTCAATAAGGGTAGTAGTTGAGCGGAATTAGTGTATACCTAATGACCATTAAGTTTTGAGTTTGATTTTTCCCACCCTCAGTTATAGTAATCTTTAAAAAAAAATGTAAACTCAAACTAGCTAATATATTTTGACTTGTTATAAAGTGTAACGTGTTTTAAATTTTCAAGCTTAATGTCATATTAAAAACTGACAAGAAGAATTTAGGAAATCTAAATAATATCTAACTCTTAATTCTAGTTTTAATCTTGATGCAGTGGTAAACAACAAAAACAATTTTATGGGTAGGGTATTTGAAACAAAGTTTAAAATTGATAAAGAATATTTTATTTTGTACATTTTGTAGGCGAGGGTTATATATGAAACTAGTTTGGGTATTTTTGAAACTTTGGTAAAGTTGAAGAGTAATATTGAGAAAAAGTGGATAGATAATTATTTATGGTTAAATTATTAAAAAAGGAATGGAGAAAGAATTATTTTGTGGTGAGCATTATTTATCTCTTGAATTGTTTGTTGTTCCATCCAAACCCCAAACCAGTTTTCTTTCTGACGAATGTTTTTATGCAGAAAACTATTTCCAGTTTGCAGCGCGGACGGGTCGCCGCGGTTGATGCGGCTCGTTCCTTTCTCCATTATGCCAAACCGTCGCTCAAAAGGAGCGATGCCAAAAGGAACAACTTTGATTTTGACAAGTACTTAAAAGATTACGGTGAGTTTTGTGATTCAAACCCGAGTACTATTTGGTACTTGTAGCATGGATTTGATTTTCTTTTACTTCTTTTTGGTTGTGGTAGAAAAGCTCATACCAGAAAAGGAAGTTGATGAACCTTACACGAGAGACCCAAGGTTTGAAGAATTACTTGACGAATGAAGGCTTGAAGATGTAGTAGAATGGAATATGATTCGTTGTCCGGACGGCGAGATTCGATACTACAAGAAGGGTTCGAACGATATACCGTCCGTCCGGGTCGATCATTTATTGGGTCAGAATTCAAGAGATCGTTGAAAGGACTAAATAATTCAGAGATAAAAAACTAAGTAAATCCTACCAGGTTGGTTGTTGTTTTGGACTATTTCTTTTGTTATGTTGATGTTATTTATTTGTCATGTCTCAAATAGGAGAGCCTTTTGTTGTTTTGGTCTCTGAAATAAGCTTTTGAGAGCTGAATTCCTTGAACAAAACTATATGGTGTTGTTTGTTTCACAAGTGTTGGTATATAGGTTTATTTGTTTGCACTTTACTCTCAACATTTCTGTTTTACTTTAATCCAATTATATCAAATATACAACCTACAAGTATAAATGGATGGATGCAAATAATTTAAGCTTTATATGGATCGTGCTTTAATTACACTTTAGTCTTTCTATTGTTTTCTTACCTTTTACTCAAAAATACTTCTCAAAATCTTGTTTTTTTTTTGTTTTTTGTTTTCCAAAATAAAATAAGGTTGATTTTCAAATTTTGAAAATAAACATCAAATATGGTTGTTTTTCACAAGATGTTTAATTTTTAATAATTTGAACTTTAAATCTTATGTCCTCCATCTATAATAGATTTTCAACACATCCAAAATATTTTTAGATATTAAATTGTATTTTAGAATTTTGGAATATAATTTTTATATAGTATAGGTTTTTGTGAATTTTTATCTATGTTGATTAAGTCAAATAACTTTTTATATACAACGTGTGAGAGGGTGAATACACAGGGTTGTTGACCCATTAATTTTAATTCTTTGAAAGTATAATTGGTCGATCGAATTCATCAAATTTTAATAATTTTGTTGAATTTTAAAAAAGTTAGAAGTAGTTACATAACTTGATCAAAAGATTTTTAAAGCATGTTCGTGAAGCAGATTTGAAGAATAATTTTTAAAATATTATGGATAAGAACAGTCATATTTAATGTAAAATAAAGAATCTCCCACTAATTCTATATTATTTTATGAAGTGAATATTATAATATTACAATTTATGATTGAGGTTAAAGTAAAAAGAAACCAACTTAATAATTCACTTAGATTTATTGATTTTATAGTTAATCATTTGAAATAAAGTTTGGCTATCACAAACACTATCTATGAATATAAGCATGAAAAAGGAACAACTTTACAGAAATACTCACTTGAGATAACAAAAAATTGTCAACTTAATAATTAAGATGTTGTAATATCAAATATTTTAACTGCTTGAGAGATAATAAATCATTTTGATTAATTATGATTCTTAAAATTTGTCGGAAAAAATCTTTTAATATTTAAATCCACTCATTTTGACCTACTATTTAAGTTTGTCAACTTTCAAACCTCATCCGATCTAGAAACATGACTTTTTAACAAATGTTAAAAACGTCCAAAGTTCGTCTAAAGAAAATAAATGGATCTATTATACTCCCGAGAAAATGTACCATAACAATGAAGGGCCACCTAAAAATTAGTCCTTATCCATATGATATTGGAGTAGTGTACTGAAACGTTGAGAAGGGAAAAAATATTCATCACTATTATATAAAAATATTTAGGTTAAAATATCATTTTAGTCCCTCAACTATCATGAAAGTTTCATTTTGGTCCCTCAACTTTCAAAAGTTCAATTTTAGTCCGTCAACTATCATTTTGTTCCATCTTGGTCCGTCAACTTTCAAATGTCCAAATTTAGTCCTTAAACTTTCTAAAAAATTAAAAATAGTCCTTTAGTTAAAATTTCAGCTTCCAATCTCACCAAACCCTTCTTCTTCTTCTTCTTCAATTCACTCCCCAAATCAACTTTCTCTTCTGCTTCATCTTCAACCTTTCTGCAACCAATTCCTCAATCCGAAACAAAATCAATGGGAAAAATTGGAAAAAAAGGGTTACGAACCCACAAGGCACTATTACTCTAACCCATAATTGAGATTTTAAACACGGCAATTAAATTTAAAAGGTATTTTTAAAAAAAATATTATTAAAATGTGAGACCATTAAAATGTTTGATTTGTGAAATATAAGATTAAATAGAAACTTAACTTTGTTTAAAAAAATATAAATAAATTAAAACTTAACTTCAAATAGTACCAAATTTTATCTTCAAAGTTGAAGACTAAAAATGTACTTTTTCAATTGTTTTTTTAAACTCTTTCCAAATTAGTACGAATGGATAGGGACAATGTATAATATATTTTATAAAACGTTTTATGATATAATAGAAAAATGTCTATTTGATCATCTTTGGTTGATGTAAAATAAAAATGATATTGTAAATAAATAGAATTTGTGACTAAATTTGACTTCATCTTCCTTTCCAACGTAAGCGCAATTTTAGAATGTATAACAAACAAAAAGATATGATAATCCAAGAACACCTAAAGATATATGGTTGGTTATATTTAATCTTTCAAATCTCTTTCTAATTAGTGTAATGGCCACGATGGATTTGTTAAAACTTTTTATTTTGAATGTTGGTGTAAAAGCCCCTTGGGCATGGAGCCCAAATGAAAGAACACCCACTTTGTTTTATTAACGTTGAACTTCCGTCAGTTCAATCACGACCTACAATTTGAAAATTTAGAAACGAAAAAAAAGTCTAAATTTCAGCGCTAAATATTGTTGATTAAAAAAAATTAGTTCATAAGTTTTTTTTGGGTTAGAATTATCCTTAGTCAATATATTTCCCGGTCAAGAAAGGATGGATGTCTTGGAGTAAAATGTCCTTTAGGCATTTCAAAAAAAAAAAAAATTTAGAATAAATAATATATTTTGATGTCCGACATCTTTAGATAAACATGAAAGAATTATTATGTATTTAAATAAATTGCACTATTCTATAATTTTAAATTAATTTATATAAAATATTTGTTGCATGAATATAATTATTATGTATTTAAGTAATTTTTTTTGTATTCATATTAATTTAAGATTCTTAACTCCAATTTAAATTTGAAAATCTTAAAAAATTATTAAATATTTAACCATGAGTTTGATGACTAATATTTTTACATACTTTATAAGTTTTGATTTAAAAAAAAGAGAGTATATTTTATCTTATAAATTGTGATATGTATAAAGCATGTCATGTATATAATTTTCTTTTGAATATATTCCTACAATCAGCCTCCGACCCGAACCATGGCCAATGGTGGCTTTCTTGTTCTTGACCCCATTTTAGGTCAAAGATCTTTCATCTAGTGGTAGATCTGACGCTTCATGTTTGTAATACAAACAAAGAAATGAAGTCCCACAAATTTATATTCTCACATTAATTAGATAAAAAAATAAATCGTCAGTTTATAAATAAAGACAAATGTTTTCATTAATACGAGACATTTTGGATGAAAAAAAAAATTACATTCAAAGTGGACAAAATCATAATAATGTAGAATTTTGCGAAGTTATATGGTCCGTTAACACTCAAATGGTCATTTGCAATAGGTAAGAAACAAGAACGAAGAAGCAACCATAAGAACATAACACACGTTACAAACACTAAACAAACCTTAAATACAAAAGATCAATTTTGCATGGTTATATGTTGGTTTTCAAGGACAACCGTGTTACGTATAAATTATAAATCTAAAACCCCAAAAGTCAAAAAATTAAAAGCAAGTTCCATTGATCACCGGGTCTCTATTTGGAGGCGAGTTGGTATTATCATCAAAATTGTTTATGTGTTCATCATTTTTCTTATCCTCCAAAGAAGAATTGAGTTCCACTTCCGATTTAGTAACTCCAAAATCATCATTATATTTCTTATAAATATCCCTTTGTAAAATTCTCTTGTCCTATAAGCCAAAGACAAATGAAGCCATCACTCCAAACAAAGTCACCACAGATAAAATCATGAAAGCGCCACTAAAGCAATTAGTGCGATTACCACGCCACCCCTTCCCGTTCTTCACATTACCACTTTTAATGGCTTCCTCATCATACAATTTTCCAACCACATGCACATTCAATATGTAAGATCCTAGTGGTACTGCCAAGTTCCCGCAATTGAGCAATGTGGAGTAATGTTTCAACCCGAATAAATCAGAGATTATGGCAAACAATAATGGAACTTGGGCTCGAATCCAAACCCGATTATCAACGACGCATATAAATCGAACTTTGAGAAAGGGAAGGCGATGGAGAGTAGGCCGAGGCGGATGAAGAGTTGGGTGAATCCAACATTAGAGGGCGAGGGAGTTTGTATTTTGTCATCATGGTTTCAGAGATGAAACCTGAGGACACCCGACCAAAGAAATTGAAAATGGAAAGCCACGAAACGAAGACATTTATATGTTGAGCTGGGTATCCGAGTGATTCCGCTATTTGTCCAAGGTTGTCGATGGCGGCAACCGACGAACCGCATCCACTAACCGTTGCTATGAAAATCAAAGCCATGTCTTTGCTCAATAGAGCTTGTAAGATGCTAAAATCTTCCCCTCTTTGCGGCTTGTTGCTACGCACATTTTGCGTAGTGGGCAGAGCAGTTTCTGCAATTATTTGTGGAATTGATACAGAAACAGATTGATCACTTGTTTGTTTGTTGAGCTTGAAAAGGAACAACTCTTCTTTGATTGCAATGAGCAAGGGAAGACATAGTAAGGCTATGACGACGGCGACGCCACCGACATAGCCGACGTGAGAGAAAACAATTTGTTTTTGAATAATGGTGAGGAAAAAGATGAAGACTGCCATTGTTATGGAGACAGAAAGAAGATGGTAAAACACATTAAGCTCATGTGGGTGTTTCTGGGCTTGAATTGTGCGAATCGAGTGGAAAAAAAGCAGAGCAACAATGGAGGGAAGCCATGAAAGAAGAAGCACAAGGTTAGATGGGTTTTCGTGGCCGTAAATTGCTAAATAAATTTGGGTCAAAACAGCGCCACCAAGTCCGACAAAGCCTTTGAGAAGACCCAAGATGATTCCGCAAGTTAGGGAAAGTTTCGACGCTTGTAACCATAATGGCAGTGTTCGGAAAGTTTTGAGAATTTGCGGAGATGCAAATGAAAAGGAACATGAGCCACAATTGGGGCTTAGGGATGTGGCCGGTAATAAAAAGCCATATTATGAAGTAGCTTAGGAAATTTGAGGTTGAACCCAAAAGGAATAGAACCCACGGTGGAGACACCTCAATGAGAAGCCCAGCTATTATTCCAAGGTTGGCGCGAGATCTTTGGCAAATCCCAAGGTATTTATTTGGGTTTGAGTGTAATCGAATTGTGTTTTTATGACTTTAGAGTATGTTCCAAACAAGTAAGTGGAACCTGTGCCAATCATGATAAAAAACGAGGCGAATATCGTAAACCATCGACCATTGATAACTTGTTTCACGAATTGCCAGTTTTTTACTTCTTTGTTCTTGCCCATTGTCGCCTTTTGATCGAAGATTTGATGATTGAAGATAGAAGATGGGATTTTGATTCTCAATTTGGAATGTTATAAAAGCAATTCAGTTTCACAGTTTATGTACCAAACACAACGTCGATAGTGTTTATTGATTGGAAATGAGTTTGCAACCTGAAAAAAAAGTGCAACTTCCCTTTCAATGCCCTGTCAATAACTCGCTTTTAGTTAAATTGAAAAACAAAAGGTTAATTTGTTAAAATTTTATTTATGAGCTAAAATCTTTAATATATATCAAATTCATATTTTTTTTAATCTTTAATCAATTTATTTTTGCTCCAGTAGACATGTTGATTCACTCATATGTCGATTTTATTTTATTTTTATTAATCATATGTCGATTTTATAGAAAAATAAAAAAATAGATAAAAATAATGGTGCATCCATGAAAATCTAATACTATGCTTATTAATCCATAATGTTGGTATTTTAAAATAATTTTATTATGGTTTTCCAACTTCCAAATTCAAGCCTATGTGATGTATTATAGTAGGAATAAAATATCATGTTTTTTTGTTTTTGAAAACCAATTACGTAAGCTATAAAAAATGTTATAAAGTTTTATTGCAATAACAATCTAAAATTTTATTTTGTTTGCAAAAGACAATTTTTATGTATGTATTTCTAATTTATGAACTATTTGTATGTCAGTGTAAATTTTGAATTAATTGAGTAGTTAGTCAAAAGTTCAAATTTATTTCTTAATCTATTAATTCTTTAATGATTCTCTTTTAATTTAGTTTGTCTTTATTATTGATATTTTTATTTTTGAATAAGTAGAAAGTCACAAAATAGCCCAAACTAGTTAAAAAAAATGTTGATTGTATGGTTATTTATCACACACCTATAAATTTCTATGTTTAATGTTAGGTTAACGATTGACAATTATAAGGATTTAAAAAAAAAGACAATTATTAGTCAATAAAAATAATTTTTAATGACATCAGTGTGATCTATAAATTAAAAAAAAAAATCATAATTTCGAATCCCCAACTTCCAATTATAGTTGAACTAAAAAAATGTTGTTAGAGGCATGGTTAACATGCATAAGACTTCGTGTAATTATGGTAGGTAACCCCAATTTGCAATGTAAAACAAAAATTTGTAATCTAACAATAATTATTCAAATATTCTTCTTGGAACAAGTTGAATTTTTAAAGGTTTGATTTGGAACTTTGATTTGGAACTTTCAATCAATGTGAAAAATTTAGGCCGGTTGATAACCATTTGGTTTTTGCAAGAATGTAAATGTGGACCAAATTTCAAAAACAAAACAAGCTTTTTGGAAATACTTTTTGTTTTCAAATTTTGGTTTGGTTTTTAAAACATAGTTACAATGTAGATATCTAAGTAAAAATAAAATTTGGTGTTGTAGACTTGAATTTCAATTACCCAAAACAAAAAACAAATGATTATCAAACGAGTATTAGCTTTTTGAGTGCAAACGACCTTTGACATCTATTTTTTTTAATCAATCAGGAAAAATATTATAGGGTTAGATGATCTTCTGACTGATCACTACAAGGATAAATGCAAACTCATTGAGAAAGAATCTAACAAGGTAATGGCAAAGAAGAAAAAAGAGTTTAATTCAGATGATGATGCTTTTGATTGTTCTAAATATGTTCATTCAAGAGTGTTGTATTTCTATGCATGTAAATTGCAGAAAACCCCACCAGCTTTACAACATCCTGAACTCAAAAGTTGCTACCTCTTAAAAACATTCCTAGATAATGAAGTTAACTCTCTGGTAAAGCTCACTATGGAAAAAGTGTGTTTTTCCTTCATGTTTGAAAATTCAAAGTTCACAACGTTAATCCACTCATTTTGACTTACTATTTAAGTTTGTCCAAAGTGGTCAAAATGTCGGAGACGAACTTTAGACGAATTTCATTTGTAGTAATAAATTATCCATTTAAGTACGATGTTTCTTATAATAGTCATGGATCCACCATTCGAAAGTGCACTGGACCAACGTTGGGAAAATTTTATACGTTAATAATATTATACCCCCATCATGTATGAACTTTGTCCACTATTTTCGTCCATTAAGAGTGCACAAAAAATATGCTTAAACCAACGTTTGGAAAATATGGATGTTTGTAACATTTGCTACTATTTAAGTTCATGACATGACCATTTGGACGAACTTTAGATGTTTGTAACATTTGTTAAAAAGTCATGTTTCTAGACATCGGATGGGGATCAAAAGTTCAAACTAAAATAGAAGGTCAAAATGAGTGGATTTAAGTATCAAAAAGATTTTTTTCCGACAAAAATTTTGGTCCTCGAAGGTATAATAGTCCACTATTTTTGTTCTTGAGAATCAACCTTGGGAAACATATTTTCTTTGCACTTATTATGGAGTGGAAAAACTACTCCATGTGACCTAAAAGTCATGAATATTTAGTTTTGATTGTTGTACTAGTGTAACAAACACACCCACGTGGTGGTATCTGATTGGTTGTACCAGCTGTGCTTTATACCTGCCCAGGCTATTTATCCAGGGCTCTTGTGAATAAAATAATCAAGCAATATTATCTCTGCAATTCTGTTATTCATCTTTTTCTTCCTAAATCTAGGTTTAACCCTCTGTCAATCTTCAATGAACAAGTTAACAAGTTTATCCTCCATAAATTTTTTGGAAGTTTCCTTTGAGATCTAGGCATTACAATTGATTGATAGTTTTCTTTACTCTTTTGCTATTGATAGTTTATTAGTAGATACAGGATTGATGGTGCAGTAGTAGTTGTGAGATTGAGATTTCATGTTACCATTTATTTTCAGGTCTCGATAAGCACAAGCAAAGGTAATGATCCTCTTACAATTATTTGTAACGCGTTGCATTCTATCGAGTCGCATGGGTATTAGAAACCTTTAAGAAAGTCTTAAGAATATATGAATGATAGTTTGGGTGACTTTAATCAGTTCTACTTTTTATTCACCGGATTAGATTTTGTTAGATTGTTTTATGATAAGATCCAAAATCTATATTGATATATCAAAAGAATAAAGAAAATACAAGATAACCCAAATTTTAATAGGACTTAGAACCTTCCATATACAACCCGTGTATTTTTAACTAAATATCTAACAAACTTCCGTAAGTATTTACTAAAATACCCTTAGGGGGTGATTGGATTTTGGTATTGAAAATAGGAGGAGAGAGAAAGTTGAAGAGAAAGAGGAAGTAGAGTGGTTTAGAGATATGAAGTAGTTGTTTGGAGATTGATGTTTTGGGGAGGAGATGTTGTAAAAATATTTATTTTATATTAATTTTTTATAATGTAATGATGGTAGATTTTGGATTGATGGGTAAATATAATTTATTTTATTTTATATTGTGTGGTTGAATATTAGAGAAAGTTTGATGTGATATTTGATAAGATTAGATAAAATATATTTATATTATATGATTAAAATATAAAAAAATGTTTGATGTGACATTTAAAGGATAAAATAAAAGGTTTGATGTGATATTAGGAGAGAGGTTGAGAAGAAGTTGGAGAGAGGATGATGTCCTAAAAACAAACAAATGGTTGAAATTTCTCCTTCCCCTCCTCTCCTCAACACCAAATCCCAAACACCTCCCTTATGTTTAAACCTACCATTTTATCATTCTTTTCAATGAAAGTTGGGCTTGGGTTCTTGCAATAGATAAAGTAAAAAGAATGGTGCATCCGAGTTTACATAAAGCTTAGACAATGTGGGTGTGTTTGGGGCACCGGTTATGTTATTGTAGACGGAGGGTTATGATGGACGGATGATTATTATAGACGGTGTTTGGGGTTAAAGTTATTATAACATGGATTATGATAAACGGTGTTTGAGGTACAAGTTATTATAACAGGGGTTATGATAAACGGTGTTTGGAGTGCATGTTATTATAACGGGAGTTATAAAAAAATCAATTTTTTAATAATAACTTGCATTTATATTTTAAAAAACTATAAATATATAACAACTTAATTTTATTGAACTTTTAATTAGCATTGAACAAAATAAATTAACGTTTATTTTTTTAATAAGAGAATTTTTAATTTTAAAATTTTTGAGATTAATTTTATTATTCTATTTGACCTATATTGTAAATTGATATAATTATGGACTAAAAAATGGGTATAATGGTATAGCTCTCTTGTATACAAATGATTGGAATACCTAGATTACATATCAATTTCAAAAAAAAAAAAACCTTAGATTACATATCAGAGCAGTATATAAATTTTTTTAAAAAAATCTGGTGAATTAATTGCTAAAAAGAAAACAGACGAAGAAAAGAGAAATTTTCAGAAAATAAAATGATTTACAACAGGTGGGTCCCACCATATTTCCCCATTTTCTCCATCTCTTTCCATTCCAAAAACTTACTTTCTATCTGGCGGCGGTTCACTTATTTTTTAGCGGCGGTTTGATAAATCTTAGGCGGCGTTTCACTAATGTTGGGATGTAAATTATGTGTTATAACCCCACTTAAAATAACCGGGCCCCCAAACATGGGTTTGGTTAATATAACCAGACCGCCCGTTTTGAAAATGGGGCCCAAACATACCCTGTATGTTAAAAATAATAATAATAAAAAAAAAGCTTAGCCATTCAAGAGTTTGGTTTCTCCATGCATAACATCCTTCCTTGAGCCTTTTAACATCGCACCCAACTTTCTTTTGAGTTCAACAAACAATTAGGGGGTAGGATTGTAACTTATGACTTCTTGTTCGTGACATGCACTTACGCCGCTAAACTATTGCTCCTTTTGGATTTTACTTCTTGGTTTCATGGTTGAATTTTGATGCTGAACACCAATAATTTATTATTAACTTTGCTCGCTTTACGTTCATTTTGGTAGAAGTAATACATCTTTTTCGAGATAATCGTATATGTAAAAAGTTACTTATTTTCAATACTACGGTATTGTGCAGGCGTGCATCGAGCATCCGTATCCACCGGACAACGTGGCTCAGATCTTAGGTTTAGAAGTTAAAAGTTTACATCCAAGATGTTCTCAGAATCTACATTTTTATAAAGAGATTGAAACTTGCATTGGAAGAATCAAAACTCAGTTGTTAGCCATTGTTCCAACTTGAATTCAATTTCATCTTCACTGTTTCATATGTATAGTAAAATAATGTTCAGTTACTCTACAATTTTGATCTTTGCTTTATATGTTACAATTTGTTTTGGTTTCCAACTAATATATTAAACAAATGGCTGCCCCCACTCCCTTTGTTTACCCTATAAAAAATGTTCAGGATGGAAACCGTTAAAATTTTATTTAAAAAATACATTTAAATTGTGTAAAATTCAAGAATATTCTTGAACTTTCAAAAAGTTAAAACAAAAAAACACTTATGAATCTTAAAAAAAATTTAAAAAATATATTTGATCTTAGATACCCTAACTTGTATCTCCACTACTTCAATGTATCCCACCGGTTACTTAGGTAGCGAAAAGCTCCAATTTTTTTATCATACAAAACTATTTTTGGCCTAAAAAAAGTTAAAAATATATATTTATATAGTTAATTTTTAAAATGAAAATGGTTAAATTGTGTTTCAAATACCTTAGTCATTTAATTGTAATTATTTACTTTTATATTCTTAACTTACGATTTTTATATATATTAGTGGTTTTGTTAATTTATTTGTTAGTTTGATTATTAAGATTAATTTTTAAGTTTATTTATCTCCGCGTTATTATTGTATTATTTATTTTATGTCAATAAGAGTAGTAGTTGAGCGGAATTAGTGTATACCTAATGACCATTAAGTTTTGAGTTTGATTTTTCCCACCTTCAATTATAGTAATCTTTAAAAAAAAAATGTAAACTCAAACTAGCTAACATATTTTGACTTGTTATAAAGTGTAACGGGTTTTAAATTTTCAAGCTTAATGCCATATTAAAAATTGACAAGAAGAATTTAGGAAATCTAAATAATATCTAACTCTTAAGTCTAGTTTTAATCTTGATGCAGTGGTAAACAACAAAAACAATTTTATGAGTAGGGTATTTGAAACAAAATTTAAAATTGATAAAGAATATTTTATTTTGTACATTTTGAAGGCGAGGTTATCTTTGAAACTAGTTTGGGTATTTTTGAAACTTTGGTAAAGTTGAAGAGTAATATTGAGAAAAAGTGGATAGATAATTATTTATGGTTAAGTTATTAAAAAAAGGAATGGAGAAAGAATTATTTTGTGGTTTGTTGGGTTATTGGGCCGAGGGTTGAATGGGCACAGTCTAACTCGTTTCCGAATGGTTAAGAATTATCGGAGTGATTGTAATTAGGGATTTTGCAGTCAGGGTGTTGAAAAGTGTTCATGTTCAACGATTTCAAGCGATTTCATAGACAAGCAAATGAATCATTTTGTGGTGAGCATTATTTATCTCTTGAATTGTTTGTTGTTCCATCCAAACCATAATTTAAGCTTTATATGGATCGTGCTTTAATTACACTTTAGTGTCTTTCTATTGTTTTCTTACCTTTTACTCAAAAATACTTCTCAAAATCTTGTTTTTTTTTTGTTTTTTGTTTTCCAAAATAAAATAAGGTTGATTTTCAAATTTTGAAAATAAACATCAAATATGGTTGTTTTTCACAAGATGTTTAATTTTTAATAATTTGAACTTTAAATCTTATGACCTCCATCTATAATAGATTTTCAACACATCCAAAATATTTTTAGATATTAAATTGTATTTTAGAATTTTGGAATATAATTTTTTATATAGTATAGGTTTTTGTGAATTTTTATCTATGTTGATTAAGTCAAATAACTTTTTATATACAACGTGTGAGAGGATGAATACACAGGGTTGTTGACCCATTAATTTTAATTCTTTGAAAGTATAATTGGTCATCGAATTCTTCAAATTTTAATAATTTTGTTGAATTTTAAAAAAGTTAGAAGTAGTTACATAACTTGATCAAAAGATTTTTAAAGCATGTTCGTGAAGCAGATTTGAAGAATAATTTTTAAAATATTATGGATAAGAACAGTCATATTTAATGTAAAATAAAGAATCTCCCACTAATTCTATATGATTTTATGAAGTGAATATTATAATATTACAATTTATGATTGAGGTTAAAGTAAAAAAGAAACCAACTTAATAATTCACTTAGATTTATTGATTTTATAGTTAATCATTTGAAATAAAGTTTGGCTATCACAAACACTATCTATGAATATAAGCATGAAAAAGGAACAACTTTACAGAAATACTCACTTGAGATAACAAAAAATTGTCAACTTAATAATTAAGATGTTGTAATATCAAATATTTTAACTGCTTGAGAGATAATTAATCATTTTGATTAATTATGATTCTTAAAAATGGCATAGTTGTATGTTTCAATTATTTTTAGATTTTTTCAAAGTTTAACCACTATTACAAAATAGACGAATTTGAATGTATATTGTCTTGATTATGTTAATTATGAATACATTTATATCATTATACTTTTTAGATTTTTGAGATTATGAATTATGAAAATGTCGGCTTATAAAATAATTAGATATGTACATTATATTAAAAATATAAATTATTTTTCCAAAATTTACAATCCATTCTTAATTATCTCTTAATTGTTGTTCCATCCAAACCCCAAACCAGTTTTCTTTCTAACGAATCTATTTTTGCAGAAAATTGTTTCGAGGACGGACGTCGCGGTTGATGTGGTTTCTTTCTCCGCTATGCCAAACCCCAAAAGGAGCAATTTAGATTTTGACAAGTACTTAAAAGATTATGGTAAGTTTTGTAATTCAAACTCGAGTACTATTTGATACTTGATATATGATGTGCGACTGGAATATAAAATAAAGAGGTCAGAGTGCATTTGTTCGAAGGTCAAATTTATAGTTCATTTAGTAGAATGATTATGGAATATAAAACTTCAAACAAGTAATTTAATTATTTTGACTAATGAAAGATAAATGATATATTGTAAATGTGACACATTATTGTTCTCCATCAATGGTAAGTATGCTCTTACAAGAGCTACTTTAATTTCACTTATTACCAATGAATGGCTTGTAGCATGGATTTGATTTTCTTTTACTTTTTGGTTACACGAGAGACCCAAGATATGAAAAATTACTTGAAGAACAATGGCCTGAAGATGTAGTAGAATGGACTATGGTTCGTTGTCCGGACGGCAAGATCCGATACTACAAGGAGGGTTCGAATGATATACCACCCAGATCGATCACTTATTGGGTGAAAATTCAACAGATAGTTAAAAAGACTAAATTACTAGAGATCAAAACTAAGTAAATGCTACCTGGTTGGTTCTTGTTTTGGACTATTTCTTTTGTTAGGTTGATGTTATTTATTTGTCATGTCTCAACTTTTGGTTTTTCCCTTTCCATAGATCTATAAAAGATGGATGAGAAATAGAGGCCCCATTCTCGTTTAGCTCGTTGGAAATTTTATATCATCACTCACTCACCCATTCTCCACCTAATTAGACACTTCCAACCTATTAGGAGCGGGTCCCTATAATACCTCGGCCCCACGGGAAAAATGATCATGTTTACTTACAAGTGCAAAGTTTTCTTTTTATATTAATAGTTTATGAATTATAATATCTAATTATTCTTTAGTTGATTATTTAACTTTCAAATGTCAAATTTTAACCTTTAGATTTTAAGTTTGTTCCATTTTAGTCTTTGATGTTTGAGCTTTTAATTGTCTAATTTTAATTTATATACTTACAAAAAGTTTTAAATTTCTCTCTATGATAAATTTCAAGTTTAATATTAATTGAAATCGAATCAATAACCTTAATAATTTTAATACTAAATGGGAAAAAGTTTGTACACATTTTTTGAAACTTATAGAATTGAGCAGCAAAGATAGAAAAGAAGGTTATTTTGTAAGACTCTTTTCATCACTAGACTATCTATGTTGATATTTCCTTAGAATATCAAATATAGTTTGGATCAAATCTATGATCCTTCTCTTTTTCCTTATTGATCTCTTTTTCTTCTCTTGCATAGGTAGAAGTTAACTATATTTTAAGGGATGTTTGTGGCATTAGTATGAAATGGGGAGAATGGAGATGATTTTTGGTGTTTGGGTCACCTACAATCATTTTCCTCTCCATAATCATGTTTCTCTTAAATCATCTTTTTATTATCTTGTTAACTATTTTTAATTTTTTCTATAACAAATTTTTATTTTTAATACAACCATTTTTCACTCACATCTAGAAATGTCTATGGGGCTAGGGAATAGCTTTTTTTTTCTCTGGGATCAGGGCGAGGATTCTCCGTAGGGCACTGGCGAAGATCGGGTTCCTCGCGGGGATTTTTTCAAATATATATATATATAAAAAAAATTTGGACAATTCTTCTAAATAATTAAATTTTTTAAGAAAATATTTATAAGTTTCAACTAATATATAGATAATTTATGTTAAGGAAATAGAATTAATCAATAGAACCAGTAACAACAACCTGGCCATCTTTCCAATTATATAAATAGGAGTATTACATGTGTAGCATTATTCAAGAAAAATATAAGTTGAGAAACTACACTCCAGAGCTTTCCAAGCTCAATTTCCACATTTTATCCTTTTTATTCTACTAGAACTTTAGAACTTGCCTTGCACGGGAAATTTTTTCTGTCATGTGAGATTATATTTTTATTTATTAAAATACTTATAAATAATAATAATTATATATATATATATATATAAATTTTAAATGAGTAAGTAAAATATTTATTATCTACTTTATTTTAAAATCTCATACAACGTAGTTCAAGATAAAAGTGAAATTTAAAAAAATACATATCATAATTTTTAAAGAAAATTATGAAATAAATTAAACTTCTTTAAGAAATAAGTTTTCGTCATGCTAAAATCTTACTTTGTACACAATATTTTTTTTTCGTTCATTTATTATTTTAGTTTAATCTACGAACATCGAAGCCATCTTTTCAAAAAAAAAACCTTGAAACCATCGCCTCTCTAAAATCTTAAAAATCATATTTGTGCTTTCTTATTTCATCTTATATTTTATAAATAATGAAAAATAAAGAAAATATTGAATTTTTTATTAAAAAAAAACTCATAAAATCTACTATCTACCTCTTCTACTAATTTTTTATGAAACATAAGTTTTTTAAATATTAATTTAAAACATAATATTATATTAAATCTATTGTTCTCTACAATAATAATAATGGTGTATAGATTTATATTTAAATTTAAAAATATATAATTAGTAAAATTGATAAAATTTAAGTAACTTCCGTATGTCAAAATATGAGTAGTATTTCAATGACATCACGTATCACAGAATAAGCAACAAATTACATAATAAGTCATATTTATTATAATAACAAATAATAATAATAATAATATGAAAAAATAATAATTATAAAAAATTACCTTTCATTAATGAAAGAATGTGATAAACACTTCTTCAAAATTTTAAATACTCCATAAATATTAAAGAGAACTATAAATTAAAGTTAAAGCATAAAATAAATAGAATTACACAAAGAAAACATAATAAAAATAAAAATAAATGAAGAAGAAGAAAATGTTCTGTACAACGAATTAAATACATATTGCAAAAATTGTTTTTTACCTTCGACGACAACCGTTCCCACGAACACAACTCAGTGCACCAATATTACTCCCAACCCGAACAAAATCTATACTTAAAAGAATTATTAGTAATTTGAATTTTGAAGAACAATAAATTTGTGGTATTTATAGAAAAAGTTGCAACCCAAATCTTCTTTAAATTTGAAAAAAAAAACTCAATATCTTCATTTGATTTTATACTTATTTAGTTTGAAGATACTAAATTTTAATAATTAATAATAATAATAATAAGTCACATTTTAAGTAGTAAAGATAAAGATAAAGATAAAAATAAAGAATATTATGTAGATTCTCTTATCTTCTAACTTAATTTATGAGATTTGCTAAAAATATATTATCTTCTAGATGATGAAAATCTAAATATCTAAATAATCTAAATAATATTATAAATATATTTGCATTTTTTTTTATATTTGAATAGAAGATTATGGCATGTTTGTAATTTAGGGTGTGGCTTAAGGGTAAAATCGTCCAAAAATGATTTTCCTCTTAAGCCACAAGGTAGTATGATTATGATTTTATCAACAAATATATTTTTATTTTAAATTAAAGGGATAAAATAAAAAATTTAAAAAAAGGTAAACGAGGAGGGATCGGGGACGGGAATACATTCCCGCGTCTTGGTCCCAATTAGCTCAAGGGGAATTTTTCCCCATCTTCACGGTAAAAATAGACATCTCTACTCACATCATACTCATTATTTCATTTTTTTCTATAATCACTCCCTTTGTCCAATCACAAACAATCATTCCTTTCACTCTATATACAAATAATCATTGGTCTTCGTATTCTCCTTATAATTCTTATTCTCCTACCCCTAAACATTTCATAAGTGTCAATAAATATGAATTAGTTTACGAGTTTTAAGAGTTCAAATTACCCCGTATTGTGTTGGGTTGGAGTTAAAAAAATAAATAGTTATGTGAGTTTAAATTAGGAATTGGAATCTTTACAAAAATCACCAAGGGTTTAGAAAATTAGATATTAAGATAGATTTGAAATTAATGATAATTGTTTTCACTCCAAGATAGTCAATTAATTAAAGTAAGCATTATCAACTAATCAACTAATCAACTAAGAGATTAAAAGCTGGAAGTTCTAATCTCACAGTAAAACTAAGAAAATGTTTCAAAAGATATTCTCTTCTAAACAATTATATCTCATTTCAAAATCGGTGCTAATTATATCATTTACTTGGATTTATTTTGGCTCTCCAATATCATATGGTGATTGATAAGAGAAAAATAAGTGCTGATCATTTGGAAAGAAAAAAAAAACATAATGAACAAATGAATATTCCAAATATTAGTCTTTCGAGTTCTATTATCAATTATTGAGAGAAAAGAAACTAAGGAAGAAAAGCATTCAATTTTAGAAACAATATCTCTCAATTGGGTTCACAATTGTGGCTATAGAAAGAAAATGAAAATTCTATCTTTTATTAATAAACTTCATAAGTTTCCCTATTAATATTCTCAAAAAAAAAATCCCTATTAATAACATATAAAATCAAACATAAATTAAAATAAAAAATCACTAAAAAGAATTTCAAACAAAGCAATGCAATTTTGGGAAGATGTCATGGATGAGCCAAGAAGCCATGATATTGTAAGTCTTTTGTGTCAAATGGATTCCATCCCAACTGATGCGATCTTCAGGGTTTGTGCAAACTGGAACTTCAGGAAATCCACACATTTGTGTTAGGTTAAAGTTGTAATTTCCTCCAATTCCACAACATGATTTTTGCAAAGAAGTTTCATCAAATCCTGCTCATATGTTAAAAAAAATGAGAATTACTGTACAGTACAACCTAGTAATCATAAAGTTACACGTTCAAATAAACATACCCAATACAAAAGCATGGCGAATAATCCATAGGAACGCATTGTAATAGTCACCATATACAATAACAGCATGTGGGTTCTCTTTCTTGAGTGTTTCAATGGTTTGCTTTATTTGGTCATTGTGATAACTTGCAAAATTGTTCAAATCCTTCAAACAGTGATGTTCATCATAAGCACTTGTGTTGTTGGTTTGGAAGGCACTAAGATAAATGGGAAAACACCCAATTGGAAAGTTTCCAGGAACAACAATTCTGGTAGCAC
Organism: Sicyos edulis; assembly: GCA_036507275.1. NCBI lineage: Eukaryota > Viridiplantae > Streptophyta > Magnoliopsida > Cucurbitales > Cucurbitaceae > Sicyos > Sicyos edulis. The sequence goes on from CM071856.1 coordinate 3,469,950, forward strand.
CAAAGCTTATCACTTTCTGCAAAATATATCACCAAATGTACAAAAAGGTAAGCAATTAATCAATTAAGAAAACCCCAAATTCATATGAGTAACAAAAAAATAAAAAATGACCTGAACAGCAGTCTTTATGGCTTGAACAACATTTGGCACCAAATGATCTTTGACCTGGTCAACAGTCTTGCCTTGCAACAATGCATAGTTATAGTCATTGCCACCAATCTCACCCACCAAGAACAAAGCACTCCTTAATTTGTAGTTGCACTCTATAAATACACAATAATTCAGCATTAAACAAAGCACCAAATAACTTTCTTTTATCATCTTATTAGATTATGATCACAATTAAAATTGTAGTGTGTATAAACACTTATTAATGAATACTAATTACCTCTTTGAGTATGGCAAGTGGAGTTGAAGTGGGAAAACATCCAATTTAGTTGATGATCAAGAGAAGAATTGGTAACAGGAGATAGGATCCTGTTTTGCAATAGAACTTCAAAAGGCAAAGCTGTAGAACCAGCCACTGCAAAGTTCACTCCATGATCCTTCAAAGCATCTTTGTTCAAATAAGGGTTGACCAAGGGAAGACCAGCATCCAAAGCTGCAAACCAAAACACACCATTCCTATTAAATGATTATAATGGAAAAGAGGAAAAGAAGAGATGATCAAGTGATCAGGCTACCGAAGTAATCGATCATGAGTCGCCCGTTGGAGCATCGACCGGTGGCACGGTTGAAGAGCGTTTGCCCGTAAGGAAGACGAGAGAAAGGAGTGTGGGGGTTTTCGCGGATGAGGTTTCCGGTGTCGGAGATCGAGTCGCCGAGCTGGTAAATGGCGTCGAACGTGCAAAGTTTAAGTAGATGAGCATTGGAGAAAGTAGAAAGAATAAGGAGAAGAAGAAGAATGGAGAAACCAAATGATGTGGAGGCAGCCATTGTTGAAGATGAGGAAAATAAAAGAAGAGGGAATTATTTTGAAATTGGTAAAGAGTGGAATGAGTGAGTGATTATTTATAGGTTTACTTTCTTCCCAATGACTTTGAGTATATGAAACAGAATTTTGGATTTCCTAATCCTTCAAGGAGGATAATTGATTTCTGTAATCCAAAAGAAACAATAATAATTATTATCATTTAAAAAAAAAAGAGGGAATTTTGACCATCACGCATAAATTTGGGTTGCAAAGAGCATCTTTTGTTTGATTTTAATATTTTTTTACTTTTTGATATTGGTTTGTATTTTGCTCCACGAATTTAAATTTCCAATATTTAGAAGGGATGATATTATTTAAAAAAGACAACCAAATAATATGTATTAGATAAAGACCGATATGAATTTGTGATTGATTTGAATTTCTATCCAATTGTTTTAAAACTTTGATTTGATTCGATTCGATTCTAATATATATGTATATATAAACTTCTTTATTCTCAAAATTGTAGGGCAAATTTCTGGAAAAAAAAAATATTGCTTTAGAAAATCATATTAAATTACAATTTAGATTTGGGTTATATATTGAACTTGTAAGTTTTTTTTTTATTCTTAAGATCTAGTTATCATACAATCAAGATCTAGTTATCATACATGTGAATGGCATCTGTGCTAACTTAGTCACTAGAAGGTTACATATTCAAATCTATTCACCCCCAATTATTGTAATATTTTTTTAAAAATAAAATTATATGTGAACTAATAAAAAAAATTGTATCTAAGTTGGATAAATTTAGACTTTATGATCGTCCAATTTCTATTTAGTTAATTATTTAACCCATATCATCAAAGATTATTGTCGTATATTCTTTTTTCTATATAATTTTAAAGAGGATTATATTTGTAAATTTTAAAGAAGATTTACATTCAACATCATATATTACTAATCATTCTTCAAAAAAGTATATTTAAAACAAATTATTGTAACTATTTCAAATAATTTTCCCCAACTAAGTTTGTTTCCTCCCAACGTTTGAGCACTCTTCCCAACTTGAGCAGGCATGAGTCAAATGTTTTTCCAAATACAGTAAAGTTGTCCATAAAGATCTCGACAATTTCTTCAGTTATGTCTGAGAAGATCGCTAGCATACAATGCTGAAATGTGGTTGGTGCGTTGTAGAGCCTAAAAAGTATTCGTGTAAATGCAAATATACCATACAGACAAGTAAATGTCTTATTCTCTTGGTCTTTAGGATCTATCGTAATCTGATTATAACCGAAATAGCCGTCCAAAAAACAATAGTATTCTTGCCCCTGTCAAGCATCTGGTCTATATACGGCAGCAGGAAATGATCTTTCTTCGTGGCTTTGTTGAGCCTTCTGTAATCCATGCAAACTCTCCACCCCGAGACAGTTCTGCTCGGGATTAATTCATTGACATCATTTTTTTTATCACAATCATTCCTCCCTTCTTTGGAACGCACTGAACTAGACTTACCTGTCACTGATCAGGTAAATGATTCCAACATCCAACCACTTTATAACTTCATTTTTCCCCACTTGTTTCATTGCGGGATTTAACTGCCTCTGCTGCTCTCTCGACTTGAATTGACCTTCTTCTAAATTAATTTTGTGCATGCAGTAAGAAGGGTTTATCCTTGTGATGTCTGCAAGGGTCCAACCAATCGCCTTCTTGTGTTGCCACAATAGATCGAGCAGCATTCTTTCATTTTTTTTAGAATTAGCTCGGCTGATATTATAATAGGGAGAGTGTGCTCGGCTCCCAATATGACCTAAAATAATGGACTATTATACCCCCGAGGACAAAAAATGTTGTAAAAAAAAAACTTTTTAATGCTAAATCCACTCATTTTGACATACTATTTAAGTTTGTCAACTTTCGAACCCTATCTGGTGTCTAGAAACATGACTTGTTAACAAATGTTACATTAGTCCAAAGTTCGTCTTCGGCATTTTGACCCCAATTTTTTTAACTGAGTACTGGACTTTTCAAAGCCAAATATTCATGAATATTTGGCTTTCTGTATGGATTAGGTCACATGTCCAAGTCATGTTTGGTGTAGTTCACCATTTTCAATTCCCCCGAGGACATATTCATGAAAGCCAAATATTCATGAATTTTATTCTTGAGGGTCCATAGTAAGACTCATTTTGTATGATTAATAGCTATATTCACCAATAATTCATGAACTAACGGATTATACCCACAATTTTGACTATTATACATTTTGACCCCTATTATATTCAGCATGGGAAACATATTTTCTTTGCACTCCTACCGGGAGTGGAAGGGCTACTTCATGTGACCTAAAATTCAAGGAGGATAATTGATTTCTGTAATCCAAAAGAAACAATAATAATTATTATCATTTAAAAAAAAAAGAGGGAATTTTGACCATCACGCATAAATTTGGGTTGCAAAGAGCATCTTTTGTTTGATTTTAATATTTTTTTACTTTTTGATATTGGTTTGTATTTTGCTCCACGAATTTAAATTTCCAATATTTAGAAGGGATGATATTATTTAAAAAAGATAACCAAATAATATGTATTAGATAAAGTCCGATATGAATTTGTAATCGATTTGAATTTCTATCCAATTGTTTTAAAACTTTGATTTGATTCGATTCTAATATATATTATATATAAACCTCTTGATTCTCAAAAATTGTAGGACAAATTTCGGGAAGAAAATATATTGCTTTAGAAAATCAGATTAAATTACAAATTTAGATTTGGGTTATATATTTAACTTTAAGTTTTTTTTTTTTTTTTTAATCCAGTATTTTTTAAGATCTAGTTATCATACAATCTAAGAAAAGCATTACATGTGAATGACATCAGTGCTAACCTAGTCACTAGAAAGTTACAGATTCAAATCTCCTACCCCCAATTATTGTAAGATTTTTTTAAAAAAATATATTATACATGAACTAAAAATAAAAAGGGAAATAAAAGCATTATATAAATAAGGGAATTTTACATGTATAACAAAAAATGACAAAATATTTTCATCTATAGCACAAAATCCAAAATAATTTCATTTGTAGCAGAAAATCAAAATTGACTTCTACCACTTCTTGAGTTCTATTAATGATAGAATTCAATCAATGATAGACTCATTCTATCCATGCTCAAGTTTTCTATCAGTGATAGAAATCTAAATTGAGTTCTATCACTAGGTGAGTAATAGAAATAAATATGTTATAGATGAATTATTTTAAAAATTATGCTGCAAATATAATACAAAAAGTAGAATGTACTGTTGATGATAAATTCTCTATAAATAAGATATTAAAACGATACAAACAAATTAGCACATCTAACCACGCTTGGAAATGCTCATAACATTAGTTGCAAGTACTTTTGCTCAATTGGTTTTAAAAAAAAATACTTATTCTCAATTAAAGTCCTTAATAAATCATTTAAAAGTCTTGTACTAACCATTTCATGAGGAAGCACTGATAAAGTGTATACGTAGTTAACATGTATCACAAATATACTAACAAATTAATATTTTAAACTTTTTTCATATATATAAATGTCTAGACCAATTTATGGCTACCCTCGTATTTTTTTTTTTTTTTTTTTTTTTAACACGGATATTGTAGGATATTAAATTTGAGGTAGATAACTATTATCCTTGAATTTATTCTCCTCCTTTATTATTTATCTAGCTCTTATAAAACCAGTAGACCAATAAACCAAGTACTTGATAGTTGTATTTTTCATGGAAAAAATATGTAAACTTCTTGCTCCAATATATGGCATATCATTGAGATGGAACTGTTAAGAATTCAACAAAGTAAAGTTTTCCACAATCTATGAACTAAAAGAAATTACAAATCTATGATCTAGAGGGATAGAGACATTTTGTACCAACAAAATTGTGATTCTTTCTCCCCCAAATCTGTCAATTCCTGTGAAACCCTGCTAACAAAAAGAAAATTAACTATTTGACAACTATTTGACTTTTTTGACTTTTTAAGATATCAAACAAAAGCAAAATGTGAATGCTATTACCTTTCTAAGATATCAAACAAAAGCCCGTTTGATAACTATTTGACTTTTTTATTTTTGGAATTTAACTTACTTTACTCAAATCTCCTACCATGTATTCCATACTTCCTAATATGTGAATGCTAACCAAATTTCAAAAATAAAATAAGCTTTTGGAAACTACTTTTTTTCTAAATTTTGGTTTGGTTTCTAAAAACATAAATAAGTTGTAGATATTCAAGTAGGAAAAACATAACAATAAAGTAGTTGTCGTAGACTTAGATTTTGAAAACGAAAAACTAAAAGCAAAATGGATATCAAACTGGACCGAAGATAAAAAGAACTTACTTGCTAAACTTGAGAGGGAATCTAGATTTCATCAACAACTCTAATGCCAGCTCTTTTGTCCCATTCCTCTGGGGTAGAGACATCAGCCATAATCTTCTCCTGGCCGTTCCAAAGAATCTGGAGCCAACTTGCCAAAATTAGAAGCAAGCAACAAAGCATGTGCGTGTTATGACCCGAAAAAATCTGTGTTAATTTACCTTGTCGATGACTCCGAATTCCTTCGCTCTTGTTGCATCCATGTAGAATGGTCTTTTCATGGCATTCGATACCGTCTCGAGTGACTGAAAAAATATTGAAGTTGTTGTATGAATCATATGGTGTGTGAGGTCATAAAGAAAGAGTAGAAATAAACGTTGCTTACATTTCCAGTGTGCTTTGCTAGGAGTTCCACAAGTGTGTCTCGGTTTGATATCACCTAAAAAACGGGTTTAGAATTGCAAAGCTCAACTTGTATTCTTCAAAAAATAAAAAATAAAGGTTAAAATATCATTTTTAGTCCATGTTCTAATTTCAAATATTTAATTTTAGTCTATCTAATTTCAACAAACCTTAAAATGTATCTATATGAAGTTAATTTTAATTGAAATTAATTTAATTATAATAATAATTTTACAACAAGAAAGCACAATATAAATATATTTAACAAGATAATCTCAAAATATATATATATATATATATATATATATATATTTAACAAGAAATCTAACATAAGGACCAAATTTAAGATTTATTGAAAGTAGGTACGAGAACTAAAATTGGACATTTGAAACTTTAGGGATCAAAATGGAATACATCCCAAAGACCAAAATGGTATTTTAACCTTAATTATTTTTCTTTTTTAAAAAAATTCTTTAAATAATGATACAAAAATATCGCAGTGGCAGAAAAACTTTTTCCCCAGACAATAATCATTGATTCTTTTTTGGAAATAAGATATAAATCTACCAATTAATTCCAATTCACATAGTGTGAAAAGGAAAAAATGAGAATGCAAAAATTCACTAACTGTGATTACTTAATTAAGATTTTGAATATCTTTCACTTCATGAATCGAAGTGCTAATGATCCAGCAAAAATCAGTGCCATAGAAACTGAGTTCTACTTCGAAATAAATTATCAAGCTATAGAAGGATCTTTACCTCTTTTGCACGAATAAGAACATCACTAGCAGGCATCAAACCAGATGAAGGGATACGAGGCTGCTGGATCATGGCTGGAAAGTAATTCTAGTGAGATTTTGATCATCGTAAACGAGCAAATATTGGTGCAGTTAAAGTGCTAAGTGCATCAAACCTTTGGCATGTGGCATCATAAAACGTTTGCCTTTAGTTCCTGCAGCAAGCAATAGACAAGCCTGACCTATGGCAACCCCAACAGCCACTGTGTGTATCTGTATGCGATGTCGATATCATGTTTCAGTTTTACAAAAGAAAACATTATCAGAATTCACAAAATCTAACAAAGCATAATGGTCAGTGCATTATGCCAAGGCCATCTTCAAACCAAAAAATCTTGTCAGTGATTAAAAAGAAAACAAACCCGGGAGCTACCAAATCTATACTCCACAGTCAAATACAACTCAAAATCTGTACTCATCCGAGAATGGAATCAAGCTCCATATATTGATTTGTTTCTGGGTTTTTTATAGGTTGTGTTCAGCTGGATCAGTTTTTGGAAGCATCCTTGAAAAGTTATTGGAGCTAGTTTTTGGGATTGTTCTTGACAAAGAAGACTTCGTTTCAGCTTTTACGTCTCGAGTTATCCATAGACCATAGCTGGATTTAGAAAGGCACACAACCGTGAAAGTTTAGTTCCATATCAAATCTCTGTTTCTATCATCCACTCTTCTTAGAATTTATCACACAGACCCATGGATTGGTTAGTTTGGTTTAGATTTTTCTCATAAGACTTATCTTCAGTGCTAACCTTGTATAATCAGCTTTGGGTCTCCTTTGTTCTCTCATCTCTTATTTCCTACATGTATCTCTCCATATTTACCGCTTATAATCCGTTCTTTCTTGTTGTTTCTTTCTATTATGATCTTGAATCGATATGCTTTGTACTCTTTCATATTATCAAAAATATATATATTTCCAAGGACACTATCAGTATCTACGTTAAAAAAATATTTTTTTTCTTTCAATCACTTTAACAAAATTAAAATTATTGTTAGTCCATGAAGGTCACTGAAGCAAAAGAGGTCAATTAGAAGCACGTTATTTCTCAAGCCAATTGTTTCGTATTACCATTTATGACTGTGGTCGCACGTATAGCACTAGAAACTTCAAGTGCTTACTAGTTCATACAAAGAGTGCCATGACCAGAGAGTCCATACCCATACCAACAGTGCAGCGTTTGTGTTAGCTTACACAAAGATACCAATCTATGATATTAACAAGTAACTCCAGACACTTGCTGCATCGAGTTAAAATCTTGCCAAATAAAAAGTAGGAATAAACGGAATTGTTTCAACAAGAAAACACACCTCACTTTTTAACTGCATCATAGTATCATAGATAGCAAAACCGTCTGTCTCCATCCCAACCTGAATGTCAAATAAATAAAGCATGTCAGAAAAGGATGACAAATGAATATGCATGCAATTACAAACCAAACAAGATATAATGCTACTCTTTTTGCTAATCAATAAGCCTACAAAACTTTGAACCCCACTGAAGGCAGAAGCTTGATATTCATGTCAACACATAGATATAAGAGCAAGATTTATAGTCAAAATCATAGTACAAAACCCCGAAAACCCCCCCAGAAGGCAGAAGCTTATATAAAGAAAGAGAGAAAATGCATTTTTTGTACACTTAATTTCACACTTGATTCATGTAGCTGAATAAATTCAAAGCTTACAGTTTCACCATCATCGCGAGTTGTTCCTGTGGAGTTTATATAAAGATATATTGGTGCTTTTGGATCCATCCATTGCAAGTACATCAGCTCGGCAATAACTAGCTCTGTGACAGCTGGAACCAACTGAGTAGAAATGAATGAATGAAAAGATATCAGGTAACTAACTATATGGCATGCTTGCAAGAAACAAGAAAACTATTTGAATAAGATGAAGTCAAAAACTATCTCAGAACGTTCAAAACCTTGTAACCCCTTCATCTAATTAATGAAAATGTTTCTCTTTCCTATAATAAAATAAATCTCAGAACGTTGGCACATTAGTTTCCTAAGCTTTCAGAAATTCTGCCTTGAAATTTAACCCATATATATATATACCACTTAAATAGTGAATGTCTATTTCAGTATGGCTTATGTAACGCGTATGCACGAGAAGCCCACAATGCGCGCGCCTTTTGGCACCAAGGGCTTCACATAAGACTATTAAAGGCGAAGCGCTAGGGTTGCGCCTTACGCCTAGGCATGCGCATTTTAAAACACTGACAAGAAATATTCTAATGTGATCACTCGTTCCTGAACTAGAATTCCCTTCACTCCGTGAGTCTCTAAACTTCTAAAATGCTATTATCATGAGAGTTGAGATGCACCTTTCCAGCTTGCGTCGATAAAACTATTCTACGTTTATCTTTTCTTCTTATGAAATTGCTCGACAACACATTATTGAAAAAATAATCGTAAATTTTCCATTCCTTTTCGTCAAATACTTCCTCAAGTAAAGATTTGAATTGTATAGCACTGGACTAACAAGAATTCAAGAACTTACAGGCATTCCGATGTAAACAATTCTTCCATGAAGTAATATAGACGGCAAGTCCGGCGGCGGCTTCTTCGGCCTATGCTGATTGTAGGAAGCAGATCTTTCAACCTAATCCAATAAGAAAACCACCAAACTCACAACATTACCTACCTTACAAACCTCCATCCAAACTAATACAACATAATCCAAACTTCCATTCTCTTACAGAAATTCATAGAACAAACAAACAATACGAAATTCAGCGGCGAACATCCAACTTACTTGAGCAGGCGAAGCCATGAGCTGAGGAGCGTCAAAGATATCCAAGAACGGAGGAGAATCGGAGTTCGCAGGGCGGTCCAGAAACATTTCCGGCGAGGTCGAAGCAACAGAAGCGAGCTTCGATAGAAACGAATCCTTAGGGTTTATCAAAGGCAATCTAGCTTTGTTTGTAGCGTTCATGCAGAAAACGGTCCTGAAATGGACGGCTCTGGCGAGAGAAGATGACGAAGAAGATGGAGCCGTCATAGCCATGGGTTTGTGCAAGGTGATGGCCATGGGAAGCTTCATCCCAGCGGCCATTTTTCTTGGATTTGAGCTTCTTGATGAGTTGTGAGGAGGAGGATTATCATCTTTCTGATTCATGGAGAAGAAGTAACAGAAATGGCAGTCCATGGGCCGGATGAAATGGGGAAGGCCCAAATCTTGGGTCAAAATCCATTTTAGGGCCCAATTTCAGTTAAACTGCTTTCAAGAAAACGGAAAACTATCAAAATGGCTAAATATTGAAAAATAATGAAGAGCCATAGCTATTATACTTTAAATTTAGTGCAGATAAATATCTATATTTAAGAAATTATTTAAGAAAATGTCTAAATTAGAAACTATTAAAATGCATGTCTACTTTTATTTTATTTAAATATAAAATTAATTTTTGTGTAAATATAAAAGTCTAAAATACCCAACTTATTTTGTTACTCATTTTCTTTCCAACTTTTTCAAATAATATTATGTTCTAACTAACTTGAGAGAAATATTTGTTTTTAAACAACCAACTAAATTTTAAAATAACTAAAGATCTTGATTTCAAAATTTGAAAATTTTGAACAAACAATTACATTGGATTTTTTAAAAAGATATTAGATTTTGAATTATTTTCTAAAAATATATTAAATTTTGAAAAAAAATATTCATTCGACTGAGCTGAACACGGGTACATACCATCTCCATGTCAGTACATCCATTTGCGGCCACAGGTTTTCCAAAATATAATGTAAATGACAAAACAATATAAAATGTATCTATCGCCGCTACAATACTTAATTTTATTTTCATCAATTTCAATATTAGAGCCGAATGGTCGAAATGCATACCCATGGGAAGCTCGGTCTTCCCGTCATTTTCACTTCCATCCATCTGAAAAAGTTTTGTCGTACCAAAGAAAATTCATCTCCACTTCTCCCTCTTCCGTCGAGCTTCCAATCGACAAACTTTCTAATTACCCAATAGGTTGTCATTCATGTACATTGATGCGTGAATATATCAATTACATGTCTCGTGAATGCAACATATCATAAATTGTTTGGACTAGACTTCACCGTCTTGTATTGAAAACTCTACTTCTTCAATTCATCTTTATTTAAGAACATTGCACCTGCCATTAACACAGTGGTACCCCCAGTTAAGTCTAGGATGTACATCTCCGTACGTGTTTGAACAATGTCCGCCAAGAGGCAGTAGTCGTTGTACATGCCACCAACAATTTTATTGTACATTCATTGGACGTCCCTATCATCTTTCAATATCTTTGACGTTCATTGTGTGCCTCGTCTTTATATAGTGATAAGCTTATGACTTTTGAGTTTTTGTCCAAAACCAACTTTTCCTCGATAGCCGATATTAGTAGGGATACAGAATTGTTGTGTGTGATACTATCCACGATTGTTGTGTAGTTCAAGTAAATATCTCTTTCATCCTATCTGCCATTAAAGACGAACGTGACCAATGTAACATCCATTCGAAATTGAAAAAATGGAAGCTTCCTATCCCTTGAAAATTGATAGAGAAAATAGATATTGGAAATTGATAATGGAGTATGAACAAATACAGTGATAGGGTAAAATGAAAAGAAAAAAAAGTGGATGAAAAATTTGGAAAATGGTAAACAATGGACCTGGAATTTGTCAGTCTATCGGAGATGGAGGTGGAGGCAATTAGTTGATCTAGAATTTGATACAGACAAAAATGAAGAAATGTGGTTGCACAATTGGTTGGGAAAAACTACATCCTAAAAATAAGGGGAGGGTCAATTTTGTTTACTCAATTTTGCATGGATCCTAAAATGGTGTGTAGGATATTGATTTTCATTTCTATAAATCGTATTAAATTAGAAAGGGTACAAATGGAATAAAAGTTTTATTTCTCCTACCCTAAAATAGAAAATAGACATGCATTTTAATATTTTTCAATTTAGACATTTTCCCAAATAATTTGAGAGAATTAGACATTTTATATGATTTCCCTTAAATTTATGTCTTTTTTTTAAAAAATCTGATTTTTTTTTTCATTTTTAATAGGGTGATTGATTGACATTGTACCTCTCCTACATTTTCTAATATTTGTTTTCCAATCTATTTTAAATAAGATATTGCGTAACTACTTTTGAATATAAAAAAAATCTAAAATAAAATAAATAATTATAACAAACCTTAATCAAATAATTAAAGTTGACAATTCTAACTTTTGAAAATACTAGAAATTTAGAACGTGATTTGCACGTGATTTTCTTTCTCGTGTCCTCCTCAAATTTGAACGTACAATGCATGCATTTATATTTTAATAAATATATTCTTTTTTAAATTACTAAGTCTTCTCTCTATTCTATTTTCAATATAACTTTAAATATGAAAAAAATGTTATCCTACATATTCAAAATTGAAATTCTTTTAAATAAATATTAATGACTATTAATTTTTGTTTTTTTGAAATCAATATCAATAACTATCTTTCCATAAGAATATTAATAACTATTATTTTTTGGTTTTTTTGAAATAACTATGGTTCAATAAGAATACGATTACATATTTATATTAAAATGAGGAAGAAAGGAAGAACTTGAATCTCATCTTACTCAACCCCTAAAAAACAAAATAAACAAAATCGTACATGCAACTTTCGATCTATAGTTTCACAAATTTTTTCTTTCTTTAATCAATTATAATTTATGGTCGTCATCTTTATTTTCTCTCCCATCTTCAAAATCGTTTTGAAACTAAGAAAGTTACAAAACCTTTTAATTTTCACCATTAAATATAATTAAAAATATACTCATTAATTTTAAGAATTAAGTTATAGAAATAAAAAAATACAACTTGTCATATTCTAACATTTTCATTTACATTATTTTAAAAAAAACATTTGCATTTACTAATCATTTATATTGAATATTGAATAGGTTAATAAGAAGATAGGAATATGAAAAGAGGTTAAACTATAAGTAATAATTATACAATATACTAAATATAATAATGTGATGAAAGTTATAAAATATAATAGTAAAACAACATGCAAACTTGAATTTGTGGGTGTAGGTGGACATAAAAGTGCACGTTAAGTGATAAATTCTAATTCATGTAGGGACATATTTGGATTTTTTAAATTATCATTAGGGCAAATTATTAGTCTAAAAATGATTACACCCTTAAAGTAATAATAAAAATCAAAGTTGTGCTATGCAACTAAAGATAGACATATTGACGTTATAGTCAAATGATTTCTCTAATTCCAAACATAATAAAAAAGTGATAGAAGACTGCTAATAAAATTAAATATGAAATAAGACCGGATATAAAGAAGTAAGAAACATTAAAAGAGATGAAAATTGGATAACATGTATTACAAAAGTTTTATTTGAGAAAGAAATTAGTAGTTTAACAAAATATAGAGTAATGATTTAAATACAACAAAAACATAAATAATAACAACATAAAAATATTTGAATCTCAAGTTATACATCATTATCGTTTGAGATACATATATTTTTGCTCAACTTTATAAAAGTAAAGTTGACAATCATAAATCGAATTCAAAATATTGATTCTCAACCCTTGATTCACATACAACTCGAATGCAACAACACAACATCTATATAGACTTTGAAGAATGAAAACATTTGAGAACATGAGAACAAATGCAAACAAAACATATTAGAGAGGAAGTGAGAATGAAGCCTCATTTTATAGTAGACCATTAGAGTTAATTACAAAAACCTTTTGAATTCTAAAACTTAAACAAAATGCATTTTAACTCCACTTGTAACCATTTTATCTATTTATTGAGAGTGGGAGAAAATGACTTTTAACTCCCACTTGTAACATTTTATCTATTTATTGAGAGTGGTTAATTTTTAGTTAATGCAAAATCAACTCCACTTACTTATGTATTAATCCCTCTTTTTTTCTTCTATATTTAATAATAATAATATTCATGAGTGGCATGTTTGAAATTTTAAAACAATCAATGAACATAATAGTCCAAAAATGATTCTCCTACTCTAGCCCCACTTTAAAGTTTTAAGATAGGGTGAAATTATAGATTTAGAAATTTTAAACTTAAAAGATAGTTTTAAAATATTGTTATTGACATTAACAGAGTATTTGTTATACATTCTCTTCACATATGTTGTACACCCCTACTACTTGTTAGTAAATTCAAAATTTTTGAAATGGTGTCTAGGCTTCTTTGGTAAGAAAAAAAAAGAAAAAGAAAAGAAAAATACATCAACTTGCCTTAAATGAGCATTTTGTTGTAAGACGAAAAGTTCATTTCCCATTTTTCTTCCCGTTGAACAAACACATCGAAAACCCCTACCCCCACGCGAGCTCCGATTTGAAACCATTTCCAGCCGCAAAAAAGACTAGACCGCGGATTCAACATACCCAACCACTAATATTGGTGTGGCATGTCTATGGTCATTCCCCACTACATCCACACGACATGTGTATGTGTCCACAAACTTTTTCATAACTCACAATTTACTTCCCTTGTAGACAAACGGGCGAATGTACCAACTACAGGTTTCGTCCATGCTCAATTGTACAACCACTGTACATCGTGATCTACAAGATGAAACAACCATTATACAACTCAAACTCATTGTACAACCATTGTACATCGTGATCTAATTTTAGAACTATACTTTTTTATTTATCAGCCCCGTCATGATAAAGTGATAAGTTCAAAACTTTACAACGACCGTTCAATTGAAGACTCAATTCAATGGAATCTATCAACTGCATTATTGTTGTTGAATGCTCAACGTAGATTTGGGTTGTCGTGTAGTTCACATATATGTCTTTGTCATCCTAAGTACCATTGAATGCAACAGTCACAGGTATGAGATCCATAGTCCGATTGTATTGTTCTTGAACGGAGGTAGAAGAAAGATTGAATTTTTTTACTACAAATCAGAATGATCAAAACTTTTAACTGGATCGGGATTGAGTTTTACTAGATAGATGTTTACCCGCAACTCTTAATTGATCGTGATCTTCAATTATTTTCTGTGTTCCTAGTAAAATTGAACTTAGTTTCCATTTTTTTATTTTTTTTTAATCCCTTCTCCAAATCTTAGTATTTTAAATTTGAAATATTATCAAATTGGTTATGCTTGGATTTATGAGGAAATTGGTTATGCTTAGATTTAGCGATATTTTAGTTTTTTTTCTTTTTTGTTTTTACGTGAAAGACCTAAATGGAAAAATAACTAAAAGGGTAATTTGGAGATGAAAATATTTATCTCTCCTCCTTGATTTTTTTTTAGTCATACATTTAAAGTTCAATACATAAAAGTCACGACCCCTATTTTTTCCTTAAACTTAGCAATTTCCTACCATTTTCCTTAAGGATTGTATTTGATTGGTCATTTTCACAAAATAATTAAAATTTTAAATTATTTACAACTTACATCATTAAATATCCATTAATAACTACTATGTATTATTAATATAGGATTTATTATTAGAAGTTATATACAAATGTTCATCGATACCAATTACTATATATATTAAAAAAAATTTAAAAAGTGATCATATTTATAGTTATTTTCTAGATTTAACTAATCTCACGGTATTTTTACTTTTAAAAACCTACATGACAAATTATATAATGATGATAATCTTCAAATTTGTCCTTTTGTTTAGGCAATTTTTCATGTATAATAATTTTAAAAAAAAACAAACAAATCTGAATAGAAACTTTTAATAGAAGAAATTCATACATAGCCGAAATTTTAATTTGGGATGGAATTAGTAAAAAGACGAAAAAATCCTACATTATAATATAGTTTTCACAATTGGTGCAGATGTAATCTCGATCAGTATTATAATCCATTTTTAATCAGTATAATTTTCAATTAGTATCATAAATAGTTTTTAAACAATAGTAGATGATCTTCAACGAGGGACCGTGAAAAACAAAATTGACATGCATAAAAAAGTACTCAAATTTTTGTTATACACAAAATATTTCTACAAAAATGTGTTAAAATTAAAATAGATTATAAAAAAGTTGTCACTGTTTAAAAGTTCTTTCCTACCAAACCGTCTTTCCTACCAAACCGACATTGTAGCTTGATGGCCAACAAGTTGAATTTTAATTTAATTTGATATTATTGATCTCAAGATCTAATCCTTACAGGTACATTCAAAAAAAAAATTCTTTCCTTATAAAAAACAACTTTTGAATGATGTTACTCTTGGAATTTTCAAAACTGCTTTTAAAATAAAAAAAATTGCTAGAATGTTTTGTGAAAATACTGCACTACGAAGTATTTTAATTCAAACTTAATTCAGACCACCATCATTCATAAAAACTTTAATATATATATATATAGATGATATTTGCCAACATGAATAGTTGTTTAACGGCATTAATGTATACCCAATGACCAGAGGTCTCATTCACGGCATTAATGTATACCCAATGACCAGAGGTCTTGGGTTCGAGTTCTCCACCCTCAATTGTAATCTCAAAATATATATATATATATGATATTTATTATTAAAAAAAAAAAAAAAAAAAGTCAAGCTCCTCAATCCAGCGACATTGTCCAAAGTCATCCTCGTGTTGAATTTTTGTTCAACTTTAATTGTTACTGACAATAGTACTATATCTCTGATTGCCATGGTATAGTGGTTATCACATCAGTCTTACACACTGAAGGTCCCCCGTTCGATCCTGGGTAGCAACATTTTGTAAAGTATAAAAAGGCATATCATTTTGTTATCTTAAAACTAAAGATGAACATTATTAAAATATCAATAGTAAACGTGAACTCATCACTTTAATCACCCTCAAGGTCCTCACCAATTGAGTCCTTCCATAATGGTTTAAATTTATTCTAACTATGACCCATTACAAATTGACCGAAAAAGGAAAACGCTCTTTATCATAAAAAATGGAAAGACATACAACTAAGAGAAGAGTGACCCTTAAAAGGTGACTCGCTTCTAGTAGTAAAGAAAACTAGAATGAGCAACCGTTAAGTTACTCTTATGATGTCAACATGAACAATAACTCAACTAGTATAAGTGTGTTCATGAATCATGAGATAATTTCTTTTATTATGAAAAAAAAAAAGCTATTGCAAGGTGTCAGTGCCCAACCATTAATTAGCTGGGTTAGTCATGAACCAAACAAACATTATATGGAAGAACACGAGGGAAATAAATTCTCCCCTGAGAATATCATGTAGATGTCGCTCTCTTTGGGCCGTTTCAATCATCGGTTCTCGCTCTCGATATCATATATATCGAGATCGACATCCCAAAAGAAAACAATAAAAAAATCCCAGCAGGAAAAGTTAGATCTGCGATCCATTGAATCAAAATCAAAAAATTATGCAACAGATTCAAATCCTACAAACACCTTACCTTTCCAACCAAACAGCTAAATCATACTCAACCAAAGGAAATTGTGTAATATCTCAAAAGGGCTATAAAGGAACTGGGTCCGAGTTCGACATAGCCTTCTCGAAACATATATATGATTTATATACATCAGATATGAACTGAACTTAAATGGGAAGAGAAATGTGATATGTTTTGTCACAATCAAATTATCAAACAGCATGGTGGGTAGAGTTTGATAGGTAATGTTGGAAATGGAATCTGGCATATATTGTGTGGCTTTCCAGATTTGGGTTTTTCCTTTTTCAAAAACACTGCTGGGCCATGTTTTTTTTTTAAATTGACATTGAAACTATAAGAAAAGAAGAAATATAAAATTCACTTGTCAAAATCATACCAAACTCAAATAGGCATAATATCCATCAAACACCTAGCTTTTTTCTCAGCATGTCAAATCAAATAACTAGAGCATCACAACCACTTCTCAAAATTGAACCAAATTTATTTCCCTTGTCCAAGAAGCCTAATCATACCTTCAATTATAAAGGACTCTCTTTTATATTCATGACACTTTTAACTTTATATTCTCCATCTTTCAAGTTTAGACAAACATATCCTTACCTTTACTCTAATATAGATATAAATGTTGCCCAATCCACATCATGATGCCTCATAATACAAACTTAAATCCTAAGTAGATAACCACCGCCACCCTAGTTCTTTTTTTAATATCATTGAGTGTCCGGGCCAACTTATATACACCTCGACTATTCTAACACGACATATTGTCTAACCCTATAGCACTTGGATGTCAAGGAAGGTAAGTGGCCACTATGAATAGAATCATATCTTAGTTACTTAAGGCCGGTCTTGACCAC
Source organism: Sicyos edulis (assembly GCA_036507275.1). Taxonomy (NCBI): domain Eukaryota; kingdom Viridiplantae; phylum Streptophyta; class Magnoliopsida; order Cucurbitales; family Cucurbitaceae; genus Sicyos; species Sicyos edulis. The sequence continues at coordinate 3,487,688 of CM071856.1, forward strand.
TAAACCACTCCATGATGGTTCACCATAGTTTGAAATTGCAACTCAAAAACATTCAGTCATTAGGCCAATCCATGGAAGTAGGTTTGCTTATATAATGCATAACTATCCTCAATATCTTAACCAAGTGCAACTACAATCAATGCACATATATACATATGTTTATAGATACTTGTAGATATCTAATGTCTATTTGTGTTGTCAATTTAAAGTACATTCAAAGCAAAGTACCCAACCTCAACATGAAAGGTTTCTCAATAGAATGATAGCCCATTCAAGAGCACCAAGAATCAAATCAGTAGAATGAATTCTCAGGGAAAACTTTTCCCCCTAAATACTTTTCCTAAAGAGTTCAAGATTCTTAACCACAAGCAGAACAGAACAGAAAAGGAGAAAACAAATAAATGAAAAGAAAGGTTTTCATCAGCCTAACAAACCCCAAAATGGAAAGAAATTGGCCATGTGTAGTTAATCAAAACCCAAAAACAACACCAAAAGCACAATCTTTAACATTTTCTAGAAGAGAAATATACTTATTATAGCAACAATTAATTTGTTCATACTTTAATTTCACGATGGGATCCATAATTCTCCCTAATTCCAACTTAATACAGCCTTTCTTCTTCCTCCATTTCTTTGCAGACTGTTTTTAGTATTTAACGAGCTATTACAAATGAGCTTTTACGGCCCCTCTTCAAAAAATTATATCCAAACGAGCTATTGTAATTTGTAAGTTTGTAACTGCTCATTTCTAATCACCCATTTCAAACCACTCAAAAATAAATCCTCATTTTAAAACCACTCATTTATGTAACTCCTTTATCAAAATTCTCATCCAAACGAATTATTGGCTACTCCTCTACAAAAAATTTCATCTAAATGAGCTATTGTCTGCGACTCCTCTACCAAAATCCACATCCAAACGATCTTTTAGTAACTACTCATCTAATGGCTGCTCAATTTATAATCACTCAAAATAACTATTCATTCTAATGGCTCAAAATAAGTAGTCATGCAATTATACTCATCCAAACACCAAGACATATAATTAATTAACCACAACAATTTTCATCACTTACAACGAAGAAACTATATAATCAATCTCCCCTTTTCAATTTGTGTAACAATCAAAGCAGTCTCAAAGAAACAGAAAAAAAAAATTAAGAAAAGATCAATAAACATTGAAATGTAAAGAGAGGATATATTAAACAGAGAGATACAAACAGATTACTCAACTCCTGCATCTGGTAATGGCGCTGCATCCACGGCGGTAAGGATTGGCCTGAGCTCCGGGCTGGCAATTGTAATACGACGCGCCGCGTCTCGAGCACGGCACGCTGTTCCGCCTCAGAGCGCCGTAGCTGATGTACTGATTCGTGGCCAAGATGCGGCGGCAGATCTCCGAATCGAAATCGAACTCCTCTCCGCCGAAACACTCCGCAATGGAGCCTTTGCAGGTCGATTGGCTAGGAATCCATGATTCGAGGCTGTGGTGGATCCCGAGGCCGCCGCGGACGGCGGTGGAGGAGCAGCTGAAGACCACAAACACGGCGGCGCAGATCAGGAAGAAGGTCGGAGAATAGATTCCGGCCATTGACATGCAAGAACAAGCTCGAGTTTCTCTCTCTTTATCTCTCGGATGACTCCTCGGAATTGACGGATTCTTCGACTCCGGCGGTTGCTCCGGCGACTCGTCGGTGGGTTCTTCTTCTGAGGTTTTTTAAGATAGAAAAAAGCGAGCAGTAAAGTGAAGAAGCCAGTTGGTGACTTTATTTAGAACGTGGTCTGAAAATCTACCCTTAGTTTTCTACTTAATTACGAATATACCGTTTTCTTAGATTTTTTTAAAAAAATATTCATGGATGAACTTCTACCAAATTCCAACTCGTGGAAAAAATAAAGGTCTCGTAAAAAGCTGTCGTTTTAAGGTGGAATTGTTCCTCAAATTTTGGTGATTAGGATTTGAACTTGCAAGTTTCATTTCCTAACTATTTTGTTTTTCGTTTTTCGTTTATAAAATTTAAGTTTATAACAATTATCTTATTATATATTTTTCTTTATTTGAATATTCAGATTTTATCTATATCTTAATAATTTGAAGAAAAAAACGTAACTTCTAAAAATTTAGTTTTGTTTTTTAAATTTGGTTAGTATTCATCAACTTTATATTATAGGAAAGATGAAATATATTATAAGAAATTTGAGTAGAATTAAGTTTAAACTTCATAAACCAAAAACGAAAAATTAAATGGTTATCAAACGGGACCTAAATTATATAATTCAATAGTAAGAATTTCAAAATTCTAATATGCTAAACTTGGAGCAGTCTTAGATTGGTTAACATTTTGAATTTTTTTAAAAAAAATATATATATGAGTAAGGATAATCACATGCTAACATTAGTCTTTACTCATAATCAGGTCATATGTGATGCAAGAAAATGTGGAGGTTGAATCTGACAAATGAATCCAGAAATTCGAATAAATAAATCGATATTTTTATTTTAGTGGTGTAGCATGTGGTGTATTTAACCCTTAAAACCATGAGTTAGTAATTACGGTTATTAATATAACCACTTTTTTGTACATAGTTGGTAATTAACATATAAATAGATAGACTGAATGAGTCAATAACATAATAATTTCATTGTTTGATTGTAAATCAATTTAAGTTATCATAGATTTAATCTTGATAATCGGTATTTATCCCTCATCTCCCGATAAGTACTAAAAAAAAAACCTTTAGAAAATTCAGATTTTTTTTAAATAATTAATGTCCGTGAAAGAATCGTTTATTCCAAACCTTTTCTTTTAGGTTCTCTTTTTCACCGAACTCTCCACCAATTGCTCCATCATCTCCGTTACCGCCGATTCTCAACTTTTCTTTTATTTAATTTATACACATTGATTAAAGTGGGGTTTTTTTTACAGCTAATCAAGGGTGGAACGGAATACAAATTACAAATTGTGCTTTTTTTTTCTTTCTTTTTTGTATATGTAAAGTATTTGTGATGCTAACAAGAGCTAAATTGAAAATGGAAAAATTCGATTAAATCAATTTGGTTGATGGATAGAAATTGAGAAAAATCAAACCAAGATTTGATCAATTTGATTGTTTGTCAAACAGTAGACTCAATTATGTGATTATTAGAGTATAGCTAAATTGATTTTTTTTGTTTTTTTTAGTAGAATTGATTTTTTAGTTCAACAAGAAGATTTGGGTGTTGAATACATTTACAATAGAATTATACAAAATAAAAATAAAAAATATTTAAGCCATGCTTGAACATCTAAATATTATGGAGCAAAATAAAAAATGATGGCAATGAAAATCAGAAAAGACAAAAAAGACAAAACTACCATCATCATGCATCATATAAGGCTTTTTGCATTGAATCTGACAACTATACAAGCAAAGGACCAAACGGAAAGAAAATTCAAGAAGCAATGTCAAAAGTGGCATAAATAATAAATAAATGGTGAAATGCCATTTTACTAAAATTGCAATTGAATTAAATATTAGCAAACTAGAAAGTGGGGGAAATGAAGAAGATGAATCATTTGAAGCCTTCTCATAGAAGGATTTTCAAATTGGCCATCAATGAATTCAAAAGGCCTTCTAAATATTTTCCTTTCTTGTCATCTTTTCTATCATTGCAAGTTATGTTTTTTTTCAACCTTTCATTTTCTTTTCAAATTCCGAAGTTTATCTTTAATTTGAAGAAAGTAGAAATGGACAAGCTAAGAATAATATAATATAAGTTTTTAGCAAATGGTGATAGATTAGAGAGATAGAAAGTACTATATTACTATTAATACAAATGATTATGGTTGATAATTTTTTTAAAAACTAACCACATTTGTAATTATTTTATGAATATAACTAATTTTGTAAGTTTTCCATTCCTAGTTAAGTTATACTCAAGTTAGCATAAAAACAATTTTTTTGTAACCTAATTGGTAAAATGAAGAGTAGAGACATGGTATAACCAAGTACTAGAAAAAGAATTGAACGGTATAATTTCAAATGATAAACCTTCATTCACAAAAAAAGATCAAAATCATTTCCAAAAACGATAATGGAAGAACATATATACTCATTAGGACATTTTCGAAAATAAATAAATGATCGTTAGGCCAAGTTAGCAGCTAAGCAATCATTTTAAGGGCCAAATTTTAGTACTAAAATGAAAAAGGGTAGTAGTTATTCTTGAGTGCATCTTTTATCATTCCAAATTATAATTCAAAAATTGATATAGAAAAAAAAAAAAAAAAGGAATCTAGCTCAATTGACACCAAATAAATATTTATGGTATATTGAAATCTGTCGCCATCGTTTGTTATGGAACAAAAAAGAATAGCTCATCTTTATTTAATGACAATTTTCAACATCAATAATGGAAATGGAACATTGACGTCGGATGTCATATGTAAATAAATGTATCAACATTATTATACGTTGAAAGTTCGAGATGTCATTATATGTTGAGAGTTCGAGAAATCAATGTCATATATGTATATATATATATATTTTTTTTTTTTTTTGACAAGAACAAAAAAAAGGCATATAAACACAAAGGGAGAATAACTGAGTAATAATTGGCATATACTCTTCTCGGAAATATGAGGTTCAAATTCTAATAATTCCATTAGTTTAAAAAATTATAAAATAAATTATTATTTTTCAGTGTGGAAGACAAACTTATTATTTTTTAAGTGTGGAAGACAAACTAAAAGCATAACAAGAAGGCAGCATAAGCATAGCTCTAGTCAAATCATTACTTACCTCAATATTGAAATTTAAAAAATTCATTGATCATAAAATTGAAAATTCCAATACTTTAAACACATTTAAAGTTTAATAACCTATTAAACATAGTTAAAAAGTCAAAGATAAATTACACATTTTTAAAATTCAGTAACTTAAAAGAGAAAGTTCACCGACTAAATTTATAATTTAACGAAAATGGAAAGGAGAGTTTAGAGAAATGAATTATGCATTAGAGAAAACATGACTAACTGAGAACCACCATAGGTGGTAGTGGTCAAAATGAGATTAAAAAACCAGTTGAATCCATAATAGTTATCTATCTAGAAATTAATTTTCTATTGATTTCTTTGATACTCAAATATTGTACGGTCAAACAATATATTTTATGAGAATATTCGAGGTGCACGTAAGCTGACTCAAATACTCACGAACATTTTTTAAAACATGACTAATTGAGCAATTTAAGAGTGAGAATTAGAAGAAAGCTCACCAGGCTTTTTTCTCTTCAATAAAACGTTTGCCCTTCTACCTAAGATTAGATTTAAAAGCTCCAGCTTTCACGGAATGGCCATCATATCTAAAAGAAGACATTAGAAAATACCTGAAATTAATGCAAAAGAAGAAAATACAACCACCCAAAACCAACAGCTGGTTTTGTTTAAACAATACTGGAACAGTAGAGGGGACTGGAGGCTGAAAGGTTAACAATTTATGACCAAATTGACCCTATGATTAAGACAAGGATACAGATACCACCAGCTAAATGAGAGAGTTGGCATCTCCTCGACCTCATCTTCTCACGTCTAGGTTGATGTTGCACTACATTTCCACCAATAGACCGAGCATCCGCAATGGCATCGTCTAGAGCTGGGTCCATGATTTAACGTCGTAAAAATTATGTATTTCGAACTTAGAAGAGTGAATCTACTAGGTATATAGGTAGGCACGCATGAGTATAGTGTAGAAAGCAGACAACTGGTCATGTGTCAAAATGTAAATTCAATCATGCAGGAGAAATGGAATTTTTTTTTTGAAATAAGGATAACCACGTCCGTCCCTAGGTTAGGCACCGGAGACATCGAAGGAGTGTCACAGGAGAGTCTTGAACTCGCAACCTTGAGGGGAGCATACCCTCAAGGTCCAAATCTTCAACCACTGCACCCCTTGGGCACTACATATTCCAAAAAATCTCACTTGGTTGTTCTTTCCAGCATATACAAATTGCATAGAAGAAAAAAATACATCAAATCATCAGTTGGGTCACGTAAATAATAAAGATTTAAACAAGAATGGGTTTAACCTAAAATTTGACATTCTAAGATTTACTTTCCTAGCCAATTATTTAAGAAATGTAGTTATCCCATGAGAGTTGTCGAAATAGCAAACAAGCTAGCCTAAATACTAGCATATACTAAAAAAAGAAGGAAAAAAACGCATGCTTATAAGAAAAAGAAGAAAAAACATTTAACATTTAACTTACCACAAGAAATACATGACATTGACACATCCAGACTGGAGTCCATTATTGTAACTTTTATTTTGTTTTTTGAGTTCAAAAGTATTTGAGAGAATGGGATTCTAAAAAATGTGTACTTGAATCATAACCAAATTCTAATAAACAAAAACAAGTGCTTAGAAACTACATTTTAGGCCTAGTTGGATAATTATTTGGTTTTTGAAATTTAAACTTATTTTTAATAAAATTTTCTATTAAATGTTCCATTTTTCTTTAAGAACGTATGTGAATGCTAACCAAATTTCAAAAAACAAAACAAGCTTCGGAAGCTAAGCTACTTTTTTTTTCCAAATTTTGGTTTGGACTTTAAAAACATAGGTAAGATGTAGATATCCAAGTAAGAAAAACCATAGAGGAGTAGTTGTAGGCTTAAATTTCAAAAACAAAATGGTTATTAAATGGGGCTTTAAGTTTTTCATTTTTAGTTTTCGAAATTTAAGCTTGCATTAACTCAAATTCTCTACATATGGTTTCATCTTCTTTTAAGGAATTATGTAAATTCTAACCAAATTCCATAACCAATGTATTTGGAAAATAGCTTTCAACTTTTGGTTTTGTTTTTGAACACAAAAGTACAAGGTAGATATCAAAGTAATGAAAACTATGCATTGGGTAGTAGTTGTAAGCTCAAATTTCAAAAAAAAAAAAAAAAAACCAAATGGTTATCAAATGGAGACTTAGTTTTCAAATTTTGATTTGATTTTTAAAAACATTGGTAAAATGTAGATATCAAAGTAAGAAAAACCATTCGTCGGAGTAGATGTTGTATGTGTAATTTAAAAAAAAAACATTATCAAACTGAGTTGTTGGAAAAGGTACATGTCAAACCCAGACAGTAACATAGTTCAGATCATTTTAGAACAGACAGATAGGGATCACATTACTAAGCTTGCAATCAGTGAGCAGAGTCAAACAGAACAAATATACTGGATTGAAAGTAATTACAGGATAAGGCTCAATATTAAAACTGTTTTCATGAGCCAACAAAAAAGTAGATGCTAAATTCAATGTAGACAAAAATAAAATACCTGTTTTCTAGTGTTCTTCACAGTATGGTGGAGTTGACTGAACACACAATTCACTATCATCTCCATCATCGTTATCATCATCCTCATCTTCTTCTTGTACCCAGTTACTGGGATGATGTTGCGAAACGGCAGGACCATTGATATCAGACATCTCTGAAAGTATTGTGTTAGCAGCAGGTGTAACAAGATACACAGGGTTATATAGGGGCTGTTTGTTTGCCATATTTAAGGAGGATTTAGCTTTTAGAGTTATTTTGAGTAGTTAAGAATTGAGAGTTGTAGCAAAAACTTGTTTGGATGTGGTTTTTGTGTCGAGGAGTTAGAGTCAAAACCTTGTTTTGATGTAAATTTAAAATGAGTAAAAAGAAAAACGATTGAAAATGAATGGTTAAAAATGAGTTATTTTGATTGATTTGAAATGAATGATTAGAAATGAGTGGTTAGAAATGATAAAGTAGTTATAAATGAAATCAGAAATGAATAGTTAGAAATAGAGTTATTTTTAAAAGTAAAAAAGAGAAGAAGTTGGTAAAAACTCGTTTGAATGTAGGTTTTCAAGGAGTAGTTAGTAAATTCCACCTAAATCCCCCTTAAATATGGCAAACAAACAGCCCCATAATGACTAATGAGGTATCTACTGACCTTGGCGTTCTCTTCCTTGATCTCTTCCCACAAAATGGTGGTCACTACATTAAACAGTCAAATTATTTACAAACTAACATAAAATAATCCCGAGAAAAAAATTATTTGAAGAACCAAAAATTAGAAATGATCTCTAAGGTGAGTGCAGTTACAGTCTATAGTTACGACATAATACTGTTGCTGCACAGTGATATGCCTCCACCTGTGTTGTAGTCTTCTTCCTTATTTTTCAGTCTGCAGTGTCTAATCAATCATGTAACCCGTACTTCATTAAACTTTTCCATAATTTACTAAACTTCTGCCCACTTTTTGGGTATTTTATATTAGTTGTAATATCTCTGTTAAAATAAATGGTGTGTTTGAGGACAATGTTGGATTATTATTTTTAGTATAACAATATTTAAAGTTAGGGGATCCAAATCTGCAACCTTTAAGTCCAGAATACATGTCAATTACCGTTAAGCTAAGCGTGCTTTGACGACGACGGTTAGATTGATATAAGCAGTGGGTTATTAAAATAGGAGAAGTTATAATAACTTGGAGGTCATGTTATAATAACATGAGATAACTTTTATAGTTCAGCAACAACTGAGGATGGGGTATCTAAACTCTTGACCTCTAGGTCATGGGCACACAATTGTGTTGGTTGAGCAGTTGCTCTTGGTGGCTTATAACATGTTGGTTCCTAAAAAAAGGTTGGGGTTATTATAGTTGGGATGAAACAACTATAATAACCGGTGGTCCACATATAAGTTGGATTATTATAATTCAACCAAATCCACCCTAAAACAGACTCAAACACCCCCAAAATGCATTATACAAGTTCATCTTTTTCTTGGTGAGCACTTTTGTACATCAACGACAAGCAAGTGCTTTGTAGGCATGCAGTACTCAATATTTGGATATAGCTAGTGAAAGGACATAATTATCCGGCACGAATATCATTATTCCATTTACAAGACCTCGTCCAGTCCAAAAGAACATGGAAGAAATTTACTCGGATAGAATAGGTTCTAAATTCGAGTTAGCTCCAAAAGGCCTTCGAATACTATGAATATGCTAGACGGAAGGTATAGATGTTTAATCCTATCAGCAAAGGTATAGTCATCTTACCCAATTTTATTCAGTAAACGAACATTCATGTATCGGTGCAAAATTCATAAAAAGAGAATAGACATCATCATATAAACAACATAACAAGAATATCGCTTCAAAACTAATCTATATGAAAACAAGCTGTAATGTAAAGGATACCTTGCACGATCAATAGGGTTATTTTCTTGAGCACGCCCATCTTTTGAAATATGTATATTACTAATCCTTTGAATTTCCATCTGTTCAGAAGAACTCAAATTTCTCTCACCTTGTACCTGTCCTTCAGCACCATTACCACTTCTTGGTGCACTTCCTAAAAAAAGGTTCAAGGATGACTTCAAATACAAAACAGTTTATTTTCCAAGTTCTATCTCAAATGAGAAAACCAAAGATATTATGACAGTGATACAGAAAGGTTCATGTATGAATAAAAATAGAGACCTGAGAGTTCAGACCATATTCTGGTATGATCAGATGGATGCCCAGAAACATTAGCTCTGGACCCATCCTGCTGTAGTTGGGATCCAGCCCTGTGATCAGGTTCACCATGCCCAGTAGTAGCCTCCTGTGGAGGCTGTGATCGGCTACCCGCATGGAGCTGTGATACTAGCATGGTAGCAAGAACAAGTGTAGCATCAAAGTTTGAACCGGATCCATCATCTAGACCAAATTTTGGTGCCATTAGAATTGGCCTGCATGCCCAAATACAAAATCCTATCATATTCGATAACAAAGCTTACTTTGTATGAAAATTATTTGCACCATAAATGACTTGACCAGGCTAGACAAATTACTTTTTAAATTTAGAAGAGGATGGATTCGTGTGGGAGCTAAGACAAATAGTCCATAAACTACAAGAGTCAAAACTGCATGTAACTTTCCACCAGACCTACGTGGCATTTAGCATTTAACCATGTAGAAATGAATACACCTTGCAGTTCCATAAAAAAGATATCATTCAGGAAAATCTGGTTCACTTATTATCATCTGTTTCTCTCATATTCATAATTCATTCAGAATCCTAGTTCCTAAGTGCTAACCAGAAATCAACTAAAGATTTTCAAGTCTAAATCAAGCAGTTAGAAGAATCAGGCCTGGTGTTTCAGCACCACGATGACAATTAGAAGTCGGAGGACCTTAACTATTATGTAAATTGAGAACATACTGAAAAGAATGTAAAAGAGAAAGCAAAAGAAATAATAATAACCCAACAAAAGGAACAGGACAAGAGACATGTGCAATTCTTACTCCCCAGCCTTTTCAAAATACAGATGGATGTCAACTTCACAGCCCTCGCAAAAAGAAAGAAATGCCTGAAATTTGATGATGACAATAGCTTTAAAAAAATGCTTAAACCATGAGTATAAAATAGAAGCTGTAAACTAATTATGCTTCCTAAATATAGTATAGCACAAGATTGTAAAAAAAAATAACAAAAATAGTATCAACTCACCACAAAGCTATAGAAGAAAACGTTAATAGTGCCACCAGAAAAGCAGCATTCCAAACTCAAAAACAAAAATTGCATTTATCAACAAGGGATGTTCCAATGCTTAAATCAAAGTACCTTCAATTCTTTTACTCCAAATGTTATGTCTACCGGATCTCCACTGTGAGAATAATGAACAAACTCTTCCATAGGATCTATCCAAAGTTGAGTATGAAGCAGCGCATCATTGTCTGCAGTTAAAAAATGAAGCATAACCTAAATTTTGGTAGATTCGTGGAAAAGTAACAAATTCTAAGGAGTCGACATCTTTTAAGGCGTTTATTAGAAGAAAAAAAAAATCCTATAGTAAGATAAGTTAATTAATTTAGGCTTGTACTTATCATTAACACCTTTGGTTGGGTCTATATAACTTCTAAGCTCAACAGCCTTTCCTTCAATCTCACTTGCAGCTTCAGAAGGTAAGGAAGTTGGTTCTGTTGCAATAACAGTGATCTCCTGCAAGGATGACTGGAAATTAGAGAGTAATCTATTCAGATCTCGAGGTCTCACAACTAAGTCACTTGGGAACTGTCTCCTGTCAAGAGACAAGTGTTGTATGTCTGGCTCAACATTGCAAGAAATGCAGTATGTTTTCTTCATTCCTGCAAGCCAGGTAACATCGAGGCATTTAAAATAAAATTTATTGTGGAACTATAAAGCCATATGATATTGCAAATATAAAAGCATTTCATAAGACCAGTGATCCTTGTTGCATCACTTTTTTATAGCCCAATTTTAACAAGTTGGTAATCTAGACCCTTGATCACTGGATGAATAAAAAACGTACATGTTAACAGACAACATCATGGTGCATTTTCTTCATTTTGCTTATTGGACATCGTAATAGATATATCCCAAAGTTTTACAGTTATTGCCCCTCTCTTCTTCAGCATAACTACCAGCATAATTGCAAACCGAATGCAATGGTGCTCTATGCCTTGCTTGCATGATACTAAAAATATTTGATTTGCTTTAGTTGCCTCTTCAGTCGTAGTTATCAGATGAATTATAATCAACACATTGTAACCATGCAAGTTAGTAGTCATTGTGTGACATTCTTAATTTGTCAGCATCTGCATTTACCAATGATGATATATCATTCGAAATATGGTTTTTAGATAAAAGTGTGAGTACTCATATAAACTCAAAAGATCACTTCAACATGTTTTTTAGATAAATGAGTGGATACTCATATATACTCAAAAGTGCTACTGACCGCTGAAGCATTCCAAACTCCATTGTACTTTCAATGCATCAGGATCTGGTAACCTCACTTTCAGATGGTCTACACTAGCAATTGGTGTTCTAAGAACAGAGCAAACAGCCTGACATAGCATGGCATAATAAGTAAGCATAGGTGCGTACTGTTTGTAGATACAATACAACAGAATATCATGCATACCTTCAAAAGAACACTGCACTGCACTTGATCACCAGAAATGACATAAGCATCAAAGAACCCAGGCTCAAATGTTATAGCTTGATGGGCAGACCGTGATGCATTGAGAGTGTAAAAGGCAAGCTGAACTTGAAAATAAAATGATCAGCCTTAAAAATGATCCTTTCATATAATTGCCATACCAAAAAAACTCAACAAGCTAAGCAAGCTTCCAGATTTTGGCTGTGTTACTTCCATCTTGTTTACAATTCGACGTCACAAAGTTCAATCAATTTTGGTAGCGGTAAAAAGTAAGCCCAGATACAGATGGAGATTTTACGTAAGTTACCTTGGGGAGTAGCTGCATGCATGTCGTATTGGTTCAATTCTAAACTTTACTTGTAACTCATGAATCAATGAAAAGATTGTGTTAAAGTTTATGAGTTTTTTCTTTTTAATTATTTTCAATTTTATTTATGGCTTATGTTTTTTTTTTATTAATTGTTTTAAGTTTCATTTTACAAGATAACTTAACTCCATGTAAGTTTTATGTTTTGAGTTGTTTTAAGTTTCTATTTTTAATTTTTAAGTTATAGAAATTAAATAGGCTCCATATTTTGTACCTATAAAAGGGTGAACTTCCATGAGAAGTTTGTATCACCAATTTCCTCATTTCTAATAGAAACATATTCTTATTTGTTTCACTCTCACATTTTCTCTCTTTGTTCAACAAACATTGAGACTTTTATTTGACTTTTGCTTCCGCAATATTCACTTCATATTCCATTTTTTCCCAACAGATTGCTTACTAGTTCCTATTTCAAAAGGAAGTCCATATATAGAATAAACGCCATAATTATGTATATTAAGTTATATTTTGAGATATGATAAAAGAAAAAGGATAGACAGGATATGTTGCTAACAAAACTCGTGCTAGTGACAAAAGAGGGTTCTCGAGGATAGGAGATATCAATTGCAACAAAAATAGCAAGAAAACTATTGTTTCATTTTAAGAATAAGATGAGAGCAATTCTAATAGGAAAGATCAAATGGTTGAAAGAAGAGAATGAAAATATTGGTTTTCTTTTCCCACAGGCTATTGGCAGCTGGAAAGGAAAAGTGCTTCTTGGCTAAATTTTCTTAGATGAAGAAGTCTTTTTTTTTTTAGGAAATCGGGACATCAGAGCTTCACTGCACTATACTCGGGGTGACCATGTCTGTTCCTAAGCCACTACCAGAAGACATCGAAGGAATGGAGACACAAGAGGTGACTACAAATTAATGTCACAAGTGAGTCTCGAACTTGGGACATTGAGGGGAGCACACCTTCAAAGCCCAAGCCTTTGACCACCGCGCCACCCCTTGGATACGAAGTCTCTCTTTTACAAGAGCCTAAAATTGAAAGGATGTCGTAAGTTTTTTGCTTGGATTGGACCTCTCTTTTGCATGGTTTTTAAACATTTTGGTTTTTCTCCTCTAACATGGTTAAGGATTTGTGTGATGCTGATGCACTAACTTGGACTGTTATATAAAAAAAAAAAATTAACCAACAATCAAGAACTAAAAAAATCCAAGACAAACACACACGGATTTACATGATTCTCTAATGTTGTGTTAGCTACGTTCACAGGTAGAGAAGAGAATAAATTTATTTAGAAGATCGTGAAAAATACAAATATCCAACAAACAGGACAAGGGTTTTAAGAAAGTTTATCCAGTTCACCCCTCATAAAACTTCAACACAACATATGACAAGGTAGTGAGACCCCAAACCAAGTATTCATAGAGCAACATAGTTCAAAACATTTTAACATAAACTGATATCTTGGATTCTTTTCTCTTTTTTTGGGTGAAATCGGTTTCCAAAAAACTATAGAAGTTAATTTCGCTTAAAGTCGCTAATCACGTTCTACATCCACAAATAGTCGATCAATTGGATACAAATCCACCGGAAACGTACAATTTGGAGAATCGCTAACACAGACACAGCTATTTCCACCTAAATTTGGAATGAATCAAAATTGAGCACTGCAATTAGTGTTAATAACAAATACGAGCATGCAAGTGAGTGAGAATTTGTGATGAAACTCTCCTAGAACTGCGAATTGTGAGTGGAAAATGAGGGAATGAAAGAGCAAAGGGAGAAAATGGAGTACCTGCGATGGAGAAGCTTGGATGACGAGCTCGTTTCCGATCCGAGCAAGGCAAGTGACTGAGCGGGCGAAGGTCTTGAGAGCGTTTCCGCTCAGACTAAACTCCATTGATCTCGCTCTTCCGGCGTCGATGATCTGAGTTCGAGACAGAGAATCGCACTGGTTTTGTTTTGACGGGAACAACGAAGAGTTCGCCGTGAATAAAAATGGCGTGAGAAATTGTATAACTTTTTAGTATATGTTTGGGCCGTTTATGTAAATGGTCGGGTTGGTTATAATAACCCAACCAATGTTTGCATCACCGTTTATTATAAACGGCGGTTACCTAAATCTACGTGCTCATTTATTTAAACCTTACTTATATTACTTTTTGTTACATAACTAGCCTCTTAAATACCATTTATCATAATCCATCTTATAATAACATGTCCCTCAAACACCATTTATAATAACCTTCCGTCTATCATAATCAAATTGGTGCTCCAAACGCACCCTGAAATTTTGCATCTATATTAAAAAATGGTAAAAATATTGTTATCTATAATTAATTCATTTGTAATAGAAAATACATAGATTGAGTTCTATCACTCATTGAATTTTATCGCTAATTAAATTGAATCAGTGTTATACTCATTTTATCATTGGTTAAATTCTGTCACTTGTAGAAAATTGAGTTCTATTAGGATTAGACTTATTCTATCACAAGTTGAATTCTGATAGTAAAGTATGTGTTATAGATGAATTATTTTAGAAATTGCACTCCAAATATAATACGATAGATAAAATGTGCTATCGAAAGTAAATTCTCATATTAGTTTTATTCTTTTTTAATTCAAGAAATAATAATTTGGGAAAATTACACAGACGTCCTCTAAACTATTGATTTGATCCGTTACATTTCTCGAAATTTGATAAATATTGCAATCTACTCGTAAAATTAATTTTGAATTTAAATATTATAATAAAGGGTATGATTTTCATTTCAAACAAAACTTCTTTCTCATTTCAACTTTCATTATCTCATTTGAGTTACCTACCGTAGTTTGGCTTAACCAATGGAATTGTGTTTTAATTATTTTGACCATTTGGTTTGAATAGAAGGTGAGTCTTGTACGGTGGAATCGTGTTTTAATTCTCCACAGCCGTAGTGGTTAGTGGCGTAGATAGTTATCTTGTCTAGTGTTAATCTATTTCAATTTCACGGTCACGAGTACGAGTTCAGAAATCGGTATTTAATTCTCATATTATTTGAGAGTAGTTGTACTTAAAAAAAAATCCGTAAAATAACATTTTTTGTGAAAGTTTTCTTCATAGGAGATCTACCAAGTTTATATAAAAAAAATGTGGGCGTTATGTAAATGAGCTCATACATGATCTCTTCTTCTCAAGCTATATAGACCTCATCCTAAAAGAAGCCCATTTATTCAACCTTCAACTACTTGTAAAAGTTTTTGTCAACAAAAAAAAGCTACTTGTAAAAGTTAAAAGAGGAGAAATCATTTTTTTTGGAATGACAATAGTGCCCTTTATTATAATATTTAAATTTAATTTTAGGAGTAGAGTGTAACATTCATCAAATTTTAAAGTTGTAATTGATCAAATCAATAATTTATGAGTGTAATTGTTATAAAGCTCATAATTTAGAGGTGGTTTGTACAATTTTCCCTAAACATTTTCACTCAAACCAGAAATTATTGGCAACTTGTTTCTTATAAAAAAATAGCAAATATAACTATTGATATTAATGATATTGTACCTTTTTTTTCAATCATTGTCACGTACTTTTTTTAGTGGTATCGATGGATATTTGTAGTGTAGCTTTTTAGTAAACTTGGATTATCATCAAACAATTAAGTGCATTTTTTAAAAAAAAATTCAACTAACAAATAGGGTTGGAGGATTCGAACCTCTTGATGCTATTAACTTCCAAAATTTTATTTTTTGATTTCCATAACATAATCTTAAATTTTAAATTATATTATTATTCATAACATATTGATGTATCAGTAATCATGAGGTATGTGGTTTGAATCCTTCGACCCCCACGTTACTAAAAGAAGCGGTCTTTAAAATGAACATATCACATTATAATAGATCGTGAAAGGTCAGTTGTCTTCAAACTATCATCAAAGATGATAACCTATATACTTGCATCGGTCTAGTTTTCAAAAAATAAAGAATATATAACCAATCAGTAACTCAATATCATCAATATCTATACTCAATGACTAAAAAATTATGTGTTTTACCCCTCGACCTTTAATTGTTGTACAACTATATATAATTCAATAAGCTAGAGATATAATAAAGTGCATCATACTCATGTTATATATATAAATTAATGTACATTTAGTAACATTAACAAAAAAGATGCATCATATTATTTAAAACCTCATATAGTACATTTTTATTATCGAAACTATGACCATAAAATTAAACTGAATTACCACGAAACAACAAAATTTAATGCCTTTATATAGGTAAGTGAGCTTACTATCTTACAACACAATATAAAAAATGATTACTCTCTCAAAGCTTTATTCAATATCAGCTCACGAAAAATGTTTTTAATTCATATAACACAAAATGAATTATAAAATATTTGATTTAAAAAAAAAAAATTAAATTCAAATAGTAATAAAGTGGGAGTCTGAACCTACGACTTAAAAATAAAGTTCACGAGGTTTTTTTAAAAAAAGGATAATAATAAAATAAAGTTTATGATTCTAACTAATAAATCGTTGTTTATGTCAATTCATGAATGATATCATAAAGAAGCTAGAAAGGAAACTTGAGAGAGAAAATTGGGGAGATGGATTTGGATGATGGAATCAGATCCTTTGATAAGATGTAAGGTGGCTTAAGACTACGATCACCGAAATGTTGTAATTTGATGCTTATATTTTTTCGATATGAAATTCTTAACAATATCAGCAATCGTTGGAGCCAATTTGCAAGCACACCAATTTAATGTCATGACATGTTGTATGACCCTACAATATTTGAATGTAAAAAATATTTGTAAGAAATTAATTCTTAAGTGATCATTATAAATTGAACTATCACTTCTTAATTCTCAAGATTTATTGACTACTAAATCCTTCAATAGTAATTTATATTCATATAAATTAATATAATAGTGAGGGACTATACTTTAAATGAACATATATAACACAATGTTAGGATCTCACATCGAAAATAATTGATATCTCATAGTAATATATAAGAAAAGTATACTATATATCCCTATCATCATTAATTACTTTTTAGATAAATGTCTACACTATCTAATATTAATGAACAAATTTTTGTCTTTCTTTTTCCTCATCTTGTTTCCTACTTATTTAAGAAGAATTAGATTGTAATTGTTTGTGATAGTTTGATCATATTTTGGGAGAAAGAACAAATTTTTTAAAGTACTTTTTGGTTAGTTTTAAATAGAAGGGCAAGAACATTGTCTTGATGACAAATTGTCTATAAATTTAAAGGAGTAAAATTCTCCACACAATTCTACATTTTACTTAGACCCCAACATTAGTGTTACATAAATTTCTTTTATAAGTGAAAATATTAAAAAAAAAAAAAAAAAATTATGACACTTAATGATACCACATAAATAAAATGTAGAGCTCTCGTGCACATACATATACATCGTGAGTTTTACTCAATTTAAAGTTTTCACCGATGGAAAGAAAAAACAATGGAATAATTATACAAAAAGGCTCTCATCAAGTGGAGAACAGGAACAATAGCAATGTGATTCTCTACGATGTGAATGGCTCAAAATGAGCATTTTCAATCACCAAGAGAATATTAGAAATAATAATAACTCTCTAGAAATTAAAAGGAGAGGAATATTAAAGACATTTTTTTGGTGGGTATTGTTCTTTTATTCCTATCTCATTGATTTATTTTTTTATTTTTTTTATTCTGAATTTTATCATTAGATATTGGTCTCAACTCTAACGGAATCAAATCAAATATTGTGAAAAAGAAAAATGACAAGATGAAAAAGATCAATGCCAAAAGAAAGCGATGGGCAAATTAACCATGTTAACTTTTTATTGCTAATTATTGTCACGATTATCATATACTGTAATCCACCCTCGAATAAGAAAATTAAGATGAGAATTTATAATATGATCAGATAATATTCAAAATATTGGTATATATTTGTAAGATGATGTGTACAATATCAAATTACCTCGTCTCAATATACATATATGAGATAAATTTTAAATGTGCGACTCTATTCTAAGAAAAGAAGAAGAAAATTTGTTATGTACGCCAACTTTTTTTTATTTTAACAAAATTAATGATTTTTTTTATGACACTAATTAAATTGAAAATTATACTGACTAAAGAGTATCTATACAGATATAAAAAAATATATATATATACCCATGATTTTTTATTGAAGATCATTATGACATTAATTAATTGAAGTCACGCCCAAGATTTTATCATCCATTTATCAGACTTTTTTCTAATATGCTCGAGTATCTTTTAAAAAAAAATTATTTATATATTTTTTCATTATTATTATACATAAAAAAGAATCCCCAAAGAATACTTGTTTTTTATTCAAAAAATTATATGAAGTAATTTTAAACAATAAAAATAATAAGGAATAAACTTTAAAATTAACCTTACAAAATATTATGAACAAAAATATATGATTAGGGAAACTTTTTTTTTTTAGTACATATTGGGGGAGGTGGACAAATACTAATTCTCAAGCTAGAACCTGTAACACTAGTTTTAAACTGATTTACAACCAAACAATAAAATCATTGCGCCACAGACCCATTTAATTATGACTAGGGAAACTTAGACAACTAGTTATTTTCAAAATAAAAAATTAAAACAAACTATCAAATACAATTGTAAATATAATATATGCTCACTAAAGGAATCGAATGAATCCTTTTATTGAAGAATAACTATGGCTTTTATAGAGCCTTGCAAAACAGAATAACAAACAGAATCAAAGAACAAATCAAACTCCTACAAAATAGCTATTTGATAACAAATAGAAAACTAATTCCTATTAATTAGCAATAACGTTGCAGACCAAGTCACAAATTCCAACAAATTCCTCCCCGTAAACTGAAATATGCTAAAACAGCATCAGTTTACTCAAGTTGTCGAACTCCAAGCATGTCTCTGAATTTCACAAATTGATCTAGCTTAATTGGTTTAGTCATTATATACGCCACTTGATCTTGATTCAAAACACCAACCTCACACTCCCATTAGTTGATAAATTACGCAAGTAATGGTACTTGACATCAATATGTTTTGTCCTTCGATGCATAAATCGGGTTCTTAGACAATTTGATTCTTTGAATAACATCACACATGATATCGATGCACTCGCCGCTTAGAACACCTAGCTCCTTCAGATTCCCTTAAGCCAAACACTATGACATGCACTTGCGATGAGCGACCACATATTCAACTTACGTAGATGATAGTGTGACAATTCCTCGCTTCCTTGAACTCCAACATATTGCCGCTCCATTTAGAAGGAAAACATAGCTCAAGTACACTTCACATGCGTCAATATCTCGGGCATAATCACTGCATGCATGTGTATCCCAAAAGATTTACATCCTTACTCCATTTGTAATAAACTCCAACATCTAATGTGCCTTTTAAATATCTCAAGTACCCTTTTAGCAATCAAAGATATGTTCTTCTTTTGGATCACCATATAACGAAAATCAAGCAAACCACAAATGTTAAGTCGGAACGAGTTACCGTAAGATACATTAAGCATCCTACTAATTGTTTGTACAAAGTTGCATCGACACTTATGTTTTCGACTTTGACAAGACAAAGGCCGAGGAACTATCTCGGATCTTTACGGCATTACAATTCGACATATTGAACCTTTCCAATACTTCCTTAGCATACTTCTTTTGGCACGGATGAATTCCTCCTTCGTTTTGATAAACTTCGACTCCAAGGAAGAACTTCATTTTCCTAAATCATCATCTCAAACTTCCGTTGCATTGATAACTTGAAACATTTGCACATATTCTCATCATCTCTGTGTAAATCAAATCATCAACGTAGAGACAAACCATCAACAATTTTCTTCCAATTCTCTTCAAGAACAAGGTGTGATCATAATTACTTTTCTCAAATCCTTCCTCCTTGAAATACCTCTCGATTTTGTTGAACCAGCCCTCGGTGCTTGTTTCAGGTGCCGTGAAAGCTTTCTTGATCGATAAACCTTGTTCTCTTCTCCTTTTTGACAAAACCTTCAGGTTGATCAACATATACCTCCTCGTTTAGTTCACCGTATAGAAAAGCACTTTTGACGTCAAGTTGATAGATGCACCATCCACGTTGAGTCGCTCATCGCTACTGCACTCGATTGTATCCCATCGAGCCTCTTCGGTGCATAAACTTCATTGTAATCTACTCCAAATTTTCTGCGAATATCCCTTAGCGACAAGTCTCGCTTTACATTTGTCTACTTTGCCTTCTTCATTCGGTTTCGTCTTAAAAACCCACTTGACACCGATTTTCTTTGCTTGATGCGGCAATGTCACAAGCTCCCATGTATGATTTCTTTCAATAGCTTGAATTTCAAGCTTCATAGCCTCGTGCCACTTCTTTTCCTTTACTGCTTCTTCAAAGTTTACAGGATCGTCATTGGAGATGTGAAAAGCAAACCCCTCATCGACTTCTTCTTCTTGATTAAGTGTTCACTGTTTCATAATCGCGCATCCAAACGGCTCTCTCCTTTGTCTTGTTTGTTGTGGCAACTCTGGAGAAGATTCATCTATTTCTTGGATTTCTTCAAATCTGTCATTTGCTTCTTCATTTGAATCTCCTTCTCCATCGATCTCTCCTCCTTCTGACTCTTCTGCAGCAATATTATCATCATCTCCCCAAGCCAACACATCCTGCTCTGCATTTTTTGTACTTAAATTCCAGTCCCATTTTGCACCTTCTTCAAATATGACATCCTCGCTCACAATTATCTTGTTTGTTCTTTGGATCATACAGAGCGATAGGCCTTAGTTTCATCACTAACTCCAAGTAAGACGCATTTGAAACTTCGATCATCAAGTTTGGTTCTCTTACATTCGGAATATGGGCATGTGCAATTGAACCAAATACTCAAGTATTCCACATTTGGTCTTATGCCCGACCACTTCTCCTCGGGAACCATGTCCTTGATTGCCTTTGTGTAATCTGCGATTGAGAACATGAGTCATCCATCTAGCCGCTTCGCCACAACTTCTTCGGCATCTCTTTCTCGGATAAAAGACACCGTACCATGTTCATGATGGTCCGATTCCTTCTTTCTGCAACTCCGTTTCTTTGGGGAGTGTAAGCGGTATTAATTGTCGCTGATCCGTTATCTTTGCGAACTTGTTAAATTCATTTGACGTAAATTCTCCTCCCCGGTCGATTCCGAGTCCACGTATGGTTGTTTTTGCTTCATTTTCAACAAGGTTTTTAAAATTTTGAATGTTTCAAAACTTCGATTTATCTGCAAGAAAATAAATCCATGTCTTGCGAGAAAAATCATCTATAAGCACTAACAAGTACTTTTACCCACTTTGTGAGAGGTTGGAGTGATGGGTCCACAGAGATCTCCATGAATCAATTCCAGTTTGTTTGATGCTCTCCATTTGCTTTTCTTTGGAAATTTTTGCCGTTGTTGCTTCCCAACATTGCAAACTGTGCAAACTTTGACAACTTCCTTCATTTTTGGTAATCCTTCCACCATTTGTTTTTGCTGCATAATTTTAATAGATTTACTGTTCAAGTGCCCATACCTCTTGTGCCACAAATCCTCCAAATCTTCATCTTCTATTTTCAAACATCTCATCAACCAATGGCTTCATCTTTGCATGAACTAGGAACATGCGATTCGCCGTCATTTGTGTGTTCATTATCATGCCCCTTTGTTGATGATAGATTCTGCAGGTTCCTTCTTTGATTAAGA
Source organism: Sicyos edulis (assembly GCA_036507275.1). Lineage (NCBI taxonomy): Eukaryota > Viridiplantae > Streptophyta > Magnoliopsida > Cucurbitales > Cucurbitaceae > Sicyos > Sicyos edulis. The sequence goes on from CM071856.1 coordinate 3,509,728, forward strand.
TCACCAAGCGCTTCTCCTGTAGCTGTCCTATACTTAGCAAATTGTTGGTGAGATTTGGGACGTAGTAGACATTTGTCACGGTTTGTGTGATACCTTCAACTTCGAATCTAACATTGCCTCTTCCTTCAACCGCCATTTTTGAACTATTTCCCAACTTTGATGATGTGTTTGAAACTTTCGTCAAGCTCAATGAACCATGTTTTGTTCCTGTCATATGATTTGAGCACCGGAATCGAGAAACCAAATGCCTTCTCCTTCAACTTTACTTTTCTTTGTGTACGCCATCAATAGCAGCTTCTTCCTCCTCGTCAAATTCAAAGATAATTAATGACTTCTTTTTTCTAAACCCTGACATTCAAATTGATAATGTCCTTGCTTTCCACATCGAAAGCGATTGATGGCCGACAAGTTCACAAAAGATCTACCTCTTCCCCGTCCTCTCTAGAGTAACTTCTTCCTCTCTGAAATGTCCTCTCTGCCTCTTCCTTGTCCATACCTTGGTACATTCTCCACCACAAAAAAACCCGCTCTTCACTCCTCTTATCAATCACCTTTTGTTCATGTACAAGCAAGGATGCTTGTAATTCATCGACTGTTAATTTGTCAATGTCCTTGGATTCTTCAATTGAGCATACTATGAAGTTGAATTTATCGGTGAGACTTCGAAGTATTTTCTCAACAATTTTGACATCCGGCATATCTTCTCCGCAATTCCTCATGTCATTAGCATTAGACATAACTCTTGCAAAATACTCTAAACACCTTCTCCTGCTTTCATCTCTAAAGTTTCAAATGTTCTCTGAAGTCGTTGTAGTGAGCTCTCTTCACTCTAGCATTTCCTTGATACTTGAGTTTCATTGAATCCCACAATTGCTTGGCAAGATCTTTTTGAATGATGGTTTTCAGAATACTCTTATCAATGGATTGAAAGAGGTAATTCTTTGCTTTGAGATCTTTGATCCTTGCTTCTTCGATTGCCTTTTGTTGGGCTGCGTTTAGTGCTTCGTTTTCCTTTGGTTCCTCAAAACCAGATTGAATAACACTCCAATATTCCTTGGAACGCATGAGATTTTCCATGACCAAACTCCAATGCTCGTAGTCTCCATCAAATTTAGGAACACATGGTGTAGCAAAGTTTCCTGAATCACTTGCCATTTGTTCAGTGTTTTTCCTCTCAAACACTCAATTTGTGTATTTATTCTTTCAGATCCTTATTTGCTCTGATACCAAATAAAGGAATCGAATGAATCCTTTTATTGAAGAATAACTATGGCTTTTATAGAGCCTTGCAAAACAGAATAACAAACAGAATCAAAGAACAAATCAAACTCCTACAAAATAGCTATTTGATAACAAATAGAAAACTAATTCCTATTAATTAGCAATAACGTTGCAGACCAAGTCACAAATTCCAACAAATTCACTGTCTAAAAAAAACTTAAGCAAGCAAAAATCACTTGTACCAAACAAAAGCCACCTATATATTACAAAACTACCCCTTCACGTACTCTTACAACTTACAAGCAGTTCAAGATTTTGCATTTACGGTGTCTAATATGATAATTTCGGCGAACAAAAATATTCTCTCACACGATCGAGCACCCGTTCGGATTTTCGTCACTGAATATCGCGAGAGAATCGGACGGCTGCGACGAATATGGCTCGTAATCGGACGGCGGAATATCAAACTCGTGCCGTACTCCCGGATGCACGTGCGCATACGAATATTGCTGCGGCGTGGCGTAATGTGATTCGTGCTGTGGCTGAGAGCAAGTGGCGTATGCTGTGCTGTACCGCACGGAATAATGTGGGTGCGTAAAGTATTGCGGTGCGTAATGAGTCACGAAGTGACGTGGAGGGCTCTCATTTGCTACAATTGGAACCGGACCAGATGCGAGTTTCGGACCGGGTTCGGGATGGCCCGGCGTTGGACCGGGAGGTGGTCCACCATTCGCCGGAGCATCACTGGGAGCTTCACCGCCGGCATTGCCGCCGCCTCCGCCGCTCTTCTTCTTTTTTTTCTTCTTCTTTTTCTTAGCTCCGCCGTCGCCGGCCGGTGCAGCAACAGGCAGCTTCGCTTGGACTCCGCCGCCGTCGCCGCCGCCGTTTTTCGTCGGATCCTGGACTTCGAAATTCACCTTCTCTTTCTCGTCTTCATCGGCGCTGCTTTCGTTGGAGCTTTCGGAATCGGTATGTTTCTCTTTCTTCTTAGATTTTTTCTTTTTTCCTTTGGAATTGGATTTTTCCGGCCAGAGCTCTGCGTGCTTTCCTGTCTTCAGTAATTTCTTGATCAACGTTTCTGAATCGACGTTTCCTTTCACAACTACTCTCTGTTGCTTCCAATCGATATCCGTTTCATAAACTCCTGAAAAATCGCACTCATAGTTTAGCAGATCATTTGAAATCCGTAATTCAGAGAAATCACTATGATCGATTTCAGTAATTACGAGTTTCAAAGCAAGAGAGAAGAGTTCAAACTGTTCAAATCGCAATTAATTGCAGAAATTAGGTTACAGAGAAACGATGAAGCGAAAAACTGAAGAAACAGCCAGTTTGAGAGAGATAAAGAGGATGCAGATTCTTGAAACCGCCATTGCAGAATCAATCAGAACTTCTTTCAATTCACTACGAAGCGAGGGCGCTGATTTCGTATAGAAATCGCCATTAATTGCAGAAATCAGGTTTTCGAGAAACGAGCATGCAAAAAATTGAAGAAACAGCGAGTTCGAGAGAGAAAGACGAGGCAGATTCTTAAAACCGCCATTGCAGAATCATCAGAACTTCTTTCATGTCGCCAATTTCGTATAGAAATCGCCATTGATTGCAGAAATTAGATCATCCAGACACGAGAATGCAAAAAATTGAAGAAACAGCGAGTTCGAGAGAGAAATAAGAGACAGATTCTTAAAAACACCATTGCAGAATCATTAGAACTTCTTCAAATTCACTACGAAACGAGAACTTCAATTTCGCATAGAAATCGAAGTTTGAAGAAGTTCTGTTGATTCTGCAATGGCGGTTTTAAGAATTTGCCTCCTCTTTCTCTCTCGAACTCGCTGTTTCTTCGATTTTCGGCAGGATCGTTTCTCCTTAACCTAATTTCTGCAATTAATGGCGATTTCTATACGAAATTGTCGTCCTCGTTTCTCAATCGGCAAACAAACGCAAGAGAAGAAAAATCAAAGAAACAAAAAAAAAATCGAAATCAACCTTCAACATCCTTAAGAACTCGTTTAACCTTCCTCTTGCAAGCTTCGCAGTGAATCGAGACTTTCAAAATCCACGTCTGCGAATAAGAACAACGACGGAAAGAATTACAGAAGCGTAAAGGAAATTACTAAGGAGTTTTCATGATTTGCAGAAACTGAAATGAATCTACCTTGTATATGAGAGGAGGCTCGGCGTTTTCTTCGACTTCTTTAGGCTCTGGCTTGGCTTCTGGTTCCGCCATTGAAGGCACCGAAGCTTTGAGCTCTGTTCTTGAGAGAGAAAAAGGGAGAGTGTGGTGGAGGAGATGCTATTGAGGGTATTTCAAGTATTTTTTGAATAAGAGTGGGTGAAAATAATTTGAAAAAGTAGCTGCTTTATAACTACCCTTCTTTCTAAAAGAATAATGGCTGTTTTTCTAATTTTATTTTTGTTGAAAATGACAAATTTTAATGTAAAGTTTTTTTAAAAAAAGATGTGTGACTGTTGAGCTGAACTATTGCATATGATATGCCGAAATTTTTTAATTCAACACGATTTTATTTTACGATCAGAACATTTCATTATATCTCAAAAAAAAAAAAACATTTCATTAATATAATTTTTTTAGTTAAATTATAATTTGATCATGGTTGGTTAATATTGTTTAAATTTAGTTTAAAACCCAAACTTTTTTCTTATCTGTTTGGATGAAAAATTATCTATTATTTTCAATAGTTGAAAATTATAAATTCTATGCAAGGATTGGTTTAGGTACAAATTTTTTTTTATAGATGAGTGAGAGACAATAATTTGTTTTGATGTAAATTGAAAATTATGAATTGTTTTGAATAGTTAAAAAAGTAATGGTTACTCATTTTAAATCACCCTTATTTATATATATATATATATATATATATATATATATATATATATAATAGAGATTTAAAGTTTAAATAACTATACTAAAATTTGGTAATTAAATCCAACATTAGCTCAATTGGTTGAGGGAGGACTCTAATGATAGAGCTTGAGGACTGTAATGAGAATTCTTGAATCGGGCGGGGCGAATATTAATTATTATTTTTTCTACATGTCTTACATATACATCATTTAAAGATGTGTTTGGTGTAAGAATTAAGGATAAGTTTTTTTTTTTTTTTTTTTTTTTAATGAAGGACAAGTTAATATATGTTAAATTATATTGAATGTTTTTTTAGTACATATTCGAGGAGAAGGAAAAAAATCGAATCTGGAAATCGAACTTATAATGTTAATGCTGGTATTGAAATGATTGCAATCAAACAATGAAATCACTACTGTGACATTTAATTATATTGAAAGTTGTTTGAAGTAGAGGTTAAATTAAGTTTAACTTAATCTATATTAAATATGTATGAGTTATTTTTCATGTAATAATTCTACGTAATATATTATAATTCAAATTAAAATTGTATCCAATAGGAATATAACGAAGGTACATTTTTTTTAGATTAATTACATTATATTCATTCTCCAAACAATTTGTCTCCATTTTCTAATCCACATAATTAATTTATAAAAAAACGCCGAGAGCATTAAATTACAGATTTTGGAAATTGTAGCAATCGATAATAATTGAAAGTTGAATAGGGTTTTTTTTTTTCTCATTATTATGATGAAGTAATTATCTTGGTTTTGATATGAATTTAAAATTTAAGAGAAGATAAGTGAAAAAAAAATGTAGAAACTGAAATTGAATTCCTTCAAACTATATATATGGATATTCGCAAAATATACTTCTGCAGCCAATGTATATTAAAAGTTGAAATAAATAAACTAGAATTTTAAATTCAAATCCGACCTTAGCTCAGTTGGTAGAGCGGAGGACTGTAGTGAGATTTCAACAGTATAATCCTTAGGTCGCTGGTTCAAATCCGGCAGATCGGATATTATAAAACAGTGCTAATGTGTGGCCCAAAAGATAAACGATTTAGTGCATGGTATTACTAGTTCTATCAATTTTGTGTAGGGTTGTGTCTATTATTTATAGGGATATATCTTTTGTTTATGGTCGTTTTTGGAGTGGGGAAACATCATTTGGACGCCAATGAAATTTGTAGTAAATTAATTTATAAGTTAGGTGGTCTTGGGTTGAACCCCTCATGTTAAACACTTAAATACCCTATTTGACCACTAAGCTACTTCATGCCGATTAAAATAATTTATAAATTCCAACGTTAATTTGATGCATTGCTAGGAAAATAAATTTTATTTAAAATTGATATGTGTTATGGGAGTTCAATTTTCATTTTTAGAATTTGAAATTTAATTGAAATATTTGATTAACAAGACCCGGTTTGATAACCATTTGGTTTTTGAAATTTAAACATATTTTTATTCAAAATTTCTACGAGGTATCCACGTTTCATAAAGAAAGTATGTGATTGCTAATCAATTTTGAAAAACAAAAACAAGAAAAAGTTTTTTGAAACTTTTTTTTTTTGTTTATAAATTATGGTTTAATTTTTACAAATATATGTAAGATGTAGATATCCGGTAAGAAAAAACATATGGTAAAATAGTTGTTGTAGGCTTAAATTTCTAAAATAAAAAACAAAAAAATCAAATAGTTATAAAATGAAGTCTAAATTATCTAAATAATTCAAAATAAAATTGATTCAGATTTAAGTATTTAAGTTTTTCAATTCATCTCAATAAACAAGTTAATTATTTTGTCCTTTTGTCTTTAAAGTACGACGGAAGAGTATGGTTATAGATTTTAAGTTTGTACAACTATTTGATCAATTGATTACGCATTTTTTTTTTGGTTTCTTACAACAACATCAACATGTTAAATTTCATAATTTTATTTTTTTAATTAAAATATTTCATTAATTTTAAATTCTCGTCCGTTTACAATTTGTATATTGAGTATTTGAAACATAATTTTATTATATACATAAGCAATTTATTGATGGAGTTCTTTTTGATATTTTAAAGACCAAATGTATTTTTGAAACATTTTAAAAATTAAGATATTTTGAAAATAAAACTTTTAATGATTTTCATCGCATCATAATATTTTTTTGAACATTTTTTAAAATTTAAGAATATTTTTAAAATTTATTAGTTACGGGTAAATTTGATAATTTAGACCCGGTTTACTAACTATTTCATTTGTTAATTTTAATTTTTTTACTTTTTAAAAATAACCAAAAGAACCAATTTTAGTAGTTTTTAAAAATAAAATTTTATTTTTATTAAAAAAAAAAAGTACCAAAAGAACAAAAACAAGTACTAAACAACTAAAAAAATAGTCAGACATGTTTTTTGTTTTTAAAAAAGTAAAATTAAAATGAATTATCAAATGTATATAATTTTTATTTTTTTAAAGTAAAGAATGAAAAACAAAAAAGTAAAAAACAAAAAACGAAACGATTATTAATCGAAACAGGCCTTAATTGAGCCACGTCAAGGTTTAATTTTCGTCGGATGAAACTACGAAACGCTTCCAAAATGTTCCCACTCAACTTTTTCGCGCGCGACAGTGCGAAAAAAAAAAGTTGCGTCAGTTTCCGAAACCGGAGGATTTCCGGTCAAATCTCAGGCGATAATCCGTTCTTTTCATTTTAATTTCATCTGAATCAGCTACTTTTCGGTATGTAATTTCAAGTTACGTTGCATTTGATTCGCGTTATGTTTGATAGGAATGCCTGAGGATTCTGATTGTTCGTCAAGAAAAGAATTAGGTTTTTACGGATTTTGTTTTCGAATTGTTTCAATATTTTCGACATTTCGAATTTGAAGAAACTGTCGGAAATCTCAACGAATGTGAATGTTCTAAATTTCTAATGATTGATAATGTAATTGCATAGCTACGCCGGTTGCATTCTTTGTTGTTTTGAGCAGTCGATTCTCTAATTTCAGTTGTAGATTGCCAATGAGATTTATATTTCTGCTGTTGAATGTTCCAGAATGAAATTTAGAACTGCCGCTGAAGTTTGATTTGGAGTCCTGCATTGGATTTGATAAATAAAACATGTTGTAAGAATTTCATTTTGCAACTATATCGTACATTGTTTTCAGCATAGTAGAATTGTAGGAGAGAAATCTTGGAAAAGACCATTATGCTTCGGCGAAGCGGGAAAAGAGCTCAGTCTTTGTTGGTTCCGAATCCGATGCGACAGTCTAGCATTCTGGATCACTTTTCGCTTACCAATAATGGTAAGCGAAGTAAAACTGAAACTGAATCAGTTCCTCCAGTTTCTGAACCAGAAGTGTTCCATCATCATGTGGAAGATACTCGGGAACATCCAAGATGTGACGTTCAAGCCGAATCGGATTCTTATCTGGTTGATTGGCCACTAGAACCAGATACCCTTTTGGACTGGGAGAAGAAATTGAATAGGCTATTGAAAAAACATTTTGGCTATCCGTTTTTGAAGAAGTTTCAAAAGGAAGCTCTGGAAGCATGGTTAAATCATCAAGATTGTTTGGTTCTTGCCGCAACTGGTTCTGGTATGACGTTGCTCGTTAGACTCTCCTTCCACATTTGTGTGTTTGAAATATTAGTATTGTATTAGTAGTGTTTTAAAAAATCCCAAAAAGCGCGCCCGAGGCTGAGGCTCAAAAAGACTCCAGACTCAATCTTGGAGTCTTGTCTTGGAAAGGAAAAGCGCGGATAGAAAGGCTTGCATCTTTCATGAAGCCCGCGCACCTTACAAAACACTGGATGGAAGATAACCTCTTTTGCACTTTTTTTATATTCTTTCAGGGAAATCCATCTGTTTTCAGATCCCAGCTTTATTAACAGGCAAGGTGGTGGTTGTTATTTCGCCGTTGATAAGCTTGATGCACGATCAATGCTTAAAACTTGCAAAACATGGGGTTTCTGCCTGCTTTCTTGGGTCTGGGCAACCTGACAGTTCCGTGGAAAAGAAAGCAATGGGAGGGGCATATAGCATCATATATGTTTGCCCAGAGACAGTTTTAAGGTAATTTCCACATAAAAATCAATGACTAGTGTTGAAGGAAATATTTATTTATTTGCAAATGTAATGAAAGGTTAAACTTATGTTTTCCAGACTGATTCAGCCACTTCAAAAGCTAGCTGAAACTCGTGGAATTGCTTTGTTCGCAATTGATGAAGTACACTGTGTTTCTAAATGGGGCCATGATTTTCGACCTGATTACAGGTTCTCTTTTTCCTGAACTAGATAACTGGTTTGTTTTCATTCATTGTTCTTCATCCATTTTGATCTCCTGTTCATTGTATTTGTCTTGCATCCACAAATAAGTCTTAATTGCATAATGTGGGTTTATTTTATATTTATCAACCTTAGAGTAAATGTTGGGAAGAGATTCCAAAATGATGTCAAGTTTAGAGTAATGAGTTCCACTACACTCGACTTATGCGCCATTGCCTTTTGACATACAACTTTTTCTTAAGTTTTTTTTGACTTATTATCATCATCACTTTGAAATTTCAGGCGTTTGTCTATTCTGCGAAAGAGCTTCAGCTCTTCAACACTAAAATTTCTGAGATTTGATGTGCCTTTGATGGCGTTGACTGCAACTGCCACAATTCAAGTTCGAGAAGACATTTTAAAGTCATTATGTATGCCAAAGGAAACAAAGACTATTCTTACTTCATTTTTTAGGCCAAATCTTCGTTTCTCCGTGAGTATTTTATTTCCTTTTAGAAAAGTTCCAATTTATCATTCATACACCATTTCATCTGTAGGCCCCTTTAGTTTTTCTCCCAAGTAAAGAAAACTTGGACTTCACATTCAAATTTATCTTTTTGGGCACTTTTAGCAATTGCTATCGTACTCCAAAAGTTTCTTTTTTGTTTAGTTTATATCATGGAACACAAACTATAATTCTTGTTCTCATTTCCAAACTCATTTTTCTAAAAACTTCTTTTCTTTTCTTTTCAGGTAAAACATAGTAGAACAACTTCACCATCCTCTTATAGGAAGGACTTCAGCAATCTTATAGACATGTATGCTGGAAATAAAAGATTTGGCAACAAGAAACAAGCTACAATCTTTAACAAATTAGACAGTGTATTAGATTGCTCAACTGACAGTAGCTTATATGAGGCAGACAGAATCTCTCCAAATGACTTGGAGGAAATTGACGATTCTGACTCAGATAGAGACGATATTGATTCTGCAGAAGAATGTTCGCCAACCCCCTCAGAGGGAAGGAAAATGTCTGTTGACTACTTGGAAAACGAGGCTGATGTCTTTCAGAGCGTAGATGATTGGGATGGTACGTACATTATGCATAAACTCTTGCCATTATTCTGTATCTGCACTTTAGAAGCCCATGGCAATGGTCGAGTGAGTAATGTATGGGCTTCAAAACAAACATAAAAGGGCTTAATTTCTTAAAGAGTTGTTTCTTTTCTATTTTTAAATTGTGCAGTTGCATGCGGTGAGTTCTGCGGACAATTGCTTCGTGAAGACAGGGATGTAGATGCATCGTTGGAGGAGATTGGTGTGCTGGATAAAGCAGAAGAAAGATTAAAATGTTGTCAAGATGCTTTAGAAAAAGGGCCAACAATCATATATGTTCCTACTAGAAAAGAAACTTTGAGCGTCTCAAAGTTTCTTTGTCAATCTGGTGTGAAGGCTGCTGCATACAACGCATCAGTATGTACTCACTAATATACGGTGCCAAATTTATGCTTCTATCTGTCAAGTTCATCGCATATCAGTTTGTGAACCCCACTGGCCATTATGCTTCCCGTGACACAGATATCCTTAGCATATAAAATTTATCAATTAAAAGTTTCTCTACTTTAGTTTTGCTTCTATTGCAGGCTTCACCTTTTAAATTTGAGACCATGTCTGGACTTGAAAGTGTTTTAGGTGCAATCTTTCCAAGAGTAAATTTTTCATGCATTGGTAGCTGTTCATTTTTTTTATATCCGAAAATTAGAGTTTCGCCCAACTACATATTCGGGGGCACCCATGCCCGTCACTAGCTGTTCATTATTATGCGTGACATTGTACTCCGGTGCTTGCCTAGAATTTATTATGGATGCATTATATTCTCTTACTCTATTTCCCTTTCCTGGAACTACTTCCAGCTATCAAAATGAAACTAAATGTGCTTTTCTTTTTCTTTCCAGCTTCCAAAAACCCATTTAAGGATGGTTCACAAGGATTTTCAAGAGAATAATGTAGAGGTCTGTTTAATATAGTTTTATTTTTATTTTTAATTTCCTTCTTTCCCTTCTCAATTTTGTAATTTCCTTCTTTAAAAGTTTGGTACTTTATGTATCAACAGGTGATTTATTTATTATTATTATTATTATTATTTATTTATAGAAAATGATTATTATTGACATATTCGTTACTCTACAGGTTGTAGTAGCAACAATAGCATTTGGAATGGGTATTGACAAGTCAAATGTCCGGAGAATTATTCACTATGGTTGGCCACAGGTGATGATTCAAATTACAAATTTACTAGATATAATAGTTAATTTATAATGTCTATAAAATTTGAAAACTTATGCAATCAATTTGTTTGCACGAAATTCCCAGGTTTGAGACTCACATGTAACATTAATTTATAGATACCTCTCGTGTCTCTATTTTTCTGATATTTCCCGATGTCTAGCTTGGGGACGGGAATGGTTACTCTGGGTATAGTGGAGCGAAACTCCAATTTTCCGGTTTCCAAAAATAAAAAAATAGTTTGCACGAAATTGATTTAACTGTGGTCTGCTTTGCTCGATTTCTGCATGCATTTTAGTGAATCTTTCCTATAGCATATCATCGCCAGCTGTTCCTTCTGAGATTCCTTAACTACTGCTGTGGTTTCAGAGTTTGGAAGCTTATTATCAAGAAGCTGGTCGTGCTGGAAGGGATGGGAAATTGGCAGATTGTAGTAAGTTCATTAACAGTTCTTCAAAGCTACCGAATAATTGGCCTCTATTTATTGACTTAGATTTTTTTATTGACTTAGATTTTTTGGGATAACAGATGAGTAGTTCTATGAACATTGTATGGTATTAGAGTGGAAGGATTTCAAGGATCCAAAGTAAAAATATTTACATCATTTCAAAATACAGACAAAGTGTAATTCCACATTCGTTAAATAAGGGGTAGATCATGGATTTATAAAAGAGGATAAACATCTCCATTGGAAAATGGAATGCTTATAAAGCCACACAACTTCCACGCAACTAGATGGCATGATGGTCGAAGGCTTGGGCTTTGAAGGTGTGCTCCCCTCAAGGTCCTAGGTTCGAGACTCACTCGTGATACTAATGTGTAGATATCTTTCGTGTCTCCGTTCCTTCGATATCTCTAGGTGCTTGGCCTAGGGACGGTCGTGGTTACCCCAGGTATAGTGGGGCAAATCTCCGATTTCCCAGCTTAAAAAAGAGAGATTCTTTTTGGGACTAATTAATTTTATTAGATTCCATCTCGCTACTGTTCATTGATTTGGTTCATCCTATAGCAATGGATTTTTCTGAATATAGTGATACTATTTACGTGTAATAGTTAGGATTAATACTATTCCATGTTAACTTGAGACGATTGTTCTACATTTCCCACCTTTGTAAACAGTTCTATTTGCAAATCTGACAAGAATACCATCCCTTTTGCCGAATCGAAGAAGTGAAGAACAAGCTAATCAAGCATATAGAATGTTGTCTGATTGCTTCAGGTATGTACTTCTCTTTTCAGTCTTACTTCCACCCCAAAAGCAGTATTTATTTCATCAAAGTGTGTATATTTTTCACATTCGTGCAGGTATGGGATGAACACTTCTAATTGTCGGGCACAGAAACTAGTGGAGTACTTTGGTGAGACTTTTGATCGCGAGAAGTGTCTCATGTACGCAACATTTCTTTCAACTTTACAATTCAGTTTCCAGCTTACATTCTCGACCCACTGTTCGATCTTCGGTCCTTTTCTCTTCCTTACATCCTGAAAATCATGATAGTATACATCTTTGCTAAAATAAGTCACTGCAGTTTACACATCTCATTGATATACAACTTGACCAGACTTCACTTTTTCGTAGGTGTGATGTTTGTGTGAAAGGACCTCCAACTATGCAGAATTTGAAGGAGGAAGCAGATATATTTATGCAGGTTATTGCAACACATCATGTAAGTATTTCGACACAAACACAAACACATATACATATACAATACATAATTAATTAATTTCTTTCGTTAAGCCTGTTTTGTGGCTCAAGTAGTTGGGTGCATAAGGTGACGAGTTCAAGTCATGGTGGCTACCTACCTAGAAAGTAATTTCCTATAATGTAGGGTTAGGCGGTATGTCCTGTGACATTAGTTGAGGTGCACGCAAGCTGACCAGAAATCGTTAAGCCTGTTTTGTGCATATTGTAGTTTTGTCTCATTTTTATGTTTTCAAACTCTAGCTACGTCGGTGTGATGTGATGTCCATAAGCTTATATCTTTATTTTTGTGTTCAAGAAGTTCCATACAGATATATGATTTCACATTCTCATTATTTAAAGGAGCGGAAAGATTGTTCCCGGATGTATGGATGCCATGTTTCTTTCCGAACCTCCGTTTCTAAAGATTTTTGTAATTATTCGTTAGACATCATTTTACTTATTGGGGGCCGTTTTTTTAGAAAGTCCTTCACTAATTTTTTGTACACCCTTCTCTTGTATTCTCTTTAAGAAAGCTTGATTTATTATCCAAAGAAAAATCACTCATTATACTGTTTCTAAGTATCATCATAATGAGTTTGTTCGATTTCATGTACAGCGATATTTATCCGAAGGATTGTTCGATGATTTTGCATACAGTAATGTCAAACAGAAATTCAGGGAGAGGCCAAATTTGAGAATGTTTGTTGGTAAAGTAAGAGAGCAGGTAATGTTGGCTACTTTTTTTGAATTTATGTCTGTTTGGTACATTAAATGTTGAACTGTTCTCGAAGATTCCAAGTTAAAATCAGTTAATTATTTACATTCAATTGGGGCATGCAGTCTCTGAAATTCGCTGCAACTGATTTGCTCTGGTGGCGAGGTCTTGCAAGAATCTTGGAGGCTAAAGGTTTCTTGAAAGAAGGGGATAACAAGGTATGCAATCACCTATTGTAATTAAATTTAATATTTCTTTAGTTAGAATAATTATCGAGGTGTCTGTAAGGGGTGGCACGGTGGTCGAAGACTTGAGTTTTGAAGGTGTGCTCCCCTCAAGGTCCTAGGTTCGAGACTCACCCATGACATTAATTTGTAGACACCATTCGAGTCACCATTCCTTCTATGTCTTCCAGTGCCTGACCTAGGGATGGGTATTTCCCCATTATAGTGGAGTGAAGCTTCGAATTTATTATCGACTCGTGCTTTAAATGTTTACATCTCTTAAGCATCAAATAAACAAGTTTTGAATAGATTTACTTTTTTTGTATCATTAATAGACATTCAAAAACCATTTTATTCTCTTATCTTTGATATTTATTCCACCATCATGGAGTGACTTAGTGATAAAAAAGGACCTTGGAGTGCTAAAAGTAATGGGTTCAATCCGTGGTGATCACTAGATATATTTTCCCCCTTTCACAAGTTATTTAACAGGAGTATGTGCATTTTTTTTTAATGACAAGTTTCAAATATTTAATCTTACGTTTAAAAGGTTAGATGTGGAGTAACAGTAAGAAATAAAACAATTTTTTAGATTTAAAAAACAAAACCAAGTGGCATGATTGAATTTAGCTAAATATTTAGCATCTTGGTGTTTGCAGTCTTCTTTGTTTGGTACTTATTCTTTACATCATAATTTCCTGAATTGATTTATTTTATTGTTATTAGGTTAAATTACAAATTTAAACTTTATAATATGAAGAAAGTTAGAATTTAATTCCTATAAATTTAAAGTTTAAAACTTTGTTTTTATATTTGATAAAATCCTATGAATAGTCAAGGTTGTTCGTAATGGTTATCAAATTATATACATGATAATCAGCTATTTATATGTTAATATTGTGATCTTTTGTGTTTTGTCGATAGTGTGAGTTACGTAACTAATTGAAATTATGAATTGGAAATTGACAATTTAATATAGTTTCTCGATTTTGACTGATGTTTTATCCGAACTAAATTCTAATTTTTAGAATTATAAGACTTAATTCTAATTTCTATAATTTTTTTGTAATTAAACCTCATTATTATTTGCTGATATATTTCTTAATTGGATTTTGTTACTTTTCAATCTGTTTCCATCTATTTGAATAAATATTTAATGTGGACTTCTTTTCTACTTGTTTACTGCTTCATTTCTCTCATTGAATTATTGTGCAGACCCATGTTCAGATAAAATTCCTTGAGCCAACCAAGCTGGGATTAGAGTTTCTTTCCAGAAATGACCAAACATTCAATGTTTGCCCTGAAGCAGACATGCTCCTCTCAATGACCAAACCAAAATCCTTCTCATCCTTCTCAGAATGGGGCAGAGGCTGGGCCGATCCTGCCATACGACGCGAACGACTAAAGCGCCGGAGAAACTTCAGCGATAGGTCACAGGGGTCACGGACTCGGAAGGGAAGAAAAAGGAAATCAAGTAAACATAACTCGGATTTGAAAACAGTTCGAGGTAGATTAACTGCTAAACTGTCAGTTAAGAAGTGATAAATTAGTTAGGTAAAAAAAAATTCAACTTCATGTTCATAATGTCAAATGGATATTTATCTTATTGATATGAATTGAATTCTATCGCTGACTTTTTAAGGCTTTACTTCATAGAAAGTTTATTTGGAGTTATGGGAGAGAACTTGAAGAAAAAAGAGAAATAAATCCAGGATTTGAGTCTTTTTTTTTGGTATTTGTGAGGGTTATTTGTACTGAATTTGTGTGGGGTTGTTTCTTTCTGAAAGTCTCATGTTCAAAAGCTAGGAGTGAATTTAATTGTAAACAGATGATTGATTTTATGTAAAAAGTTTAATTGCAAACTAATGATTTGATGTTAAAATTAATTATGTTGGTTAAAATCTATTTTGTTCCTTATTCCATAGAATTTATTGTATTTTGGTCACCCTACTTTCAATTTTAGTTCATGTAGTCATGATAGTTTAAAATTTGTGTTAAGGATGATAATCTTTACCCAAATTTCTACATTGGTGTGATATTGTCTATTTTGGGCATACACTCTTATGACTTTCTTTTTGTTTTCACCCAAAATGTCTCACACCAATGGAGTTGGTTGTTAACACTTATATATCAATGATCCTCCCTTCAACTAACCAACGTGGGATATTTTGTTTGTATCCCAACAATCCTCTCTTCGAGCAAAGTTTCATCAAGCTTCTTTGTGGGCTTGCCTTCTTCATTGGCATATGAGGTTTCAACCTTTATCTAACCAATGTAGGATGCTTTGTTTGCATCCCAACAATCTGATCCCTTTTCTCGAAAAAAACAAAACAAAAAAAGTCCGTTTTTTAGTACAAAAATTGGTCATTTTTAAAATATGTTTTATATTAGTTTTTCATGAAGAGCTAGGAGTGAATTCTCCTAAATATGCTTTTTACATAAAATCATTTGTTTACAATTAAACTCACTCCTAGCTTTTGAACATGAGACATCATGAAAAAATTATATTATTTGTTGCCTTTTCCTTTACAAATTTTAAAATATGTTTGGATTTTATACATCAAGATTTTATACATTAATCATATCTTCTTTAATTATTATTTTGAGGGCACAACTTGAGACTTTTACATGAATCAAAATGTGAATATAGTATGTTCCAATTTACGAAAATAGACATAAAACTTTTCATTTAGCATTCGATCTTATCCATATTTAATTTTTTGTACGAATAATTAACTATGACCTCTATTTTACAACATGCATAAATATGATGCATCTATAAAGTACAATAAGTAATTTCTTTTGATAAATGTCAATTGATAACTTAGACAGTATTTGTATTTTTGACTCATATCATTATTAAGTGAGAGAATGATTGGTGACGTGTTTGTTTCATTGTTTGATGGTAATCCAGTTCAATACTACGGTCACAAGTTCAATCATGGAAATCAGTAAACAACTCAAAGAGGCACAATTAACTTTTGTTAATTTCTCAAAAAACTAAAAACGAAAATGTTAATTTAAGACAAAGTTTTCACCTATAATATACTTAGAATTACTATCCAACTCCTCTCATCTAACATACAAAAGAACTTCTTTCTAAAGTAATAATAATAATGCTAAATTAAAAATGTAGTGCCCGAATTGTAAGGTTTGGTTCTAATTTGTCATTGAACTATCAAAATCACAAATTTTATTCTAAACTTTCAAAAAATTTAAGAGTTCAGGTATTTATTATAAAAAAATTTGAAAATTTAGAGATAATCTTTGATGTTTTTGAAAGGGTGAGGACTAAATTATTACAAATTAACCTCAAGCATAAACGATTTAAACTTATAATTCAACATACTGATAACAATATCATAGTATTTTAACTTATTTAAATACATAATGAGCAGTCAAATTATCATCAAAGCGCATCTAGTGTAGTGGTATCATAGTACCCTCCCACGGTACTGACCGGGGTTCGATTCCCCGGATGCGCAGTTTTTAATATTTTTTCTCTGATTTTCATTTATTACATCCCCTAAAATTATTAAAAAATTAAGTTTCGAGTTGACTAATTTTTTTAGTTATATTCTTCTATTTAATACGTTCTGTAATTATTATTTCTTCAATAAAGCATGTTTTTTTTAAAATTTTTTTTTAATCATTTTATTTACATACATACGAGCAAATCATCAAATTTTTATTTCTCAAAAAAAAAAAAAATCAAATTTTTAAATAATAATTGATGTACCTACTACTACTATTGGCGAAGTTATACATATTTGGATTAACTACTTAATATATTTTTGAACTAAAAATTACCTTAACTTCAAAATAGCTTACATAAAGTTCTTACATTTTTATATCAAAAACAAAAACAACAAAAACAATTATTTTTTTAGTATATATATTGGAGAAGGACCAACAAATCCTACATAAATGATACTATTGTTCTCAAATAATATGAGGGTTAAATACCAATTTTCGGGCTTAAACTTGCGACCGTGGAATTGAAATAAAATTATTACCAAACAAAATAACCAATCACGTCACCGATCCACCCGATAAAACAACAAAAAAATTTACGCTTAAAATTGTGTCTAATAGATTCCTAAAACCCCGTTTGATAACCATTTTTTTTCTTCCATTTTTTGTTTTTGAAATTTGAGCTACAAGAATAACTACCTTAGCATAGTTTTTAAATTTTTTTTTTTAAATTTGGACATCTACATGATCTTACCTATATTTAAGAAACAAAATCAAAATTTAGAAACAAAAAAAGTAGCTTCAAAAAACTTGTTTTTGTTTATGAAATTTGGTTAGTATTCACCTACTTTCTTATTGAAATATGGATACATCGTAAGAAAGATGGAGCACATAATAAAAAATTTGAATAGAAATAAGTTTAAATTTCATAAACCAAAAACAAAATATCAAATGATTATCGAACGGTGCCTAAGATATTCAATAATTTTTCGACTTTATAAACTTATTATATATTAATGGTTAATGTTGCCTCCTATACAACTCACTCTTGTTTTGTGCCTGTTACATCAATGAATAAAGCAAAAGTTTAATAAATTAAAGATACGTTAGACAATGAATTAAGTTTATTTGTTCTAAAAAAAAGTTCATAAACTTATTACATAGTTGAACCTTGTATTTTAAATGGAGATTTCATGTGTGTTTGACATGCCTTTTAAAGCGTAATTACCAAAATGTCAAATTACAAGTTTAATCTGTTATGTTGAATTGGTTTTTTTTTTGGAGACAATATGTCGAATTGGTATTTAAACTTTTAACAAGTCTACTATGTTTCTAGACTTTGATGTTTTTATAATCTATTTAGTCCATATTATTATAATGTAAGAGTGTCGTTTAATTATCTAAATAGGCAATTTTACACTTTACACGTAAGTTTAGTATTTGATCAAAAGCCAACAAAAGTAGTAACCATGTACATTTATGAATTGAATTTATATATGCCTCAACTATTTTTATAAAAAAAGAAATGGAAAGATGAAAGCACTAAAAATCTTACTAATTACAAATACCGAAGATCGACACTCACTCGAAGAATTTAAAAGCTATGCTAAAAGGAGCGATTCAGATTATGGTAAGTTCTTTTTAATTAACGGCCTTCAAGGCTTCATTTTTTGGTTTTTGACTTTTAGTTTTTGAAATATAAGCAGGAACTCCAATTTTCATTATCTTACTTTTGATATCTATATTATGCTCATGTTTTTAAAATCTAAATCCAAAATTCTAAAATAGTTTCAAAATACTTTGTTTTGCTTTTTAGAATTTGGTAAGGATTTATCTACTTTGTTTGCAGAAAAAAATAATTTTAGATAAAAAATAATTTCATTAATATTTGAAATTAGTGCCGTAGTGACAAATTACAAAAGGCCCTTCCTTTGTTTAGAGAACATGAAATCTTAGGTACAAAATTTGATCAAATACATACTTAAATTGGTTATCAAATATGGCTTAAGAGTGTAAATCTATGGTTATCACTATCCTAAATTGTTATATTCATTTGTTGGTGAATCTTTGTCCATCAATATCACAAATATAGCCTTCTTTTTTGAATTCATAGTTGATTTGTAGAATGATTATGGAATAAAACTTGGGTACTTACCTATTACATGCTTCCTACAATTTGTAAGGATGAGCCACATTCGTATTTAACGAATGCATTAAAAACTATAAAAATAAATAATTAATTATTTGTGACGACTAATGAAAAATACATGATATATTGTAAATGTGACACATTATTGTTCTCACCAATAATAAGTATGCTCTTACAAGACCTACTTTAATTTCACTTATCAGTAATGAATGGCTTACAACATGCATTTGATTCTTCTTCCTACTTTTTGGTTGTGGTAGAAAAGCACAGGCCAATGTCAGGAAAGCAAGTTGATCAATGTGGTGGTGACCAAAATTACAATAGTGATCTAATATATCAAGAATTAGTTAAAAAAGGTGAGACTGAACATGAAGTAGTAGATTGGACTATGGTTCATTGTCCGGACGACCAGGTCCGATACTACAAAGAAGGTTCGGAAAATATATCGCTCGGGTCGTTCATTTATATGTTGAGAATTTAAGAGATCATTAAAAAGACTAAATGGCTCAAAGATTAAAAACTAAGTAAATGCTACCATGGTTGGTTCTTGTTTTGGACTATTTGTTTTGTTATGTTGATGTTATTTATTTGTCATGTCTCAACTAGGAGAGCCTTTCGTTGTTTTTGTCTCTCAAATATGCTTATGAGAGCTGAATTCCTTGGACAAAAGTTGATAGGTTTGTTTACTCTCTACATTTCTGTTTTACTTTAATGAAATTATATCAAATATACAACCTACAATTATAAATAGATGGATACTTATAATTACTTTTCAAATAATTTCAACTTTATATGGATTGCCTTTAAATTACACTTCAGTCTTTCTATTGTTTGCTTACCATAAATTTTTTCTTTCAACAATATTTTTAGAAGAAAAAAAAATTAATCGCACAAATGTACCACATATTCCATTAAGGAGGTAAAGAGGCAAGTATTCGTCTTTTTAATTTCACTCATGATTCAAGTAAAAAATATCTTAAATAATTTTTAATAATTTCAAAAATATTTATGACTTTTAAAAAAATTGATGTTTATGAGATTTTTTCTTTACGAGAAATGTTGTTTTTGATATATTGAAAAAAAAATTGGACCGAGTTCATTTTTTGAAAACGAAGATACAAGTTTGATTGTCTATTTGATACAAAACTATCAAAAAATCAAACCGAAATCATCCTATGTGTCACTATTTGGTGTCGCAATTCTTTTTCGATTTTTAATATTATTCAAACCAAAATTTGTGATACCAAACAGTACCACATATGATTTCATTATGGGTGTTTTTGTTTTGGGATGAGATGAAATGAGGTGAAGGGTTGGGTTTCAACCCCTTGTTTGGTCCAATGTGTTATTCACCTCATCTTTTTTTATTTATTTATTTTTTTTTACATTTTTCATCTTTTTATTTATATATATTTAATTTTTTGAACCGTGAAGTGAAGATTGATTAACACCAAACCAGATAACCAATCCGCCACCAATCCAGTCGGTAATTCTTATTCATAGTTTACAATAGATTTAAAAGTATGAACTTAAAAATATTAAACTTATTTTGTTTGTTAAAAAAATGAGATTCAAATTTTGTATTCCTGCCGTACGCTACGCTTTAACATTATAGTAGGATCGATTTTGTTTGGTGAGGATAAATTAATTGAAATAATTTTGAGAGTTTTGCTGGTATATATATAAAAAAAAACAACTATAAATTTCAAGCCTGGTATGAGTCAACATATGAATTGAGATCTATTTTACATTAAAAACACAATAAAAATATGAGCTGTATTATCTTAATAATTATTATCAAAATGTGATTGAGTTCACTCTTAACTATAAAAACACAACAAATTAATTTTTTTTTAAGAATATTTATGGTTACCAAGAAGCGTAAATGACTAATAAGAGAAATATATTTTAGATAAAAAAAAAAGATAAATATGTTTATTTTATTGGTACCTATTAATTAGTATATTTTTATTTTTTAATAAATAGAATCTTGGTATTTTAAAATATTTTTTTTATTATTTAAGTGTAACCAATCTAAAAAAAAGTTATTGATGATCTACAAATATTTTAGATTAGTCAAATTTTGTTGTGGTGTGGAGTTTTTTTTCATTATTATTATTTTTAATTAAACAATATTTAGGTGTGAAAAATTAGAAACTTTGACCTCATGATTAATATGTCGTATATAATATCATTGAAACTCCATTTCTTTTGAGTATAAACATTAATATGCATGATCAATGGTAGTATAATATTAATTTTATATTACTTATATTTTATTTATGATAGTGGTTATATTTATAATAGTTAAAGATGTGAAAATAATTTTTTTAAAAAAAAATATATTTGAAAGTAATTTTATTGTTAAAAAAAACATAAGAATAGATAAAAAATACCTAAACAAGATTTTTGTGTTATTCCATCTCCCTCCACCTCAAATAAAGTTTTTCTTCTATCGACATTTCATCTCCCCTCATTTCAACCTGCAGCCCAAACACCCCCTAGGGTCTGCTTGTTTGACATATTTAAGTAATTTTTGGATTAAAGAGTTATATTGAAGAGTTGTATTGAGTAGTTAAAAATTGAGAGTTTTGTCAAAAACTCGTTTGGGTAGTTTTTGTGTAGAGGAGTTAGAGTTAAAATATTGTTTGGATGTAAATTAAAAAAATGAGTAGTTATTTTTAGTAGTTAAAAAAGAAATGATTAAAAATGAATGGTTAAAAATGAGTTATTTTGATTGATTTGAAAGGAATGATTAAAAATAAGTAGATTGAAATTATTGAGGAGTTATAAATGAATGATTAAAAATGAATGGTTAGAAATGAGAGTTATTTTTAAAAGTATAAATGAGGAAGAGTTAATAAAAACTAATTTTGGTGTAAATTTTAAGGAAGAATTAATAATTCCTACTTAAATATGTCAAACAAATAGGGTTATGCGATATTATGAACCTTTATTGTGAAATATTATATTATGAACTTTAACTAAAAGATTTGAAAAAAAAACAAAACTATATTATTGAATCGGAATTGGATACATTTGTAAATAAAAATTTTAAACAAACAATATTTTATTGTGTATTTGATCGAAAATAAGCATTATTTATAGAGCAAACAGACTCATTTGTTCATCACTATCGCCATCACAAAAGCATAAAATCCAGAGATTCAGAATCAAAGCATTCAACAATGGAGGGAACTAAAGGCGCCGGAGGAAGAACAGGCGGCGGCGGCAGAGCAAAGATCTCCAAATCCGCAAAGGCCGGACTCCAATTCCCCGTCGGAAGGATCGGCCGCTACCTCAAGAAAGGCCGCTACGCCAAACGCACCGCCGCCGGTGCTCCAATCTACCTCGCCGCCGTCCTCGAATACCTCGCCGCCGAGGTAACTTATCAAAATCCACATCTGATTTCATCTCCATTCGCGTTCTTAGAATCGAATCAGTTTTTTCGATTTCTGAAATTGTGATTTTCGAGTTCCTCGCCGCAGAATCCAGATCTAATTTCATCTCCATTCGCATTGTTAATCAGTTTTTCGATTTCTGAAATTGTTATTCTCGAATTCCTTGCCGCAGAGGTTAATCGAACAAAATCCAGACCTAATTTCATCTCCATTCGCATTGTTAGAATCGAATCAGTTTTTCGATTTCTGAAATTGTGATTCTCAAATTCCTTGCCGTGAGCTAACCAAACAAAATCCAGTCCAGATTTAATTTTATCTCCACTCACATTCTAAGAATCAAATTAGTTTTTCGATTTGAGAAATTGTGATTCTCGAATTTTTCCTGGCAGAGGTGAATCAAACAAAATCCATATCTGATTTCATCTCCCTCCGCATTCTAAGAATCAAATCAGTTTTTCGATTTCTGAAATTGCGATTCTCGAATTCCTTTCTGCAGAGGTAAAAAATTCAAACAATCCACATCTAATTTCATCAAATCAGTTTTTCGATTTCTGCAATTATGATTCTCGAATTCCTCGCCGCAGATATCTAATCTCGTATCGACTCGAATTCTTAGGATTCAAATTAGTTTTCCGATTTCTGAAATTTGCGATTGAATTAATCCAGGTTTTGGAATTGTCTGGAAATGCTGCGCGCGACAACAAGAAGAACAGGATAAACCCTAGGCATGTGCTTTTGGCGGTGAAGAACGACGATGAGCTTCGAGAATTGCTTCAAGGAGTCACCATTGCTAGCGGCGGAGTTCTCCCGAACATCAATCCGGTTCTTCTTCCGAAGAAGACGGCTGAGAAATCTCAGGAATCGCCAAGAAATGCCTAAATTAAGTACAGGTTTCTGAGATTTTGAACTTCATTTTGTAAATTTTTTAGGAGATTCTCTTTGAATCCTGAGTTAGTTGGACAATCATTTATATAAACACAATTTTGGATGAAATAAAAACAAGAAAGTATAACTTTCAAATAATATTTAAATAAATGAGCCTTAAATATGGATTTGAACTTTTAATCATGGTGTTCAATAAAACCTTGGATTTAGACTTATCTATAGGTTGAGAGAGGTCATAGAAAAACAGTTTTTTTTTTTAAATTATGTAGAATAGTTAAAAGTAACTTTCATGGTTTCTGCTCTTTTTCTTAGATTACAACGATTGGAGTTGGAAGGACTTAAGTTGGAAGGACTTAAGCTTAAAATATATACGTTATTAGGTGTTCATTAATGCCACCGAGTTATTGCTCTTTATAGACATTAGAGTTATGCTGCTTTTGTTGGTCTTCTTTAATTAAAATTTAAGTACAAGTTTCTTCATTTAGTAAATTTTTAGGAGATTTTCTTTGAATCCGGAGTTAGTTAGAGACTGAATTGATGGTTTTGATATCTTTGATCGTTGTTTTCTTTATTAAAGACTATAATAATGACAATCATTTATATAAACATAATTTTGGATGAAATAAAAACAAAGAAAGCATCACTCTCAAAATAATGTTCAAATAAATGAGATTTAATCCTATTTGATAACTATTTTGTTTTTAATTTTAATTTTTAAATTTAACCTATAACATTTACCTTACCATATGTTCAAAAGTTTATTTTTGTTTTTGAAATTTGGTTAGTATTCACATACTTTTCTAGATACATATTAAGAAAGATGGAACACATGCCAAGAAATTTGAATAAAAATAAGCTTTAAATTTCAAAAAAGAAAAAAATCAAATCGATATAGTCTTCCCTAAATTGAGAGGGGGCAAAATCTCTAGGCTCCCATGAAGAAAAAAAGAAAGAGTTTTTGAAATTATTTAGAATGATGGACCACATCTATTTCTTAATTAAAATTTAAGGATAAAAAACCTTACATAGAAACGAATAGACAAGATAATCGTCACTGACCCTCAGTATAACTACATAATTTTATAATTATTTATTTAATTATGTATGACTAACATTATTTAGAAATATTT
This sequence comes from Sicyos edulis, assembly GCA_036507275.1. NCBI lineage: Eukaryota > Viridiplantae > Streptophyta > Magnoliopsida > Cucurbitales > Cucurbitaceae > Sicyos > Sicyos edulis. The sequence continues at coordinate 3,534,030 of CM071856.1, forward strand.
AGTTTGTTTTAGATTAAAAGAATAGTTATAAACAAATATATTTAAGATTAAAATATTTTTTGGTCCATCAACAATTACCATGGTTCTATTTAGGTCCCTCAACTTTTAACTTTGTTAAAAACTTGAAAATGGTCCTTGAGTTAAAGAAAATGCAAACCATGGTTAAAATTTTAATTATTATTTTCTTAAGCTTATGAATTTTGTTTAAGATCGATAATTAAAGGTACTTACTTGTGGCTTGCGAGTTTAATTTCTTCCTCTATTTTTGGTTTTTTTTTATTTGATTTTTTTTTTATTGTAATTGCTTTTTAATTGTAGCCGCATAAGCTTTTCCTACCAATTAACTCTCTGAATTTTCTTATGTTATTCAAGTTTGTGTTTACCATTTTTTGTTAGAAACGTTTCATGAATTGATAGAGTTCAATTGTTAGTAGTGCAACTATGTTCAATTCTTCTTTTTTTTTTTTTGAGAATTGAGGAATGAAGCGATGAATTATAATTTGGGTGTTTGTTAGTGTGTTTAAAATTTTGTTATTTATATGTCTCACATCTTTTTCGCCATTTCTTTTGAGGGAAAATTGTTCTGAACTAGAGAAAATATTATTTTTAAATATTAAAAGAAAATTGGACATTGAATTGGATTCAAAATCGAGCTGAACCAATTAAGAATCGAACCAATGATACTATATTTTATTGGACATTGGATTTGATCCATATTTTGAAAACCGAAGATATCAGTTCGATTGTTGGTTTAGAACAAAATCGACAAAAACTGAATCGAATATTTTAAAACTGAATCGAATATTTATGGTTGTATCATTTTTAAAATTACAAAAAGCACGATACAAATAAGCCCAATAGATTTTTTTTTTTTTTAAGATGAGAGAGATCAAGAGCCCACTCATAAAACAAAAATAAATACAAGAAAATCAAATGACTTTTGATGGTCACGTATGCCTTCAGATTGAAGCACTTCAAAATGATTTGAAAATGAACTCTTACATAGAGTCATTGTAGATCAACCTCGAGCTCGAGCCCGAACCTGAACCTTAATAATGCTTTCAATCTCAAAATCAACCTTAAAAAATCAGTGATATTCAGGACTAATATGGATGATGACACCAGTTTTATGCTCACCATCTCATACCTTAAGGCTCATTATCAAAATGAACCCCTCCTTATATAAAGAGACATCTTTCTCGTTTATCTCCTTCAAATCCAACAGATATAGTTTAAAATCACCAAGAGTGAATATTGGGAGAACGTAAGATATTGTGCAGTGCACCATGAAGAAATCTATTGTTAATGGCAAAGATTCAAGATCCAGGCTTGAAGATGGCTCGTTATACAGCTGCATTCCTAGATAAGTTATGATGTGTGGCTGATTCATGGTGCCAGGTTGGGAATTCGTGGAAATTAGAGTCGTCCAGTAACTTGCCTCATCCGCTTGATATTAGTTCATATGAGAATGATAGGTGGTTATAGCTGGTCGACGGATGCAAATCTTTTACTCTTAAATCAATAAGAAATTTAGTCATGAAACTATAATCGGGTTTGATATACATATAGGAGATTCTTCTTTTTCCTTTTTGAGATTCTGCTCAATCCATCCGTCAAACAACTTTCTTTCACTTTTTCGATGGAGAATACATCTATTCAATTAACTTCTTTTTTTAAGGCAATTATGGAATCTCAATCTAAAATTGCTAAGATGATAATGACTCAAAATATTATAGGTGCACTTTTGTGGTCACTTTGATGTGCGAGGAATGTAAGATTATTCAACGATAGCCACAAATGCAAAACTTATGATTTATTTATTATTGCTCTCAATTAAAAGAACTTTTTGTTAGTCTTTTCCCACTTGGGGTATGTTTCTTACCAACTCTTTAATAAATAATCCTTTTTTCGAAAAAAAGATCCATGGATAAATCAACAAGGATGCACTTCATAAAAATTTCTGGTATGATTAATCTAAATACCAAATAATGAACATAATATATGGTTGGAAAGGAAAAGAAGAATATAGGAAAGACATTTCGGTCCCAATAATTCTAGAAAGTTCAACTTTACTATTCATAACAAATGTGTCCATTAGTAATTTTTTTAATGAGAAACTAGCTTACAAATTAAAGAATAAAAAGAGCCCACAAAAAACCATAGCAAAAAGTGGGGATTTTACAAGTCTATAATCCCACTAGCACTTATCCAATTGATGCTTTAAGAAGGTGTTTGGGACAAGAAGACAAAATCAGGAAGATAAAAAATAATTTTATTTTTTTTACTGAGCGACAATCGTCCCTCTCATAACCACCATTCATTCAAGTTTAACTACTTTCATTCTCCCATAATCAATATTAATTCTCCGTGTTTCTATAATAATTTCTTACTGCTCAAATACAAATAATGATTATCTCTGTGATCATTTTCTTTACATTATTCTTTTTCCTATTTTGCCCCCAAACAACCCTAGGTTTGATATCTGTGACTAAAAAAAGGCAAGATTATCAACACCACCACCAAAAAAAGGAAACAGGACTGCTAGGACAGGAGATCATGATACAATAACAACATTTTTCATAGAGGAAGCAAAGACCATTCAGTTTAAAAGGAGATGAAATACACCAAGAAATGGTCTTAGCTATACATACTCTTCATCCAAAACTACCAAAATTCATAAACAAATGTAATCTAAAAAGAGATGATATAAACATCTACATCCTCAAACATGAATAATAATACCATTAATCAAGTGCAATCTCAAAACAAGCATTGTCAAAAACTTTTTTCACATTCAGAAGTAATTCTGATGAAACCAACTTCTCCATCAACCCAATCCAGGGTAATGCGGATTTCGATTTTTGATTCTCAACGAGCAGATTCTAAGTGTTCTTGGATTCATGCCAAGCACAAATTCTCTGCAGAGTATGATTTTTCTAAGAGAGGTCTTCTTTTTCAATGGCATCAATTTGATCGAAGATGAAGCTCATCCAGACTGAAAGGCATTAGTGTTGATGAGATTTGAAAAGGGAAAAATCATTGTACTTTACTATCTCATGTCAGTTTACCATTTTAAAATATTTTTTTGCCTACCTATCTGCTCAATTTTTTGTAAACTTTCTTGCACAGAAATAACATCTCAGAACTCACAACTTTGAACTCATCTTGAGATCAAGTTAAAAACAAGAAAGGTAAACGCAAGCTTAAAAAAGGATATAATAATATCAAAGGAATGAAGACACGAGAAGTGTCTACAAGTTATTATCATGGGTTAATCTATACCTCTGATGAAATAAAAATACATAGAAAAATGGAGAGGTCAAACTTCTGTGGGTGAAAATGATGTATATCCAAAGTGGTTTCTAATTAGAAAGGTCCAAATATTTCTCATCAAACTCAATATGATAAGAATAATATCTATAAAATATGTATTTCTTCACTTCATTCCTTTTCTATTCATATTCTTCATTCTCAATCTACTGATGCAAACTTATACACTATAAAACTTCCTTTTTACATAAATTATGAAAATTTATATTATATTTACCTAAGTATATTTAATACAATAATATTACTATGTCTTTAAACATATACTCATGTTTTTTAAAATAGCTCTATAATGGTCATGACTTGGTAATAGGTACGACAAAATAAGCTCTTTTGATCTCATAGGATTCCTACCACTTCTCCCATCAACATTAAGGAGGGAGCCTCTAGAATATTTCGATACATGGTAAATATTAGATTAAAAAACCTACGTAAAACAGATAAAATATGTATGGAATACGTACATGATTAAAAGGAAATTTATTTGTATGTATTCCCAATGGTTTCCTTCCAAATTTAGATCGCTCAACATAGGCACAACAGTCTTGCGCAAGCTTGCTCAAGAAAGGATGATTGAAGAACGATATGTTTTTCAATAAAATTCTATGGGGCAAGATGTTGGCGAGGCTACGACCAAATTTCGTAGTTATATTGGACCTCATATAACTATCACGTACAATACTTAAAAATCTGTCTCTAACCAACTAAAAGACAATTTTGAGATCGTATAAAGGTAACTACATATTAACTAAATTTCATTATGTATTTCATACCTAATTATTAATCTCACTTACTATATTTTTAGAGGTTTCAGTTGGATCCTATGTATAACCAAATACAATGTTATAGTGTCTATATCGACGGCATTTAGAACGTTTAGATACAATCTAAACAAAAAGTACATATGTCATTTGTGGACCAACTTGAGATGTCAAGATCATCACCTATTGTATTTTTAGTCTACTAATCTAAACATCTCAAGTTGGTCTGCAATCACTTATATGTCTTTTTTGTTTAGATTGTATCTAAACGTTCTAAATGTCATCGACATAAACATCTTAAAATTGTGCTTGGAAGTAGGATCCAACTGAAACCATATATGCGAAAAATATAATAAGTCAAATTAATAATTAAATATGAAATTTAGTTAATATGTTGTTACCTTTATACAATCTCAAATCTTGGTTGCAGATTTATCAACATCTTGACCCATGGAATTATATTGAACAACACTCATTTTCCAGTCATTCTATCTCGTGCAAGCTCGCGCTAGACTATCACATCTCTAGTAATTCTGTTTCGAGCAGGTCTGCCCATGGGAACATGAACACCATGATTGCTATCCAACCTAGACATAATGTCAATATGCATAAGAAAGAATATATGTTAATTATAAATAAAAAAAAGTATAAATGATATGAATTAAATAATTACAAAAAGATATAAAAACAATAGTACTAACTTATTTATTAGTCCATATAATCTCACAATCACTTCTAATATAGGTGACCAAGTCATCATCGATCATGTTAATAATTTAGTCAACTAGAGTAACTACTTGAAAATTTTATAGAACAAAGTAGAGTTGAGTCACATGCATATCTAACTCAACTTAAATCAATAGAGAATCTAATTCAATTAATTCTAAATCAATATAATTATTTTGAACAAAGTAGATGTCACATGTATAAATCAACTTTATTAATCTAATCAAAGTATACAATAATTAAAATTGATTTAGTCATACCAAAGAGGTAGAATAATTAGTTTATATTAATTATTTTCATAAGTATTGAATTTAAGTCATTCTAATTCACGAAAGTTATAATACAAGAAAATTTTGAAATAAATGGGCAAAATTGTGAAAGTACAATGCTCAAATTTGAACTAGTTAAGGAAATTTTAAGTTATAATACAAATTTTAGCTGTAATACAAAGAAAATTTGAAACAAATACCCAAATGAAACAAACAAAAGTGATTCTGCTAAAAAAAAAGACTTAACATTTACACAAATGCACAAACTAGAAACTAAAGTTATATGAAAAGATAATAATATAAATGAGCTACCAAATTTGTGAATAAAAAAAAGAGTTACAAAATTCATAAAAAAAATGCCCAAACTTGGAAGATTCTGAAATTTATCAGCTTCAAATATTTGAGCTTTGAAGTTGGAAGAAAAAGAAAACTCAAAATTTTACCACCCTTAACAAAATGACTACAATTTTAATCGCATATCATCCCATACATATTTTACCTATATTTTTTTAATGTATCTCTCAAAATTTTACACCCTTAACAAACTCAAAATTTTACCACCCTTAACAAAACTTAATCCGGCATTATTTTAAAGGTAGGAAAATTTTAGGGACCTCTCTATTGAAATTTTGCTGTACTATTGACCAAGTCATGATTATTATAGAGAGCAATTTGAAAAACATAGAGTACAAATAGTAATATTATTGTATTAAATATAATTACAAAATTATTCCACCATTGTTTTATTATATTTCTATACATTCAATTGGGTATATTTTGAGTTTTCCAAATTGTAGAGAAGCTATGAAAACAAATGCTAGACCAATCGATTGCGAGCTAGCATCAAGAGATCGGGTAACACAATTCTTCAACATAAATGAATTTCATGCATCCATTTCGAATAATAATAATGTATGTAATCATGTTTTTTTAAATAACTCTAAAATAGTTGTGAAATACAATTCCATACCTTTTCTTCGAGGCTGCCATTTTACCGGTCGAAATGGAAATGCAGACACTATCAAGCAAAAAGCACACACCAAGATAGCCATGCAATCCGTTTCTACAAATTAGCCAAATTAGCTATTTAGAGACAAAATTAATGATAACTATTTTCAAAAAAAATAATCTATTGATATTTAAGGTCTTGTTGGATAATCATTTTGTATTTTTGTTTTTACTATTCATAAACAAATGTAATCTAAAAAGAGATGATATAAACATCTACATCCTCAAACATGAATAATAATACCATTAATCAAGTGCAATCTCAAAACAAGCATTGTCAAACTTTTTTCACATACTGAAGTTGATCCCTCTCCTCCTCTGATGATCAAAGTAATTCTCTTGAACAACTTCTCCATCAACTCAATCCACTCCAATAATGCAGATTCCGATATTTGATTCTCAACGAGCAGATTCTAAGTGTTCTTGGATTCACGCAAGGCGCGAATTCTTTGCAGAAATTTGATTTTTATGAGAGCAATCTTTTTCAATAGCGTCAATTTGATCGAAGATGAAGCTCATCCTGGCTGAAAGGGCATTAGGGTTTATGAGATTTAAGAAGCGAAAAATCATTGTACTCTACTATCATGTCAATTCACCAATTTAATATATTTTTTTACCTACATATCAGCGCAATTTTTTGTGAACTTTCTTGCACAGAAATAACATCTCAAAACTCACAACTTTGAACTCATCTTGAGATCAAGTTAAAAACAAGAAAGGTAAACACAAGCTTAAAACAAGGACACAATAATACAAACCTACAGATAAAATCTTCTTCAAGTAAAATCATCGGATAATGTTCAAAACAATTACAACCTTTCTTGAAAAATAATTTTTTTTTCTAAGTGAGGAAATTAGAGCTTTACTCCAATATCAGGGTAACCAAGCTTGTCTCAAGACCAGACATCATGAGATAACGAAAGAATAGAGACACGAGAGGTGTCTACAACCTAAGACCTTGAGGAAGCATACTGATAGAATCTACCACACTTTTATTAAACTACGGTAATTCTCTCGAGAGGATCTCTCAAAGAGTCAGAGTACAAAAATGATAACTGAATGAATAATAATGAACTAACTCCTCCTATCACATACCTTCAAAATCCAAGTCTTCAATCATTATGTCACCCTTTGAAGACCTAATATGTATATTAGAAAAAAGTTTCGATATGTGTATATATCCTAATTAGAACTACATATATCAATCCCCTTATACATTGTTTGGTTGATCTATAAATCTGATGAAATAAAAATGCATAGAAAAATGAAGAGGACAAACTTTTATGGGTGAAAATGATGTATATAGAAAGTGGTTTCTAATTAGAAAGGTCCAAATATTGCTGATTAAACTCAATGATGATATCATAGTTTGCAATTCAGCATGACTTGTTTGTGGCTCAGGAAATAGATAAAGACATGAGATAAAGAATGTAATAAAGCTAGTAGAAATTCTCCAATAGATGGCGGGCACTACCCGCCATTATTAAACAACAATGGCGGGCACAAGCCCGCCATCAATGCCCCTGTCATCATAAGTTTTCGGTGCCAGTCAGGGAAAAGATGACGGGCACGCCCGCCACCAATATTAACATTTACAAAGGCGGGCCCTGCCCGCCATTAATATTGTTTTATGGCGGGTTTTAAGCCCACCACCTTTAATTTTTTTTTAAAAAAAAACCACAACAAAAGGGGTCTCGGGTTGTTTTTAAAAAGTGGTCAATCATCGGTGTGCCCGCCATCAAAAGACATTATATTTATAAAAAAAAACAAAAAGATCAGAAAAATATAGAGCCCGCCATTAAAAGACACTATAACTATAATTTATTAAAAATGACATATATTGTGCCCGCCATTATAAGTTATTATACTTTATAAAAAAAAGGAATATAGAGGCAGTGAATTCTAAACTTTCTAATAACTATTCAATCCTCTATTAAACTCTAGTTTTTAACGAAATCAATCACCCACACACACTAACTTATATGGAATTCTAACTTCTAAACATATATGCATGTGTTCTTAACACAATAATAGTAATGCACACGAAATTTCGGCAGCATGATGGAGCAATAATGCGATCCCAAAAAATTTCACATGTTATATAGCAAAACTCTCCACCTGTATATGAACATAATGAAAAATCAAGTATGTGCTAAATGAGACTTTTATCCCTCCAGAATCTATTAATATGCATCTAGTTATTCAATTAACATCTAAACTACAACTAATTCAATCATCCATACATAAACACTAATTTTGTATCATATGTCTACCTATGTAATCTGCCCATTCCACTCGTACCTCATCAATATTCGCTTGAGTGAATGTGTTTGGGCCAGTCTTGAACTACAAAGTATTAAGACATAAATAAAAACACCAAATTAGTATATGTTCTATATGATGATATTTAACATGTAAATAAAACTTACAAGTCTCAAAACGTGCGTGGATGTATTGTATATCATTTTCCGTTTGAATATTTGGACGTAGAATCCACATACTATTGATCCAATTTGTTGAGGACACTAGAGAAAAAAATAGTTACATATACTTAGTAAACGACAATTGATCAACATCAAAAAAAAAAAAAAGACTATAAACAAACGAATTTGATTTAACTTTACCTTCACCAATTTCCAATATAATTGAGGAGAAAATCCAGGAGTCAATATCCGGCTTCAAGCAATCATCTACCTACCTCAAAGGCGTACCCCCCGTAGGAAGATCGACACCCTTGATAAAAAAACCACCAACTCTGAGTAAGAGCATAGTTCTTGACAGCATTGCCGATGCTCTCCAAGATATTCAAAAAATGTTGAAAGGATTAACTCAAGGAACCGAGTCTCCTTCAACAAGCCAGGGGATCAATGTCATCTTTGAACCCTCGAATTATGATATCAAAAAGTTCAGAGACGAATATTTGAATCATGGGGTATCCACCTCTGCCAGCACTTCAAAAGCCATTTACAGCGTTTCATCAGTCCCAGAAACAAGTATGGAAACTCGTCTGTACTATAAGAGACCTTCTATGCCAGATGTTGCGTTTGAAGAAAGGGGTATCATGACCTCTGCGGCCTTCAGCGGTACAGAGATTTGTGAATGGAATCTTGATGGCCTATCCGACCATCTGATTCTGAACGTGGCCAACAACATGATGATGGCTGCCAGTGCCTTCAAAATGAAGGGAAAGACTGATCATGAAACTGCCCAAATCCTAGCCTCCGGATTCACGGGAGTTCTCAAGGAATGGTGGGACAAATATATGGATGAGGCGGATAAACACATCATCCTTACTCATGTAACCATCGTGACAAAGAAAGAAACTGGTAAACCACCAGAAAGCATCGAGACCAAAGATGCGGTATATACACTCGTGTATACCATCACAAAGTTCTTCATGGGTGATCCTACCTTTTATGAAGAAAGATCTGCCTCCATTTTACTAAAAATGAAGTGCAAATCTCTTGGCGACTTTCGATGGTACAAGAACATGTACCTTACCAAAGTCATGAATAGAACAGACTGCGCCCGAGCAATTTGGAAACAAAAGTTTGTTGAGGGCCTCCCAAACCACTTCTCTCAACGAGTGGAGGCAACCCTTGCAGACCAATTTGATGGTCATACGATCGAATGGGATAAACTGTCCTATAGCGACATCAGCTCGATAGTCGTTAGAGAAGGTCTCAAGCTTTGCGGTGAGCAGAAGCTCCGCCGTAAGATTGACGATCCCAAAATCGAAAAAGCCATCCTAAGCGATTTTTGTTATCAATATGGTTGTCAAACAAATCTACCACCATCCACTTCAAGACGAAAAGGTCACAAACGACCTTTCCATTCTTCAAAGATATCACAGTATGATAACCGCAGGTACCATGAGAAGAAATCCAATGACAATCGTCACAAGGGCTCCTATCAAAAGCCCCGCTATCCAAATAGATATCATGGCAAAGGGAAGTACACTCCCCAAAAGGGAAAAAAGGTGTGCTACAAATGCAAGCGTCTAGGGGATTACGCCAACCGGTGCCCCGTTCGCGGCAAAATCAACGAGCTCGACATTGACGAAGAAATAAAAAATCAAATTCTAAACATGTTTCTCTCTGACTCTGAATTTGAAAGTTCAGACGGCGGTGAACAAAAGATGGGCCAAATCCTCGACGACCATGAGGATACGGATAGCTCCTCCTCCTCGAGCGGACACGGATCAATCAACCACATTGGCGTGCGCGCATGTGATGGATGTATCAATGTCCTAACAATGGATCAAAGAGCCCTTTTCGACATCGCCGAAAGAGTCAACGATCCAAATTTGCAAAAGAAGATCATCATTGATCTTAAAGCCTCCCTTGATTCAGCTGATTCAGCTCAAAATCAAGAGAAGCCAAAAAAGACCGAGTCATTTGAACCTTATAACATAGCAAATGTTATGAAACGGTTCTCGGGCACAACCAAAGCAATTTCAACAAAATACCTTCAAGCCGAGATCAAGAACCTTAAGAAGGAGGTTCAACAACTCAAGCTCGACATGGTCAACCATGTGTCAAAGCTTTGGGTCGAAGTTGTAACCCTAAGAAGTGCTCCCACCATAGGAGAAGCTGATCAAGAAGAAGATATCCCAAATGAACAGCAATCCTTCATTGGCGAAATCACCAAGGTACCGTACCAAAAATGGTATACGATAGTTACCCTTAAAGTAGGTGATTTTAAAACAGATTTGGTCGCCTTGCTTGACTCGGAAGCAGATCAAAATTGCATTCGCAAAGGCAGAATACCTTCGATGTACTTTGAAAAGACTCTAGTTACGCTTAAAAGCGCTAACAATGAGCCACTCGATATTGAGCACAAATTATCAAATGCTCATATCTGCAAGGACAGTATTGGCTTCGTAAATACCTTCATATTGGTCAAGGAGCTTAATATGGAAATCATATTAGGAACACCATTCTTGACACAGTTATACCCATTTTCAGATAATTGAAAAGGGTTTAGAATCGACTATCCTTGATTCTAAAATAATTTTTGAATTCACTCAACCCGTGAAAACTCACAACGTTGATGTAATTCAAGCAAAAGAGCAACAGATCGATTTCCTTAAGGATGAAATATCCTATAAGAAGATCGAGGAACAACTTGTTAATCCTAGAATAAAATTACGGATTAACCAATTCCAAAAGAAGCTTGAACAGGACATTTGTTCAGATTTCCCCAATGCATTTTGGGAAAGAAAACGCCATGTCATTTCTCTCTCATATACAAAGGACTTCTCGAAAGAAGCAATTCCGACTAAGTCAAGACCAATTCAAATGAACGCTAACCTTCTTGCTATCTGCAAGAAAGAAATTGATGATTTGCTGTAGAAGGGCTTCTTTGAATCAATCTTTGGGATCAACCAGTTTTGAAGGGCTTCTTCAACTTTGGCGATTTGGAGTTCATTTTGATTTATGTTTGAAATGTGAAGGTCTTCACCTTCTTTGAATGAGGAAGACGAGGTTTTGAAGTCCCCTTCATTTGAATCAGCTTTCTCTTTTCCTTTGAATCGTTTTATCTTCGATAAAAGTTTTGACATGAAAGTCGACTTCCAGGATTCTCTTCAAAATAAATTTCTTAAGTTACCAAATAAATTTCTTAAGTTACCAGATAGAAATCTCGATATCCTATTCCAGTTGCTCGCAAAAGGACTCACCGTGCTCTCTGCGACTTACGGCCAGGGGAGACACCAGGCAGGCAATCAAAGAGTTTTTCAAGAAATGGTAAATGATAAGAGCAAAATCAAGAAGTAGGGAAAGATGAAAGATAACAATCTTTCAATACTTTTATTTATGATAAAAGATTACAAGGATAAATGAGAAATCTATGATTTGGATATGTGTAACGGCCCGGAAAATTCATCTCGGTCTTCCCGGGAGGCCCATGGGCATTTTGGTAATTTTGGGTCGGGCCGACAGGGTCGGGTTTGAAATTAAATTTGTCGGAATAATTATGAGTCAATTTGAAAAGAATCGAGATTTTTGGTGAAGGCGTTTGGGCTTGGGAAGGAGCAAAAATAAATAGGGAATTAAATAGCGCGTCGAGCAGGAATCGAACCAGGGCCGTGTCGCATGCTAGGCGGAGGGCACAACCAGTAGAGCCATGCGCGCGTTTGTTAATCTAAACGCGCATTCTATTATATGTATGCTTGTCGGTCCCCTGTTTTGGTTTAAAGGCCAATTCGGCCGAGACTTCTTCCATTTCCTTCTTCTTCCTTTACGCGATTTCTCCTCGACCGACCGAGCTCTTCTTGCGATTTCTCCTCGCCGACCACGAAATCGTCGACTCTTCATCCCCAAGTTTGAAGTCGTGCCATCCTCAAGCAAACGGTAAGTCTTCTTCTTCCCTTCTCCTTCTCTTCTCCGCTCGGCTATCCCCTGCTTTCCGATTTCAAGTTTCGGCCGTGGTGAAGTGTTTTGAGGTATGGGTTTTGTGCGGCTAGTGTAGGGAGTTCGCCATCAAGAAATCGCCCGTCGAATCCTCTCCGATTGCTCGACCGAGCTCGTTCTCCTCCGTCGCGCGATTCGTGTTCGCTCTGTTGCGCGCTCTCGCCAGCTTCGCCCTTCGTCGCGCGCGCGAGCGCCAGAGCGTTTGTCGCGTGCGTGCCTGCCGTCCGAGCCACGCCGCGCTCGCCAGCCCCGTGTCGCCGTCCTCGTATCGAGCCGTCTCGCCAGCGCCTGCCTCGCCTGCTGCCGCACACGCGCGCGCAAGAGCACCTCGACGCGCGCAGCAAGCGCGCGCCACGCGCCAAAGAAGCCCTATTGCTGCCCCGTTCGTCAATCGGCTCGTTCGTGCGTTAAATCGCGTGCCTCGTGAGTTGCTCCCAGCCGAGCCTTGTTTGTTTTATTATATTTAGGCCTATTGTGTGATTTTTGTGTTGATTGATAGGTTCCGGTAGCTAGATCGAGATTGTTCGTGACTTAGGATTTCGTGCCAAACCGTCCCCTACCAAGGTAAGGATTTCTTACGGGGTTGTGTGGACCTGCGATATTATATGTGATTGTTGATTGATTGCTTGTTTGTGATTATTGACATGTGTAGCTAGGTGCTTCAACTCGAATTCCCGATTAGCATGATTTCTTGGTTAATTCTCATGTTAATCCATGCTAGGTTGTTCCTTTCTCGCATGCTCGTATCTGCTCCTTGCTTCGTAGTATCATGCTAGGCTCGTTGTATTCTTATTGAGCACGTATTGGATTTTATGGAATTGTTTCTTTGCTTTGCTAGACAAAGTTAGAATTGCGGTAGATAGCATCATCCGGGCCGATGCATAAAGAACCTTGCATCCATGGCGGGGGGACGTCCGAGCAAGTCATTCCGTCCCTGGACCCCGTGAGGGATTTGCTAACCCGGCGGTAGGCCCCGCAATCTTGGGTGAGGGTGGCGGTATCGTTAAATGCCCCAACCGTCGGGATGATGACTTGGCATTGCCTTGTCCTCGATAGTCGTCGGCACGTCCTCGCCGTGTTCGGCCGTAGCCCACGATTGCCACTGTTAAGGTAAGGGCGGCTTCCTGATGTAAGCTTACCACGACCCGTTCCCTTAGCCTCAGGTGCGGTGGTTCAGGCTGACATAGTTTAAGTGTCCAGGTCTCACACCCCTATGTCGGTGACACCGATCCAAAGATTTAGTTAGGCGTGGTGATCGGACATGGGCGGCTTGCCTCTGACCCGGCACCCCCATGGTGCGCAGTAGCACGCGGTGCATGTTTACGCTCATTACAACGCGACGGGAGAGCTCCTCGGGATCTTGAGCGATGTACCTTTCGCCGACGAGAGAGGCGGTGAGGCCGAGACTTGTTTCTCGTATAGGGCGACTTATGTATTGGGCGTGTGATGATTTTATTCCGGACTAAGCCACCGAGTTGGCATCCGAGGCCCAAGTGTGGGCTAAGCTATGTGCTCTATTCGTGTTATATTCATAGCTTGCATACGCTCATCGAGATGACCATGTTTATCGTATTGTACCCCGGTTGAGGATTCTTACTGAGTAATTCGTTACTCACCCTTATTCTCGTGGTTTTCCACAGTAACGTGGTGGTGCGCGACAGATGCCCGAAGGAGGAGCTGTGATCATGGGGCCCAGTCTTCAACTCTCGATTTTTGTATTATGACTCTCGTGTGTTTTGTTTTCCCCCGAATGCATGTAGCGGACGCAGAGCCCTAGGATGTTTGTAAATATTTGTGGATTCCAAAGATGTTGTATCCGAACAGAGTTTTGAATAGCTTTTAGTAAAACTCGATCGAGTAAACTTTGGAAATGTATTTATCTTGGAGCAGTGCTTGGAAACAGGGGACAGTTTTTCAGGAAAATGTCTAGTTTTTAAAGGGATTATTTTGAATGTTTTGTTTTAATTGGAATCCGAAATCATGCCTGTTTTAAATATCCTTTACTTTGAATGCATGCATTGGGGTAAGGGCCCATTTAGTGCCCCATTCGGGTCGGTCCCTTACAATATGGTTGGCTCTGATACCAAACAGGGGGAGGATCTTTACAACCGGATATCCAAAGACTCAAGGCAGAAATCTTTCTAGCTTCAGAGTGAAGTAGAGAGCGAAAGACTTCGAATGCCTTGAACTTACAAACTCGCAATCTTATATAGACTACGGACATGAAACTGAAATTGAAAATAAAAAACTAAAAGATAAGAAGTGGGAGGCAAGACAAGACCCTCGCACTCGAAACCACTTTTGAAAAAGTAATAAAGTAAACTAATTATTACAAACTGACAAAAGTAAACAGTAAAAAGCAAACAGTATCCTACATTACTACAACACGACAAACAATAAACGACAAAAACAGTAAAGGAATCTAAAATCTTACAAAACGACAAAAGTAAACAGCTATAAACAGTTGAGAATAAACAGTTGAGAGGACCAGCCGACAGGTCGAATCTTCCAAGTTGCATCGAATTAAATCGGTTTATTTGGAATCGGGTATCGAATCCATTCCAAAACTTTGTTTAAGGGTTTGTAGTTTATTACCAGCCTGGGGACACCACATTCCTTCTCGGCTTGGTTGTTGACATAGAATGTTGCACAAGACCATGGGCTTTTTGATGGCCTGATCAACGTCATCCTCTCCTTCTCCGTCATTAAAAATCTCCTTAAGAAAGAGTTTCTTTCCAGAGAAAACAAGGAGAAGAGAGACATGTTTTTTAAAGAGTACTCTGAGGAGGAACGAGATACTCTCCGTTCTCAGTGTTACTCATATAAGGAGGACGCCCAACAAGACATTCCATTCTTTATTTGGATGGACCTTGGAGTTAACATTCTCACAACTTCAAACTGGAAAACCACTCGACGAGGTATCATCCACCACTTGAAGAAATGGAAATTGAAACAACATATGGAAGGGGGTATGCTCAACTTGGAATCTTCCGTATGAATATTTGGACGTAGAATCCACATACTATTGATGCAATTTGTTGAGAACACTAGGAAAAAAAATAGTTACATACACTTAATAAACGATAATAAAATAGTTACATATACTTAATAAACGATAATTGATCAACATCACAAAAAAAAGACTATAAACAAAAGAATTTTATTTAACTTTACATTCACTTATTTCCAATATAATTGTTTGGGCCTCAAATTGTGCTTAAATGACAAACTCGATAAACACTATATTAATAATTCTAAACATTAGGATGATTAAATATAAATTCAAAGTCCAAAAGTTTTCTATTTAGAAACTTACGAAGTTATGATTAGGTATAAACTCTCATGAACCGGATTTTCGCTCAACGAGTTGAAAATGTACACCGTATGTTCCGCAAGAATGATGACGACTAAAAATCCAATGGTGTCTATAGAAATTAATTAACCAATATTGAGTTTGATATAAACATAATCATAAGTATTAAAAATCCAAAATGTAGAACACATACCCAGTATTAAAGGGAAAAAATATTCGCCGATTCATATCAACCAACGTGTTAAACTTATCAACTCATTCTTCTAGATTATGTTTCGCCGAAACCATTGCTATCGCCATCGTCTACTAGTATGCAAATATAATATTTGAGGAAAAAAACAGCTTACCCGATGTAACAAAGTATGGAAGTATATCCTATTTCTTTCATATTACAATATTCCAAAATCTCGTCTTGTGCAATATAACAATCGGGAAGAAAATCGGTTATAGTAGTGTGATACGTACAAGTCCACCAACACCCAGTTGATCTCTAGCGTAGTTACGTACTAGCTTGATCATAATTGGAACGGTCGTGTTTAATTGATGGGATTGCGAATCTGAAACTGTCTTCTTACTAGTAGCTGATATAAACTTTTTACTAGTCATTTTTTTGGGTTTAGATGGTTAACAATAAACTTTTTCGATTATTAGTAAAATAAATGTATTACATATTAAATTATTATAATGTATGATTATCTATACCTCTGTTGTTGTAGTATGTGCCTTAATTAAAGATTTTGGTCATGACACAAAAGTGTTCCAAGCTTGTCTGAGGTATTGCATCTCCCCGTTTAAAGGGATGGGCAGGTATAGGTCCTCGTTGCGTTCAAGTATCAAATCGATCGTGACACGCGCATTTAATTTACCTAAAGGCATACCATGTATCCTATCAGATAAGTCGCTCGATTCATACAATGTACCAATGGCAACAATGTCACCTCCATGTTCAACGGCTAGTTTACATGTCGTACCTTTTAAAAAAAGAAAAAAAAATCATAATTAACATACAATGATTCAACTATATTATTAAAGTTCAATAATATAATACTTACTCCTCCGAAACCATCTGAGACATTATTATGATGATCAATTTGTACTTCAACGATGTAAACCCCTTGAAGAATTTGATTTTCTTCCCTTATGCCATCTCTACTGCTTTCCTCACACGAAGAGTTAAATCGTTGAGAGAAATCTACTTCAGGATCTGGTTGAGTTGGTCGTTCACCCATTTTTGACTTCGGATGAGATACCTTAAAAAAATTGATGGAGTTACAAATCGACCAGCTCCCCTTACACGCCCACGATGTTCCGGCGTTCCCAATTTTTCAGCCAAAATATCTTGACCTTCATTTGTACGTTCCAAGTCATCCTGTTGAAAAAATTGTTTAGATTCACATTCAAAGAGTTGAACCCAAACAATGTAAAAAAAAAATGAAACAACAACTTACAATTTTTTCAACCGTTTCAATTGTGTTTTCGTCGACATACTCTTTATTCTTTCGAGCTGCTTTCCATAATTCAGCAAGGCTGGAGGAATTACTTTTGATATCTATATGCGACAATTAAAATTAACAGCACATGAGATTTAGTAAAGTAAAAATTATATGATGAGAAACATAAATTCTTAAGGTAGATAATTTCTTACTAGTTCATGACTGAGTTAAGCATATCCCTTTCGAGTCGTACGATGATGATACTTTTGTTTAGTTTGCAATGCTTTTTTCTCATAACTTTCTTTCTGTATAACATATAATTATATGAATATATTGAAAGTTATAGACATTACACTCATAAAAAAATAGTTGATTTGAAGTTTTCTGACAATCTGATGACTACAAACTGATCTCATTGCTTTTGTTTGATCGCAGTGTATTTAACAGGTGGTGTTCTTAATCTCTCAGGTCGGTCTCTAAATGGTTGGATGTATTTCTTGTTTAGATTGTATCTAAACGTTCGGAACGTTGTCGACATACACATCATGACATTATGTTTAGACGTAGGATCAACTTGAAACGTCATCTGCTAACAATAAATAAGTTAGATTAATAATTTTGTATTGAAATACATAATGAAATTTAAATGATATGTAGTTACCTCTATAGAATCTCAGATCAACTCTTTTAGTGCATCAGGAACAGCATAACAATCTTCTTATGTGATAGGTATTTGAGCTTTAACACACATATCAATATAACTACGCAACTTGGTTGAAAACTCACCGATATCTTGCCCCATTGAGTTGTATTGTATAGTGCGACGCTCTCCTGCCATCTGGTCTTGAGCAAGCCGCGTAATACTGTAACTCCTCTTATACAGGCTTACATTATATCGATGAAGTCCTTCTGGCATTGGGAAGCCTGCATAAGAGAAGTTACAGTATTACGCGGCTTGCTCAAGACCGGATGACAGGAGAGCGTCGCACTATACAATACAACTCAATGGGGCAAGATATCGGTGAGTCTTCAACCAAGTTGCGTAGTTATATTGATATGTGTGTTAAAGCTCAAATACCTATCGCATAAGAAGATTGTTATGTTGTTCCTGATGCACTAAAAGAGTTGATCTAGGATTCAATAGAGGTAACTACATATCATTTAAATTTCATTATGTATTTCAATACAAAATTATTAATCTAACTTATTTATTGTTAGCAGATGACGTTTCAAATTGATCCTACGTCCAAACATAATGTCATGATGTGTATGTCGACGACGTTCCGAACGTTTAGATACAATCTAAACAAGAAATACGTCCAACCATTTATAGACTGACCTGAGAGATTAAGAACACCACCTGTTAAATACACTGCGATCACACAAAAGCAATAAGATCAGTTTGTAGTCATCAGATTGTCAGAAAACTTCAAATCAACTATTTTTTTTATGTGTAATGTCTATAACTTTCAATATATTCATATAATTATATGTTATACAGAAAGAAAGTTATGAGAAAAAAGCATTGCAAACTAAACAAAAGTATCATCATCGTACGACTCGAAAGGGATATGTTTAACTCGGTCATGAACTAGTAAGAAATTATCTACCTTAAGAATTTATGTTTCTCATCATGTATTTTCTACTTTACTAAATCTCATGTGCTGTTAATTTTAATTGTCGCATATAGATATCAAAAGTAATTCCTCAAGCCTTGCTGAATTATGGAAAGCAACTCGAAAGAGAAAGAATAAAGAGTACGTCGACGAAAACACAATTGAAACGATCGAAAAAATTGTAAGTTGTTGTTTCATTTTTTTTTTTTACATTGTTTGGGTTCAACTCTTTGAATGTGAATCTAAACAATTTTTTCAACAGGACGACTTGGAACGTACAAATGAAGGTCAAGATATTTTGGCCAAAAAATTGGGAACGCCGGAACATCGTGGGTGTGTAACCGAGCTGGTCGATTTGTAACTCCATCAATTTTTTTTAAGGTATCTCATCCGAAGTAAAAAATGGGTGAACGACCAACTCAACCAGACCCTGAAGTAGATTTCTCTCAACGATTTAACTTTTAGTGTGAGGAAAGCAGTAGAGATGGCATAAGAGAAGAAAATCAAATCTTCAAGGGGTCTACATCGTTGAAGAAAAAATTGATCATCCTAATAATGTCTCAGATGATTTCGGAGGAGTAAATATTATATTATTGAACTTTAATAATATAGTTGAATCATTGTATGTTAATTATGATTTTTTTTTCTTTTTTTAAAAGGTACGGCATGTAAACTAGCCGTTGAACATGGTGGCATTGTTGCCATTGGTACATTGTATGAATCGAGCGACTTATCTGATAGGATACATGGTATGCCTTTGGGGAAATTAAATGCGCGTCACAATCGATTTGATACTTGAACGCAACGATGACCTATACTTGCCCATCCCTTTAAACAGGGAGATGCAATACCTCAGACAAGCTTGGAACACTTTCGTGTCATGACCAAAATCTTTAATTAAGGCACATACTGCAACAACGGAGGTATAGATAATCATACATTATAATAATTTAATATGTAATACATTTATTTTACTAATAATCGAAAAAGTTTATTGTTAACCATCTAAACCCAAAAAAATGACTAGTAAAAAGTTTATATCAGCTACTAGTAAGAAGACAGTTTCAGATTCGCAATCCCATCAATCAAACACGACCGTTTCAATTATGATCAAGCTAGTACGTAACTAAGCTAAAGATCAACTGGGTGTTGGTAGACTAGTACATATCCCACTTACCATAACCGATTTTCTTCTCGATTGTTATATTGCACAAGACGAGATTTTGGAATATTGTAATATGGAAGAAATTGGATATACTTTCATACTTTGTTACATCGGGTAAGTAAATTGTTTTCTTCCTCAAATATTATATTCTTATACTACTCTAATAACGTTTCCATATTTTATTTCAGTTACATATGAGAAATTTGTAATAAAGAGATACTGGCTAACTACATTCTAGTAGACGATGGCAATTTTACAATGGTTTCAGCGAAACAAAATCTAGAAGAACGAGTTAAACGTGTAGTTGATAAGTTTAACACGTTCATTGATTTAAATCAACAAATATTCTTTTCCTTCGATAGGGTATGTGTTCTACATTTTGGATTTTTAATAATTATGATTATGTTTATATCAAACTCAATATTGGTTAATTAATTTCTATAGACACCATTGGATTTTGGTCGTCATCATTCTTACGGAACATACGGTGTACATTTTCAACTCGTTGGGCAAAAATTCGGTCCATGAG
Organism: Sicyos edulis; assembly: GCA_036507275.1. Taxonomy (NCBI): domain Eukaryota; kingdom Viridiplantae; phylum Streptophyta; class Magnoliopsida; order Cucurbitales; family Cucurbitaceae; genus Sicyos; species Sicyos edulis. Next base: position 3,554,590 of record CM071856.1, read on the forward strand.
AGTTTATACCTAATCATAACTTCGTAAGTTTCTAAATAGAAAACTTTTGGACTTTGAATTTATATTTAATCATCCTAATGTTTAGAATTATTAATATAGTGTTTATCGAGTTTGTCAGTTAAGCACAATTTGAGGCCCAAATAATTATATTGGAAATGGGTGAAAGTAACGTTAAATCAAATTCGTTAGAGTATAGTCTTTTTTTTCTGATGTTGATCAATTATCGTTTACTAAGTATATGTAACTATTTTTTTCCCTAGTGCCCACAACAAATTGGATCAATAGTATGTGGATTCTACGTCCAAATATTCATACGGAAGATGATATACAACACATCCACACATGTATTGAGACTTGTAAGTTTTATTTCCATGTTAAATATCATCATATAGAACATATACTAATTTGGTATTTTTATTTATGTCTTAATACTTTGTAGTTCAAGACTGGCCCAAACACATTCACTCAAGTGGATATTGATGAGCTACGAGTAGAATGGGCAGATTACATAGGTAGACATATGATACAAAATTAGTGTTTATGTATAGATGATTGAATTAGTTGTAGTTTAAATGTTAATTGAATAACTAGATGCATGTTAATAGATTCTAGAGGGACAAAAGTCTCATTTGGTGTGTACTTGATTTTTCATTATGTTCATATACAGGTAGAGAGTTTTGCTATATAACAGGTGAAATTTTTTTAGATCGCATTATTGTCTCATCATGCTGCCAAAATTTCGTGTGCATTACTATTATTGTGTTAAGAACAAATGCATATATGTTTAGAAGTTAGAATTTCATATAAGTTAGTGTGTGTGGGTAATTGATTTCGTTAAAAATTAGAGTTTAATAGAAGATTGGATAATTATTAGAAAATTTAGAATTGACTGCATCTATATTCCTTTTTTTATAAAGTATAATAAACTTATAATGGCGGACACAATATATGTCATTTTTAATAAATTATAGTTATAGTGTCTTTTAATGGCAGACTCTATATTTTTCTGATCTTTTTGTTTTTTTTATAAATATAATGTCTTTTAATAGCGGGCACAACCGATGATTGACCATCAAAATCTCGATAATTGACCATTTTTTAATAACAACCTGAGACCCCTTTCGTTGGGGATTTAAAAAAAAAAAATTAAAGGTAGCAGACATAAGATCTCGCCATAAAACAACGTTAATGGCGAGCAATAATGCCCGCCTTTGAAGTTTATTAATGGCGGGTTGTGCCCGCCACCGAAAAATTACGATGACAAGGGCATTGATGGCTGGCTTGTGCTCGCCATTGTTGTTTAATAATGGCGGGTATTGCCCGCCATCTATAGAGGAATTTCTACTAGTGAATTTAGTTAATATGTTGTTACCCTTATACAATCTCAAATGTTGGTTGCAGCCTCATCAACATACCCATGGAATTATATTGAACAATACGTCATTTTCTAGTCATTCTATCTTGTGCAAGCTCGCGCTAGACTATCACGTCTCTAGTAATTCTATTTCGAGCAGGTTTGCAGCTCTGCCGATGAGAACATCAACACCATGTTTACTATCCGACCTAGACATAATTTCAATCTGCATACGAAAGAATATATGTTAATAACAAATAGAAATGATGTTAAATGATATGAATTAAATAATTACAAAAAGATATAAAAACAATAACACTAACTTATTTATTAATCCATATAATCCAGTCATCATCAACCATGTTAATAATCCAGTCAACTAGAGTAACTACCTACAAAATTTTTAAAACAAAGTAGAGTCTAGTCACATATATATCTAATTCAACTTAAATCAATAAAAAATCTAATTCAATTAATTCTAAATCAATATAATTCTTTCCAACAAAGTACACATGTAAATCAACTTTATTAATCTAACCAAAGTATACAATAAGCAAAATTGGTTCAATCATACCAAAGAGCTAGAATAATTATTTTATATTAATTATTTTCATAAGTATTTGAATTTAAGTAATTCTAATTCACCAAACTAAGTAAATACAAGAAAATTTTGAAATAAATGGCCAAAATTGTGAAATAGACAAACGCTCAAATTTTTTTAAAAAAAAAGGAAAAAAAAAGTGAATTCTATTAAAGAAAATGATTAACATTTACACAAATGCACAAATTTGAAACTAAAGTTTTATGAAAAGATAATAATATAAATGAGCTAATAAATTGGTGAATAAGAATATTATGAAAAAAATGCACAAAGTTGAATATTAAGATATTTATGAGCTTCAAATCTGTGAGCTTTCAGTTTAAGGAGAAATGAAAGTCAAAATTGAGTATGCTTTTTAATCACATATCATCACATAAATATTTTACGCACACTTTTTTGATGTAGCTTTTTTAATCCGGCATTATTTCATAAAGCAATTTAAAAATCATAGAGTACAAATAGTAATATTATTGTATTAAACATACTTACAAAGTTATTCCACCATTGTTTTATTATATTTCTTTACATTCAATTGGGTATATTTTGAGTTTTCCAAATTGTAGAGAAGCTATGAAAACAAATGCTAGACCAATCGATTAAGAGTTAGATCAAGTGATCTCAATAAAGAGATGAAAAACAATTATGATAAGAATCATGTTACCATGTTATTAAGGGTGTGTTTGGTGCAAGGGGAATGGTAATAATTAAGGGTGGGAATGGTAATGAGGAAGAGAATGATTATGAGAGTAATGATTATTTGTGTTTGAGGTGAAGGTAATGATTATAGGGAGAATGATTATTTTTATTTGATATAAAGGTAATGATTATGAGAAATATAAAATAATGAAAATAATGTGAGTGTAAAATAGTGATGTAATGTATGAAAAGTTGTTGGAGAAAGAATAAAAAATAGTTAGAGAGAGAATAAAAAAAGTGATTTTTGGAAAGCGAGATTATGGGGGAAATGATTCTCGATGGCCCAAACACAAAGAATCATTTCCATTCTCATCCTCTACCTTATTTTTGGTGGCCCAAAAACCCCCTAAATGCTGAAAAAAATTCCTTCTAACAAGGGTAACACAATTCTTCATCATAAATGAATTTCATGCATTCATTTGGAATAATATTAATGTATGTAATCATGTTTTTTGAATTACTCTATAATAGTCGTGAAATACATTCCCATACCCATACCTTTTCTCTGAGGCTGCCAGTTAACCAGTCCAAATGGAAATGCAGAAACTATCAAGAAAAAAGCACCCACCAAATTAGCTATTTTAGAGACATTAATAAGAGGAGAATTTAGCTCCATTTAGGTGCAGCCAGGGTAGCACATCCACCATGATATCATTCATTTGAAGTCACACATCTTTTTTCTTTTAATTTTTTTTTATAATAAATATAAAGTAAAAAAAGTGAGTTGAAATGTGTGGCACCAAAGATGCACATTAGTGATGTCATGATGGGGTGCTACCCAGAATACACCCAAATTCTTCTCCATTAATAATAACTATTTTCAAAAAAAAAAAAATGATCTATTGATATTTAAGGTCTCTTTGATAATTATTTCATATTTTATTTGTAATAATTTTTAAATAAATTTGTTTGATAACTAATTTGGATTTTTGTTTTTAAAATTTTTAAAATATTAAATGAATTATAAAAACTAAAAAATTGTAGTTTTGTTTTCTATATGAAAAATCAAGAATAAATAGTAAAAAACTAAAGAAATAAAATTAAATGTGAAAAAATTTCTTGGTTTTTTTATTTTTAAAAACATAAAATTAAAATCAATTATGAAAATCCTACTGTTTTTTGTTTTTTGTTTTGAAGTCATATAAGTTGTTAAGTTATTTTGTTCTAAGCAACTGATAGAAGGAATATATTGCATCCTTTTCTTTGCAAGATGCAAAATGATTGTCTTGAACTTCTCAATAAACCCACAAATAAATCTGGACAATAGCAGCTAATTTTACCCCTATAAAACCAAATTGACAACCCACAAATAAATCTAGACAAGCACTTAAATATCCAAATCTTACCACAATATCACCAAATTGAAAACCCACAAAATAAACCATGATAAAACCAAACTCAAATATCCAAATTCAAAACCCAGAAATAAATCTTGATAAAAGCAAACTCAAAGATCCAAACTTTAACAAACTTACCCCAAAATCCACCAAATTGAAAACCCACAAATAAATCTTCATATAAGCAAACTAAAAAATCCAAACTTTAACAATCTTACCTCTAAATCACCTAATAGAAACTCGAAACGGAAGAAACCACTCAGCGACACCACTCCTTTGCGAGGAGACGCGGTAAGAGAAGTATTGGACATTGGTATCTTTAAATACTTGAAAAATTAGGGTTTCATTGGTGGCATTTTTGTAATTAAGAATGATTATTTTTTTATTATTGGTTAAAATATCATATTTTTTAGAGCAGAACAAAAAAGAAAGGTTGAATGAAGGCAAAAGAGAAGTTAAAATCGTGAAGTGCGGAGATAAGGGGAGAGAGAAATAGAGACAAGAGAAGGACATAAATAAATAAAATGAGAAGATAAAAAGTTAATTGTAAAAGAAAAGAGTGGACGAGATGGATTGTAAGAGAGAGGAAAGATAAAAGTATTATTTTAAATAAAAAACTATATGGTTTTGGAGAAACAGGTGGCTAACCTCTTTTTTCAAGGATTTTTTTTTTTTTTTTTGAAAATCGGGAAATCGGAACTTTTCTCTTCAAGGACTGTGACATCGGAATACTTTCAAGGACTAATTATCCATGCTATTTATAAGAAATAAGAGGTAAGTTCTTTAGCAGCATTCCATCGGTCAGTCGATTCAAAATTCTCAATTTTTCCTATCGATTGATCGAATGGGCGGTTTTCAAATGTCTGATTGATCGACGATAATTTAGTCAGTTTCAATTGAATCTATTTTTTGAGAATGTATGAACACGTGGAATTGAAAATATCAACTCTTTCTCCTTCTTTTCCTCTCCTTTAGCATCAAATCCCAAACACCCTTAACTTCTTTTTTGTGTTCTCTTTTTATTGGTATCCAGTGAGTTTGGACATGTGAGCTTAAAAGGCCTGCTATTAAAGTTGGTATTCACTCATTTATGTTTGAAGTTAAGTCTAGTTTATTTTTGGTTAAAATACCATTTTGGTCCCTCAACTTTGGAGTTTGTTCCATTTTGGTCCCTAGACTTTCAAATGTTCATTTTTAGTTCCTTGACTTTGTAGTTTGTTCAATTTTGGTCCCTTGACTTTGCTATTTGTCCAATTTTGGTCCATCGACTTTCAAATGTCCAAATTTAGTCCCTAGACTATCAAAAAAGTTAAAAAATGATCCTTTCGTCAAATAAATTTTTTTCTCACTCCTAAATTATTTTCTCTCTCTTCCATCTTTCACTATTTCTCGTTCTAAAAGTTTTATCTCTCTTAAATCCACCTCTCTAATCTTCTTCTCTTCTTTTTTTCTCTTATTCTCTCTTCAATCCATCTCATCAAATTATTTAACATGAGATCATTTTTCTAAATAATAATTTTCCTACTTTGATTTGTCACTTTTTGTTTTCTAAAATTCATAGTCTACCATGGAACAAAAAAGAAAAAGAAAGAAAATAAAGAAGAAAAAAAGAAAAGAAAAGAGGGGAAGAGAGGTGGATTGAAGAGAGGTAAAATTTCTAGTGAGAGAAATTATGAAAGATGAAAGAGAGAGAAAATAATTTATGAGTGATAAAAAATTCATTTGACCAAAGAACAATTTTTGAACTTTTTTTTATAGTCTAAGGACCAAATTTGAAAACATTTGAAAGTTGATGGACCAAAATTGGACAAATAGCAAAGTTGAGGGACAAAAATTAGACAAATAACAAAGTTGAGGGACTAAAATTGGACATTTGAAAGTCGAGGGACCAAAATGGAACAAACTCCAAAGTTGAGGGACCAAAATGGTATTTTAACCTTTATTTTTTACCTAGTTTTTATATAACTAAAGTTGACCAAATTAATTTTGGTATTCTTTATCTAAAAAAATTAATTTTGGAATTGTGTTAATTTATAACTAATCAATTTAATTATATCATTATTTATAATAATAAAGTGATGGCTCAAATTTCTCATTTAAGCAAAAAGCTAATAATTATTGAACACAATCTTAAAAAAAAAACTTTAATTCAAGTCTACGTAATGAACTTTTTTTTTTAATAAGGTAATCACGTCCGTCCCTAAACCAGACACTGGAGACATCGAAGAAATAGTTTCACAAGAGCCAAGCCCAATCAACAAGTCTACGTAATGAACTACTAAGAAAACAAGAAAAAGTTTACTAATTGAAATCTTAGACATCTTTGGTAATCTTATCTTAATTTATTAGTTTGAATCGTGGCTTGTGTAAGATAATATTTTTAAAGATTATTTTGTCATATATCATTTTAAAATTTCAAAATTGCCCTCCAATAATTATTAAGTCGTTTTAAGGTGAATTTTTTGAAATTTTTGAAAATATGCAAAATGGCTTTAGAAAAACTTAGTTTAAAATATAATATGATTAGAAAAAAAACATGCATGATAATCTTACAAATGAAAATAAGTTTTTACTTGATGAGATTGTTGTTGAACACAGTCCTTCTTGTAGAAAACATCAACACTTTTTTTTATTAGGAACACTTAAGAATAGATTACAAGCAAATGTTTAGGACTTATACTACAAACTCACTCTATGACTCTTTGAAGACACTTTGTAGGACACTACAACACCTTTTTCTTGGATACACTATATGATGGGATGGAAGGATATTTATAGTATAAGCTAGACAATGTGGATCACACATTTGTTTAGAGTATTTCTAAAGATATATGGATATTTGTCGCATTGTAGGACATTCTTTAAATATCTACATAAATCTAAAATTCTAAACATTTCTACAATTTACCAAAAAAACTTCTAGATTATGGACTTCTACTCTAAGTGAGCTAATTAATATTGTTCTTGTTGATTGGGCTTGGCTCTTATAATTATTTGGCTAAACTGTAATGGGTTGGTGATGAACTTTTAACAATTATTTGATCTAGGTTCTATAGTAAGGTGAGGGGGTTTAAAGTTTTGGGAGTAAAAAACCATACATATATATATACACACACATATGTATCAAGTCTTCCATGTGTTATACCAACAATAGTATTAGTGCTTAACTAGATTACCTAACATGGACGACAGACCATCTAACCTATGTTTGACCCTAGGTGTTCAGACTCTTTGGTCGATGTCAACCATTTTTCACCCGCATTCAAGTTCTATGACCTATATCAACATCTTACAAACGCATCCAACCTCTTACAACCTGTGATTTCTCTTTATAAGTATAAGAGAGTGTGTCGGTTACATCTAACAAGAACATTTTGTGATTCACTTTTGATGTGTCAATCGAGTCAAACAAATCCTATGATCTACCTTGCCTATTCAATATGCTATCTAGGGGTGATTACGGTTCGGTTTTTGTCGGTTTTTACCAAACCGACAACCGAACCAATATCTTCGGTTTTCAAAAAATGGATCCGATCCAATGTCCAATAAAGTATAGAACCATTGGTTCGGTTTTTCAATGTCCAAAAATGGATCCGATCCGATCCGATCCAATGTCCAATTTTTTTTAATATATAAAAAATAATATTTCTCATATAAAAACAACATTCTCGTAAACAACTATTTTTTTAAAGGTTAGAAGTATTTTTAACTTATTTAAAATTATTTAAGGATATTTTTTACTTGAAATAGGGGTGAATTAAAAAAATATTAATGGAAAGAAGATTACTCTATATGAATTATTGACTATATATATATATCGGTTTGGATCGGTTTTTAAAAATGAAAACCGGAACCGATCCAAAATTTTCGGTTTTTTCAAATTACAAACCGATATGTCCAATTTTGAGGTAAAAAACCGATCCGATCCATTGGTTCGGTTCGGTTCGATTTTTCGATTTTTCGGTTTTTTGTTGCACCCCTAATGCTATCATCCGAGTATCATGCAACCCATAATCCAAATACATAGTACATCTAATCTAATACATGAAGTGAATATTATAATATTATCTATTTATGATTGAGGTTTAGGCTACAAACTTAGTAATTCACTTGGATATTTTTTTGTAAGTGGAGGATTCAAATCAAATGATGCCTTTTAGTTTTCGTAGCAAAGAGCAACATGAATTTTCCTTAATCAAAACACTGTTTGGCAAGACTCTCATCAAATTAAATTATCTTCCCTTGTGATTAACCATCTCGTGTTATTTCATTCATTTGCCTTTTTCCAAAGTAGTTTGTAGAAATATAAATTAAATTTCTCTTTAACGAAATTTTGCATGTATAACGAAAAAGTGCAAAGTATTTCTGTCTATAGCACAAATCAAAATTAATTTATTTGTAGTAGAAAATTTAAATTGAATTTTCTATCACTGGTTGAGTTTTATTAGTGATAGAATTCAATAAATGATAGACTCATTCTATCACTGCTTAAATTTTGTATCAGTTATAGAAATCCAAATTAAGTTCTATCACTAGTTGAGTGATAGAAATTAATGTGCTATAAATGAATTATTAAAAAATTATGTTGCAAATATAATGTAAGAGGTAGAATGTGTTGGTAATAGTAAAATTTATTTTTAATGATCTCGGTGAACTTAGTGAAAAATGCAAATTGTTCACCTAACTTTATTCAAGTCTAGTTCAATGTATTGTTGGTAAATTCGAATTAGACCACACCATATTTATTTTTTGTTAGTTATGAGTTTCTTTTGCTATAACTCACATAAGGTGTTTGATAATAAATTTGATGTTAACATTTATTGAAATTAGTTCAATAATTTTAATATAAGTAAAGAAAATATGTAAAAATATTGCTAAAATTTATATTGAAAGATTTTAACTTTTTTTTAACAAAAAAAAAAGTTCTAATGAAACCATCTTAAAAGTCTAAAAACCAAAATAAAATAAATTTGAAAATTTAAAAACTAAAATTGAATTTTTAAGGCCCTTTTGTAAGCATATGGTTTTGAAATTTAAACTTACAACAACTATTTTACTATATTTTTTTTTACTTGGATATCTACCTTTCACTTATAATTTGTAAGAACAAAATCAAAATTTAGAAGAAAAAAGAAGCTTCTAAAAGTTTATTTTTGTTTTTTTAAAGTTGGATAGTAATCACATACTTTTTTAAAGAAAGATTTTTAAAGAAAGATAGATAGAAATGTGGAACCTATAGTGTACTAAAAAATAAAAAAAAGGTGGAACCTATGGTAGAAAATTTAAGTAAGATTAGGTTTAAATTTCAAAATCCAAACATAAAAAAGAAGCCTAAAATTAAGAAACTAAAATGGAATAAAATTAAAGTTTAGAGTTATTTTCGGCGATGGTTATTTTCGCCATCGGTGATGGTGTTAGAGTTATTTCCGGCGAATAAGAACCTAGGGTTAAGAATAAGGGCCGAAGAAGATGCGGTGGTGCTTGAAGGTGATTTCGGCAAAAAAATTTTGGGAGGAAAGGTACAATGAGCATCGATTTTCAAAATGCCTCAAGTGAGGAGTCCGAGGCCGTCAGAAGCATGGCTCAGTGACGAGACCTCTGCTGGGTTCGAAGCTTGAGGACAAGAAAAATTGGGTGCTGGTGTATTGGTTGGTTCAAAACTGATTCTATTGGACCGGGAAGGTTTTTGGACCAACCTGGTTCATTCAAACCGGTTGAACTGGGTCAACCCACTTTTGTTTTGGAACCGATTTTGATCCAGTTTGAAGTTATTTGTTTGCTGCTTTATATGGTCTATGGTTTGTTGTTGGATGTTGATCTTGTTAATTTTCTTTGGGTTAGTGTGTATTGGTTTTTTTGGTTGGCGTATGGAGAATGAGTTAGTTGATAAAGGTTGGGTTGCGATTAAGGTGACACATTGGTCATAAGCTTTTCTCCTTTGCTTTGATGAGCTCTTATTCTTCAATCATCGAGATGGACGACAGATTATCTCTCAAAGTCTTTCAGTTATCGGCCAAGTTAGTGGCGACAAGAATCATTAGAAATTTTCTTTGGAGTCTTGTGACTTTGGTTATAGTAAGGCCCTGGTGCGAGCACATTAGATCTTTAATCAATCAAACTTTTCATTTAGCTCTTCTTGTGTTAAGGGATCTTAGCCCGACTTGTGCGGCGAGATCTATGTTAGGTTGGGAGGCTGCATCGTATGTGATTCCCAAGTCCTTGGTAATAGTTTGTAATTGGGTGACTTTTATTTAATGGAATGTTGTTTGTCTCAAAAAAAAAAAAAAAAAAAACTCTAGAAAACAAAAGTATTTTAACAAATGGATAAAGTATTTTTGTGGGCTAGGGGTGGCTATTGGGCCGTGGGTTTAATTTGGGCCAAGTATCGTTCGTTTACTCGTCGGAGTCGAAGGGTTCAGGTTGGGGGATTCGAGAGATACGTTTCGAATTAACGGCGACGAAAGAATCTTCTTCCACCAAAACACAACGCCAATGATTCAATTTCTGGTACAGCATTTAGTTGAATTGTTCTTCAATAATCTAAACCAGTTTCCTTCTCATTTTTATACGAGTTTGATTTTTGCAGAGAAAAGTTTCGTGCTCGCGCAACAGGTTCGGACAGATCGCCGCAGTTGCTGCTGCTGGTTCCTGTCTCTTGTATGCCAAAAGCAGCGATTCAGATTATGGTGAGTTCTCGAGCTCTCTTTTAATGGCCTTCAAGGAATAATGGATGAATGAATGTTCATTTGGTTTTTGAAATTTAAATTTATTTTTATTCAAATTTCTTAGAACGTGTCTATGTTTTTAAAGTAGGTAAATGTTAACCAAATTTTAAAAATAAAACCAAATTTTTGTATATATCCAAATAAGAAAAAACATATGATATAATAGTTGTTCTAGGATTAAATTTCAAAAACTAAAAAATAAAAAGAAAATAGTTATCAAACGGGACGTTAGTTTTTTGTTTTTGGTTTTTGAAATATAAGCTTACAGCCACTACTCCTACACATGTTTTTCATTACTTTGATATTTATATTTTATTAAGTTCTTAAAAATCAAATGAAAATTTGAAAAGCTAAAAAAATAGCTTTTATATACTTTTTGGTTTATAGAAGTTGATTGTGATTTGACATATTTTGTTAATATAAAATGAAGTCATATGTAGAGAATTTGAGCAAATATAAGCTTAAATTTTAAAAACTAAAAACGACAAACTAAATGGTTGTCAAGCAGAGCTTAAGAAGGTTATTTTGTTGTATTTCTCATGAATGGACAATGTAAATGAATGAATATCTACATCTTACCTATTTTTGTAGAAAGAAAACAAAAATTTAGAAACAGAAAGAAATAGCTTCCAAAAGTTTATTTTTGTTTTTGAAATTTAGATAACATTCACCTATTTTTTTAAGGAAAGATGGATAGAATGTAGGAAGATAGAGCACATTGTAGGAAATTTGAGTAAAAATAAGCTTAAATTTCAAAAGTCAAAAACAAAAATCCAAATGGTTATCAAACGGAGCCTAAAAAAATAGCTTTTATATACTTTTTGGTTTATAGAATTTGATTATGATTGACATATTTTGTTAATAGAAAATGAAGCCATATGTAGATTGAGCAAATATAAGCTTAAGTTTTAAAAACGACAAACTAAATGGTTGTGAAGCAGAGCTCAAGAAGGTTATTTAAATGGTTGTGAAGCAGAGCTCAAGAAGGTTATTTTGTTGTATTTCTCATGAATGGACAATGTAAATGAATGAATATAAATATGTGTTTATCAATATCTTGAAATGTTCTATTCATTTGTTGCCACTCTTTTGCTTACTTTTTCTATTTTTCTTCAATTAAGTTCCCTCTGCAGTGTTGCAAATTCCTTCTGCCTGGAGTGAGTCATTGTTTCTTCCATGGCAGACCACACACAACTTCATGTTTCGTCCGCTCGACACGTTCGATCTCCTGCAATTAGGTTTGTTTACATGTTTATGCATTTCTTGCAATTTTCTTGCATCGTTTTTGTTATAACTGGAAATTTGGTGATGAGAAATTGCAGGAGTTTCATTTTGTTCATCGAGAGTAAGTCCGGTTCCTCCACCTAGTGGAGAAAAGAAAATGCCTGAGGTAGCAAGTGATGACCAAAAATCTTGTCCAAAATGTTTGGGTAGAGATACAATTGCAAATGCAGCCGCAGAGGTTGGCCCTGCAGTCGTAAATATATCAGTTTCACATGGTATTTGTACTTTGTTTTAATATATATTTACTCATTCTTGTGGGTTTGGTGAAAAGCTTCTAAGATGTTGTTTTCTTAGGTATTTATGGAATTGCTACTGCTAAAGGCATGGGATCCGGAACTATTATCGATAAGGATGGCACAATCTTAACCTGTGCTCATGTTGTGACTGATTTTCATGGTCGACGAGCTGCATCCAAAGGAAAGGCGAGTAGATATGCGTTGTTTTCTCTCTTGACATAGCACGAATATGATCGATGATCACATCTTTGTTTTATTATGTGTTGCGGAGAAGTATGAATAAATACTTTTTCATCTAATTTTTTATGGTTACATTACTTTTCTCCACTCGTTGATACTATGTTCTGTTTATCGCAATAATTTCAAGTTAGTTTACGTCTAAGAAGCACAAATACAAATATGAGACACGAACACTACAAGGACACATTTATTATAATGTTTATCATTATCATACAAAGAAATTCTGTCAATAATTTTATGCATTTATGTGCTTAAAAAGGTTTAGTGTTATTTCTCATTCAAAATTGTTTATTTTGTCCTATTTATCATATATCTATTTAGTATAATTAACACATGTTCAATAACTAATGTGTTTTTAGCGCATATCTATTGTGCTTATAAGTAATAACTGCCGAAAGTGTCCAACATGTGGTGGGCATAAACATGCTAACCAAACTATAAATGTTATGTGCTTCTTAGGTCCTGTTTGATAACCATTTGGTTTTTTGTTTTTGGTTTATGAAATTTAAGCTTATTTCTACTCTTCCTACCATGTTTACTATCTTTCCTACAATGTATTCATATTTCCTTAAGAAAGTAGGTGAATACTAACAAAATTTCTAAAACAAAAACAAGCTTTTGGAAGCTACTTTTTTTTGTTTCCAAATTTTTGTTTTGTTTATTAAAATATAGGTAAGATGTAGATATTCAAATAAGAAAAAAGGTATAGTATGGTAGTTGTTGTAGGCTTAAATTTCATAAAAAAAAAACGAAAACAAAATGGTTATCAAACGGGGCCTTAGTTTTATAATTTATGTTTATGCATCCCAAACGCAAATGTGTTACAAATGTCTTTATACAACTCTTTTCATGTTTCATACTTGGTTCATATAAGTTTCCATTCCATCCTTAAACTGTTAAATGCTTAAAATGCTTTTGGGATGTCAAGACCTATTAATTGATTTATATTTCCCTTGTCTATTTATTTGCTTATTTTATGCGTGAAATGTTATAGGTAGAGGTTACTTTACAAGATGGTCGGACATTTGAAGGGACAATAATGAATGCTGATTTTCACTCTGATATTGCCATTGTGAAAATCCATTCTAAAACTCCTCTCCCCATGGCGAAACTTGGTTCTTCGAGCAAGCTCCGACCTGGGGATTGGGTTGTTGCCATCGGGTGTCCACTTTCACTTCAGAATACTGTCACAGCTGGTATAGTAAGGTACTCATTAAGTTTATGTATTTATATGTTTAAAAAATGAGTTTGGTTTATTACACCCTCAAATTTATTTTTTAGTTTTGATGCATTACTATTGATGTCTATTTATTTTGTTTGAAAAACAGGCATATACATATCTAACAAATGTTTGACCCTATTCACTTGTATCACCCGTGTTTAACACGTATTTGTAATCATCATGGAGTGACCTAGTGGTCAAGAAGAGTTTTGAAGTGTTTAAGGTGATAGGTTCTATCCATGGTGGCCACCTATCTAGGAATTAATTCCTACAGTTTCCTTGACATCCAAATGTTGTAGGGTCAGACGGTATGTCCCTTGACATTAGTCAAGATGCAGCAAACTTACCCGGAAAGTCATGGATATCCAAAAAATAAAAACGTGCTTGTGCTATTGCCAACAATTGTGCGATACATGTCTAAATGGCGTTAGAGTGTCCAAGTGTTTGACTAGGTTGTTGAACAATAGAGGAATTCAGTTGAAATAAAAAGATGGAAAAGATTGTAACATAATCAACAGTATAGTGTGGTGAGAGTTTGTGTAGGTCTTAAATTTTACAGTGCTGAGTGTTAACTATATATTTGATAGTCAACTTTTCCTCTTTGATTCAGTTGTGTTGACCGCAAGAGTAGTGATTTGGGTCTCGGTGGAATGCGAAGGGAATATCTACAAACGGATTGTGCAATTAATGTGGTATGTAACACAATTTTTACCCTTTATTAATTCAAAATAGTGACATTGTTTAATCAATATTTGTTATGTAGGGAAATTCTGGGGGCCCTCTTGTAAATATTGATGGAGAAGTTGTTGGTGTAAATATTATGAAAGTGGATGATGCTGTTGGGTTAAGTTTTGCTGTGCCCATTGATTCAGTCTCCAAAATTACAGAGCAATTCAAGAAAAGAGGGTATATCAAATTTATAAATTATAGTATTGTTTGATAGTGAATTTCATTGAATATACTCCATTCATGCGTAGAAGATACACTCCACCATTGTTTTTTTTTCTTCATTCAATTGAGGGCTTGAATGAAATACAAAAAGAGAATGTTTTGTTGATTTATGAAATAATTTCCATTGGCCACAACAGTCACGATATCAAAAAAAAAAAAAAAAAAAAATTTCCAGTGTGAGGGCTTGAATGAAATATGAAAGCATTTATTTTTGCTGATCATCGTATTAAATTGTACTATTTTTCAAAATTTTCGAGTCCAAGGGGTGGTGAGGTGGTCGATATGCTCCCCTCAAAGTCTCAGGTTCAACTTACATGTGACATTAATTTGCAAACACTTCCATATCTCTATTATTTTCATGTCTCCCAGTGTCTGGCCTAGGGACGGGCGTGGTTACTCTAGATATAGTGGAGCGAAGCTTCGATTTCCCAGTTTCCAAAAAAAAATATATTGACATTTTCATGAAATTATTAATAAGTATAACTTAGTCTCTGATTTTGTATGATAAGTTAAACATTGGTGGGGAGCCTAACAAGGCATTGTCTTTTAAAACATGTTGACCAGTGCATTTTTTATTTTTATTTTTATTTTTATTTTTAATCTTCTCAGAGTATTTTGGATCTAATGCATTTTAGTGCTTTCATGGAGTGATGAAGATCATTGGTCTGAATTGAAAGTTTGTTGAATCTTTTTGTGATCTAAAAGGGAATATGATTTAAACTATGAATAGTTGAAAAAGTGATTTTAAAGCTCCTCTCTTATTACTCTTTTTCCCTTGCACAGTTTTTCACTTAAGCTGAAAATCTTTGAGATAATTGATGCTATATTTTGCCAACTAGATTTTGAAAATGCTTTATTTTCATTATGTATTGACAGAATATGGTAATACTGAATAGTGTGATGATGCAGGAGAGTTATTCGACCTTGGCTTGGATTGAAAATGGTCGATCTCAATGAAATGATAATCGAACAACTTAAGGAAAGAGATGCAACTTTTCCACATGTTACTAAAGGGGTTCTTGTAGCAATGGTAATACTACCATCCTATCTGCGGATATATATATATATGTTTTTGAAACAAGGGTATAACCACGCCCGTCCCTAGGCCAGACATCGGAAGACATCGAAGGAACAGAGACACGCCCGATATTATTTTTTGCATTGCATTCCTTCCTTTCCTTCTTTTTTGTTCATCATCAGGAACATATATATTCGTCTATTTAATGCATTTCTAGTATTAGACCCGTTAGGCTTACTAGTAGTTAGAGTTTATCATTGTAATTCCTATATAAAGACAGCTTCCATGAATTAAATCACGACGAATTTTTATCTCTCAGTATACGTTTACACCTTCTGTCTTTTTTAATGTTTTATAGTATAAATCTGGCCTGAGTGAATAAAATCTTGTCAATGCTTCAATAGGTAACTCCTGGATCCCCCGCTAGTCGTGCTGGATTCCGTCCCGGTGATGTCGTCATTGAGCTTGATAAGCAACCTGTTGCCAGTATCAAAGAGGTATTTGGACCTTCCTATTTTGTACTTCTTATCAATGGTGTTGCTAGCATGTACTGTTTTTTGGTGAAATCTTTGGTAGTAAAGTTTCACTTTTGCTTTCACTATATTCCAGAAGAAATGCAAAATTTGGTTTCTTAGGTCCGTTTGAGAACCTGGTTTATTGTTTTTTGTTTTTGAAATTTAAGCTTCCAACCACTACTTCAACATATGGTTTTCATTACCTTGATATCTACATTTTACTTATGTTTTTAAAAAGCAAACCAAATTTGATAGCTAAAACAAATAGTTTTCAAACACTAGTTTTGCTTTATAGATTTGGTTGGAGTTTACATATTTTCTTAAGAGAAGATGAAACTATAGGTTATCAAACGGGGCCTTAATCATTGATTGTGCCAAGAAAAGATGATTTACTTTTTTGCTTTCAATATACATGATGAGAGTGTAAAGATGTTTAGAAATCATTATTTACAAGACAGTCACTTTTTCTTTGAATTAGTAAAATATATTTTTAAATACCAACCAATTTTTTTTGAAAAGCAGCTTAGATTCCAAAAGTGTCTTTTTGAAAAGTAGCTAAGATTTGAGAACGATTGTTGGAAAAGTGTAAAACCATATTTTTTTTAAAATACGAAAAAAAATTGGGTGAGAGATTCGTACAAATTGTACCTATGACCTTTGGATTATCAGGCCATACATCATGTCAGTTTAGTTCGAGGAAAACTAATCACTTGTTTTTGCAATCGTTCTCTTTCTCCCTTGGCTAATAGTTTGAATTTGTTACAGATCATTGAAATTATGGGGGATAGAGTTGGGGTTCCATTGGAGGCAGTTGTGAAAAGATCACTTAATAGCCCCATTACTTTGAGTGTTCTTCCCGAGGAGTCCAATCCAGATATGTGATACTATACACTCACCACACAATCATTCTTTTTTCTGCTAATATTTTTCTTTCTTTATATTCTTAGATGATTTTGGTAACCCAAATATTGTAAGATCAAATCTTAATTCTTGTGAAAACAGTCTAGGGCCTAAGTTGGTTCAAACATTTGTGAATATTAAAAAAAAAGCTTTTGGTAGGATTTAATGAGAGGAAAGCCAGGTCTTATTCTTTCCTTTTTTTGATTGGAAATTTGTTAAATTTTGGAGGGTTTTTTTTAGCATCCTACATTAGAAAGGTGAGAACTCCTTACATTCATACCATAATATGATATCGAAATTAATTGAATCCAATAATGTATTTGGTGCAATAAAAATTAAATTGAAATCAAATTCAAGATGGATAAGCTAAAAAACGCATAATCTTAAAGGGCATGTCCATATGGATAAAGGAAGGATATTTTATTGTATTTGTTATAAGATAGATAGATTACTGCACTAAAACTTCATACTATCTAATGAGTTCTTTTTTCATAGACTTGAACTTGAATTTGTAAGCTTGAAATTTATGGGCCTTTTTGCCCAACTATTGCAGCTGGAGTTCACTAACTTCAGGTTCATGCATTTCAATTTTAATTTTGTTTAATTTTGGCTTAAATTTGAGGAAAAATTATCTGTCTAGTCCTTGAGGTTGTAAGTTTCAGTTTAGTCCTTACGTTTAAAAAAGAATATTTTTTATTGACATTTCAATAGTACTCATTTTTGTTCTTAGGTTTGGAGCTAGTTTTATTTTTGGTTCTTTGGGTTGTGCTTTTTTTAGTTAATGTGTATACTTATTTATTTTTATAAATTTATTTTACGTCGATATGAAAATACGTGAATTGCTTTTTTTTTTTTAATTTTTAAACATGATTAAGATACATCTCGAAATTGATTTTTCATGAGTATTTTACACCAACCCGTTTTCTTACATCAATCTCATGGCAAAAAGTTGTCTAACTAAACTAAACTAGTAATATAAACATTTAAATTACATTTGATACCATCACGAACATCGAAAAGACATCTAGCATCATTGAGAGGATTAATAAACAATGTTTTGAGTGAATATGGTTCTACTTCTTAGATTAGCAATCAAGTAGATAAATGATCCATCCTTTTTTTTCTTTCCATTATTATATGTTGAACACAATCCCTTTCGTAGAAAATATCAACACTTTTTATTACAACGGCTCGAAAAGATTACAAGATAAATGTTTAAGACTTCTACTGCAAAATTACTCTAAGACTCTTGGAAGACTTTTATAAGATACTACAATACTTTTTGTTTTATATACAAAACATGGAGGGTGACAGGATATTTATAGTATGAGTGCTAGACAATGTAGACCACATATTTGTCTTATCTCTTTGGAGAATCTTTTTTCTCTCACCCTCTAATATTCTTTGTTATTTATTTTTACGATCTCTTTGCTTTGTAGTCTTCTACCTCTATGGCATGTTAGGAATTTAAAGGTTTGTAGTCTTTTCAATTTTATCTCATCTTTTCCTATTTCAAAGTATAACCATTAAGGGTAAAAGTTGTTTGAATGAAAGCCCTTAGGAAAATTGTGTTCTATCAATAGATTTTTCATCTTTACGCAATTGTAATATTATATTGGAAGGTTTCATTTTATTGTGATATAAATAAACTAATAAATTGACGAATATTGAATTATATTAAATCATCAATCAATCAAAAAACTTAAACATATAGATTTGAGTAAATTTAATTATATTTATCAACCCTCAATATGCTTTCTTCTTATCATTACAAACTTCATAAATTTATATATTCTCCAAACTTGAATCGTATTTTATTGTGTGCTTATGCTTAATATTTGCAATGCAATATCTTTTCTTTAAATTGAATGACAACACTAATTGGTTGCACTTACTTTTATACTTATATGAGTTTTTCTCAAAGTTCTAAAGGAAACTTGAAGTCAAATGGACTTCATTGGAATTATATGTGATGTTGGTAGCAGTTGAGCATTGATAATAGTAGTGCAACTTACCAAAAATTGCTCTCTATCAGCCACCTTATTTCAATTTATTTTTCTTAAATTGCTAAGGTGAATTAATTTCGTGTTTGGCTTCTTTTAATTTTGAAAAAAATACAATTTTAATTAAGTTTGGAGTCTGTTTCAATTTGATATTTATATTTTAAAATTAAATATTTTTATTTGAAGATTTTGCATGTATAACAAAAGATGATAAAAATATTTTCATTTATAGCACAAAATCAAAATTAATTTATTTATAACAAAAATTTCAAATTGAGCTATATCACTAGTTGAATTCTATTAATTATAGAATTCAATTAATGATAGATTCATATGCTAGATTCATTCTGCTTGAGTTTTCTATTAGTAATAAAAATCCAAATTGAATTCTAGAGTAAAAGAAATTAATGTGCTATAAATAAATTATTTTAAAAATTTTGCTACAATTATAATACAACTGGTAGAATTTTATTTTTGATGTTTCAACTATATCCAATGTTTCAACTATATCCAATTCTAATCAGTGTCATAACAAAATTATTAATTACATACCATAATGCATAAAACAATTATTTTAATTTTCATGTAAATTTAATTTTTAAAAACTAAATATAAGAGTAAATTAAAAATATACCATAACTAACAGAAATAGTTATTAAAATATCAAAAATAAAATATTCAATTTTGGTAGGGTTTGTGTATTTTAATAGTATAAAAATAAATAACAAGGTTTTTTCCCTCCATATTGTCACGCAAGTAACGCCCAACTACCCGGGGATTATTTACCCCCTCCATACACGTGTCCACCACAGCAAGAACGTTCTCGATCCCTCTTCCGCCACGTGTCGCCACGTGAGTAGGCGAGCAAACACTCGCACGGATCACGAGCTTCAACCCTTCTCTTATAAACTCGGTGCTTGGTTCGTCGGCGAGTTTTCTTCCGAGCAGGTCCTCCGCCGTTCAACGGCGTTTCTCGTCGGAGATCAACCATCGCCGCCGTCATAATCCCCCTCCCTTACTCATTTTGAGCTCGTTTTCTCCTTCCAGCACGTACGGCGATGAAAATCGCCAACTTCAAGCGCAGATCTACGACGATACGGAGGCCCTATCGACGCACTGACAACAGATCTGGAACCTAGGGGACAAGGCGGGCATTTCGAAGTAAAACTTCCCTCCTTCGCCTGCGACGCGCCGCCGCCGACCACCACGCGCCGACCACTATTTATACCTTATGTGCCATCTAATATCGAAATTATTACGAAATTTTTTCTCTTATTAATTTAGTTTACTAATAAGTATTCTTTTTTTTTTAACCTAAAAATTTTAGGTCTGGTCGATACATTTAACTAATTTTTGAAGTCTGATCTACAACGGTTTGTAGCGGTCGAGGCGGTCGTTTTAAGGTATAACTTGCCCTTCTCTGGTACTGTAATTTTCTGATGATATGTTTTTTCCATAAGAATTGATATTATATTATAGGTTTTGAATTTTATTTTCAATTTTTTCAGAATTTTATATATTTTTTACTTTACCAGAAACTTCATTTAATCTATATGCATATTGGGGCTGTTTGTCCTACATTTTTAAGTAGGATTTAGTTTAAGAAATTAGGTTGATGAGTTATATTGAGTAGTTAAAAATTGAGAATTGTGTCAAAAAAATGTTTGTATCTAGTTTATGTGTGAAAGTCAAAAGTTTATTTGGACGTAGATTTAAAATGAATAGTTATTATTAATAGTTAAAAAATAATTAAAAATAAATACTTAAAAATGAATGATTTTGATTGATTTAAAAGAAATAATAAAAAATGAGTAGTTAAAAATAATTGAGTAATTATAAATGTATTATTTAAAATGAATGGTTATAAATGATAGTCATTTTAAAAGTAAAAATGAAAAATAATTAGTAAAATTTATTTGGACGTAGAAAAATAAATTCTACCTAAATATGCCAAACTAGTTAAATGTATAATTTTTTTTACTCTATTTGAATGTATATTAAGTATCATAGTTATCAAATAAGATTCACAAAAGAAAGGCTTGGACATGAAAGAGGAAAACTAAAAAAAAAGGAATTTACAAATAAATGCATGCATTTTCTAATGGTACATTTAGAATATTTATAGTTGGTTTGAGTTTTGTTTATGATGAGTTTGTTTGGCTAATGTAAATTCAATTTTTCATGCCTAGAGAGTTTCTAGATCGAACTAGATTACCACCTGCTAACCCATTATTAAGCTAGTTTAGTAATAAACATTGTTTATTTGTTGATCTATTTTGATCATCCATTCTTATAATTTATTTTATTTTTTTTTACGTTCGGTTAGCATAAAATATTAAAAAACACTTTATGATATGGAGTGTAAATGTCTTAATTGACTTTAAAATGTATTAAACTATCTACTTGAATTTTGTAATCATCTTTTTAACTTATATACAATAGATTTTATATTTTACATCTTTTATATTTATTATTTAAAGTTAGTTTTGTGTTACCTTTGATATTATTGTATGAGGATTTGACATTTAAACTATGTTTTCTATCTTGGTTTATATTTGAAGCACTAACTTTGAGTCTTGTCTTTAATTGTCACTCACCGTGATTCAAGAGAGGCCTTACATTTTGAAAACACTCGAGGATATAACTAGTGACCTTTTTCATTAAGATTTTGTATCCATTTATCTTAGTGACTATTCATAGCACTTAACACATGTCATTGAGAACAAGATGTAGTTTCACTCATGTCTTGTAAGAATATGAAATAAAGTATGTTTTTATCTCTTTCATTGAAATATCAAATTGACTACCTTACTATACCAATTTAAGTGAGAGTGAACACTCGATGCCAACAATCCAATTTCCATTTCGAATATTGCTTGAAAATCAAATTTTGCTTTGATAAGATGACTTTTTGAATCAATATTCATTATGCCAAAATCAAAGGTAAAATCTTGTCTTCATTACTATGTCCTTTCAAATGTCTGACCAACTTGTAAAGGGTCAGCCATTTGGAATGGTAGTAATGGATGAAAATTTTCACTTCTAAGATTATGTCATGATGAACATTCATTTAAAAAACCCTTTTACATGGAAAAACTTGGGTTCTTCAACCAAAATTCAACTTGGGGATTGGGTTGTTGTCCAAAGTGTCCACTTCACTTGATAGCATAATAGGGTACTCAATTTTCTGTCTTTGATGTTTCTTTGGAAGTAATTGAAACATGTTTTTCATTTCATATTCTTGTTAATGAAGATATGAATCCAACATAATCTTTACCTCAATGACTTTTGGTAGTGTATGGATAGTTGTTGCCTAAAATAAGTAACTTTGAGATGGCAAGTGCACTTTTTTTTAAAATTTTTTTTATTTTAAGTCTTCAAAATGTGGCATAGTAGTTGAAGACTTGGGAAGACTTGGGGTTTGAGGGTATGTTGCCTTTAAAGTGTCAGGTTCGAGACTTAGTTATGAAGTTATTTCTTTGATATCTTTCGGTACTTGGCCTAAGGACGGGTGTGATTAGTTTTGTTTAAAAAAAAATTTCACATTTATTTTTTAAATTTATATATTTTGTCAATCATATTTTTTATAGAAAACTAATTTCTTATTTTCCCTATTTGAAACTATATTTTTGGGCCAATGATAAGAATAATTGTTCAGGATTATTAGTGTATCCCAATGATCAATAGGTCATGGTTCGAATTCCCTCACTTTTAGTTAGTGTAATATCAAAAAAAAAAAAAATGAAATTATAAACTTAACCACTTTTGTAATGAATTCTTTAGTTTGCTTATTTAATGGAAACAAATGAGCTATATGTGATTGTTTCAAATTAATTCGGTTGCTCAGTCTATTATGTCATGACTACAATTGATATCGATTTTTTTAATCAAGTTTTCTTCATCTGAAAAGACAATTCTTTCATATTTCATTCAAGGACTCAAACTAGAGTTTTTCATGAAACTACAACAAATTCTCTGTCCTTAATGTAAAAAGTAAATAAAATAAGTAAATATTGGTTGATCCACTCTTTTTTGGACATGAATGCAGTACTTTCAATCCAATTCACTATCTTTTTTTGTTTTTTTAGATTACAACATAGGTAGGGCAAATGATTTGGATTCATAACGAAGTTATTGCGTACATTGATGTTGCTTAACTATAACTTTTGTTGGATAATTCAATTCTAAACAATACAATGTTATCCAAATTTGATATGTCAATCTTTTGTTGAATGTGTACTTTTATTAACAAGTGAGCCTGTAGAATTTTTCCACATGGCATATATTGATTACAAGATGCTAAAATTTTGAATAAAGCAATTAATTAACCACTTTAACAGCTATGAAACACATTAGGATATTGTATGGAGAAATAGGTAGTAAAATGTGTTATACTATACTTCAAATATATTAGCATTTTTGAGTTGAGTATTGTTCTTGGGTTATTAACATTAAAAGATGCTACTCAACTTGGACCATGTACATCCAATCTACTCAACTTGGGTTGGTCACACCTATTCCTATCTATTTTCTCTATGCAATATCTTATGGATCATGCACGAGATATTGTATAGACATTTAAAAAAAAATGTAAATTGGTATTAAGGGTGTACCCTTGAAATCAATTTATATATTTTCTTTTTTTAATTCAACAATAATTGATAGGTGAATTCGAACCTATGACATTTTAATCACATATATGCACTTAGGCTAATTGAACTATGCTATTATTGACATAATATGGAAATGTTGAAACATAATTAACAGGGCAGAGGTTTTAAAGTTTACAGTGTTGAGCACATATTATATAATTGATTGCTACTTTTCCTTGTTGATTCAGTTGTGTTTATTGCAATAGCAGTGATTGGGTATTGGGGAGTGAGAAGGTCTATACACAAATTGTGCAATTAAAGTGGTGTATATCCCTTTTTTTTTTTTTTACCTATTTTCCCTTGGAGCATGACTCATTATTCATTAGTGTATAAAAATCCCACTAATGTAGGGCTCAAATGAAGTAGGGAAAGTTCATTAGTCTTTCAATGAAAAGAGTTCTGAAATGAAATGAGTGTGAGGATTATGGGTTGTGTAAAAAACTAGAATGTTTGTGGGTGGAGTCATTGTGACCACCCTATGTAATAAATAATTTCCTACAAATTTTTTTAAAAATCCAAATATTGTAACTCAAATAGTATGTCTCATAAAAATTGACAAAGTGTATGCACAACTGTTTCTGAAAAGGTTCTTGAAATTGAACCATCCATTCTATTTGGACATTTACTACATCAGTAAGTCATGTGAACCCTTGTATCTCTTGCTAATAGTGCGAAATTCCGTTTCGGCGATGTCATTCATCTCGATAACCAACTTGTTGCCATTATCAAGGTGGTATTCGGACCTTCTTAGTTTGAAGTTCCTTTAAATGGTGTTGGTAGCACATATTGTTTACTTGTGAAATGAAATCTTTGGGTAGACAGTTTCAGTTTTTGCTTCCATTTTATATTGAAAGCATTTCATTGATATATAGAAAAGATAGAAAGTGGTGAAAAATGATTAGAAATAGACATAAAAATTAGGGGCAAATCCAACCCCAGAAGTACAAGCTTTTATACCAGCGAAAAAGAATTGTAGGAGGTGTTTGTATGAGGTTTTGATGGGGAGTTAATTAATCTTCTATCTAAATCTTATTTAAATATTGCAAATAAATACTGGCATATATTTCTTGCTTGTTGATGTCAACAATAAAAGGGAAATTAAAATAGAAGAAGAAATGTACCTGATGTCATTATTTATGTGCCAAATTCTTTCCAAGAAAAAAAAAATCAAGTTGGTGCCAAAAGAAATGCAAAAGATCATGGGAAGTTTACTTTCTTCTGTTTGGTAATGTTTTAATTTCCTTTTTCTTATTTTTAGTTTTTAGTTTTTTTTTTAATCTTTTTAAACAAAAAACAAAAAATGTGATTAATAACAATTTCTCGTTCATGTCTTCTTTTTCTTAAAAAAAGAGAAAGAGAAAGAGAAATAAATTTTGTTTGATAATAAAAAAAAAGAAATAGAAACAAAATTTGTTTGATAATCAAGATAAATGGTATAAAAATATACCTGATGCATTGAGAAATAGAAAAAAATTACTTATTAAATTTACTACTTCCTCAAATTATTGATATTTATTTTAATATTTTGAATTTTAAATATTTATTCACAAAGTTTGATTTTATATTAATTAAATCTTAATTATGGGGTTTAAAAAAAAATCTATATATCACAAAATTTTATTTAATTTAGGTTTTAATTTCTAAAATTCTATATATTTTTGCTATTATTGCAAAGAAGTTTAAAGAAGTTTCTCGAATATTTTTTTCTAATTTATTTTTTTAATTAAATATTAATATATTCTATTACAATCTTAATAGGGAAATAGCTATTCTAAATTTAAAAATTCTTCAATATTTCATTAGATTATTTTAAGATAATAATTATTATGAAATTAACTGAGTGATAAAAGTTTTAAAAAAATAAAAATAAATTTAAATTAAAAAAGGCCTTCATATATACCGATGTTAGATTCAATATCCCCAAGATTATGTTCTTAGGCCAATTAAAGATTACATACAAACTCTTTTTCAAAAAAAAAAAGATTACATACAAACTCGAATATTTAGAAAAATAATAATAATAAAATAAAATGAGTTAAAATCAAAATAGTCAATCACGAGTTAGTTTCGTTGTTTGGTATTTGAGCTTTTTAGTACAAGTTGGGAAAGGAGATTAAGAATACTAATTCTAGTGATAGAAAGTGGAAATGAATTCAAACAAATTAGATAACTAATCAAGTTATTCAACGTTTGGTATTTGAATGATGATACTAATTGATAATACCCCAAACTCAATAAAGAGTAAAGTTTCTATAATCTAAAGCTTCACATCAGAAAAATAGTAAAAACAAAAGAATTAAATAAATAAATAATAAGCGGAGAGATTTAGAAATTAAAGGCATCAATCATCGCCGGAAATCATATCTCCGATCAACAAACCTCCGAGCAGACCAGCTCCGGCTCCCAAAACCATGTCTCCAAAACCCCTCTTCTTCGCCGGACATCCATAACCGCCGTACGCAAATCCAGCCAGACGCGGCGGCGCATATCCGTACCCTAGCGGCGGAGCTGGATACGCATACGCCGGAAATTCGGATCCGGATCTATAATAATCTTCGTGATATGCTATCAACAGCGGTGTCGGCGGTGATTGAACTGTGTATTTTCCCCCAAATTCATACGAAAATTCGACCGTACCATATTTCCTTCCGCTCGCCGTCCTGACGCGAAAATTGACGGTTCTCTCTGATTTTCCTTCGTCTACTTCACTGTTTTCATCGATCAATTGCTTAATCGGAACAATAACCCTTCCGATCTTCCGATCGCCTAAAATCCGTTTGGAAACGAATCTGATCTCCAGATTGAGGCGATTGCTCTGTGCGGCAGATTCGTCGATTGTGAATTTCATCGGATGATGATTCCAGTCAGGATCCGAGCCGCTGTGTTTAGCCAATGGAGTTTTCTTCTCCGATTTCCTTTGCGGATCGCCGGAGATCGAAACGACGGCGTAAACATCCATTGTTGTGAAGAGATTGACGTTCTTTAGGTCTCTGGCGTTGTTGATATTGATATATAACGTTCTGTACTCCATGGATGAAGAATCTGAAGAAGAGAATTCGATTTGATTTTGAGGAAATTGAAAGCAAAATCTCAGGATTCTGAGTTGTTTTGAAGATGAAACGAAATCGAAATTTGAAGATGATTGTGAGTGATCGAAATCGGAGGGTTTGGTTGTTTATACAGAGGTTTAGGAAATTCAAAATAAATAAATTCCAAATTTTGAACGTTAATGAATCCGACTAAAAAAGGGATTTTCGCGCTTTTTCTTTCTCCAATTCCAATTCCAATTCCAATTCCGATTCATTTTATCTTCTTTTTTCACTTTCTTTCGTTAGATTATTGGAAATTTACCATTAAATTTGTAGCACACTTTAAAAAAAATTCATCTATAACATATAATTTTCTATGAATAATAAAATTCAACTAATCATAAAATGAATTTAGATTGAATTTTATGATAAAACTCAATTTTCTATTCGTAATAGAATTCAATTAAGGATAGAATGAGTCGATAAAATTCAATTTGTAGGTTTTCTATTATAAATAAATTAGTTTTGATTTTATGCAATGATAATATTTTGTTCTTTTTTAATATACATTCAAAATCCCTTTAATTATTTGTTTAGTTGGTAAAATAAATTTGTTCACTAAACTAGAGATAACCAACTGCGCCACTCACCCTCGGTAAAAAAAAATCTATACCTCCTGCCATTATTTTTTGTAATTGAGATGAAAATCCAATATACATCTATAACTACAACACAGACACGGAGTTCATGGTTCTTCTACACTCTGACTCTCATTAACTCAAATTGTGTGGTTTTCTTAATAGAAAAGTAGGCATAGGAACTCTGTAATTTTTTCTTTACTTTTTCTCTCAATTTTGTTCGGAATAATCTGTCAATTGTTTTCTCGACCATTAAAAGATTAAATCGATAAAAAATGAATAAAAATTGTGGGTGAGATGGTTTCTAAATGATAGGTTGTTACTAGATCATGGATCACAAAATATGATTAAAATAAATTAATATATAGAAATTAAATAATACATTTTAATTATTTCCAACATAAATTACTCGAGGGTTGGCAAGAAGTGGAAGTTCTCTTCAGCAGTACATAATGCATAAGTAGGATAATGGATGTGGACAAACTAAAAAGTGGTAATAATAAAATATATTTGATGAGAAGTTTATTTATTCTATGAATATGTATATTTAACGTACTTAGTAAATTTAAATAAAAAGTATAATCTTTATCAAATAAGGTTCAATAGAGAAGAAAGGTTTGGACATACTTCAAAAAACAAAAAGAAGGAATTGATTGCATGCATTCTTCCAATGGTATGTTATATTTGGAATATTTTTACTTTGCTTTGAGTTTTTATTTTTAGACACTTCTTTCCCATCTTAGAAATGATGATTATATTTTTCATATTTATTCATCCCATTTTCTTTCTTTTTTCACTGTATTCGATTTCTGAGAGCGCATTGTGTAATTCAGAATAGGGAAAAGTGTTCCTGAAATGTTCATTTATTTTTCTAAAAGGTAGAATGAGATTTCCATCTCAACATCAATCTCAAATCTCAATCTTAGGCCAATTAAACATTGTGTAATTTTTTTATCCTCTAATAAATAGTGCCAGTTTTTTCTTATCAAAGAGGCTGGTAAGGCATGTAGCCTAACAAGCCAGTAACATTGTTGACCACATCGCTGCACCTTGTTAAAAGGCTCAGCAGCTGTCGGGAAATGTCAATGGTCATGGTGGCGGTAACGTTGGACGGTGGTGACAGTGACAGTAGCTCCGTGTGATGGTGGTTGAATGCATTTCTAGGTTGTGGCAATTCTAAGTGTTGTTGATGCATAATATTTGTAGTTGTAGTAATGCTATGTGTGGGTTTAGTGAATTGGGAGGAATTGGGAGTGGAGAGGTAGAAACGACCTTTTGAAATAAGTTACTATTAATATCCATTCCAACACAAGATGTTGCACCATCTGCAAAATTAGTATTAATGTTGTTTCTATTACTTTCTTCTCCGCCCAACATGAATTTCACTCGCGTCGTTCCTTTACTGCCTCCCGTGCCGATGCTGGGTACGCCGCCTTCGTCGCCCGATGATTTCTTCAGGCACAATTTGAGCTGAACTGCTGGGAGTGGTGGAATGTGGGTTGGTGTACCACTGGTGTCGATGCTCGCCCTGATATGACTGTTGGGTCCATTCTGGGGGCTTCGATTGGATTGCGGTCTACTGCACTGCCCTTCTTGCATTCGGATGCCTCGGTTATAGGAGCTCCTACATCTCGAAGTTGGTACATCATGTTGACATTCCCAAATAGGGATTTGTTTCCCATTGCATATTTGTATGCTGCTTGAGCATCGTGTTTGTAGAGGAAAGTGACGCGACATGTCGATGATTTCCAGAAGATACGGAAACCTGACTTGTCGAGTGGCCCGAATCGACCACGCCTCGCCTTTAGCTCATTCGTGGATGGAAGTGACGTTTCAGGAGGAAATTTCATAACAAACATGGTTGGATCAACTTTCCTTACTGAAGGAGGCTCCAACTTATTTACTGAATCTTGCTTGACTGCCTTCACTGTCGTGGGTAGAACTACAGCATCTTTGGATTCACGTTTCTGGTTATCTTTGTCCTCCGATGACATCGATTTTTTCTTTAACTTCTTTGCTGCAATTTCCCCTAGACGTTTGGATGGAACACGTTTCCGCCTAGCTTTTGTTGAATCATCGCGTCTACGTAAAGGTTTAGCTGAGTTTGAGGATGATGAATCTCTAACATTTTCGCTAAAAGTATCAGTTCCAAGGCTAGCATCTGGAGATTTGGCTGCACGATGCTCAGTGGATTCGGCCTTGGATGGTGGTGACGAAATCAAACTTTTTTTATATACAAGCGACCGGAATCACAGGAAGAACTTCTGAACAATCACGTGGCAATTCCTTTCAACCCCATGATGAGGATCAGAGCAAAGGGTTGCAAATCATTTAACAGTTGGGGCACATCGAACTCATCGCTCCCTCGGTCAAACCCTGGCAACATGCTAGCATGTGAAATGGAATGATTTGCCGTCAACACATCAATTTTTTTCTGATGTTCCAGTTTAATATCCTCTCTGGAACCCAGGCTGACCTGATTGGATTTTTTAGCAACTTTTCCGACTAAGCTCCCAACCTTCTTTGAGAACCGCTTCTGTACATGGTTGGAACCCATTTCTGCAGCTACATCTTGCTTATTTTTCTTTTTCTCCCCCCTAAATGGAGTGCTGGAGTGGCTCGTGTCTTCTGCTGGCCGTTTTCGTACCTTTGGCTTTGCGACTCCACCAACTGAACTATCGCCATCCGAAAACTTTGCACCAGCCGTTGAAGGTTCAGCATCAACGTGGCTGTCCAAATTTTTATCCGAAGCACGGTCACTTTCAAGATTCAATGAATTACTAACTTCATCTAACGCAACGGCTTGGTCCTGAAGAGGCTCATTATCAAAAGACCTCTCATTTGGCATACCGGAGGAGGCATCGTTACTAGAACTGGCAACTTCACTTGGTGCCATCGTCTCTTTCGGTTCCTCGAGAGGAACTGTTAGATCACCGGAAGATGCCACAATGCTTAAAGAGTGTCCTTGGCTAACAAGATTGGTGGCCACGGACATTTGACCTGTATCAGCTTCAT
This sequence comes from Sicyos edulis, assembly GCA_036507275.1. NCBI lineage: Eukaryota > Viridiplantae > Streptophyta > Magnoliopsida > Cucurbitales > Cucurbitaceae > Sicyos > Sicyos edulis. Next base: position 3,585,006 of record CM071856.1, read on the forward strand.
TGCTAGGTAATCTCAAACTATAAGTTTCACTATCCGTACCAACAAACCCAGTTTGTTCACTTTTTGCCATTATTTGAGGCTTGGCAGGAACAGTTGGAATTCTCTTCAGCAGAACATAATCTTCGGCTCCCCCAGTTTCGGCAGATTCGAGATCAAGAGATAAGGGAACTGTAGAAGTTTCCAGCTCCTCGTTAGCTCGAAATTCCCTCGAGTTACTTGGTTCATCTCGGCATTTGAGGAGGTACCTGTCCTTAGATTGGTCCTTCAACTTCATAGTCTTTATTGCACTCTTCCCATCCCCCAAAGCTTCTGCAATCACTAGGGGGCCACTCAAAGGAGCTGTTGAAAGCAAATCCATCAGATACAAAAGAAATGATATAACACACCAAACATTTACTACTACATAAAAAATAAAAATAAAAATTTTACAAAATCTAAGAGAAAGAAGGGATATTTAAGAAGAAGATGCACTTCAAAATTATAAGTTATGCAAGTTAATTCTTCATTCAGATGACAATTAAGAGCCAAATCTATATAGAATTCAATAGAATCGAACAACTGAAATTGACAATGAATCAGCATATGGATAATTTAGTCCGGAGAGAAATAATAAGGGCATCCCTGCTATAGTTTCCATACAAAACAAATCCAATATGCCCACAAAATTGAGTAATAAAAGTTGAGCAATAAGGGAAGCAAATGGATAATTGAGCTAATGATAAAAGTTGAGCAATAATCACAATACAAATGCTATACTACAAAATTGGGACGGCCATGGTTACCCCAGGTATAGTGGAGCAAAGTTCCGATTTCCCGGTTTCCAAAGTACATATATATACACAAAATTGCTTGACATTGTTTTCCAATGATCCTTGGAAAGGGAGGGAAGAAGAGATACTCTCTTTCAATCAATTAAGGGCAGGATGCATTTCAAAATTATTTTAAGAAACTTCGAAATTTAGAATGAAGTTCACAGATGCAGAAATACATTGGTGCAAATGTCGAAAAGAACCATAAGTTTCCAAATATGCAACATTAAGTGGAACAGTTTGATCATTTGCAGGGTCTCGTAAACATCGACCAGTCGATTAAGAAAGAAATTTCAAATTCATGGCATGCATCAAGAGTTCAAATGAAACATTGTATACCACTATGGTGGTGAGTTAGAGAATGATCCTCGTCTATTAATAAAATTATGAAAGTTACATTTGGAGTACATAATTTACAAAAATGCACAACCATGCTCCCAGCGTTTACTCTCTCGACAATTCCTTGGGTGTCCGGACCATCAAATATCAGTAGAGTGAGTATCTTTCCCGTAATTGTATGCGTACAATTCCTTTTTGAATACTAGAACACAGAAAATGGCAGGAATATAAATCAAGAACCACGATAAGCACAGAACCCCATTTATCTCCACATGCCTGAAAAAAGTAACATAATTTCTTCCAATCCATGAAACCAAGTCAAGCTGAAACCTATTAATTTCTGTTGTAACAACTAAGAACCTAATGAATCTTGTAAGGCTGTAACTAAGTACCTCGAGCTCGTGCTCTACGCTGATCCAACGAAGCAACAGACCGACGAGGGGGGCGTCCAGGTCCAGACGGAGCACCAAATGCCTGAGCATATGTCTCATCAAATTCTTCATAAACTGCTCTTCGATAACCAAAGACTGTAGATTTATTATTCAAAAAGTTAATACTTCTATGATCACCACCCCGAGGAGTCAATGCCAGTTGCTTGATAAACGAGAGAGTTTCACCAGGTTTAAAACTCTCTATCGACTTCCTAATCTGATGCCAAGAGTAAATACCCTCTGTCTCAAAATCTGGAACATCGACAACGAAGTATCCCTCGACATTCGTCTGCCTAATACTGTAACTATTCCTACACTTGCAAGCTAGACCAAGACCTCGTCTCCGACTCGCCTCATCGGCCGCCTCTTCCACAGCCTTCAAAAAGGTCCTAGAACATATCTGTCTAGATTTCTCATAATAGTTCGGCTCGAATGGTATTAGCTCAGCAGGGTCGAACCACCCATAACTGCTATCACCGAAAAATGCCACCAAAACATATCCCTCCCTCCTGGTTCGCCGCACGGAAGGAGAAGCCAAAGCTTCACTAAAAATGTGACCAGGCCACCATGGATGAGACTTGACCTTTCCCCACACCATATCCCCAATCTCAAATCCATAGCTCATCGCCCGCGATGTGGCCGCCGCAACCATTGCACAACTACCCTCATTCGCAACAAATTCATCAAACTCAGACATTAAAGACTTATACTGACACAAATCACCCTTTCCATCGTTCTGCACATCTAAATCACCAACTAAAACATCAAATCTATCGGTTTTCGAGATTTCAACATCAACAAGAGAATTCGAAAACTTAGTATCCATACCTTCGCCATCCGATCTACCATTCTCCAACATCATCGCATCAAAATGACTCCCCGAAGCTCCAGGATCCGTCTCCATTACAGAAACCCTAGCCTCGTTAACAACTCCGGAATCAAAAACCTTACCGTCGTGATTCGAACTGTCAGCGGCGATATCCTCCGACCGTGAATCGTCAAGGCCATTCGGTTTGTTGTTCTCGAATTCAGAATCCTCGTTCATCACCGAAACCATCTGAAATGAGGTGAAATCATAGCCTGAACTCTACAGAAACAGAATCCGCTGTGGGGAAGAACAAAATCAGCGTAATTGCAGAGAGAAATGGGATGAAATGGAGCTGAATGTTGTTGAAGAAAGCTGAGAATGTGCTCGATTTGGAGCAAATGTAAAACCCTAGATTGAGTTTGTGTTAGGCAGTAAGAAAAAACTGGGAATGATTTGGGACTATGAACAATTTTAGGGCGGGGGCTTTATTTCCAGAAAACGACAAGATCACGAGCGGCTTTTTCTTTCCAATATTGTGACACGCTGTAATTTTTTTTTTTTTAAAGGAAGCGACACGGTGTGATATTTTATTTTATTTTTGGATAAAATATCATTTGATTAAAAAAAACAAAATTATGGAGGACCGTTGGGAGAAGAGGTTTTTTTTTTTTAGAGGGAGAAAAGAATATCAACAAACTCTACCTAAATGATATAACTATTTTCAAATAATATGAGAGTCAAATATTAATTTTTAGACTCGAACTCGTAAAGGTGAAGTTGAAATAGATTAACATCAAACAAAATAATTGATTGCGTCATTGACCCTCGTGGATAAGAGAGTTATGAACCTATAATCTCATGTAGAAAATGTCGGTAGCTATTCTTTTGATCAAATTTAAATAAGGTGTTATAATAGAGCTTAGGATAAAAAAACATGTTCTAGAGATAATATTTACTATTTAGGATGTAGATGATTGTAATATATGATTATTATTTTTTTTTAAATTGCTATAATTAAAATAAGTATGCTAGGATTTAACATCTACAACAAATTTCTTAATTAATATAAAAAATGATAATTTCTAAAATTACGGTGAAATTTAATAGAAAGTAATTGAGAATTTAACAAATAATGTATTTTAGAGATTAATTTTAAGCCTTATCGATCTCTAAAAAACAAATTTAAGCTTTAATAAAGTAACAGATTAAAATTAGATATTTTAAAATACAAAAATCATTTAAAGTTTAAGAACTAAAATGATATAGTTAAAGCGAATTTAACAAAAGAAAAAAAGAAGAAGCAAATTTAACCTATTAACAATTGGAAATGTATCATTTGACCTAAAGATTACTTTTTTTCTTTTTCTTTTTAAAAATTAGAAATCACAAGTTTGAATCTCCCTAATCATCAAAATGATATCTTAACATTGACTTTTTAGAGTTGAGTTGAGAAAGTGTGTGTTGAGTTAAGGTTATTTTGGGGGTTTAGAAAGTTTATTTGAGTGTAAAGTTGTTGTCTTGGTTTATAAAGTCTGTGTTTGAAGTACTAATCAACAATTTACTTTGTTATATCAAGCGCACATGCAATGTAGGGGGATATTTTTCAAACTCAAATGACATAGGACTTTGGAAGAATTTTTACAAATTATGTAATTTCACTTATAAATGTCAAAGTAGGCATGAAAATTTTCTTTTCTTTTCTTTTTCTGTAAGTAGTCTAATTTCCCATATAAGTTTCTGCCAACTCACAAAATGTTATTTTATAGTTTATGATCAACCAATTTTAACATCCTCCATCCAAAAAGATTTGTAAATTGTTAAAGCATAAGTGACTAATTTAAATTTCTTCATAAAAAAAAAAGTGACTAATTTAAAAAAACATTACATGCACGCAAATTTTAGTACTTCGAAGGTTACTTTTTGACCTATTTCATTTTGCAAGTAAATATTTTGTTTTTAAAATTATCAAAATTAACTTATTGCAATTTACTGGCCTGGTGATTAAATAAGGTTCTAAAAACCATATGATGCTTGAAGGAACATGTTCAACTTCTATCTAAAATTTGAATTCGTACAAAATTCCTTGACAACCAAATATAATATTATGATTAGAAGACAATTGTTCCTTAAATTAGTCAAAATGTAACGAATCTATTTCTCACAAACTTTTATATGATGAGTGAAAGTCAATGTAAAATCACTTTCTCATTAAGGATCCACATGAAATAATTAATTACATGCTCAATCAATTCATTTAACACAGAATAATTCTCAAAAGAGAAAAAACAATGAAAAGTGTGTACATCATTATAGCTATATATTATATTCACCTCTAATACAAAACCTTCAAAATTTTGGCAATAAAAGAAAAAACACGGCACTGAGATCTCAGCAGTTATAACACATTCATTTGGGTTCCCTAATGGAAAAACAAAAAAAGAGGGGAAAAAAAAACTGACAATCTTATAATCAGGTGAAGAAAACTTACTATGTGAAGATGTGGAGCAAATATAATTGAAGGAAAAATGTAACAATTTTAAGCTAATATGGTCACTAACCAATGAGGGGCTGAGAAGTCGCATCTTCTGGAGGGGGGGATCCAGCCAACCAACCCCACACACCACCCGAGCCCTGCTTCGGCTTTTTCCTCATGGCCTCCTCCGATGCTGCCTTTTGTCGCTGTAGAAGGTCAAGTTCTTTTTGTAACGTCTCCACCGTTTGGAGCTTCTGTCGTAGCTCTGCAACGTCGACCTGATGATGCATCGTCAAAAGATGAGCAAGTAACCAAGATATTTATTATGCAAAGTGACAAGACTGCTGAGTATTGTTTGACTAATTGCATAAGTAGATTGGTCTGCGAGCGACTTCGAGGGTATGCTCTCCTTAAGGTCTCGGGTTCGAGACCCACTTGTAACATTAATTTGTAAACACCCCCAACTGTATCCTCATTCCTCCAATATATCCCGGTGACTGCCTAGATAGGGGCCAATGGTGCCCTGACTATATGGGAGCAAAGCTCTGACTACTATGACTACTAGATCATAAAAAAAAAAAGTAGATTTGTTCTTGTCGATCTGAGAATAAAATAAAACATTAATTTTTTTTTATTCATGAGTGTCCAAACTAGCTTGCGCACACCTCGAATATTTTCACTAGACAATCATCTTATTCTACTATATTTGATTATCAAGGTAACCTAGTAAATTAATTCCTATGTGACTACCATGGGTTGAACCCATCATTTTTAAGCACTTGATGACTTACCAGACCTTTATTTGCCAATTAGGGCAATCCATGATGTTAAAGAGAACTGAGGAGACAATTTTTTTTTTCTTAAATCTACCTCTCATTTGACCAGAATCAACAAAATTTATGAAAAATGAGCCAATTACTTTTTAGGTTTTTTTTTAATGAAACTGAACCAACCAACAAGTACTGTTTAATCTAACCGAATCGAGTTGAAGCAATGAGTTTCGATTGGTTTACTCGATTTAGACTTCCAACTTAACATCGGACTTCAACTACAGAATACACTGAAGGGAGCTAGAGAAAACAAACCTCAAGTTTGAAGCATCTTGACTGCTCAGCTGCAAGTTGTGAGCGCACAGATTGCAGTTCCTGTAGAAATTAATGAAGGTCAGCATTCAGTTTCTTCACAAAAGGGGTTGTGCAACTGAATTTTTTCGAAATTCAAAACTTCGCCCAATATAAAGTATGTATTCTATCTATTCTAACTATACCCGGAGTAAACACGCCAGTCCCTAGGCCAGGTACCGAGAGATATCAAAGAAATGGAAACATGGAAGGTATCTACAAATTAATGTCACAATTAAGTCTCGAACTTGAGGCTTTGAGGAGAGCATATCTTCAAAACTCAAGCCTTCGACCATTGCGCCAGCCCTTGGGGGCAGTCCCTTTCTATTCTTATACAATATAGTTTTTCTTTTCTGGGGTTAGTTTTTTCTTTGTATGTCCCTTGTATTCTTTCTTCGTTTTTCATCCATGGAAGTTCGATTTCTCAAGAGAAAAATAGATGATTGTATTTTCGAAGCAATGAGCATCACTGGAGCTATCCCAGCATACGTACTTTGGTATTTGCGCACCTATTCCAAAATGTAATCAGTTTGGTGTAAAGAAATTACCTTGTACAGCTCAGAGTTTCGGTTCTCAGCATCGACTAAATCTTGCTTTAGTTGTAAAGAGTGTATCTGTTCCTTGCTGAGAGATGATGTCAACTCTTCGTTCTCAGCCTTCAATGTTGCTACGAGTTCATTAGTTTGCTCAGTTTTGATCTTCTGTGTGAAGTTTAAAACCATCAGTCATTTTTAACATGCTTAACTTAGAAAGATTAAGATTCTTGGTTCAAGTAATTGGAAAAGCTAAATAATCACAGGATGAAAACAAGAAAAAGTCGAGATTATAATGCTTTCTGGAGATAAAAAGAAGTTCCCATTTTGTTCTTCATTTCTCAACATTGTATATAAATTAGTATTTTCTTTTACTAAGTTATTCAGCAATTTTCTAACTGTCCCTGATGATAATAGTCTCTCATTCCCTAAAAATCAGATCATTGTGTACAGTTGACCGAGTATAAGATTGAGTAGCTTCTTTCATATTCTGATTCCGAGATAAACATCACGTAAAATTTAGTGATACAATGTGACACATATCAGTACTCACAGCACAATATCTTAAAATTGAGAAACCAAAAGCTGGAAACATCATGTATCAGAACGTACCAAATACTCCGACTCTATGTTGTCCATAACGATTTCTCTAATTTTTCCTTCTTGTACTCCTTCAAACTCGGATTCAACATCCCCGGTGGGATTTGTGATGTTATGCACAGCTGAAACACTGTCCGGCGCAGGTGTCTCGATCATCTTCGATTGCAAGGTTGATTTGTGGCTTGGTTTTAGAACATTAACCTGAATGCAAGAATCTGGTGAGTTGAAGGGGTAAGCCAGCAGACAAGGCAACACTAGAAATCATAATTCACCTCGTTGGTATAACGTCCATTGTATCCGCCAAATGAAACAAGGATGTCTTTGCCACCATAAGAGCTTACAACCAAACTAATGCCCTGTAAGAGATCAGATAGCATTAATAACTTCAATGGTTGTAGTGAAAACTATTTCGGTATCTACAGTGACAATCTTGATTGACATTCTCCCAGAAGAAAATATGGGTCCTTAATTAGTTTACATGATTCAATCTAAAAGCTTAAACCACGTCCATAGTTAATGTGATAGTGGAGCATATGGAGAATAGGTTAGAAGAATTGGCACCTCACTAGCAATAGGAACACGCCCTTCAACAGATGTTACGACTGACCAAACAAGGGTAGACATATTCAGCACAGCAGTTTCGGAGACCCCTGCATGAGATCAAGAGGATGCGATCAGTACTTAGTAAGTGTGATAGTGAAGCATACGGTGAATTTTTGTGATAAGACATCCAACACTTTACTCAACATCATGGATGACTCACAATCTTCAGATATGGCAATAGCCTACTTGAATGACAATAGAAGGTAAGATGGGAGCATTCTGTGAGATCCCTAATTACTCATGTATGTTCTAGAAAGGGTAAGATAGGTATTTGAAGGGGATAAGTAGCTATATTTGGGAAAGGACAAGTGGCTAATGGTAGTGAAGGTGGTTACTTGTGTATGGAAAGAGAAATAGTGAATATAAATGAGTAGAGGTGAGGGGAAGGGAAGGGAGGTATGTTTTTGGCCTACGGTTACCTAAGAGAGTAGAGGTCACCAACACTCTCGAATGCACCAGATAGCTTGTCATTATCTTTCAATTACGTTTGTGTTATTTTTCCTTGGTGTTATTGTCAATATATAGTATCGTTGTGCATCAAAGAACTATCACTCACGGTATTACGTCATTATAGTGTTTGTTGGTATTTTTTGCGCATTACAGGATCATTAGGTACTTGGATACCCGACACCTTTCTTCCAGATTGTTAAAGACGGGTGCAGTGCATACCATTCTTGTTGTCACCACCACCAACAATGAACCAATTCTCTCCAACGGTAACACCTGCATGTCCAGCTCGTGGAGTTGGTATTTCACCTTGTTGTGTAGGTCTCGACCATTCCATCTATGCAATCAGCAATACATATAGCATTCAGGACATATACAATATTCACCATATACAATCAATAAATACTAGTATAAATTGATAATCTCACAGCTTGCAAATCAAGAACATGCAGATCATTGAAGCATGTAGCATGTGAACCCCCACCAAAGATGAGGAGATAGCGCTCGGCATGTACTGCAGCAGCATGATCAGATCTTGGAGAGGGAGGAGCCCCACTGCAGTATTGTCATCACTAATCAGCCAAATATATAATGGAATACTTCATTCTGTTGGAGCTAATCAAAGTTCAAAAATTCCAAAATCCTCCATATTCTCCTGAGTGTTGCCATTTTTCAGGGTATAAAACAAAATTAAATAAATTCAATGAAATTTGTTATCGATAAAAAATTCTAACATCCCTATTTTAATTATAACAACTTTTTAAAAATATTTCATACAAAGCAAAGTATTTCAACCTTTATATTTTCAATCAATCTAACTTGATTGAAGTCGCCAATTTCATTTCATTGAAACCATCAATTTTGTGACTATCAGTTTGATTGTTTTGCAATATTTGAGTTTGTTCTAAAATTTTGACATCCATAGAAATTTTTTCCTTGTTTGTTATTCATCAAAAATCTCCTAAATTTAATCATAAATGCTCCGTGTTTCCACCCAAATAAATGGAAACTTGAAAGACGAGTGCAGCTCCATAGGAGAAAGGAGTACGCTAGAATATTTTTTGGTTTTCTTACACTGCATCAATTTCATCCCAGGTCATAGATTCAAGATCAAGAATGTGCAGATCGTTCAGAAGAGTTCTTTTTGCATCTTGCCCGCCAAATATAACCAAGTTTGTCCCAACAAGAGTCACTGACTGACCACCTCGAGAAACCTTCAATGTACAAAACAAGGATAATTTTAAAACCCTTGTAACAGCTATAACAGGGCACCATACAACAAAGTGCTTTTAGTTAATCACTAAGAAATTGAAATTGCAACCTAAAGCTATTTCCAAGTTCAACATGTACAGTCTGTTCCCAAAACCAATGCCAAAGAAAAACCATTGATGTCAAAATGTCATCAATATTGCACCCTTGGAGAAAACTACAAAAGCCAAAGCTGATTTTTGAACGTGAAACTTAAAAGGAAGGATGAAAAGCAGCATAATATATGCATGGATATATGTTCTACGCAGCAGAAACAAGTATCATCCAGTTCTTCAGTATAATTTTTTTCTCTATTTTTTAATAAAGAGGTTTTTTTTATATAGGAAATGGTTGGAACTTGTCATTGATGAATGAATAAGTACAATAATGATAAAGATGATCTTTGGGGCATACCGGTGGTTTTCCATAAGTCTTCAAGTTAGACCAAGTGGAGGTTTGTACATCAAAGGCCCTGACTATAATAAGAGAAGGGTAGAGATCCAATGCAATTAGATAAAAGGAAAAAAACCTTTGTTCCAAAGAAGAATATTTATAGCTTTCCCATAAAGATGAAGAACATATCTAGTAGATTGGGAGAAAATAAAAATATTTGCAGTCGTCACCCTCACGAGTTCCATTTAGAAGAGAACGTTGAATATATATAACATAGTGAAAGCGCTAATTGTACCCTGAATAGCTTCAGAAGGATCCTTTGTATGACCAGCTACTGATAAAAGTTTGTTCTCCCATGATATCTACAGTCAACAAGGTAGATTACTAACTGGAGATATCTGAAATATTATAGCAATGCAATGTTGATATCAATATCAAGTAAAAAGATATAGCATTAGCGTTACCAGTAGTTAGTTGCTATAGCATTTTGTAGTATGAATAAGGCGGAGAATGACCATATCTATAAGAAAGCATCAATAAAAACTAAAAATAAAATAATTATGTACTAACCAATGAATGACCAGCACAGGGGGTTAGCTTTTCAGGAGGTGATTCAGGAGACTGGGTCTTGACCTCAAGTTTTGTCCAAGCCCAACTTCTCAGATCCAAAACCTACATGCGAGTGCAGGAGTTAAAAATAAATAAATAAAGACCTGTATAAATAAATCAACAAATTCGCTTACGAAAAAGGATGCAGGTGCAAATCTCAAAATTAAAAAAAAGGGTGCCGGTGCATGCAAAAAATAATCTTAATATTTATATCATTACTTGGATTCCCTAGGTCTTTCTGTTTTCAGGTATATTTTCTTATTAGACAAGAAAATAATCAATTTGGCCGCTGGCTGTACAAAGAAGAGACAGCATAGATTCCACCAGCCAGGGAAGATAAGGTTATCTAAGAATTAAAAGAAAAATCTGAAAAGTAATAATAAAAATTTTGAGTCAGCTCCTGCGTGAGATGTTTGGTCAAGTCAAGTTTTTTTTTAACAGTGCCAATAAGATTTCATCCTAAAACAAGAAAACTTCATTTGTTTATTTATTTCATCTATTCCATGATTGAAACAGAAGGAAATACGAGTTACACCACGTCAAAGTTGGAGTTAAAGAATGACACAACTCTTCAATGAAAAATTGCACAAATGCAGTGAAAGCATGTAAAATGTTCTGCTCACATGAAGATCACTGAGATAGCGACCATTGTGGTTTCCTCCAAAAATATACATTTTGTCTTGAATAACTGCTGCTCCATGCTGAAAAATTCAGTACCCTTAGTTTAAAGAATAACATGGTAGAAGATCATTTAATGAGTGGAAAGAAGAATAATCAAAACCTCATATCGTGCTTTTGGGCGTAGACCAGATACAGGAGGTGAAATCCACTGATCATAGACAACGATAGAGCTAAGACCTTCCACAAGAATATCCTTATCCTGTGATTCAGGCACACTTCCATTTTCTGTTGGTATAGTTTTTGTCTCGGGAATTGAATTTCCATTCTCAATGATCGGCTCATCTTTTGAATCATTCTAAAAACCAACATAGCTATAAGTTTAGTTATCTTGAAAACGAGTGAGAAAGGAAGGCAACATGAAATTGAAGGTTCGGTATCCTTTAATTTTAAATTGGTATTAAATTTTTTTTACTTTAACCTTTTAAATTTGAAAAAAAAAAATTGTTCCATTTTGAATTAAAAATTTTGAAAAAGTAAAAATCTAATCACTAAAAAAAAACTAATGCAATTAATATCTCCTCAACACTAAGTTAAAGTATTGTCCACAAATCAACACCAATATATCATACAAAATTCAAATTGCAAACTCCAAAAACCAGGAGAAATGTGCATATAAAAAACACTCAAACTTAGTTTTTTTACCAGATAACAATAATTTTTTCATTGAAGAAATGAAAATAGACCGATGCTCAAAATACGGATACCAATATAAAAAGAAAAAGATTAAAACAGAAAAATACAAAAAAAAGAAAATTGAAATAAGGGTAACCATGCCCGTCCCTAAGCTAGGCACAGGGAGACATCGAAGGAGTAATGTCACAGTCTCGAACCTGGGACCTTAAGGGGAGTATACTCTCAAAGCCCAAGTCTCCAACCACTGTGTCATCCCTTGGAGACAGAAAAATACAAAATATTGAAAACAAATAACAGAAAGCAAATGTAAATGGCATGGCAACTGTAAACTAATTAAAATCAAGAAAAGAACGTCAATTAAGAATGGAGAGTATCCATCAAATGATTTGCAAAGAGCGCACATGGTATCAAAACAAACAGATGAGTAAATTAAAAATGCACAAATCCAATAATTTAAAATCACCCAATGCAATAAGAAAAAACCACCCTCATGAAAACAATCTCATCTACCAACAAAAATTATGGACACAACTAGCCACAAATCTTCTCGAAAAAAGGGAAAATGAAGAAAATGAAACCTAACTAATTTCAGGATATTAACTACACCACTTACTAAATGGTAGGCAATTCATCGCTACTTCAAAAGTGTAGGGTTTAAATGGACGAAATTAGAAGTTTTAAGCTTAAATTAACTCACTGACCTAGGTAACAATTGAGCATTTCCCTAGACTTTTAATGAGCTTTCCTACTAAAAAAAAGTAAAATTTGAAACAAGGGTAACCACGCCCGGCCCTAGGCCAGGTACCGAAGACATCGAAGGAGTATGTCACAAGTGAGTTTCGAACCCAAGACCTCGAGGGGAGCATACCCTCAAAGCCCAAGTCTTCAACTACTAAAAAAAGTAGAATTTAAATAACTTGTATAATGATCATCTTAGAGTTACTATATACACTATTGCAAATATCTATCAAATTTGAAAAACTTGAAAATATAGAAAACTAGTCAAACATTTAAGTTTGTTAATGAACCATTTTTTAAGAAGAAACGGTGACAACATATTAGGTTAACAACATTAGTAAAGTAACTGTAAAATTTAATAAACTGGTAACAGTAAAAATTAAACAAGGAAATTGAGGCAAAGGAAAATTTTAAATGTTTCACCTCCTCATGTCCATTTTAGTATTACCTTAGAAACATATGCAAATATATATTCAAAGCTACCCTAATTTTTTTTTGAAACAAGGGTAACCACGCCAAAGCTACCCTAATTATCATAATCAAAATAACTTCATGATCATAACATTTGTAATAGATTCCATATGCTCACATTAATTTGTACATCTAAAACTGGCTCGGACTCTGGGACGAAGTTGGATACTCTTGAATACCACCCTGGCTCTTCTTCCTACCAAAAGCAAACAATCATAAATTGATTGAAATGAGATTGCGACAACAAACATAGATTTTTGGAGTTGGATTCACGTGGACCTCTAATATTTTTACAAATAGGCGCATGGCTTCAGCAGGAGCCATATTTCCAAGCCCATTCCAGCTGCAGAATCCCAAATAAGTTGTAAGAAATTATTCTTGAAAGCATCGATTCATTATGACTGAAAGCAGACAACATTTTGACCCCAAAAAAAGCTATGAATGATCATGTAGTACACTGTACACTGTACACTGGCATTAGCATTAAGAGAATAAAAAACTGTAACTTCAAATATTGACCTGCCTTTAAAAGGATTAGAAACCCTCATAAGGAAACCAGCACAGCACTATCAATTAGATAGTAGCATTGGTTTAATGCCAAAACTAACCATCTCTACCCATTGCTTCCTCCGATAAGCCAGAGCCACTATAAAATTCAATTTCAAAAGCTAATTCCAATTTTCTCTGAGAAAATATCAGAAATGGAACGGTAATAGCCAACTTATTTCGCAATAATTTCATTATATTGCAAGTACTAGGATGGTAGAGTAGGTAACAATTAGAAAGATTCTAAATCTCATCTATACACTACCCCGTTTCTACATGTAGAATTAGATATTAAGGCAATTAGAACAGCATGAGAAGGAATACAAACTCACAGACCTCTTCCATTTGCTTTTCTCGATTGCATGCCAACTACTGGGTTCAGGTACGTTACAACGCCCTACTCTAGCCTGTAATAAGAAAAGAATGCTTAAGCTTTGGCAAGTATCCTTACGATAACTCAGAATTTGCTCAAATATAGTACAAACTCAATGAATATGCAATTATACATGCAATAAACCCGCTGAATAAGACAATCTGGTAATGTCATACATCAAGCATTCCTCATAATTTGCAAATTGAGCTACCTTTAAACCCGAACATCAATCTTTCCATACATAAATTTAAATCGTATGATCAAATCCACCCAAATAGTTCACAAGTTAAATCGTTCTCTTGGTTAAACCGTTTTTCCCACTTTCATGATTATAGTTTTTCAACCCTCTTCACCAATTGTAGAGGTCCTTTGTAATTGCCCTTTGGGTATTCCCTTATTATATTTTCATGATATGGATTCTTATCCAAGAAAAAAAAAATCCCAAGTTCACAGAGAAAATAATGGACTCAAACCTTCGAATTCCATAGCTCTAAAACTGGCAACCTAATCTTACAAATCAACACCGTAATTCAGCAAATCTATAAGCTCACATTTCACCAGTAATACCAAAACAATTTTCAAAAAGAAGATTTCAGCTAATTTGCGACGAGCAATTAAACCTCAGAACGGACATCTCAATTCGAACAACGCACTAAATCAATCAAACACGAAAACACGCTCGAATCCAACAACCCAATCCCTAAACAAGCAAGTACACCAACCAGCACAACAAACTCATCCCTCGTCCATTGCACAAATCAAACACAAAAAATGCAGCCAAAAATCACCTCAAACAAGCACCAATCTCGAGCCTCAACAAAAATTCAAAAAAACTCGCAAGAACGCGCGGTCGTACCTGCTGATACAAGCCATAGAGCAACAAAGCGGCATCATCAGAGAACTTAGACCTCAAGACCTTGGAAGCCGACCTCGGCGATCCATCGAAACCGGCATAAGAGGCCGCAGCGTAGAACCGGTCGGGGTATTGCAGCCCGGAGGTTGCCCTCGCCATGGCAGCCATCACTGCTTCTTCTTCTTCTTCTCTGTGAGACTGAGAATTTGAAGATCAAACAGGGATTCAGCTCAGAGAAGAAATGGAGAATTTTGAATTTGTTAGATCTGATTTCAACTGGTTTTTTTTTTTTTTTTGGTTATGAACTCAGCTCCGGATCTGTTTCTTTTTTATCACGAGAGTTAGGCACATTGGTTTTTTTGTAATTACAAAAGAATTATCAAAATAAATTTCATGTTTTTATAGGGTAAAAGTCGTTGAAGTAATTACTTTTAAAAAATCATAATTATTACATTTTTAGTCCCTATTTCAAGATTGAATCATTTTAATTTGGTTTCTATTTCAATATATTTTTTTTCTTTTTGAGTACATACGGAGGGAAGGGGACGAATAACGATTTTCGGATCGAACATATAATGCTGGTGTTGAATTAATTTACAATCAAACAATGAAATCATTACAACACTCATCTATTTGATATTTCTATTTCAAGATTGAATATTTCTACGAATGACAATTTTATAGTGTTGGTATCCTTTTTTCTTTTTTTTTTATAGTCATACTGTTGTCTTTTTTTTAGTTTACATGTATACTTAAAAGACTATGGGCGTGAAAATATTATTTTATAAAAAAAATTTAAGATGATTTTATAATATATATTTTTTTTTTTATGAAATACTTTTTATTTGTTAAAATAATACAAAAAATAACTATATGAATATATAAAATAATTATATTAAAGACATACAAATTTATTAAAATATTAAGTTTATTTATTATATTTCGACAAACACAATAATCATCATTACGTATGAAATATAAACACATATGAAAACATATTATTTAAAATAGGCATAAATATATTTTTCTTCAAGTAATATTTTATTAGAACAAAATATCAATCTTATAAAAAAAATAATTAAAAAATAACAACAATAATAATAATAATAACTGTGTGAATAATAAATTATATTTTTGTACTTACAAGGGATCTTGAGAATTGTATTATAGGGGAAGGTTTGTGGTCCCCTTCCTCCAATTTATGTGAAAATTTATATATATATTATTGTACTTGCATTATAAAATTTTAAAAAGAAAAAAAATATTTACTTCACACAAATGTTGAAAATTGCTATACAATATGGAATCATGGATCACTACAAATAATTGAGAAAGAAAAAAAATATAAGTAAAGATAAAACATTAATATAATTGAGAAATCATTGAAAAAGTAAAACAAAGATGTAGAATGAGAAAAAGAATTTAATTATTAAAAAGTTAAGAAATCATAATCTTTATCTTTGGAAATACAAAAAAAAAACCACCTTCATCTCTTGAAATAAAAAAATAAAAAAAAGTTTTTTTTTAAAAAAAATTGAAAATTAAGAATAGATAAATTAATTGAAAAATGAGACTCTTTTATTTAGAAAATGAGAGATTCAAATCGGAGCAATTTAAGATTTTGTTTGAAAATTTTGATTGTTCATAATACAGTGCAATCTCTTGTCTTCTAACTCACGCATGAAATCTATCAAATTTGGTCAAAATATTTCATCTTAAATCTTAAGACATTGAAAATCTAAATAATAGTGTAAATATCTTTTACATTTAATTTTTTTAAATAATTAAAACACATTTTAAATAGATAAAAACTCATTTTAAAAAGATGACAAGTTAGTAATTTAGGGTGTGGTTTAAGGAGTAAAATCGTTAAAAAATGCATTAAAATTTAAAATTATTCTAATTATTATATTAATCAACTGTCGGTTTTGTTATTTATTGATAAAAAATGAGAATTGTTAAAATGTTATTAGTAGGGTGTTTAATTTTAATATATATATTACATTTAATACATAAGTATTAAATTGAAACTAGATCCGATTAGCAAAAAAACCAAATTTAAGGAAAAACGTATAATAAAAAAATGAAAAGGAAACAAAGTAGGGAGGCAGTATAGAGGTAATTAGTAATGGGTGTACATGGGTCGAGGGAATTTTCAACACAACCCAAAAAATTCGGTCATTTTTTCAATTCAATTCAACTCAATTTAAGAGATTACAATCCAACTCTTATATTTTTTAGTTAGTTGTGTTAGGTCATCGGGTTCATCTATACATTCTAAAATTAAATATTTTGTAAATGTTAATTTTCTTTAGAGTGTAAAGTTTTTTAAAAAATTGTTGAAGATAATGAAATATGAAGTTATCTTGAACTAAATATGTACATGAATTAAGTTAGAGTGGGTTAATTGATTCATATTAATTATAAGTTCAAAAAAATCGCAAATTCGACGAGAACACATTTTAAAATTGCTTTAACTTACGAAAGTCAAATTTCAAAACAAAATTTAACTAAAATCTTGAATATGAAATTACAAATCAAAATAAGAAAATGTATGCCCAAATGTAAAATTAATTTTGTAATAAGATGATATTATTCTAAAAAAAACATTCAATCTAGAATTTCAACTTTTAAAAAATATTATGAACAAAGAACTCTAACTACATTTTTTTTTAGGGAAAAATTATTAATATATTAAGAAATTGAAATGCTCGAAGGTTTACAAGCTTTCAAATCTAAAGATAAAATTGAAACTAACTAAATTGGCGAAACATGGAACCAAACATGAAATCCATAACATCTAATGCAAATGTAGCTAAATTGTGAGCTACTATCTTCGCTAGTCGAGCGATTTTACCTAATCTTGAAATTTGTGCCTCTGCCATAACCTCTCTGAGGTCGTCAATAATCTCCACCTGTGAATGGGTCTTCTCGCCTAATTGAGTTCAAAAGCCAACACTTGACAGTTCGTTTAAGTCGAGATAGAGATGAAATTGTGCTGCTTTGCATTTGAAAGCCACGAAGAAGACCCATAGCCTTTGCCTGCAGAGGGGCAAGAGGCGCTTGTATACATTCCACACCACATGCTACAAAATCTCTCGTTCGAGTTCTTAAGACCAGTGTTTTAAAAGGCGCGCCTAGGCTCAAGTCCCACCTTTTGCGCCTCAATTGTCCCAGGCCAGGTGCGTATAATAAGGCGCGCGCCTTATGGCGCCTTACGTGAAGCCCCAGGCGCCAAAAGGCGTGCACCTCGTGGGCTTTTTAATTTTCCTTTGCGTTTTTTGTATTTCAGATCCCCGTACAAGGTCATTCGAAGAGCATGAAGGTTGATAGTTGAATATTATGTATGTGTTTTATATATTATTCTTGGTTAAAACTTCATTTATGTCCATGCAAAGTGTTTTTATTGTGTATACACACACATATATAAATTTTTTGTGTTTTTTTATATAGTGCGCCT
This sequence comes from Sicyos edulis, assembly GCA_036507275.1. Lineage (NCBI taxonomy): Eukaryota > Viridiplantae > Streptophyta > Magnoliopsida > Cucurbitales > Cucurbitaceae > Sicyos > Sicyos edulis. The sequence goes on from CM071856.1 coordinate 3,603,175, forward strand.
TAAAGTAAAAAAGCTCTCGCCTTTTGGTGCGCCTTGCGCCTCAGGCTCCAGAGGGCCATTGCACCTTAGTGTGCCTTGCGCTTTTTAAAACACTGCTTAGGACCCAACCTAAACCAGTTTTTGGGTCGTAGGATGACATATCGCATCTGTATTAAGAGTATAGGAGCTGTTGGACAACCTCTAATTACTGAATTTCGATCGGACCAAATTTCCCGGCATATGGCGCAGAAAAACTCCATATTTGTGCTTGAGAGGTGGCTTCCCAATTGACATAGAAAATCAATTGGTTCCATAAGTTGAAGCTCTTATGTATCCTTGTCAAAGCCAGCTGCTTCCCAAATTTCTCTTGCTCCAGCCAACAATAAATCGCGTCCGCAAAGAAGACTCCTCCAAACGAATAAAGGCATAGACCCCAACTAACCCTAACTACAATTGATTAAAAAAACTATGTTGAGTTATTATTGGGAGTTTAATAACCTAGAACAATAATTATGTTGAGCTATTATTATATTTTAATGAGGAATATAGTGTGATGTTCACTTGAATAAGACTTATGTTAATGTAATTGTAGGAGGAGAATTTATAGCAGAGAGGTGATTGAGGTTTTTATTAAAATAAAAACTATTGTAATCGAAGGATGGCTTAAACATGTTCTCTTGTTATGGTATACTTAATAATGAATCTGGGTTGGTCGTATTAGCTGGAGTTAATTTTAGGAGTTAATTTTAGGCCAACCTTAATATTGATTCTGGGGCCTCTGGTTTTCTCTTTTATGGGTGACCATTGAGCGTGTGAGGAACTTCGGCGAGAAGTTGTGTGAAGACTAGTCAGTGTGGCCAGGGTTGTGTGGGAGCTTCGGGGAAGCCGTTTCTGGTGTCTAAAGACGGGTGGTGCTCGGGTTGAAAGAGGAAGAGTTGTGTGAAGAGGTCGGCTTTTGTGCATTATGGATGCTTTTCAGTTTGCCCAAATGATGAAGAATTTGGAGCTAGTGGATCAGGAAGCTCAAGGAGTATTTGAACTTGAAGACAACGATATTTCAGCGTATGAAAGTGAGCTCGAAAACGTGGTTGCCTGCAAATTACTTACTGAGAAACATTCTAGTCCAGATGTGTTCAAAAAATTAATGCCCAAAATCTGGAACATAGATCAGAAGGTGTTGATTGAATCAGTGGGAGGTAACACATTTGTTTGTACCTTCGTTAATGCTGTTGTTAGAGATAGAGTTCTTGAGGCGAGTCCATGGATTTATGATAACGCGGTGTTGCTGTTTGAAAAGCTGACTGGAGATAAAAGGATTTCGGAGATGGAGTTCGGATTTGCAGCATTTTGGGTTCGTCTTCACGACGTTCCACCAGCCTGCCATACAGAAAATAGTGCAAAAGGCCTAGGTAATTTGATGGGAAAATTTATTATCTGGGATTATGAGGGGGATCAACGAAATAGGGGAAAATTTCTAAGGATCAAGGTGTATATTGACATTCGTTTACCTTTGAGAAGAGCTTTAAAGGTAAAAAGTGGAGCAATGGCAAATGAAAAATGGGTCCGAATTTCATATGAAAAGTTACCTGATTTTTGCAAAGGGTGTGGAAGAATAGGCCATCAGGCAAATGGATGCAGCTATGTTGTCATAGGAGAAGGGTTGTCGTTTCCTTTTGGAGAGGAGTTGAGAGAACCAACCACTTATTTTAGAGGGGAAAGATCTGAGTTTCAGAGGAATGGAGGAAGGGGAAGGGGTCGCGGAAGAGGAAGATGGGGTGAGTATAGGGGAGAGGAGTTCGATTTTCCTGAAAGAAACGCAGGTGGAGAGGGAGTTCGCGACCGAAGAAGAAGGGCGGAGGAGAACAGGGAAGGGCGGATTCAGGCGAAGGTTGAAAGGAGACCCACCGTCAACGGCTCGCCGGCTTCTATCTCGGGAGAAGACGTGGCTTGTCAGGATGAATTTCAGCTTTTGCATAAGAAGGAGTCCATTTTTTGGGCTAGGTCAGGTACGGAGAAAGAAGAGCAGTGCAGAGTTGATTTAAATCAAATTAATGATATGGCAGAAAAGGGACATGTGGTGACATTTAAGAAGGAAAAAGTAATTGAAAAAGGGAAAGGTAAGGTCATCTCAGAAGGTTCAAATGATTTTCTTTTTGGGCTATTTGATATTCATATGAAAGCCCATCAGCATTTGGATAATGGGGGTTTTCGTGGACCAGCCAAAAGAGTGGTTTTTAAAGAATTGGATTTAATGCCTAATTATAATAAGGGAAGTGTGCAGTTAAATCTTTCATGTATTAATGATAAAGCAAAAACTGTTGGTAATAAGGCTGTTAATTTCATGGGCAATGATTTTAGTGGAGATAGAAGAAATTTTGAAGATGGTGATAAATGTAGGGAATTGTTATATCCTACTGAAGCAGTTTTGTTGGATCTACCAATTTCCCATCATAAATTGAAGGAGCAGGAAGGTTCTATAAGGGTCGATCAAAGAATTTTGAAAATGGAGAGAGGTTTGGAACAATCTAATGATTCTGAATTGGATAATAGAGGGATAAATGATGAAAAAGGTAGCAGGAAAACATCCGTTATTAAATGGAAAAGGCGAGCGCGACAGGCAGGTAGTTCGATTGATAAGTCAAGGGAGATCTCTATGGAAAAAAAGGATGAAGTTATTGGAAAAAAACATGAGATGACAAGGGATGAAAGGGAAGAGGAAGGAAAAAAAGGGAAGTTTGATTACATTGATTCGATCAATGGGATATCGGCGAAGACTGTTGAACAGTCTCGCCGGATGCAATGAAAACTTTATGCTGGAACGCTCGGGGGTTGAAAAACCCCCGAGCCATTAGAGCGCTTCGGCATGAAGTGCTTAAAGTGACACCTCAAATTGTTTTTGTGTGCGAATCAAAATGCGGTGAGAATGTGGTGGATAAGTTAAAAATTAGCTTGAATTTTGATTGTTGTTTGTGTGTTCCTGCTATTGGGTTGAGCGGGGGCTTATTGTTATTTTGGAGTTCGAGTTTAGATGTGAAAGTTGTCTCATACTCTCAGGGTCATATTGATATCTTAATCAATGACTTTTTTGGGAGATGGAGATTTACGGGTTTTTATGGAAATCCAGTTCAAAGCAAGCGTAGAGATTCCTGGAATCTTCTAAAAAGACTTGCAGGCTGTTCGAACTTGCCTTGGATGTTGGGTGGTGATTTTAATGAAATTCTTTTGTTTGAGGAGCAGTTAAATGGTTCTGAAAGAAATAAGGTTGGTATGGAGGATTTTAGGGAGGCTATCAATGAGTGTTCACTCATTGATCTGGGCTTTTCTGGAGACAGATTTACTTGGATTAAAAATAAAAAGTCAATTTCTGCTACTAGAGTTCGGCTTGACAGGTATTTTGCTAACCCTCTATTTATATCAAAGTCTGGTAAGATTTCAATCAATAATCTTAATTTTCACTCTTCTGATCATAGAGTTATTTCTGCTGAGTTTAGATGGGTTGGAGAGGGGTCTATGATTTTTAATTATTCTAAAAAGATTATTAGATTTGAAGATAGTTGGGCTAAGTTCAATGGTTGCAAAGAGGTGCTAAGGAAAAATTGGGAGATGGGTGGGACGTTAGGGAATAGTGTTTGTAATCTTATTTTTCGCATTAAAGGTAGCTTATTTGAGATGGCAAATTGGAACAAAGACAGATTAAAAGGATCTATTAGACAAGCTATTCTTAATAAAGAAAATTCTGTTTCTCTGCTAATGGCTAATTCTGGGGGGATAAGATCTGATGAAATTATCAATATTGAAAATGACATTGAAAGGCTCCTTGAGGAGGAGGAAATTTTTTGGAAACAAAGATCTCGTGAAGATTGGTTAAAGTGGGGAGATAAGAATACAAAATGGTTTCATATGCGTGCTTCTCAAAGAAAGAAAAGAAATAGGATTGAAAAATTAGTTGATTGTAATGGGATCTGGCACTATAAGGAGAGGGAGATTGCTCGTATTGCTAGTAATTACTTCTCGAATCTCTTCTCGGCCCATTCTGTGGATACTAAAGCTTATGAGAGGACTTTGGAGGGAGTGGAGAAAAGGCTTTCGAGTGAAGACTGTCAATTTTTAGATAAACCTTTTTCTAGGGAGGATATAGAGATGGCCTTAAAAAATCTTAATCCTTCCAAGGCTCCGGGTCCCGATGGAACTAATGGTTTATTTTTCAAAAATTATTGGGATATAGTGGGTGATGATGTGACTAAAGTGTGTTTGGGTATTCTTAACGAGGGGTTGCCTTTGGATAGGCTAAATAACACCCTGATTACTTTAATTCCTAAAGTTGTTGTCCCGTCGAGAATGGAGGAGTTTCGGCCGATCAGTCTATGCAACACTGTTTATAAGATCATTGCTAAAACGCTTACCAACAGACTCAAGAAGATTATTGATAAAATCATCTCCCCGAATCAAGCGGCTTTTATTCCTGGAAGACTTATAACTGATAATGTTGTCATGGGTTTTGAATGCATTCATTCTATTAATAAAAAGAAAGCTGGTAAAGTTGGTTGGGCGGCGCTTAAACTTGATATGAGCAAAGCTTATGATAGAGTTGATTGGAGCTTTATTCTCGGTATGATGTTAAAATTAGGTTTTAGCCAGACTTGGGTTAATATTATCGGTAGGTGTTTATCTTCGGTTAGATATGTTGTGATGATTAATGGAACTCCTCATGAAGAAATCATTCCTCAAAGAGGCTTGAGACAGGGAGACCCTTTGTCGCCTTACCTCTTTCTTATTTGTGCTGAGGGGCTGTCGACTCTTCTTAGAAAAGAGGAAGAGATGAATTCGTTTAAGAGCTTTAAAATTAACAATCGATGTCCCTCTATTTCCCATCTTTTTTTTGCTGATGACAGTTTGTTGTTTTTCAGGGCCTCTAATGATGATTGTTTAAAGATAAAAGAGATTCTTATCTGTTATGAAAAAGCCTCAGGCCAAACAATTAATTTTGAAAAGTCAGCAATTCATTTCAGTGGTAATGTTGGTGGTAGAGAGAAGAATTTTTTTAGTAGTCTTTTGGGGGTTAAGATTAATGAGAATCTTGGGATTCACCTAGGCATGCCTTCTCAAAACAGTAAAAATAAGAAAGCTTTGTTTCATTCCATCAAAGGGAGACTTGAAAAATGTCTTCAAAGTTGGAAAGGTAAGATGTTGTCTAGAGGAGGTAAAAAGGTGATGATTAAAGCAGTTGGCCAAGCAATTCCGACTTATATTATGAGCTGTTTTCGTCTGACTAAGTCTTTTAAAGAGGATCTTCAAAGAATGTGTGCTAGATTTTGGTGGGGGGAAAATTTTAATAAGGGTAAATCTCATTGGATGAGTTGGGATAAGTTGGGTAGAAGTAAAGAGTCTGGGGGGTTGGGCTTTAGAAATCTTGATATCTTCAATCAAGCGTTGTTAGCTAAGCATAGTTGGAGGATTCTTAGAAATCCTGATAGTTTACTTAGTAGATTGCTAAGGGGGAAGTACTTTAAAGATAATAATTTCTTATCGGCCCCTCTAGGCAATAATCCTTCGCTTGCTTGGAGAAGTATTTGTTGGGGTAGAGATTTATTTATAAAAGGCTATAGATGGAAGGTGGGAAATGGAAGAAATATAACTATTGGTAGAGATCCGTGGATCTCAAGAAAAGGCAATCCCTTTACTGAGGGAGTTAGGTGGGATTGGAAAAATAGGAGTGTGGCGGAGCTGATGGCCAGAGATGGTGGTTGGAACAAGGAGCTCATTTACAACATTTTCTGCAAAGATGATGCTAATATCATTGTTAATACCCCACTCAGCAAGTTTGGTACCAATGATGAAGTTATGTGGAATGATTGTAAAAAGGGTATTTTTTCCGTTAAAAGCGCTTATCATGTTGGTATTAATTTGGCTTCTAAAGAGAAGGAGTCCACATCTGACTCTAAGTTTACTAGCAATTGTTGGAAAAAGTTTTGGAAGATCAATATTTCTTCTAAAATTAAATTGGGAGCTTGGAGTGTTCTTTCTAATGCAATTCCGACTAAGAGCAACATTTACTTAAGAGGAGTGGATATTAATGTTATTTGTCCTATGTGTAGGAAATGTAAAGAGTCGAATATGCATATTATTAAAGATTGCAAAATCGCTATTCGTGCTTGGAATCTCACTTTCCCTTGGTTTACTAATTTTAAAGATTTTTTAAAAAATATAGATAAAGGAATTGATTTTTGGATGGGTTTATGCGATAAAGTTCCAAAGGAGGAGCTCTTTAAAGGAATTGTGGTTATTTGGAGTTTATGGAACTTTCGTAACCAAGGATTAAATGAAGATAATTCCTTTGAGTTCCATAAGCTTCAAGCTATGATGGAAAATGCTATTAATGCTTTTAATTTGCTTAATGCAGGTCCTCTAAAGAAGCCTTTTCGTGTTGATAATGAGAACATCAAATGGGTAGCTCCTCCTCTTGGTGTGTGGAAGATGAATGTGGATGCGTCAATGAGACCAAGTTCAGGTGAAGGTGGCATTGGTTGGGTCATAAGAGATTGGAAAGGTCAGGTGAAGATGGCTGGTTGGAGAGCAAACTTCCAAAACATGTCAATTAAGTGTTTGGAGGCCATAGCTTTGAGGGAGGGTCTTATTCATATCTTAGAGTTGCAGAATCTGCTCCTTCCTCCTATCTTGGTGGAGTCCGATGCTTCAGAGATTATCAAAGCAATTGCTAATGACTCCTTAGACATTTCTGAATTCAGCAATATTATTGTTGATATTAAGCATTTAATGGCTTTGTTGGGTATTGTCAAAGTGGCCCACTGTAATAGGTTATGTAACATGGTTGCTGATGTTTTAGCTAAACAGTCTGATATGGACTATTTTTGTTGGAGGGATCCAATTCTCTCTTTTGAGGATAGACCTCGGTTTTGGAGGGGGAATCTCCCCCCTAATGTTGGCTCCATGGTGGAGAAGGATTGTGTTGGTTTAGTTTGTTGATTAATGATTTGGTTTTTTCAAAAAAAAAAAAAATTTTAGGCCAACCTTTAACCTAGCTACTCAAAATTTCAGCGATCGAACCATTCGGTAATTGTCCGGTTATTTAAACACCCATAATTAACATGTTCTCTCAATGAAAAGTATTTATGTATGTCATTTTTAAAATGTATTTTAGTTATTTAATATTGTTATGATGGCTCTTAGGCAAATATTATTATTATTATTATTTTTATTCAACCTAATTTATGTATGCATCAACTATTTTTATTTAATCATTAAGTTAACTTGTGATAATTTACTATATATATGTAGGAATACTTATCCTTGTTCTAATGTTGAATTCGAAAAATAATAAAAAATTTTAGGAAAATTGTACTTGGTGTTCATTTTTAAAAACATATTTGCAACTGTATCCAACTTTCAAAGTATTAACAAATATATTTTTTCAATTAAAAATAATTTGCATTAAGTACCAATTTACCCTTTTCCAATTAGAGGGGTCATTTTTCTCTTCTCGTTAATTATCAGCCACTTATCCATTATCTCTCCTCCATTTTGTAACTTATTTTTCTAAGGACGAAATTTTCTTTTTAATAATTTTTTTTTCAGTTTTCTTTTCTTTCTGTATTAATGAGAATTTATAATACATAATTAATACTGAATATATTAATAAAAATGACAAATATAATTATGGGATATTAATAAAAAAATATTGTATTAATGAGTATTTATAATACATAATTAATCCTATATTAATATTTTTATTAATATATTCAGTATTAAGTATGTATTATAAATACTTATTAATACAATATTTATTATGTATTATACAGTATTTATTATGAATATATATTTTTTTATTAATATCCCATAATTATATTATATATTTATTTTTTAAAAAATAACTAGGTTTAGGATTATTTTTAAATTTAATTAATCTTGCAAGTTTTTCTAAAAACTTCATCGTAAAAAATACGGTTGAGTATTATATTTTAATACTCATTACAATATTCTTCATTATTAATACAATATTTATTTAATTTAAAATAATATCCATAAATCCATATTAATTTAAAACATGTATTTATTCATTAATACATGATTAAAGATTTTATGAAATCACCATCACTTTTTTACCTATTCATTCTCAATGTATTTGAATAATTAAATAAAACCATTTTTAATAACATTTTTTGTTTAAAAAAAAAAGAAAGTTCATTATGAAAGTTTATTACATTTTCAACCGCAGTATTTATGAAATATTAATTTATTAAACTTTAGAATCATTATAATTTGTTTAATATTGTATATTTACAAAATTATTATTAAATAATGCAAATAAATATAATGTTCGATGAATAAATACTCTTATATGAGATAAATGCATCTTAATTGTGAAATATGATACTAATTAGATATTTATTTTTGTAAAAAAAAAAGTATTCATGCATAATAGGATTAATACTACAAAAATAACAAGAATGGTTTAAAAAAAACAAAACAAAAATAACAAGAATACATGAATCCTTATTTATTTGAAACTCGTATTATTTATTTATATTTTTAGAATTAGAAACTGATATTTATTTATTAATACATTATTAAATTTTTTAAGCATTTAAACAAAATTAAAACAACTACCTACAAATAAATAAATAAAAACCATGTATCACATAACAAAAATTCATAGATTTTTTAAAAAGTCATTTTAGCGGAGATATTTCATAGGAAAGTTGACAAAATTCATGAAAGATTTGTTTTAAAATGCTAATTTAAGGTGGGAGGGTATTTATGTCTTTTGACTATATAAAAAAAATCTATTTAAATACGAATGATTTAGTTTTGCAAATTTTTTTAAATAGAATTATTGTTGTAATATTTTTCTGTATTTTACCTAGTGTTGCTAATTGCCCATTTTATAATTAAACTTGCTCCTATCTTGAAGGAAATGTACAATAGAAACAAAACGTTTAACCGTACTTTAACAATTAAAGATGAACTTTCCATACTTTCTCCAAACCTCAAAGAAATAGTAAATGCTAAGAGTATTTTTTAAATGAAAACAATTTTTATCCATATTTAAGTTTAGTAGTACTTCCGGGTAGAATTTGTGTCTTACTCCTTCAATGTCATTATTAGAGAATATGATATTTTACTTCAAAATTAATTGACATTGAAGAGAATAATTCATATATTTTTTATATTGATGTTCGATTCTCCCACTTTTTAATATAGGACATTTATGAGATCGGTTTTAGAGATGAGTTTGGTCACCTTGTTTCACCATTTTTTTAGGAAATGTTTTTTTTTGAAAAGTAGAGTTTAAAACACAAAACTAGCAGTTGAGGTGGTTACTTTACCTTTTATTATTTATTTATATTTATTTATTATTATTTTTTTAAATTTGGTGTTTTTGCAGAAAAAAAGTTGCGCAGAAGAAAGTAAATACTGGACGAAAGTCCAGTGGCAGTGGCGGGTTTTGAACAGCTCGCAACCTCAACGATTCAAAGCGAAAACCAAAATCCCCAAAATTCAGAAACCCTAGTTTTCACCTCCACTGTTCCTTGCCTCGAATTCCACCGCGCGAACTTCATCATCCCCATGGATAATCCCCGATCAGCCTCCGCCAACGGCGACGACATCGGAATTCCCGACGATTTGCGCTGCAAGAGGTCCGACGGGAAGCAATGGCGGTGCACCGCCATGTCCATGCCGGACAAAACAGTGTGCGAGAAGCACTACATACAGGCGAAGAAGCGGGCGGCGAACTCTGCCATGAGAGCGCACATGAAGAAGGCGAAGAGGAAATCGTTGGAGGAAGGTGATGTGTATTTTGAGGATAAGAGCGATGATTTCGATACTCCTTTGGTTGCGGAACAATCTCATCCGGGGAAGATGTCGTCCAAGAGTCTGGCTCGGTACTCGCCTGATACTCCGCCCACTCGGAGTTTGCCCAAGCTTGATGATGATTCGCAGAGGGATTTGGATTTGTCGCAGTTTGAAGAGAATTGGAAGTCTTGTAAGTCTACTGCTGCGGACTTTTCGAAGAATTTGTCGCAGAAAAGCTTTGATGCTAATGCCACGACGGTGAGCTCTGTTGTATTATTCATTCTCTAGGTTCGTTAAACAATGGAAATGTAAGTGCACTAGGGAATTCTTGAGTAACATGTGACTGTAGGACTAATTCGTTCCATATTTTTGTTCGGAGACTAGATCACATGAAATCCTATATTGTCTCTAGTTACCCAGGGCAGCACAGTAGTTGAGCGCATGGGCCTCGAGGGTGTGCTCCCCTTGAGGTCCCAGGTTCGAGGCTAATGTTGTGACTAACTTCTTAGGCACCCAATTTCGCTTTCGGTCCTATCCTATCATATATATTAGTGCCACAGACTTGGGACGGGCGGGTTGTGCTCTATGATTTAGAGGAGCAAAGCTTTAAGCTCCCGTGCCATAAAAAAAATCCTATATTGTTTCTATATTCTTACCGATCATTTGACTTTTGTGAACTTTGAGGTTTAGCTGAGGATAAAATATGTAAACTGTTGAACTTGTTCTGGATGGGCAAGATTGATTGATGTCTCAATAGGAACCCCCTTCTGTTTCTTTCAACTACTTACCAAGGGTCCGGGGTAGGGGTGGGCGGGTGGGTGGTCTGGGCTAATGGGATGATTACGTGAGCTGGATCACCATATGATGTTTGTTCCAACAAATTTACAGGAGTACTCTGATGCAAGCACAGATTCCTCCGAGGAGATTGGTGGGCAAAGGTGCCATCAATGTCAAAAAAATGATAGAGATGGAGTGATCTGGTGTCTCAAGTGTGATAGGCGAGGATACTGCAATAGTTGCATCTCTAAATGGTTGGTATAGTTCTTCATTTGTTATTTGACACTTGCCCCATTCTCTTTCTAGGGGGAGGTGTGTGCTACCTTGTCATTACTCATAGGGCCTTTGTTGATATCTTATAGGTATTTGGATATACCATTGGAGGAAATACAGAAAATTTGCCCTGCGTGTAGAGGTATTTGTAACTGTAAAGTGTGCCTGCGTGGTGGTAATTTGATAAAGGTAATACTTGAATGGAAGGGGCTTTGAACTGTTGAGTTATTGAGAATCATTACTTTATGGAACGTTGGTTTAATTTCGTGGGCTGGTTCTCTAATTGCGTAATAAATTATTATTTTTATATGGTATAGGTAAGAATCAGGGAAATACCAGCCTTAGACAAGTTGCAATATCTCTATTGTTTATTGTCATCTGTCCTGCCTGTTATCAAACGCATCCATGTTCAACAATGCTTTGAAGTGGAACTTGAAAAAAGGATGCAAGGTATTCTCATGTTGGGTTTGATACTTATGAAGGTTCTTTACTGTTATATTTCCCTTACATTGTTTGAGTACATTGCAGGTGATAGTATGCGTCTTCTTAGGGCCAAGTTGAATGCAGATGAGCAGATGTGCTGGTAACCTTTGTTTATATGTATTTTTATGTTTCAAACAGTTAATTCCAGCGTTGATTCTTTTCCCCTGGCAACTTATTGAAGAAAACATTCTGATCAGTCTCGTAAAGCATTTGTTGGATTGCTCAGATATTTATAATTGATCTATTTTGAATATTAAACTAAAGTTTCATCTGTCTTTCAGCAATTTTTGTAGGATACCTATTATTGATTATCATCGGCACTGTCCATATTGCTCCTATGATCTATGTCTAAGTTGCTGTCAAGATCTACGCGAAGCATCCACATCAGCAAATAGTGGAGATTTGCTTCGAAATGGTGTAGTGGGCCAAGATGAGAAACCTTTGTTTGATCAAGCTAACCGACAGAGATTGAAATTCTCAGAGAAAATCCCCGACTGGAAAGCTAGTTGTTATGGAAATATACCTTGTCCTCCAAGTGAATATGGGGGCTGTGGACATTTTCAATTAAACCTGTGTCGGATTTTTAAAATGAACTGGGTTGCAAAGTTGGTTAAAAATGTTGAGGAAATGGTTGGTGGTTGCAGGGTTAATGATTTTGGAACATTGGTAGAAGCAGAATCAGATGATCCCAGCCTTTTGCTGTGTGCTCATCGAGATAACAGCAATGAAAATTTTTTATATTGCCCAACATCATCGGACATTAAATTTAACGGAATCAGCGACTTCAGAAAACATTGGGCTACGGGCAAACCCATTATTGTCAGGCAGGTTTTTGACATTTCATCCATTGCAAGCTGGGATCCAGTAGTTATCTGGAGAGGAATTCGGGATACAAATGATGATGAGAGAATGAAAGATGAGAATCAATTAGTGAAGGCCATTAATTGCTCAGACCAGTCTGAGGTAGGCTTTTACAACTAGGGGGTTAATGCCCATTTGATCATCATGTTTGGATGAACATATTTAGCTCCTCCATGATGCTGTAGAAGAAATGTAGTCACTAATGTTGTGTGATGAAATGCTATTTTGTGATTTTTTGAACTTTTATGTGGTGGCAGGTCAATATTGAGCTTGTTCAGTTCATTGAAGGATACCTTGATGGTCGTATCTCAGAAGATGGCAGGCCAGAAATGTTGAAGTTGAAAGATTGGCCTTCCCCCAGTGCATCTGAAGAGTTTATTTTGTACCAGAGGCCTGAGTTTATTGTTAAATTACCTTTACTCGAGTACATCCATTCCAAATGGGGACTTCTCAATGTTGCAGCAAAATTGCCACACTACTCTTTGCAAAATGATGTGGGACCAAAGATTTTTATGTGTTATGGAGCCTCTAAGGAACCTAGTGCAGGTGATTCTGTGACTAATCTTAGTATCAACATGCGTGACATGGTTAGTTTTCTTAAATTTTTTCCTACACGTTTTTTGTTTGTAGTAATGTGTCACATGTTGCTATTTGCTTTTCTGGATTAGAGGAGGCTGTCTCTTTTGAGTTTGCATTCGTCTTTATAATAACTACCTATAGCAAGTTCGTAACTGAGAATTCATTGTTTACTTAGTTTTTTTTTTTTAAAAAAAGAAACATTTCATTGATATATGAAATTTGGAGTTAGATTAGAACACCAAAAGATTATAACTTATTGCAAGAAAGATCTTCAATTATTCATTGTTTACTTAGTATAATTTTGGTTTTTTATTTTTAAAGGTTAAACTAAAATTTTATTCTATAAACTTTCAACACTTTTTAGTTTTTGTTCTTAAAAAACCTTTTTATTTGTCCTAAATTTTAAAATTTTCCATCATATTTTTATAATCTAAAAGTTAAATTAAACTTCGTCTTCTATAGACTTTTTCCCTTAACTTCGTTATGCCAATGCAGCATGACGTATTAACTTCATTATTTAAGAATTATTTGGACGGTTGAGTTCAAGCATGTTCGAGCATTTGGTGATTGATGCGTTTAATTGATGGAGTTGAGTTAAATTTAGACACAAAATTGAAAGTTGAAGGGTTTCTTACATTACGGATTTATTATGATAAACTTTTAACCACAAGGACTAAATGCACTCGATTAAAGTTCAGCAATCTAACTTACTTACCTTGGGGCATCCGTGCCTGTCCCAAGGCCCAGAGAAAGCTAACTTATAGTTTAACCTTATTTAAATATCCTCTTGAATAATATAATGCATGCATTGAGTAGTGAATGAATCATTGAGATGGATCAAAATGGATTTACATTGCAGGTATATTTATTGGTTCATACTCATTCAGTGAAGCCTAAAGATTCTCAGAGGATTGATATTGAGTGCACGGAAAATGCCACTGCGAAATCTGTGGCGAATGAGTTACATGGTGATGAAGAATTGTGTTCTGGTGACGGGAGATCAGCGGACCTATTAGACCACAGTCGCGGGTTGCAGGATGAGCATGAGGTTGGGGGTGAAGCAGAGACAGAAGCCACATTGTTAAGTCAAAAGATGGAATCTAGTAGTGCCGATGAGCAATCTGCCAACTCCAAAATGTCAGACAGAGATATCTGTATAAAGACTTCTTCAGCAGTTGTTTGGGATGTCTATCGGCGAAAGGACGTTCCCAAATTGACCGAGTATTTAAGCCTACATTGGAAGGAATTTGGGAAGTCTGTCAACATAAACAATGATCTTGTAAGTTGTTCCTCCCTCCATCGTTTTCAAATAATGGGGAAATAGTTTGTAAATCATTTTATTTGCAATTTTCTTGTGTCAGATTATGCGACCTCTTTATGATGGAGCACTGTCCCTCGATGAACTTCATAAAAGGAACTTGAAAGATGAATTCGGTAAACTTGTCTGATTTTCTTAAGCTTTCATTAATGCATATGAGAGAGAAAATGCTATTTGTATAGTCATTGTTTAAATTTGCATAGATATGCTTATAACAATAAGGAACTAGTGGGTTAAGGGGGAATGATTATAAATTATGGATGTTGACCTCTTCTTGCATAAACCACATAGATAATTTCTTTTCAAGAGTGTATTTTCTGAACTTTACCTAATCACTCTTATTCTTTTTCCCCGCTCTTCTTCTTCTCTCTCCTCTCATAAATGAAATTGAACAAAGGTTTTATGTGGTGCATCTTAATTCCTCTCCCTTATAATATTTACAAATGTATGTCTGTTTCAGGAGTAGAGCCTTGGACATTTGAGCAGCGTTTGGGTGAGGCTGTTTTTATCCCTTCAGGATGTCCTTTCCAAGTCATGAATCTTCAGGTTTTTAAACTATTTCCTTACGTTTGATAAAGGACAACATTTATTAACTTAACTATTCACAAATGAGGTCGAACCACTCAACATAATAAGCAAATGTTCAATGATGCCTTTCTTGATCTTTGTGAAATTTTGAAAAAAGTGCTCTCAAACACTTATTTTGTGAGGGAAGAAATTAATTAAATACTAACATCATGGGTGATGGCCAAATAAAAGTCTTGAAAATCATAGAATGTTTAGAGGAAATGAGTTCAATCCATGATAACTATCTACCTAGAAATTAATTTTTTACAAGTTATCTTGACATCCAAATATAGTAAGATAGACGGTCGTCTCGTAAGAATAATCAAGCTTTGTATAAGCTAAACCCAAACACTCATGTATATAAAAAAATAAAAAATAAAATAAATGCTCAATCTAAGACTTAAGAGCACTTAAGTGTGTTTATCCGTTTTAGAATTTCTCAATCTACTTTATATTATCGATTTTCTTTTTTAAAAAAGTGATTTTAAAGTGATATAAGCATTATATAAGCCAAAGGCCACCAATTTAATATTGAACACATTTGGGCCTCCTTAGCACTTTAAAAGACATGATTCAGTAACCAGAACCACATCTTGATTCTTGAACTCACAGCTCGACTTAACTATCTTTCTTTGGGAAAACACATTTTTTTGTTGTTGACATGGGGATAGTTTAAACTCATTTATTTGCTGTCTTAAGAAGTACATTTTCCTTAAATTTTGATTTGCTAACCATATCACAATAGGTCTCTTTGCTTTTCCAAATTGCCTCCCAGACTATCTCAACAGGCAATTTGGAATTATTAGGTGATATTTACTTCTAATGACTCATGGTAATCTGATCGCTTGTCACATAAGTATTGTTGTCAAAATATGTTTTTTTTTACTATTTAGATGTGTATAGTAAATTTAATTCTAGGTTGTTTTAGCATCATATATATGGGCAATAGACTAGTTATATTGTTGATCTTCTTATGCTTTGTTTACTGTATACTTTGCAGTCCAATGTTCAATTGGGTCTTGATTTCTTATCTCCTGAAAGTGTTGGTGAGGCTGCAAGAATGGCTGCAGATATAAGGTGCCTTCCCAATGATCATGAAGCAAAACTGCAAGTGCTGGAGGTCAGAAACAAGGATCGTTTGAATTTTATTTATTTATTTTTAATCTCATTTGGACTATTTTATTTTATTATCCACGATTATTTCGTGTACCTTGATTCATTTCTTATTGGGGTCTATCATTTGCCTGTATTGGTCCGGTGTAGGTCGGAAAAATCTCACTTTATGCAGCAAGCTCAGTTATCAAAGAAGTACAGAAATTGGTGCTCGATCCAAAGTGAGATGCTCTGTCCTAACTTTGGTTATTGTTTTAAGAGAAATATTTAGGTCATAACCAGACATGACCTATGAAATAATGCCCACCTATGTGGCTTGATATAGACCACATTCTATTTTTCTTTATTTTATATTTTTATCTTTTGAATTTAAAATCAAATAGAATATGGTCCATATTTTGCCACATAGGTGGGCATTATTTCATAGGTCATGCCCGAGGCCGAGCATTACCTAAATATTCCTCTTGTTTTAAAATCCTTTATCAAAAGAAAAAAACTGTCCTCAAGGGGCTGCCTCAATGGTGGAGACTTAGGGTCTGGTCTCTAAGGTATGCTCTCTTGAAGGTCTCAGATTCAAAATTCACGAGTGAACTTAATGGTAAAATTCCTTGTTTTCTCCTTGATTTGGGACTTGGGGCAGGCACAGGTGCCCCCAACCCCAGATATATAGTGGGACGAAGGGCGAAGTTTCATTTCGGTTTATAAAAAAAAAGTACGAAAGAAAAAACTGTCAAGAGAGAAAAAACCCCAGACATTATATGTATTTTGAAGACATCTTTTGTGATATTAAGAGCTTTGGTTTTTTTATGCCTTATTTTAAAAAGTGAAGGAAGTATAAATGATGAAATAAACTCATTTTTAGATTAGACTTAAATGCTCATTTTGCATTCACATGAAACAATCTCATTATATCCTTGCCTTATTGTTCTTCACATTGACTTGTTTTTCAATTCTTCCAGGCTAAGTGACGAGCTCGGAGTTGGGGACCCTAATTTGACTGCTGCCGTTTCGGAGAACTTGGAAGAGATGACAAAGGGAAGGCAGATAAGTTGTGCGTAGTTTGTTAATATCGATTGTATAATAGATTCAAATGAGTATATTGACCAAAACTAACTGCTAAACTCGAAAACCTGTACATACGAATGCGGGCAATAGTGAGATTCTTGTGCACATACCAACAAATATTTTTTAGGCTTTTAGCCTGATGTAGAAACATTGTAACATCTCCAATATAGTTTTAGAAATGTCAAGTTAATGAGTTACATTCTGTCAACCTGATCCCTACAATTAGCCTCCGCCGAAACATTGCTGCTAGCGGGGCAAATTGCTCCGCTGCAGACTTTTGGGCAAGGTCGTTCGATGTCGTTTGGCTGCTGGTATAGCAGAGGCTCGACGCCATTTTCCATTGGGGTTTAGTTTTTCAGTTGGCCATTTTCTTGGAGAGGAAAAAATGGAGAGCTCTGGATTGTATTTATTGTTTTTGTCATCTCTATCCATTGTCTTCTCTAAAGACATGTTTTTTTTCTATTGATTTGCTTAAGTTTGGTTCTTAAATTTTTGTACATTTTTTGGAAGAATTAAAATTTTATGCCTATTTCTTTTCGGCTAGATATATATTTATTTAATCTTTTGCATTCTCATTTTGTCTCTTATCTCATAAAATTCTGGATTTTACATTAAAATGAAGTTGTAAACAGAATGCCCATAAGATTTGCATAAATAACTCGATTTGTATTAGATTTGTGATTCTTTATTGTGAATGATTTAGTCTATTTTATGCTAACTTTCTCATCAAAAGGTAGGTAAAAAAGCTTTCATATCCTACATACCGTTAAATAAATAAATAAATAAAGGTTTTCTTAGTCATATATTTGAAAGGGGTAATTTGAATTTGCAATCCCTAATACGAATACATATTTGAGTTTTAACTTTATGACTTCCTCTTAATCAAAAGTATACTTAAATACTTAATATTGAATTAGTGTTTGACACTGTCTAACTTTAAAAGGCATGAGAATTTGGTTGTCGAGTAAATTCTCATAAAACTATTTAACCCTGAGAATTTAGTTATTTTGTAGGATATGGAATTGATGAAATAAGAGTTTTAAAATAATTTATTGAGCAAGTTATGATAGAATGCAAGAAAACAATAAGTTAGAGATACATGAGAAAATGAAGAAAAAAGTAGAACATAGCTCTATCGACAATTTAGTGTTGAATTATAAAGAAAATAACAAAAATATAAGTCAATGGGTGTTGTCTAACAATTCGTCCACGGTGACAAGATGCCATGGATAACATCTTTGAGGCTAAAAATTCTTGTAAATATTTTGTTTTGAAGCATTGATGGGAGAATCTCTTTGAAGGAAAATTATACCAAAAGCCAAGTGAATCTTTGGAGCCCAGAGACATTTTGTAAGCTAGAGATCATAGAGATGGTGTTGAGAGCTTGGTTGGATCTTACCCTTAAAAATTAAAGAGGTTATTTAAGTAAAAACTTTTTATGATATATGTGAATGTCTGAGTTAGTTTAGGTAGCCCCACTATTTTTCTTGAAAATAGCATTTAATCCTATGACATTGAAACATCAAAGAAATATGTAAAAAATAATTTTTAAATAGTTAACACAATAGATCTCATACTATTTTGGTTACTTGAGATCCTTTCATCTCATAGGTCACCTCAAGATGATTGATTTAAATTAGAACTTAAATGTATGACTATGATAATTGAAAGATAGGTCTCGCTCGATAATCATTTGATTTTTTGTTTTGATTTATGAAATTTAAGTTTATTTCTACTCAAATTTCCTACCATGTGCTCCATCTTTCCTATAATGTATCTATATTTTCTTAAGAAAGTAGGTGAATACTAACCAAATTTCAAAAACAAAAATAAACTTTTGGAAGCTACTTTTTTGTTTCCAAATTTTGATTTTGTTTATTAAAATATAGGTAAGATGAAGATATCCAAATAAGAAAAAAAATATAGTAAGGTAGTTGTTGTAGGCTTAAATTTCATAAACAAAAAACGAAAAACAAAATGGTTATCAAACGAGACCGTAATAATTTAGTACTTTAGATATTGATAAAGTATATATTAATTGTTTTCTTAATGACAATTAGTTGGGATAACATAACTTTATATGCCTCGACTTATGGAATTGCATGCTTGTAGTAATTAGTAGCATTCAATTTACTTCAATCATAAATTTTGAATTTTCTCACCACTCAAGATTTTGCTAATTTTAAGTCTACTCCATATTTATCTCTAAATAAAATTATAAGTTAGAGGTAATAATTTCGATTCATAATGATTATTATCTAAAAATTAAAACCATACAAGTTACTTTGACAACCAAATATAGTAAAGTAAGGTGATTATTTCACAAAAATAATCAAGGTATACCTCATCTAACTCAAACAATCACGAATATTTATATATATAAAAAAGTTGGTATTGGAGACTTGAAAACCCACGAGTTGATTTATTGCACCAATAATCTTGAAAAAATCTAAAAAAAACAAGGGAGGAGTTGACAAATTTTGAAATGAGTGAAAACATGATGAAATTAGGAGGAAAGTGAAATAAATGAGAAGATTTGAGAGGGAGAGATAGATGAGAAAAAATGTGGAGTGGGCGAAAAAAAGTACAAATTAATTGAAGCACTACTAAAAAGCTCACTCAAATAAGATTAAATTTATAGTAACCACAAACTCAAAAATTAATTTTTTACAAATCCTTTTTGACATCCAAATATTATTGCGTTGGACAATATATTCTATAAAAATAGTTTAGATACACACGAGTTGACTCAAATACTCAGTGATTAGAGATCCAAATGTGATAGGTTAAGCAAATAGGTTCTCAAAGTCAACATACTTGCACCATTTGACTAGTCTCATGGAATAGCTTACACATGTCTTAACCTCTGTCTATTGGAGTAGCTTTGTAATCCTACCATATTGGTTTGTCAGACAATTAGTAACTAGGTTAATATCTCTAAGTAACTCATAAATCTAGAATCTTTTCTAACTGGCCTGCTTGATTTTAACCCCAATCCATGGTAATTCCCCACCCTCAAGTTGCTGATAGCGCCAACACGAGCAATAGCTCAAGTGGCATGAATGCACACATAGTGACCTTGAGGTCATAGGTTTGAATCCCATCACTCCAAAATGTTGTATCTTGAAGTTGCTGATAGCTCCAATTTTGGTATAAGGCCAATTTGCTCGTAGCTCCAATTAGTAACTAGGTTAATATCATAATTTGATTGTCCATGTCTATTTGTAGTCTGCCAACTTGGTTTTTACCAACAATAGAAAGGATTGCCCTTATACCAAAATTGGAGTTACCAGCAATAAAAACCAAGTTGGCAGACTACAAATAGACATGGACAATCAAATTATGAGTTCTTAACCAATAACAAACTAGATCCTCATATTACAGAATGGATGCAGAGGACTCACAGTAACTTTAATAGTTATACTACGAACATGATTGTCAAAATGAAGAATTAGACGACAGAAAGCCAACACCGATCATTGTGGATGGTTATGGTTCAATCCATGATAACCACCTACATAGAAATTAATTTCTTACGAATTTTATTGATTGCCCAAATGTCGCAGATGGGTTGTCTCGTGAAAATAGTCGAAGTGCGCACATAAGCTATCACAAACACTCACAGGAATTTTTTTTAAAAAAAAACTCCAACACCAATCTCTGCTCCTTTCAGATTTAATAGTTTGTCCCATCCTCGTGTCATAACAATGAGGATCAAAACCTAAATCTATAACTCTGATTAACCTCTCTGAAATCAAGTTACTTCCCTATCTTCCCGGGGACCAAACAAACAACAATAATTTTACAAACGGGAATCAGTTTTTGAACCTTTTGGTGAAAGCAAGTGACTGCTGTACAAGCATTTGAAAAAGATCAAGCATAGTAAGCAGAAACAAAATCAAATTAAAAGTTTGAATCGTTACAAAATCCGATCAACAAAAGCTTCTATATATCCCCAACCGTCATCGACATCGGGTCCTACCCAATAACCAGCTATTACCATATTCCTGGAACTAAAAGAAACTATTCCTAAAAAAGGTCTTGATGTTACCCGTAAAGGATGACAGTTGACCCAATTCATAGATATTGATTTAATTAAGCAACAGGATAGCACAAGCTTCGAAGCTGCAAATGCAATTCATATCATCAGTAATCTAAAACTTTTCCCAATCTAGTCATGATAGTATATGACGGGTACAGGACTATATCACATGAGTAATTTGTACAATGCTTTAATCACAACCTTTTGCAGTTTTTTTTTTGGTATTCAATGCATTTGGATGTGAGAGATTTGAACTCATGACCTCTTGGTTATCGAGCTTAGTTCTTGCTGGAAAATACCAAATGCCAGTGGAGTTCATACATCATTACCTTTTACCGTTATGGATTCTTAGATACCAATTTTGCAGTGATTTTCTATTTCAGTAAATTTAAGTAGTTAAACAAGATGAAATAACATATTATAATTTTTTTTTTTTTTATTTTATTATTATTATTATTATTTTTATATGTTATAACGCCTCAAAATGGTGGTTTCTCACTAGTTATTGACCAAAGAAAAGCTGAGAATCAAACCTGTTCCAGTAATTGCCCGGCTTGAAACAACTTTGGCAAGTTTTTGTGGTGGCATTTCCTGGAACATTGTTTAAAAGAGAAGAACAAAAAACAAGTAAGGGTGACCTACAAAACCTGTAAAGCAAGAGAAATTAAATGCAATCCACCATCCTGGTAGACCTAGTGGTCTAGTGATCTTTGAATAATTAAGTACGCGTTTAATCCATCGTGGTCAACTGTTCCCGAGGGATAGTGCAATGGTTGAAGGCTTAAGTTTTGAAAGTGTGCTCCCCTCGAGGTCCCATATTAAAGACTTACCTATTACATTAATTTGTAGACAGCTCTTGTGTCTATATTCCTTCAATGTCTCTCGGTGCCTGGTCTAGGGACAGGTGTGGTTACCCCAGGTATAGTGGATCACAACTCCGATTTCTCGGATTCCAAAAAAAAAATTCATGGTGGTCAAATACCTAAGAATTAATTTTATACGGGTCCTTGACAACCAAATGTAAGTTATCTCAAATCGGAGATCATTCTTGTAATTAGTTACAATTATCTGAGTTTTAACTCCTAATTTCATATATCAATCAAATGTTTCTTATTTTAAAAAAGACAACCAAATGTCACTTGGTTGTCCCGTGAAAATAGTCTAAATGCGTAGAAAAAAGAAAAAAAAAGCAAACAACCATAGAAAAAAAGCTAGGGTTTAATTCGAGTTTATACAGTGCACTCATACGAAACTCGAACGAAGGCATATCTCAACATGTCGAAACTCGAACAAAAAAAAACTCACACAATTCCAAGTTTCCTACGCCGAAATGGCCCACCGAAAGGCATTATGCAAAACATAAAACAAGCATTCGATTCCAAAAGCTAGAAGAAAACAACTAGGTCAATTTTCAGCAACCTAAACAAGCTATCTCGAATGGAGCTCTCTGTTACGTCGAACATTGCAAGAAAATTCCGAAAGTACAAATGAAATCAACAAGAAAAAGGCGTTGAGAAGCTGAAATTTACCTTGAGAATGGGCTGTGGAACGGAGAAGCTGAGAGAAATGAAGCTCGCCATGAAAGCAACTGCGAATTCTAAAACCCCAAGTTTTGGGTTTAGCTTTTCAAAAAAAGGGCGAGGAGAGAAAGACCATTTTATTTTAGGTTAAATTATAAAAATGCCTTTCTATTTAAAGTAGATATGGGAGGAGGGTCAAATACCAATCAGAATCGAATCTACGACGTTGGTATTAAATTGCTTTACAACGAAACAATGAAAGTATTGTGTGATTGTCTCATTTTCGTCTTTCATTTTGAAATTTATTTTGACTTTTGTGCTTTCTAAGTCTATTTTGTTATGGGTGAATAAAAGACATTGTATCTTAGGGTTGATTGGTTTGTCGAGTAAAAATAGGTCTTTTTTTGGATTAGGGGTGTACAAAAAAAATTGACAACCTAGACTTAAATTTAAGAGTTGAGTTGGATTATAATTCTTTTTGATTTAGTTATGATTTTACAATTTTCGTTGGGTTAAATTGGTTCTAGGGTTGGACGATTTTGGCTTGTTCAACCCAACACAAACTAACAACAATATTATAAACCGAATGAGCCAGTGGTGCAATGATTTCATTGGTTGGTTGTAAACCAGTTCAAAACCAACATCACAGGTTCGATCCCTATAATCGATATTTGTCCCCTCCCCCGATATGTACTAAAAAAAGACAACAACAATTTACTAGTTATATCGAAAATATAAGGTTTAGTTGGATTGAGTTGCTTTAATACATATCATTAGATGGATTAACTAAATCGAATATTTGCATTGATTCGAAAAAAATTTCCAGAACTCAATCCAACCTAGACCATTACACCATTATACTTGAGTAGTTTTTATGTCCCTCCAAAATTATTCAAAAGTCTCCCAAATTGTGGTTGACTAAGTTCATTGAGCCTTTTCTAATGGTCTCTTTATTAAAGTTTTTTTTTTTAAAAAAAAAATACAAATTAGAAGTAGGAGTATTACAAATATCTATTACAGGAAATGAACCTGTGACTGTGGAATAGAAATAGATTATTAGACTATCTAAGTTTGTTAAGTTGAGGCATGATTTATCTCTTTTAAGAAATAGAAATGTCTCGATATTTTAATTTTCTAGTAAAGAAGGTCTAGTTTTTTTTAGTACATATCTAGGGGAGGGGGACAAATACTGATTCTCGGGATCGAACCTGTGACGCTAGTGTTGAACTGGTTTACAACCAAACAATAAAATTGCCACTAACCCATTCGGTAAAAGAAGGTCTAGTTGTACCTCAGTACTTACATTAATATAGTTTCTATTTGTTTAATAAAAATGTCTCATTTGCTTCTAAAAAAAGGTTTCATTTTCCTCTGAAAAAAATAAAATGTCTAATTTTAATTATATATTTCAAATAAAACTTAAAATTATTATCTTTTTAACAAAATTAATTTATTCTTAAACTTTAGCAAATTTGGTAAAATGATAATAACGAGATCAATTTAAAAATAAAAAAAATTAAATCACAAAAGATTAAATTGAATTTTTAAAAGTAACTAAATCAAACAAATTTTAAAGTAAACTTAAATAATATAGTAAACTGATAATTTAATTTTATTCTTTTTTTCAAAAATCAGATAAGATAATTTAATTTTCTTAACTTTAGCATATATAAGTTTATAACTCGTTTTTTTCTAGATGGAGGTTCAAACCAAAAATCCATATCTATACGGCTGAAAAAAGTGATAACGTAAAAAATATTTTGTTTTTGTTGTGATTTTACAAATTAAACAAAGTATTTTAATTTATCTCGAGTGTTCCAAAAGGATAATACACATAAAATTTAGAATCAAATCTGAGTTTTAACAATTGGATAGAAATTAAGATCACCACAAATTCAAATTGGAATTTATCCAATTCAATATTATTTTGTTATCTTTTTTTTTTTTTAAAAAAAATAATATCATCCTCTTCTAAATATTGAAAAATTTAAATTCGTAAACGTGGAGCAAATAAAAATTAATATTTATCTTTAAAAAAAAAACAATATTAGAAAAATCAAAGAAGAGATCTTCTTTTGCAACCTAAATTTTGGCTCGAGTTTTATTATTATTATTATGCTTTGGATAACAGAAAATAATTTATTTTCCTCCTTGAAGGATTAGGAAATTCAAAATCAAAATTAATTATGTTTCATATTCCCAAAATCATTGGGAAGAAAGTGATCAAGCTATAAAAAGCACCTCACACATTCCACTCTTTACCAATTTCAAAATAATTCCCTCTTCTTTTATTTTCCTCATCTTCAACAATGGCTGCCTCCACATCATTTGGTTTCTCCATTCTTCTTCTTCTCCTTATTCTTTCTACTTTCTCCAATGCTCATCTACTTAAACTTTGCACGTTCGACGCCATTTACCAGCTCGGCGACTCGATCTCCGACACCGGAAACCTCATCCGCGAAAACCCCCACACTCCTTTCTCTCGTCTTCCTTATGGGGAAACGCTCTTCAACCGCGCCACCGGTCGATGCTCCAACGGGCGACTCATGATCGATTACTTCGGTAGCCTGATCACTTGATCATCTCTTCTTTTCCTCTTTTCCATTATAATCATTTAATAGGAATGGTGTGTTTTTGGTTTGCAGCTTTGGATGCTGGTCTTCCCTTGGTCAACCCTTATTTGAACAAAGATGCTTTGAAGGATCATGGAGTGAACTTTGCAGTGGCTGGTTCTACAGCTTTGCCTTTTGAAGTTCTATTGCAAAACAGGATCCTATCTCCTGTTACCAATTCTTCTCTTGATCATCAACTAAATTGGATGTTTTCCCACTTCAACTCCACTTGCCATACTCAAAGAGGTAATTAGTATTCATTAATAAGTGTTTATACACACTACAATTTTAATTGTGATCATAATCTAATAAGATGATAAAAGAAAGTTATTTGGTGCTTTGTTTAATGCTGAATTATTGCATTTATAGAGTGCAACTACAAATTAAGGAGTGCTTTGTTCTTGGTGGGTGAGATTGGTGGCAATGACTATAACTATGCATTGTTGCAAGGCAAGACTGTTGACCAGGTCAAAGATCATTTGGTGCCAAATGTTGTTCAAGCCATAAAGACTGCTGTTCAGGTCATTTTTTATTTTTTTTGTTACTCATATGAATTTGGGGTTTTCTTAATTGATTAATTACTTACCTTTTTGTACATTTGGTGATATATTTTGCAGAAAGTGATAAGCTTTGGTGCTACCAGAATTGTTGTTCCTGGGAACTTTCCAATTGGGTGTTTTCCCATTTATCTTAGTGCCTTCCAAACCAACAACACAAGTGCTTATGATGAACATCACTGTTTGAAGGATTTGAACAATTTTGCAAGTTATCACAATGACCAAATAAAGCAAACCATTGAAACACTCAAGAAAGAGAACCCACATGCTGTTATTGTATATGGTGACTATTACAATGCGTTCCTATGGATTATTCGCCATGCTTTTGTATTGGGTATGTTTATTTGAGCGTGTAACTTTATGATTACTAGGTTGTACTGTACAGTAATTCTCATTTTTTTTAACATATGAGCAGGATTTGATGAAACTTCTTTGCAAAAATCATGTTGTGGAATTGGAGGAAATTACAACTTTAACCTAACACAAATGTGTGGATTTCCTGAAGTTCCAGTTTGTCCAAACCCTGAAGAACGCATTAGTTGGGATGGAATCCATTTGACACAAAATACTTACAACATCATGGCTTCTTGGCTCATCCATGACATCTTCCCAAAATTGCATTGCTTTGTTTGAAATTCTTTTTAGTGATTTTTTATTTTAATTTATGTTTGATTTTATAAGTTTCAAAAAATGTGTACAAACTTTTTCCCATTTAGTATTAAAATTATTAAGGTTATTGATTCGATTTCAATTAATATTAAACTTGAAATTTATCATAGAGAGAAATTTAAAACTTTTTGTAAGTATATAAATTAAAATTAGACAATTAAAAGCTCAAACATCAAAGACTAAAATGGAACAAACTTAAAATCTAAAGGTTAAAATTTGACATTTGAAAGTTAAATAATCAACTAAAGAATAATTAGATATTATAATTCATAAACTATTAATATAAAAAGAAAACTTTGCACTTGTAAGTAAACATGATCATTTTTCCCGTGGGGCCGAGGTATTATAGGGACCCGCTCCTAATAGGTTGGAAGTGTCTAATTAGGTGGAGAATGGGTGAGTGAGTGATGATATAAAATTTCCAACGAGCTAAACGAGAATGGGGCCTCTATTTCTCATCCATCTTTTATAGATCTATGGAAAGGGAAAAACCAAAAGTTGAGACATGACAAATAAATAACATCAACCTAACAAAAGAAATAGTCCAAAACAAGAACCAACCAGGTAGCATTTACTTAGTTTTGATCTCTAGTAATTTAGTCTTTTTAACTATCTGTTGAATTTTCACCCAATAAGTGATCAATCTGGGTGGTATATCATTCGAACCCTCCTTGTAGTATCGGATCTTGCCGTCCGGACAACGAACCATAGTCCATTCTACTACATCTTCAGGCCATTGTTCTTCAAGTAATTTTTCATATCTTGGGTCTCTCGTGTAACCAAAAAGTAAAAGAAAATCAAATCCATGCTACAAGCCATTCATTGGTAATAAGTGAAATTAAAGTAGCTCTTGTAAGAGCATACTTACCATTGATGGAGAACAATAATGTGTCACATTTACAATATATCATTTATCTTTCATTAGTCAAAATAATTAATTACTTGTTTGAAGTTTTATATTCCATAATCATTCTACAAAATGAACTATAAATCCGACCTGCGTCACGGGTTAGTGGTGCAATAGTTTCAGTGTTTGGTTGTAAACCAGTTCAACACCAGCATCACGGGTTCAAGCTCGAGAATCGGTATTTGTCCCCCTCTCCCAATATGTACTCAAATAAAATAAAATAATAATAAAAAAAATCGACTTGCACTCTGACCTCTTTATTTTATATTCCAATCCCACGTATCAAAGTATCAAATAGTACTCGGGTTTGAATCACAAAACTCACCATAATCTTTTAAGTACTTGCCAAAATCTAAATTGCTCCTTTTGTCATCGCTCCTCTTGACATAGAGTTTGGCATAACGGAGAAAGGAACTAGCCGGCATCAACTGCAGCGACCCGTCTGCGCTGCAACGTCGAAACAATTTCTAGAAAAATAGATTCGTTAGAAAGAAAACTGGTTTGGGGTTTGGATGGAACAACAATTAGATAAATAATGCTCACCAGAAAATGATTCATTTGCTCGTCTCTAGAATCACTGAACATAAACACTTTTGGGAAATAGTAAGAATTGTCTACGTTTCAAAAATTAAACCATGTCTACCCATTTTTTGCATTTAAATTTGTGTCTATCTAGGAGAGACAAGGTTTTTTACTCCCCAAATTGCCCCCATAAACTACGTGTTTATCAAATTAATAATGAATATTGTTTGAAAAAAACCCCTCCACACATGCCTAAATTTGAGGAGAAATTTTTAAAAATCAGTTTTAATTTAATTAACCACTAGCCTAAAATGTAGGAAATTTCTAAAAATTGAATTTCTTGATTTTTCAACCGAGTATGCCATATTTTGTTGCTATTAAATCAAAATTTCTAAAATATCTAACAGATCAAAACAACTGCCTCTCTCCCACTTTAATCTCTAATCCATATTACCTTAGCAGCAATAAGAACAATTTTCCTGGCCGACTACGATTTTCCAATTCTCAAATTCATGTCTCCTAAAATTTCAATTTGCAAGGTTTTGGTTGTGCAACAATGGAGATCACACCGATTACGATCATTTTCGATGGAGTATGGGATGAAAGGGATCATGTCTACACCAACTATGAGACAATGATGATTGAATTAAATTCTGATACAACGTTTAGTCAACTTATTGATGCATTTTCATCCGCCCTTGATATTGGCAGGAGTTCCACCATATCACCGTCTCATTCCTAAAGTTGGTTTAGGAAGACACAAATTAATTTAACTCTTTGAGGACAGGGACGTCCACGTAATGTGGAGTGTTTTTTCAAGCGGCATGTACACAGATTGTTTCATCCTTGCTGAAACCGTACCAGTACACACTGAGTTGTACAGCTCACCTAGACCTGAGGGCTTGATTGCTTTAAAGTTAGGCTCACATTATCAAACAAGCTCACATTATCAAACAAGGACGATTTAAAGAAGGAAATATGCAAACTAGCACTCAGCAATAATTTTCAGTTTAAGACGCAAAAGTCTAGCAAGACACAATTTAAAGCGCAATGCGTCCATGAGACATGTGAATGGTATGTCCGTACATCCATGTACAAGGGTGATATATGGGTTATCCGGGCTTTCAATGATCCACACACCTTCCCAGTCGACGTTGTTCACAATGATCATTTGCATGCTACTCCATTAATAATAAGAGAGTATGCAGATTCATTTATTCGTAACGCTAAAAAGATGACATGTAGTCCGTGGGATTTAATAAAGTACGTTAAGATACTTACAGGGTAGATATTAGTTACTATAAAGTTATGAAGGGAAATGAGTTAGTGCTTCAAGCAATGTGGGGTAGGTCGGAAGACTCATATGCTTCCCTCTCCCCGGGTTTGCTGGCAACATCATCGAGAAAAATCCAGGTAACCTAATGACACACTAGTCCCTACCGGTCCTAACATATAATTATTTGTACCTTTAAGGTAATGGTTGTATACTTATATACTCATGTCACCTACGTCATACAACACATAATAGACTTGAACTGATTTATATTATGTAGGTAGCTATACAACACATTATGCGAACAATGATGACCAGTTCAAGTATTTCTTCATGAGTTTGGCAGCATCTATCTAGGGATGGACACATTGTTTCCTCATCATAAGTGTTGATGGGGAAAGCTTAAAGAATAAGTTTGTCGGGACCTTAATAACCCCATCGGAGCACCTGTGTAAGTAACTAGTTGGAAGGGGGACAAGGAGATGTTTTAAAATTCATATTGAAAAAACTCAGCGTATTTTTCGATTTTAAATTGATTTTTTGTAATTCTATTTTCTTTATTTAGATTTGAAGAGAGTTAGTTTGGGGATATTTTATGAGAATATTAACTATTTTAAAAACAAATGCAAAACAAGGGTACAAATGTCGTTTACAATATATCTATTTAATTAATAAATTCCAAAATATTAGTTTTGACACAAATTTAATCTCTCTAAATGAGTAGACATTTCAAGTTTATTTTTAAAAAATGTAGACATTTGCCTAATTGCTCCAACACTTTTTAACCCGGTGACTTCAAAATCCCTAATTCTCAACCCTTCCAAAACGAGCGAGGACTGCGCCCGTTCAACCCTCGGCCCAATAACTCAACAAGCCCACAAAAAAATTCTTTCTCCATTACTCTTCAACTTTACCAAAGTCTTAAAAATACCCAAACTAGTTTCAAAGATAACCCTGGCCTTCAAAATGTAAATAATAAAATATTCTTTATCAATTTTAAATTTTGTTTCAAATACCCTACACATAAAATTGTTTTTGTTGTTTACCACTACATACATCATGATTAAAACTAGAATTAAGAGTTTAGGTTATTTGGATTTCTTAAATTCTTTTCGTCAATTTTTAATATAACATTAAATTTGAAAATTTAAAACACGTTACACTTTATAACAAGTTAAAATATATTAGCTAGTTTGAGCTTACATTTTTTTTAAAGATTATTATAACTGAGGGTGGAAAAAATCAAACTCAAAATTTAATGGTCATTAGGTATACACTAATGTCTCTCAACTACTACACTTATTGACATAGAATAAATAATACAATAATATTCGGGAGATAAATAAATTTAAAAATTAATTTTAATAATCAAACTAACAAATAAATTAACAAAACCACTAATATATATATATATATATATATATATATATATATATATATATATATAATATAAAATATCGTAAGTTAAGAATATCAAAGTAAATAATTATAATTAAATGACTAACGTATTTGAAACATAATTTAACCATTTTCATTTTTAAAAAAATTAACTATATAAAATATTTTAAACTTTTTTTAGGCTAAAAATATTTTTGTATGATAAAAAATTGGAGCTTTTCGCTACCTAAGAAATTGGTGGGATACA
This sequence comes from Sicyos edulis, assembly GCA_036507275.1. Taxonomy (NCBI): domain Eukaryota; kingdom Viridiplantae; phylum Streptophyta; class Magnoliopsida; order Cucurbitales; family Cucurbitaceae; genus Sicyos; species Sicyos edulis. The sequence goes on from CM071856.1 coordinate 3,633,750, forward strand.
ATGAAGTAGAGGAGTCAATGAAGTAGAGGAGTCACAAATTAGGGGTATCTAAGATCAAGGATATTTTTTAAATTTTTTTAGATTCAAAAGTGTTTTTTTAACTTTTTGAAAGTTCAATCAAAGTTTAGATATATTTTTGAAACAAAATTTTAACGTAGAACATTTTTGATAGGGTAAACAAAGGGTGTGGAGGTAGCCATTGTTTAATATATTAGTTGGAAACCAAGACAAATTGTAACATATAAAGCAAAGATCAAAATTGTAGAGTAAATGAACATTATTTTACTATACATATGAAACAGTGAAGATGAAATTGAATTCAAGTTGGAACAATGTCTAACAACTAAGTTTTGATTCTTCCAATGCAAGTTTCAATCTCTTTATAAAAATGTAGATTCTGAGAATATCTTGGATGTAAACTTTAAATTGCTAAACCTAAGATCTGAGCCACGTTGTCCGGTGGATACGGATGCTCGATGCACGCCTGTATGGTATCGTAGTATTGAAAATAAGTAACTTTTTACATATACGATTATCTCGAAAAAGATGTATTAATTCTACCAAAATGGACGTAAAGTGAGCAAAGTTAACAACAAATTATTGGTTTTCAGCATCAGAATTCAACCATGAAACCAAGAAGTAAAATCCAAAAGGAGCAATAGTTTAGCGGTATAAGTGCGAAGTAAAATCCAAAAGGAGCAATAGTTTAGCGGTATAAGTGCATGTCACGAACAAGAAGCCATAAGTTAGAATCCTGCCCCCTAATTGTTTGTTGAACTTAAAGTCACCCAAACTATCATTTATATACTCTTGAGACTTTCTTAAAGGTTTCTGATACCCATGCGACTCGATAGAATGCAACGTGCCACAAATAATTGTAAGAGGATCATCACCATTGCTTGTGCTCATCAAGACTTGATAATAAATGGTAACATGAAATCTCAATCTCATAACTACTACTGCACCATCAATCCTCTTTCTACTAATAAACTATCAATAGGAAAAGAGTAAAGAAAACTATCAATCTATTGTAATGCCTAGATCTCAAAGGAAACTTCCAAACAATTTGTGAAGGATAAACTTGTTAACTTGTTCATTGAAGATTGACAAAGGGTTAAACCTAGATTTAGGAAGAAAAAGATGAATAACAGAATTGCAGAGATAATACTGCTTGATTATTTCATTCACAGAGAGCCCTGGATAAATAGCCAGGGCAGGGATAAGGCACAACTGGTACAACCAATCAGATACCACCACGTTGGTGTGTTTGTTACACTAGTACAACAATCAAAACCAAATATTCATGACTTTTAGGTCACATGGGGTAGTTTTTCTACTCCATTATAAGTGCAAAGAAAATATGCTTCCCAACTTTGATTCTCGAGAACAAAAATAGTGGACTATTATACATCGAGGACCAAATTTTTTGTCGGAAAAATCTTTTAATACTTAAATCCACTCATTTTGATCTTCTATTTTAGTTTGTCAACTTTCGAACCCCATCCGGTGTCTAGAAACATGACTTTTTAACAAATGTTACAAACGTCCAAAGTTCGTCCAAATGGTCATGTCATGAACTTAAATAGTAGCAAATGTTACAAACATGCATATTTTCCAAACGTTGGTTTAAACATATTTTTTGTGCACTCCTAATGGTCGAAAATAGTGGACAAATTACATGCATGATGGGGGTATAATATTATTAACGTATAAAATTTTCCCAACGTTGGTCCAGTGCACTTTCGAATGGCGAATTGATGACTATTATAAGAAACATCGTACTTAAATGCATAATTTATTACTACAAATAAAATTCGTCTAAAGTTCGTCTTCGACATTTTGACCACTTTAGACAAACTTAAATAATAGGTCAAAATGAGTGGACTAACGTTGTGAACTTTGTATTTTCAAACATGAATGAAAAACACACCTTTTTCCATAGTGAGCTTTACCAGAGAGTTAACTTCATTATCTAGGAATGTTTTCAAGAGGTAGCAAATTTTGAGTTCAAGATGTTGTAAAGCTGGTGGGGTTTTCTGCAATTTACATGCATAGAAATACAACACTCCTGAATGAACCTATTTTGAATTAAACTCCTTTTTCTTCTTTGCCATTACCTTGTTAGATTCTTTCTCAATGAGTTTGCATATATTCTTGTAGTGATCACCCAGAAGATCTTCTAACCCTATAATCTTTTTCCCGATTGATTAAAAAAAAAATAGATGTCAAAGGCCGTTTACACTAAAAAAGCTAAGACCCATTTGATAACCATTTTTTTTTTGAATTGGGTAATTGAAATTCAAGTCTACAACACCAAATTTTTTCTTACTTAGATATCTACATCGTAACTATATTTTAAAAACCAAACCAAAATTTGAAAACAAAAAGTACTTCTAAAAAGCTTGTTTTGTTTTTGAAATTTGGTCCGCATGTACATTCTTAAGTTACAAAAACCAAATGGTTATCAACCAGCCTAAATTTTCACATTGACTGAAAGTACCAAATCAAAGTTGCAATATAGAAGGTAGGACCATCAAAATGGCTATGGTTAAATCATGTTAAATCCGCCCAAAAGCTCAAGAAATTAGAGTAAATTTAATTATATAAACGAAGAAGTAGAAATAAACATTAATTGTGGTAAATGAATCATGAAGGTAAGGCTATAAATTGAAGTAAACTCAATAATTTGAAATTTGTAGGGTGAGAATGAAACCTCTTATTGTGAGGGAGTGGAGAACTGAGAAGCGGGTCTTCGGACTCCAAATCTAGAGGACCATCACCCATGGCCGCCCAAGTAAGGAACTTGAAATTTAATAACCCCATGTTTGGATCGAGTTTTCTTTTTCTTTTTCTTTTTTTAAGGTCACGAAAGACAAAACTTTTAAAAATTCAACTTGTTGGAAGAAGAATATTTGAATAATTATTGTTAGATTACAATTTTTTTGTTTTACATGGCAAATTGGGGTTACCTACCATGATTACACGAAGTCTTATGCCCGTTAATCATGCTTCAAACAACTTTTTTTTAGTTCAACTATAATTGGAAGTTGAGGATTCGAACTTATGATTTTTTTTAATTTATAGATCATACTAATGTCATTAAGAATTATTTTTATTGACTAATAATTGTCATTTTTTTTAAATCCTTATAATTGTCGATCGTTAACCTAACATTAAACATAGAAATTTATAGGTGTGTGATAAATAACCATACAATCAACATTTTTTTAAACTAGTTTGGGATATTTTGTGACTTTCTACTTATTCAAAAATAAGAATATAAATAATAAAGACAAACTAAATTAAAAGAGAATCATAAAAGAATTAATAGATTAAGAAATAAATTTGAACTTTTGACTAACTACTCAATTGATTCAAAATTTACACTGACATACAAATAGTTCATAAATTAGAAATACATAGATAAAAATTGTCTTTTGCAAACAAAATAAAATTTTAGATTGTTATTGCAATAAAACTTTATAAAAAAATTTATAGCTTACATAATTGGTTTTCAAAAAAAAAAAAGAAACATAATCTTTTATTCCTACTATAATACATAACAAATAAAATTATTTTAAAATACCAACATTATCGATTAATAAGCATATTATTAGATTTTCATGGATGCACCATTATTTTTATCTATTTTTTCATTTGTCTATAGAATCGACATATGATTAAATAAAAATAAAATAAAATCGACATATGAGTGAATCAACATGTCTACTTGATTAAACATAAAAAAAAGAAGAGAATTTAATATATATTAAAGATTTTAGCTCATAAATAAAATTTTAACAAATTAACTTTTTGTTTTTCAATTTAACTAAAAGCTAGTTATTGACAGGGCATTGAAAGGGAAGTTGCACTTTTTTTCAGGTTGCAAACTCATTTCCAATCAATAAACACTATTGACGTTGTGTTTGGTACATAAACTGTGAAACTGAATTGCTTTTATAATATTCCAAATTGAGAATCAAAATCCCATCTTCCATCTTCAATCATCAAATCTTCGATCAAAGACGACAATGGGCAAGAACAAAGAAGTAAAAAACTGGCAATTCGTGAAACAAGTTGTCAATGGTCGATGGTTTACGATATTCGCCTCGTTTCTGATCATGATTGGCACAGGTTCCACTTACTTGTTTGGAACATACTCTAAAGTCATAAAAACACAATTCGATTATACTCAAACCCAAATAAATACCTTGGGATTTGCCAAAGATCTCGGCGCCAACCTTGGGATAATAGCTGGGCTTCTCGCTGAGGTGGCTCCACCGTGGGTTCTATTCCTTTTGGGTTCAACCTCAAATTTCCTAAGCTACTTCATAATATGGCTTTTTATTACCGACCACATCCCTAAGCCCCAATTGTGGCTCATGTTCCTTTTCATTTGCATCTCCGCAAATTCTCAAAACTTTCCAAACACTGCCATTATGGTTACAAGCGTCCGAAACTTTCCTAACCGTCGTGGAATCATCTTGGGTCTTCTCAAAGGCTTTGTCGGCCTCGGTGGCGCTGTTTTGACCCAAATTTATTTAGCAATTTACGGCCACGAAAACCCATCTAACCTTGTGCTTCTTCTTTCATGGCTTCCCTCCATTGTTGCTCTCTTTTTTTTCCACTCGATTCGCACAATTCAAGCCCAGAAACACCCACATGAGATTAATGTGTTTTACCATCTTCTTTCTGTCTCCATAACAATGGCAGTCTTCATCTTTTTCCTCACCATTATTCAAAAACAAATTGTTTTCTCTCACGCTGGCTACGTTGGCGGCGTCGCCGTCGTCATAGCCTTACTATGTCTTCCCTTGCTCATTGCAATCAAAGAAGAGTTGTTCCTTTTCAAGCTCAACAAACAAACAAGTGATCAATCTATTTCTGTATCAATTCCACAAACAATTGCAGAAACCTCTCCACCCACCACGCAAAATGTGCGTAGCAACAAGCCACAAAGAGGGGAAGATTTTAGCATCTTACAAGCTCTATTGAGCAAAGACATGGCTTTGATTTTCATAGCAACGGTTAGTGGATGCGGTTCGTCGGTTGCCGCCATCGACAACCTTGGACAAATAGCGGAATCACTGGGATACCCAACTCAACATATAAATGTCTTCGTTTCATGGCTTTCCATTTTCAATTTCTTCGGTCGGGTGTCCTCGGGTTTCATCTCTGAAACCATGATGACAAAATACAAACTCCCTCGTCCTCTAATGTTTGGATTCACCCAACTCTTCATCTGCCTCGGCTTACTCTCCATCGCCTTCCCTTTCTCAGGTTCGATTTATGCAGCGTCGTTGATAATCGGGTTCGGATTCGGAGCCCAAGTTCCATTATTGTTTGCCATAATCTCTGATTTATTCGGGCTGAAACATTACTCCACGTTGCTCAATTGCGGAAACTTGGCAGTACCACTAGGATCTTACATATTGAATGTGCATGTAGTTGGAAAATTGTATGATGAGGAAGCCATTAAAGCTGGAAATGTGAAGAACGGAAAGGGGCTGACGTGTACTGGCCCTAATTGCTTTAGTGGCGCTTTCATGATTTTATCTGTGGTGACTTTGTTTGGAGTGATGACTTCATTTGTGCTGGCTTATAGGACAAGAGAATTTTACAAAGGGGATATTTATAAGAAATATAATGATGATTTCGGGGTTACTAAATCGGAAGTGGAACTCAATTCTTCTTTGGAGGATAAGAAAAATGATGAACACATAAACAATTTTGATGATAATACCAACTCTGCCTCCAAATAGAGACCAGCCGATCAATGGAACTTGCTTTTAATTTTTTGACTTTTTGGGGGGTTTTAGATTTATAATTTGTACGTAACAGGGTTGTCCTTGAAAACCAACATATAACCATGCAAAATTGATCTTTTGTATTTAAGGTTTGTTTAGTGTTTGTAACGTGTGTTATGTTCTTATGGTTGCTTCTTCGTTCTTGTTTCTTACCTATTGCAAATGACCATTTGAGTGTTAACGGACCATATAACTTCGGCAAAATTCTACATTATTATGATTTTGTCCACTTTGAATGTAATTTTTTTTTGTTTTTCATACAAAATGTCCCTTATTAATGGAAACGTTTGTCCTTATTTTTAAACTCACGATTTATTTTTTATCTAACTAATGTAAGAATATAAATTTGTGGGACTTCATTTCTTTGTTTGTATTACAAACATGAAGTGTAAGATCTACCATTGGAATGAAAGATCTTTGACCTAAAATGGGGTCAAGAACGAGAAAGCCACCATTGGCCATGGTTCGGGTCCGAGGCTGACTTTAGGAATATATTCAAAAGAAAGTTATATACATGGCATGTGTTATACATATCACAATTTATAAGATAAAATATACTTTTTTTTAAATCAAAACTTATAAAGTAGGTAAAAATATTAGTTATCAAACTTATGGTTAAATATTTAATATTTTTTTAAGATTTTCAAATTTAAATTGGAGTTAAGAATCTTAAATAATTAATTGGTTAAGCTATAATACAAAAACAAATTACTTAAATACATAATAATTATATTCATGCAACAAATATTTTATATAAATTACACCAACATTCAAAATAAAAAGTTTTAACAAATCTCAATTATGGGTTAGAGTAATAGTGCCTTGTGGGTTCGTAACCCTTTTTTTCCAATTTTTATTCAAAAAGAAACAAATAAATAATGTCAAGATCTAAATAATCACTATAGTATCTTCAAAAGCAAGAGATTAGGTCATGTATTTTTTCGTGTAAATTATTTTTAACACATTATATTGACGTGCACTCTTAATGGAGTGACCTAAAATTCATGAATATTTAGGTCCAAATTTCTTAAATAATTCATGACTACAATATTTTTAACATAAACGTTGGGAAGCATATTTTTGTGAATTTTGGTCAATTTATTATTGAATGGCTAAAGTAAACACGTCATGTTAGTTTATTATACGAATAATCAGGACGAACTTTAGTACTTAAATAGTTATGACTAATAATGAGTGCACAGTTAACGTTTTTGTAACCTCGTCCAGTTTGTTAAAATACTTAAAAGTCAAATATTCGTCCAAAGAGATTTGATATTCAAAATACAGATTAATATCCAAAAATCATGTTCATACCACCAATTGAAAAAGGTAACTGTTCCCATATTTAAGGGAAACATTTGTAGATTAATATTTAGCATTCAAAATAGTTAGAAACAATACTAATAGTAGGAGATTTTGCACGTACATCAAAAAATGGCAAAAAGCATAAAATCAAAACTAATTCATTTGTAGCAAAAAATTCAAGTTGAGTTCTATCACTCATCAATGATAGATGTCAATCACTTATTAGTGATAGATGTCTATCACAGATTGCGTTCGATCACTAGTTATTGATAGATGTCTAATGTATTATACATTCAATTATTTTAGAAATTATGGTGCAAAACTAATATAAGAGGTAGAATTTATTGTTGAGCGCAAATTTTCATATAAATAGATATAAATATTTTGTGGGAAGTTGATAGTATTGAAATTAAAATAGGACCAAAAACTACGGATAAATTAACATAAACTGGTCAACGTCCAAATTCGAGTACCAAAATGCATATATATAAAAATTAATCCATGCAACGTAAATAGTAGGCTTTCATTGTTCGACTACTACGTCAAAATAATGGAGTCAGGGTGACTAAAACATTTGTATTTAAATATTTGGTTAAAATACCATTTTGGTCCCTCAACTATTATAAAAGTTTCATTTTTGTCCCTCAACTTTTAAAAGTCTAATTTTAGTTCCTCAACTATCATTTTTATTCCATCTTAATCCCTCAACTTTCAAATGTTCAAATTTAGTCCTCGAAGTTTCTAAAAAATTTAAAAATAATCCTTTAGTTAAAAATAAAATTTAACCATAAAATTTAAAAATAGTCCTTTAGTTAAAAATAAAATTTAACCATCGTTTAAAGGAGTGATTCGTGGCATAAAAAATAATAATAGTAAATTTTTATTATCTTCTTCTTCCCATCCCACCCCTCTCTCAAACACCTCCACTTCAAAAAAAAAAAAAAAAAACAGAGCATAAAATTGGTTTAATGCCTTTTCTTTCTCTACTACACCTTCTCATTGTCTTCAAATTCATCTTTAATTTCATTTGTCATTTGGCAATCTCTTTCCAGAGAAAATTGTCGAGATTAAGTCAATATGAACAATAATACAATAGTTATGAGCTAAGATCCATATCATATTTGACCCAATTGAAAAAAGATTTAACGATGGCCCTTAGGAATAAGCTAATTAATGACGGATTGGAGATGAATAAGCTGCGGATTGCTGGTTTTGAGGTGCAAAGAGACGATTTTGACGATGTTGGAAGGGTTTTGGTTTTGTGGGAGAAAATGGTAAAGAGAGTTTACCATTGATTTTGTTTCGGATTGAGGAATTGGTTGCAGAAAGGTTGAAGATGAAGCAGAAGAGAAAGTTGATTTGGGGAGTGAATTGAAGAAGAAGAAGAAGGGTTTGGTGAGATTGGAAGCTGAAATTTTAACTAAAGGACTATTTTTAAATTTTTTAGAAAGTTTAAGGACTAAATTTGGACATTTGAAAGTTGACGGACCAAGATGGAACAAAATGATAGTTGACGGACTAAAATTGAACTTTTGAAAGTTGAGGGACCAAAATGAAACTTTCATGATAGTTGAGGGACTAAAATGATATTTTAACCTAAATATTTTTATATAATAGTGATGAATATTTTTTCCCTTCTCAACGTTTCAGTACACTACTCCAATATCATATGGATAGGGACTAATTTTTAGGTGGCCCTTCATTGTTCTGGTACATTTTCTCGGGAGTATAATAGATCCATTTATTTTCTTTAGACGAACTTTGGACGTTTTTAACATTTGTTAAAAAGTCATGTTTCTAGACACCGGATGAGGTTTGAAAGTTGACAAACTTAAATAGTAGGTCAAAATGAGTGGATTTAAATATTAAAAACATTTTTTTCGGACAAATATTTTTGTCCTTGAGAGTATAATAGTCCACTATTTTTTATTCTTCGGGATCAACGTTGGGAAGTATATTTTATGTGCACCCTCATGGAGTGTAAGGGATACTTCATGTGACCTAAAAGTCATGAATATTTCTCTTTGAAAAGTTCAGTACTCAGCTAAAAAAATTGGAGTCAAAATGCCGAAGACAAACTTAGGACGAACTTTGGACGTTTGTCACATTTCATAAAAAAATCATGTTTTTAGATACCGGATGGGGTTTGAAAGTTGAAAAACTTAAATAGATGGTCAAAATGAGTGGATTTAAGTATTAAAAAGATTTTTTATTTTCCGAAATTTTTTTTGGTCCTCAAGGGTATAATAGTCCACTATTTTTTGTTCTTCGGATCAACGTTCGGAAGAATATTTTCTCTTCACCCCTCATGGAGTGGAAGGGCTATTCCATGTGACCTAAAAGTCAAGAATATTTCTCTTTGAAAAGTCTAGTACTCAGCTAAAAAAATTGGGGTCAAAATGCCGAAGATGAACTTTGGACGACCTTTGGTCGAACTTTGGACGTTTGTAACATTCGTTATAAAGTCATGTTTCTAAACATCGGATGAGGTTCGAAAGTTGACAAACTTAAATAGTAGGTCAGAATGAGTGAATTTAAGTATTAAAATGATTTTTTTTTTCCAACAAATTTTTTTGTCCTCGATGGTATAATAGTCCACTATTTTTGTGCTTGAATCAACATTGGGAAGCATATTTACTGTGCACTTCTAATGGAGTGGAAGAACTACTCCATGTGACCTAAATGTCATGAATATTTGACTTTGAAAAGTCCAGTACTCAGCGAAAAAAATTGGGGTCAAAATGCTGAAGACGAACTTTGGACGATTGTAACATTTGTTAAAAAGTCATGTTTCTAGACACCGGATGGGGTTCGAAAGATGACAAACTTTTGGTCCTCGGGGGTATAATAGTCCACTATTTTTGTTGTTCAGTATCAACTTTGAGAAGCATATTTTCTTTGCACTCCTATTGGAGTGGAAGGGCTACTACATGTGAGCTAAAAGTCATGAATATTTGGCTTTGAAAAGTTCAGTACTCAGCTAAAAAAATTGGGGTCAAAATGCCGAAGACGAACTTTACACGAACTTTTAGGACGAACTTTGGACTTTTGTAACATTTGTTAAAAAATCATGTTTTTAAACACTGGATGGGGTTTGAAAGTTGACAAACTTAAATAGTAGGTCAAAATGAGTAGATTTTAGTATTAAAAAGATTTTTTGTTTTTCGACAAAATTTTTGGTTCTCGAGAGTATAATAGTCCACTATTTTTGTTCTTCGGGATCAACGTTGGGAAGCATATTTTCTATGCATTCATACTAGAGGTTATTTTGACCTACTATTTAAGTTTGTCAACTTTCGAAGCTCATCCAGTGTCTAGAAACATGACTTTTTATCAAATGTTAAAACGTTCAAAGTTGGTTTAAAGTTCTTCGGCATTTTGATCCCAATTTTTTAGCTGAGTATTGTACCTTTCAAAGTCAAATATTCATGACTTTTAGGTCACATGGAGTAGCTCTTCCACTCCATGAAGAGTGCACAGAAAATATGTTGCCCAACGTTGATCCCGAAGAACAAAAATAGTGGATTATTATATCCCCAATGACCAAAAATTGTCCGAAAAAAAAGTCTTTAGGAAGAATAAGTTGGTGAATTTTTGTCAAAGTTCAGTCTAAAATCTTTGGACGTTTAACTTAAATCAACTCATTTGATAACCATTTAATACGTTCGAAAGTTATGTTTTTAGTTTGTCAAAGTTCCAACATTATACTCAAGAGTGTACATTTCCCTTGAACATGGGACCTACTATACCTCCATGGGTCAAAATGCCAAATTTTTTTGACAGACTTTGGACAAATGTATAATGGACTATTATGCATCGACTTTACGGTGTCTAGATTCATAAATATTTTTGTTAAAAAATGTTTTGGTGTCTAGAATCGGGGGTATACAAATTTTTTGTCCTCGGAGGTATAGTAGTCCACTATTTTTGTTCTTGAGGATCAACATTGGGAAGCATATTTTCTGTGCACTCTTCATGGAGTGGAAGGGAGAGAAGATGAAATGTTAAGACCAAATATTCATGTTGATTTATAACATTGAAACTCAATTTTTCGGTTTAATCCAGACCAAAATATGACTGGTAGTTTTGGAATTGGGGTCAAATATCCATTTTTAGGGGGAAATGTACACTCTTGAATATAATGTTGGAACTTGGACAAACTAAAAACATGACTTTCGAACATATTAAATGGTTATCAAATGAGTTGATTTAAGTTAAACGTCCAAAGATTTTGGAATAAAATCAAAATTTACTATGCTACTGTAATTTAAAGTGGATTATCATCAAATATTAAGTTGCATAACATTTAATGATAAGCCAAATATTCTTGAATTTTAGGTCACATGAAGTAGCCCTTCCACTCCCGGTAGGAGTGCAAAGAAAATATGTTTCCCATGCTGAATATAATAGGGGTCAAAATGTATAATAGTCAAAATTGTGGGTATAATCCGTTAGTTCATGAATTATTGGTGAATATAGCTATTAATCATACAAAATGAGTCTTACTATGGACCCTCAAGAATAAAATTCATGAATATTTGGCTTTCATGAATATGTCCTCGGGGGAATTGAAAATGGTGAACTACACCAAACATGACTTGGACAAACTGGGGTCAAAATTGGGGTCAAAATGCCGAAGACGAACTTTGGACTAATGTAACATTTGTTAAAAAGTCATGTTTCTAGACACCAGATAGGGTTCGAAAGTTGACAAACTTAAATAGTATGTCAAAATGAGTGGATTTAAGCATTAAAAAGTTTTTTTTTTACAAAATTTTTGGTCCTCGGGGGTATAATAGTCCATTATTTTAGGTCATATTGGGAGCCGAGCACACTCTCCCTATTATAATATCAGCCGAGCTAATTCTAAAAAAAATGAAAGAATGCTGCTCGATCTATTGCGGCAACACAAGAAGGCGATTGGTTGGACGCTTGCAGACATCACAAGGATAAACCCTTCTTACTGCATGCACAAAATTAATTTAGAAGAAGGTCAATTCAAGTCGAGAGAGCAGCAGAGGCAGTTAAATCCCGCAATGAAACAAGTGGGGAAAAATGAAGTTATAAAGTGGTTGGATGTTGGAATCATTTACCTATCAGTGACAGGTAAGTCTAGTTCAGTGCGTTCCAAAGAAGGGAGGAATGATTGTGATAAAAAAAATGATGTCAATGAGTTAATCCCGAGCAGAACTGTCTCGGGGTGGAGAGTTTGCATGGATTACAGAAGGCTCAACAAAGCCACGAAGAAAGATCATTTCCTGCTACCGTATATAGACCAGATGCTTGACATGGGCAAGAATACTATTGTTTTTTGGACGGCTATTCCGGTTATAATCAGATTACGATAGATCCTAAAGACTAAGAGAATACGACATTTACCTATCTGTATGGTATATTTGCATTTACACGAATACTTTTTAGGCTCTACAACGCACCAACCACATTTCAGCATTGTATGCTAGCGATCTTCTCAGACATAACTGAAGAAATTGTCGAGATCTTTATGGACAACTTTACTGTATTTGGAAAAACATTTGACTCATGCCTGCTCAAGTTGGGAAGAGTGCTCAAACGTTGGGAGGAAACAAACTTAGTTGGGGAAAATTATTTGAAATAGTTACAATAATTTGTTTTAAATATACTTTTTTGAAGAATGATTAGTAATATATGATGTTGAATGTAAATCTTCTTTAAAATTTACAAATATAATCCTCTTTAAAATTATATAGAAAAAAGAATATACGACAATAATCTTTGATGATATGGGTTAAATAATTAACTAAATAGAAATTGGACGATCATAAAGTCTAAATTTATCCAACTTAGATACAATTTTTTTTATTAGTTCACATATAATTTTATTTTTAAAAAATGTTACAATAATTGGGGGTGAATAGATTTGAATATGTAACCTTCTAGTGACTAAGTTAGCACAGATGCCATTCACATGTATGATAACTAGATCTTGATTGTATGATAACTAGATCTTAAGAATAAAAAAAAACTTACAAGTTCAATATATAACCCAAATCTAAATTGTAATTTAATATGATTTTCTAAAGCAATATATTTTTTTTCCAGAAATTTGCCCTACAATTTTGAGAATAAAGAAGTTTATATATACATATATATTAGAATCGAATCGAATCAAATCAAAGTTTTAAAACAATTGGATAGAAATTCAAATCAATCACAAATTCATATCGGTCTTTATCTAATACATATTATTTGGTTGTCTTTTTTAAATAATATCATCCCCTTCTAAATATTGGAAATTTAAATTCGTGGAGCAAAATACAAACCAATATCAAAAAGTAAAAAAATATTAAAATCAAACAAAAGATGCTCTTTGCAACCCAAATTTATGCGTGATGGTCAAAATTCCCTTTTTTTTTTTAAATGATAATAATTATTATTGTTTCTTTTGGATTACAGAAATCAATTATCCTCCTTGAAGGATTAGGAAATCCAAAATTCTGTTTCATATACTCAAAGTCATTGGGAAAAAAGTAAACCTATAAATAATCACTCACTCATTCCACTCTTTACAAATTACAAAATAATTTCCCTCTCCTTTTATTTTCTTCATCTTCAACAATGGCTGCCTCCACATCATTTGGTTTCTCCATTCTTCTTCTTCTCCTTATTCTTTCTACTTTCTCCAATGCTCATCTACTTAAACTTTGCACGTTCGACGCCATTTACCAGCTCGGCGACTCGATCTCCGACACCGGAAACCTCATCCGCGAAAACCCCCACACTCCTTTCTCTCGTCTTCCTTATGGGGAAACGCTCTTCAACCATGCCACCGGTCGATGCTCCAACGGGCGACTCATGATCGATTACTTCGGTAGCCTGATCACTTGATCATCTCTTCTTTTCCTCTTTTCCATTATAATCATTTAATAGGAATGGTGTGTTTTTGGTTTGCAGCTTTGGATGCTGGTCTTCCCTTGGTCAACCCTTATTTGAACAAAGATGCTTTGAAGGATCATGGAGTGAACTTTGCAGTGGCTGGTTCTACAGCTTTGCCTTTTGAAGTTCTATTGCAAAACAGGATCCTATCTCCTGTTACCAATTCTTCTCTTGATCATCAACTAAATTGGATGTTTTCCCACTTCAACTCCACTTGCCATACTCAAAGAGGTAATTAGTATTCATTAATAAGTGTTTATACACACTACAATTTTAATTGTGATCATAATCTAATAAGATGATAAAAGAAAGTTATTTGGTGCTTTGTTTAATGCTGAATTATTGCATTTATAGAGTGCAACTACAAATTAAGGAGTGCTTTGTTCTTGGTGGGTGAGATTGGTGGCAATGACTATAACTATGCATTGTTGCAAGGCAAGACTGTTGACCAGGTCAAAGATCATTTGGTGCCAAATGTTGTTCAAGCCATAAAGACTGCTGTTCAGGTCATTTTTTATTTTTTTTGTTACTCATATGAATTTGGGGTTTTCTTAATTGATTAATTGCTTACCTTTTTGTACATTTGGTGATATATTTTGCAGAAAGTGATAAGCTTTGGTGCTACCAGAATTGTTGTTCCTGGAAACTTTCCAATTGGGTGTTTTCCCATTTATCTTAGTGCCTTCCAAACCAACAACACAAGTGCTTATGATGAACATCACTGTTTGAAGGATTTGAACAATTTTGCAAGTTATCACAATGACCAAATAAAGCAAACCATTGAAACACTCAAGAAAGAGAACCCACATGCTGTTATTGTATATGGTGACTATTACAATGCGTTCCTATGGATTATTCGCCATGCTTTTGTATTGGGTATGTTTATTTGAACGTGTAACTTTATGATTACTAGGTTGTACTGTACAGTAATTCTCATTTTTTTTAACATATGAGCAGGATTTGATGAAACTTCTTTGCAAAAATCATGTTGTGGAATTGGAGGAAATTACAACTTTAACCTAACACAAATGTGTGGATTTCCTGAAGTTCCAGTTTGTCCAAACCCTGAAGAACGCATTAGTTGGGATGGAATCCATTTGACACAAAATACTTACAACATCATGGCTTCTTGGCTCATCCATGACATCTTCCCAAAATTGCATTGCTTTGTTTGAAATTCTTTTCAGTGATTTTTTTTTATTTTTATCTTATGAAGTTTCTTTTTTGAAGTTTATTAATAAAAGAGAGTATTACTTTTTTAGAATTTTGTTGTTATTTCCCTCAATAATTAATTATAGAACTCAAAAGACTAATGTTGGGAATATTCATCTTTATTTTTTTATTTTTAAATGAGCAATTAACTATTTAGTTATTTTAACTCAATTCCAACACAATATTTGATTTGGAAGATTTGAAATCTAACCTAAATTCACTTATGATTACAACTTTACAGACATTTATATCATTCACATAGGGTATAAGTCAACAATTTTTCACAAGTATTTGTAAGTATCAAAGATTGAACTATCAACATTTGAGAAGTTACTAAACTAATGTTTGAATTGATACCTTGATAGTTAAGCTAGGCTTATGTTTTGTAAAAATTGATTATTTTTTAAACATGTTTTAAACCACTAAACTTTATCTCTAGTTTTATACAAAAAGAAGAGGCCAAATCACAGACAAACTCCTTCTCCAAGCTCTCCTTGTTCAATTAAGATTCTTCATCAGTTTGAATATTTCCAAAATTGAAGATTAATTCATTCACAATCATTCAGATTGATAAATGAAGTTATGAACATCTATAGTACTTAAAAGAAGTTCCCTTAATTGAAATAATGGAAACCAATGAAAAATCTTTCCTAATTACCACGTAAATAACTAAAAATATAATTGAGAAATTAAAAAATAAATAAATAAATAAAAAATAAAAGGAGCCCAAGAATTTACATGGAAGAATTGAAAAATTTAAAAGACATCATAATTCTAACTAAAAAACTTAAGCATAGTAAATTTCAATCCTTACTCCTCAGCATATTCAAGAATATTTACCTAGAACTCTAAAATACAAATTTTATGTTGTAGGGAAAAAAGCAATCAAACAAATATCAAAGACTAATTACAGAATTTACCAAGTTAATGAAGATGCTTCATCAGTACACATCAACAAGCAGTTATGCTCACCAAAAATTCTTCCCAGTAAAGATCCATCTTTGTCCATCTTTACAAAAAAGAGAAAATCTGAATATGGATAATTTTGACAATAATTTTTTTCTTAAATAGACAATTCCATAGAACTTATCGCAATTTCCAATTCTTCCTACCATTGTAGGACAAGATGACACATTTGTTTTTATCTTCTCTTCTTTCTATAAAGGGAAGGGCAGCCATGGCTGTACTTTTCGATATCGAGTATCAGAACTTGGTGGAGACCAGAGTCAGTTTTTCTGCGAATGGTAAACCTAAATGAATATGAGCGAGCCGAGCGAAACATGCGTCGAAAAGTGTTTTTTCTTTCTTTCTTTCAGGTTAATGAAAAGGAGGTATAGGGTTTTACCTCACAAAATGGCTAAGCAAAATGTCTTCCGATGCGAGGTGACAGTCATCTTCTACTTCCTTTCCTGATTCCTTGAGTACCAAGAGAATTCTGACTCGTATTTGCTTCCATTTTCTTCGTTGCTCGTTGAATAGCGGCATATTTCTGCCGCTGGGTGTGACTTTTCCTTTTGCTGCATTGCATACATCATAAGAAAAGAACAGATGAAAATAAACAACTTAAACATTTTGAGTCTAAACACTCTTCCCCTTTTTCTGAATTTGGCAGCTATTGTTTGCTCAAGTTCGCTAATCCCACAGTGTTGACTAACTCATAGTTGGGACTTAATCAGTAGCCAATATGAGAAAAGTCTTTCTACATAAAGCACTAACAAGCAACATAGCTTTCATATTTGAGTCAAGAACCATCTTAGTAGTCTAAGAGAACCGTGGAAAACCTTCAAAAATCAAAAGGTTATGGATTCAATCTGATTATCTACATGAAAATTAATATCCTACGATTTTTTTGACGTCCAAATATTGTAAAGTCAGACATGTTGTCTCTAGAGAATAATCAAAGTACGTCTAAGCTGGTCTGAAGACTTACAGATATAAATAAAATTGAGTAGAGTAATTATCTGAAGAATAATACTTAGCTAAGCCCTGGTGGGTACAATAAATTTTTTACAGTTAGGAGAGAGGTGAAAAATGAAGAATTGAAATTTTTTTTACTTGCTCTCCTCTAACTAGCCACACCAATTTAACCAAGTATTGCTCTTTTTTTCTTAATTCTTACTACATTTTGCATTTTACTTGGTTAAATTTTATAGAAGCTAATACCTAAAGCATAGCCATCAACAAACTCACAGAAATAAAGGACCAAAATTTTCAAAAAACCTAGTGAAAATATTTAGCTTTCCCTACCTTGCAAGCATAAGTCCTGCAGAAAGAACCATGGAGCCGATTAGCCAAGTAACTCGATCACGGAAACTCATTTCTTTCACCCATTGCTGGAAATCCTCTAAAACACCTAAGTGCCCTGTTTTTTGGGACGCTACTACAGATTGTGAAGACTTCCATGAGCTAGCAATGGAGTCTAGTCTGGCTTTACCTCCATAGCAAGTGGTTTCGTCAGCAGAATTCTTAATTGAAAAACCAACAGCACTGCAAAGCTGCGTGCCATTCGATACCCATTCGGAAGCCCTGCCACACACAAAGTCATTCACTCCGCATGGTGCTAGAACCTGAACCATAAAATCTAATCAGGAAGCATTTTAGTTTTACATTGCACGCAAGATTCAAGTTCATGCTTTTACTTTTATTATTAATCAACAATATTTGGGGAGGGAAATTCGAACATGTAACCTCATGGTTACTAAGTCGTACATGATGCTACTGGATAGGCTCCTTTTGGCGTGTCCATACTTTTACTTCTGATGTTGGTTAAAAATATATCATGCAAGTAGAGAGATGGATAGGAAAAACTAACATAATTTCAATGAAATTCCAACTATATACATACACACACACACATATATATATATATAATATTGTATTGTATTGTGAAAATAACAACAAAAAATTATTTGATACCACACTTTAAAAGTTAAGTTAAAACTACTATATATTTAATTCTCAACTTTGAGAATTTTGTTTTTTTAGTTCTTTTTTTTTAAACAAGGGTAACCACACCCGTCACTATGGCAGGCACTAGAGTAATGTCACAGTTGAGTCTTGAACCCGGGATCTTGAGAAGAGCATACCCTCAAGGCCCAAGTTTTCAACCATTGCACCATCCCTTGGGGACTTGTTTATTTAGTTCTTGAAGTTCACGCCATTGGTGAAATACTAATGTAACATGCTGATTATATAAACTTTTCCTGAGTTGAAATTATGTGCTATACAACTAAACAAACCAATGTTATTATCTAAATAGAAGCACAATTGAAGTTCAAAGACTAAATATACATGTTGTTCACTGTTTAAAGACAAATTTTATAACTAAACCAAAGTTCTACAAGCAATTAGATATCATTTCCTTTTTCATTATAAAATGACTCTCATGATATACTTGCCTCTAAGACAATAAGTTTTTAGAAACCTGATATGGTTAAACTTTTCAGCGTTATTTCATTCTCCAAAACCTATTTACGACACATAATCAGCCAAGGAAACAAATGAATCTCTAGATCTCTCTAACATCTACTCACCTGTGTTTTAGCATCAACAGAAAAGTAAGCATCAGAGCAAGCTTTGAAGACTTTGTCGCAGAAAGAGGCACATATCAGAGGAGGTCCGTGCTGAACGCCAACTAGTGGGTCACAAATTGAGCACTCTAGAAGTTCCCATAATTGCAAACAATCTTGGTTGGCTTCCCCTGTTGAAGCCAGCCTCCTAACGGAAAGCAAAGCCGAGTGCGTTTGGGCAACACCACAGCAAGTCTTCTTTTTGAAGACTCGACAAAACGTCAAATCTTGTGCTTTGGTAACCTTTTTGGGAGGTTTTCCTTCCATTGAGAAGGGTGCAAAACGACCACCTTGTGAAATGCAGCCATCATTTGATTCACCTACAAGAACAACAGACTTTTTAAAAAAATTCCCATAATATCCATACATTTTTTAAATTTAACAACATTTGGGGGTGAGAGTTTAGAACTTATAATCTCTTGATTACTAGGTCGTACAAGTTCTCACGGGAGCTCTACTCCTTTTGGCCCCCAATATCCATACTACGACTAGTAGAAAATGGAAAATACGATATCGCCATTTCTATCTCCCATGTAAAACAATCACAAATAAGCTAAGAAAGTACAGCATTGGACAATCGATCCTTAATTCAATATGATGAAAGAATCTAGAGATTCAAATTGGATAAAAGATAGATAAGCTGAAGTTCATCAAAAAAACTTCTACATTCAAGTCAATCAGTAATTTATAAGAAATATGAAACTACCAAATTTGTGTTATTTATATATATAAACCCCTTTGCTCAGTGAGATTCTTATTAGCATAGTTGGCTGATTTCAGAGATTTCAATTAACAACCATTTACCAGATTTTTTTTTCTTATGAAAAAGCAAAAATACATCAATTGAAAACAGCATATAGAAAACAAACAACAGAAAATATTAAAAAACTTCATAATTTTCCAAATATCCAAACAATCTCGTAAGATTAGTGCCCAACTCCAAACCCCAGCTGCGATCTCCAGGAAATCCGGCACAATAATCACAATTAACGCCAAGCATATTTAAATTAAATCAACTAAGAATCATTTTTGCAATGAATCTAACATAAACACAAGTCTCATAAGGAAACTACATTTCAGAACAGTCTACGAAGAAAATCGAGGAAAAAAAAGCAAATCAAGGGATTAAGTGTTTACCAGATGAAAATGGAAGCAGAAGATTGAAATTCAGCACCACAAAAAAGTACAAAATATTTATATTGTTCGTCCTTTGCGCCATTTTTGAACTCGTTCGGTGCAAATTACAGAGAAACGAAGAGAGACGACGATACTCGGATTTTGCTGAGACGCGGACTTTTTGGTGCTGATGGATTCACCACGATCAGTCCTTTTTTGTCGATTAGGCTCAAGCCCAATTATAATTTTGGGCTTAGTTAATTCGAGGCCCATATTTGTTTGGGCTTATGATATAGACGGGCTTGCATTTTATGTTAGGAAGAATTACCATCAATGATTCATTTGTTAGCCAATATTTAAGGGGAAAATATATTTTTAGTATTTAGGTTTCAGTATATATTTTAAAATTAAACAATTTTTGTTCTGACATTTTAATAATTATCAATTTTAGTCTGTCGTGTGTTTTTAAGATTAAAATAATCATTTTATCAATATATTTGAATTTAAAGTTAGTTTTTTGTTTTTTGAGAAAAATTTAAAGTTAGTTTAGTCATCATTATATTATATAACTAATGATTTTGTCATCTTAAAAAATTGAATATTGATGAAATGCCACGATAAACATGTTTAATTTTAAATATATGAACTAAATTGAAATTAATCTTTGGGAATTTGCACTATATAACAACTTTTTTACCACTGTTTATAATTATAATTATAGTAACTTGTTAAAAATATTTCGTTTATAACAAATTTTGCCTATTTTAAAAAAATCTCTACTTACTCTTTTTTATTGAAAACTTTGATAGAATCTATCATTCTCTAATGATAGAAGTCTATCAATTTTATCAGTAATTGATTCTATCAGCCCTTATTGATAGAATCTAATGGAAGTCTGTCAATTTAATTGATTTGAGTCTCTATTGATAGAATCTATCCATATAAAAGTCGATCAATTTACATTTTTTTTGTGTATGTGCAAATATTTTGATTATTGTGTTCATGAAATATTTTAGCCCTTTTGTAATACTAGAATTTTAACACGGCTTTGCAGGTGATCATTTTTTAAATAATAAATTATATATAATATATATATATATAATTATAAATTTTTTCCTACATTTTTTTCACTAAATTTAAATTATTAAATAATAATTTCAATTTAATATTGAATTTTATAACCATTTTTCACGTTAGTTAAATTTATTAAAATTCACATTTATGTTAAAAAATAGTTAATATTTTATTTTGAACTTAAAAAATAATAGATATTATTATTTTTAAAAAAAACTTAATAAATTAAATTTATCGCATTAAAATTAAATTTTATCTTTGATTTTTAAAAATCGATGCTCTTTAATTTTTTTCATTTTATCTATTAATAGACCAATTACTCTTAAATTATAAAATTTATAAGAGTTATATCATTATTATAATTATAAATATATATAAGCTAAATATATTTATTAGTATACATCTATCAACTTACCTTTAACCTCAAATGATAATTTTATCTTTCTTCAAAAAAAAAATTCATATCTCCAAGTCAACAATTAAGATCCCTACAAAAATTATTGAACAAAAGAAAAGTTAGATGAAAGTTATAAATAATCCCACAAAAATAAGATAACTAAATTTTTTATTATAAAACAAAAAAAAACGAAGAAAGGTAACTCCAAGAGAAAGTTTCAAATATGTTTGTAAACAAAATATAAATAACTATATATATAATAGGAAATCGTTGTTACCAAACTTTTCAAACTAAAGAATTATGTACTTTGACCTCATGATAATCTTATCGTTTTTCGAACTTTTTTTTCATATCTCAAAGTCTTTTAAAAAGACAACAATTATACAAAAAAAATTTCTACAAAAATTATTGCAACAAAACAAAAATCAAATGAAAGTTAAAGGTAAATAATAAAAAAATATATATATAACTTATTATAAAACAAAAAAAACGAAGAAAAGTAAATCCAAGCAAACAGGAAGTGTTCTTGTAAACAAAATGTAGACAACTATTTAGAGGATTGAAAAATTCAATTTATTATTTTAATTAGAATATAAAATATCAGATAATTTTAGTAAAAATATCTTATTTTATACGTTATAAAGATGTTAAAAATTTAAATGATATTGTAAATATCTTCATTTGATTGTTGAAATCTCTTATCTTATAACTTAGTTATAAAATCTATGAGATTTGATAAAAATATCTTATCTACGGATGAAAATCTAAATGATATTGTAAATATCTTCTACTTTATTTGCATTTAAATTTTTTTTTATATTTCAATAATTGGCATATTTTTAATTTAGAATATGATTTAAGTATAAAATTGTCCAAAAATAATTTTTCCGTTAAGCCACCATTTACGATAGTATGATAGAAGCAAAAGTCCCTTAATCTTTCTCAAAAAAAAAAACTAAATTGAAAATAATCTAAAAAAAAAGAAAAAAAAAATCTATATTTAACAAATCTATATCTTTTTTTGTGTTGTTATCAATCCTTTCTTTGAATGCCATCACAAAATCTAGGAAATATTATCTTTTAATTCTTAAGTTTTTTGGGTGAAGTTTTTATTTCGTTTTGATGTTTTAAAATCAAAATTTTTAGTAGCGGTTTACTTTGCTAATTTGGATAATTGAAATTTTTGGATATCCAAAATCATAGATACCGTAATGATAGATGTCTAGAATTCTTGACTAGTCATATTTGTTTTGTAGTAATAATTTTTATGGTATTTGAAAAACCGTTATGAAAATATCATAAATGCGCTCGTAACTTAATTTACACATTAATTTATATAATTAAAATATTATATTTAAAATAAATTTATTTAATAAAAAAAACTAAAATAAATTCATTAGTTAAATAATCAATAAAATTTGCTAAATATAAAAAATATAGAAAATTATATTTGAAAAGGATAATAAAAATAATGGACTTTATATTATTTTTTAAAATAATCAAAATAATATTCAATTTAATGAGAATTATTTTAAGGTATAATGTAAAATATAAATAAAATTAATTATGTATGGTTAATTGTTAATGCATGCATAATAGTCATATACTAAAAAAGAATATATTATTTTATTTTAAGCTCAAAACTACACACAAAATATGGGGAAAGAATTTATATGAATTGATAAAATATAATAAATAAAGTCAATAGAGCAGTAGCTCAAGCGGCATCATCGGTGTATGCCTAATGACCTTGAGATCTTAGGTTTGAGTTTCTCCCACCCCCAAATTGTTATAATCTCAAAAAAATTATAATAAATAAAACTATGAGGGTAAAAATCTCATTTGAGATGCCTTATACAAGAGGACATCAAAATATCTCTCAAATAATCATTCTAAAATGCCGGAATCCCTTTAGAAGATATTTAAATAATGTTCAATTTTAATTTTGGAGATAATAAATTTAATGACATAATCAAATTTTTTACTAAAATGATAAATAGGCTAATTTGACTATCCATGATTATATTTGAACTTTTAAAAGTGACTGAGTTCCATCAAGCCAAACTATTTCTTAAAGCAATTATTGCTTGGAATTAGAGATGTTCATTTTCCTGTAGGGACCCGCTCCATGAATCCCTAGTTAGGCGGGGAACAGGAAAAAAAATTTCTCGACTAATCGGGGCCAGGAATGTATTCCCCGTCCCCGATTTCCTGATTCTCGCCCCGTTTATTTTTTTTTTTCTTTTTTTTTTAATATTTTTTTTCTATACTTTATACCTTTTATTTTCAAATAAAAACTTATTTGTTAATGAAATTATCTATACATACGAGTATTTTTCTTTAATAATTAACATAGTTGATATTTATAAATATTTTTAAAAAAATATAATTATTTAACAGTAGTATCCAAAAAATATTTAAAAAAAAATGAAAAGATTCCTCTGATCCCCACCCTGATCTCCGAAAAAAAGCTGGGATTTATATTCCATTAGTGTCTAAAAAACGCCAAAGAAAAGTACAAGATTTGCCACCGTAAGCAACAAAATATTCAAAACTATGTATATATATTTTTTGAGATGTATATTCAAAACTATATTGACAAGGATGTTCACTAAATGAATTTTGTTTTTGTTAAATTGTCCTTTATAGTAACTCTCATTTCTTTTTGTAAAGATTTTTCAAAGAAATTTGAGATCTTAAAGGGCGTTTTAATTCATGGTCTTGATGTACTTTAATTTCTTAAATTTGCCTATAATACATTTTAACGTCTAGCATGGTTAATTTTTTTTTTTTTTTCTCAATGTAGAAAAGGAAAAATTCTAACATCTTAACCTTTTGATCTAAGATATACGTTTTACTTAGTTTTTTCTTCTTGTTCCCATGGAGTGGAAATAGATTAACATCCAATCAGATAACCAATTGTCATCGTCCCATTCGATTTAAATAGTTCTTTTCTTCGTAATTCAACAATTTTGAAAATAGAAATTTAAATCTATAATATCTTGATAATTATATTATAATATGGCTTAAGTAGGTTTTTTAGTACAATATGTCCTAAGTAGTTAAACTATTCTAAGTTTTATATATAAACTTTTAATCCTTTGATTACCTTGCAAGTTTCTGTTAGAAAAGGTTTTTTTTTTTTGGGTAATGATATAAATTCATAGTTTGAAGTAAATAAACTCATACAACTTATGGGTTTAAATTTTGAATTTTGGAAATCTATATCCCATTTTACTACCATTTGTTTTATCTTTTGTTTTTTTTTTTTTTTTTAATTTTAAAAAATTTAAATTAAACCTATTTTAAATATAACTTCAACCTCTAAATTATCATTATTATTTATGTAAAAACCCTAAAAATCAGCTTTACGAAACTGTGTTTAATTTCTTAGACTAAAACTAAAATTTTACTTTTTTTTTTGAGATTACAATAGGTGTGGGGGACTCAAATCCAAGTTATTTAGTCATTAGGCATACACTAGCCGCTAAGCAACTGCTCAAGTTGGCAAATGAAATTTTACTTAAAATAATTAAATTTTAACAAATAATTATGAAAATCATATTAATTTATAAATTTATATATAAAAAAGGTTAAATAGTTATCAAATTATTTAATATATCTCCAATTATAAGATTTTGTTAACTCATTTCAAAAAAAAAAAAATTTGTTTAGCTCGTTCAAAATAAATAATCATGATGACATTAGAAAAAGAATTTAGTAATCGATTGGGCGAGAAAGAAATGTAGGACAAAATTGTCCCATCACATTATCATCTTTTAATATCGGCATTAGTCGCCAATTTTGACTTTGCACCAATTTTAAACTAAAGAAAAATATCGTAACAATCGAGGTTAAAAAATCGAATAATTTATCATTAAAAAAACAATTATAATAAATTGAATTATTGTTCATCTTTTTAAAATCAATTTATTGTTTTTATAGATTGAGAGAGAGGGACCACAAGTCCTATACAGAATGTAGTAAATAAATAAGAGTCAAATATTGATTTTTAGGATTGAACCTATAATCATAGTAATGAACTGGAATACATAAAACAATGAAATCAACAAGACACCAATTCTTTCGGTTTAAATCAATTAATGGTGGTTCATAAGTTAATATTAATGTGTAAGAATTCAAGTAGGGGCATTTCAACTATCATTTAACCTTCAGAGTAGGAAGGTGTTAAAAAAAATCGACAATAACTAAACTATTCAACATGAATCGTAAGAGTTTTATATAATTTTTTTATTATGATTTTTTAAATTTTGTTGATTTGATCGATTTTTGGATCAACCAATTTATTTTTGTTCATTTAACCTGACACAATTCAAATTATATATATCATACCTTTTTAGTTTACTAGAAAATTTATACGTGTGTTGCACGTGTAATATAATTTGATACATTTTTATTTATAATACTAAGTTTTGAAAATTCATTTCATTTTTCATAATGAATAAAAAATCTAAACATTTAATATGGATAGAATTTTAAAAGTTGATTAGTATATTATTAAAAATTAATAAATAAAAATAAATAAAATCTTATAAATAAATTACAAAACAAATAAAGAGTAAGTTTTTTTCTTTAATACAAATTGGGGGAATAAAGGGGACAACAAATCATAACCAATTGTGTCTAACCCTTGATAGGTTTTTTCTTTTTATGTGGAAAGAAAAGTAAATTTGAACAAAAGACGAAATTTAAATGTTTTTTCAAAAAAAAAAAAATTTGAGTTTTTTTTTAAAAGTGTTAAGAAAATTCTATTCATAGTGTAGAAAATAAAGGTTACAAAATATTTAAAATTTAATCATTAAAAATACTTAAATATAAACTCATCAACCTAAAAAAATAATAACTTTTAAAGATAGGTTGCAAAAATAATGTGAAAAACAGTTGTTAATTTTTTTATATTTTTAAATTATATATTATAGATTAAAAAAAGGAAAATTATAGTAACTAGACCACATCCGAAAAGTATTTGCAAATATAGGCGCCAAAGTTTTTTTTTTTGCAAAGTTAATTTTCTTATTAAAATTCGTAATTATTAATTTTTCATTAATACCATTTTGCCCTTTTATCACATTTAATACTAAATTTTTGAATTAAAACACCTATTTAAACATACTTCCCATTCTTTTAAAACATACCAAATTTAATTGTCAACTCTTTTAATGCAAAAGATTTTAATTCTTTTTCTCATTTATCTTCCATCTTTCTTCCTTTTCCTTTTCTGTTTCACTCTTCTTCCTCCATTTTCGTTTCTTCAACTCTATTCAACTCTATATAGTCAAAGAAATTGTATAATTGACTATGTACCGTATGTTCATACTATATTTTTAGGTTAGTTATATTATACATCTTTTGCTTATAGGTTCATTAATCATTCCATTTGAAATTGCCCATAGTGTTATTTACAATGTCAATATTTATGTTTAGAAGTGTATTTAAATCATATGTAGAACAGTATTATCTACATACTAAAATGTCCAATTCATGTATACTTGAGTATTATCTATTGTAGTTTTCCATGTACCGTACGTTATATTACTGTATAAACTATACAAAACTCTGTATGTTTCATTATTTCATTATACATATTGTATAAGTTACACGATACATTTATGGTTTATTATTAATTCTATTCATGTATAATACATTTTTCGTACTCATATTACTATTCATTAAATTTTCATTCCGCAATATGGTATTGTTTATACATGTATATTATACGACTTATAATATAGAGCAATATTATTTGGACATTTTTGTAATACTATACAATTTTTCCTTATAGGTTCAACAAACATCCCAATCTGTATTGCACATAATTGGCCAGTAGGATGAAAATGAGATGTACCATAATCATGAAGTAGCTGAAGAGCGCCGCATAAATATTGAGGAACGCATTCACTCAATGATGATTTTACATTAGTCTTTTTTTTTATGTCTAACGCTTTTAATTTCAATTTTGTAACCCATGAAACCTTTTTTATTTACTATTGATCTCACTTTGAATAGTAATTTTGTGTGAAGTTGTTCCAACAGTACGAGTCTCTATCAATTCACAAATATTACATATGTTATTTCTCAATGTTTTACTATACGGTATTGTACATTCAAAATTACTTGTTCGCTGTCGCAAACATATTAAATCACACTACAAGTATCTATATCAGCAAATTAAACACTTAAAAAAAACACAAAGTTTTAAAAATACGGTATGATACATGATATATTATGGTTGTACCGTATATACCAAGTTGTTTCAATACTGTGTGGTTATCAAACATGTTCTGGTTTCAATCAACGAAATTGAACGTTCAACAGCTCATACGGTTTATTTATAAATAAAAATACTAGAATAAAATAACATGTACATTACGAACTATACTGTATGTAAATCACAACACAGTACATCTAACAATGTATTGTCGCCACTCTCGTCCTGCAATTAATGCACCATAAATTGACGATTTTTGGTTTGGAATGTGAGACAAATTTCATTTTTTAAAATTTTACTCCCCAAATGAAAAACCAATAATTTGATCGTTATTTTTTAAATTTATAAGGTATTAAAAAAGGAAGATGAAACGTCTCTAATAAATGTGATTTCGGAGGATATGTTTTTCTACAATTAATGCTCATAAATTTGAGATTTGTGGTTTGGAATGTGAGATAGTTTTCTTTTTTTTTGAAAATTTTCTTCTAAAATTAAAAAACAACCAATATGAGGGTATGATTGTAGTTCATTATTTTCAGATTTTATAATGTATTAAAACAAAATCTACTTTGGCTAATATTTTTGTAGATATATATATTTGCAAATACTTTTTAAATATGGTCTATTTATGAAAAAAGCCCTTAAAAAAATTAGAAAATGATGATAAATTAATTAAAAGTATATAAATAATCTTATTAATTTATGTTTACAATGATATTTTTTCTAAATTCAATTAAAATTTAAATGGAGAGATTTGATCTTTATGAATGCATAAATACACTTATGTAATTATTATGTTAGCTTATTTATTACTATTAGTACTATTATTATTTATATAAATAATTTTTTTAAAATTCAATAATGAGTTGAGAGATCATATCATCAAATCTATAACCTTTTTATTCGTAGGATGTCATTGAAGTATTGCTATTATTGATTGATTTAATTATTGTTGTATATTAAGGAATCTAAATATTTGTTGAACTCATAAAAAATATACTTTTATATCATATTATAAGCCAAGTTAAATCATTTTAATTAAAATAATTATTTATATATAATTTGTGAATTAAAATGATAAAATATTTTGTATTACAATCCTTTAATTTAAAATTTTTATTTTTTTATCGACAATTGATAATTTGCATTCAGTCTCTTAGTTTGATTGTATGGATCAACTTTTTAACTTTTAATTTCATGATTTCTCGAAATTTGATTATATATATATATATGTATTCTTTATAAATTTAATAAAACACTCATATCTTGGAATACTTTGAAAATTGAAAATAACCTTTGAAAATAATAATTATTAGATTCAAATATTGGAAAAAAAAATAGTGAACAAAGCATTAAACCTGATTCAATGTATTGATTCCACAAATATTCGTAACTTGTAAATTCAATAGAATATCAACATCTTGAGATGTTTTGAAAATTGAAGAGAGTCTTTAATAACAATGAAGAGTGGCAAACAATAAAGAAAATACTTAGATTACAATGTTGGAAAAAATGGTGAGCAAAGCTTGAAACTGAATTCGATACATTGATTCAATTCATACTCTTTTTGTAAATTCAATAAAAAAAAAAAACCACCATCTTTAGCTGATAACATCTTGGTGGATATATGAAGATTGAAGAGAGATTTTGAAAACTCTCAATGGAGTGAAAAACAAAAGGTAAAATACAAATGTTGTAAAAGAGATGTTGAGAAAACTTGTTATATAGTAAAATATTGAAAGTTACAAAACTTTCCGTATTCTAAAACTTAATTAATCAATTATTAATTACAAAAAAACTTTTAATTTATTAATTCTTTCAATGTGACAATGGAAAAGTGGTTAAATAATTAATATTAATTATAATGTATAATATTTTCAATTATATAATATAATAAAGTGGTTTAAAAATCATTTAACCCTTAACATTTTTTGTAACGGTAAAACCTTTAGTATTTGTTTTGAGTATTTAATAAATTTGTTTTAGAAAAGTAAAATCATAAACCTTTCGTGGGATGTTGGATAGTTTAAAAATTTATTGTTATTTAATGAGATATTTATAATAAACCATAAATGTATTAAAAAATTATTCATACTTTATTTTGTGAGTTATGTGTGGGATGGTGGTTTTATATTTCAAATTAAATGAACAACAAATGTATTTTAGAATGATTAAAACCTTATTTAGTGAATTATGTGTGTGATGGTTTTATAAATTAGAATGACATGTATTGTAAATTTAAAGTGTGACTAAAGGGTAAAATCGTCCAAAAATGATTCTCCCCCTAAGCCACACTTTAAGGTAGTATGATGTTAATCAAATTGGCTCACACAACACCCTCATTTTTGCTATATTAAATGGAGTTGAATATGAATAGTCATTGATGTAATTTAAATATATTTAAGATTATTAATGCTAATACATGCATTACGTGCATTAATGCTAATATGTGTATTTAAGATTAATGTAATATGAATAGTCATTAGTGTAATATTTGCATTTTTACAATTTTGAATGTGATGGCTTTGATGAAAAAAAGAAATTGCTAATACGTTAGTTTTATTTTTTATAAAAAAAAATGGAAAAAAAAGAAATAGCATGTGTAAATATATGAAGTGGCTTAAGGGCAAAAACGTCAAAAAAATATTCTCTTCCTAAGCCACACTTAAGGTAGTAAGATAAGATATGGAGGGAGAAAAAATAAAAATAAAAACGAAACTTAAAATATAGAGTAGAGTTTGATAAATGATCGAATTTATCAACTCAAACTATGTAGTGTGCACATCCTTAATTCAAAGCTCCAAGATCTGAAAAGGTAAAAACAAAATAAAATGGAGAAAAATCAATTTTAACTTATGTTGTTCACAATACGATTGATTTTGTTTCATCGGACTAAACATCAAATTTGATTATCGAGCTGTTGCTATTATCACCTTATTTTCCTGAACATTTTGAAAATCGTGACCAATTTCTAAGTTCTCGTTAGATTATTTAATAGTCCATTTTGTATATTCATGGCATTTAATCTTGTGCCAGTTAAAATTAATATTTTTAGAATTTATATGTATAACCAATTCAAAATATTATTTTTTTAGGAAAATTGTATTGGATAAATTGATTTTTAAAAAAATAACTACTAGATAAATTTTTGAAGCATTTGTATCCAAAGTTTTTTCTTTTTTTTAAGTGCATATTGAGGAAGAGAATTATCAATTCTTGAAATCAAACTCGGATCAAATAATAAAATCATTGCATCATTGATCCATTCATATTATTAATATACTTTAATATTGTATCATAAATATTTATTCATATACATTATCCAATAACTATATTTATAATCATTTTATGTATTGTAAATGATAACACAATATCCAATAACTATGTTTATAATATTTTCTAGATTTCACTTTGATAAGTTTCCCTTTTATAAGTATTAAAACCATCCCCTCTCTCCCAACTATCACACAGGTTAAAAGGCAAAAGCAAAAGCAAAATAAAAAAATAATAATAATAAAAAAGAAAAGAGCAGAGAACTATTCCATGGAAACTGAAAGACAATGAATCACAAGGTCCTAATGAAAAAGACTTTCCCTTTTACTTTCCACAATAAACAAAACCAATCAACAGGGGCATGAAAAAACTTATATATAAGATGAAACAAAACAAGCTGCCATTCTATATTTACATATTAATACGAAAATTACCATAGTACCCCTCATCTACACCTTTCGAAATTATTACCATAATATCCCTCGTTTTAGATTCCTCCCTACAATAGATCAATTCTAACACCTTTTCCATACTGAATTGACATATGCAAACTGATACAGCCCAATTACAGTACACACAAAAAAACTACACAGATCTACGAAGGTTTTGGATCTCAGCTTATTAGATCTCACACGTTGTGAGGAGAAGAAGGGCTCCTGGGTCCACCGTCGGCTGCCTTCGTAAATGCGTCGGAGATCGACCTTCTTCGAAACCGGAAGGATTCCCTACCTCCAAAGGAGAGAAATTACTTATAAGCAATCACAAAATGGAAAAGAAGCTATTCAAGAACTACAAATGAATTAATGATGTATTTTCATAGGTCACAAAGTTGGGAGAGCTCTCCTCGTAATCTTTCTCAATCATTCTCGTTAATCACTCGGCTATATTCTTTTCATAATTATTCTCATTCTTCCGGTTCAAAACACCCACTCATGTAATGTGGAGAGAATAGGATTCAAATCTCTTGGATATAGGGAGAATAGGATTCGAATCTCTTAACGTCATGTGAATGTGGGGAGAACAGGATTCAAATCAACGTGTTTGAAGTTTGGTCATGACGTAAGGTTATAATAAACAGTTGGTTATTTAATAAACGATGTTTGAGAGACAAGTTATTATAACAAAGATTATGATAAATGGCATTTGAGGGACTATTTATGATAAACGGGCACACAGGCTTGAATAAGTTCCGTTTAATGGTGCGGCAAACATCGGTTGATTTATTATAACCAACTCGGCTGTTTACATGAACGGGGACTCAAACACACCCTAAACCTCATGTGAGAGGTGAAGAGATTCCATTGGTTAACCTAAAGCTCATGTGGTCTTTATATATATATATATATATATATATATATATATATATATATATGGATTCTTCTAACATAAAATGCAACCCAGAAGAGCAAAACCTAGATCATTCCCACCTACCCCCATCTAACTTTATCTAACAAAGAAGCAGATCCACAAGTAAGACACTCAAGTTTGACAAAGACCTTCCAACAGCCAAACAAGGCAACTAAATTTCCACACCAGAAAACAGAAGAATAGTGTTGCAAAATGGCCCAATTTTCCACATTACAAATATATAATTATGTCCACATAAAGAGAAGCATGAAATTAAATTGAAAACGACTGAAATCTGCTAATGAATGATTCTCCATAAATATAGTGGGTCAATGGATTAAGAATTCCATGGCCATTGAATTTAACAAACAGGAAGAACTTTCAATGAAAGCATAGTCTTGAATTAAGGTTTAATTAGAACCATATATTTTCTCCAAACACAACTATGGTTACCTTGTGCCTGTCCAATCAAGAAGGCAAAAGCATAACGGAAGGACAAAATATTCCCCTCTCAAAGAAATATACCCCGACATAATCTATGAAATAATGCCATCAATGTGGCCTAATATAATCCACATTCTATTTTTCTTTATTTTATATTTTTACCTGGATTTAATATTGATGAGTATTATTTCATAGGTCATACCCGAGCGTAACCTAAATATTAAGAAAAATTCAGACCACCTAAACCGTAAAGATAGGGTTATAAGAGTTATGATTTTATAACATTATTCAAAATTGAGTTAATTTTTGGGTTTTGGCCATTTTAATTGCTAAGTCAATCCCAATCCCACTTATATGTGTGTACTACACTACACTCATAAGTAACTTAGATTCACCTTACCGTTGGCTTAAAAATGACACAGAAACCTACAGATTAAGTCAAAGTTAATTCAATTTCTCAAAAAAAAAAAAAAAAGTCAGTTAATTCCATTTTTTTCTTTTTTTCTTATTAAAAAACACATTAATATTATCATTATTTCAATGAAATTTTGAGAATTATTTTTTAAAAATTGAAAATAATTATTAGAAACCCATTTAAATTTAAGATAGTTTTATAACAATTTAATAAAAAAATCTAATTAATTATATGGCACAATTTTTAAAATAATTCATGACACATAATTTCTATCGATATAAAATTCAACCAGTGATAGATCGAGTATAAAACTAGCTCATTGAATTTTATCCATTAGAGAACTCAATTTTGAATTTTTGTCCACGTAAAATCCCCTTAATTGTAGGAAAATTATTAATATCATATATTATTTTCAAGCGGACTCAACTGATAAAATTCGCAGTATAAAAAAAAAACTGATAAAATTCACCTTAAAACGATTTAATTTCACAAAATAATTGCGAATCTAGCCAAAATTCGAAAATATTTGTATCTATAGCTACTATAGATTTCTAAAATACTCGAACCCAACCCAACCAACCAGAAAATATATGGAGTAAATATATGGCTTCATAGGAGTGGCCTAATACACAATATTGTGAAGAATTGACCAACCAAAATTCATGTTTGTCCAAACAAAATTAGGATTCTACATGAAGGGCATATTGGTCATTTCGAATAAAGAGAAAAAGGTAAAAGGGACGACTCTGTTACCAGAAAAGGGCGACGCCGGAGAATTGGATCCGGCCGGTGAAACAGGCGGCGAACCAGACCGGTACCCTGCCGGCCTCACAATCATAATACTCCTCGTGATCCTCACCGATGAATCCTCGCCGTACGATCTCGCACTCCCGCCATCGAGCTCTGATGATCCAAACAGAGTTCAACAAAAATAAATATCAAGAAAAACGAAAATTCATCATCGAAACAATGAAGTTCAAGGCATCGATTCAGCATCTAATTCGGTTTCAAAACACAGTTCCTGTCAAATCACGAGACGAATCCGATCTGCCGGATATTTCTTGAGCAGAATCTAACAGCAGAATGTTAGTCGATGCATTTATAACAACAAATTTAAGCCTCTTTTCATCGAGAGAAATCGAATCGAAATCATCGAATAATTAGGGTTTCATCTTAGAAATTTATTCGAAGAAGTTTCCGGCACGGAAAGCAGTTGAATAAAGAAGGCTACAGCATTACCCTTGCTGCCGGAGCTAGATCGGTCGGGAAACGTGGAGTGTTTACGAAGCTTGCCGACGTCACTTTCCGGCCGCGGTCCGGCGACGGTGTCGTCCCAGAGGTCGAGTAAGTCCATTAGAAACGGTATCGGAAAAGAGAGAAGAAACGGCCGTTGACTGAGTTTCCGGCACGGCGGCGGAAGTGGCGTTTCTTTGTGTATTAGAGCTTAGAAATGGGGGAGGGGAAATATATAAAGAGAAATTTTGGGCGTTATAGATGAGATCTGAACCGTTGATTTCATCTTGGAGTCAGTAGATTGTACGGCTGATATGAGGATAAGAATGCTTTGACAAGTGGACCCCACGACTCGGGTTTCTTGAGAGATATAAATGACACGTGGACTTTTGTAGAAGAGTGGGGCCAGTTTTGCGGAGTGTGAAAGTACTAGAATACCCTTAAAATAAAGATATTTACTACAGTGACTTTTTTTTTCTTTTTCTTTTTTTTGAAACAAATTTACTACGGTGACTGATTATAATAAATTTCTGTGAAAAATCGACATATAAATTTAACCTATTCAATCCCAATAATATCTTTTAACTATAACTTTCTTTTTTTTTAACATCTAAATTTAAGATTAAATTAACTATATTTTTTTTTTGAAAGCAGATTAAATTAACTATTTAATTTTATATTCCGAAAGAAAAAAAAAATTATGAAGTCAGAGTCTGTTTGAACTTTTAATTTTATGACAATAAATTTTTACATCCAAAATTTTAAAATTGGTAGAAATAATTTGATTTTGTAGTTAATAGTACATTTACAATATTGTATTGAACTATCGAAGATTATTGACACAGTTGATTATCTATTATTTGTATAGTTATGCTTTCTACGTAGGATTTGTTGTTCTCCCTTCCTCCACTATATACTAAAAAAGAAAGCAAAAAAATATGTAACATATCAATAAATTAATAAATTTTTATTTTTATTTTTTTCAATAATTTTAAATATCGTTTATACTAATTTACTTTCTACTTTTGTTTTCATTTTTTTTAATTTAAAATTTTCTCTCAAATTTTAACTTTTTGTACATGTTTTTTCTAAAGCAACTTTTTATAATGTTATATTAGTTAAATACTTATAATAATTGTAAGACTAAATTAGTGTGATAAGTCATTGCATACGTCATTCAACATTTTTTTAAGTTTGTTTTTTTTTATTTTCGCTTTAGGCAGATTTCAACTATTTTTACCTCAATTTCAACTATTTTTACCTCATTCAGTTAAATGTGATGGTTCTTTCTCTATTATGTCAATTTATCCTTGTTAACATATTTGAAAATGTGATGTGCCATTATATTTTTTTTTAATATACTGATTTGAATAGATACTTTATCCGACGTTTAAATTGTCAATAGAAGTTTTGGATGAGGATTTTCTTGAGTTTTTATTATTATTATTATTATTTTTTTATAGTTTAGATAACTAAAATTTTTTAATGTCTAAATGACTTGAATTACATGTCTAGTATTTTTTTTATTTTTATTAATTTTTTTGAAACACTAGTATTTTTTTTATTAAATAATTGTATTTATTATATAGGAATATTTTTAGAGTATATTAGTTGCTTTGAAGTTTAATACTTGAAAATATTTTAAATTTATTTAATGTTCCAAAAATACTCTTATAACTTATTCATAATTTACACATAAATTAATATAATTAATTTTTATATTACATTTTTGTTTTTAAATCTAAATTATTATTTTTAAAATAAAATTATTTTATAAAAAATAACTAAAAATGAAATAATAATTTGAATAGTGATACAAATGAGAAAACTCTTCAAAAATATATAATTGGGCCACTACTATATATATTATAAGCTTTATATTTTACATTTTGATGAAAAAAAATTAAGAAATGCAGCCACTACTGTGCATGATTTTAGCCGCTCATTTTTTTTTTCCTATGTACGTGGCTAAAATTTGGCCACCTCAATTATGCATGGTAGCATGACATCTTACAAATATTTCTCTTTTCTCTTCGACCAAAATTACAGCCACTCTTCAAAATTTATACTAATTAGAACTTTTGTTCTAACTTTTACATACAAAAGAGTTAGTGCACATGCTTAAAATGATTCTAATTGTAATGTCTTGAATTTAAGGTCATTTGCTCATTTTTATAGTGCTTGGAGTACACCACATTCTCACATCTTTCCAAAGTGGGACAATTTTTCCCAATATTTTGCCAAACTTTTTCATGTGGACAAACTTTGTTAATATTTTGTCAAATTCTCAATAAAACCACATCTTTTGTTGCAACATTGTCTTCACTAACAATCATAATCTCCACTATAGAAATATATCTCTTAAAATTTCACATTCTAAGATTTTCCTTCTTTGTTACATATCGACAAACTTTATTGAAAATATGGTGTAAATTTTCACCTACTTGACTTATTTGGAAGTTCTTCAGCCATCGACATAAGTTCCACCACACCTTGCATAAATGTCAAGTCAATGCATGTGTGCAAACCGCTGACATCACATCCTCTATCATGACAAAGCAGACATACCATGAGAATGATTTCTTTCTATCTTCAGAGGAAATTGCCAGATCCCTCGATGAGAGCTGATACTATTCAACATCCAAATAAGAGCCCTTTGACAAATTTGTTCTATTAGGACAATTCTTTTTCATGTGACCAAGCTGTCTACATTCCCAACCACCTCTCTTTTGCACAGAGTTCATCTTCTTCCATTTGTCAACTACCAGTAATGAATCCTCTTGTGAGTAAGCACATCACGCTTTAGCCTTTTTTTTCCTTCTGAGAGAAGTTTGCTAGTAGCTTCTGCAAAAATTAAAGACTCTTTTCCATACATCAAAATTGGCTTCATATGCTCATAAGAAGGCGAAAGTGACAAGATAAGCTTCAATGTCTTATCTTCGTCCTCTATCTTCCCACCAATCACTTCCAACTCAAAGACATGTCATTGAGAATACTCAGATGATCTAAGATTTTCGTACTTTCCTCCATTTGCAACGTGTAAAATTGCTCTTTCAGGTACAACTGATTTGAAATGTTCTTTGTCTAATTATCCAAATTACTAGAAAGTAAACGACCCTCGAGAAAAATCATTGAACAACTTCATGGGTAGTTTTCATAAGAAAATGATTACATGAAAAAAGCGATATTGATGGTATCATAATATATGATGTATGAATAAATTCACCATACATCATCATGTAAATATACATGAAGTTGTTCTTGTGAACGATGCTTTCTATTGAATAAGATATATTACTGTGCATCCACTTCCATAAATACAAGATATTTATGTGTGTCGTTATTTCAAACCCTATTATGAACAATATGAAATATAATACAATTAGATCCTATAAATGTATGTTAAAATGTATTATTGAACATGATTAATCTAACTAAATAATAAATATATCTTATGAATGATAAATAAATGATTAATAAATCATATATTATATGGAACATAAATACGTTCTATCAAATAAAAGCATAAATTTCAATGATCAAATAGCAAAAATAGCAAATTTTATAAATAATTTGTATGCAATATTATATAACGGACCCAATAAATATATGGTACCTACAATAAAAAGAATACTAATGTAAATCCGGGTTTTTTGCAATAATTAGGTCTTAGTCATATCGAACTTATCAAAATTTTCATTCCTCTAAACTCCAATGATAGTCACTGCTTTTGAAATGATCATTAAGGGGATGTAATGAGATGTGAATAAAAAATCTTGCTGTATATATTGAAAAGTTTATGCCAATTAATTAACAAATGGGGGGAGATTTCATCTAAATTTCAAAGGGAAGTTGCTAAAGTATTATAAAAAAATAAAATAGTTATCAAACGAAACCCTACAACCAAACAATAAAATCATTGTGTTATTGACTTATTTGATAAATAATTAAACAGTACACTGTAATTGAGGAAACATGTCGTGGATGAGCCAATATGCCATGAATTTGTAAGCCTTTTGTGTCAAATGAATTCCATCCCAATAAATACGTTCATCAGGATTTGGGCAAACTGATACTCCACGAAATCCACACATTTTCATGAGGTTGAAATTATAGTCTCCTCCGATTCCACAACATGATTTTTGCAAACAAGCTTTATCGAATCCTACTTCATATATATATGGTAAGGTTAACAAAACATAAATTAATTAAACTCAATTAAATAACTATTTTATTTTTGAAATTTAAACATGTTTTTACACAAATTTTCTATGTATTTCATCTTCTCTTAAAAAGAATATTTGAATCTTAAATTAAAGTTGGCTTACTCTATTGATATATACTTTCGACCTAAAGTTACATGTTTTGAATCTCTAAATTTTCATTTGGTTTCCACTAAAAATTATTCATATCTTAACCAAATGCTAGAATCTAAAATAAGTTCTTGGAACTACTTTTTAATTTGGCGTTGACTTAATTTTTAAAAACTAAAAACAAAATAGAAGCCCTTTTGATCATTATTTGATTATTTTATATTTTGTTTTTGAATTTTAAGCTAATTTTCACTTAAATTTTCTATCAATAGTTTCATGTTTCCTTGAGAGAGTAGGTCAATCATAACTAGAGATGTCCATTTTCCCCGCGGGGTCCGGTCCTCGCAGGGACCCACCCTTAACGGGGACGGGAAAAAAATTCTTCGTGGGTTAATCGAGACCGAGGACGATGAATGTATTCCGCGTCCCCGATTCCCCTATCCCCGCCCCGTTTTTTTTTTTTTAATATTTTTTCTATACTTTACCCCATTTCACTTTCAAATAAAAACATATTTGTTGATGAAATTATCTATGCATACGAGTAATTTTATTTAATAATTAAAATTATAATTAAAATTTATAAATATTTTCTAAGAAAATCTAATTATTTAATTGTATTATCCAAAAAAATGTTTAAAAAATGTAAAAAAAAGTTTGACAAAATTCCCGTGGGGACCCCATCCTAGAGAAAAAAAAAACGAGGATTTTTTCGGGGATGGAGATTAAATTAAGTGACGGGGATTGGGACGGGAAGGGGAAGTCATTCCCGGCCTCGCCCCACCCCGTGGACATCTCTAATCATAACTAAAACAAAAATTTTGTAGCCATTTCTTTTTTTCTTTTTCTTTTTTCAAATTTTGATTTGGTTTTTAAAAATATAGGTACAATGTAGATATTAAAGTAAGAAAACCCCTAGAATAAAGTAGTGGTGGTAAGCTTAAATTTTAAAAATAAAAAATCAAAATCAAAATGCGAGATCGTATTTTTTCGATGCTATATTAATGGTCATCAAATGGTTAAGATATGTTTTTTTTTCCACCAAAACTACATACCCTATAGATTCTTTATAAGTTAATAAAGCTTGATGTATGAATTTTATGTAAAAGATAGAAGAAAAAAAACATACCAAGTTGAGAAGCACGACGTAGAATCCATAGAAACGCATTATAGTAATCACCATATACGATTACTACATGCGGATTCTCCTTCTTGAGTACATCAATAATTTGCTTGATTTGATCATTGTGATAATTAGGTAAGTCATTAAGATTCTTAAGACAATGAAGTTCGTCATATGCAGTTGTATCATTGGTTTGAAATAGAGTGAGATAGAAAGGAAAACATCCGATCGGTAAGTTCCCCGGAACAACAACTCGAGTAGCGCCATAACTTATCACTCTCTACAAACAATAAAAAGGGAAAAGTTAAAGTCCCGCTTGATAACCATTTCGTTTTTTGATTTTTTGTTTCTAGTTTTTCATTTTTAATTTTTGGTTTTTTGTTTTAAGAAATAAAAAGTGTATGTGTTCTATAATTGATTTTAATTTTATGTTTTTCAAAATTAAAAACCAAAAAACATATTTGATAATTGTTTTTTGTTTTCAAACATCACATTTTATTTTGATTTTTTTTAGTTTTTCTACTATTTATTCATAATTTATTCATACTTTTTAAAAAACGAAAACAAAAACTTATTTTTAAAAGCTACTTTTTTTTAGTTT
Source organism: Sicyos edulis (assembly GCA_036507275.1). Classification (NCBI taxonomy): domain Eukaryota; kingdom Viridiplantae; phylum Streptophyta; class Magnoliopsida; order Cucurbitales; family Cucurbitaceae; genus Sicyos; species Sicyos edulis. The sequence goes on from CM071856.1 coordinate 3,674,120, forward strand.
TTAGAATTTCTTTAATATTTTAAAAATATTTTAAAAATTTTAAAAACAAAATCATAATTGATTATTAAACAAACCTATTTAAAAAAAAGTAAAAACAAAAACAGAAAACAAAAAGGGGTCTAAGAAAACCCCTTGTACAAAAAACTAACAAAAACATATTATAAAGAATTATCTCAACACAAAATTTACCTCAACAGCATTCTTCATAGCTTGAACAACTTCCACCACCATACCTTTCACTTCTTGAATGGTTTTGCCTTGGCTCAATGCATAATTATAATCATTTCCACCAATTCCACCCATCAAGAACAAAGCATTCTTTTGTTTCTCATTGCAATCTATAATATTTTAGCACTTTAGTTTGCAAATTAAAATTGACACAAAGGGAGAAAACTAGAAGGTTGATAAAAGTTAAAATACTATTTAGGTTATTTTTCTTTTGAATTGGTTCTATTTTGGTTCCTAAATTTTTAAGTGTTCAATTTTAATTCTATACTTTGAATAAGGATCAAATTTTAAACTTTTTTTTTGTAAGTACATGACTTAAATTAGAGATTTGAATGTTGTTTTTTATTCAACAACATTTCGGAGGGTAGAATTCGAATCGATAACCTCTTATTATTGGATCATACAAAATGTTATTGAAATTTTGCTCTTTCTGATAATAGAGATTTGAATGTTAAGAGATTAAAATAGAACAAACATAAAAATATAGAAACGAAAATGGTATTTTAAGCGTTAATAAATTATAAAACCTTGTTGATCGTAGAAAATAGAGTTAGAAATGAGAGAACATCCAATCAAGTTGAGAATGAAGAGAAGAATTAGTAAGTGGAGATGAGATTTTCTTCTGATAAAGAACTTCAAAAGGCAAAACTGTAGATCCAGCCACTGCAAAGTTCACTCCATGTCTTGTCAAACCATCTTTTTTTAGATAAGGATTTATCAAGGGAAGTTTGGCATTTAAAGCTGCAAATTTAAAATCACAATTATGTTAATAGAAAAACATTCGAGAAAAATGAACGTTCCGACAATGAGGTTCTCTCTCTCACTTAGTTCTAGTGAGAGACGAAGCCTCCCTGGACTCCGACAAGGTCTCCCCGGAGATCCTTTCGTGAGTGTTCTTGGGCACAAAAATGTGCGTTCTGGGGCCCCGAATCGTTCTCTTTGGAGCACAGATGGTGGGCGGTCACGGAGCTCGAAGGCGAGCAAGGTTGTGGGAGCTTATGGAAAGCTGTGTTGGGAGCATTGGGGTCTTCTTCTTGGGTTTTCTTGGAGTCGATCATCCGAAAAGGGAAAAGGTGTATGTCTCTATTCTCCTTCTTGAGGCTCATCTACCATGGTGAATAAAGAGTTCTAAGGTAGATGTGGTGGCCGGATGAGGGCTACCGGAAAAACAAAGGAGATGACCAGAGTCATTCTGGGGGTTTGTGAAGTTGATAGACAGCTGTCGACAGAGATTGACGGATCATTGACACGCGCAAGGCGCGAGAAGCCAGCTGTCGACCATTCAAAAAAAGGTGAGGGGCCACATGTTGACAATGGGAACTTTGTGAACCGGGTTTTTGGATTGCTCGAATCGATTTGGTTCGACCAAAAAAAGGGCCTGCTTGATTTGGTTCGTTGGATGGTTCAAACCATTGGTTCTATAAATCCGTTATGGTTTGGTTTGCCTGGACCGAAAAAGGTGTTAATCTGCTTCATGACTACTACTAGTTTTGTTCCCATCTCATTTTATGGCTTCTTATGGTTTATTTTAGTAGGGTGGTTGGCCTTTAAGACCTTAGTTTATCATTATAGTTTTTACTTCAAGCATCTTCAATTTATGTTGCTCTATTTTAATTCAAAGTCTTCCATTTTGTGTACTGGTTGGGTGGGTTTGTTGAGAATGGATCATGAATTGGTGGACAAAGGCTATATGGCTTTTAGGGATGCGTCTTTTTTGCAGTGGGAGGAGGATTACGCCCGAAAAGGTGTTAATATCCTCACCCTCTCTTTGGTGGGATCCTATACTTCAGTCAATGATATGGACGTGAGATTATCCCCCAATGACTATCGAAAAAACCCCATTGATTGGGTGATGATAGGTTTTCGGTCTTTTCAAGTGGAGGCCCGGCTACTCTCCATGTCGGTTAAGACTCTTGCACAGAAGATTGATTATCTCGAAAGCTCAAGTCTTGTTGATGGTTCTTCTATTCTGAGCGATCATACTCCGACTTGTGGAGACGGATCGGTTCGTGGTCCCTCATGGACGGAGTTTAGGATGTATCAAGAATATTTGGTTTAATGAATGTTACTTATTTTTCAAAAAAAAAAACATTCGAGAAAATAACTTTTTATTCCTTAAAATTGAATACTTCCATCCATAACATTTTAATAACAAGTTATTGAGATAAGAAAATTAAAACCAATATAAAGTAATGTGAATTAATTGATTGGTGGTGTGTTGTCTTGACTGATTTATGTTAAATTTTTTTTTATTAAAAGGGTCAGTGACATGTTGTCTTGATTGATTAGTTGAAATTCAATTTAACTTTTTGGTGATAGTTTTATTTTAAAAATTGATATTTTGCTCTCATATTATTTGATAGTGAGCATTTGTACTCTCTACGTACGCTAAAATTGTAATTTTGTCATAATCTATAGTATAGATTTTTCATCTTTAATTTATTTATGGGGTGACTCAATTGATTAAAAAGAGTTTTGGGTGCATAAGGTGTTGGGTTCAATCTTCATGGTAGTGACTTGAGAATTAATTTCTTACGGGTTTTCTTGCATCCAAGTGTTGTTCACGAATAATATATATATATATATATATATAACTTACATTAATAAATATATTCTTATAGGTCATAAAAGTGATAGGAGTACTCTTCAAACAATGGTAGCCAAGTAAATCAAGCAAGTACGATAATGGTTTATAGTATTTAAGTTAGGGGATGTTTGATATGCGGTGATTAAGAAGGTATTACAAAATCTTGAAAGAGCTTCATTCAAACGAGTTTTTTCATGTAAGTTTTCTACCAAAATCCTCATCAAAATGAGTTATTGCCTTTAATTCTTCCATAAAATTTCTATCCAAACAAATTATTGCATACATCTCAATTTTTAATCAATTAAAATAACTCTTCATTCTAATCCTTCTTAGACGTGCTACTTTGCTGAAAATTTAAAAACACCTTACAATTGAATTTTATTTTATAAAATTAAACGAGTATCTCTATTTTAACTTATTTAAAAAGGAAAATTAAATAAAATTTATATTATATGAAATTTATTTTTACCGAATATTGTGTTAAAATATCAATTTGGTTATTATAGGCTTTACTTTTAATAAATCTTAAAATTAGTCTGGATAAATTTGAAGCTTATTTTTTTTAGGTTGGTAATAATAATTTTTATATAAGAAATTATGATATATATCGAAGAGAAGATACAATATGAATGTATTCCTAAAATTATTTATTGAAGGTACATTTGGAACAATGCTGAAAATCAAAAATGGTAAAGTGAGGGACATTTAAGTATGCATATATTTTACTAAATGAGTGAGTGACACTATAATTTCATTGTTTAATTGTAAATCAGTTCAACACCAGTGTCAAAGGACTGAATAGGTCAGTAGCACAATGATTTCAGTATTTGGTTGTGAACCAGTTCAACACCACCATAACAGGTTCGAGTCCGGGAATCGGTATTTGTCTCCCTCCTCCAACATGTACTCAAAAAAAAGTTTGCATATATTTCGAAAGAGTTTGAATAATTGTTTTGGTTAAACATACAAATAAAGAGATCTCGAGAAAATATTTGGTTAATTAACACATTAAATCCTTCTCGGGCTGTTAGAAAAGATAACGAAAAAGGTTACCAAAGTAATCGATTATAAGTAGACCATTGGAGCATCTACCAGTAGCATGGTTTGAAGAAGGTTTCACCATAAGGAAGATGAGAAAAAGTTCGCGGATGAGGTTTCCGGTGTCGGAGATCGATTCACCGAGTTGGTAAATGTCGTCGAAGTTGCAAGCTTTGAGTAGATGCGCGATGGAGGGGGAAGAAAAAAGAAGAAAAACAAGAAGAGAAAAAATTGAAGCGGCCATTGTTAGAGGACAGAACTTGGAAAATTAAGAAACTGTTGAATACTGAGATGTGTTATTTATAGCTTTAATTAATTCCAAATGGTTTGGGAAAATTAAAAAAAAAAAAAATTTATTAAGGTACCATTGTGGCAATTGGTTCTAAAGTGAAATCTCATAATCTATCATTTTCTTTCCTTAGGAGATGATTTTTTAGTAGAGGAGTTAAAAATAATTGGTTTAGATGTAAATTTAAAATGAATAATTAAAAAAATAATGATTAAATTAACACATTATTTTGAAGAGTAAAGGATTAACAATAAATAGTCTAGAAATTGAAAATTAAAATAATTATAAATAAATGATTAGAAATTATGATCTAAATTTTGGCCAACAAACATGCCTAGTAGCTTCCAGTCTGGTTTTCAATTTAATTACATGCTTCTCTTTTTGTGGACATCATTAAAGTTTGTTAATGTGGAAAATTGGTCCATCTTGCCAAAGGTTTAATGATTTTTAAAGTGAAAAATTGGGCCATTTTGCAAAGGTTGTTGGGAAGTCTTCGTCAAACTTAATGAGAATATTTCTTGTGGATCTGCTTCTTTGTTAGATAAAGTTGGATGACGTAGGTGGGAATGATCCAGGCTTTGCTCTTGTGGTTGCATTCTATGTCAAACTTACGAGATTAGTCAAATTTAAAAAATAATTATAAAATAAATATGATTATATATTTTAAGTAAGGACTCGCGATATTTTGTTTTTATACATGCTTCGATCCAAATTAGAGCCTAAACTTAAGTCCTTAACTTTGTGAAAATGATATTCGACAAGCATGTATATATAAAAACAAAATCTCTTCGAATGGATTCATTAAAAACAAGTTTATAAAACATTAAATCCAATAAAAGAATTATAGGGTAGCCAAGAGTCAAAACATAAAAGCTCGATTACATGTGTACATTTATCATGCCCATAAATAGTTCATGCAGAATAAAGTCAAAGACTATAAACACAATAATGTAGTGGGTCCCAATGGTCATCTCCAACTCTGTCGATCATCCATCTCGATAAGTACCAATGAGAATTTCATAGTGGAAAGGATGAGTTTTGCAACTCAGTAAGGCTCCCCTATCTCGGGAATAGACATGCACAAGAATACAAACATCATAAAATAAGTATGATCAACAACACAACTCAATGGTATACAAAATCTGAGCTCCTGGATGTTAGGTTAGGAAACATCGTCCTTGACCTACACCTCGTAAAGCAATCTAAAGTAGAGGTATTCAAATAACCCGACAACCCAAGTACATCGAACAATCCCAATCCAATTTGACGGGTTGGGTTGGGTTGGATTTGGTTCAAAATCATGAAATTTTTATGGGTTGGATTGGGTTAAGGGTTGACCTAAAATTAACCCAACCCAACCAACCCGAATTTATTATTTAGTTTTAAAATATTTTATTTACCTATAACATAATTGTTATGTTATTTAATAATTAAGATTGTATGTATATTTATTTTATTTTATTATTATCGTTACACTTTTTATTTTCTAATATTTTTTAACATTGTTTTAGTATTTATAATCTATATGTCATGATAAAAATATAACAAAAATTATGTCATCTATTTTTGTTGGTTTTAATTATGTATTTGTTTTATGGAAGTCGAATTATGTCATCTATTTTTGTTGTTTTAATTATCTATTTATTTTATGTTATATCGTTGAGATTTTTTACATGATGATAGGACTAATAGAGAGTGATTTTTTATTGAATATTTAAATTCATTTCATTAACTTGATATGATAATGATTAGAGATTGTATTTTGTTTATGTATAGTGTATGACTAATTTAATAAAAAAATATTTATATTTGCAATGTATCGATGAATCTGATGACCCAACTCAACCTAACCTAAAAAATAAGGGTTGAATTGGGTTGGGTTGAAAACATTCCTCAACCCAACTCATGTTCACACCTAGTCTAAAGGTCATAGACCCAAAACCAACAGCCCACATGAGTACTCTGACTCGAGAGCAATCTGTAACCTACTCTAGGCTGAGGGATCTGGCAAGCCGATTATTCTGTCGACCAACAAGTCTAGTACTCACGGTCATAGGCGGGTCCACACCAATCACCAAGAAACCATATGAAGCCCATATCATATACCTTGAAAGGCACCTAGGCTACTAGTAGAAACCATCCAAGACCATAAGTCTAGTCAGGCGACCATCCAAGGAAGTCCTTTGGAGCGAGGATATCACCTTTGTTTGGGGTGTGAGCTCGAAAATCATTGTCCACGCCCACCTACTCGTCTCATCTATCTGGTCTTTGTGACTCGTTTGGGTCTAAACGAGGCACCAAGCCATACCTCAAACTTCATGCCAGTCTACATCTGGACATACGAACCACATGCAACTCTAACATATTAGGTAGGCATACATGAATCATACATCACTAGTCATACAACAGACGAGGCATGAAATGTATATGATTTCGATGCAGTCAAATACAACATACGATGCATATGGTTATGCTACAAATAGACAGATCAACTAATGCAAGTAAGCCAGCACATGTATTAACCACAAGTCCGCGAGAAGGGGCTAAGTGTCCTTTACCTGGCCGCATCTCCTAACAGCACTCAAAGAATCCTCTAGAAGCCCATATTAATCACAATTCGAGCCTTGAAACAAACAAATCAGTCAAAACTAGCACCTCAAACCATCATAATCAGATCCAGAATATCAAATTTATCAAACAATGAAAATCTCGAAACTCCCAGCGGCTATGCGTGCCTCATCAACTCGGCTCGAAAGGGGAAGAACAGCTCGGGTCAAATCTGGTCAACCAAAAGTCAATAGGTCAAAATCTAGTCAAAGTATCATAAACCTCATCCAACACCTTTAAACCTCTAAACAAACATCCATTAACCCAAACTAAACACATGATAATCCTGCAGCCAAACAGCCATGAACTACAACTTAAATAGCTTTAAACATTCAGACAAACACCCTTCTACTTCAACTTAAATATCCTTACACTTTTAGTGAAACAAAATTAATCCACTAACTTAAATAAGGTTACATGATAGCTCTTAAGAATAGGGCTATTTAGGCCTTTAAACCATTGCAGATCATTAGATTTAGAAGTATCAAATTGTATTTCAGGATAAATAAATTAGTAATATTGCATAAATTTTGCATGTTAAGATAAGATCAGATGCATGTCAAAAGTAGGATTGCAATGCGGATAACTAGTCTCAAATATCATAAGAGCCAAATATCGATTTTCGGGCTCGAACTCGTGACCGTGGAGTTGAAATTGATTAACACCAGACAAGATAACCAACTGCACCATTGGTCCTCGATTTAAGAAATTATTTTCAACATCAAACTAATTATTCAATTAATTAAACAACTAATAATGACACATAAAGTAATTTATAAGTTAAAAGTACTTAGACAAAATAAATAAATAAAACTTTTACAATAAAATATGTGTAAGGTATCTAAAACAAACCTTTTAACATTTTTATAAATAAATATCGGTAGAAATATTTTATAGAGTTTTTATAACCAATGGTATTTTAAAAACTTTTTAAAATTTATGGGCATTTTTTCAACAAAAGTTTAACGATTTCTATCCGCAAAGGTATTTCTGAAATATTTTGTAAAGTTCATGGGTAAAGTTAGCAAAATCCCCATAATTCAAATGTATGTTTTATAATTTAACCTTAAAATTTATTATCAAATGCAGTCTGAAATATAACATTCAACTGTTAGGTTCCATTATTAAGATAACTTAGAAATCAATAAAATTATTGTAGATAAAATATCATTTTAGCCTCCTTATATAGTCCTCAAAGACTTATTTATTAACGATCATGTTTTATGTTTTTTTTTTCTTCATTTTTTAGAATAAAAAATAAGAATATTTTTTATAACTGTTTTTTTTTTTTAAAAGAATATTTAGAAACACAAACAGACATGTTTTTAGTAATCTTTGTTGTTTCTAGTTTTTTTCTAATATTTTTTTTTAGTTTCTTAAAAGATATAGCTGCATTAACAACACAATCAAAATTTTGCTTCTTTAGTATAAATAAAATTTTATAAGACAACAAATAACAATAATAAATTTATAATAGATAAGCATATTCCAAATTTGTTAAAATAAATAAATTCAAATAAAATATAAATTTACATACTAAACATTTTTAAAATCTATATATCAAAATAAAATAGTTATATATAAATATTAATCGTATAGTAATTAATAATTAAGATAGTTTATAAATATAAAATTGATTTTTTTTTTGTGATTTCTTGAAAAATAAGAAACAAAAAAAATCATTTTTGTTTTTTAATAAAAAAAAAATTAAGATTTGTTTTAGAATTTTAAATGAATTAAAAAATATATATATAAGATGTAGTTTTTTTTTTAGATTACAACAATTGGGGGTGAGGGACTCGTCGAGCAACTGTCATGTTGGCATATATAAGATGTAGTTAAACATTAAAAAAAATTATTATAAATAATTTATGTAATCTTATAAATAATTTAAAGAAATACAAATAACTCTTGAACAATGTATCGATATAATAAAAAAATTTAATATAAATAGAGTGGGAAAAGTGACCTAACACTGAAAGCACGTTAACAAACCAAAAGGGAATGCTAGGCCTCAACTAATCCAACAAAGCACATAACACTTTTATAACATTGAGAATACGTGTAGAAACTTTTTTCTGGAGTTCTTAAAATTTTATATTAATTTTAGAAACTGTCTCAAATTTTTAGAAACTAGAACAATTAACAAACTATCTTATTTTTTGAAAATGAGAAATTGAAACAAAAAAACAAAAAAACGAGAACGATAATAAAGAAACACTAAGACCCCGTTTGATAATTATTTGGGCTCCATTTGATAACTATTTTGTTTTTTATTTTTTGTTTATGAAATTTATGCCTATTTCTATTCAAATTTCCTACAGGTACTCCTAGGACAATATTTACTAAATTTAAAAAACATAAACAAGGTTTTGGAAGCTATTTTTTTTTTTGTTTACAAATTTTGATTTTGTTTATTAAAATATAGGTAAGATATAAATATACAAATAAGAAAAAATGTATAGTAAGATAGTTGTTGTAGGCTTAAATTTCATAAACAAAAAACGAAAAATAAAATAGTTATCAAATAAGGCCTTGGTTTTTTGTTTTTGGTTTATGAAATTTAAAATTATTTCTACTCAAATTTTCTACCATGTGCTCCAATGTTTTCATATTTCCTTAAGTAGGTAAATAGTAACCAAATTTTAAAAACAAAAACAAATTTTTGGAAACTACTCCAAATAAGGAAAATAGTATAGTAAAATAGTTGTTCTAGATTTAAATTTTATAAACAAAAAATGAAAAACAAAATGGTTAGCGGGTCTAAATTATTTAAAAGTCCTATTTTAATTTAAAATTTGAGATTTGTTCTTAAGCTCAGTTCTATTTTGATTCTAAAATTTGTTAAATATACATATAACTGGTTCTAAGTTTTTTTTTTCTTTTCTTTACAAAAATTACCATTATGTTATTTATTAAAATAAATTGTATTGAACCAATTTCAATTAATATTGATTTTAAATTAAATATAAAGACCAATTCTAAAAAATTTAGAAGGTACAAGAACAAGAGGAGTGAACTTAAAATAAAACAAAAATCAATGTTGACAAACTAAAGTTCGAGACCAAAATAGTATATGGATCTCTATTCAAAACTTTAACACTTTCATTAAACCATTTTCAATGTTTCATCTTTAGATGAAAAAATAAATAAAACGCAATATAAAGCATCTGAGATAAAAACAAAATATTTTGAGAGGGAAAAAACCCTGGAATTAACATTAGCACTTTCAGTAGAAGCCCCTTTCAAGCAAAGTTTAGAAGCTTTTCTTACAACCAAAGAACAATCACCTAACCAACATAATCATGTGGTGCAAGATTAAATAAAAGCTCCAATTTTCACAAAAGTCAACAAACCAAATTTCTAATACAAAACCCAAGAAATTGTAATGGATAACTTAATAATACTTTTAAGAGGAGGAGGATCATGATCTGCCTCCTCATCTATCATACCTCCTCCAAACGTAGAACACGAACTGCACGAAAGTTGAGCTTCTACTGTCAGGTCTTTACCGACGACCGTCTCGATTAAAACTTCATTTCTTTCTGTATTTCCCATCGTCATGACTGTCGGTCCTTGTCGATAGCTCTATGCATAATAATTTAAGCTTGCCTTCTTCTTGGCTTGAACCTGGATGATACCTTCATTGAAGTCCTCATGGTTGACCTGATTATTTCACAACCCAGAAAAACAAGCATAAAAAATGAGTGGTTATTCTTAAATGTTAGCCCAACAAAGAAATTCACTCAAGCACAATAAACCTCATCATCCTATCCTAAATTACAAGTTTAGTCATTTAACTTCCTTCACCTTTCATGGTTGTGTCTGATAAAAGTGTCTAATTAGTCTCCAAACTGACAGTTTTGTGTCTAATAAACTACAAAAGTTAAAACCACAAGCCTCAATATTGTATTCAAAGTACTAAGGAGGGGTCAATTTAACTAAGAGGTGATAGTTCATTTCATGGTGGCTACCTATCTAGGAATAACTTTCCTAGAGGTTTTCTTGACGTTCAAATGTTGTAGGGTCAAGAAGATGACAATAGTCGAGGTGCACACAGATTGGCTCGAATAGCCACAGATATTAAAAAAAACTAACTAGGGATAGGTTTAGAACAATGTGTAAGGGCATAATAGCAATTGGTACTTAAAATTTTTTATAAATAGAAGAGTTAAGGGTCTTAGAAGGCAGAAAATATATTAATTGTCTCTGGTTTAGGAGCGACATAGTCCTCTCTCGAAAGTGTAACCCATTTACATCGTAAAATAGTTCTATTTGTGACTTATTGTATGTTTGACTATCATCCGTGTCTTAACATTTATGTTTTTTTTTCTCTTTATCTGTGGCATCGACCCCATGCCTATGGTTGAGAAACAACATCCTGTACCGGACTAAGCCTAATGCCACTTCCAAGAGGCATCAACTGCTTCCATTAATTAAGACCCTATTTGTTAACCATTTTGTCAAAGTTTTTTGTTTTTGAAATTGAAGCCCACAACAACTAGCTTATTATATGTTTTTATTTACGTGGATATCTACATCCTATCTATATTTTTAGAAACCAAACCAAAATTGGGAAAAAAAACATAGCTTCCAAAAACTTGTTTTTGTTTTTGAAATTTGATTAGCATTCATATACTTTCTTAAGAAAAGATGGATACATTGTGGAAAAGATGGAATATATGGTAGGAAATTTGAATAAGAATAAACTTAAATTTCAAAAAAACAAAAACAAAAAAGCAAATGGTTATCAAACCGGACCTAAGATTTTCCATGGGAAGACTTTCACCCCAGAACCTTGGGAACTTCCTAATAAACCTCTCGTGATTAACCATGTAAAGAATGAAAAAGGTAGAGATAGAGGTGTGAAATTAGAAAAATCTGTTTGTTAGGTTGGTCATGTAACTAGCTACGAAGTGAGCGTAGCTCTAGAGCGTGTCATGGTATATATGTACTTAGATAGGGAGGAGATGATATTTTTACTGGATGTTCTGCCCGGGTCTAATTTTGGAGAGAACGGGAGCGCTCAAAATCTTCTTTAGATATGTACTCGAATATCAATAATAGCCAACCCAACCTACATCTAAACCAATAATTGTATCCATTGTTGACAATATATCTAAGAAAACGTGACGAAAAAAGTTACAAGTGCACGAGTATGTGAGAGAGAGAAAGAGTACCTCAGTTGCATCACGGCGAAGAGCCAGCATGCCAGCCTCAACACAGACTGCTTTCAGTTGTGCACCATTGAAGTCATCAGTGGACCGAGCTAGCTCTTCAAAATTAACATCAGGATGGACATTCATCTTCCTTGAGTGGATCTACAATAGTGTTTTAAAACAGTTATGAAATGACAAAAAACAAAATACATATATTACATGGAAAAACACGGGTGAAGCAAGGAAAGAACTCTTAGCTTGTCTTTGGTCAAGAAATTATATATTAAAAAAAAAGTAAAATTTTGGAAGTTTTCCATAAATTGGCCCCTAAATTATTAAAAGTGAAAGATTGCACCCAAACATAAGATCAACAAAAGAACCTGCATGATTCTAGCCCTCGCTTCTTCAGTAGGATGAGGAAACTCAATCTTCCGATCTAATCTACCAGAACGCATGAGTGCTGGATCCAGAATATCAGCACGATTTGTAGCTGCTATAACCTGCAATAAGAATTCTAATTTAATAAAATGACAATCAACATCATGAAATGTAAAGCCCCCAAAGCCAGGAAATTTTCAAGTAAAAGTCAGGCTAATAATCCCAAGGGATGGTCTCGTTCGTAGAGACTTAGAGTCTCCAAGGTATGTTCGAAATCTTCAAGTGAGCTTAAATATATAATTCATTTATATTTCTCGAGTCCGGGCCTTAAGACAGTATCTAGTGAGGCTAACTATTAAGGTAGACGACTCCAATATCGCAGTTATCAAAAAAAAGAACAGTATTGACATCAAAATAATTCAAAAAGGGACAAAAATGAAAACCTTAATGCTTTCATCGCTACTAAACCCATCCAGTTGATTGAGTAACTCCAACATGGTCCGTTGCACCTCCCTGTCTCCGCTGACCTCACTGCACTCAAAAAATGATGATAATAATAAAATGAGAGCTTTTCAAATATATACTGGAGGGGGAATTATAATATCAACAGACCTGTCAAAACGCTTTGTTCCAATAGCATCAATTTCATCAATAAAAATGATGCATGGGGATTTTTCTTTTGCAAGCTGGAAAGCATCTCGAACAAGTTTTGCTCCATCTCCAATGAACATCTGCAATAACCCAAGTTACATACCATATAGGTACATCTAAAAAAGAAGAGCAAAGGGTGGTGGGAGAATCACATGAAGCCATTCATCAGGGACATCAAAAGTAACCTAACAGAACAGTAGTTTTCATTTTTAAAGGAAAAAAAACAGCTTCATTGACATTAACACAGTGCGGTATGCAGAAAACTGTTTTTTTATAATAAGAAACAATTTCATTGATGTCACAGAAAACTAGCTTAATAGCCATAAAAAATGTAAGACATAAAGAAGTCTATGAAGTTCAATGCTCAAATAAGTATTTTCCCCAAGCAAATCTATACCTGGACAAGTTGTGGGCCGGCTAACTTCAAAAAGGTGGCATTTGTTTGAGCTGCACATGCACGTGCCATCAAAGTTTTACCAGTTCCAGGTGGCCCATACAAAAGTACACCTTTAGGTGGACGAATTCCTAGTTTCTGGAACCGTTCTTTATGAGTCATGGGTAAGACAATGGCCTCCACTAGTTCTTGAATCTGCGCCAATAATATAACAATCAATTAATGATATCCAATATGATCCTGCAAATTAATGAACTTATGGAAAATGTCTAGGAACTGAAGAGTGCCTGCTTTTCCAGCCCTCCAATGTCATTGTAGTCTTCTGTTGGCTTCTCATCAACCTCCATAGCCTTTACTCGAGAATCATACTCAGACGGTAGAGTATCCAAAATCAGGTAACTATCCTTGTTAACACCAACCAAGTCACCCGGCTTTAACTTATCAGGATCAACAAGGCCAACAACGGGTAAGAAGATAGTCTGCAGCCAAGAAAAAAATAATTCATAACCAATCTCTAGAATAACAAAAAAAGTGACCTTTCAGTAAACTAAAGATCAAAATCTTAGTAAGGCTTATCGCCATCCATGTCTAGTTCATGCAATTAAAACATCTAGTGATCCAACATTATAGCTCTAGTCAACAAAAAAAATCAGTTTAAAATCAGTTAAATTTTGCTTAATGAAAGACCTCGGAAATATTGTTTGTAAAGAAATTATAGTGCGTATCTTTGCATTGACAACCAGAGAAGTGGATGCATTATGTTTAAAAGTAATCTGGTCATGACTAACCTGGCGAGTGGATGTCTTCAGGACAACACATTTTCCTTTCCTTTGCGAATCAAGATCAATATTTGCACCATCTTCCTCGGCTTCGTCTTCTGGGTTCATTTCCAAAATCTGAAAAAAGACAATTGGTTGGAAACAATGTACAAATAATGAGGACAAACCCTCACCATAAACCTACATGGACACTAAAAATGAGAGAAAATTGGATATACAAGCATTAAAAGCAACACATCGACTGTAACAACTGCAAGAGGATAAAAAATAAAAAGTCACAATAATTTATCTATGATTAGCATGCCAATGGATGGATAATTGCAAGTAAGAGAACCTGATGTTTTTAATAAACATGTCTGTCAGAACTCTCTAAACCTTATATACTAGAAACATAACAAGATCACCTTCACACAGAACCTACCTAATAAGAATCTCCGACTATGTGAGGTTTCTGGCTCAGAAGAAAGAATAACTTAAAAACACGGAAGAAATAAATAGTAAGACCATTAGATCACTAATGAAATAAATTTAAATTCTTTATTTCATTATATAACCTAGCATACATTCAACAGATCCACTTCAAGATCACATGACATTATCCCACGCATTTACTTGGGTGGTTAGAAAATATCAAGCTCGGTAACAATTCCAATCACATACAAGTTCGAATTCAGAACAAATCAGTACAGTTTCAGTGTTTTACAAAAACATTTAAACAACTGCAGTTCAGCAGCCTTCGCAAGACGTAAAGACATGATTTTATTTCATGTACAAAATCTAGACCTTTGGCTTGCTAGAAAACTGTGGAAAGTACACATAAGGTCCAGTTTGATAAACAATTACTTTTTGTTTTTTGAAATTTAAGCTTATTTTTACCGTGTTCCATCTTTCTTAAGTAAAACAAGCTTTTGGAAGCGATGTTTGGTTTTGATATTTTTTCCCCCAAATTTTGGTTTGATCTTTAAAAGCATAGGTGTGATATAGATATACAAATAAGAACAAAAGGGCACAACAAGCCAACAGCATACCTCGACAATGTTCCCGACCAAGTAAGGCAGCTGCTTATTGAGTTTAATCTTCTCCTGATTCTCCTTAATCTTCTCCTTGAAGGATTCCAAATCCAGATTTGTTCTTTGCACCTCTTCCTACGCACACATAACCACTCAAAAAATCAAAAACCTCTACTATTCATCGCCAATTTGATTAAAACAACCCCACCGAAGAAAAAACCATACAAACACAATCAGATAGAGATAAATAGCTCGTTGAACACAGTAACTGACATCAAACGAGCGAAAAAGAACTCCAAAAGCAAGCAAATTTGTGACATCATATGAAATACAAGAACATAAGGAACTGAATTGGATAGATGACGGAAAGAGTAAAGAACAGATTCGGGACCTTGAGGATCCGGATCTCGTTGTCGAGCAGACGCGAAGCCCTAACAATGTCATCGGTGGTCATGGAAGCGAGCTGATCGTCTTCGAAGTTGGAATCTTCCACCATAGCCGTCGCCATTGGGATGAAACTCGATGGAGTTTGAGAAGCAGAAATCGAACGAAACTGAACGGAACCAAAAGAGATTTGGAGAAGACGAAGGGGAAAGTGAAAGAAAAGGGAAAATTGGAAGATTTTAACTTGTTGCCGAAGAAAAATCGAAGAGGATTTAATGGGCCGTTCTATGGGCCTGTGGGTTGGATAACTGGGCCTACTTCAACAAATGTGGACGGAGATCGGTGGCCCGATTCATCGTAAAAATGAGAACACAAATAATAGAGAACGGCTATTTTTCTCAAAAATAATTCATGTGATTTCTGCCGATTTTAACTTTTAAAATATGTATCTTTTTTTCCACCCATGTAGGCAATAGAATACTTCAGTGTAATAAATATCCTTTTCAATCTTTATTTATATTTATTTTTAAAATGAAATTTTCATTTTTAGCAAGGAAGAATTGATTTCCACAAACCAGCTGGTATATCCCTTCCGAAAGATAATGGGGGAGATAATCTGTAGATTTTCTAGATTTTGTTTTTAAAAAAACAAAGGTAAAATATATAAGTTAATTTCTTTCCAAATCCGTCGTATATCCCTAGTTTTCTTGAAGATAATTGGGGAGATAATCTATTTTAAAACCACCAATATCTTTAAAGTTTATTGACCAATCTCATATTTTCTAGATTTTGTTTTTAAAAAAATAAAAATAAAACATATGTGTTAATTTCTTGTAAAATTTGTTGGTATATCTCTGGTTTTCCTAAAGATAATTAGGGAGATAATTGTTTTAAAACCATCAATATATCTAAAGTTTGTTGATCAATCTTAGATTTTCCAGATTTTGTTTTTAAAAAAAAAATTAAAACATATATGCTAATTTCTTGCTAAAAATTGTGTTTAGAATAAGCTGCCTTCCACACGGGCACATCTCACGCGATTCATTGCCTTCTACACATACGATCACTTTGCTTATGTACTTTTACTCTGTTTCAATCTGATTCTATACCCCATTTTACACATGACTCCAATTTTTTTAAAACAAATAAATCACACGCACAAAATTTTTGCGTAAAGATATACATTCAGAATACTTCGTCATTCCGTCCGGGAAAATCTGAGGCGATTCATCAACTACGCTTACTTAATACAAACAATCGGCTTTGCATGGGGCGTCCACACACTAGTGCAATACACTATCATACTCTAGGCTTAAAAGCTTTCTAACGGATACACTAATCCGCGTTACAAGTATGTACAAATTTATGGGGTTGCATTGAGATGAATTCTACGGAATACCAGTAATGATGACTTGTTTTTTAACAAGTTGCAAGGGTTGTTGATACCAACGATCCAACCACCCAATGTAAGACAATTGGTAGGAAGACCTCGCAAGAAGAGAATCCGATTTTACAACGAAGTGCTAGCCAAGGTGACGTACAATAGGTGTGGTAAATCAGACCAGAAGAAAAGAACTTTGTTCTGATCTTATAACACAATGTTTGGTATCTAGGTATGACGATATTTTTGCTTTAGCTTGTGCTTTTTTGTTTTTCATAACCATATATTTATTTATGGATGTCATTTCTTTTCCATGGATTTCGAAACCAATGATTTTGTGTTTTATCCATTTCCATATATATTAGTATACACAACGTCATAACACTGCTTGATTGTATATACGAGTGTATACTAGGTATGATAAAGGGATAATGGAATTTCATCTACGACAATATCTCTCCAACGACATTACTTCTATTGTTGTTAGGGTTTAGGTTCTGAACAGAGATGCCTGCATTCGCTGATTTTTTTGTTTCTAAATCTAAATTTTGTTTCTTTTAAAAAACTAAATCACTAATATGTTTAATGTTATTTTCTTTTATTTTTATCAAATCTTAGAGAGTTTGTTGAAAAAAATATAAAATCAAATATTGAGAAAATTAAATTAAAACCAAATAATATGAAGGTCAAAATGGTCATTTGCATTTTAAGTATTTTATAAATTGCTACCAAATTGTATGTTTTAGACATTTATTTTAACTATTTAAAACGTTAGACATTTGTTAAATATATTTTGAAAAAATAGACATTGACTTAGTTAATCCAAATGAGATTGTATATAGGAAGTTTTCTCACCTCATTGTCTTCACAAGCGACATAGTTTTTTTTTTTTTTTATTCGTAACCATTTGGGCCAACTACGCACATCCTTGATGGGTAGCCCTACAATATTTAGATTTTAAGGAAAGTATCTCTTAGTTTTTCAAGACTCACTTGATCAATAGATAATAGATAGGTTACTCATAATGATTGTGATCTAGTTTTTTTTTTTTTTTTAATTTAACAAAAATTGAAAAGATTCAAATTTAGTACAAAATGTCATCGGAGTTGTATTCTTGTTGACAAATAGTTATTTTTTTATTAAGTTAAAAAAAAGAGAAAACATTCAAACGGTTGGTTGAGATGTATGTTTTACCCTTTTTTTTTTTTGTTTTGAGGAAGTATGTTTTACCAATTGAGTTAGGAATAAATATCTATTTTTTTGAAATATTACGAATACATATCTATTATTTATTGATAGCTGGAAATAATTCTAAAAAAAAAAAGCTGGAAATATATAATATTTTGAGCACCTTAATTTAGTGTTTGAGTACCAAGTTAGATATATTACCTTTTTTTAGTTAGTACAATTAGAGAATGAAAATTTGAATCTATGACCTCTTAATCATTTGAATAAATGTATTATTGAGCTACTACTCTTATGGACAACGGTTATTCGAATGAAGTTGAAAGTTGTAATAGACAACTAAGATGCATAAAACTTGACCAAATGAGTGAATCGTGTTGATCAGGACATAGAGTGGTAGATTGAGAGATAAAAGGTCGACCAAACATTGTCGCTCATTCAAGCACGAATCTATAATGTAAAGTAAATCTTATTATTGCAGAAATAGAATGTGAAGAGGAGAGTTCTCGATGTGTAATTTAAATCTTTAACCTTTGAAAAAGGTTGCTAGTGTGTTGAGTAATTGAATTATATATTAGGGTTATACACATTTTTTTCTATTAAGTTATATACTTGTAAAAAGTCAATGAAATTCAAAACCAAAAAGACAATCGTTGCATTATTGTTCTAAGTCATGCCATTACTATAAGGTTTGGAACTAATTAATTAGAAACATCGGATAATTTAGTCAGTCTCCTAAGTTGCTTCCGACATATTATATGTATATTCATACCTTTTTTTTTTATATGTAAACTATAATGGATTGGCCTATTAATCAAAAAAAAAATCTTAGATAAATGATAAGTTCAATGCATAGTAGTCACCTACTTATAAATTAATATCTTACAAATTTTCTTGACCATCAAATGTTGTAAGCTTATAGATAGTTTGTCACAAAGCCATAAGAATAGTCTATATATGCATAATTTGGCTCGGTCATTCACTGATATCTGGGAAAAAAAAATAATAAAATACCTTTGATATAAAATTTAGTATAGAAAATCGAAAAATGGTAATAAAATTTTGATTACAAAAAACAGTAATGCAACACAGGATAATTTTGGCTGTTCAATGAAGTTCTCTTTGTTATCAAAAGAACAAAAAAGGAAAACATGTAAAGAAGAGCAAATCACAGTAAGAAAAACAAGAAGCAACACTATATAATCTATTTCAGGATCAAATGCAACAAAACAAATAACCTTCACTTTACAAATTATGTGTACTTACAATAAGTAGTAGCATCCCGTTGCATTTGCAGATATACAACTCACAATAATGAATGCTATAAAACAGACATCGAAACGAGGAAGCGAATCTCGAGAAAACGACAAAAACGAACAGAACTCCAAAGGCAGAGTTAAGTGATCTAGGAAGCAAATGAAAGGGGAATGGAAATTGTAACTTTGTTTTACCTGTAAAGTGACCAAAGCTACTGTTCTTTTTATGTTCATCTACTTTCCAGCTCCAAGTTCTTTAGCAATGTCTCTAGTTAAGCTGAATTGTGAAGTATTATGCCACGGGAATAGGGTCCGAGTAACGGGAAGCCTCCTCCGAAGATCCTGGAACGAATCAAAACGAAACCGAGATAACTAATGGATTCATTGATGCATAGGATAATCGAGATCACAAGATCCCTAGCAACATAAAGTACTGAAACTACATGAATGACAGCATTTCCCCATTAAATTTAAGGACAAGATAATAAGATAATGCTGGCCCTAATGATGTCATAGGAGTAGGCATGGAAATGGAGAGGAAAACCTGTGACCAGAAAATTTGACCATACTAACTTCAAACCTAACAAGTTACATAAGGCTAACAAAAATAAAAAGAAAATCCCAAATGCTCAAAGAAATCATCGTTTAAAATTTATGATACGTTTACAATTTATTATAAGTTGATGAAGTTCACAATTGACAGTCCAGTATGCAAACAACTATGTTCCAAATTGAGCAATTAGATAACCATTTAATAACTTAACATTGTTTGGACCACCGGTTGATTATAACCAGTGGTTAGAGTGTAACCTTTCATCTCAACTTCAATAATCTTCAATCCTGTTAACCTCATTTTATGATAATCTCATGTTATTATAACATGCACCTCAGACGAATCACAAATTATAATAACTTACACCCCAAATCTAGGTTATTATTACCTATAAAATAATAATATATCGTATAATAACTCAACGCTGCCCAAACGAACCTTTAGTTTTTTGTTTTTAAAAATTAAGATTATAAACACAAATTTTTATTGTTATCTCTTTCTTAGAGATGCAAATTCAAGCCAACTTGAGAATTTCTATTTTTTTTTAAGTTTTGAACAAACAAGCTGATAGGCTTGGACGCTCCCTAACTCTTGATATATTAGGGACATGAGTGCAATTAGTTAGAAGGATAATTATGGTTATAAATAGGGAGGGATGATTAGTGAGGAGTTATCTTGGAATTGTATGTGAACTAGGACTTGAGAGATCAAGAGTCAAGGAGGGTCCAAATACCTCAAATTACTTGGTTTATCGTGTATTCTCGTTATGATTTGTTATCAATACATCCGGGTTCTATCACAAGCCCAATTTTCAAAATTCGGAATTCATTACGAAAACAAGATAAAGATGAAACGGTTTCTTTCACTTCCTTGAATTAGATTTTTTTTTTTCCCCACTTCATTTTTCCTAGGATTGGATGGTGCACAAATAACAGTATAGTAGTGAACAATTCTTTTGTCATAACAAACCAAAATTTATGCCAATTGAAGACTTTAGTACTTAGAAATGAAATAGCTTTTCACCCATTAAAAGAAGTACCTTGAAGGTGGTGTCTGGCATTTTTGAATAGGATATCTGTCGAGCATACAAGCATTAGTTTTTATTTTTAATGAAACCCAATAAATTATAATGAAAATGGATCAATGCAGAACCTCGAGAGCAGCCAAGTATTCTGCTTCGTGATGACGAATAATATTGGCTATCGCAACGGCACAATCTTCAGGAGTCTGAAACAATTGAAACAAATTTTAACCATTTCAAAAGAAAGTCAAACAACTAACACCCTATTTGTGCTAAGGAAAAAATTAAAATAAAAAAACGCCTAATAGACAAATAGAGAAAAATGCATTACATAATTTGGTGAACATGCCTATAAGAACTTTTTTTTTTTAATCCGTGACTGTCCGGACTAACTTGCACGCACCTCAACTAATATCACCGGTAGGGGTGCAAGTCAAAACCGAAAAACCGACCAAACCGCTAAAACCAACCGAAACCGAAATTATTGATAGATTTCGGTCTTATAATAAGGAAAACCGAATAAATTTGGTTCGGTTTCGGTTTCTTGTGATTTGCATCGGGTAAAAACCGAACCGACTGCTTATATAACATAATGTAATAAATGTTTACAAAATGTTGTGTTGTAGCTCAATTGGCGTGCGCACCATTAATGGTTTCCTTAAGGCATGGGTTCGAATCAATAAATAACGCAATAAAGCAAATATGGTAGTGGCTCAGTGGGTTTGGTGCTGATTGGCTTGCGCCCGGTCGTGTGTTCGAGCCTGAGTTTTGCCATAATATTTTTCTTTCGTACTATTCATTGTGAACCGATAAAACCAAATCCCAAAACCGCTGGTTCAATCGGTTCGGTCGGAGCAGCTTGGAGAATAGCCGGTTCGGTGGCGGTTTTCACATAACTTAACCGATTATGATCGGTTCGGTTCAGCTCATAAACCGAACCGTTTACACCCCTAATCACCGGACATACCGTCTGACCCTACAATATTTGGAGGCCAAGGAAACCAATAGGAAATTAATTCGTAAGTAATTATGGACCCCAAGTCCCTTTCTTCCACTAGGTTGCCTATAAGAACTTCCTTAAATAATATTTGATAGCATAATTGAACACACTATTTCATGAAAATTTCATTTTACGTGTCCATGCTGCTCTGCATATTGGAATGTCTGATGTTCTAAAAACTGATATAAGAAACAGAAAAAATAATCCAGCATTTGACTCATGACATTTAAATTAAAAAGAATAACAAAGCCGACCAGAGATAAAATGAAAAAGAACACATTTAAATTGGTAACGACCTGTAGGATAGTTGAATCATTACATTCATGCTTTGCATCTAATTGAACATTTCCTTCCTCAAAGTAATGGGCACCTACCTGAAGAGAATACAGAATAAAAAATAAAAAAATAAAAAAAGATCCAAAGTTTGGATTTTGGGGGGTTTTAATAATACAAAAAAAAAAAAGAAAAAAAGAAAAAAGGAGAAGAAGTTCCCATCCAAAAAATGAGAGCGAGAGGTGGCACAAGTCTGTTGTGCACTCAGAATTAGTAGCAGAAAGTACCTGCAGTGTCCCTCTTATTTCAAGCGTTTGAAAATCACTTTTGAACTCAATGTTCCAAGTGGAACGCCAACTTCCATTACTACACAGAATAGGAACAAACATTACTGCAAAATGAATTCAATGGCACTACTGAATTGAAATGCCATCAGCAACAGAAGAACCAAAAGTATGACATTTGGTGCAACTGTAAAATAAATTCAACATAGACACTTGATGATACTAAATTCTTCCAAACCTTACCCATCACAACAAAGAGAGGAAGAGAAAAAAGAAAAAGAATAGGAGAAGACAAATAAACAAGTCAAGAAGTTGTCGAGGCCTATTCTGATGAATCATGACTATGCACGCACCAGAAGTTCTGTGGGCTATGTCTAGCAGCAGAAATAACCACAGCAAGCTCAAAATCAGATTCAGCATCCTCCACATCTTTTCCATTCACACAATAAACCGAGCAAACCCCTTTTGGATATGCTTCACCGACGTATCGAGCAACTTCTACATCTACAGCGCATCTGCCATATAAAGAATGCATATAAAGAAAAAAAAATTATTCATAGGCATCTAGAGGTTTATTTTACTACTTTAGCTTGTCTCATTTGGTCCCATATTTTTAGTTCCAAACTCTCCTCGACGACAGTACTTAATTAGCTTTTACAGAAAACACAAGGTTAGAGTTTTTGGTCTGATGATGTCTGCATACTGTGAAAAACGACTTAAATTATTTTACAGTTATGCTATAGAAGTACATTTGTTCGATGTTAGACACAAGTACACAACAGAATTCTGTCAATGTTAAGACAGGTTGATATAAGCAAAGAAACTAATTCACTTCCAAGGAGACGGTATCTTATCGCCCAATCAGTAATCAGTATCACATATCCTGGAAGTGTTAAAACTCAAATCCATCAAATCATTTAATATTATAAACCTCTAATAAGGATGGTTCCTGAATTTCAATTTTTCAATAATCATAAAGCCTACCGAAATTCCTCAACATATGCGGAGGGGAGTTCCTCATCCAGTGCAGGTCTCACTTTAGTACATACCTGAGCCAATTGAACACCAAGTCGACAAAAACAGATCAAATAATAAAAAACAACTTAGGAAGATGAAATTCACTCGGAAAGATGGGGAGGGGATGCAAGAAGGTAAGCAATTTCCATACAGGAAATGAAAGCCTCGCTCCACTGAACCTGGGGTAACCATCCACGTCCTTAGGTCAGGCACCGAGAGACATCGAAGGAATTGAGACATGGGAGGGGTCTACAAATTAATGTCATAGACTCACAGGTGAATCTCAAACCTAGGACCTTGATGGGAGCACACCTTCAAAGCCCAAACCTTCATCCACCACGCCATCATTTAGGGACAAGTAAATTCCATAAATTTATAGAGTCAACAATGTGTGTAGAATAAAACAGAAGATGTGAAAAAGTTACTAAATACTAGTGTAATTATCAATTTAGTCAAAGTATTTTTCTTTTCTTTTTTTTTATAGGAAACCGGAAACTTTCTTTGATAAATGAATAGTTACAAAAATACCTATCGGAATAGTCTAAGTATTTTTCTAGCAGAGTTAAACAAACAAGTTTTCTGATTTGGTTAAAGGAGATTAAATCAATAGATAATGCTCTAAGGGATGGAACATCAACTAAAAAAAAGAATGCTAATAACCTTAAAAGTGTGGTGAGCAAAATAATATCTACTCAAATGGGAACAAAAAAGTGATGGGTTCAATTCAGGGTGGCCACCTACCTAAGAATTGATTTCTTACGGGTTTCCTTGACATCCAAATGTTGTAGGGTCAAGCGGTAAATCTTGTGGTCATGATAATAGTCGAGGTGCGTGGTGACTCAGACAATCACGGATATCAAATATATATATATATATATATATATATATTCACACACACTCAAGCTCCCACAATAAGTTAATCACTTTCATTGAAAATTTTGTGGTCATGCTTTCTTCATTTCTCCATGTCTCAAGAAAGGGAAAAGTCTATATCTAGCTTAGCATAGCAACTAGAAAATTTACTATTTACTATTAACTGTAAAATGATTACTTGCTCGGATTGATTCACATTGGATTGGACAGCCTTACCTGTTTAATATTATCAATTATAGCAACTTGTGCAGTTCTTGGATCAAGGAACTCATTTTCTTCAAGCTCGTTGAACGATGTAATAATCACCTGAATTTACAATATATGAGATAACGGAGAAGAATAAAGAAAACAATATAATTAAACCGTAAGCTTTCTAGACTTAGTGTTGATTTATGTATCACCAATCAATCCAAAAACTTAAGTTGATGGGTTGTATTAAATTTACTCCCATCATTTATGAACTTAGAAATTTGAAATATGCCTACAAGTGGAATTCAATTTAATTGGAGAGGAAACGACTCGGCAGGGACTCGAAGTCAAGATTTACTACTCAATACCATATTAATTAATGTTAAATTTAATTATATCAACCAACACTTAATTTCGAGATATCGAGACTTTCACAAATTGTATGACTGCTTGATCTATGGAAGCATATCAGTTTGTACGAATCTTCACAACTAACTCTAGACTGTGAACTTTTAGCACCTACTTGGATGTGGCTGGAGAATATTCCATTCAAATTCCAAGATAAAACGGCAGAAGAATGTCAAAACCACGCAGAAAATCCTACTGAAAATCCGATGCACACAATGAAAACAAAATGCATCACGAAACTCACTACAATTATCTCGAATCGACAAAACTACAAAGAACAGAGCAGCTAACAAAGACAATTCGTACAAGAAACTTACATCTCCAATTCGGCCAGGCATTTCAAGGCAAATCATATGCAATTTATTGTACTGAGGAAACGCTTCAGATGCTGCCTCCTGGTACAACTCATCGTCGTTCAAAATTTTCTTCACATCTGAAGATTAACAAACAAGAAACATCACATGAACAAATCTAACAACAAAGATCACCGGAAACGATTAAATGGAAAAAAAAAAAAAAAAAAAAAAAAAAAAAAAAAAACCACATCTAAAACTACATAAACCAAATCGTAATCGTTGACCTTTCGCGACGAATTGGATTTCTCCGGCGGGAGCGTTGAGAAGAAACCACTTCGCGATCTCCTTCTTCTGTTCATCGCTGAGCTCCACTTCTTCGTCAGCCATTGCCGGAAACTGGAAATCTTTTCGTTGCCGATTTTTATCAAATGAACTGGAAAGGGAAGAAGCAGATTATGGGTTGTGATGGTTCGGGTCGGGTTGGCTTGACCCGGATAAGTCGGGCTCGCTATGCGATGTTGTTCCGACGTGTCGTAATGTGTCAGAGAATTGTCGGAAGGTGGCTCTACGACGCTTTTTTGTCTGGGCTGGGCCCGGCCCAACTGATGGTGTCGAAAGTGGAATTACGATTTGTCGTTCGAAATGAATCAAACAATATTTTAGGAGTAATTTATAAGCATTATCCACTTGTGTTAATTATAATTGCTTGGCCCCACTTCGAGTAGAATTATAAGTTTTTCACTTACGAAATATGATATCATAATACTTATAAGTTACATCTTATTGGTCAATTATGTGAGTTACAACCAATTTTTGTAACATATGATATTGTAAATCTTATGAGTTTTAAAAATATTCGACAATTCAAACATATTAGACTCAACCAATCTCAAAAAAACCCAATTTCCTTATTCCTTCTTCTCAATTTCCTTTCTTAGAAACCTTAATGTGATTTATATATAGTATAAGGAATAATCTATTTAGGCCGAATAAGCCCACACTCTAACAACATCAAATTATATGCATCTATGCCTTTGAACTATGGACATATTCGCCTCTGAAAGCTTTGTAAGTTTAGTAAGAAACAATCCGCCTATCAAAACTTAAATGTTCATAGGTGGTTGAGGCAACCACAATTTTGAATTTTTTTTTTTTCGTGATAAATAAAACACATAATGAAGAAGAATGATTTTTTTTTTGAGAAATATCCCAACATAAAAAATTAAGAAGATCTCCTAACAATTTATAAGATAGGTGTATTATTCCTCTCATCACAAATTGATTTTAAGATGGATTTCTACACTATCTAATATGGTATCAGAGTTAAGCTCTGGACTTAGCGATGTGGAGGAAGGCTCTCGGTATGGAAACATGAAGGTAATCGTATGATTTGGGTGTACTTTATTTGATGGGAAGATTGTTGGGTAAATAAAATATCACACACTGCTAAGTTAGGAGGAAGACTTTAGGTATATATGGAGGGGACAACACCTCCATTAATATGACACATTTTGGATGCAAACAAAAAAAAAAGGTCATGATGGGTGATTTCCAAAGTGGACAATATCATATCAACATGGAGGATTTGTGGATATTCGTTGTCCCTAACAAGTGGTATCAGAGCTGAGATCTTGATTAGCGATGTTGGTGATCAATTGACTCTCGTTGAAGAACAAAAAAATGGCAAGTCTCGTATGACTCGATGTCCTTTGTTCGAGTGGAGGTCTCCCTGATATAGACAAAGTCGATAAGATTCAATGGACTCGAAGTGTACTTTGTTTGAGGGGAGGATTATTAGATAAACAAAGTATCTCATATTACTAAATTAGGAGAAAGATCTTGTGTATATAAGAAAGAGACAATACCTCCATTGATATGAGACATTTTTTGTGTAGACAAAAAAAAAGTCACGATGGGTGATTTCTATAGTGGACAATATCATATCAATGTGGGGGATTTATGGATATTCGTTGTCTCTATCAAGTGGTACTAGAGCTCGACTCTTGATTTAGTGATGTTAGCGATCAAGACTCCCGATGAAAAATAAAGAAGTGGCGAGTCTCATATGGTTCGGTGTATTCTGTTCGATGGAGGTCTTATAGACAAAAATCTATAAGATTCGAAGGATTTAAAGTGTACTTTGTTTGAGGGGAAGATTGTTGTGTAAACAAAGTATCACACGATGCTAACTTAAGAGGAAGATCTTAGATATACAGGGAGGGAATAACACTTTCATTGATATGAACTCTTCTAAAAGATACCAAAAAACAAAGGAGGGTAATTTTAAAAGTAGACAATATCATATCAATGTAGACAGTCGTGGTTGTTCGTTGTCCTCTAACAAAAAAGTTGCACCATTTTGAGGGGGCAATTTATAAGATAGGTAGACTATTCTACGATCATTGAAAATTTTTATTAGTAATTTTAATTGAGGAATATTTTTAAAAATACGTTACGATGTGTTCGGGCATTATAAACGTTGAGTTATATAAATGGCGAGTTCATATAACTTGTGTTTGAAGTGTATATTATTATAATATAAGTTATGATAAACTATTTGATTGACTAATAAAAGTAAAACTCTACTGAAATCTTATACAACCTAATAACCATGAGGTTATTGATTTGAATTCTCCTTCCCCAATATTAATTTATAGGGTAAAATACCATTTTGGTCCCTAAACTATAATGTTTGTTCCATTTTGATCCTTCAACTTTCAAAAGTCCAATTTTAGTCCTTGAACTATTATTTTTGTTCCACTTTGGTCCCTAAACTTTTAAATTTCCAATTTCGATCCTTGAACTTTCTAAAAAAATTTAAAATAGTCCTTGAGTTAAACAAAAAAAAATTAATCATAATTAAAAGTAGACGAGGTGGCAATAAAATAATAATAAATATAAACGGCTCTTAAAAGAGTTGGAAAAATGGTAGCTTCTTCTCTTCTAGGAATCTAATCATGAAAAGAAATTAGGATTGAAGTTTATTAAATGCAACGTCTCTAATAAATACATGACCTCCATTTAAAAATGGAAATCAAGTCGTGGATGTCATAGGTGGTGATTATGTGTTTAGGCAACAACGGCGGAATTAAAAACAATTTTGGTGTTCTTAGGGTGAAGTAAGAGCCCAGATTTGAAACACAGTGCGCGCGGTTAGTTGGCAATATTCTAAACAAAACCTGCATTTCAAAAGAGAGAATCAACATCAATCCTCCACTTTCCACCACCAAAAGCTTCTCCGTTGAATGTGTTGAACAATTCGGTTGACCCATCAACGAACAAGATGAGTTCAAATGATAGAAAGCAAACAAATATATGAAAGGAAGCGAGAATGCACACACAATTTTAAGTGGTTCAACCCATGGCGGAATTACTCTATGACCTCCATTGGAGGTCATGTATTTATTAGGGACGTTGCATTTAATAAACTTCAATCTTAATTTTCTTCGCCAATGGATTTGTAGAAGAGAAGAAGCTACCATTTTTCAACTCTTTTTATGCTCTGTTTTTTTGAAGAGAAGTTTAGAGAGAGAGTCGAGAAGAGTAAAGAAGATGAAAAATTATATTTATTATTATTATTTTATTACCACCTCATCTACTTTTAATTATGGTTAATTTTTTTTGTTTAACTCAATATCGAAATTAGAAATTTGAAAGTCTAAGAACCAAAGTGGAATAAAAATGATAGTTTAAAGACTAAAATTAGACGTTTGAAAGTTCATGAACGAAATGGAACAACTAAGGACCAAAATAGTATTTTACCCTAATTTATATAAAAGAAATACATTTGATTGTTGATTGTTATAACTTAACCGTAATAAACGTAACGGTGTTGAAGCCACTTAAAATAAAGTTTAGAGATTTTATTAAAAATAAAGTTAAGTAATTTTAGTAATGGATGGAACTAAATTAATTCATAATCATTCATACTTTTTTTTTTGTAAGTTCTATCCTTCTATACTTAATTTATGTGATTAGTATGTAATGATTAAAGTAATTCTTTTGGTAAATTGTAAATTTGATTCATATGGACCAACATGAATAGAGATGTCCACGGGGCGGGGACGAGGATGGCTTTATCGTTCCCATCCCCACTACTCATTTCAATCCCCATCCTTGCGAATTCATCGTAAAATTTTGAGGGGAACGGGGCGGGGATTCACCGCGGGTAATTCACGAGAACCGGGTTCCCCACGGAAAATTATTTCTCATTTAACTCCTCTTTTTTTCTTTTTTTATTCTTAACTTTTTGCAAACTTTCTCTATTGTTAACTCAATTCACTAAATCTTATATAATTTTTTCAATATTAAAAGAAATGTTTATTGCTTTTTAATTAAATAATTAATTAGGTAAGGAAAATATTAATCCAAATAAATATTTTTATTACTTTATGATTATTAATGTATTTAGAAAAATTAAAAAAAAATAAAATAAATATATATATAATATGGACGGGGCGGGGCGGGGAAACGGGATGGGGAATATCTCCATCCCCATTTAGCTTGTTGGGAATTTTTCATCCCCACTCACTTCCCCATTCACGGCTTATTCGGGGATTCACCGCTCATATAGGGGCGGGCCCCCGATCCCATGGGAAAAATGGACATCTCTAAATATGAGCAGTGGCTCAGCGGCATTAGTGTATGTTCATTGACCAAAAGGTCTTGGGTTCAAGTCCCCACCTTCAATTGATGTAATCTAAAAAAAAAAAAAAAAATTGATTCATATGGTGTAAAAAGAACATCTTAAATCTTGTCTATATAATTTATTTTAAAGGAAGATTGTAATGGATGAATAATTATAAATGTAGTCAAATTTAAAAATATTTATATCAATTATCATAAATACTGTTGAATACTTTATTACTCATTTATATAGGTTTATTGATACATTAATTCTAAAAAAATATATAAATTTATTAATACATTATTATGTATTATTTTTTTTTAAAGCACATTTTTTTTTTTTTTGAAAGCACATTATTATGTATTATTAATACCATAGTATTAATACCTATGACTATGATTGTTAATTCTTTTTAAAGTGATTATATTTGTGATTATTTTATGAATTTGATCATACTAATACCCTACTTCTCTTGTTAGCCTTTACCTATATTATTATTGTTGACACATAAATAATAAACATTTACACATTTTATTAGTGACCAATGGTAGATGCTATATTTTAGATTTTATCAAATCGTAGGAACAATTTTAAGTTCTTCAAACTTAAAACTAAATTAAAACTTTTATAATTTTTTTTGGAGACAAATTAAAACTTTTATAATTGATAAAGACTAAATTTATAATTTATCATAATTGTTATTAGATAATTAACATAAATCATAATCCTTTACAAAATAAATGCAGAAGCTATAAAACTATTTGTTATTGATTTAAAAAAAAAAAAAAACTATTTGTTTTTTTTTAGATTACATTAATGAGGGGATTCGAAACTCAAGACTTTATGGTCATTTGATTTACATTATGTTGCTGAATTACTTTTATTGGGGCTGTTTGTTTGCCATATTTAGGTAGGATTTATTAACTCCTCCTCCAAAACTTACATTCAAACGATTTTTAGTACATTTTCCTCATTTTGACTTTTAAAAATATCTCTCATTTTTAACCATTCATTTTTAATAATTCATTTATAACTACTCAATCATTTTTACTTATTCTTTTCAAATCAATCAAAATAACTTATTTTTAATAATTTCTTTTTAACTATTCATTTTAAATCTATATACAAACAAAGTTTTTACTCTAACTTCTCTATACAAAAACTACATCCAAATAATTTTTTGACTACAATTCTCAATTTTTAACTACTCAACCTAACTTCTCAATAAAACTCCTTAAGCTAAATCCTATTTAAATAAAACAGCCCCATTGGCAACTATAAATAGTTTAAAAATATGTGAATATTTACTATAATCTTTCATTGCAGAATGATGAATTGTATAAACCCTAATTTTCATAAAAGCACACGTGTACGGCTGAGATTCAAGTTCTGGAATTAGGTTAAACGCGACAGCCTCGTCTTCCATAAAAGGGTCATCCAAAACCCTAACTCCATTTCCCTTCACACTCAGCGCAGTCGCCGTCGCCGCCGCCGCCGCAGCGAAGGGAAGGGTTTCTTCATCGAAAGCTCCAATGGTCTGTTTCATTTTCTCTCTCAACCAATTTCTCTGCCTCCAATGGCGTAGATCAATGTCTGAAATCTGTTCTTCGTCTTGTACAGGGGATCGATCTTGTAGCAGGAGGCAAGAGCAAGAAGACCAAGAGGACTGCCCCCAAGTCCGACGATATCTACCTCAAGCTCCTCGTCAAGGTTAGTTTTTCCAATCATCACTGGTTGGAATGAGTACTTTGCATTCACAGATTGGTTTTTGTGGAGAATGAAGATGAATTCTTATGGGGGTTTTCCCCTTTTAAATGAATAATTATGATATTGTGAATGTGATTGAATTGGGAGTCGAGTTTAAATCTAATTCTGTAAGCATAGTATGGAACTTCCGCCATTTTAGTTTTACGTGTTTGTTCTGCTTGTGTTTTGGTTTATTGAGTTTACATTCTCAAAAAACCTAATTGCGTTTGAATTTGAAATTTAGGTTGATATACATTTAGTGGGGAGTTTATATGCAGTGATGATATCTATGTATCCCAGCTCATTATGAGACCTTTTGTAGGTCCGGGAATGAACTAGTTTCACATGTGTCTGAGCTCTGGTTTTGAGTTAAAATTAATTACTAATTTTGGAAAATGAAGTTGAAGATGTTTATCAGTGTTAAGTTTTATCCAAATAAAGAACAATCATGTAGTGGTTTAACACTTTAACTTAATTATTGTGAAATTTAATGGGGAGTTGAGCATTTTCTGGAACTCCAGACGTTGTTGTTCTTGCGCATGCATTAGTTTTGGTCTCTTGAGTTTATATTTTTAGACCTAATTGTGTTTGAAATCAAGTTATATATGAAAGTAACTGTAATGGAGGGGGGAATGTGTGTGCAGTGATGACATCTGTGTATCCCAGCTCATTATGAGATCTTTCGTAGGTCCAGGAATGAACTAGTTTCACATTTATCTGAGCTCTGGTTTAGAGTTAAACTTTCTTATCAATTTTGATCAATGATGTTAAAGTTCACATTTTTTAACCTAAGTGTGTTTGAAATCTTGTTTAATGAGTAGGGGGAAGTTTATGTGCAGTGATGATGTCTGTGTATCCCAGCTCATTATGAGATCTTCCGTAGGTCCGGGAATGAACTAGTTTCACATTTATCTGAGCCTTAATTTAGATTTTCACTTTCTAATTCAATTTGAACAATGAAGTAAATAAAAGTTGAAGATGTTGATCAATGGTGAGTAGTAAACCTTGATTGAGAAGTTCTAGATTTGATTCCTACTGCCTGATAGGAGATGCAGGCTGTTGTTCCCTGTGATGCTTCATTTTTAACCATGCTAATACTGATCACATGATGATTGATCTACTTATGACTCTGAGGGAGCTAATCTACACTCTTGAGTTCATTATTTTTGGATGAGCAATGTATTTTGTTTTCATATCTATTATTTTATCTTTTTTTTCCTAAGCTCAGCAGTGTGCTGTGGACATTTTCAAAACTAATTATATGCATGTATATGTTCTGTAGATTTATACTTATTTGGATGGCTTAAATGATAGATCTTTATCTTGTTAATTGATTTCAGCTGTACCGGTTTCTTGTTCGAAGAACTGGAAGCAATTTCAATGCAGTGATCCTCAAGCGCTTGTTCATGAGCAAGGTGAACAAGCCACCAATTTCACTATCCAGACTTATAAAGTTCATGAAGGGAAAGGTGTGCGCTTCTATTTATATTCTTCACCTTTGCAGGAGAGTGTTTGTTCCATATTTTTCATTGTCTAAATTCCCTGTTGACATGGTATATAGGAAGATAAAATTGCTGTCATTGTTGGAACCGTGACTGATGACATTCGTGTTTACGAAGTACCAGCACTGAAAGTTACAGCCTTGAGGTTTACCGAGACCGCTAGGGCAAGGATTGAGAAGGCTGGTGGTGAGTGCTTGACCTTTGACCAGCTTGCTCTGAGAGCTCCTCTCGGCCAGAGTACGGTACGACTACGAGTCCCCTCTTAAACACATCCTCTTACTGTTCAGTGACTGATACATATATTTTTGGCACCTGAAATTTATACAAGCATTCCATCCGTTGCTCTTTCTTATAAGCACAATCTTTGGTTCAACTAACAACACACACAATTGTGTTTATATTTTATCTTAAAATCTTTGGTTGATTTTGGTTCTAAAGGTTCTTCTTCGTGGACCAAAGAATGCCCGTGAAGCCGTGAAGCACTTCGGTCGTGCTCCTGGTGTGCCTCACAGCAACACGAAACCGTATGTGAGGTCGAAGGGAAGGAAGTTCGAGAGAGCAAGAGGAAAGAGAAACAGCAGGGGTTACAGAAATTAAATTGCAGTATTATGTTCAAACCTTGTTTGCCAGAGAAAATTCACGTTTTGCCAGACTTTGCAGAAATATTATTATGTGAGACTCTGTCGTGTCTTAGACAAGTTTTTTGCGATTATAAAATCAAAATTGGATTCAGTGAATTATCTTATTAGAAAACTGTGTCTTTTCACTTTGATTTTCAAGTTAAATTGTTTAGGATAACTATTTGAGTTTTTGGTATTTTATTTTTTTATATTTCTATTTCAGTTCTGAGTTTTTTATTTTGTTATTACATTTATTACCTATATTTTCACAATTAAAACCAACTTGAAAAAAAGTTTGTTTCAGAAACTTGATTTTATTTTTAATATTTTGCAAGGAATTTAAACCTTCGTTTAGATTGATTTATAATGCACAATAATTTGTAAACTTCATAGTCTTCTATAATCATGAATTTGTTAAAGTATGCTTTAAATATGGTTTCAATTTTTCGTGAACCAGTTTTTAATTTGGTTTCTTGAACTTTATTTCAACAGATTCTTACTGTATCTGTAAATTTTATCAATTAACTGATGAAATATAGATAAAATTAAATTTTAAATCAAACAAGATTTTTCTAGTTCAAATTTAATTTGAATTTTTTTTTTATAAGCAAATTTAATTTGATCTTAAAATAATCTTAAGTTGAGGTTCTAATATATTATGGTGAAGAGTAGTAATTCAATGTCATTAATGTATTAAGTCAAACACATTTTAGTTGAGGTTTTAATATATCACAGTCAAACACATTTTAGTTGAAGTTCTAGTATATTTTTTTTTTGAAACATGAAGTTCTAGTATATTAGGGTGAAGAATAGTAATTCAATGTCATTAATGTATTTTCATTATTAAAAGGTTATGAATTTAAATATAAATTTAGGGGTGTTCATATATTCTTCAAAAATCGAGAACGAAACAGAATAGAGGGAGTTAAGTCGGTTTTTAAGTATGTATCTAATTAAGTATTAATATTTTCATTTAATTAATTAGATTTTTTAATTAAATAATTATAAAATTAATTTAAATTTAAATGTCTATTCAAAGGTTATTATGTTCAAGATTTTAAAATTAATTATTAAAATTTTGTTAAAATATTATATGGTGAGTATGTTTTTTAATAAAAAAAGGAAACAATAAAATGAATTAATTGAATTAACGGACTGATTAAAATAGATAGGGTCGGTTTGGCGTTATTTTCACCAGAAACTGGCACGGAAGAACACTTCCTATGAAATACTATTTTTGTGGTGGGCCAATCTTGTTTTATTTGTGTTTATTTTGTTGGTCTTGTAAACAAGAGCATGACCTAATATTTTTTGTTTATTGATTATTACAAAATCATATTTCATTTTTATATTTGCCGAATTAACTTACTTTATATCATTGACTGAATAGAATGTCCTAATGTAGTTGTCTTTCATGGACTTTCTAAGTATTTTCTTTATGCTTTCAAGCAAACGGTGGGCTAAAGAAATAGTTTCACATGTATCATTAAAAAAAAATAAAAAATTAATTCAACACTATAGTATTTAGAAGAAAGAAATTTGAACTCAATACCTTATAATTACATTTTCATATTTCATTGTATTCTTATTTGAAAAAATTGAGAATTTACCATCAACAACATATTTTGCCATTTGTATTACATTTGCAACACAATTTCTAAAATAATTTCGTGTATAACAAATTAATTTCTATCAGTGATAAAACTTAACTGGTGATAAAACTCAATTTGAAATTTTATCACTAATAGAAAATTCAAGGGGTGATAAAAGAAGTCTTTCATTGATTGAATTATATCACTAATAGAACTCAACTAGTGATAGAATTCAATTTGAATTTGTTGCTACAAATGAATTAGTTTTGATTTTATGCTATAGATGAAAATATTTTGTCTTTTTTTGTTATACATGCAAAATCCCCATGAAAATTTATATAGATAGAGGGTATTGCCCAAATATCGCTTTTTAAAATTGTACACTTGAACATAAAATTGAAATGAATTATAATCAATTAAGTCAATCACCACCAACTTTTTCAGTTAGCTCCACTATACCCGAAGTAGCCATGTTGGCACGAGAGATGTCTATAAATTAATGTCATAGATAAATTTCGAACTTGAAACTTTGAAAGGAGTAGATCTTCAAAGTTCAAGCCTTATCAACTATTGTGACATTCCTTAGGGACCATACATTTCATTATTTTGTTATCTACTTTTTCAAAAAATTAAGCTTATAATATTACCTTTTCTTATAGGTTTCACTATTTTGTTATATATGTTTTACCTAATTGTCAAACCAACTAAAAAAATTGAAGTTATAATTAATTATTTATTTTTAATGTTTCTTAGAATTTGTTAAGAATTAAATATTGTTTTAGGACAGATAAAAATTATTGTAGAAAAATGGAAAGAAAACAAATTTAGTTTAAAATAACTGATTATGAAATGTGTTTGATTATATTTGTTTTATTTGGCTTTAAATTCTCCCATCAACTTTACAAGTATTTTCGTAATTTATTAATTCAAATTTAGCCAAAATGATAGCCTAGTTGAACTTAAAGTTTAATGGCTAAACTCAATGGATTCGTGGCACAACGATTTTATTGTTTAATTGTAAATTAATTCAACACTAGTTTACTCCCGAAAATCGATATTTATCCTTCCTCCCCTGATATTTACTCAAAAGAAAAAAAGTTCAATGTCTAAACTTATAAATTTAATTTGAATGCATCTTATTAAATATTGAAAACCACTCTCAATAATATGAGAATCAAATACCGATTTAAAGATCAAATTCGTCTTTCGGTCATTTTCAAACATAATTCAATTGGATGAAACATTAACAATTTCATTAAAATTACCGAAGAAGGTCGCTATCAAACAAAAGAATAATCAAATTAACATCAACTTTCTCTTTGTCCTATCATTATTATCAATTTTTTGTTTGTTACTGTTTAGCCCTATTTTGAATTCCTTCCGCAACAAATTCAGCTTTGAGTTGAAAACCTTTCATTTCCATCAAACTCATTTTAATTTGTTCATTATTAGACGTAAATTAAAAGTTAAGGGTCTCATTAAACATAAAATTCAGTTCATACATAACAACATATGACTAATTCTTACAAAATTTGAACTATTAAAGATGTGTTATACTTATTAGATACAAATTTAAAATCTCTATGAGACACCTATTATTAAACATTTCTAAATTCAAAGTTGACTAAGAAATTCAAAAACTTATTAGAAGTTCTTAAAATTTAAAAACCAAATTAGACACAAATTTAAAAGTTGAAGAGTTAAACTCATAAATTAACTTTAATACACCTTTCTCATTGGATTCACAAAAATATATGCAAGACTAATATATGTCAAATTTAAACATAATTTAATTGGAATGATATATTAAAAATCTTATTTAGTAGAATGTCATAGTCATTAACTAAATAATTATTTTATGCCAACAAAAGCATAATTGATGGTTATAAGGTATAATTTATGCCCCGTTTGATAACCATTTGATTTTTAATTCTTTGAAATTTAAGCTTATTTTTACTAAAGTTCTCCCTTTAATATGCTTCATCTTTCTTATAATTTATCCTTTTTTTTTTAGAAAGTAGGAAAATCCTAACTAAATTTCAAAAACAAATACAAACTTTTGGAAGTTACTTATTTTTTTTTCTGGAAATATGTTTGATCTTTCTTACAATTTATCAATATTTTTTTGAGAAAGTAGAAGAATTCTAACCAAATTTCAAAAACAAATACAAATTTTCGGAAGTTACTTTTTTTTTTTTCTCCCAAATTTTGGTTTAATTTGTACAAATATAGATAAGATGTAGATATTCATGTAGATGAAACATATAGTATGATAGTTGTTGTAGACTTAAATTTCAAAAATAAAAAACTAAAAACTAAAAATAAAATGGTTATCAAACGAGAACTTAATTATTCTATTACATCAATTTTCAAAAAAAAAAAAATTATTCGATTACATGTTCAGATTTTACACCTATATTCCTGTTAAATTAAATTAAATAATAAAAATCCATTACTTTCTCTTTGTCCTATTATTTATTTATTTTTGTGTTAATGTTTAGGCCTAATTTGAATCCCTTCGACAACAAGTCCAGCTTTGAGTTGAAATCCTTTAACCTCCATCAAACTCATTTGAAGTTGTTCATCCTTTTCCCCACTAAAAAACTGACCCAATTCAATCTCAAACCAACCATCTTGGCTCTGTTTCAAACCCCCAATTTGATTGGTTTGGTTGAGCCTTTCCCTTCTGTTCCTATAGAACAGAGACTCCAAATGTTGCTTCTTCTTGTCTTGTTGGTGTAACCAAACACTCCCTTTTGAAACTTGCAATTTTTTAGTTCCCATTTCAATGGAAACTTCAGCTGCAACCAAATCCAACCCATAAGCCCTCTCTGTAATCTTCACTAACAGATATGCTCCATACAATGTGTTTGGAGACAATTCTTTTGTTCTTATTCTTCCTTTGATTTCCAGCCAGCTCACTGTTCTTAGCTCTGCAACTTCTGAAAATCTGTACATTTTTTTTTTAATATCATACATTAGATTCAAAAAAAGAAATTCGAATTGGGTTGAATTATAATGATATTTTAAACCAACCTCAAATTTCAGCCAGTCAAATCTTAATACTAAAAGGACACAACTCAATCCAATCTACGTATTCAATTTGGAATAGTTTTTGGTTGATTTTTTTTAAAATTTTTTTTTTGTAAAACCTTAAAATTAGAAAAAATGTAAATACCTGGATTGAGGATGAGATTTCCAGCTCCAACAGAGTGGATCAGAACTCCATGTAATACCCAATTCTCTTGCAGACAATGTGTAACATATTTTCCCAGAATATTTTTCCAACTCCAAGCTCTGT
Organism: Sicyos edulis; assembly: GCA_036507275.1. Classification (NCBI taxonomy): domain Eukaryota; kingdom Viridiplantae; phylum Streptophyta; class Magnoliopsida; order Cucurbitales; family Cucurbitaceae; genus Sicyos; species Sicyos edulis. The sequence continues at coordinate 3,712,748 of CM071856.1, forward strand.
AAATATAAATAAAAGTATAATTAATCATTTGATCATCAACAAAAATCATTCTTTATTAATTCAACTGTTTAGATTCCAAGAAAATGGAAATGGGTTTGATTTAATTTACCTTTTTACCACCGTCGAGAAGAATCGGAGAGCAGAATCGGAAGAAAAGCTCTCTCTTGGAACGAAACAGAGCATCGCCGGCGATATCAGAGGCGGCCAGAATCCCGGCGTAGTTTTCCGGCAAGAATCTTCCCCAAACGACGTCGGATTCCGCCGCGGATCGGAACGCCGACGAGACGAGGGATAATTTTCCGGCGTCGGTGGGAGTTGTGAGGGACAGAATCGCCGTTACACAGTCCTCCGGCAACATTTCCATGCTCAAATTTCCGGCCATTTTCTTGTTTCTGTCACCAAATTTTGAATTGTTTTATGTTTTTTTTTTCTTGTTGGGTTTAGAAAATTGGTAATGGGTTTATATAGATAAATAAAATGGGTTTTTTTTAAGAGGAAAAAAGAAAGAAATTCCGTGGGGACTTTGAGATATACAATTTTGACCATCCTACGTGTAATTTGGTGGGATTTTGATATTTGTAGATTGGTCCTTTATTTGTTAATGAGCTTTGAAAATGTGATTTTTGACTTATATGGGTAATAAAGACTAATATACGTTTGGGACTTTTTTTTTTTTTTTTTTTTTTGAGACACATACGTTTGGGACTATTAGCATTTATGAATGAAAGCACACTTCATTAATGAAAGTTGCTAATGTGGGCATAGTTGTCCTAACTATGTAATAATTGACTAGAATAATTTAGGTCATCACCTATATTTTGGCATATTTTTATTGTTTATTATTTTTATTTTTCAAGTTTGTTAGGTTAAAAAATAACAATATGTGATTATATCTGATCTAGGTTTATATGAGGGAGTATGTTGTTGTTATATTTGGTTTAGGTTGCTTTCGTATATTTTCTTGAGAGGTATGGAGTGTGCTTCTTCCAAGGTGTGAAGAACTAATTGATAAATGTTCGAATATGAGTTGGGAAATGATGGTTTCATGGAGGGAGTAAGGTTGCTTTCAAAGAGGGCACTATTCTTTTTAATCAATGATACCGACGTCAGATTATCTTGATAATTATCGAAAAAACTTCGTGTATGGAGTGATGATAGATGAAGCTTCTGTTCTATTGGAGTATCAATTCTCCATTTTGGTTAAGACCATCGAGCAAAAGATTGTTTTCACAAATTTGTTAGACTTTATTTTTTGTTCTTATTATTTGAGTGGTCATGCTCCGACTTGTGGAGACATATCAATTACAAATGTGAACTTAAAAATATAAGTGATTATAGAATTATCAAAATTATTTTGAAAAGTGATATATATATATATATATTTAATCTTTTCAATATGGAATGAGGTAGATTTCCGGCATAACGTCTAAGAATTAAATTAAAATTAATAAATCTAGTCTAACTTAACTGGTTAGGGCATAATCCTCAACTAATAGGTTAAATATGATTGAACTATTGGAATATATATATATATATATATATATATTAAATATCTACAATATAAATTAAATGTACACGTTATTTTGCACGTGTGGATGTGGATGTTACAAATGACACATTAGCTTCTTTTGAAGGTGCATTTCCAATTCATTATTGGAAGCACAAAGAAAAAAGAAACTAACATAATTAAAGTCTATGCAATTGGTTCAAATTGACAGAGTATAGTCTAAAACAATATTTTAGGTTACTTGTAAAATATATATATATATATATATATATATATATATTATATCAAATACCAAGAATATTAGTTCTCACCACATAAATATATTCTCTCTTTGGCTACTTATTTTAAAAAATTACTTTTTCTTGTTTATTTGCAAGGTGATGCCAAAAATTGGTGGAAAAATCAATGACAATTTAAATGAAGGGTCAACATTGTTAGGTTATTATTAAAAACGTCTCAACTCTATCAAATAATTCTTTCCCCCTCCCTATGCTAGAATGAGCATTCTTACCCATAGACTATTATTAATGGAGGCATAAATGAAAATGGGTAGTTCACAAATGTCTTGCAAATTTATAAATATAAATTAATTGCAATTTTGGGCAGGAATTCAAAATATATTTATATTTTGTAGTAATGAAATGATTGGCCCAAGAAGTCTAAAAGTTATTTTAATTAGTAATTTACTTATAATTTTGAATGAAGTACTTTTTCCATTTGTTTATATTGAATATTTGGTTGTAAAATCCATGAAATTAAATAATTGGCACATGGTTTTAATTTAATTTTTTAAAGTCATATAAAATGATGAGTTAACAATATTCATGAACTTGGAAACAACTAGTATTTTTTTTTTCTTCAAAGTCCATTATTAGCTGCCTCTTGAAATTAAAACTTCGATGTATTAACTCCCCTTTTATCCCCTTTTCTCATAATGACAAATTGATAATGAGGGTATACGTAGCATAAAAGATATACTAAAAAAAGAAACAATCTTCTTAAGCTACGTAGAAAAAATTATGGTGATAAGTTAATAGTTACTATTAGGGGTGAAACAAAAAAACAGTAAAATTGAACTGAATCGAACCAATCCAATCCAACGGAGGATCGGTGTTTTAGCACAAAATTAGACATATCGATTGTAATTTGAAAAAACCTAAAAATGTTGGTTCGGTTTCAATTTTTATTTTAAAAAATTATTTAAAACCGAACCAATATATATATAACAACTTTTTTACCACAGTTTACGATTATAGCACATTTTTAAAAAACATTCTTTTATAGCAAATTTTGCCATTCTTTTTAAAAAAAATTATTTACTTTTTTTTATAGAAGACTTTGATAGAATCTATCATTCTCTAGTGATGGAAGTCTATCAATTTTATCAGTGATTGATTCTATCGGTTCTTATTGATAGACTCTTGATAGAATTTGATGAAAGTCTATCGATTTACTTTATTTATTAGTAATTGATTTTATCACCATTTATCGATAGAATCTATCAATATGAAGTCTATCAATTTACAATTTTTGCTATATGTGCAAATATTTTTATTATTGTGTTATTCATATAATATTTTATCCATTTTGTAATATACATGCAAAAGCCCGTATATATATATTCCTTCCATTATTTAGAAGATTTCTCAAAGTCTTGAAAATCAATAAATAAAAATTTCTTATAGTATTGATGTAGAAGATTTCTCAAAGTCTTGAAGATCAAACTCAGAGAGATTCATAACAGAGTACCGATGTAGAAATTTAAAACAAGAGTGAAAGAGAAACAAATTCAAACTCATTGTCCTCTTCCACATTGCCACCGGAAGATCAATCAAACATAGAATTAGGATCATCGAAAGGCAAATGAGACAACAAGAACGATAGAGAATCACTTTCAATGATGTGGTTAGTTCAGTAGTGAACTTTGAGCAAATTAGGGTTAGAAAGAACACCGAACAACTTGTAGTTGTGAATGAACGAGAGACGAGCAAAGCTTTGTGAGTAGGGTTTAGAAGAAGAAAAGAAAGGACAGTAACATGTTATAATTAATTGACTTGCACTTTAAATAATAAAAATAAAGTTAAATGTTAATTTTTCTCACTAAGATTAAAATGTGTTTTGGATCAATTAAATGCATTTTAGTAAAGGCGAGTAAAAAGAATCATTAACTAATTAAGTGATTAGTTTGGAATTAGTTTTATAACTAATTATGAGTTCATAATTAGGTGAAACCAAGTGTATAAATAAAACCCTTGTGAATCCCTTTTTGAAATTTATAAATATAGCCTTAGATTGCAAAATCAAAATCAAATTTTTGGTACTACCATTTGAAATTAAATTTAGTATTATTAATTGAGGTAGAATTGTGATCTTAGGGCATAAAATCAATAGCCTACCACATAGATTGAGGCTGAGGCCTCTTGGCAAACAAAAGCCAAATCTTATTACACGCCTCACCAGCGTTGTTCTTTAGGATGGGATGAGATCAATTGTAAGAATAATATTTTACATTTTAGTTGTAAATAAAATTCAAAATATTTTTTTAAAAAATAAATAAATAAAAGAGAGGATGAATTTTAAAGTTACTCTCATTCACAGATCAATTTGATTCATAAATGCTTAAGAGGAACTTGTTAAAAATTGGTCTAATAGCTAACATGATCTGAAGAAACTTAAAATCTTATCAATTCAATTTTCTATTTTTTGTAATGAATAACAACCAATCGATCAAACTACTAATTAAGAGTGACCAAATAGGTCAGTGACACAATAGTTTCATTGTTTGTAGTAAACCAATTCAAAATTAGTATTACATGTTCGAGCCCAAAAATTAGTATTTGTCTCTCTCCCTCAATATATACTAAAAAAATGACACAATTTAAACTCTACTAACATTCAAGAGATACATCTTTTAAGAATTGAATTAGAAATTTATAAAAATAAAAATTTATAAATATAAGTAACTATATATATATATATATATATATATATCAAAACAGTGCTAAAATTCTTTGTTGTTTCTTACCTTCAAGCGTAAAATAGGCATGAATGGTGCTCCATTTTTTTTTAATCTTAATTAAAGTTTTTTTATTATTATTTTATTTTTTTTAATGTAGGTTTAAAATTAAACCGACTTTTAGTTGATTATTTTGTCTGGTATTAATCAATTTCAACTCGTCACGAGTTCGAGCCTTGAAATCAGTATTTGACTCTCATATTATTTGAGAGTAGTTGTGCCCCTCTATGTAGGGTTTGTTGGTCCCCCTTCTCCCATTAAAAAGTTAAACCTTTCGCACATGATTTCTTTAGTAAAAATTCAAATCAAAGGCCATGAATAGTTATTTTTTTAAGAACATAGTTTAACAAACATTCATGAACATGGACACAAACTTTCTTGAAAGTCCATGTACAAGCACAATTACCTAACATGTTGAAATTAGAACTTCCATTTGCAAATTTTTCCCCCTCTTTCACATTTAAAATTTTTCATGTAAGTAGCTTTAGTTAATCTTTTTTTCTTTTTCTTTTTTAATTCAACAAATTTGAACCTATTACCTTTTAGTTATTATGTTATACATTATATTAGTAGAGCTCTAATCTAGCATAATTATCCTTAAATAATTTAAAAAGTAACAATCAAGATTTTTTTTTTGAGGAAAAAGTCAAGAAATTCTAATGTAGAGCAAAACAAAATAAATAATAATGTCCGTATATCAAATACTAATCTGGTTATTATAATTCTGTTGAATTAAAAAAAATAAATTATGATAATTTTAGTCAATCAATGTATAAAATAATCAAAACTCTATTATGATTATAATCAAAAGGTCATACACTACAAAAAAAAAAAAAAACAATATTTAGTATCAGTCTGTTGATTATTAGACCAACAAAAATAATAATTTATTGATGATATTAATATATTCTCATGACCAAAAAGTTATGTATTTGTATTGTCAATGTAATTGAACTAAAAGAAAAGCCTCTTGTTGATTACGTTAATTAGTGGATTTCAAAAAAAAAAAAAGATTACGTTAATTAGTGATTATCATCATATAAAATTTAAAGTGATTGGTTTGCAATTATTTGTTATTTTAATATCGAGACTAATGGTTTTTTGAAATATTCTCTTTTTTTTTAGTACTTGAAATATTCTATTTGCTATTTTATATCTAATTCTATGATGTGTACAATATGACTTTTTTTTTATAGCAATGGAAAACGTGTTAGCTAATAAATTAATTTTCAAATTTTTCCAGAAGTGTTTTCTTTTTCTTTTTCTCTTTTTCAGAAAAAAAAAATACTTGAAATGATTTATTGGAATTTTTGTAAATGAAAAAGTAACTTGCCTTCAAGCAGTTTTGGAAAGATTTTGAATGGTTTATAAAAGTACAGTAGCTTTAAAGCAGTTTTGAACAGATTCTTCTTTTATTTGTTTCAAAAAATAAAAATAAAAATAAAAGAACAGATTCTTCTTTTATAGGTACTTTTGACAGTTTCAAAAAAATAAAGGTACTTTGACAAGTTTTTTTTCTCTTCTTTCTGTTTAATAATAATAATAAAAATTATTATTATTATTATTATTATTTATTTGAAGTGGTTTTCTTAAGCAGTTTTAATTAGTTTATAATTTGACTTATAAGAACCTTTTGGGTGTTTGTTTGATATATTTAGGTAAGATTTAGGATAAAGAGTAGTTAAAAATTGAGAATTATGTCAAAAACTCGTTTAGATCTAGTTTTTATATAGAAGAATTAGAGTCAAATTTTTATTTGGATGTAAATTTAAAATAAATAGTTATTTTTAGCAGTGAAAAAATAATAATTCAAAACGAATGGTTATAAATGAAAATTATTTTTAAAAGTAAATATAAGGAGAGTTAATAAAAACTTGGTTAAAAATATAAATTTTTGTGAAACAGTTAATAAATCTTAAAACTAAAATCGTTCCTAAATTTGTCAAACAAACCCTTCGATTTATTTAAACCTGTCGATGGACGTAAAAGTCAATTATTTTTATTTTATTTATTAATTTAAGCTTTTTATTTTTTATTTTTTGAACAACTATATTTTTATTAATTAAGCCATGTCAAACTAATTGCCACGAGGTAGATTGGAAGAAAATGCTTTTAAATAATTAAAACATTTCAAATATTTTATATGTTTGTTACATGAACATTTTTTTGAAGATTTTTTTTTTCTAAAAATAAAAATCCCATATGTTAGTTGGTCACATTGTCAAAATACAAGAAACAAAATGTATTTGAAATCATTTTTTTAGTTCTACAATTGTTGTTGGACGAAGGAATTTGAACATATATTTCCTAATTCTAAAATTATTTATGTTATTAAAATGAAGTTTTTTTTCCCATTGGTTAGAATCAATGTTTTTTTTTTTTTTTTTAAATCACCATGTCAACCTTTTCACATGTTATGAGTCTAAAACATGATTCTATTTTATCATACAAACTTTGATAAAATTATATGAACAAAATCATGGTAAAATTAAAATTAATGCCAGTAAATATTTCAATTTATTTTGAAAATACTAAAGTTTCTCATTATCTAAAAAAAAATCTAACAAACTTTTCAAGTCATTCGGTAATTATTTTGTTTTTAGTTTTAGTTTTAAATTTTTTATTTTCTGTTTTTAAAAATAAGTATGTTTGATAATCAATTTTATTTTTAGTTTTTAAATTTTAAAATAATAAATAAATTTTAAAAACTAAAAAGTGGCCTTTAAATTTCTTTTTCCTTTTGTTCTATAACAGTGTACGAAAATCAAATAATGTTTCCATTTCAATTATAATAAACCTTAATTACTTTTTGTGATTTAACTTCGTTGAAAATAATTTTGTTCTACTAAATAATTGTTCTTCTAATTATGGTCCATTGAATTGCTTATCAATATTAGAAAGTAACTCCAATATTCATATATTTTAGTTTTTTTTTTACAGGCATATATTTTAGTTTTTATAATTATATCATTTTCGTTTTATGAATTGACTAGTCAAAATTATACATTGTAAATAATTATATAAATATTGTAATTGGAATTGTTATGTGTATTTTTTTTTATTGGTTTATTTTTATTATTTTTCTTGATTTTATTTAATTTTCGAAATTAATGATAGTTTGGTTTTTATAATTTTAGTATATTGAATGATTAATATTATAAAATATTTTTATTTTATTTTATTTTATTAAAAATATAAATTGATTGTTATTTTGAATTTTAAAACACACGGTTATCAAATATTTTGGTTTTTAGTTTTTAAAAAATAAAAAACAAAAAAAAATTATGAAACATTTATGGTTTTTATTTCATAAAATATAAATTAAAAAACCGAAAACTAAAATTAAAAATAAACAATAATTATCAAATAGGGCGAATTATTTATATCTTGTTTTAAATATATTTCTTTCTTTTTTTTTAGTAATTTTTAAATATATTTCTTAAAGTGTCACATGAAACTTTCATAAATGGAGACATTGACATAACCTTCAAATCTGTTTTCAAACATAACCTTCAAATGGATCCTACAAAATCTAATCAAAGACAAAATAAAATATATTCTTATTGAATTCATAAAATAAAATATTAGTAAAACATGGTCCTTTTGTTTTCGAAGTTCGTTTTTTCACTTTTTAATTCATAACTCAAAAATCAACAACTAACTATTTTTTTTTTTTTATGTACTAAAAAAAAACTATTTATTTTTTTCAATTAATCAACAATTTTGTTTTTCTTTTTGAGAAAAATAGTTCAAAAAATCATTAATCTTTCTTATTTTACTAAAATTATATATGAGATTTTTTAGGAATAAGCCAAATTGAAAAAGTATTTATAATATTAGACAAAAAAAAAAACATTTAGGCCGAGATAAGCATTTGATTATTTTATTTTTGGTTTATGAAATTTAAGCTTATTTCTATTCAAATTTTTTACCACATGCTTCATCTTTCCTACAATGTATCTATATTTCCTTAAGAAAGTAGATAAATACTAACCAAATTTCAAAAATAAAAACAAGTTTTTGAAAGTTACTTTTTTTTGTTTTTAAATTTTGGTTTTCTTTATTAAAATATAGGTAAGATGTAGATATCCAATTAAGGAAAAATGTATAATAAAGTTGTTGTAATCTTAAATTTCATAAACAAAAAACGAAAAACATAACATTTCAAAAAAGAAAACGAAAAAAAAAATGGTTATCAAATGAGACTTTAGCAATCATAATTATAAGTACTAATAATTATACGACATTATTAATACATAATACTATATTAATATACCCTACTATATTAGTACTATTAATAAAATATAATATTATATAAACAATACATAATAATATAAAATGTTGTATTAATATGAAAATAATATTGTATAATAAATATTAATAATTTCATATTTTTAACCAATAGATGAAAATATTTTCTAATTTGAATAAATTTATAACTACTTTGTTCTATTATAATTTCCCAAATTTATTATAAAAAATATATTATTTTTTAAGAAAGCATACAAATCAACATCAATAGTGGATAAATAAAGTTTTGTATTTATCTTGTTTGTTTTGAGTGATGGTGGGGTCCAACAGAACGCGTGGAGAAAAATATATGGTTGAAAAACATTATATATATATATATATATATAAGAGAGTCTTGTTTGGCTGCATGCCAAACGGAAAACCGGTTACTTTGATAGTTGACACTGGAGAAGAGTGGACCGTTGATTCTTAATTCTGATTTATTTATTTTTATTAATATATATATATATATAAAATTTCCCAAAATAATAATAATAAAAAAAAATTACTAATAATTTGAAATTTTATATTTTTAAATATAAATTTTTTTTTGAGATTGCAACAATAAAATCATTAGATTTATATTGATGTGGTTGAACTATTACTCTTATTCACTTTTAAATATCAAACTTTAATCTTTATATTGTTATCAAAGTTTAAAATCACTTTATATGAGCAAAAAAGAAGTATTTTTTCAATAATATCACGTATACCATAATAAACAGTTGATTATGTGTTCGGGTCTTGAATTTTTAATTTTTTTTTTTTTTTATAACCAAAAAATTAGAGCTTTCACTATAGTTAGGATAATCATGTCCATCCTTAAGCGAGACACTCACAATTTCAAAATCCAAAATTTCAACCATTTGTGTCATTCTTAAAAATTGTTTTTTTTTTTTTTAGTATTGAAAACTCAAAGTATTGAATTTAAAAAATAGAATTATATGATAAATTTAAAATCAATTTTAGTTGTTTCTCAAAAAAAAAAAAATTCAATTTTAGTTAAAATTAGTCGAATACGGTAAATTTAATAACAAAAAATAGCATACGTAAACGAATCTTTAGATAGTGATGTTTTAATGAAATAAAACTTATCATAAAGAAAACGTTTAAAATATAAAAAATTAGCATTTGACATATCAAATGAAATAAATTTTAAAGTGTACTAGTAAATAGTATTTTGAATAATTTTATTTTATTTTAATTGAACAAAATTTTGTTTGGGCCAATTTTCATTAGAGGGAAAACTAAGGGCTCTGACAAAAGTCAAATACCAGGGACTCTGACTGAATTCAAACATTGTTGTTTCTTTATCACCCCACCCGAGGCATCCATTTGTCACCAAATAAAATAAGTTTAGAATTGTCGTAGTTTTATCGGTTAAAAAAATATAAAATTTAGTTGTAATGTTTTTAAAAATTAGAATTTAATTTTTTTATAATTTGTAATTTGATAAAACTTAAAAGATAAACTACTTAAAAATTAGTTATTTATATATTAATGATAAAATTAGGAATCAAATGAATTATATAACAAAAAATCATATAATTTATATGTGAATAGTAAACTTTTTCATGTATTTAATAGCCAATCATTAAATACGATAAGTATTAGATTTTATAAAATTATAGGACTAAAATTTAATTTTTAAATCATATAATTAAATTTTAACCTTTTTTTCAAATGATAGTGACTAAATTTATATTTTACCAAAATAATAATAGTAATAATAATAATAAAGTTTTGATGAACGAAAACCGAATTAAAGGAAGGAATTTAGTAAAAAAAAATAATGTTATATTCTAGATTTTTATAGTAGATTTAAAATTTGGATGTCTAATTTTTTTTTTTTTTTGAATTAGTATTCTATTTATAAACAATAAAATTATTCATAGTTACCAGGTAAATATCTGTTGAATCTTAAATATTATTTATTAATATACTAAACAAGTAATATGTTACAAACTTTATATAATTTTGTTTAAAAAGACTTATAATATCATACTATAAATGTTCTAATTTCAACAAAAATAACATTAGTTTTGTTTAGTACGATTAAATTAGGCTCTTAATTTGGATTTAATTTCAGCACCAAGGGTAAATGTAGATGATTCGAGTTGGACAGGGTTGAATAAAGTTTTTTTTGACAAACTCAACTTTTCGAGTTGGTCAATTCCCCAACTTATCTAATCATATGCATTAGTGAAATCCAACCAAACTCAATCCTTTTCGGGTTGGGTTGTGTTCTCAGGTCATGTGACTTTCTTTTTTCACTCTAAGATTTAACTCTTGGTTGATAAATATGTTTAAAAAGATGCATTATACTCTACATTAACTTATTGTCAATCTTATTAGTACATATTCATTTTTAGAAAACTTACAAGTATGGTAAGAATCAATCTTATTAATTTATCTTATATATATATATAATATATATACATATATATTATTCTTAATTCCGGTTGGATTGACTTGAAAATCGAAGGAGCAAAAAATTAATCAACTCAAAAACTAATCCAACTCAACAAGACTATAAAATTATAATGCAATCCAATTCAAAAAAATTATAACCAAACCCAAAACCACTTCCAACATTTTGTACTACTTTTTTTTTGTGAGAAGCTTGTATAACTTTTTATTTATCTGGATTGTGGAGAAAAAAAGTTTGTTCTTTTTTTTTTTTGAGATTACAACAATTGGGGGTGGAGGGACTCGAACCAAGACCTTTGAACATTGGACATATACTAATGTCGTTGAGCAACTACCCATGTTGCAAAAAAGAAAGAAAAGTTTGTTTTTTTTAGATTACAACAATTGGGAGTAGAGGGACTCGAACCAAGACCTTTGAACATTGGACATATATTAATGTGCTGAGCTAATGCTCATGTTTCCAAAAAAAGAAAAAATTGAACATTGGACATATACTAATGCCACTGAGCAACTGCTCATGTTGGCAAAAAAAGAAAAAAAAAGTTTGTTTTTAGTTCAACAAAAATTTATATTTTTAATAATTTTTTTTTTAGATTACAATAATTGGGAGTGAGGGAAGACTCGAACCCAAGATGTCTGTTCATCGGTAACTGCTCATGTTGGCATTTTTAATAAATTTTTTAATCTATAGTCTTATTGTTATTAAGTTATATAATAAGATTTTATATTTAAATTTTTAATAAAAATTAAATTTGGATATTATCTACCATCAATAGACATTTATTTATTTATGGAGATCCATCTCGACGAAAAAGAATTTTCTAAATGGCAAGGATGATTCATCCCATTTCTCCGATTCCTGCCCGAGCTACTTTTTTTTTTTTTTTTTTTTTAATATTATTACTCTCTATTTTACTTCTAATTTTAAAATTTTTGGTAAAATTTTCTATTCAAATGAATATATTTTTTTTATAATAATTTAATGTATATAGTTGGAACTTAATATATATATTTTATGATAAATTAATTATTTAAAAATATTATTTTAAAAAATATTTATTAATGTGAAAGAAATTTAATAGAGAAATTTTTTTAACTCATCCTCCCCAAGTTTTTGCAAAAAGAATGATGAATTTTGTAAGGATTAGTATTAAATTTGGTGGCGCTTCTTCAGCCCCACACCATGAATATCTCTAACCATAAATGTTTTGAAGTTTATCTAAATTCAAAAGTTGTAATAATAATAATTATTATTATTATTGAAAAGCATATTTGTAGAAATGGTGGCTTGTGGAAACAAATAATCAATTCAATAACATCAACTAAATTCTTTGAATTGACTTCAAATCAAATCCAATTGTTATTAAAAAAGAATTAAATGAACCCAAAGTCTAAATATTCAAATCTATTAGTCTAGTCTATTTTCTTAGTATTAACAAAATTATGGTTAGAGATTTGAACTTGAGCCATCATGTGAACCTCTTTAATTTATTCACACAAATCTTTCAGTTGTCTCTACCCACATAGTCAAATGAGATTTTATAGATTTATTTTTAATTTCATACTTTATAGTAAATGGATATAATTTTTTTTTTGGAAATATAAATGGATATAATTTTTAATATTTATTTAAGGTAGTCCATTTTCTTATAAAGGTTAGGAGATCTTCTTACTTTTTCGATGTGTGATTCTTCTAATACTCGTTTAAGTATAATAAATTCTATAAACCGCAGTACATATTTTATATGGGGTTCCTATTAATTATATATCGAGTAGCATTTCTTCTCAAAATTAATTGGTGATGCTCCGCATATCTTATAAATAGTATAAAGAGTTTCTTCACTTTTTTAATATAGGATTCTCAGCGATGAATTAATAATGAAGGTGGAATAGCTCATCTATTTTATCAATTATTTGAACAAACGTAAGTGTGTGTGTTTGGTTTTAGGGAAGGTCGGGAGGTTGGAAAGGAAGGCGGTTGAAAAATCTTGTCTGGATTGAGGAATGGAAAGGAAAATGAGCTGGGACAAATCGATATAATACAATTTTTTTATATTATGGATTTCATCTTCATAATAAAAATTTTTAAATTATTAATTAATATGTAAAATTCAAAGATTACTTAAAAATATGTTAATTCTAAGAATTAAGTTTAATAATTAATAATACTAAATTTAATTTATAATAATCATTATAAGTTGAGCTTTTTTTTTTTAGAAAAATTATAAGTTTAGTAATCAACACTCAACAGGGTCAGCCGTGATAATTAAAAATTATGTTTGAATTTGATGACTATTTATCTTTTTTTTTTTTTTTTTTAAATAACCATTTATCTAATTATTTCATATGGAATTAAACTGTTATATAATATATATATAGAGAGAGAGGGTCTTGTTTGGCTGCATGCCAAATGGAAAACCGGTTACTTGGAATGTAGTCAACCGGGGAGGAGTGGACCGTTGACTCTTTAATTTTAATTTTGTATATATATATATATATTAAAAGAATTTCGTATATAGTTAAAATGTCCCTAATTACAAATTAATCTTTATATTTTTAAATATCAAACTTTAATTTTTATAATGTTATCAAAATTTGAAATCAACTTATTTTTGTTTTGGAAATAAAGTTTAAAATCAAATTATATGATTACAAATGTATAGTTTTTTTGATATCATCACGTATAACAAGATAACTTGTTGGTTACAAATCTTGGATTTTTTTTGAGAAAATTATATAATAAATTTAAAATTAATTTTAATTAAAATTAATCCTGTACAATAACTTTGATAACAACATAACATAATATAAATTAATCTCGGTAGTGATTGTTTAAATAAAAAACTTATTATAAAGATAACATTTGAAATATAAAAATTAAAATTCAACATCAAATGAAACAAACTTTAAGATCTACTATTAAAAATGGTTAAAAAATTCTACTATTAAATAGTATTTTAAATAATTTAATTTCATTTTAATGGAACTTAATTTTGTTGGGGCCAATTGTCATTAAAGGGAAAACTAAAGGCTAAGGCTAAGGCAAAAATCAAATACTAGGGACTGCCTGAATACGCCCATTGTTGTTTCTTTTGCACCCCATCAAAATCATCCATTTGTTGTCAAAGTCTCAATTTTTTTTTCTCAAGTACAAATTGAGAATTGGAGATTATAGATACTATATATTATTTTAAATGAGTGAAAACTACATATCAATTTTTAGATCGAACCTATAATCGTGTTGTTAAACTGAATTATAGCCCGACAACAAAATTGATATGCTATCAACCCTTTTGACAAAAAGAAAAGGTATTTTATAATAATGAAAAACTATTTAAGAATTTTTCAAATGTGGGCTCTATATATAACTAAAAAGAAATTTGTCTGGTATGCATCTTCAATTAAAAAAAATTATGAACTTCTAAAATATATAAACTTTTGTTGAACTAAAAAAAGAAAAAACTAAAAAAAAAATTAAAGGAAGGAATTTAGTTTAAAAAAAAAAAGATTTATTCTAGGTTGTTTATATAGATTGAAAATCTGGATAACTGATTTTTTTAATTAGTAATTTTTTTTTTAATTAATTAATTAGTATTATATTTGTAAAGAATAAAATTATTCGTAGTTACCAGCCTACCAGGTAAATATCTGTTGAATCTATCTATAAAAAAATACATACATATACGTGTATGTACGTACATTTATATATGTATGTTGAAAATTAAATAATAATTATTCATATACTAAAGCAGTATTATTTTAACTTTATAAATTTTGTTATACCGATTCTCAAGTTCGAACCTGTAACGTTGATGTTGAACTCATTTACAACCAAACAATGAAACCATTACGCTCCTGACTCATTGGGTGTTCTTAATTTGGATTTAATTTCAGCATGGAAGGGCTTTTAAACATCGAATCACCGAGCACTGTAGCTTAAATCTAGTTGATCGAATTCTCGCAAGAATTTATATTTTTTAATGTTTATCCATTCATATTTCTCAAATATAAAAATAAAATGTGCAGGAATAAACCATGATCAATCATGCATGTGTAAACAACGGTACATAACTTAAATGAGTTTACCAATAAGAAAGCTCCTTGGATATCTTGTATAAATTAATAATAATAAGATTATAGATTGAAAATTTCAATGAAAAAAACTTAATTGAATTTGACTATTAAATGTTATATATTATTATTATTATTATTTTTAATCAAAGCACTCCATTAGATGATGAAACAAAATATACAACAATACTTAAATAAATATAACAAAATGTCAAAATAATAAATTTGAAGGAGAATCTTGAGACTAATCGACAAGTCGAGCTAGATAAAAAATATTAGATGAAAAGTTATAAATACAAGAACTTCTAAAATCATCTGAGATACCTTTCGAATTGACTTTTTTTACATAATGGACTGATAGATTCTTTCATATAAAGACGGTAGTAATTAGTCAACATTTCATTAGTTGATGTTGAAGAAGTTTTTAAGGCTAACACTTTAAACAAAATAACCACTAAGGACCAAGAATCCGTCAAAGTATAAAACAAGAGTTTTACAACTGAGACGTAATAAAACCTCTTTTGAAGGTACTGCTCATCCATCGCAACAATAGAGTTTCCTCAATCAACTCTTCCTCCGACCACAGTAAATGAAAATCAAAGAGAAGCAGAAACTCATGGCAGGGAACCCCAACAACAAAGACTATGACAAACAAAGACAAAATAAATGAAAACATTGAAATAGACCTTGAAAGTGTGTTACCACTTTTACAAGATTTTGGATTGTCCAAGAGTTGCCCAGCTATCGGACAATCCACGATATGGTTATTATGATGAATGGTACCCCTAAGTATCAGGAAGCATCATTAAAGAACTCGAGACGCACTCTAAAAATTCTCCAAATTTTTTAAAAGGTTTAAAATCAATCTCACCATTCAAAATGAACAATCTAACCCCAACACTACCAAGATGATCAATTTTTCTCTTTTTCTTTGACATGAAAATTAAAAAAGGTTTTTCAAATACCAACAAACATCTCTTTCCCACTCTTCCTTTTCCCTTCACTACGATTCCCACATGGCTTTGATCACACCATATGGTTCAGAATTACCACATTAATTACGTCCATTTGATGTAAATTGGCCCACTTTCTTATGATTATTATGGATAAATGTTATATATTATCTTACCATCCATTAATAATAGAGAGGCCTATTTTTTCTACCGTCAATGTATTTTTCATCCCATTTCTTCATTTCTTGTCTTGTTTTCTTTTTTAAAAAAATTATTTTTTCTCTATATTTTACATCTTTAATTTTTTTTAGATTTAAAAAAACGTGTACATAAAATTATCTATTCAATGAGTTTTTTTTTTAAATAATAATTAACTATATATTAATTAAAAAAAATGAAAGAAATTTAAATGGACAAAAATATTGCAAGAGAAATCTGGTCTCAGTTCCGCTCTGCGGACATCTCTAATCGAGTTTGGGGCTTATCCAAATTCAAAAGTGGTAATAATAATACTAATAATTAAAAAGCATAGTTGCAGAAAGGGTGGCTTATGAAAACAAATGATCAATTCAATAATATCAACTAAATTCTTTGAATTGACTTCAAATCAATTCCGAATGTTATTAAAAAATTAAATGAGCCCAAAGTCTAAATATTCAAATCGAGTAGTCTAGCTTATTTTCTTATTATTAAAACAAGTATGGTTGTTTCTCAAATAAAATAAAATAAAAAACAAAACAAAATTATGATTGAAGATTTGAACTTGAGCATCACATAAAGAAATTAGAAGTTTAATTATCTCTTAACTTCTTTAATTTGTCTAATCACTACGAAATGATTTTCTTAGTTTATCCATACAAATCTCTCAAGTGTTTCTATGAGCTAAGTTTGATTCCATAGGCTTTATGTATCTTAATTTTATAGATTTATTTTAGCACAATTTAATTTCATATACTTTATAGATAGTAAAAGGATAATTCTTAGTTTATTTAGTGTAATCCACTTTCCTATAAAGATGGTGAGATTTCTTCACTTTTTCGAAGTGTGATTCATCCAATATTTGTTTAAGTTTAAATAAGTATATACATAGTTCCTATTAATTATATAATGAGATTCCTTCTCAAAATTAATTGACCATGCTTCACATATTTTTCAACAATTCTATTTCATATTTAATGAATAATAAAGATAGAGTAGTTTATCTATCATATATGAAAAGAAAGAAAAAATCATTTAAACAAAGAAGTGCAAGTGTGATATATTCCGATATATTTTTTAAAATTTTTTATCTTACTAAAAATATTTAAAATTCAAAAATTACTTAAAAATAATTAATTAAGTTCAATAATTAATAATAATATATATTTTTTAAAATCGGGAAATCGAAACTTTGCTTCCTATATCCGAAGCACCACTAGTTGTCCCTAAATTATGGTAACGGGATCCTTCGAAGGGAATAATTAATAATAATATTGATAAATTTAACTTATAGTCATTATGAGTTAAGCTTAATATGGAAGAGGGTTGCAATAATCAAAAGTTATATTTCAATTTAATGACCATCTATTTAATTAATTTTATACAGCTGTTATAAACCTCTATAAATATAATAATAAAAGTATACATTCATAACGACTTCCAAACTTATTTTCCATAGAGGGTATATTTTTCTACGATCATCAATTATTGACAAATTAACGAAATCAAGGTTTAAATAAAGAGGAAATTAAGGTTTAAGAAGGGGTTTTTGACCTTGACTCAACTATATGTACACATATAGTACTCAAAAAAAAAAAAAAAAAAAAAAACTATATGTACACACACATATATAATGTTAAAACAATTTTTCAAAAGAAAAAGTTACTATAACCAAATATTTTTCTAAAAATCGAAGCATAACAAAATGGATATATAGACAAAAAATATATAATTAGAAAAATAGGAGAATAAATACTTCCATTTTGAGAGATTAAAAAATAACTCGGTTATTAAAAAAAAAAAATGATCTGTTTGAATTTTCAATTGTGATTGGAGTCTAAAAGTGGGATGGTCAATTTTGCGAACCAATACAGGAAGTTGCATAGAAATCTCCAATCACTCTTCATATAATATTCGTTACTTTTAATTCTTTTTAAAAAATAGCATATAATACAATTGACCAAAGTTGCATGTGCGTTAATGAAAAAAAAGTAACAATATATATGTTTTGGTTATTTTTCTAGTACAATATAAAATTGGAAAATTCAACCATTTCATGGTAAGAGATATATTTATCTCTATGTTTAAAATACTTTATTTATAACCAATATGAGCAGTTGCTTAACAATACTGGTGTATACCCAATTATTGTAATCTAAAAAAAAAATGTTTTACTTATATATTTAGATGTCTTTTTAATTTATCTTTTCTTGGAATATAATTCAACTCCATATCATAGGTTAAACTTTTAAAATTAGTAGGTAACAAAAGTAGTTGTTCAATGGTATACACTTATGGACTATGAAGTCATGTGTTCAAATTCCTCCATTTCACTTATTATAATCTAAAAAAAAAATTCAAAATTAATATTTTACCCTCATTTTAAGTAAGATTTGTAGTTCTCATCTCCAATTTAAACGAAAAAGAATAGTTTTTAATTTAGTTATTATTAAAAAAAACATAATTTAACTTTAATATAGAAGAAAAAATTAAAATTTTTTTGTAACATACATTATTCTTGAGACTAAATAATTTGAACCTTTAATTTTATGCATGATCTTATAACAGTTCAATATTAAAGAAATTCGTTCTTAGATAAGTGATATCATAGATTTAATTTATTATTTTCGTTTTTTAAATTCTTAAAAAATGTATATATATATGGGGCTTTTGCATGTATATTACAAAATTGATAAAATATTACATGAATAGCACAATAATGAAAATACTTGCACATATAGCAAAAATTGTAAATTGATAGACTTTATATCGATAGATTCTATCGATAAAGGGTGATAGAATCAATTACTAATAAATAAAGTAAATTGATAGACTTCCATCAGATTCTATTAAGAGTCTATCAATAAGAGCCGATAGAATCAATCACTTATAAAATTGATAGACTTACATCGCTAGAGAATGATAGATTCTATCAAAGTCTTCTATAAAAAAGGTAAATAATTTTTTTTTTAAATGGCAGAATTTGCTATAAAAGAATTATTTTAAAAAATGTACTATAATTGTAAACTGTGGTAAAAAAGTTGCTATACTAAACAAAAAAGGAAAACTTTTGAAATTCTTACGGCTAAAAATAGAAGAAATATTGGATTAGCGACCCAATATGTTATTAATCTTAATTAATTATTTAAGTAGGAGAGATTAATACAAGTCCGTTATCAAATCCATTGGATCTAATCCTTTCCAAGCCAGCAGACTTTGAAAATTCTCAAAACAAAGTAAGAGAGAGAAACTAGAGCGAGAAAATTTTCCTATATAAATCCATTCCCAAATTCTTTTTTTCAACAAAATCCAAAAGAGTGAAAAATTCAAAAAAAAAAAATTCAAAATTTGGTGACAGAGAACAAGAAAATGGCCGGAAATTTGAGCATGGAAATGTTGCCGGAGGACTGTGTTTCGACGATTCTGTCACTCACAACTCCCACCGACGCCGGAAAATTATCCCTCGTCTCGTCGGCGTTCCGATCCGCGGCGGAATCCGACGTCGTTTGGGGAAGATTCTTGCCGGAAAACTACGCCGGGATTCTGGCCGCCTCTGATATCGCCGGCGATGCTCTGTTTCGTTCCAAGAGAGAGCTTTTCTTCCGATTCTGCTCTCCGATTCTTCTCGACGGTGGTAAAAAGGTAAATTAAATCAAACCCATTTCCATTTTCTTGGAATCTAAACAGTTGAATTAATAAAGAATGATTTTTGTTGATGATCAAATGATTAATTATACTTTTATTTATATTTACAGAGCTTGGAGTTGGAAAAATATTCTGGGAAAATATGTTACACATTGTCTGCAAGAGAATTGGGTATTACATGGAGTTCTGATCCACTCTGTT
Organism: Sicyos edulis; assembly: GCA_036507275.1. Classification (NCBI taxonomy): domain Eukaryota; kingdom Viridiplantae; phylum Streptophyta; class Magnoliopsida; order Cucurbitales; family Cucurbitaceae; genus Sicyos; species Sicyos edulis. The sequence goes on from CM071856.1 coordinate 3,733,059, forward strand.
GGAGCTGGAAATCTCATCCTCAATCCAGGTATTTACATTTTTCTAATTTTAAGGTTTTACAAAAAAATTTTAAAAAATCAACCAAAAACTATTCCAAATTGAATACGTAGATTGGATTGAGTTGTGTCCTTTTAGTATTAAGATTTGACTGGCTGAAATTTGAGGTTGGTTTAAAATATCATTATAATTCAACCCAATTCAATTTCTTTTTTGAATCTAATGTATGATATTAAAAAAAAAATGTACAGATTTTCAGAAGTTGCAGAGCTAAGAACAGTGAGCTGGCTGGAAATCAAAGGAAGAATAAGAACAAAAGAATTGTCTCCAAACACATTGTATGGAGCATATCTGTTAGTGAAGATTACAGAGAGGGCTTATGGGTTGGATTTGGTTGCAGCTGAAGTTTCCATTGAAATGGGAACTAAAAAATTGCAAGTTTCAAAAGGGAGTGTTTGGTTACACCAACAAGACAAGAAGAAGCAACATTTGGAGTCTCTGTTCTATAGGAACAGAAGGGAAAGGCTCAACCAAACCAATCAAATTGGGGGTTTGAAACAGAGCCAAGATGGTTGGTTTGAGATTGAATTGGGTCAGTTTTTTAGTGGGGAAAAGGATGAACAACTTCAAATGAGTTTGATGGAGGTTAAAGGATTTCAACTCAAAGCTGGACTTGTTGTCGAAGGGATTCAAATTAGGCCTAAACATTAATAAACAAAAATAAAAAAAAAGATTAATTAGGACAAAAAGAAAAGCTAATTGTTGATTGATTATTCTTTGTTTAAGGTGTATTAAAGTTGATGAATATTATTCTTTTATTTCTTTCAATAGATTCAATCTTGTAATATGGAATGTTGTAATCTCCCAAAAAAGAAAAAAAAACTTAAATTAAAAAAATCAAATATAAAAAATCAAATCAAGCAAGACCTAAGAGTGTGTTTGAAGCACCGGTTTGATTATGATAGGCGGAAGGTTATGACGTTATGATAAACGATGGATTATTATAAATGGTGTTTGAGAGGCAAGTTAATGTAATAGAAATTATGATAAACGGTATTTGAGTGACTGGTTATGTAACAAAATATAATATATGTAAGGTTTAGATAAACGGGCACGCACGTTTAGGTAACATCGTTCATTATAAATCGTGGGCAAGCATCGATTAGGTTATTATAACTAACTTGGTCATTTACATAAGCGAGGGTCTAAACTCATCCTTAGTGTTTGAAGGTGCTTGGATGAAAAGTTGGAGAGGAGTTTATATAGTCCCAACAAGATTTGTACACTAGGTCATTTGTTTTGTAACGTCATTATTAAACACAAAATCGTAAATTCAACACCTTATGTTTACATATTTAATTTTAAGGATCTATATATATTTTTAAAAAAATTTAAGATTAAATACACAAATTTGATAATTCTAAGGCTTATTAAATTAATCCATTTGAGAGATTAAATAAATTTAAATATGAAATGACAACATTAAATTTGTGGTTTAATGCTACAAAAACTATATATAATAGTGTAAGGGTATTCATACAATTGGACGAATTAACTTGAATTCAAATAAATAAAATTAATTGATTATATTAATTTATTGGTTAATCTAAAATTAATTTGAATTGACTCGGTCTAACCCAATTATTTAGTTTAATTCTATTCTTGATTTTAGACTTTTTACTCTCCAAAATTTTTTAAAATATATTTTTAAGTCTCTAGACGATACATTTCTTCATATAAATTTAAATAATTTATTTAAAAAATATACACTAATCTAAAAATTCAAATTGATTAAAAAATTTATCTCAACAATCTAACTCATTCCATTTTGAAAGTTGGAAGCTGTGTGTGAAAGGGCATTCGGAAACTTCCACGAGACAAACAAAATTTGATAGTCAATTAAGTCAACTATAGGTACTATGACATAATTTTTTTTAAAATAAACAAATATATATTTAAAATGATTAATTTAAATAAATTGAGGTGGGTAAGAATCCAACTATCTATATTTATTTATTTGTGTATTTATATATACATATTTAACATGTGTGTTTGTTTATTTAGTTCTTTAATTTATAAATAACATATTTCTATAGGCCATTAATTGACTAAAAGTAATGTTTGTTTATTTAGTTCGTTAATTTATATTTGTTCTTAAATTGACTAATACATATTTAAAATGTTTTTTTTTATTTAGATTAATATTTATATATAGAAGTTGATTTTTTTTACATTTGTTCTTAAATTGACTAAAATTTAAAGACCATTAATTTAAATTGTTCTTACATTTGTTATTATTTTTTTTTATCATTATAGACTATTTCTAAACATTTTAGAAAGTTCAAGAACCAAAATTGAACATTTGAAAGTTTATGGGTTAAAATTGAACAAACATGAAAGTCCATGTACTAAAATTAGACATTTGAAAGTTAAGGATTAAAACGAAATAAATATGAAAGTCTACATATCAAAATGATATTTTGACTTGATTAAAAACGAAAATAGAGATGAGATGAAGACGGAGATGGTAAAGTTATCCCTATCCACGTAGTGTGGAGATCTCGACACCTAACCACCCGGAACATATATGGTGCGGGTTTTTGTTTGCCATATTTAAGGAAGATTTAAATTGACGATTTAGGGCCCATTTGATAACGTTCCTATTTCTTATTTCTCGTTTCTGTTTCTTATATTTGAGAAAATATACTTGTTTGATAACCGTTTCCGTTTCTGGTTTCTAAAAAAAAAAAAAAACGTTTATCAAATTAAGTAAGAAAATGAGAAACTATCAAAAGTAGTTTCTGGGGTTCATGTTTCCTTTTTCTAAAAAGAAGTTCTATATTGTTTATATTTTATTTGGGCCCAAACAAACTATAATTGTAATTCAGTCCAATTGGTAGCAATGCTCAGTAATGTAAGTTTTTATGTTTTCACCGTGAAGGGTTCGAATCCAGGTAGTGTTATTTTATTTCTTTCTTTTTTTTAAAATTCAATTTCACATCATCATTTATATTTATATTTATTTATATTTAAATATCTTATTTCTTATTGTTGTAATAAAATATAAAGAATTTACCATGAGAGCACATTCTACCTCTTGTATTATATTTGCAACATAATTTTTAAAATAATTAATCTATAGCATATTCAATTTAGATTTCTATCACTGATAGAAAACTTAAGCAGTGATATAATGAGTTTATCATTGATTGAATTCTATCACTAATAAAACTCGAGAAGTGATAGAAGTCAATTTGAATTTTCTACTACAAATGAAATTATTTTGGATTTTGTGTTATAGATGGAAATATTTTGCCATTTTTTTATATACATGCAAAATCCCCTAAAATAGATTTTACTTTAATTTAAAATATAAATATTTTAAATTTTAAATTCTTACAATAAATATCTTTTTAAAATTTTTATATTGTTTGTTTTTAAAATTTTCAATATATGTATTTATTTTAATTTTAGTATTCTTGATACCGATTCTCGACATTATTTTCGGCAATGACTCGAATTGTAAGGAGTGTTTTATCAAATTTTTTATTTAATTTAATTTTGTTTTTCTTCTTATATCAAATATTTATTCATGATAAATCATTTTATTTTTAACTATAAAAAAATTTAAAAACAAGAAACAAGAAATGATTATCAAACAAATTTTGTTCCCGTTTCTTATATTTTTAAGAAACAAAAAACAATTATCAAATACATTCTTGTTTTTTGTTCTAAATAAAAACAGGAACAATAAACAAGAATTAAAAACAAAAAATAGGAAACAGGAAACGAGAACGTTATTAAACGGGTTACTAACTTCTGTTTGAAAAACTATATCCACACGAGTTTTTGCAACTATTCGAAATAACTCCTCATTTTTAGCCACTCATTTTTAATTATTCGTTTATAACTACTCAATATAATTTTTCATTCCAAACCACTCATTTCTAATTATTCTTTTCTAATTAATTAAAATAACTCGTATGTAATCATTCTTTTTTTAACTACTCAAAATAAATCTACATCCAAATAAGCTTTTCGTTTTAACTCATTTACAAGAAAACTCCACATTCAAACAAAATTTGTCTACAACTCTAAATTTTTTAAAATAACTCCTCAAACTAAGTTCTTGTTCAAACACCTCCTAGCTTTTTCAAGGAACGAAGGGGTTCTTTGTTTGTCATATTTAAGGAGGATTTAATTGGAGAATTTACTAACTCCTCGTCGAAAACCTACATTAAAACGAGTTTTTATTAACTTTTTCCCATTTTTACTTTTAATTTCTAATTATTGATTAATAACTATTCAATCATTTTTAACTACTCGTCTTTAATCATTCATTTCAAATTAATCAAAATAACTTATTTTTAATCGTTACTTTTTTTTAAGTGCTCAATTTAACTTAAAACAACTAACTTTAACTCATCCATATAAAAATCAATCAAAACTAATTTTTGTCTATAAGTCTCTATTTTTAAGTACTTAAAATAAATCCTCAAATATGTCCAACAAACGCCATGGAAGGCATTGAAGTGACCACCCGATTACAGTTTGTAGGCATCTTCTTTCTCTTTCTACCACAAAATCCACACACCCAATTCACCAAAGTCCACCAATTCTAAAATCTTTCTTTCTCTTATGGATTTTGATCGATTTCCCACCGCCCACTCCTTCGCCGGAATCCCCTCCGCCGTCCTCTTTCCCGGCGACTCAGCCGGATTCCGCCTCTGTAAACTCCCATTTTTTGAGAAACCAAGGTTGAGCTTTTCTCGGATGTTTCACCCTTTTTAAATGTTTTCACTTCTGGGTTTTCATTTTCTTGTCTTGTTCTTCAATTTTCTCTCCCCTGTTTGTTTGATGGTTGAGGAAATTTTGATTACAGCTTTTGAGGGGTTTTTTTTTCTCTTGTTGTTTTTGGGCATGTTCTTAAAGGATTAAGCAATTTGGAGCTCTGATTGAAGATTTGTTTCCTTTTAAAGTGTCAGCATAATATGAATCAGAGCATATGTTTTTGTTTGGGAGATAAGCTCAAAACATCAACAATGGAAAAGTTGAGGAACGTTTAAAAGATTGAACAACATCTAGATTTTCTAACAGTGAATGAAAAAATGAACAGCTTTTCTGTTTAGAAGCTGAGAAAATTTCAAAAGCCTCCCTTGGGCCAGTCTCGATGGAGATTTCCGTCATCGAGTTCATCTTCTAAATGTGTAGCTGATTTATGAGATAATCCGTGAAATGCATAAATCTTTTTTGAAACAAAGTAACCACGCATGTACCTAGACCAGGCACCGGAGACATCGAAAGAGTAGTGTCACAAGTGAGTCTCGAACCTGAGACTTTAAGAGAAGCATATCTTCAAAGTCCAAATTTTCAACTATTGTACCACCCCCGAGGACATATATTTGTTTTTATTTCAATATTATCTCATTGTAAAAAGGCTTGAGAACCAAACCTGTCTCTCATTTATCAATAAAGATGTTTTGGTTTCTTAGAGAAAAGATATATAGTTGGGGTGTGTTTGGGCCCCTTTTTATCAATAAAGATGTTTTGGTTTCTTAGAGAAAAGATATATAGTTGGGGTGTGTTTGGGCTCCTGTTTATGTAAACGGCCGAGTTGGTTATAATAACTCAAACGATGTTTGTCCCACGTTTATTATAAACGGTGGTTACCTAAACCTACGTGCCCGTTTATCTAAACCTTATATATATTACTTTTTGGTACATACCCAGCCCCTCAAACACCGTTTATCATAATCCATGTTATAATAACTTGCACCTCAAACACCATTTATAATAACCCACCATTTATCATAATCCCCCGTTTATCATAACCTTCCGTCTATCATAACCAAACCGGCGCTCCAAACGCACCCCAAAAGATTAACTACGGGAAAAATTAAAGAATAGGCTTTCAAATTTATCATTGAAATATGTAGGGTATAGCAAATTTTTTCCTTGAAGATGAAGCAAGTGGGTTGATTTGTTTATTGATCCAAAGACAAGTGGGGGATAAAAAATTTGTTTTAACATTTGAGCATTCTTGTCTTTTTTGTCTTGCATTCCTGCTTTTCCTCTAAATATAATTTTTCTCAGCTGTTGTGAATTGTTTACACGTTTCATTCAGGTTTTTCAGCCGTTTATTGTGAATTCTTGTTTAAATGCTTTGCATATACATTTTGATAATGCTTTACAAATTCACTGAGACATGTCATTTCCTGTTATAAAAAAGTATAAGATTCTTAACTTTCTGAGTCAGATCATGTCGTTTTACTCTAAAAACCACACCTTTTGACTCTCATGTCACAAAATCAACTGTTATAAGTTTAGTGGCTATTTGCAAAACAGCTTTGCTTTTTATTCTTTTTCTAATCTACAGTTTCTATCTGCACATGCTCATGGAATTGGATTTAACTGATTGAAGCAGTATAATGTTCAGAGACTAATTCTTTAAAAGGAAGAATCAAAGTTTGGGATCAGTGAAGCTGTGAAAATTGGAATTGCTTAGCTGATGGGGCATTTCTCTACCATGTTCAATGGGTTGGCCAGGTCATTTTCCTTCAAGAAAGGTAGAAATTCTGGTAGTCTAGGCGACGAGGGAGGGCGAGAAGCTGCGAAAGCCATGGTAAAGGAAGCGAAAAGGAAAGACTCTATATTATGCACCTCTGGTGTCCTCAATGCAGAAGGTTCGGATAGCTTTGCTTCGGTGTTCTCGAAAAGAGGTGAAAAAGGAGTAAACCAAGATTGCTGCATTGTATGGGAAGTAAGCAAATCGGTCGAATAAATTGAAGCTTTTGAGGTTTTTATTGTGCTGCTTGTTGCAATATAAAAACTGCTTGTTTTTCTTTTGTACATAGGAATTTGGATGCCAAGAAGACATGATATTTTGTGGGATTTTTGATGGCCACGGACCATGGGGTCATTTTGTCGCGAAGACGGTAAGAAAATCAATGCCGCCATCTTTGCTGTATCACTGGCAGCAAGGACTTGCTCAAGCTTTTCTCGACCCAGAATCCAATTCGGAAAAGAAGCATCAGAGATTTGATATATGGAAGCATTCCTATTTAAGAGCTTGTGCTGTCATCGATCATGAACTCGCACAGCATCGGAAAATCGATACAGTTTACAGTGGAACAACTGCCCTGTCCATTGTTAAACAGGTAAAATGTGTACTTGCTAAGCATAATTATGTTTCTTAAGTAGGAAAAATATATAGTCAATTGGTGAAATGCTATTCAAATATGTAGGCCAAAGATCTAGATGATGAATGTGCCTACATTGGACTTGGATGTGTTTGAAAATTGATTGGTTTATGTTTCACTTGGCAGATTTGAATGTTAAAATTCGATTATATCGACTTCTTCTTCCGAATCCACATCGAATACGTGTGTAACCGTGAAATCGATTGCTACAATCATGTTTTGGCTGATTGGATTCATATACTTTTGGCTTTAGATCTTCTTTTATTGTTATCTTGTCATTCCGAGGACTAACTCTCACCATTGCTATTCATTTCTAGGGTGAACTAGTCGTTTTGGCCAACGTTGGTGACTCTCGAGCCGTTTTGGCTACTACTTCAGATGATGGAAGTGTAGTACCAGTTCAGCTCACCATCGATTTCAAACCGAACCTACCTCGTTAGTCTCTCTTTTCTCTCTATCTCTGGAAAATGAATGAAGTAGTTCAGCTTTTTTCGCACATTGATCTTTAACTATCTCCAGAGGAGGCTGAGCGGATTACACAGAGTAATGGGAGGGTGTTTTGTTTAAACGACGAGCCTGGAGTTCACAGGGTCTGGCTCCCCAACGAGGAGTCGCCCGGATTGGCAATGTCGAGGGCATTTGGTGATTATTGCATTAAAGACTTTGGACTCATTTCTGTGCCTGAAGTAACATGTAGAAGCATAACCAAAAGAGACCAATTCATTATATTGGCAACTGATGGGGTAAGAAGAAAGAACCATTTGCTTTGCAGCCAAGTGACCTTGTAAACAAGTCACATCGGCGTTTTCGCGACTCTAAAACGACATCTCGAAAACGAGTCGTATTTCTGAAATAACTTCCTCTTCTTTTTGTTCATTTTGTTAGGTATGGGATGTTGTCTCCAACCAAGAAGCAGTGGAGATTGTCTCATCAACACCGGATAGAGCGAAATCAGCGAAACGTCTGGTCGAGTGTGCGGTTCGGGCATGGAAACGGAAGAGACGGGGCATTGCAATGGATGATATATCAGCTATCTGCCTCTTCTTCCACTCCTCATCAGGTCAAGGAGATCAATTTCTATCCATTCCATAGGAAAAAAGAGCAAATAAGCAAAACATTTTATTGCTCTCTTGTTTATTCCAGTTGTAACATCTTCAATTTTAATAGTTCAATTGGAAATGCCCAATTCTTCTTTATCTGTTAACTGATTAGCACTAAATAGTTTCTTAGAGTCAAACTATATCAAATTTCAAATTCGGCTCTAAATTTAGTTCATAATAAAACTCTCATAAATAATGTTTAATTTTATCAAATTCTATTAAACCAGAGAATGAAAGTCTAAGGCCCCGTTTCATAATCATTTTGTTTTTCGTTTTTTGTTTATGAAATTTAAGCTTAGAACAACTACTTTACTATATATTTTTCTTTATTTAGATATCTACATCTTATCATATTTTAATAAACAAAATCAAAATTTGCAAACAAAAAAAAGTAACTTCAAAAAACTTGTTTATGTCTTTTAAATTTGGTTAGTATTATCCTACTTTCTTAAGAAAAATGGATATATTGTAGGAAAGATAAGCAAAAAACAAAACAAAAAAATGGTTATCAAACGGGGTCTAATTTTTTAAATTATAAAAATTAAATTCTAACAGACCAAACTTGTAACTTAGACCAATGTTTTAATGCTATATTATAGTTTTTTGGCCTGCCCAAAATGATATGACACCTTAAATAGAATCGTCTATGATCAAATTTTATCCTATTCTAATTTTCAACACGAGCTCGATAATTAAGAAGTCAGAAGTTTAAGCTTCTATAGTTGAATTCAAAAAGTTTGAATTCCAATTTCACATGTTTACTATGAGATTAAATATTGGAATCTCATGTCCATTTGTATTGAACACATAAAAATAAAAATTTTAATTAAACAATATGTTAAATATTAATTAGAGATTTCACATGTAATTTCATTCCAGTTTAATATTCCTAATTTCAATTGTACCTATTTTAAGCTCTATACAATAAAAATAAATACTTTTTTATTTTAGCGAAGAAAAGCTGGTAGAAACAAACTATTTTCTTTATATATAGAAAATTGATAATTTAACTTGTTTTAAGGTTTTTTTTTTCAATTTATATCTAAATTAAACACAAATCAAAATAAAATAAAGTTTTTAGAATAAATGCTAAAATAGTCCTTTACTCTAAATTATATAATTTTAGCCATAAGAATCAAGATTAGATCGAGGACAAAAATGCATTATCAGTCTTTGTCTCCATCCCTATTTAGAACAAGATTTTATATATGGTTCTAAATGGACCCTACCATTTATTTATTTTTTATTTTTTATTTTTTATTTTTTATAATCAAGTATAATTTTGACACCTTAGAGGGAATTAAATAAAAGCAACTTGCTTTATAGCAAGTGGGAGGGCTTAGATTGATAGCATACTAAAAGTAAATTTATATTTAGTGAATAATGTGATCTATTTCAAGTACAAGATTCTCAATACACAACAAAATGACATAAGAATGGAAAGACAAATGGGTTATTATTTATATAATGCAACTTGATAGTGGATTTGGAAAAGTAGTGCCACTTTGGCAACAAGTTGATGTTTTCAAATAGTTTTCAAGGTGACAAAGTTCTTCAAATTGGTCATATGAAAGCCAGATGTGGATCTTCACATTTAAAACTTGTTGCTTGATCTTTGGCTTTTTTGCTTCTTTAATTATATGATTTTTTTCTTTTTTAAAAAATATTTTACATTTGAGGGGTTTGTGTGTTAGTTTATATGTATGTTTATAATTAATTTAGCATGAGAATATGTTAATGAATAAAAGATTTGTGGTTCAAGTATTTTAACTTTAATTATACTAAACTATCATTCCATTACAAATAAGATCACAAATAATTTAAGTTATGTTTTTCTTATATATAAAATAATAGTGGATATGTAGTAATAATTCATTATGATACTAGTATATGCACATAAATTAAAAGATTATAGATTCAATTTCTACCTCAATTATTATTTAACTAAAAAAATCAACATTTATTGTTTGTAACAATTATTTGAATAGTTTAATCCATTTTTAATGAATAGTTTAATCAATTTCATTGATGGTCTCACATACAATCTAAAATCACCAAAATTTCACAACATGGTAAAATGGTCATATTTTAAATCTATTAAAAAAAACTACCCCATATTAAAAAGTTGTGAACTATAAAACGGGTCATTCAAAGAAACACATTACAAAAATAGAAATTAGAATATATATCTAAGATCATTGAAAATAGCCCATTGGAGCCCACCAAGGATTTTTGTGATGATTTAGAGAGGGTTGATAATTAAGTTATTCATAGGAATGTCTGTAGGGGATTGCCACCTTTAAAAAAAAATGTGTGGCTTTGTACTTAAATTTTTCTACATATGAAAGGGACATTTAATGATTTCTTTGTTAGTTTTTATTAGGTCAATTTTTCATTAATCAAATCAAATTTTCTTACCTTTATCTCACTATTTTTAACATAAGAGGTTAAGACATGTCATAAATCAAATTACATCGTTATCCAAAATGACAAGTCAATTTTCTTATTTTCTTTTTCTTTTTAAAAAAAGAGTCAATTTTCTTTCTTTATTTATTTATTAAATAACATTTATTTTTTAGTATATTCCATTTTAGCCCTTATATTTTTAAATATCTAATTTTAATTTAGGTAATTCAATAAAGCTTAAAATTTATTCTTTTGATAAGCTAAAAGTTAATTTTAGTTAAAATTGATTCAATGATAATAATAATGATTGAATTTGGTTAGGGGAGAAAATATTTGTTGATGTTATATGGAAGAGGAATTTTTAGTACATGATAAGAATCAAATTTTCCTATATGATCAAATTTATTCTCTTACAAAATAATATCTACAATTTCATATATTTAATAGTTGTAGTTATAGTTCTTTCAAACAATAATAATAATAATTGTTGTTGTAGTGAATAAATCAAGAAGTCTAAACTGAAAACATAAGTGATAGAAAGTTAAAGTTGTCAGAGACTTTGTAAAGATATCTACGAGTTGAAATTGACTACCGCCCAATATAAGCTTTAAAAAAGTAGATATATAACCTTGTCACGGGTGAAGCGACAATCAAGTTCAAAATGTGTTTACTTCTATGAAAGAGTGGATTAGTGGCAAAGATAGATAGTTGCTTGGTCGTCACAAAATAACAAAGTAAGAGTAAAAACCTTAAACGTATAATTAACAAAAAGATAAACAACCATAGTAGTTCACAAGTAATAAGAGCTAGAACTTTGTATTCAGTTTCGCCAGATGAACGAGACATAATACTTTGTTTTTTTTTTAATTTTCATAAGATTATATTGTCATTAAGAAAAATACATAAACCTATTGTAGATCGTTGAGTATCAATGCAGGAAGCTCAACCAAAGTCGCAAAAACTTTCAAGGCAAAATTCATTTTTCAGAAGATGCTTAATTTCAAATATCTCAACAAGTGATATGTTCCAGTCATGAGGGATTTGCAAGAAATGTTCATGAATTTGAAGTGTGTAGCACCTTTGGGAAATAAAGTTGCCTTTGGATGATCTAAGCCAATTCTAGCCCAAAGAAAAAAACGCAAATATGTAAGGATCCTTGAGATTGAAATGACTTATGCATAATTTTCTTAAAGTCATTAAATTGTGATTCATGTCATGATAATGTCACATCCACATATACTAAAACAACAACAAAAACAAATACTATCCATCTAATGAACAAACAATAATCCGAATTAAATTTTTATAAAACCAAGAGTCATCAAATATTTAAGGAAATTTTTGCACATTACAATTTAATGAACAAATACACATGTTTGACCCATCAGTTATAATAATAAGTGAGTTAACTCATACTTCTTCATCTTAATTATTATAATATACTTCATTATTATAACAACTTGCACCTCAAGCACAAAATATTATAACTACGGTTCTAATAATTTGCACTATGTACTTTATTATATCTTGTCACATTATAATAATTCTTGCAAATGTGTTCCTCAAAGTTTTAGGTTCGAGATTCATCTGTAATGTTAATTTATAGATATCTCATGTGTCTCCATTCCTTTGATGTTTTCCGGTGTCTGACCTAAGGACGAGCGTAGTTACCCCGAGTATAGTGGAGCGAAGGTTTGATTTTTCGATTTAAAAAATATATATATATATATAATTCTTGCATGTATAAACATAAGTTATTATAATATGTCAATGTTATAATAATCCATCATTTATAATAATTAAACCATTATTAAACGTGTACTTTACTTGTCTTTTAACCCGGAGGTTTTTGTTTTTTAACCAGTGGATAGATTCCCAAAAATTCTTCAATAAATATAGTGGTTGTGCCATTATTATATAATAATTTTTGTATTATTTAGATCTATTGCACTACTTTATAATTACAGTTCGAGCAATTGTTCAGTCATTTCAATTAATACTATCGATGAAAAAGATGCAAAAAATAAAAAAGAATTCCAAATTTATGAATAAAGATCTTTGGCATTTAGGTATGCTTTCCAATAAAATTATTTCTTTATATTGACACATACTTTAACAATGGTAATCTGTACTAATTATTATTCCTTTTTTTTCTCTTGTTTTCAAAGTGAGATAATGGAAATCCCACTCATTTTGGGGAGAATATACCTTCAATGGATTTTATAACTTTTTTTTTTCATTTGTTTAATCATTGCCATTTTTATCTTGTTCACATGGTTGATTCAACTATGTGTAGAAATGGGTTTTTTTTAATAAATAATATACAATCAGTAGTTATTGATTTTTTTCTAAAATATTAAATTACAATTTTTTGTTTGTGTGTTTTTTTAAGTTTAAATTGGGGAGGAACTACAAACTAATTGTAGAATTGAATTAAATTAACAATAATCTATCAAGTCAGAATATGTCATAAAAGAGCTCACTTTTGTTAAAGTTTCAATTTATTATTTCCTTAATTTCTTTTTTTCTTAATTATCATTCTTATAACTCAAATTACTCAAATGTATTTTTTATAGGAACTTACTTGTTGTTTCTTTTATATTTTTTTCTAATATGAATAAAGAGTAACAAAAGTTGTAAATTGTGAATCACATGTCTTTAATGGGTTAGTTGTAAACCTTAGTTAGGGTTTAGCTAGCTAGGTCCTAATATTTTGAATAATTTTGTAAATGATATATATAATGCACATTTTGGGTGAGTTTGAACTTAGAGTTGAATCCTCCATCATTTGTAGCTCTTTTCAATTTGAGAGTGTAGGAATTTATCCTAAACCATTACAATCAATGTGTGAATTTTTCTTCATCACTCATTTTTCTTTAATTTTCTGGTTGTTGCACTCTAATTTTGAAGAAGTTTAAGAAAAATTTATTTAGATTATAATTAAAAGAAATAATCAAAAAATTAGGTTATATATATATATATATATATATATATATATGAGATCACTTGTCATTAAGAGTAATAGTTTAACGACGTTAGTATGTGCCAACTGACTAAAGATCTCGAGTTCAAGTTCTCCTCCTTCAAATGTTGTAAAACTTAAAATTATTATAAAAAAAAATCATTGTAATAGGTGAATTGGTAATTTTTTTTTATATATGTTTGTGAGTGCTAAATCAAATTAGGCGAACTTTGATTATTTTTATAGGCAATACCTATAATGTTTTTAAATAAAAAAAACTTGGGGTGTGTTTGGGCCCCGTTGTAAACGACCGGGTTGGTTATAATTACCCAACCAATGGTTAGCTAAACGTGCGTATCCATTTATCTAAACCTACGTGCTTGTTGTATAAATCTTACCTATATTATTTTTTGTTACATAATTAGCCCCTCAAACACAGTTTTTCATAATCCCTTTTATAATAACTTGCGCGCTCAAACACCATTCATAATAATCCACCATTTATTATAACCTTCCGTCTATCATAACCAAATCGGTACTCCAAACACACCCTTGTAGGTTAGATGTGTAGGTTACTATGGATTGAGCCTTATAATTTATTTGATACTTAACATTCTCTTCGACCTTTTGATTCTCGGGCCTTCTTCGACCATTAGACAATAAAAAAAATTAGTGTTAGCCTCTTAACATTCTTATCAATTCAATTTTTTTAGTCAATATGACTTTAATCGTCCTAATTCAAGATAAATCAATGGAAAAAATATATAATTTTTATAAAGTATTAAGGGAAAAAATAAGCTAGAAAATATAATTAGATCTAATTAAATAATATCATATTGATCTTTAAAATTTATTATCTTCAACGAACAATGAGGAAATATATTTAAATATGAGTCAAATATATTGTTATTCAAATCATTTCAAAGATTACATAAGTTATAAGATATCCATAAACCTCATTCAACCCAATTACTTAGAAAGAAAAACAATTATTTAAACATATTCTTACTTAAATTGTTATTTATTTAAAATGGAAGTAGGGTCTAAAAGAAAATGAACAAAATAGATTGTTCTCAAATTTTGGGAAATCTAACTAATTTTTTCAAAATTGTTTCTTTCTTTTAAAAAATCACTTTATCATAATTTATTAAATAGATCCGGGATAAGATTTCAAAAAAAAAGAAGATCCGGGATAAGTTTTCCAAATTGTCAGAGCTGGGAAAACGTGAATTTCTCCTACAACAATATCCTCTCGCGAGAAATTGAAATTTTAAATTAAATAAGAAAAACACATTAAATTGCTGTCAGCATGACGCCACCACAAAGCGTCCAAGCCTCCACTCCCCTCTCACGCGCTTTCTCAAACGAGTGAGCGCGTGACTAACCAAATCCATCCACGTGGCTCAAATCTCTGGTCCCCACGTGTCTGTGGGCCCATACTTGAAAGGACATCCATCAAGTTGTGACCTATAGAAAATAGGGAAAATGAATCTTTTAACTCAATATTTAACATTATTATTCATAAGTTCATTGTCATCCTGGGAAAATTTTTAGATTAATTAAATATATAAAATAATATAAATGTGGGTATTTAAAAAAAAAAAAAAGGTTTTTGCATGTATATTACAAAATTGTTAAAATAATCCATGAATAGCATAATAATTAAAATATTTGCACCTATAGCAAAAAATGTAAATTGATAGACTTCCATATTGATAGATTCTACCGATAGAGGCTGATAGAATCAATTACTAATAAATAAAGTAAATTGATAGACTTCGATCAGATTCTATCAATAAGGATTGATAGATTCAATTACTGATAAAATTGATAGACTTCTATTACTAGAGAATGATAGATTCTATCAAAGTCTTCTATAAAAAAAACGTAAATAAATTTTTTTAAAATGAATTGTAGAATTTACTATAAAATAATTATTTTAAAAAATGTGCTATAATTGTAAACTGTAGTAAAAAAGTTGCTATATAGTGCAAATTCACTAAAAAAAAATAGTAAGTATAGATATTAATATTAATGAATATAATTGCATAATTTCTTATAATACTCTACTAACGAGTATTGACAATACATAATATTATATCAATGAGTATTTATAATAAATATTAAAACGTATTATTGATTATGAAGGTGAATAGTTTAAGATTTACTTATAAAAGTTCATCTAATATTATTTACTTTTAATTTTATATCCCATTTCAACAATCTCTTTCAATAACATATTTATTTTTAGAAAAATAATTTATGTTAAAATCAAAATAACAACTTCCTCAAAATATTTAAATTTAAAATTATTTTAAAATCTTTATTTTCAACATTATATTATACAACTAATATTTTTATTATATTATAAATTAAAATGTCGAGATAAAATGTTATCATTTTGATATAGGGTTAAGTAAAAATTATACTTGAAACTTAGGAATTAAAAAGATAATTTTCCCTATAAAATTTTAAGATATCTTCTTCATCAATATACTTTTTAATTTTATTATAATTTAAATTTAGTTTCAAATATTTAATTATAGGTTAGTTCTTTGAATAAAAGTTATAATCTGTTCTGCCAAAGATTTTCTTCAAAAAAACAAGAATTGTTCTACCAAAGAATGTTTGATAATTTTATTAAAAAAATAATTATATTTTAACCGTTTTATCGTTAAATTATATAATAATAGATATATTCCTTTGTAATCCGTTTATATTGTATTGTAGACTCAGTTGTAACATTATTCATTCGATGTTTCCCAATACGTAGCTTAGAGACGAGTGTGATTATACTTGTTTCAAAAAAATAAACCAAAAAGGGATTATTTCGACAATAATAGAGGTAGTCAAAATACATATAAGTTGAGTTGGAGAACTATATAGATATAAAAGAAATTATAATTATTAAACATTTTTACCAAAATTATCATCAAACTTCTTTTTTTCTTTGAGTAGAAAATTATCATCAAATTAATTGTAACAATCAATTTCAAAGTTTGGTCGAAAGCCTGAAATAAAAATATCAAAATTATAGTTCCATCTTTTATTTATATTCATTATTTTCCAAACTTTCAAAGAGAGAAATTAAATTTCCCACCAACCAGAAACCATCATTTTTATATAATGAGACAAATGATATTTCATTATTTTGAACAAAAATTTAATGTAGACAATATAATGAAAAGCTGCCAATTTTCCAACAATAATAATTTTTTTTTATAACTTATTTTGTTTCGGACGTGCTAATGGTTCTTACCAAAACGTGTGAGCATGACATTCCTTTTCATTCCTTTTTTTTTTCTTTCTTTTAACTTTCCAAATGTTGATTTAGATCAATTTGAAATCTAAGCAAATACCTTATGTCATTTTAAGTTTTGTAGTGTAACTAATTAAATACACTTTTTTTATCGAATTATTGAATGACGTGATTGATTATTTAGTTTTGTATGCTCGCGAAAAGTGCGATTGATAGCTTTTTTTTCCTTTCAAGAGACGAGATTCATTAAAAAAATGCAAAAAATCGTAATAGAGCGATGAGTATCTACTCACAACCCCCAATATAAAAATCGACGGAGGCTTTAACTTGAAAAGTATTTGCTGTTTTCAACAATAAGTGTCGACCAACATCCCTTTTAAGGTAACGAAGTAGATTCGATCCTACTTCAAAATAAGGTATGGTAACTTCCCAACAGAAAATGAAATGTCTAATGACCAAGGAATTGAATTGAAACATAGGTATTGGACAATAAACAACAAAATGATATGAGGTTAAAATGAGAACTTGGGTATATATAAAACCTCAAGAAGTTTAATGTCCTGAGAAACTAAAACATCACCAATGTGCTCAATTTCCACTTTTATAAAAGTGATGTAAAACTAAAATATTACCGTTAGTTTTCTTTGTGTTAGGTTTGATTTGGCAGTAATTCTTATTGGTTTGTAAAGCCAATAAGGCAATATAATTGTTGAGATACCTACCTTGTGACAGTTATCCAACATTAGAAACGTAGGAAATCTTCAACATTCTTATAAAATATATGGATCATTCTTATATTGTCAATTGGTTTTGAGATGAAATCTCATATTATCTAATATGGTATTAGAATTTCATGTGGGCATTAGTCCTCCAAATTCTGATCAAAACCACAGGGGCGGATCCCGAGATTAACGCTTGGGGGGGCCAAATCCTATATTGTATAAATATAATAAATAAAAAAGAAAATATTAAAGAGTCAATTTAGCACTCCTCGTAAATTTCTTATGAATAATAAAAAGAAAAAAATTAATATCGATGTCAAAATTTTATGAAAAATTCAAATATAGCAAAAATAGGTCCATTCACCTTAAATTATCGTAAAAAATATAACTCATGTACTTGATTGGTCCTTGAGGAGTAATGTACTTGGTTGAAGTCGAAGGCTTCCTCTTAAGATTTCAAGTTCGAAACTCACATATAACATTAATTTGTAGATATTTTAAATTGTGTCTGAGTTATAAGGTTTAGAAGTAAAAAAGAAAATTATATAAACAAAGGATATACGTACCTAACAAAAAGGAAAAAAAAAAAAGAAAACACACAAATATAAAATATAAAGAATATGTTCATAAAAAATACATCGATGTCAAAATTTTATGAAAAATTCAAATATAGCAAATATAGATATGAGGTGTAATTTCATGTAATCTAATAAAAACCCACCACTAACTCTTTCATTTGATTAATAAATTTGTTTGATTCACGAGAAAAATAAAGTTATGGAAAAAAGAAAAAGTGGAACATAAGCATATATCGTTAAATTCAAAGAGATGGAAAAAAGAAAAAAGGAAAAAAAAAAAGAGTGGCCAAGAAATGAAGCAAATTTACCTTTTCTCCATTTCTGCAAATTTCCCTCAATCTATGTTTTAAATGTGTTCCATATTTACATCCCAAAAGGAGAGAGAATAATTTAAAAAGTTGCGAGAATAATATTTTAAAGGTGGTTTAACTCAATTAAGGACAATTTTTAAATATAATAGTTGAAAAAATAAAATTAGACATTTTCCAAAATCAAAAACTAAAATTAACATCTAAAAGTATAAAAATTAAAATGAAACAACTCTTACTGTTTATGAATCAAAATGATATTTTAACTTCTTTTTATTAATAATATTACCAGGATATAATTTTAAATCTTTGCCTATAAAATATAGCAAGTTATGATTTGAAAGGCTAAGGTTTTATTTTTATTAATTTTTTTTTCTTTCAAGAAAAAGGCTAAGATAAGTTTAGCTTAGCTCCATGGTTTTACCTATCTAGTTAAGTTAGGTATAGTTAGGTTTATTATTATCGTTTCATTGATTACACTAGTGGACGTTTTATGATATGTTTTAAAATTAATTCAATAATACAAATTTTGATATGTACCTTTTAATTTTGTATTTAGTAAGTGTTATTTTCTATTTTATTTTTTTCATCTAAAGTATTATTCTTTATTATCTTACATAAAGTTTCTCAAAAAAAAAAAAGCTTATGAATGACAGTTTAATACATTGAAGCAGTTTAAAAGGAACATTTTTTGTTATATAATCTAGGAAATTGAGATGACAGATAAGCAATAAATGAGTTGAAAAAATATTTTATCAATGAAAAATTATCCCTAGATCAACTCGTGATAAAATAATAACTAGCTACACATTTAAAAAAAATGATTAATTATATATTCCCCAAAAGAATATTCAATATATAATTTAAATATATATTTTAAAAAAATCAATAGTTTAGTGTAAGTGTTCAGTTCTCCCCGAAATTGTTATTGGACTAAAAAACATCTACTAAATAAAATATAAGTTTCAATTTTTTTTAAAAAATTACAATAACACATTTCTTTTACATCATAAAAAATGTCACATGTGTACTAATAATTAATTAATTAATGACCCATCAATAAAATATTCTTACATAATGTTTTTCAAAAAAAAAAAATTACATAATTAATTAAAATATTTTTATTTTTAAAATGTCAACACCATCAACATTCTTATTGCAAAAATAGTAAAATCGACCTTTTCCAATTTTTATTTTATTTTAAATTTTGATCAAGTTTTATACATTGACATGATTTTCTTTACATCCCCATTTAAGTTTCCAAGGGATGGCATAGGTTGAAGACTTTGGCTAGAAGGTAATCTTCCTTTAAAGTCTCGGATACTCATCTACTATTATTTCAAAAACATCCCCATTTAAAAAGTATGAAATTGAAAAAAATAGCAAAGATAGTTACTAATATCAATGGTTATTATCGGATATATATATTTTTTAGTATTGGTATTAACGACACCTATATTTATCTGATCACTAATTATTTCCTCTATCAATCACTATTACAAATCATCTCTTCCCTTATTATTCTTCATTATTTCATAACTAAATTTCATTTGCTTCTTTCTTATTATTTCATTCCTTTAAAAATTAACACAAGTAAATTGTTCCAAATAATCATTATCTACACTCAAACATAAAATAACAATTTTCCAGTAATTTTTCTCTTAGTGTAAGACAAAAATAATAATTTTATTTCTTAATTTAAACATTTTTTTTTCTAGAGAAATTGTTATAAATAGAAAACTTTTACCTCAACCGTTTTAATTATATCATTTTTTTTTCCTAAAATTTTTCATTATTCAAAAAAAAAAAATCCAAAATTGTCATTCTTTCAATCACGTGAACTAACTCTTTAAAGGAAGTGAATCAGTTGTTTTCAAACAGCTAAATCAATCAAAGACAATTAATTTTATTGGTTTTAAATATGGACATTTGAATCATTTTACACTAACAAACTTTTTCTTTCTTGTATTTCAATATAAAAAAAACAAACTTTTTCTCTTTTTTCTTTTTTTTTTTTACTATAAGTGAATATTTTAAAATTTTTTATTCATATAATTTCTTTAAATTATTTTTATATATAAAAAACTTTCAATTACAATTGAGAGAGGAAATTTAAATCTATCACTTTTTCAATATAAAGACACAATTATGCATCTCTGATATATCAATATTGGTATGAGGAGATTTCGAAACTGTAACCTAAATGACGTTATAACTCTGCTCTTGGTGACGAACTATTATTGAAGTCAGGACTAAACTCCTGTTAGATCTTCTAAAAAATAAATAAATAAATAAAACTTCTACTGGATAAATTTTTTTCAAGAGTTCAGCCTATTTACATTTAATATAAAATAAATATATTTTTTTAAAAAAAAACGAGCCATCAAAAGTGGATCCCACATGGACACAAAAATCTAATTCGTTAGGAAAGCATCAATACCTCGCGAATAAGACTCTTTTAACTTTTCTGAGAAAAAATAAAAAAGAACCAAAATCGCAACAACTCGGCGATAAATACCAAACTCGCGAAAAAGCCGGCAATAACAACAAACCCAAAAGCGATAAAACCGCCGATTATATGCGAACCGTACGAAAACAGCTGTGGAGAAGAGAGAGAAACCGAGGAGAGAGAAAGTAGGGTGCGACTGGACGTGTGCGCGAATATTCACCAAATTTGAATTAGCGGTTCGAATCCGGAACACGGCTTCAAAATTGCACTTATCACGAAGTAGTGGATAGGCAGTGGTGCTTATCAGTAAGTCGCATTACCTATCTGATAAGTTGTATTGATAGGTTATCGAAGTTTTTGTCACTGATAGGCATGTAGAAAAAGAGAGACCTCTCTCTCTGTACAACGCATCGAAGATAGCGAGACCAAGTCCTCTTCTCTCTGCAGTTCTCTGAAAACCCTAGAATTCCTTGAAATCCGCTCCGAATGATTCTTCAATCCTCTATGATTCTTTGTGATTTCGATGATTTCGGTGATTTTGAGCTTTGATTTGGTTGTTTCGCTCTGAAATTGGTTCGGATTTGGGCGTGTTTGGTGGGAATTTGAACTCTCAGGTTCGAGGTTTGGTGGTGGTTTGGTTTCGGAGATTATCTGTGGGAATACATGTCGTCTTTGAGCAGAGAATTGGTGTTTCTCATACTTCAGTTCCTCGATGAGGAGAAGTTCAAGGAATCGGTGCATAAGTAAGTTTTTCTCTCCATATTTCTTCGATAATTTGTGTTGGAGTTGTTGAATTTAGATTTACTGGAATTTAAACTGGAAAAGAGGGAATAGAACTTGTGAATCTGCGGTCTCCGTGTTGAATAAATGTTAAAACACATTACTTATTGTTGCAGCTGGGATTCTGCTTGAAGCATATTTGATTTAATTGTTGTTAGCGATATTTCATTTTTTTTTTCTATATGGAGAAATTTTGATTCACGTTTGTATGTGATGTTTTGGTTGTTGTTGTTTTCCGAGTCTGGGCACCCGGTGCCCTTAGATATAGGGGAGCGTAGCCATTTCTCGGCTTCAGAAAAAAAAACAAAACAAAAAAAAACAAAACAAAAGCAGAATGAAATGATGCTTGAAGATGTAAAGAAATAGACCAGTGCTTTGTATTAATATTGCTATATTAAGGTTGTATACCTTTAAAATTAGTATCATTGATTGTCTTTTGACTTACATTTCCTCCCTAAATTGAATTGTTTTGGATTTTGATGATCTTTGGTTTGAGGAAATAATTCTTTGTGTATAGGCTTGAGAAGGAATCTGGGTTTTACTTCAATATGAAGTACTTTGAGGATAAAGTTCAGGCGGGAGATTGGGATGAAGTTGAAAAGTACTTAACTGGATATACAAAAGTTGATGATAATAGATACTCTATGAAGATATTTTTTGAAATAAGGAAGCAAAAGTATCTTGAAGCCCTCGACCGGTACTTGAGCTTGTCTTTTTTCAATTCATGAACACATGTAGAAGACTTTATTTTTTTTTTCCATGTTTCAGGAACTTTAACCCTCTTGTTGCAAAATGAATGATGTATAACTTGTCTTGTTTGATGATGTTGTTGAAGGAATGACAAGGCGAAAGGTGTGGAGATATTGGTAGGCGATTTGAAAGTTTTCTCAACATTTAATGAGGAGTTGTTCAAAGAAATTACACAGTTGTTGACTCTCACTAATTTTAGGTAAGTTATTGCAGATGCATTATTGTAACGGCCTAACCTATCGCTAGTCAAGATATTGTCCGCTTTGGCCCATTGGCCTCACAGATTTGTTTCTTCCCCAATGGTGGGAAAATACGTCTTGTTAGGGGAAGGTGTACACACTCTTTGTAAGACGTGCTTCGTTTCTCTTCCCAACCGATGTGGGATTCTCCTATGGGTTTCCACCCCTTAGAGGTCCAGCGTCTTGATGGACCTGGCACACCGGCCCGATGCCTGACTCTGATACCATCTTTAAAGGCCCAACTCATCATTAGCCAAGTTATTGTCCGCTTAGGCCCACAACCCATAAGGGAATCCCACATCGGTTGGGAAGGGGAACGAAGCACTCCTTATAAAAGGAGTGGACATCTTCCCCTAGCAAGATGCGTTTTCCCTCCATTGGAGGGAGAAACAAATCTGTGAAGCCAGTGGGCCAAAATAGATAATATCTTGGCTAGTGATGGGTTAAGCCTTTATAGATGGTATCAGATCCAGGTATCGGGTCGGTGTGCCAGGTCCATCAGGATGTTGGACCTCTAAGGGGGTGGAAACCCATATGAGAATCCCATATCAGTTGGGAAGGGGAACGAAACATTCCTTATAGAAAGTGTCGACACCTTCCCTTAGCAAGACACGTTTTCCCTCCATTGGGGGGAAAAACAAATCCGTGAGGCCAGTGGGCCAAAGCGAAAAATATCTTGGCTAGCGAGGGATTGGACTGCAATTATTATTAAGCCATCAACGTTGATTCAATCTCTTCCCATTATATAAGCAATAAGAAAGAAAAATGGTTATGTTATTGTACATCCTCTTGAACATAGAATGTGTAAAAAATGGCTGGATGAAATTATTTACATGGAGGAATTTATTATTTTCTTGGCTTTTATTTACTGAGGTTTGCTACTTATTTGACTAAAACATTACCAGGGAAAATGAGCAGCTTTCTAAGTATGGTGACACAAAAGCTGCTCGTAGTATAATGTTGATAGAACTGAAAAAGCTTATAGAGGCCAATCCTCTTTTCAGAGACAAGCTTGTCTTCCCAACCTTGAAGTCGTCAAGATTACGAACACTCATCAATCAAAGGTCAGAATCCTAGTTATTGGTGGTGAGGAGATTTTCTTGGAAATTACACCTTAAGTTGGTCATGCTTTATCAGAAAAAATTTCTATTGAGCCAATTTAATGATATGTCCTGTAGCCATCTCTTTGTGGCCCAGATTCTTCTATTTGATCTCCCATTAAAAGTGAAGGAATTTCTTTATCTCTATGGAGGATATGGATTTGGATTTCTGGCACTGAACTTTGCATCTTAATTTCAGTTTTGCATTTTAATGTAAAAATTGCCTCCAAAGAAATGTAAACTCCTTTTGACTCAAATAGACAACTGTCTTTTGACTCATATGAGCAATAAATGCTACAATGCTGAAGGCTGAATCATAACGCTATAGAAGATAATAGTTGCTTTAGATGCTGAGGTACTTGTTTATTCAATTCCATACCATTGATAATATTTATTTGATGCAGCTTGAATTGGCAGCATCAGTTATGTAAGAATCCACGGCCAAATCCTGATATCAAGACTTTATTCATGGACCATACGTGTTCACCTCCTAATGGGCCTCTTGCACCAACACCTGTCAACCTTCCTGTTGCAAAACCGGGGCCCTATGTCCCTCTTGGTGTTCACAGTGTATGGTGTTACATATTACTATCCTCGAATACATTTGAATAATGAATATTGAGTTGTTTCTAAATTCCTTTTTGGTTTTTTTAATTAAACAGCCATTCCCACCAACTGGAGCTGCAGCTAATGCCAATGCTTTAGCTGGTTGGATGGCAAATGCCTCAGCTTCTTCATCTGTTCAAGCAGCTGTGGTTACTGCATCGTCTATTCCTGTTCCCCAAAATCAAGGTTTGATCTATTCTTCAATTTTCTTTATCTTGAGTGTATGATTTTTAATGGACCTGAGTATATGAATTATATAAGGGGTGTTTTTTTTTGAGAATATATAAGGGGTGTTAAAGCAAATGTATTTAGAATGAATAGTTTCATCCACCCAAGGATTGGTAGTGGTTAAGTATTTATGAAAAATTAAGGCCATATTTCATTGGCGATGAAAAAACATGAATTTGAAAACAAAAGATTTATGGAAAATAAAGTTGTATTCAGGTTTTCACTTATTTTTTAATATGTAATGTTTTTCGATAGGTTTTTGTAACTTTTTCACCCATCAATGAAAAGTTGTCTCCTATTAAAAAAATATGTATTAGATAGCATATTAAGAATTTGAAAGCACTGAAAACATGTAAATGGTGTGCTTAAAATTTTAAATTTCTAGTAAAAAAATCTAGCTACAATCTAAAGATTATTTTCAGAAATAAACTCTCATAATAATAATGTTACCAAATAAGATACCAAATATGAATTCATTTGATTTCATGAATTTGAAAACAAGAAATTGAATTTGGATAAGATACCAAATAAGCCCTAGGGTCGAATCAAATAGCTGGGAACCACATTCTTGAGGTATTAATCATGTCATCAAGTTTGACATATCAGTGACAAAAGGAGTAGATCTTCTTTGTTTATTGATTATGACTTTTCTGCCCTCCTTAATAATTGGAGAGGCCTTTGTAATCGCCTATATGGCTTAATTTCATATATTAATGAAATTGTTTCTTATCCAAACAAAAAGCTATAGAGGAAGGTTGATTAAGTTCCAAGTAGAAACAAAGATTTTTGTAAAGTAGGCTCACTGGCTTTTTAATTTTATTTAATATGCATGGTCGGACCCCTGCATGACTATTGAAAATGAAACATGTTTTCTGTTCCAATTCTTCATTTGGTTTCAATTATATTTTGCTTTGAAGATTAGATTTCTCTTGAAACACTGGTTGGGTGTTATCCTCCTAGATCGATTACATGCATAATCTATGATATTCAGGTTTTTTATTAGTTAATGAAAGCATTGGATTAAATAAAAAAGAAAAGCAGTATATCTCAGGATAGATCGATAAAAGCATCCTCCCAACTCAAAAGGCAAACGTGATTGCAAGGAAAGGTTTCAATAAGATGGAATTAAGGACAGTAATCCCTGAAGTCATTAGATGTAAAAATAAAAGGAGTTCGGTCCTTTAGCATGAGATAAAATATCTTCAATTCCACAACTCTATCAAGCCAATTTCTTCTTTAGACCTCAGTTACTAGATTTTTGCAATTACTAGATTGGGTCCCCTTTTTATAGGTAGTCTCCCCAATTTTTTTGAGCTGTCTTTTATGCCCTTTGTATTTTTCTTTCATTCTTTCCTCTATATAAGGCTGGTTTATTCTCAATAAAAAAAAACCCCCTTCCACAGTAGCATTAATTCATAATAATTTTTTGGGCTCCTTTCCAAAGATTAGCCTGTTAGAATTTGCACCAGACAATTTTATATCTTGAGAGGACAGCACCACTTGAAATACTAAAATTTGCTACACTTCTATTAAACCTTTTTAATACAGAGGAATTCAGAGAAAATTTGTTATTTGACCCCTCTTCTGTTGCACAAGCACAACACACACCTGGTTTGAGGGATCTTATTTCTATATTGCCCTTTGATACTGATGAAAAATTTACATCATTACCCAAGCAGTCTCAATTTTGAAGCATGCAAGAACTCCTCAAGCAAATCCTGGTATGGTTGATTATCAGAATCCTGAGCATGAACAACTAATGAAGCGATTGCGGTCTGCTCAATCTGTTGAGGAGGTAACTTTTCCCTGAATTTTTATATTATGAATGTAATTTCGACTCTTTATCTTCTTTAATTTGGTATCTTTGTGCAACTTCCAATGATTTAAGATTCATTTTGGTCTATTTTCTATATAATTTTCAGGTCACGTATCCAGCACCCAGGCAGCAAGCTTCGTGGTCATTGGAAGACCTTCCGAGAACAGTAGCTTTGGCATTGAACCAAGGGTCCACTGTTACAAGCATGGATTTTCATCCTACTCATCACACTTTACTTCTTGGTATGATTGTGCATCATAGAATAAGACCATGTTTGTCGTTTTATATCTGATTTCTTAATCAAACGTTTGAAGAAAAAAAAATCTTTCCTGTTTTATCTTCACCTATTGGGTCCTTTGGGCAGTTGGTTCCAATAATGGAGAAGTTACACTTTGGGAACTTGGTATTCGGGAGAGATTGATTTCAAAGCCTTTCAAGCTATGGGATATGACATCTAGGCCATTGGCATTTCAGGTTTATTCTAATTTAGAGCTTTGTTAGTTTAATTTTTTGTTAATACTCTCTTCGGTTGCATCAAAATTGTCTCATCATATGTGAAATTTATTTTAAGTCATAATCTGAAATTGGCATCTTACTGAACATGCAGACTGCTATGGTAAAAGATGCAATATCTGTCAGCCGAGCTACTTGGAGTCCAGATGGGTCTTTTGTTGGTGTGTTCATTTTGACATTGGCAAAATTTGCTGCAATATCTGTTGTCATAGATGACAGCCAATTATTGGTGCCCCATTGGTAATCTCACTTCTTTTTGCTGCAGGGGTTGCATTTACCAGACATTTAGTTCATTTATACTCGTATAATAGTTCAAATGAACTAAACCAACAATCAGAGGTTTGATTAAACTTTTCTTTTTCTTTAACATATGTAATTTGATAACTTCATATTCTATTAACTATCATTTCTTCCCTTTCCAGATTGATGCCCACGCAGGTGGAGTGAACGACTTGGCTTTTGCCCATCCAAATAAACAGCTTTGTGTTGTAACTTGTGGAGAAGATAAACTCATAAAGGTAGAGAGATCATCACCATTAATTTAAGAAATCTGTAATTCTGTAGAACTTTTTCTTTGACAAACCTGTCTTTATATTTAATTTGAGAAACCATACAGGTCTGGGATATAGGAGGACGAAAACTATTTACCTTCGAAGGGCATGATGCACCAGTGTATTCCATATGTCCTCATCACAAGGAAAACATTCAAGTGAGTTCGTGCAAGATTCTTCCTATCCATGTTCTTCAGTTTTTTAGCATTTCTGCATGTCTCAAATGGACATTAAATTTTGTCCTCTCATCTAGAAAAACGTATAGAAGAGGTTATCTTTATTTTATGAATTCTACTTTGAGTTGAGATGTCAATGCACCTTGGGAGGATCATTCTAATTTTCATTAATACTTCATCCTATTTGGGAGCTGCAGAAGTCATAAATGTCAAGATAGCTGATGTTGTAGTCAAGCTCTGTTTCTTCTTTTCTTTATTGTGAGGCCACAAAGTTTGAAGTTACTGCAGAAGGATTGAGGATCATATGAATTGTGTATTTCTTTATTGATATACATTTTCCAACACCACATAGATGACTGCTGGCAGCTTAATTTATGTAGAAATTTTACTGAACATGTTAGCAGTTGTTGGAGAAAGTTATTGTAGACTCTTTTTTGAGTTCCTTGGAAAAGGCATTCTTTAGATATCATATCTCTCACTTTGCTTTCACTGGATTAGGAATCTATAGCTAGCTTGGTGCACTTGAGGCCCTTTAGCATGTTATGTAATTTGACAATTGCTAGGCATTTGCACCAATATACCAAGATCATCTTGACTGTTGGTGCAACTTCATTGGGAGCTTAATGTTACATGTTGACTGGTTGCTTTGCAGTTCATATTTTCAACAGCTCTAGATGGGAAGATAAAGGCATGGCTCTATGATCATATGGGTTCAAGAGTTGATTATGATGCTCCTGGAAAGTGGTGTACAACAATGCTTTATAGTGCTGATGGGAGTAGGTATGTAGTCATACTGATGCGTGAAAATGGGGAAAGAGTATTTAATTAGCTTTCTTGTTATGCTTTGGATTGATTGTTCCTAATTTCAATACCGGTGTTTCTTTTTATGACTTTACAAAAATGTTTAACTTGGCTATTAAGGTTTTGTTGAATCATGTTCAATCACTAACACTCCACTAATCAACCATGGTAAATTTAATTATATCAACCAACACATTCTCTCACTTGTGAAAATTAGAAAATATCCAACAATTGGAATCAATATTTATTGGGGAGGAAAGGATTTCACACAGGTTTGAACATATGACTTTCTGTTCTGATATCCAAAACTTAAGTTGATAGATTGGGGTAAATTTTATTTAATTATATCAATGAACATATTCATTGAACTATTGTGTTTTTCTCATCATATCATCTCACTCTAATTTTCCTCCTCTCCTGCTCTTTCTACCAATATTCTTTCTTGCATTGTTCTATTTCTCTAAGTCAGTTTTCTCTCAAACCCTACATTAAGGTCTGTAGATCTCTCTTACATTAAGTTCCGTAGATCTCTGAGTCTGGACGATTGCAACTGTGTAATCCATGATTCTATTAGTTTAAGTGCCATGCTTTATATATTTTCTTCAAACTTATATTTCTTATTTTGCTTTTGTCCGTTCTTGAATATTGCATAAAACTTCATTATTAATTTTCCCGTCATTTTTCAGATTATTTTCTTGTGGAACAAGTAAAGATGGAGAATCTTATCTAGTTGAATGGAACGAGAGTGAGGGAGCAATAAAGAGGACATATGCTGGATTTAGGAAGAAGTCAACTGGTGTTGTGCAGTTTGATACTACCCAGAATCACTTTTTGGCTGCTGGTGAAGATAGTCAGATTAAATTCTGGGATATGGATAACACCAGCGTTCTCACTTATACAGATGCAGATGGTGGACTTCCAGTTAGTATATTTTGATTATTTCCTTTATAAAGCATTTTTATTCTAGGTTATCCTTGGCATTGATGAATTAAGTTGTGTTTGTTCAGAGTCTTCCTCGTTTGAGGTTCAATAAGGAAGGAAATCTTCTTGCTGTTACTACGGATAATGGATTCAAGATACTCGCTAATGCTGTGGGAATGAGATTATTGAAGGCAGTTGAATCCACCACCCCATTTGAAGCATTGAGATCGCCCATGGAATCTGCCTTGAAGGTTTATAGCTACCTTCAATTTGATGTTATTATAGGATTATTCTTTATTTGATCTTATTTGTTTATTACTTGTTCTGAACTAGTTTGATATTTAAAACCCACAAATATGCATGTTTAGGTCTCTGGGACATCGGCCGTTCCAAGTGTTAGTCCTGTTAATTGTAAAGTAGAAAGAAGTTCCCCAGTCAGACCACCTTCAATTATGGTAAGTCATGTTTGCCTCTTGGAATCTTGCAGCTTTTTCAGTGGTTTTGGATTGTCTCTTTGGTTCTTGCTTTTAATTTTATGCTCATGTAATGGAATTGTCTTGGATGCATTTGTCATTAGACTAATGGTTCTTCAACAGGAAAGAAAGTGGTAGTTGAGGAGTTCCTAATTTCTTCTAAGCTTCTTATGTGTTTGCCATTTAAGTGTATTATTTATGCTGCTAGTGTTATTGACTATTTTGATTTATCAATTACTTTTTGAAGAATGGAGATGGTTTGGGGAGAAATGTAGACAAACCAAGAACCGTCGAAGATGCAATTGAGAAAGCCAAACCCTGGCAGTTGGCTGAAATTGTTGATCCAGCCAATTGTCGGTCGGTCACCATGCCTGACAATGCAGATTCCTCCTACAAGGTTTATTATATGCTTCGATTTTTTTGTCATCTCAAATTTTTTTCCACATGTGGCTCAATTCTGACGTTGAGATTTTACCATTCAGGTCGTTAGACTTCTGTACACAAATTCTGGTGTTGGTCTTTTAGCCCTTGGGTCAAATGGAATCCAGAAGCTCTGGAAATGGCCGCGTAATGAACAGAATCCAAGTGGAAAGGTACTACTAGCTCAGACAGCTTTCGACATTTATATGCCGATTCGATTTCCATTAGTTTCTTGAAATTGTACTGGCTGTTATGGTAGTTTCTGTTGGCAATCTTGAATTTACTTCTTTTCTTATTCACTTGACAACTATCTTAACGGTTGAGTTTTTTTAGGCCACTGCCAATGTCGTTCCGCAGCATTGGCAACCAAACAGTGGTCTTCTCATGACTAACGACGTATCGGGTGTAAACCTTGAAGAAGCAGTCCCATGTATTGCACTATCAAAAAATGACTCGTATGTAATGTCAGCATCTGGTGGAAAAGTTTCTTTATTTAACATGATGACTTTCAAGGTAATTTATCGAAAAGACGCATCAATTTTGTTTAATCTGTAGTTATCTGGTTAGTGATGAGTTACTTTTGACTTGTAGGTGATGACAACATTCATGGCTCCTCCCCCTGCTTCTACTTTCCTAGCTTTCCACCCTCAAGATAACAACATTATTGCCATAGGAATGGAGGATTCTACCATTCACATATACAATGTCAGAGTGGATGAGGTATTTCTCTTTCAAATATAGTTACTTCCATTGGCTTTTCTAGCAAGTTGATGTTTCTCTTCCTCCAAGCAGTTACCCCCCAACTCTACAAGGCCTTCACAGTTTTTTCTAAAACTCAAGGTGCACGAAAGTGCAATAGCCCTATGTGGCATAACTGCGGTGATAAGAACCAAATATATACAAATAATATAAAGATAATAAAGGTACTAATTATCCCAAGTGTTAAAGGTACTTGGACCCTCCCGATCTTGAGATCACTCTCAAGCCTTAGATACTCACTATCTCAATACTTCTCAATATTACCTTACTTTCCTATCCTCTCTTTTTTATAGTCTAATATGTTTATCCTACTCATAATAGGATTGATCATTCCTTATCCTACTCCTAATAGGATTGGCCATTCTTTATCCTACTCCTAATAGGATTGACCATTCCTTATCCTACTCCTAAACAAGCCTTATCATGCGGGCAAGGAAAAAAGACGTTCTTATCTTACTGCACAATAGAAAAATGCTTGGGGATCCAGGACATTATGGATTCCATCCACGGTAGCCTCCTACTTAAGAAATAATTTTTTTATGAATTTCTTTGATATCCAAATGTTGTAGTCAAGCGGTATGTCTTGTGAGAATAGCGGAGGTGCACGTAAGTTGACTCAAATGCTCTCATATATTAAAAAAAATAAATATATATATATATATATAGTATGATTCTTCAAAAAAAAAAAAAAATATATAGTATGATTAATGATAAAGATGATGAAAAGTTAAATAAGAAAGTAGAGTTTTTATTCGAGAGGGTAAGAATGTTCATGTGTTTCTCCTGAAATTGGAAGGAAAAGAAAAAATAAGTATGAAAGTTGGGATCGAGACGCAAAGGTGCGTACTACGTGCACTAAGGCGTACCCTAGCAGGCTTCAACTCTTCTCTTTTATATACTATAAATATAATGGCGTATTGTGTCTTTCAGGTAAAATCAAAATTGAAGGGTCACCAGAAGCGGATCAGTGGCCTGGCCTTTTCCACCAGTCTCAATATTTTGGTTTCTTCTGGTGCTGATGCTCAAGTGAGTGCTTTTATTTTCTTGCCAATAATATTTCTCTTCTCTGTTAAGAAACAATTATAAAACCAAACATTTGAAAGCCTTTGCACTGTCATATTTATTTGGCTAGCCATAACCTGCTGGGTGGTGTGGCTTGGATTTTTGTTTTTGGTGAATTTTTTCCAACCTCCATGAATAAAAATTGGCTCTTGCCTTCTCATCTCTTACCAATAATTGCTGAACTCTGCAGCTGTGTTTGTGGAGCATTGACTCTTGGGAGAAGAGGAAATCCATAACAATCCAGCTCCCGGCTGGAAAGGCGCCCGTTGGGGATACTCGTGTACAGTTCCATTCCGATCAGATACGTTTGTTGGTAGCCCATGAGACACAGATAGCTATATACGATGCCTCTAAAATGGAACGAATTCGACAGGTACAGGTCTTAGCATTGTCAATAATTCTGAATACTAATATGTCACGAACATGATATATAACTTCTCATTTTCTCCGCAGTGGGTTCCACAAGACGCGCTGCCAGCCCCTATTTCTTATGCAGCATATTCCTGCAACAGTCAATT
Source organism: Sicyos edulis (assembly GCA_036507275.1). Classification (NCBI taxonomy): domain Eukaryota; kingdom Viridiplantae; phylum Streptophyta; class Magnoliopsida; order Cucurbitales; family Cucurbitaceae; genus Sicyos; species Sicyos edulis. The sequence goes on from CM071856.1 coordinate 3,765,752, forward strand.
GGTCTACGCTACATTTTGTGATGGTAATGTTGGAGTGTTCGATGCCGATACCCTTCGACTGCGTTGTCGTATTGCTCCGTCAGTGTATTTGCCGTCTGCTGTATTGAATTCGTAAGTAATCGAAATTTGTTTCCATGGTCATAAGACTTGTGCTAAACGCATTGTATGGAGTAATGACATTTCTAACTTGTGTAGAAGCCAAGCTGCATACCCGCTCGTCGTGGCGACACATCCGATCGAACCCAACCAGTTAGCCATCGGGCTGACTGATGGATCTGTTAAGGTGATCGAGCCAACGGAATCCGAGGGCAAATGGGGTGTAAGTCCACCGATGGACAACGGAATTATGAACAGTAGAACGGGTTCATCGTCGACCACCAGCAACCACACACCAGATCAGATACAAAGATGAGATTTGTAGCCATCTCTCTTTCAGCTGTAATTTCATCACCTATAGGTCAGATAAGTAGGACATTAAGTTATATAATGATTAGGGGATGCATTCTTATATTCTTATTTATTGTAATTAACTCATAATTTAATATTCTACTTAACAACCCTCCCTATGTCTCCCTCTCTACTACACCCAAATGCATGTTTTTATTTTACTTGTGTGATTTAATTTATATTGATCAAGTATAATATAGATAGACCAGTAAAATGGATCATTAAATTTCTAATGAATACTTGAACCATATTTAGGGGTCGAATGAAATTATTATATTATGTCCTCCAAAAATGTTTTTCAAGACAAGTATTTTTGCATAATTTTAGCCATTCAACAACATTTGAGATTAGAATATTTTGAAGAAATTAAAAGGAAAACTGATAAAGCTTATGTCAAGAGTGGATAATTATATAAAGAATTATTGTTCTTCTAGTGCTGAATTATTGTCCTGAACACTAAATATATATAGGAAAAGTATATTTTTAGTTCTGATCATATTTTTCAATCACTTTTATTTATGATATTTTAATAATACTTAATTTTAATCTTTTAGTGTCTTTTTTTTTAGAAAATCTTTTAATGTCTTTTCTATTTTACTCTTTAAATTATCTTTTTGAAAAAATTGAATTCATATTAAGATCAAAATAATCATTGAATCAATGTATTAAAACTTAAAATTTTGCTTAGTTATCATTAATGATTTTGCTATATCAAATATTGAAATTGAACATTTTAAAAAATATTTGATTTTAAAACATAATAACTAATTAGAAACTTCATTCAAAATATAGGGATCAAAAGTTACTTTTCCTATTTCACAAATCATAAAAAAGCACCTGAAAAATAGGTTATAAGAAAGAAAAAAACCACTGGAAAGTCTGAGCTCCCTTTACTAAGATCTTTATCCTCATTAGAACTTTAAAATGTCTCCTAATATAATTATTAACTTTCAAATTGTCAAACTGCTTCAACCATCAAACTCTCCAAACTTTAAACAAAATAATAATAATAATAATTAATAAAATAATAATCCAATTGGAGTTCTTTTTGGCTATATTATTGCTGCTCTCAAAAGAAAAAGAAGAATGTTGAATTGAAAGTGGGCCACCCGTTTTTGTCTCACTGTGTGGAATCAGCCTCTTAGTCAGGGGCGGATCCAGATGCTAAAATTTGGGAGGGCCGACTTTTATATATATATATATATGTATAAAAAAATATTTGTGAGTATAATATTAAGAGTACTTCCACTATTTATCTTACAACCTTTTTATTTTCAATGAAATCTTTTTAAAAAATAAATATTTAAGTAGGCAACAACTATGAAATAAATTCATAAAATTTGGGTTTCAAGAAAATCACAAACCAACGAAAAAAAATTACATTTTATAAATATATTAAAAAGTTATATTCAAATGTCAAAAGTTTGATTTCACACTCTAAAATCAATAATCAATGCATATCTAACCTTTCAATCAATTATAAAATATGTTATTAAATTTTCAATCTATTATCTAATGTTATAGTTTCGTATATAATTAAATATTAAAATATATTTGACACCAAAAGAGAACTTATGCAATTTAAAAAAATCATATTTTCTTTACAAATTGATATTTGGGAAATATTTATATAAACATAATATAAATATAAAATGTTCTTAAAGATAGGTTTTTATACTATAAATTTTTTAATCTTTTTGACAAAATACATAATAAAAATGTAAAGAAAATTAATATAGAAAGAATGTGTTCCACATAAAAAATACAAAATACAAAATAATTCAAATATATTAGGAAAAAATCAATAAAAATTAGGCATCTATAAAAGAAGAAAATAAAATGAAGAAACGGAAGAAAAATAAATAAAGAAAAGAAAAGAAAGAAAAGGTAAAAAAATATTGGAAGATACATCTAAAAAAGATGAAAAGAGAATGGAAAAACTGAAGAAAAAAAATAAAAGAAAGGAAAGGTAAAAATGATTGGAGGATAAAATACATTTTAAAAAATAAAAACAAAATGAAAATAATATATATAAATAGGGGGAAAAAAACAATTCAAAAAGAAGAAAAAAAGAAGAAAGAAGAAAAGAAATAAAATTACCAAGATATAGGAAGGAAACATAAAATAAAAGAAGGAAGAGAGAGAAATAAATACCAAAAAAATAAGATGAACCAATGAACCACTATCAGTTTTAGGATTATCTTGTGCAAATTATAATACATATTGTATAAAACTTCAGATTTTTGGTATCATAGCTCTGCCACTGCTCTTAGTTTACATTCAACTTTATTTCCTTGTGTTGTGCACTTGTTGTTTCTTTTGTAAGATCCTTTCGAATGTGGTACTACAATGACATCGTGTCTCATATAATAACTAGTTTGGTTACGAGTTCCAATCACAAACGTTGTTGAATTCTAAAAAATAATTCTAAAAAATAATAATAATAAGAGCCCCTTTTCTTTTTTGGGGGGTATGATTCCATTTTTCAATCTACAACCTTGTACTTCTAACTCCTACCAAAAACCTTTTCATGAGATTTTGACCATCAAATTGTGTATGAAAATAAACAAATTATATCTTTTTTTAAATAAGGGTAACCACGGTCATGTACCGGAAACATCGAAGGAGTAATGTCATAGGTGAATCTCGAACCCAAGATTTTAAAGGGAGCATACTCTCAAAGGTCAAGTCTTCAACAACTGCGCGCCACCCCTTGGAGACCAACAAATTGTATCTTTGAACTTCATAGATAATTGTATCTTTGAGTTTATCTTATATTTGTCTTTGTTTGATTAAATATGAAGTTTATCTTTGAACTTCATCGTTTAAAAAAATATTCATATTCTTACCATAGTTGCAATATTAGCCTTGACTTGTCATCAACATCGAACACTACTCATGAAGTAGAAAACTCACTAAATTGTTGGACAAAAAACAAAGGCCTCCAACATTCTAATAAATTTCTACCCAATGGTAGAGTTTGAAATGTTTATGAAAAATCAAAAGATAATATTGCAATTTTGAAGAGGATATCTGTATCTTCAACTTCATGGATAGACCAAGCATTTACTAGTTTTAAATCATTTTACAATGTCTTGATAGAACAGATCAAATTGCAATGTACAATGAATTTGAAATGCATCACTTGTACAATAAATGATCAATAAGCAAAAACATTTAGAATGATACCAAAGAACCTGCAACGGTTCTTCTTTATTTAACAATCGGAGGTGAGAAATTCAAACTTGTAACCTTTTGATTACTAAGTTATACGAGATATCACTCAACCTATGCTCTTGTTGGCAATTTGAGCAGTCCTAATACTTGTGAAAATGAGAACCAAGAATAAGACGATGAAGAATTCGCATTTTTTAATTCGTGTTTCTTTTCTTTGTTTTCTTTCTAATGCCAAAATGACTTATTTACTGCTATTTCTTATCGTATCAAATTAAACTTTCCTTCTAGAGAAACAAAACGAGTGCCCATTATTGAGACTTTTGTAGTTCACTTTGGACTATTATTATTATGATCGATCTCTTGATGTTTTTGTTATGAATAAATGGAACAATCAAGAATTCAAAAAAAGAAAGATAAGAACACAAATGTTTAGTTAAATGGGACTAGGATTTTAAGAGAATTTATATAGTGTATTCACATAAAACCTTAATACAACATATGATCAAAAAAACATTAAAAAAAAATTCAATATGAAAGTATAAACTCAATTACATACGACTAGCTTTTAGGGAGCAATGGGCGCTTTGCCCCTAGCCCTCAACTCGTTGACCGAACAACAAGACCCCCGACTAAGTAATCATAGCACAACATAGTTCAAGACATCTTAACCAAATAATCATTAGCAACAATGGAAGCTTGAAATTTCAATACCAAAAAGAGGTCATTAGCCAATGTGAGGGAAGTTTTTAAACTTTAAGTTCAAGGAAGAAGTGGTTTAACACTTAATACATTACTGTGTTTGTTGGTTAGATAATGTGATTTTTTTTAAAAAAATAGATAATGTGATTTTATACCGTAAAAAAAATCATAAAAAAAAGATCATGTTTTTCTTTCCAGTCCAAAATCATATGAAAAAGCCGATAAAAGTTGGAATAGTGTAAGAATCATACCTAGACTACGCCCATCTTTGTGCAGCCCACTCCAACTGCATAGAAGAAAAATGTAAAAAATAATTTGATAGGTTTTGGGCCTTGGGAATATTAAGGAATAGTATAAGGGCCTTTATGCAATTAGTTAGAGAGTTAGTTACATAGGATGATTATAAATAGGAAGAGTTGTTTAGCGAGGAAGTATCTTAGAATTGTATGAGAATTAAGGCTTGAGAGATCTTAAGAGTTTAGAGAGAATCCAAAGTATCTTGAATCACTTGGCTTATCGTGTATATTTGTGATAGTTTACTAATAGATAGATCTAGATTCTATCATAATTTCATTAACGTATGAAATTAGAGAAATGAAATTTTAATCATAAAAAAATTAGATGTAAGCAACACAATGGATAATTTCCCTACACACACCTGTCGGCCTGCAAACTTGTTAGCTTGCATGATGAAAGTTCCACTGCAATCACAAGGAGTAAGATCAACAACTACCCAAATGATTTTTCTTTTTCTTTTTTGAAATCGAGAAATAGAAACTTCGCTCCACTATATCCGGATTAACTACGCCCATCTCTAGACTAGGCACCGAGAGACATCAAAGAAATGGAGACACGAGAGATTTCTATAAATAAATGTCACAGGTGAGTCTCAAATTTGGAACATTGAGGGAAGCACAAATTTTCAATCACTGCACCACCCTTTGGGGACAACTACCCAAATGATTTACTAACAAAAATTGCAACTATTTGTGAGCAATGTTTCAAAAAACCCAAAAAAAAGTCCTCAAATGGTGGCACAGTGGTTGAAGACTTGAGCTTTGAGGATATGCTCCCCTCAAGGTCCTAAGTTCGAGACTCAGCTGTGACATTACTCCTTCGATGTTTCCCGGTGCCTGGCTTAGGGATGGGCGTGGTTACCCTTGTTTAAAAAAAAAAAAAAAAAACCCAAAAAAGAGATACCTCATGCCCGGGCTCAATATTCAATGTTAGCGCTTCGCCTTTCATAAAACTCTCAAATGTGCTAATCACGCACCCGAAGGGCTGTTTTCTTAATTCATTTTCTCTCTTTGTTTTATAAATTTCAAATTCAATCGACAATCATTTCAAACCCAAAAAAAAAAAAAAAAACAATTAAAACCTAATCGTCAACCCTAATTGCAAATCCCCTTCTCTGTTCTCTCTAATTATCATCAATGAAAGAATGAATGGGGATGAATACGTATTGAGCGACCATAAGTTTGATCTTTAAAGCTTAAGATTTTTATTTGGAATTATTATTTCAATGTTTCATATTTTTATGAGGTATCTTGGTAAAAAATTCTAGAAACAGATTAATATATACATGTTTTGTGAATATATACGTATACATATATACATATATATCTATATACATATATATATTTTTTCTATGCATGGTGTACCTTGGAAAAAAAGAAGCTCGTACCTTTTGTGCGTCTTGCGCCTCAGACTCCAAAGTTTGGTTGCACCTTTTAAAACATTGCTTGTGAGGGAACTTGATTGGCTCAAGAGATTAATTTGGACCAAAGTGTCCCAAGTCCATTGAATCAAGCTATGGTTGAAGATATCAATATCCTTACCAACGTTCAAGTGGGAGCGTTCTGTCGATTGGCCTTTCTTCCTACTGGATATATAAAGAATTTTGGGTTTTCTAATCACTACAAATCTCTTGATTTGTTGATTTCAAATGGAACTTGGAGAGTGTTTTTCTCATCATAAAACTCAAAGTTTTCATTGAGATAAAAAAAAGGGGGGTTAGATTTTAAGTTTGGTTTCATTTTGATCCCTAAATTTTTAAATATTCAATTTTAAATATCTCTAAACTTTCAAATTTGTTTCATTTTAGTCTCGGTCCTTACAAAAGTTTTAAAATGATGTTTGTAATTTTAATACAAGTAAAATAAAATATAAACATGAGAAAGATGGTAAGTGTTCGAAGAAAAATTAACAAAAATTTTCTCATAAGAACCAATTTTAAGTTTTTTTTTAATATGAGACTATAATTGAACATTTAAAAGTCCAAGAGACCAAAATGGAATAAATTTGAAAGTCTAGAAACTAAAATTGAAGATTTAAAACTTCAAAAACTAAAATGGATCAAAACTCGAAGTCTAGAAACCAAAATGCATTTTAACCCAAAATTTATATATACAAGGACAAACAAAAAAGAACAGCCCACAAAAAAAAAGAACTTACAAAAATGGTCTCCATTTCTAAACAATTTGACCTAACAAACAATCACAAAGCGGCTTAGTTATTCAAGTCGAAAAAGAAACATAGAATCTAATAAGAGATCACAAATCTTAACACAACTTAGAGAGCCCTTTAGAACCTTCTATAATCATGCCTATACTATTATTAAAGCTAGCCGGAACATTCATTTTGTTGAGATACAAACAAAGTATCCCACATTGATTAGATGAAGGGAAGATCATGAGTATATAAGTGATGACAAACATCTCCATCAATGGAGATGGTTGTCATCACTTATATACCCATAATCTTCCCCTCGTCTAACCAAAGTGAAGAATGAGTTATCCTCGTAACAACACATTTTGAATTGGGGTGGAAAAAGAGGCTACCCTAGGTAAGTTTGATCTTGGATTACATGATTTTTTTTATGACCTGGGAATTTGGAGCTTACACTCCTCTAAACCGAGGGGCACCACTGGCCCGTCCCGGATTACATGATTAGGGTGATTACCACTATAGGCATCAAGTATCATGTACATATTAATGAAGGAAAAGGAGAAAGAAACAAAAGGACAGAATAGTAGAGCCTGCACTAGATGAGCATCAGAACAAAATAGGGAATGAGAACAAAACAATGAAGTACACAGTAGAAAACCAAAGGCTTTCACAGACCACTCAAATGAAGGGAAGAAGGAAAAAAAAGCACACAAAAAGGGATTAAAAAGAAGCACCATATTGTGAGTACAGAGCTTCACATCACATTATCATCCATCCTAGTCCTAGAAACCAAATCTAGTTTGGAGGGATCCATTGCAACTCAATTCCATAACTCCAGGCTTCAAATGAATCTCCAGGTTTCAAATTAACTACAGCAGTGTAAGCAGTACAGCCTCCAACTCTAACTCTTATCATGTGAGAAGTCATGGCTGAATCTTTTAAATATGTACAACAAAGGGTGTCCTTGCACCCACTTGCTTCCTCCATTTTCTCCTCAAACTGCCTACAAGGGCTGTTTGCAGAACAATTCAAGGGCGAGTTCAAAATATTGTCGGAGCAATTCAGCAGCATGACGGTGTTACGAGTCGAAACATTGAAAGGCAAATTATAATCTAGCCTTAAACCCCCTAAAGAAAGATCAGAAGAATAACAGCCATCTTTGTTTATTTGGGGTGGGCTTATAATAAGCTTATAAGCATTGGGATCAATGGATTGGATATTATAGTAAAATCCCCCACTTGACTTGAACTGAAGAATAGCATCATGGCAATAAACTTTGTACCTAGAGTCTCCACAATTGTCATTTGTGCTAAGAGGATAAGGAATTTCAAGATTTCCACATTTGGGACAAGCCTGAAAAGCTATTGCTAATTTGGATATTTGAAAAAATAGAGCAAATATCAAAAACATGATCTTGATATTCTTCATTTAGGAAGGGGAGTGGAGAGGTTCCAATAGAGAATTACAATATGCTCTCAGAGCCTAATGTCTAGTTATAGAAAGATGAAAAGTTGCTAAATGCATAAATAATAGCAATATTGGAGAATGGAGATAATGTGGATGTACGAATACTAAAGGACTATGCCATCCAATTTTAGTGGGTTCTCTTTTTTGAATTATAATTGTCATTATAACCCACATTGGGGCAAAACAAATGTCAGTGCATGGAGTAAATATATAAGCAAAAGGAGATATAAAAAACAAAATTAGTATGAAGTGGGAAGCTAATTCACTTGTTTTAATACTAATCGAACGAAATGACAGTTAGGGACAACAGTCTCACATATCTCCACATTTATATGATATTGTCCATTTTGTACTTGAGTTCTCATGGCTTGACTTTGTTTTTTGTTTCACCCAAAAGGCCTCACCAATAGAGATGTTGCCTCACCACTTTGTACTTAGAGTTCTTATGTCTTGACTTTGATTTGTGACTGTCCAAAACCTCGGTCAGCTTACGTGTACCTTGACTATTGTCACGGGACATACTGCATAACCCTACAACATTTGGATGTCAAGAAAGCCCGTAGAAAATTAACTCCTAGGCAGTTTGGTCAGGATAGATTGAACCCATAAAATCTTAGTTACTTAAGGCCATCTTGACTACTAGGTGACTCCACTGTCCATAATGGTTTTCATTCATACATTTGAGCATATTACTTTTTTAACGAGGCTCATTCCCTACTCAAGCACATTGCCGGTTTTGAAGCTCAACCACAAATTTTACTATGATTAACTAAGACTATGTCATTGAGACTCACAACTTTTTTATTCGACACATAGGGATTTTACTAACCAAGACTAACTCAAGGGCATGACTCTGATACTACTTGGTAAGGACAAGGACCCCCACTTATAGTACTGTCCATTTTGAGCATAAGCTCTCGTGAGTTTGTTTTTTATTTCACTCAGAATGAATCATACCAATGAAGATGTCGTCTCTCACTCATAAACCCATGAACTTTTACTCCTCCCTCCTTTTGACCTAACATCGAAGAAAAAACAAGTAATTTCCAGGACTTGGTTAAATAAAGTTTCATTGAAGGTACAGCTAAAAGATATAAATCAGCACACATGCAAAGCCAGAAAATCCTAACACGTTTGACTACAATAAGATATCAATCTCCAACTGATCAATCTAAGTCTTCTATTTTCACTTTTCAATCTTTAGCTTGATCTTTTATTCTTTATATCAGGTGGTTGTTGTACAGCAAAAAAACATATTGGAACCAGCAGCTGTCAAAATAAAACTATGCACCGTACTCCCACTTCGTCCTTTTTTTAGACATCTTTGTTGTACAAAGTTGCCTAAAAAGTTTGTCCAATTCTCAAAGTGGATGGGCTCTATATCTCCTTAGTTATTAAAGATTCCAATTATAACATAATGCTTCCATTACCTTGCACATGTGGATCTTTTTTTATTAACAAAACCAACTTTTGTGGTGGACCGACTAAATAAAGAAATACCCAAAGTACTTGCGTTGTCGAACTATGATAGGTTCTAAGATTATTCTATTTCCTTAAATCTCAAATCTACTCAAAAATCAAATAGTTCAAATTTAAACGATCTCAAGAATCTCATAAACATATGCTATGAGAAATGACATTTATCACTTGTGATAGGAAGGATAACTATATATGTACTTTGAATCATAGAATAAGTAACACGAGCTCATGAATTTCAAACAGAAATTAGTAGGGGTGTACAAAAGAACTGACAATTCGAGCAACACGGACTATCCAACCAAAATCGTAAAATTTGGGTAGGGTTACGTAATTTTCATTAGATTGGGTTGGTTTTAAGGTTGACAATTTTTTTACCCGTTCAACCCAACCCAATTGGAACTAAGGAATAATATATACATATGGATATATGTGTGAGAGAAGAGAAATTAATTAATACAATATATTCTTAAGTATATTAATAAATAACATGTACTAATAAAGTTAATTTAAGTATATCATCCATCTTTTTTTCTATTGTTTACATTTTTTTTTTTTAATGAAGAAAAAATTTCATTAAAGATGAAATGATGTCTGATAGGACTATAACAAAGACTACAAAATACTTGTCCAATTAGAAAGGAGGGATGAGAAGGAATAATCTTTAAAGCATGGATAGCGTTTGATCCAAGTTACAACCATATGAACAATGCTATAAGAAAACGGTGAAAAGGAGCTTTAATATCATGGAAGATTCTTTTGTTCCTTTCACACCAAATACCCTAGATGAAAGCTCTAATAAAGGATTCTCATATTAATTTGGTCTTTTCCTTAAAAAGGTGACCCATCAAGCCGTTATTCACTAGCATCATAGGATTGGCTGGAATAGGGTCTTGCCATTTAAAAGATTCATGGATCCGATCCCAAAAAAGTGTGTAGTAGGAACACAAGTTGAGAGCATATGACCAAGAGTTTCAGAGTCCTGTTTGCAAAGAGCACACCAATTTGGGGAGATGCACCAATGGAGCATTCTTCTTTGAAGTTTCTCATTGGCTATTGTTTATATATTTAAGGATATAAATATTATTTATTTACTCAAGGTCTTGTTTACATAAAAAATAGGCGATAAACACAACACGATAATCCAACCCAACCCAATGGAAGGGAGATGGTCCTAAAAATCCCAATAATCCAACCCAATCCGTGTTAGGATCTCACACAAATATCTCACATTGGAAAGTGGGAGAGTCCAACATCAATATAAAAGAGATATGAGTACTCCCCTCATTGCCAATTGGTTTTGAGGTGCAACCCCATATTCTCTAATATGACAATGAGGGGAGTAACTCATATCTCTTTTATATTGATGTTGGACTTTCCCACTTTCTAATGTGGGATATTTGTGAGATCCTAACATGTCCCTTCAAGATGGTGCCTCTTTTGGGTTCACCAATCTTGAATCAGATCTAATACCATATTAGAGAATATGGGTTATACCTCAAAATCAATTGACAATGAGGGGAGTAACTCATATCTCTTTTAGGGTGTGTTTGGGGCAAGGGGAATGGTAATGGTTAAGGGGGGAATGGTAATGAGGAGGAGAATAAGAAGGAGAATGATTATGGGGGTAATGGTTATTTGTGTTTGGGGTGAAGGTAATGATTATGGGGAGATTGATTATTTTTGTTTGAGATATAGTTAATGATTATGAGATATATAAAATAATGAAAATGATGTGAGTGTAAAATAGTGATGTGATGTATGAAAAGTTGTTGGAGAGAGAATAAAAAGTAGTTAAGGGGAGAATAAAAAAAAAAGATTTTTGGAAAGCGTGATTATGGGGGAGAATGATTCCCGGTGGCCCAAACACGAGGAATCATTCTCATTCTCATCTTCTCCCTTATTCTTGGTGGCCCAAACACCCCCTTATAGATGTTGGACTCCACCACTTTCCAACGTGGGACATTTGTGAGATCCTAACAATCCGGACCATGTACAACCTACTAATTAGAAAACACCAGAAATCGCTCTAGAAATTCTAGGAGAGAAGTAAATAGTGAACATGAATTCTCCGGATACTTAATTTCAAAACATCAATGTTTAAACAGGTACATGAATATCATTTTTTTCATCGATCAAACAAGAGTTGTAGTTCAACAGCAGCAGATAAAAGACGATACACAATGTAGGGAAGATCGTACCAGTTAAAATCTTGACGAAGCTCAGAACAATCGAACTCGTTATTCCGTGTAAAGCGAAAAACACGGAGGCTGATACGGCGGAGCACGACGGAGACGGTGGTGGTCCGTCTCCCGGCCGCCGTACGTACATCTGCGTGCAAACGTTAATCCTGGAATTGTTTGTAACAGAAAAAACATATACTACTTGAGCCCAGCCCATATTTATTAACTGGGCTGGGCCTCTAGAAAGCCCAAAAAGCTTTTGGAAGTAAAAATTGATGGTAAAATTATGAATTTTATTGAGGATCTTTTCAAAAAAAAAAAAATCATAGTAAATGTCTCATTTTGAAAAAATATTTAGTAAAATTTCTAAATATAAAATAATTTCTATTTTTATATTTGGGAGGTGAGATAATTAAAACATCTAAAAAATTTCCTTGATTTAAAACATATTAAATAGAAGAAAATTTTATTAATTTCTTTATTTTAATGAAGTCAAATCCATCACCCAAGAAATAAGGAGTAAATAATTCTATTTAACCACCTAGATTTTAGGATTTTAATTTGAGTTGATTTTGTTCTTTTCCTAAACAAATAAGAAGTATGGATAAAAGAGTGTCTATTTATTATTATGGTCATCGTCTAAAATCCTAAAAACCATGGTGTCAAATCTGTTGGATCAAAGTTTGTCTTCTTCCTTTCCCCATCGCCCACTCAAAGCCCAGTACTTGATCCTTCTTCTTTTTCTTAACTTTCCATTGACAACACTTTAAAAACAAGACAAACCACTTTCTTGTTGCAACATTGTGTGCATCCTCGCCCAAGAGTACATATGTATGAGAATATCATAGTTCATATTATTATTTTCTATTCTTGCATATCACGTGTATGAAGCTATTTATTATTAATTCTTTTAAACAAGTTGCATGGGAAGAAAAATATATAGGAGTAGGAAAACAACCGCACTTGAAACGACAAAGAAAATGAAGCTTTTATGGAATGAGTTGGTCTGGAACAAAGACAACTTCGATGGTGGGTTTTAATATGGAGTGTGATATCAAAATTCAGATGGCGAGAGCGTATCTGGCAACTCAATTCAAATGTAGAGGGCAAGTGAAGTATATCACATGGGAGATCGTCTTTGGAAGGAAGGTTCGGTTTACATCGTTGTTGAAATCAAGATTGAAACCCTTATTAAAAATAACTCTTCGACTTACATAGTAGGTAAATATACATAGTATGTACTCCCTTCTTCAAAATTAGATGAATTTAAATAGCATATTTACATAGTTGTACTTCTTAAACATCATATTATATACAATATATGTACCACATAGAGCATAAGTTTTTGTGTTTTTTCATACAGTTACACTTTGTACCATGTCGGCGATCTTTGTTTCAAATAATTTTTCATGATTATGACTGCATTTATACGCGGATGGAGGACAGGGGGCTCGAGCTTTGCAAGGCGCGTTCTTTTCCACCATTCAACTACCAAAATTAAATTTGGAGAAGAACATTTTTTTCACAACGGTTGCAGGTCTTTTCTAATTGATTTGCCTTTTTCCACAACATTTTGAAGAAAAAAATGGGGGTGTATGCACTAGCATGAATATGTGATGTACAAGGATATTTCTTTTTTTTTTTTTAACAAAAGAAGATTTTGAAAAACTAATATTGTTTTAAATAAACCAATGTAGTTAAATTTGATTTTCAAATTTCAAATCAACATCATTACTATTTTTATCAATCAATTTGCTTGTTTAAAATAATTAGCATCTCTCATGTTAGTTAAACTATAATGTTATTTTAAATAATTGTAAATAAAAATAAAAACAAACTAGGATAAGGGTATTTTAGACTATCTCACAAGTAATTATTTCTATATTTAAAATAATTAATATTAGACATGGATTTTTAATTTTACTCACATTATCCTAAATATTTTGATAGAATTAGACATTTGTCTAGTTTGTCCAAAAACAATTACAGAGAGAAATACATTTTCAGTTTCAAGTGAAGTTTTTGTTTTTGTCATTATGTTCCAAATCAAATAGTTTTAAGTTAAACAAATAATGTTCAATTTTAGTTCTTGCGATAATAAAATCATTTCGTAACATAATAAAATATTGATTAAAATGATGATTAACTTTAAATTCGACTAGATTGATAATGTGATTCTTTTAACTTAGACATGAATTTTAAATTAAGTAAAAAAGATATATTAAATAAATAAAGACCAAAATTAAACATTATTAAAATGTTAAAAATAAAAATGTTTAATTTTGAAAAGAAAACTTACAAGAATAGTCAAATTCATAAAATAATTACAAATATGGTCACTTTTAAAAAATAAATAACATAATCATAAGTATTAATATCAAAATTGTATTAATAAATACATAATATTGTATTAATCTGTATTAATGAATATTAATAATATCGTATTGATTTGAATTTATGAATATAAATACAAATATTTTAAATTTTCACTTTGTTAAAATAACTCATCCATTACTTTCCCATTTTGAAATATAGAAAGCAAATAAAAATTTCGCACTAAATCTAGAGACTAAACATATACATTACTTCAAAGTGTATTTATTAGATTTTTTTAAATATTCATTGTCGTGTTTTATAAATTAATAAGACTCTAATTTAAATTTTATACTTAATAATTTTATAGCATACTAAAAACTAACTAGTTTATTAGATTTAAAATTTAAATTGTTGACAAAATAAAAAGTGTTTAAAATAAATTTTGTGCAATATAACTTCTTTTTTTTTTTTTTACTTTGCTTTACATCTAGTAGATTTGTAAATATATATAATCTAGAGTTGAATTTATTTGAAATTAAAAATGAAATAGATACAAAGAATAAACTAAAAATTAAGATATTTGTGGCAAAGGGATAAACGAGAAGAATGAGAAGGAAGATGATTCTAGGTGTTCGAGCCACCAATAATCATTCTCTCCATAATCTTATTTTTCAAAATCATATTTTTATTCTCATCATAACTACTTTTTATTCTTCTTATTAACCTTTCCACAACTATTTATCATTTTTATCGTATTTATTATATTATTTTTTCTATATCTATTCTCTTCCTTCCAAACACAAAAATAATCACTCCCAAATCAATCCCTTTGTCACAAACACTAATTATCATTCCAAAATCAATCCCTTAATCACAAAAATAATTTATCATTCTTCTCATTCCCTAGGTCGCCCTAAATCTCATTCCACCCATAATGATTCACATTGATATTCATTGTTTAAAAACTAAACTTGTAGAATGACTTTTTGAAGAGGAAATTAAATCTCTCTTGCTTTTCTACAATCTTTTTATTCGTGAATGTTCAAGCAACTAAAGTAGTAACTACCTCTAACTTGCTAACCAACCAAAGGTTTATATGCACTATGCTCCTTGGAATAAAAGTACATTTCATGCTGCTGGAAATACTCATGGACAATTGAAGTATCCAAAAGGCAATATGGAACACAACTCAATAAGTACCCAAAATGTGAGAAATTTTACAATCCAAAGTATATAGCCATAGGACAAGAAGGCTGGCTGAACATATTGTAATTTCCAGCAAATATCATACACAAAACAGAAGATATATACTACTACTACTTCAGAGGTGCCAGTCCAAGAGTAGCACGAATTCGGTTCCATTCTGCAATCTCCGGATCCTCCTCACCCGCCGCAGCCACTTTTTTCTCCTTCTTTTCTTTCTTCTTCTTCGGCTCGTCTCTATCCTCCGCTGCATCTCTTCGTCTAGGACTAACGCTGCTACGAGCATGTCTCTTGCGGTGCTCCCCATCCTCCCTATCCTTACTCCTACTTCGGCTCCTTGAAGGGCTCCTCCTCCTGCCACGATCTCTGTCTCGCCTCTCCCGCTCCCTGCCTTCCCTTTCTCTGTCTCGATCCCTGCCATATTCCTTCTCATCCCTTAAGCAATAACGATCCCTATCTCGATCCCTGTCCCTATCACGATCTCTATCTCTATCTCTATCTCTGTCCCTATCTCTATCCCTTTCTCGGTCTCTATCTCTTTCTCGTCCACGCCCTCGATCTCTATCGTAGTCTCTGTCATAGTCTCGGTCTCTATCATAATCTCGGTCCCTATCATAATCTCGGTCCCTGTGATTGAGAAAAAGAAAAATGTAGAGTGACAATTCAAATTAGTTCCCCATCTAGTAAGACAGCTATAAGTGCAAGTATCTAATGCATCAGAAAAGATGGACACAAATTTCAGGATCAAAAGATGAAGAAAATATCCATATACCAGACGCACAAACAGGTATTTACTAACAAGTTTGAAAAGTTGTGCATTATTCATTTTTCTTTCTTTGGAAATGACACCAAATATAAGCTTCGACTTCATGGTACCAAAAAAAAAATACAAATTAACTGTTTCACCAAAAAGCTAAAAGAATTAATAAAGTGAGAAAATGAAATCGCTTAGACTAATATATGTATGATCCATCATACTTCTCAACTGTACACTGTCAGTACAGAGAAACCTGGCAGGATCTAGAGAATTTATTGTAGGAAGCAGCAAGCAACCAATGGCTTGAAATGCCATGGTTGTCACAAAAAACATATAAATGTTAGTCGACCGGTGTGGAAAGGAATTCGAGAACTCAAAACTCCAACTGCCTCCAACTATGCAACAGAAAAACTGTGTTTTATAAACAGTGGCATTGCATAACAAATCATTTTCAGGAATTGAAAAAATTTATTTGTTCACATATAAGTTAAATTGTCAAAAACAAAAATCAACGCAGCACTTGCAGGACCTATAACTACAAGCTCGAAAGGGACAAGATATAAGAGTCAACTAAATCCAATTCCAAGGTAGGAAAGAGCGTTGATTTCCCAGGCGGCTGGCTAGACCGAACCTAGAATTTCATGTCATGCGACAACTTCTATCCTCCCATTAATCTCCAAAACTTGTTAAATAGAATTGCATTTGACATTTTGGCCAACAAAAGCTCTCAAGTGTAACACACATTTTGAGTTCAAAATTTTATTTCGATCTTGGACCTAATTAGTCGTGTAAGTGTACAATGAAAGATGTGATCAACAAAATGATGACAGGAAATAGACGGAAGATATCAATCAATTGCCCTCCTCTACAGGATTTTATTCACAAACTCATAAAGAGTAGCATAATTGAGTTGGATATATAAAAGATGAGAACAAAAAGTATGGTATTGGACCTGTGTCTGTGACTGTCACGCCTTCTATCTCTATCTCTCTCCCGCGCAGGACTTCTCCCTCGGTAATAATTCTGAACATGCAAAATATCAAAAGGGTTAACAAGGAGATGCAAATGCATGATGGATGCTCATTTACATAAACAAACAGAGAATGCATGCAAACCTTATCATGATTCTCATCTTCTAAGGCATCATTAAGTGGCTCAATGTCCTCTTTTTCTTCCTCCTCCTCAAAGTCATCTTCTAAAGCACTTTTCCTTGCAGGCAGTGAACTAGTAGATTCGAGGGTCCATCTGTCATTGCAACATAAATCTTACATTATTTCCAGATGTAGTATAGCATTCAAAATTGAACACTATAGAAGAGATACATAAAGAGAAGGATAGAACAGCAAGGTTTAAACTTGTGATCCAAGTACTTCTGTTTTTCAAACAATGATTATGCATATTTCTCCTAAGAAGGTGATTTTGATAAAATTATGTTTGTATGAAATACCAAACTTCATTTGAATAAAGATTAGAAGGAAAGAATAACACAAGAACAAACAAAAAAGGGGACACCCTACATGAACTGTCCCTAATCTAATGATTTTAATTATACATTATCAACTTCTGCCTGAAAATTAAATTGACCAGAAAATAGTTATGTAAGTCATTTGTTTCATACCTCTTTTTAACACGTGGCAAAGCAATATCACATGAATAATCTTTAGTGAGAAGTTCGTCAATGACTTCATCCACATGTGTTAAAGAAAAACCTGATAACAATAAGATTAAAAAAACATTAATGCAAGAAGAAGTTAAATCAACTGGTTTTCACAAATAACTAACTGGATAAAACATCAAGAAGAAACCCCAAGTCTTACATCCATCAGCTAATTTTCTCCTCAATTTCCGGTAGTCATTGTACAGAGGCTCCAGGTAGCGATACACATCAACGTCAGTTCCAGTGAGACGCAAGTAAAAGGCACCAAGAATCCGAACATATCTATGCCCAAAGAAAAAAAGTTAACTCCAAAAGAGTGCTTGAAAAAGGCCAGAGAACCAACACGGCATTCTCAGGAAATTGCAAGAGAGTTTTTGCATTGCTAATAATTTATACTACATAGATATCGAATAAATTATAGTAGAAAGATTTAGATTCGACCATACAACACATTTACAAGACAATACAAAATAAAATCCAGCATTGCAAACTACGGCGATTAAGCAACAACTTAAAGAAACATAGAGAACACCACAAAATATAGAACCCATTTCCAATTAAGTTCAGTTAGCTCAATCATAAGCCTAGTTATCAAGACCATATGCTTATTTAAGCACAATTACAATAGATAGTGACCATATAGAAGTTCTTAAATCATTTAGGCCCGATTTGATAACCATTTAGAACCATGTATTCCATCCATCTTAAGAAAGTTCGTGAATACTAACCAAATTCAGAAACAAGATTTTGAAGCTACGTCTTTTTGTTTCCAAATTTTGGTTTTCTTTTTAAAAACATAGGTAAGAAGTAGATATCTAAGTAAAAAAAATCACTTGCGGTAGGTTTAAATTTCCAAAACCAAAAATTAGAAACAAAATGATTAGTCTTAATAATTCAAATTCCCAATTCACAGATACACTGCAAAAACTTGAATTTATCTTTCACAGAGTCCGCAACAAGTTCCACAAATCACGAATTCACTCAACTCCATAAAACAAACAATTGAAATACTCCCTCCAATTAACACTACTCCTCAACTTTTCTACACAACTAAAATGCAGAGCTATATTCAATCAACACAAAAATAAGAAGAAAAATTACTTGTAGTCTTCATTCTTGATGAACTCGATGACGATTTCTTTCTCGGGCTGGATCTGGAGCATCTTCATGACGAGGCACATGAACGGCGTGGGCTTACGGTTTCCGCCAAATGTACCGCCGAGGTGGTCGAGTTCCATGGCCTTATCGACCAATGTCTCCGCCGTAAGACCAAAACACTGCTCCTTCCAGAAAGTGTTCTGGTAGATCTTGGAGCGCAGAATCTTCTCCACCAAGTTCTGTGGGTTCGTTCCCCTTATGCTTTTGGCAGTTGGGTCCGTGCGATTCGCCATTAGTACTGGCTAAAGAACAGAGAAATCGGCGTTGTTGCAGAGAAATCGATGGAGAGGAATGATCGAAACCCTAATTTGGTCGCCGGGCGAGAGAGATGGTGGCGAAATGAGCCGTACGACTCACGAAGGTGGGAAATGCCCCAATTGTATTTAATTCTTTGCCGTAGGCCTTTTATATATGCATATACATAAATTATGGCGTAAATTTGATACTTTCATTGTTTATTTGTAAAATAGATCAATACCAGTGTTTCGATCCCGATAATCGGTTATTGTCTCCCCTCCTCTTGTATAGAGAATTTACCTTTAGCTATAAGTTCTAGCTTACATTATATTTCAAGTACAATTTTTAAAATAATTCATACCGCACATAATTTCTATTAGTGATAAACTCAATCAATGATAAATATCAGTACTTGTTAATTGTAATATTCATGACTTAGCTATTTTTTTATTTGGTTAAAATACTATTTTGGTACCTTGGCATTGTGATTTGTTCCATTTTGATCTCTACTTTTAAATGTCCAATTTTGATCCCTCGACTTTGTTGTTTGTTCAATTTTAATCTCTCAACTTTGAAATAATTCCTAAACTACTAAGAAAGTTCAAAAATTGTCCTTTAATCAAATGATTTTTTTCACTCTCGTATCCCGTCATTTATTTGATTCTTCTGATTTTCAAGTATGAAATACACTTGTGGAGTGGGAAAATTTCTCATGCCGATTGTCTTTATGATGATTGAGGAATGTATTCACTCTAATTTGATAGTTGAATGAAAATTATTGTTTTTCTCAAAATATGTGTATTATATATATATATATCAAATTACGAAAATGTCTCCAAATTTCAGAAATCTAGTTTAACGGGCCAGACCTAACATCCAAATTAGGCCCAAATACACAATGGCCCAAACTGTACCAAACAAATTTCACGCCGGCGGTGTTCATAGTCAACGTAGGAGCCACCGGTTTCCGATTTTCTCCAATTCCAAAAGTATTTCGCCGGAAACTCTCCGATCGCCGGTCACTTGACAACTCTCCGGCCGCCGCATTCCCTCCCCATCGCCCCGATCTCCGATCACTTGACCGGAATTTCGCCTTCATTTAGATTTTGTGCTCGAAAAATTTCCAACAGATCATTCGACTCCCAGAGTTTTGAATTCGAGCTCTTCCATCCCTCTGCCATGGCGTCCAGGAACCGGACGTTCATTTTTAAGAAATACAGGGACGCGTTGAGGAGTGTGAGAGCTCCTACCAGCTCTTCGCCGGCATCGCCGTCGACTAGCTCCGGCGCTGGCGGTCCGGTGATTGAAATGGTTAGCTCCTCTTTGTTGCGTCCGAATCGGCCATACGCTCCTTTAAGTACTGAGGATCCGGGTAATTCAAGGTTTATTTCTGTCTATATACATATGTGTTTGTGACTGTTTGCTGTGTGTTTATGGATTTGATTCAAATCTATTTTTTGGCTTTGATCTTGAGAATTTGATGTTGCAAAGTGAAAATCTGTCTGTGATGGTTTCTTGGAGAGGTTGTCTGCTATGATCTTGTTGAAATTGAGATTTGGCGTCAGTTACTGGTTTCATGGATTTAGGAGATGAGAAATTTGATTTCTGAAATGATTGATGTTTAGTGGTGAGATTTGAAAATATGGATTAATTTACACATATCTAAGATAAGGAAGTGTTAAGATCGCCATTGCAGAAGCAGAGATGATGCATTTTGCACAAGTATGATTGAATAATCAAGGGAATTATGGGAAGTATGTAAGAAAATCACAACAAATTTAAAGAATTTCTGGTTTCAGTTTCTCCTTTCGTCTATTCAGAACTTGAAATGTGAAAACAATTCTTTACATCTTGACACCTTGTTATTCCATATAATTATTTCGATTAACCTGATTAATCTGTCTTAATCATCATGAGTTGGCATAGCCTAATGGTCAAAAGAGACTTGGAAAGTTAAGATTAAATGAGTTCAATCCATGGTGGTTAACCTACGTAGATTTAATATCTTATGTATTTCTTGCAAACCAAATGTACTAGGGTCATGTGATTGTCGGATAAGATTAGTTAAGGTGCGTGCAACCTAGGCCGGACACTCACCAATATAAACAAAGATTGATTTAACCATAAGTGGCTTGGTTCTTGAAAACAGAGTTAAAAAGTAAAAGTATTTTTTCAAAGCTTAACTTACAAAATCCAAATGGTTATCATCATACAAGGTCTAACAAATACAAACATCAAAGTTTGTAAACTAAACTTGGCATGTTTCCCTTTGTCCTTAGTTCCATGAATCCATCCATACCATATTGCTCTTGGCTTATGAGTTGTTTCTGTGTTTATTACTACAGTAAGGGTGCTCTCACCGTCGGTCTACCTCCGGCTTGGGTGGATGTATCCGAAGAAATATCTGCAAATGTGCAGCGTTCACGAGTGAAAATGGTGGAGTTAGCTAAAGCTCATGCCAAGGCTTTAATGCCTTCATTTGGAGATGGTAAAGAAGATCAACGATTAATCGAGTCACTCTCGCAAGACATAACTAATTTAATCAAGAAATCAGAGAAGGGACTCAAGAGACTCTCTGTAGCTGGACCTTCAGAAGATTCCAATATCAGAAAAAATGTTCAGGTATAACTTGTAGATGCAAATGGTTAATGCCTGGAATATATATTCGTTGATTAAGTCACTTCTCTTATATTCAATTTTCCCCCACCCTCGGTTTTCGAGGCGACCCTTATATATTTACAACCTCCCCTTAGTTGCACCCCGTACCAATGCCTTTTAAGCCTTCCATTCGATTTGATGGGTAACTTCATAGCATGAGCACCTTCTTTTTTGCTCAGCCAATTTGAGAACAAACCTGAATGGGATTTTTTTTTTGGTTCGATTCCCATCGTTTTTGTTCTAGGCAGTTCTACTTGCAGAGCCTCTGAATGTAATTGATTCTTTATCATATTACTAATTTTCATGGCTGGAATTGTAAATGAGTTTTCTTTTCTTTAACAGCCTTAGTAGTGTTATATATTTACAACCTCCCCTAGTTGCACCCCGTACCAATGCCTTTTAAGCCTTCCATTCGATTTGATGGGTAACTTCATAGCATGAGCACCTTCTTTTTGCTCAGCCAATTTGAGAACAAACCTGAATGGGATTTTTTTGGTTCGATTCCCATCGTTTTTGTTCTAGGCAGTTCTACTTGCAGAGCCTCTGAATGTAATTGATTCTTTATCATATTACTAATTTTCATGGCTGGAATTGTAAATGAGTTTTCTTTTCTTTAACAGCCTTAGTAGTGTTATATATTTACAACCTCCCCTTAGTTGCACCCCGTACCAATGCCTTTTAAGCCTTCCATTCGATTTGATGGGTAACTTCATAGCATGAGCACCTTCTTTTTTGCTCAGCCAATTTGAGAACAAACCTGAATGGGATTTTTTTTTTGGTTCGATTCCCATCGTTTTTGTTCTAGGCAGTTCTACTTGCAGAGCCTCTGAATGTAATTGATTCTTTATCATATTACTAATTTTCATGGCTGGAATTGTAAATGAGTTTTCTTTTCTTTAACAGCCTTAGTAGTGTTATAGAATTTAGCAAGTCTTTTGTTCTAGCTGACCTTCAGGTAGGCAGGATTGTGAATTTTTTGGTTCATTATCACACTATGAAATCAACATGTTTCGAGCTTGACCTATATTTTCTCAAAATACTATTTTTTACAATCTCATTTCCTCCCTTCATTTTCAACTTGCACAATGGAATTGTTGATTTAATGCAAAAGCGAAATAGTTTTTTTTGTTTTTCTATTGCAAGTCATCATATAGATGGATGTTTCTTTTCTAAGAAAAGAATCAACATATAGATGGAACCTCTCTCAAGTATCGGGGTCTTAAACTTTATGTTATATGTTTCTATTGGTGCAGCGATCTCTTGCCACTGATCTTCAGAACCTTTCCGTGGAGCTTCGCAAGAAACAATCAACTTATTTAAAGCGCCTACGGCAGCAAAAAGAGGTCTATAGAAAGAATATTACATTTAGCATTTTCAATTCCACATTGCCATCGTCATAATAACTTTGCCTCAAATGAATTATGTAATTAACTAGCACTAAATCATTTCTTCAATCATACCTTTGTTTATAAGACAAGCTGCCTTATTTACTTCCTCATGCTCATATTGAACAGTCAGAATACAAAAATCCCAATTTCATTGTTTTTCTTTTTTCTTTTTTGTAAAATATTAGGAAGTTCAAGATGGGATTGACATAGAGATGAATCTAAATGCAAATAGAACAAAAATGGAGGACGATGATTTAGAAGACATGGTACCCTTCATCTTCATCTTTATGTTCTCACAAACTCAAATTGCTTAAAGAGAATGCATAGAAGTTGGGTCCTTTAGGCCTTACTATCTTTTTGTGTAAATCATGTAATAGGTATTTAATGAGCGTCAGATGGCCAAGCTCCGAAAGAGCGAAGCGTTCACCGCCGAAAGAGAGAAAGAGATCCAACAAGTGAATACAAAACCACTTTCCCTACAATCTCCATTTTTGGATACATAACTTTACTAAACCAATTCACTTCATTCCAGGTTGTAGGATCTGTGAACGAGCTTGCTCAAATCATGAAGGATCTATCGGTACTTGTCATAGACCAGGTTAGAGAAATGTTCATATCTCTATATCATGAAAGTTATTCCATTTATTGTTACATAGTAATTGAAAATACAAACATGTTTTTTTTTCAACAGGGCACAATTATTGATAGAATTGATTACAATATTCAAAATGTTGCAACGACGGTTGACGAGGGCCTTAAGCAACTGCAGAAGGTCAGTCCCGATTCACTAATTTCTTTTGGTTTCTAAGAATCGTTTGTTCTCACCCCTCTCGTTAGTAAAGACTTGGGTCTCTAAGGTATGCTCCTTTGGAGGTCTCAAGTTCGAAACCAACGAATGAGCTTAATAGTAAAGATCTCTTATTATCTTCTTGGTCTGGGTTTTAGAACGAGCATGGGTACCTCTAGATATGTAGTGGGGCAAAGCTACGTAGGAGAATTCCCTTTCACGCTCATTGTTTCATGTTTGGTACACATGTTGTTGTCATGCAGGCGGAGAAAACGCAGAAACAAGGAGGGATGGTAATGTGTGCAAGCGTTCTCATTATCATGTGCTTCGTCATGTTGGTTCTCTTGATCCTTAAAACCATACTATTTTGATCCTCAAGAACACAATTCCGCATTACGCACAGTTGCCAAGCTACCGACATTGTTCCTCGGAGATATTTTAAAAAGTTTGCGGCGGGAAAGGGGAAGGATTTAGCTTCTTCTCCTCTTTCGGATTACAGAGATCTATCTGGAAGGGATATTTTTGTATAGAGAGATTGATTGAGCATTGGAAATTTACTGATAATTCTTTTGAATTTCACGAGAGTTCTTATAGAAGAAGTTGATTATTGGTTCTCCAACTTAGTTGGAGAGCATTCTTTTCACTTTCATGTATGATTTTGTATTTTTGTATTTCAGTGCAATAATATTGAGATTTAAACCCCTTTCTTCCATTTATTATGTGTACCAATTTCTCTCGGGCTGGACTGATAGGACTTGAGAATTATAAAATACTTTAAAATAATTTTAATTGTACCTATTTTTTTGTTTGTAAAATTGTAGTGGCTAATTTATAAATTATTTTACTACACCTAAATATAGTAGGACAAAATGATTGTCCATCCAATTGTATGTAAGTTTTTTTTTTTTTTTTTGAATACATATTGGGAGAGAGAGGACAAATACCGATTCTCGGGCTCGAACCTGTGACGTTGGTGTTGAACTAGTTTACAACCAAACAATGAAACTATTGTGTCACTAACCTATTCGGTAACCAAACAATTGTATGTAAGTTTGCTCCAACATTAACGATTAAATCTTTTACATTGAAAGATCAGATGACATTGTCAAAAAAATAAAATAAAAAATAACTCTTAAGTAGATAATCATGGAAGACCTTGAATTTTTTTTTTTTTAAATTGAGATTTAGTTATAATAGTCGCTTAAAATTAATTTCTTAAGAGCTTTAATAGTTTTTTAGACGGGCAACTAAGAAATTAGCCCATGAGTCACTCTAAATTGATCAAATGCTTCTTAGTTTTAACCAAGGATGTTCATATATTTTTTGAAAACTGATTTGACCGACCAAATAGAGAATGGTTGGTCGACTTTCAAGTATATGTAGATCAATGTCAGTTAGAAATTTTTTTTAACAAAGAGTTTATCGAGAAAGGCAACCGATCTTTTTTTTTTAATATAAATAGGGAAGAGGAGGACCAACAAACCCTACAAAAAGAGCACAACTACTCTAAATAATATGAGAGTTAAATGGATGTAAAGTTGAAATGAATTTACACCAAACAAGATAACCAAGATGACCGATTCGATTAACCAACTTTATAAAATATTAATATTTTTATATAATTGATTAGATTTCGTTCTTAAATTTTTCATTAAAATATTATATGATAAATATGTTTTTTCAATTAAAAAACAAGAAAATTAAATAAATTAACTAATTTAACCAATCCATTGATTGAATTTCAGATGTAACTTTCACCAAAAACCAATGCTCAACCCCCGTAATTTCAACCATAAGGCCATGATCATTATTTATCTCTTGGAATATTCTGTTAAAGTTAATCTTTTAGATGAAAACTAACGGTAAAATTTAATGTAAAAATGACCAAAACTCACAAACAATAGGTTCACAAACGAAACCTTAAGAGTGCATTTGAAGCACCGGTTTGGTTATTATAGACGAAAGTTTATGATAAACGATAAATTATGATAAACAATAGATTGTTATAAATAATGTTTGAGGGACAAATTATTATAACAGAAATTATGATAAACGGTGTTTGAGAGACTAGTTATGTAACAAAAAGTAATATATGTAACATGCAGATAAATGGACACACACGTTTAGGTAACCACCGTTTATAATAAACAGTGGGACAAACATCAGTTGTGTTATTATAACCAACTCGACCGTTTACATAAACAAGAGCCCAAACATATTTTCTTGAGAAAATAAATTATCATTCAAATAAACCAAATAGGCATTGGTTAAAAATCGTATTATCATTTGTAATGAATATATTGTCAAAGATAAATACCTGCATTCTTGGGTTAAGGAAAAAGAAAATTTGTAGCTGAAAGAAGGAAAATAAAATGATGGAACCAAAACTTCCTTGCTTGTGTTCAACATAAAAACATAAAGACACCCAAAATGATATCTTAGTATAGATCTACTAAAATTTACTCTGCAAAAACTATGAACAAAAACTGCTAGCGTAATAATAGTGTAAGAAAAAACAATCAATGCTTAGACTCCATGCTTATGAAAAAAAAAACCAATAACAAATCACAGTTCGAAATCGATCCGATATCTCGGATCTGTGGAAACCATATCACCAATTGAATATATAATTCCACTGTCTCATCACCAGTCAATCTCCAACTCATGTAAAAAAGACCGAGCCAGTCCAGCAACACTCTAAATGACAACTGACACTGAAATACGTATAGCCAAACAACGACCGAACACGCCTGACCTGACCCGATGTGACTGGAGATGTCATCATAATAACCCCCAGGGAAACCTGCAATTACTAAGAACATGGTGATTTTTCCTCACAAATTGCTGCTAGTCGAACTTCAACACAGTACAAAGCATGAAATGAAACCGATGGAACGAAAATGTACCTTCTTAGCCGAAGTTGAATCCCCCAGATGGTACTGCAGGCTGATCGCCACCGAAACTGAATCCAGCTTGGGAAGCAGTACCTGGTGGCATAGTCTCATCTTCATCTTCCAACCAGTAAGTCTCAAGGATCTTCACGGCCTTCTCGTAAATTTCAGTATTGTCATGACTCTGTAGATTCTCAATTTTCTCTAGTCCCTCAGCATCATCGATCATTTGGGCATAGGGATTTACACCTCCTGTATCGCTTGTGTTCTTTTCAGCTTCTCCAACCTTCAAGATATTTTCAAGTCCTTCCAAACAAACCGTGACAATCCTAGGATCGGGGCAAATTAGTAGATCGCACAGAGGTTTGATACATCCTTGACTTACTAGGTACCTGTCACCCGAAAAACACACTTCATGAAATCAACACCTCGAACGTGCAATATATGGAAATTAGAGGAAATTTTTTTCGTACTTGATCTGTTCATGAGAACCTCCAGATGTGGCATTTGAGAGTGCCCACGCAGCCTCTTTCTTGATATCAAACTCGGCAGTTTGAAGCAGATGAATGAGGGGACCAATAATATTGGCGTTTATGACCGCCTGACGAAATAGAAGGAAAAAAAAACGGTCAGACTCATATACATAGCTGAAATCATTTCATTACCTTATCAATGATGTATTAATCTGCATGTTATAATATGCATGTCTTTTTACCTCAATCTGTGCCTTGTTCCCGGCTGTTATATTAGATATAGTCCAGCAAGCCTCTTTCTTGATGCTCTTCTTATGATTATTAGTCAGCAAATTTAGCAGACAAGGTAGAGCATTATGCTGGATAATAACCTACAGACAAACAAAATCTTCATCAATGAGATTCAAAGAGATTGACTATTCAATGACAGTGTTAATTGTTAGGGGAGGGGGGAGAATCAGTCTATAAAAAGCAGCTTTAGTTGAAGCATACAAATCGGAGTGAATTGTATGGAAAGTGTTGAAGTCGATTTTTGATGAGTTCAACATTAATCATTACTCGAGTAAAGAAAGATTCAAACCCATGACCTTGGTCATATACACACTTATATCAGTTCGTCTATGTTTTTGTTACCAAATGTGTTGAAAATGTTCTGACTACTGGTTTCTACAGGTTAACAAACTCCCTTGCTTCACTGCTATAATGTAATTCAACCATTTTATTGTACGTACCTCCCGTGTTCCCATTCCTTCGTTGTCCCTCGGTGTCTAGCCTAGAGATGGGCGCGGTTACCCCGGATATAGTGTAGCAAGCTCTGATTTCCCAATTTCAAAATAAAAATCAACCATTTCAAATTATAATACCAGCTTCATTTTCCATTACGCTCCCATCGGTCATTCAACAGAACAAACCAATTGAAAGAGACCGAGCATACGAGCCCAATGGAAAGCAGGACTTAGTCAAATCATTATATTGGTGGTTCCTTAACTGTCGTCCTATGAACTATTAACTAAGTCAAAATGTGTAATGACAGCTATTGTTATTCTTTTTTTTGAAACAAGGGTAACCACGCCCATCCTTAGGCCAAGCACCGGGAGACATCGAAGGAGTAATGTATAGCTGAGTCTCGAACCTGGGACTTTGAGGAGGCATACCCTCGACAGCTATTGTTATTCTACCAACACCGAAGAAATAATTGACTGAGATAATCAGTTTTTCAAGTATAAAGTCAGGGATATTATTAAGGATAGAAATAGCAACATACTTCATGCGTATTATTCCTAAGAAGTATGTTAATAAGTGGCTATGTCCAATGGTTGGAGGGAGCTGTCCTCATTCCTCAATTAGTTGGAATAGAGCAGTTCCATCCCACAAATGGATCTAGAATCTAGGAGAAATTGCAAGTAAAGAACATTGGAAAGGGAATGAAGAGTGAACTTGCAAGGTCCCTGGTTGTGCGCGTGCATCTGGGCTTTAGGGGTGCGCTCCCCTCAAGGTCACAGATTCGAGACGGACCGTGGGGATTAATTTTCTAAACGACCCCCAATTTTAGTTCTGGTCCTATGATGTATCCCAGTTCCACAATTTAAAGACAGACCAGTGGTGCTCCCAAGTTAAGAGGAGCAAAGCTTCGAGTTTCACAACATTAAACAAAAGAGTGAACTTGCAACAATCATGAGAGAAAACTAAGAAAAAACATGGAGAAAAAAAATATGAAATTCGAGGCTTTGAGAGAAAGGGTAAGGCAATGGGAAGCAATCCAAATTCATCCAAAGGGTCCGAGAAAAAACTAGAGGGGTGTATGGACTATATCCAACTCTAACCGGAGAATTCTCTCAAAATTGAAAAATAAAAACCATAGTAATAACCTACATTTCTCCAAGTCCAAAGGGATGGTGGTCTATGAATGATAAGTATGATTTCATCACATAAGAAACATTATTTATAAATTATAATGAAGTTACCTTTACAGAAACAAATAAAATGAGAAAATATAGTTTATGCTCGAGTTGCTGAAAATTAGCTTTCAAGAGCAACTTCCAAACAGTATACACAAAAAATGGGTAAAGTTATTTCCAAACCAAGTACAAAGTGGAACATACAAGTGAGCGCATTTGATTTCTCCACAGGTAGAATATACGTGCAATAAGTAATATATAAATGAACTCAATGGCAATGAAGAAAAAAAAAAAAAAAAAAAAATCTACAAAGAGGCACATACTAGTAATCACATTTGATTTATACAGGGAGAATATACATGCAAAACGTAATAAGGAAATGTACTCAATTGCAATAAAGAAAAGGGAATTATATTTTCTACCAAAATTGCTGAGCAAGGTAAAAAGGCAAATGCACTAGTTAATGTGTATGTGATGAAAAAATAAATAATAAAATAAAACCAATAAGCACATGCCTGAGTTTGCAAATCATCGCCTGTAACAATATTTCCAACAGTTCGAAGAGCAGGGATGAGTACTGAAGGAGCAGGATGCCTGAAAGAAAAGAAATTATCTGTTTCAGATGTATAAAAGAAGAAAAATGCAATAGCTCTCAATAATCATACACTCACATTAAGAGCTCAACGAGCCGAGGGCATACACCGGATTCAATAACAGCTTGAATCTTGTCATTCGTACCATCAGAAAGATATGAGAGCGCCCAACAAGAGTCAGTCAAAACTTCTTCATCATTTGAATGTATAAGACGTGCAAGAGCTGGAAGTGCTGGCTTGACCTGTCAGAAAAACAAAAGTGACTATTAGGAATTTAGGTATATAAAGCGACTAAATGGTCAAGTAAAATAAATATATTCCCACTATTTAGGAAACAGTGGGTCTCAAAAACCTTCCTACATGCATGAGTAAGTAAAAGAATAAAATGGAGGGCAGGGTACTAGCTTAATGCAAAATCCATCGTCTAATATACTATCTCTTTCCAAACTCAAATATCATAGAAAAATAATCCACCAGATCAAAAGAAGGCTGCGGCTTGCCCCTGCAGAAATTTGATAGTGTCCAGGTAGCATTTCTCAGCATAGAAAGCTTAGCTTGCTCATTCAACTGTGCTAGCAAAGGAGCCAATGCTCCATGACCAAGAACCAGATCACGGTATCTTGAAGAATCTCCAGCAACATTTCCTAATGCCCAAACAGCCTGCAAATGGAAGGAGAAAAAAATAGAGCATTTCATATAACAAACAATGCTTCCTTTATCAACTACACTAGCAAATCAACTAACAAGATCTCTAGAATAGAAAGTCCGAATTTATTTCCTCTCCATTTTATAAGAAATAAATCAATCTGATGCAAGTGAAA
The DNA here is from genome assembly GCA_036507275.1 of Sicyos edulis. Lineage (NCBI taxonomy): Eukaryota > Viridiplantae > Streptophyta > Magnoliopsida > Cucurbitales > Cucurbitaceae > Sicyos > Sicyos edulis. The sequence continues at coordinate 3,796,486 of CM071856.1, forward strand.
GATGAGAAAAATCTCCGACCAAAAATAAAGAAAGGGAAAATAGGAAAAAGATCTCAACATGCATGTTCAAAGAAACCCAAAATTTTACCTGCTCCCGAACATCATCACTTGGAGAACCAAGAAGTTTTACAAATATTGGCACAGCACCATGATCGATGACCACCTTAGTGTGTTCGGATGTTCCTGAAGCAATATTTGTAAGAGCCCAAGCAGCTTCAAACTGCATAAAATTTTGATGCCACAAGGATGTTATCACTTCATCATATCTAAGAAAAGGTGTAGTTGTGTTAATTATCATACCTGAAGCTGAGGTAAATCTTCTCTCATGAGAAATTCAACAAAGCGAGGAACAACTCCCGACTGTATAACTTCTTCAATTGGGGGGCTACGTTCTGAAGAAGAAATGTATTAAGGTTACTACAACAATCAAACACAACAATATTTAATATATAACATTACTGACCAATTGAAAGCAGTTTCCTAAATTGAGAGGTCGCTTCATATTGCATATTGGCATCTTCAGACCTAACACCCGCAACCATGGATGGTAGATGTTCCAACTGCAGTTAAATATTTCCGCATTAACAAACATAATTTTCCAATAAAAAAACATATAGTACTCCTCAAAGTTCAAATGAAATAACTTATTTTAAGACAATTACATTATTCAAACTCATCCAGCTAAATCAGAACACTAACGCAATAAAAAAAACCCAAAAAAAAATAATGCTCCCTTGGAGAAAAGTCCCCCAAGAGCATCCTAAGATCTCCAAGGTATCCTCCCTTGGAGATCCAGGTTCGAGTGAGCTCAAGTAAAATTACTTTTTGTCTCTCGGGTCCGGGTCTAAAGACTGACGCCGGTGCCCATGTATATAGTGGGGCAAAGTTCCAATTGTCAGTTATCAAAAAGGTACAAAAGGGGCAAAACAGAGAAAAATTTTAGAATAACAAATACGCAGCTATGACAAGGATCGAGTACGATCGCTTCAACAATACATTCCCAACTGGAGCCAAGTTGGTTATAAAAAAACTGAGTGTACGAGAAAGAGAGAGAGACCCAAGTTGCAGAATTCAAAGTCAATGACGGGCGGAACACTGAGAAATGCTGAAAAACCATTAAAATTGAAAAGCAAGTCAACCAATTTTCATTGTATGGATAATTCAATCAACTAAAAGACCTAAACCTCCGTCTCAAACCTCAACAAGCAATTTCCCCCAAATGTATGCACCAACCAACAGCTACACTAAACAAAAACACAATTCCACTTCCCTAACAATCAAAACAAAAACACTACCAGCCTGATCTTACAAAAAGTCGACAAAACAAAATCAGCAAAGCAAGAAACTCAATAACACGCGATCACAAACCCTAACCCGCCACTAAAATCAAACGCCAAACATCAAAACCGCAACTCGGAAAATAAAAAACAACAAACAAAAATCCACAAACGAACGCAATAATCAATCGAGATTGACCTTCTTTTCCGTCACCGACGAGTGAGTGGAGGTTTGCAGTTGCTGAGCTTGAAGACCTTCGCGCCTCTTCTTCTGCAGGCTCTCCTCTCTGCGATTCTTCCGAATCTCGACCATGTTGTCCTCCCTCCTTCTCCGACCTTCATCGGCGTCGACCGCGACCTTGTACCGGTTCCTGCGAACCTCGGTTCTCTCGTTCGGCCTGAGCGACATCGTTGAGAGACGAACTCACAGGCTGGTTACGGTGCCGGCGATGAGGATTTGGGGATTTGATCCGCCGGAGAAGATGAGGGAGAGAATTTGGCGAAGATTTTTGTTGAGTTCTGAGTTTCACTGTGGAATGAGAGAGAAATTGATTGAAAGAAAAGAATGTTGATGAACCCTACCTGTGAATTTATATCCACTGTTGAAGAGCGTGCTGATGAATGTAAATCGACTCAGATTGGAGGATTATTACGGAATTGACACTAACTCTCATTATTACCATTAAAATATTATTTTAGTCCCAAGATTCAATTTAAATTCTTAAGAGCTGTTTGTTTGACATATTTAGATAATTTTTGGGTTAAGAAGTTATATTGAGAAATTATGTTGAGGAGTTAAAAATTGAGAATTATGTCAAAAGCTCGTCTGGATGTAGTTTTTGTGTAGAGAAGTTATACTCAAAACCTTGTTTGGATATAGATTTAAAATTGAGTAGTTATTTTTAGTAGTTAAAAAATAAATGATTAAAAATGAATGGTTGAAAATGAATTATTTTGATTGATTTGAAAGGAATGATTAAAAATGAATGGTTAGAAATGATTGAGTAATTATAAACGAATTATTAGAAATAAGAGTTATTTTCAAAAGTAAAATTGAGGAGTAGTTAGTAAAAACTTGTTTGGATGTAGATTTTGAGGAGGAATTAGTAAAACCTAAAACTAACTCCTACCTAAATATGTCAAACAAATAGCCTCTTATGTTGTGATTGGATTTTGGTGTCGAGGAGAGGAAAAAAGGGGAAGAAGTTGAGATTTCTCAATTGTATGTTTGTTTTTAGTACATCAATTTCTCCTTAACTAGGAGTGTTCATGATTCGGATTCGATAGAGTTGGATGAATTTTTTGGTCCAATCCAACTTTTCAGGTTGGTCAATTCGTCAACCCGTCCAACACTATGTATTAGCGCAACTCAACCCAACCCTATATTTTCAGGTTGGGTTCTCGAGTTATATTACTATTATTCTCTCTCTTTAAGATTCAATGCATAGATTCATAAATTTTTTTTTTTTAAAAGCATCATAGTGTACTTCAACCTATTACTTTTATTATTAACGCATATATTTTTTTAGAAGCTAACAAGTAAGTTAAGAACCTACCTTATTAATATATCTTACACATACACACATAATATATATATATATAACATTCTTAGTTCGAATTGGGTTGAACGAACAAAATTAGTCAACCTAAGAACCAACCCAAAAAAAATTACATCAAATCATAATCTCTCCTTTAATATCACATCAAATTTTTTATTTAATCTTTTCAAATGTCATATCAATCATTTTTCTAATTATTAATCATATAATATAATATAAAATATCTTTTATCTAATCTATCAAATTGTTACATCAAACCTTTTTAAATTTGTTACTACACAAGTGGTTAGACGCTGTTAGAGTTCTGTTCTTGTTGGCATTCACCACCACAATCTTTTGTGTCCTATTGGTTGATTTTTCATCATGCTTTTTTAATCAAACTCTTAAGAATGAAAATAATGATGTTTTCTTTTATGAGTGTAGGTGAATGGGAGCGTTAAAAATTGGATAATTTTGAGGGAGCTTTTTATTTTAAGATTATAATAATTTGGAATGAAAAGATTCGTTAGTATTTGGGAGTACACTAATGTTCCCGAGCAATTAGTTGGCACTTTTGAAGGAGTTCTATTGTGAAATATGATATGTTCTTGCAAGTTGGTCATTTAAATATTTGTTCATTGCAAAAACTAAAAGAGGGTTGTGCATCTAATTGTCCGTCATAGGGAGTGTCTCTAAATAAGTGATATGATAAAGTTTTGTAGGTGATTTCTAATTTAAAGGTGTTTCTCCTTGGTGTATACTGATGTTGGATGCTTGTGGTAGTTAAAGTAGGGTTTGGGTTATGATTTATAGCTTGAAAGAGAGTGGAAGACACTTGAAGAGAGGTCACTAAAATGTGGGTTGTGAGATTGAATTCTCGAGGTGGAAGCTAGTCATTACTTCTCTTTTTTTATATTTGTGATTGTGCGAGCCAGTTTAAGCGTACCTTAACTAATGTTTTGAGACATACCGTCGTTGAATTCAACTTCCTCCACAACTTCTCTTACTGATAATATGGTACAAAATAAAAATTCTTCCATAAATAACTTGCCACCTACAACTCCACGAGGCTCCAACTCAGGATCAAATCAACATGGAGGACGTGGGAGAGGGCGTGGGCGGTGGAACAATACGTCTACTAATAAACTGACTTGCCAAATTTGTGGTCGGTTGGGTCATATAACGCCATCGTGCTATTATCGCTACTATCGGGCAAATAACAACAACCAACAACAAAATCAACCTCGTGAGAACACGTCACCACCTCATAACTCAACCAACAACTACTATCGTTCGAATCAGAATGCTATGATTGCTACTCAAGCGAATCCAGAAATCGTTCTAGATCCTAGTTGGTATGTTGATAGTGGTGCTTCAAGTCATGTCACCTCCAATCCGAATGTCCTTCACTCTCGAATTGATTACACAGGTACGCAACGAGTCGTAGTTGGTGAAGGTACTGAATTATTTATATCTGAGCTTGGTAACTCCACTATCCCTTCTACCTTTGGCTCACTTATGTTAATTGATGTTCTCTGCGTACCCAATATTGCTAAAAATCTCTTAAGTGTGTCCAAACTAGCACGTGACAATAATGTTCTGATTGAGTTTCACTCTGATATTTGTGTGGTAAAGGACAAAGCTACAGGAATACAAGTTCTGAAGGGCTTGCTTAAGGATGGGTTATATCGGTTCTAGTCACCTCGTGAAGCAATCACGCAGAACTCTGCAGTTCAAGCTCTATTTTCTCTGTTTGTTTACCTGATAACAAGTTGTTTCAGGCTAATGTAATAATGACCAAGTCTTTACTTCATAAAAGACTTGGTCACCCGTCTATTAGTAGTTTGAATAAGCTAGCCAATCGTTGTAGGGTTCAGTTTCAAGTTAATGAAAAACAGTCATTTTATGAAGCATGTTAAGTTGGAAAAATGCATGCCCTCCCTTTTTCACTATCTACTTCTCGAGCAACAGATCCATTTGAACTTGTTCATACTGATCTTTGGGGACCTGTTCCCGTCCTCTCTTCTGCTGGATACATATATTATGTCTTATTTTTAGATGATCACAATCATTTTTGTTGGTTGTTTCCTTTAAAACAGATAAGCGATGTAATCACTGCATTCAAAGAGTTTCATGCCTTTGTCACCAATCAATTCAACACAACAATCAAATGCCTCCAAATGGATGGAGGAGACGAATATCATCCTGTTGCAAACATGTGTAGACAACTAGGCATCAATGTTCGAATTTTTTGTCCACACACTTCTGCTCAAAATGGCCGAGCAGAAAGGAAACATCGCCACTTGGTGGAAACTGGACTGACACTACTAGCTTAAGCTGCGATGCCTCTGGATTACTGGTGGTATTCTTTTCAAATAGCCATATTTTTAATTAACGGCCTTCCCTCTGACTCTATTGCAGGGCAATCACTGTTGGAAATATTAATGAACAAGGTCATTGATGTCACAAAATTACGAATGTTCGGATGTGCTTGCTATCCCAATTTGAGGCCATATCAAAACCAGAAGTTTGCATTTCACTCTACACGGTGTGTCTATCTTGGACCCTCCTTACTCCACAAAGGATTTCGCTGCCTCAAGGCCGAAGGCCGCATAATTATCACCCGCCATGTTCAATTTGACGAGGAACATTTTTCGTTCTCTCATGGGTTTGGTCATTCTTCTGAGCCACCCAATACCAACCAGTCCAATTTGTTACCCTCATCCATCTTTTCGTGGTTTGGTCCTAATCCCAATCTATCCCAAAATCATTTATCTTCGCCAAACACCACTACGGCTCAATTACCCGCCCGTCTTGTTGCCCAAAATCAACCTGTTGTTGCCTCAACTCCCCTCCTAATTGATGTACATAACCCCGATGGCTCATGTTCACCACAAATGCCCACAACCCATCATGACATCCCTAGCCCAACTTTGTTACAAGAAAATAATCATTCACTGTCTTCATTACCCTCGTCTTCTTCTGCACCAAATCCACTGCCATCTTTGCCTGTCTTACCCTTGTTTAACCCTGAATCCAGCTTACCAACTTCACCATCTACCAACGTCCCTGCCCATCGGCCAACCCAGACAGTTAATAAACACTCCATGGTCACTCGTTCCAAAGGTGGGATCTATTGCCATAAAGCATGGGTTGTTTCGACCACCACCGATTGGTCTTACACGGAACTTACTAAGCACAAAGATGCTCTCAGTAATCCTCTATGGCGTTCAACTATGGACAAGGAGATTCAAGCACTACATTACTCAAACACGTGGTCTCTGGTACCCAATAACTCTCATATGAATGTTGTGGCTGCATGTGGGTTTTTCGATTGAAAAGAAATAGTGATGGGTCTATTTAGAGACACAAAGCACGTCTTGTGGCCAAGGGGTTTCACCAAAATGCCGGCGTGGATTTCTTTGAAACTTATAGTCCCGTGGTGAAATCCTCTACCATTAGAGTTGTCCTATTCCTTGCAGTTTCCAATCAATAGAAGCTTTGTCAACTTGACTTTAGTAATGCATTTCTAAATGGCAGACTGAAGGAGGCTGTTTATATGTCTCAACCACCAGGGTATGAAAATCGGTATTTCCCAATCATGTCTGTCAGCTCCATAAAGCAATATATGGTCTGAAACAGGCGTCCCGCGCTTGGAATGATGAGCTGAAATCTTTCCTTACCAGTTGTGGATTCTTAATAAGTCGTGTTGATGCATCTATTTTATTTTCGAAAGGGAGCTGTTATTGTGCTTCTTCTGCTCTATGTTGACGATGTGGTAGTTACTGGAAACAATAACTTGTTTATTTCCAACCTTGTTGAGCTCTTGGATTCTAAGTTCGCTTTAAATAACTTGGGCCAGTTAAGCTATTTTCTGGGTCTTCAAATTACGTATTGTGATTCTGGCCTTCATCTAAATCAATCCAAATATGTCCTTAATATTCTTGAAAAATTTGGTCTTCTTCGTGTCAAACCATGTCCTTCTCCTGCAGTTGGCCGACATCTGTCTCTTCATAATGGGCAGCTCCTGACCAATCCTTCAGCTTACCGAAGCTTAATTGGAGCTCTTCAATATTCGACTAATACCCGTCTTGACATTTCTTTTATTATCAACAAGCACAACCAGTTTCTTAAGGCACCCACAGACATGCATTGGAAGGCCGTCAAACGTGTTCTTCGCTACTTAAAGGGAACTAGCACCCATGGCATTCTCATACAACCAAGCAAAGACTTGTCTATTACTGCCCATTTAGATGACGATTGGGCAGCTAGTATTGATGATCGTCGTTCCATCGCCGTTTATTGTGTGTTTCTTGGACCTTCTCTCATCTCCTAGTCTTCCAAGAAATAGGTTGTTGTTGCTCGCTCGAGCACTAAGTCTGAGTATCGAGCTCTCACCCATGCCTCAGCCAAAGTCACTTGGCTCCGTCATCTACTCTCTGAACTTGGTTTTTTGCTTTCTGGCACAACCGAACTATGGTGTGACAATTTAGGTGTTAGAGCCTTAGCTTCCAATCTCGTCTTCCACGCTCGCACCAAGCATATTGAGATCGACGTCCACTATGTCCGTGACCAGGTACTTACCAAAAGTCTTGACGTTCGCTATGTTCCATCAATTGAGCAACTCGCTAATTGTCTTACTAAGCCTCTCACCCACACTCAGTTCGCGTATCTCAAAAGCAAACTCGGACTAGTCTCCCTACCCACTTGTTTGAGGAGGAATGTTAGCAAACTCACAACAAACTCCTCCTACCACCTCATTGATTCTGATAGTGAATGAGTCATGCTGCAATCCAAACTGTCACTATAGTCTTCTACCTTTTTAGGGATTTGTTGAACAAATTATGTTCTATTTCTTGCTTTTATTCTCCTCCTAAATGTGTATATAAAGGAGCTTGTAACACTGTATTTCATTAATTGAAGCAATCAATCTAAAATAGAAACTTTCTCATAAAAGTTTTATTAAAACTTTGCCCAGATTTTGTCTTCTATGTGTTCTGCAACCATGGGTTGGAATCCAAGTTGTTCGGATCATCAGTTGTTTGTACATCATAAGTTACTATAACATGAGTAATGATAAATAATATTTAGAATGATAATTTATTATTTATAATTTCATTAATCTATCAAAATCAGTTTCATCATACTACCTTAAGGTGTGACTTAGGAGGAAAATCATTTTTGGACGATTTTACGCTTAAGCCACACCCTAAATTACAAACATGCCATAATATTCTATTTAAATATATAAAAAAAATGTCATCTCATAAATTAAGTTAGAAGATAAGAGAATTTGCGTAATATTCTTTATCTTTATCTTTATTATTTAGATTATTTAGATATTTAGATTTTCATCATCTGGAAGATAATATATTTTTTGCCATCTCATAAATTAAGTTAGAAGATAAGAGAATTTGCGTAATATTCTTTATCTTTATCTTTATCTTTACTACTTAAAATGTGACTTATTATTATTAATTATTAAATTTTAGTATCTTCAAACTAAATAAGTATAAAATCAAATGAAGATATTGAGTTTTTTTTTTCAAATTTAAAGAAGATCTTGGGTCCCAACTTTTTCTATAAATACTACAAATTTATTGTTCTTCAAAATTCAAATTACTAATAATTCTTTTGATGTTCCACAGATGTACAAATTTTGTTCGGGTTGGGAGTCTTAGCATTGATGCACTGAGTTGTGTTCGTGGGAGCGGTTGTCGTCGAAGGTAAAGAATAATTTTTTCAATCTGTATTTAATTTGTTGTACATAACATTTTCTTCTTCTTCATTTATTTTTATTTTTATTATGTTTTCTTTGTGTAATTCTATTTATTTTATGCTTCAACTTTAATTTATAATTTTCTTTTAAATTTATGGAGTATTTAAAATTTTGAAGAAGTGTTTATCACATTCTTCCATTAATGAAAGGTAATTTTTTATAATTATTATTTTTTTCAAATTATTATTATTATTATTATTTGTTATGATAATAAATATGACTTAACATGTAATTTGTTGCGTATTCTGTGATACGTGATGTCATTGAAGTACTACTCATATTTTGACATACGAAGCTACTTAAATTTTATCAATTTTACTAATTATATATTTTTAAATTTAAATATAAATCTATACATCATTATTATTATCGTAGAGAACAATAGATTTAATATAATATTATGTTTTAAATTAATATTTAAAAAACTTATGTTTCATCAAAATTCGTACAAGTGGTAGGTAATAGATTTTATGAGTTTTTTTAACATTTTTTTCAATTTTTTTTTTATTTCTTGTTATTTATAAAATATAAGATGAAATAAGAAAGCATAAATATGATTTTTAAGATTTTAAATAGGTGATGGTTTCGAGGTTTTTTTTTTTTGAAAAGATGACTTCGATGTTCCTAAATTAAACTAGAATAATAAATGAATGAAAAAAAAAATATTGTGTACAAAGTAAGATTTTAGCATGACGAAAACTTATTTCTTAAACAAGTTTAATTTATTTCATAATTTTCTTTAAAAATTATGGTATGTATATATATATATTTTCACTTTTATCTTGAACTAGGTTGTATGAAATTTTTAAATAAAGTAAATAATAAATATTTTACTTACTCATTTAAAATTTATATATATATTATTTATAAGTATTTTAATAAATAAAAATATAATCTCAAATGCCAGAAAAAATCTCGTTCCAAAGTTCTAGTGGTTACAAAATATTATTTATTTTCTTTTATTTTTTTTAAAGAGAAAAATAACATTTTTTACTTTAATTTTTGAAAATAGAGAGATTAGAACTTAAAATCTTTTACAATATTGTACGTATATACTACTACAATTATACTCTTTTGGAAGAAGAAAGAGAATTATTGATTAAAAATATTTGGATTAAGCATATTATTAAAAAGTTTTTCATCTTTAATGAATAACGAGAAAAAATATATAAATTTTCTCTGTGCCGTTTTAAAAATGAAAGTGTTTATTGTACTAGTATGTCATTTATTATATTGAACCTTAAGCAAAATAATCATTTTCCTTTTTTAACCAAAATCATTTTTCTAATTATTTGTGAAAAAGTATTTTTAGTATTTGTATCTTTTATATATATATATATATATATATATATGCAACTTAGTTGGGGCTGTTTGTTTGACATATTTAGGTAAGAGTTGATATTAAGAGTTATCAACTCCTTCTCAAAACCTACACTCAAACGAGTTTTTATTAACTTTTCCTCATTTATATTTTTAAAAATAACTCGTATTTCTAATTATTCATTTTTAATCATTCATTTACAATTACTCAATCATTTCTAACCACTTACTTTAATCATTCCTATCAAATCAATCAAAATAACTCATTTTTAATAATTTTTTTTAACTACTAAAGGCATGTTTGGCTAGGGTGGGAAGGAAAGGGGAAGGAAAGGAAAGGAAGGGATGGGATGGGAAGTGAGAGTAAATTAATGTTTGGTGGGAAAAGAAGGGAAGAGAAGTTATAATAAATTGGTGTTTGGTGGGAAGGGATAAAAGTGATACAATTTTTTTTCTAATATTTAATGTTTTTAATATAATATTCATAATGATTATTTCCTTTTAAAATCTACTTCCATTTATTTAATATTTAAATTAAATTTAAATTTTAGTACATTTTTTAATCAAAATTATCAAATAATAAAATCAGTATTACGGATATATATTTATATAAAAAATTTAAATATATATGGTCAATAAAAATCAAAAGCATAATAATTAAAAATATTATTTAAAGTACATTCTAATTGTCTTGAAATTTAATTCAAGATGAATATAATTAAATAAAAATTTATTTAGTTCAGATGACTTGTATCTTGTCAAAATTCCATTCAAATATAAGTATGTATTTAGATTTTTTTTTTTAAATGTGTGTATTTATAAAAGTTTGATGAATTATAAAGTCAATATTTATCGATGCATACTTTTGTATAAAAAAATTTAAATACATCATAATTGCTAATATTTGGTGAAGAACATAGGACATATTGCTACAACGAGTGATATCATGTATCACATAATAACTACCTAATTATATGTTTAAGTCTCAAATATTGTTGAATAAAAAAAAATCAATTTCAAATTTTAATGTTGATAAATTTATTTTAAATATTTTTTTGTTATTTACATTTTTTATAAATTTACTTTAAATAAATACTATAACAAAAATGCAATATTTTCTTAAAATAAATAAATAAATAACAAAAATGTAAGTATAAAACTAAAAAAAACTTCAAAACAAAAATATTAAAAAAAAAAACAAAACGAAACAAAACGTTTAATTAGAAAAAAATAGACTAACATTAAAGAAAATTAATAAAGGTGAAATGTTTTTGGATTAATATATAAAACAAAAATTTAAAACAGAACGTTAAGGAAAGTGGAACGGAAAGTTAAAAACTAAAATTAAGGAAAGTGGAAATTTAAGGAAAGTTAAAAATTAAGTAATAAAAGCTGTAAAAGAGAGAGAGAAGAGGCGCAGGTTCCACGCGCCACGATAATCGGCGGGCGCAGGTTCCACGCGCCACGATAATCGGCGGTTTCCATGTGCCGTGTTTATTCCAGTTAGTATCTTTGCGGGCCAAACGCCAAGAGGGAGCACTTCCCTTTCCTTTCCAGCTCCTTTCCGGCGGGACAAACATGCCCTAAAATATCTACTCAGTTTTAAATCTACATCCAAACAAGATTTTGAATCTAACTTCTCTACACAAAAACTACATTCAAACAAGTTTTTTACACAACTCTCAATTTTTAACTATTCAATACAATTCTTCAATATTACTTTTTAATCCAAAAACTACTTAAATATGTCAAACAAACAACCCCTAAAGATGAAGAAGAGTTCATTATATAGCTTTAGAAGATAAAAATTACAAAACTTTTAAAAATTTTCAATTTAGAAAAAGAAATAACCATACAAAAATAAGTTGAATTATATCTTTTTCATACATTTTATTTATATATGTGAGAATGTGATAAGTTGTTATATATATTTAATTTAAATTAATAAGTAACTAGATATTACAATTAGGTGGCATATATATAACCATATTTATAGAAGTTGGCATATATATATAACCATTTTTTAATATATATGGTTTATGATTTTTCCCTTTCCACAATTAATAACTAAATATTAAAATTAAGCGGAAGGTTTAGCTCAAAGAAAAATAGTCTAAAAATGATTTTTACCTTTAGTATATGATACGATATGGAAAGATAGAAAGTAAATAAATAAATAAATAAATATATATATATATATATATATATATATATTCGATAATATAAGCTTTATACAGTTTGGAAGGATTAAAAGTGTATTTTTCTTTTTAAAAAAAGTATTTTTCTAAAAACCACCTATTGTATGCAATAAAATTTATAATAGTGAATCTAATTTTATACTTATAATAATTATTCAATTAAATAATCGGTTAATAGGATAAAAAATATAATTTAATTAAGATATAATAAATTCAATTCATGATCACTTATCTATTTTTTTACATACGTCTAAAGAGTCTGATATTTATATAAAAAGTATTAGATTAGAGTGTTTAATTGAAAAGTTGGGATAAATTTATCTTTAAAAAAAAATTGAAAATCTATTATCATTGGTCAAGCATTTTGTTTGGTGTGGATTTGTTTTTTTAACATCATCTCCATTTTTTAGGCTTTTCATTAATGTGATTTGTTATTAGTATCTAAAACTACTTAAATTTAACTTTTAACCTTTCTCGTTCATAAAATCACTTTATATTATTTTTTATGTGTGAAATGAGTTCTTATGGAATTAAGTTATTTATGTGTAGTTGTAGAAGTAAAAATCTATCCCCAAATAAATAAAACAAAGTTTTGGATGTGAGAGTGAGGATGAGGACTTGAAAACGCTTTATGAGAATCACAAATTATATATAATTTCAAAACACAAAAAATAATCTAATTATGTATATCTATATTTAAAAAAACAACAAAATGTAAGATTTTAGGCATCTATGCTATAAATGGTTTAAAAAATTTTATGATGTCTCATATAATGGTTGAGGTGGGCTAAATTAGCCTGGACCGTCACCAATATTAAAAAATTACTATTTAATTGTCAATATAATAGTTTTGATCTTCGAAACATATTCATTAATTGTCAAATTTCCTTTTGTTATAATCTTCCAATTGTTTCTTCAATTGCATAATCTTTAATGTATTTGCATTTGAGTTGAATAGATTTGAGTGTCATATATCTTATCATTTTACTGTTTCTGATTGTTAGCACCAATTAAACAATAGCATAACGATATCATACTCGTCGAATCTTCTTTTTGGATGTGATGTTTCGATGAATTTTCATTAGCCATTGTTTCATTAGCCGTTAATAAGAATTCACATGTTACATTGTTGTTAAGATAGGCCTCTAAAAATAGAGAGAGAGGAAGTGATAATGAGTGTCGACCCTACTTACGGATATAAAGAAATTATGAGATTTGATTTGATAGAAAAGTTGAGATAAATTTATAATTTATAAATTTGTTTTATAATAATGTTCAATTTTTATAATGTACAAATACGACATTTTATCTATAGATATATTCTTTATAAAAATATATATAAACAAAATCAGAATTTAATTATTTTTATATACAAAATCATATTTTAATTATTTTTATGATGACTGTATTAATAATTTTTTTTTTAAATATTGTTTATTTTTTTTTGTAGAGTATGTTATAATTATGGTTTTTTTTCAAAAAAAAGTGCCTAAATTTCTTCGGTGGTCAACCTTTGTAAAGATGAATTTTCATTTTTTACGATTTGTCCCGAATTATGCGCAAAGAAATTTGAGGAATTTACCGTGAAAATGATGTTACATTTCTTTTATTTTTTTTACCACTTTTTTTCATTTGTTATAAAAGTGACCGAATCATGAAAAAATTGTTAATGGTAGAAATGGGTATGTTACAAGAAGTAACAAGATGATTACAATTCACATGTTTGTATTTTTAAAAATTGCTTCATAAACACTAAATTTGGTTTTTGGTTTCAGTGGCTTCTTGAGGGTTTGATTCCACTCCATAATTTTTTTTTACAAACTGCTATGAGATTTTTTATTGGTACGAGGGCAATCACCCAGATTTCTATTGAAACAAAACATGAAAACTTAAAAAAACTTTTAAAATTTCTATATATAGAAAAAAAGAAATAACCATAAAATTAAGTGATAAGGTATAGAATTATATCTTTTTCAATTCTAGCCTACTCATTTATCACATAATTATACTGAGAGAATACGACAATTAATAACTAAATATTAAAATTAGGTGGCATATAAGTAAATATAAGGTTTGGCTAACAGAAAAATAGTATTTTTACCATAAATGTATTTTTCTAAAAAAAATCTATTATACGTAATAAAATTTATAATAGTGAATCCAATTTTTTACTTATAATGATTATTCAATTAAATAATTATCATACGGTAGAGTAGAAAATATAATTTAATTAAGATATAATAAATTTAATTCATGACCATTTACCCTTTTTTTTTTATATTGAAATATTATAAAATATATACGGTAATAATAACTTAAGTATGTCTAAACGAGTCTAACACATATATAAAAAAGTATTAGATTAAAGTGAATTTAACACTTTTAATTTTAAATTTAACTTATATAAATATATAAAATAAAATCATATTTAAGTTCGTAAGAAAATATTTTATGTATTTAAGTTCGTAAGAAAATATTTTATGTAGTAAAAGTTTTTTTTTTCTTTTTCAATTTTTTGAAAAATCTATTATCATTGGCGAAACAGATGATGAAATCTGTACATTTGTTTATATATTTGTTTTTACATATCTCCATTTTTGTATGGATTTGTTTATATATTTGGATTTGTTTTTATATATTCTCATTTTTAAGGTTTTATGTGTGCGTTTGTTTTTTTTTTTTATGAAATAATTTGTGATTGTTGTGGGTTGCCATTAATTTTGTTAATTTGCCAATTTTATTAACTTTTAACATAGGTCGATCCACTTTTTTTAATATCTAAAATTGCGTAAATTTGTTAACTTTTAACTTTTGTCTTCATGAAGTCACTTTTTGTTCTTTTTATTTGCTTGATGATTCGTTGTATATGTACAATAGTTTATTAATCTATCCACCAAACAAATAAATAAAACGTTTTGGATGAGGAATTATGAAAAAATGAACCCTTACAAATTATATACGATTTCAAAAACAAAAAAAAATCTATATATATATATATAACAATAATAAGATTTTAGGCATCTATGCTATAAATGGTATTAAAAAATTTATGTGTAACAATTTTCAAATATTATAAAATATGTCTCGTAATAATACTTGATGTGGGCTATGCTGGCCAGAGACCTATAAAAAATTACTTTTTAATTGTCACACAGTCTCTTATTCTTGGTACCAATTAATTGTGAATGTGATTCTGTGAGTTATCATTCCTAGCAGTTAATAAGAATTCACGTGTTTAAACTAGGACTCTAAAAATAGAGAGGGAGGAAGTGATGATTGACGCTATTGATTTGATTATTTTTAAATTTGTTTTACAATAATGTTCAATTTTTATAATGTACAAATACGATATTTTATCTTTAGATATATTAAAATATCTTTTTCAAAAAATCAGATTTTAATTATTTTTTTCTTAGTAGATATGGGATATATGTTTAAAACAGATTTTATTTTAAATTTTAAGAAAATATTTAGATTTTTTAAAAATAATTCATTAGAGTTTGATGTTTAATATTTAGATTTAGAATTTAAGATTTAGTAGCTATATGTCATATATCATATTTTACCTTAAAGTGTGGCTCGAAGAGAAATCATTTTTAGACGATTTTACTCTTTAAGTTATACTCTAAATTACAAAAATGTCATTTATTGGAATATAAAAAAACAAATTGAAATAACGTTGAATATATTTATAATATCATTTAGATTTTCATCCGTATAAGATAAAATATTTTTATCAAATCTCATAAATTTTATGAGTAAGAGATTTCAACAATCAAATGAAATATTTACAATATCATTTAAATTGTCACGTAGAAAATAAGATATTTTTACCAAATTTCATAGATTTTATTTGACATTTTATATTCTAATTAAAATAATAAATTGAATTTTTCAATCCTATAAATGGTTGTCTACATTTTATTTACAAGAACACTTTCTCTTTACTTGAATTTATTATTTTTTATTTTTTTGTTTTGTTTTTTGTTTTATGATAAGTTATGTTGGATTATTTACCTTAACTTTCATCTAATTTTTCTTTTGTGCAATAATTTTTGTAGGGATCCTTTTTGCATAATTGTTGCATCTAAAAAAAATACTTAGAGATCTGAGGTTAGTCCATGAATTCTTCAATTTTAAAAGTTTGGTAACAATGATTTTCTACTATATATATATTTCTCTATATTTTGTTTATAAACACATTGGAAACTTTCTTTTTGCTTGGGATTACTTTCTTGGTTTTTTTTTTACAATAAAAAATTTAGTTATCTTATTTTTGTTGGATTATTTACCTTTAACTTTATCTAACTTTTCTTTTGTTACAATAATTTTTGTAGGGATTTTTTGTTGCTTCATTTTGACTTGGAGATGTGGGATTTTTTTTTTTGAAAAACGATAAAATTATCATTTGAGGTTAAATGTAAGTTCATAGATGTATACTAATAAATATATTTAGCTTATTTATATTTATAATTATGATATAACTCTTATAAATTTTATAATTCAAGAGTAATTGGTCTATTAATAGATAAATTAAGAAAAAATTAAAGAGTATCGATTTTTAAAAATCAGAGATAAAATTTAATTTTAATTTCATAAATTTTATTAAGTTTTTTTTTAAATAATAACACCTATTATTTTTTAAGCTCAAAATAAATAATTAACTGTTTTTTAACATAAATGTGAATTTAACTAACGTGAAAAAATGGTTATAAAATTCAATATTATATTGAAATTATTATTTGATGATTTAAATTTAGCCTAAAAATGTTTAAAAAATTTATAATTATATATATAGTTTATTATTTAAGAAATTATCACGTCGTTGCACGTGCTAAAATTCTAGTAAAGTTTAAATGAATATTTGTCGTAGAAAAAGGTTTGATTGAATATTTAAAATTTTGTGAATTTCTTTTTTTTTTTTCTTATTTACGTCGTTCAACTACTATTCTTATTGGCGGGAGACTTATACATGTTAAACTTCTAATCACAATTAATACCATTGAACTATGTTCATATTTACAAAAGATAACAAAATAACCAAATTTTTCCGAATACTTTAAAAAAGTCAAAGTTGCATTGCACATTAATACTCTAAAAGAGTATAGAACACATTTAGATTTAGCTCAAAACTTCAAGTCCATTCTCTTTTTCTATACATATTGATGAAGCATCATTTAGCAACTACTATTTCCTACAAATCAATGCTGAACTAGAAAAGGTCATTCAAATGTATACCTTTGATTTTGTTCGATCCAACTTACACACATTTCGATTATTATCACCAACCATATTGCTTGACTCTGCAACATTTGAATATTAAATAAATTTGTAGTAAATTAATTCTTAAGTGAATGATCACCATGTATACCTTTGATCTCTCTTCTTTTGGTAATTGTCGACGAGATTGCACTCGATAATCCCAAAAACAATAGTTCACCATGATGCCTTAACGAGTTAGTGCTAAGATGCATCAACAGTTGTCATTTACAAAGTTCTCCGTCATAAAAAGTGAAACGAGAACATCGTCGCATCATCACGTACGACCAGAGCCCTCGAGGCTGCTTGATCTAGGAACATCTTTGACAAGTTCATTTAAAAGAAAAACATATTTCTTACTAATTGTTTGTGAGTAACAACAATCTCAACTTGCAGGCTGAAACAAAGATACAAAGTGGAAAGCAGACACTATACTTTACAAAAGACACTTAGCTGCATGCACATTGGCCCCAAGGGAAAGAAAAATATTGCAGGTAAACACAAAAAGAGGACTATCTACCAAAAAAAAAACTTAAGCAGATTAAGAACCAGCAAATTTAGCAGAAACTTTGCTCCTTGGGTGTGCAGTATAACTTGACACTAAGACAATAAAGGAAGTTACTTGACATTTTAGAACCAGATCATGGTGAGGCGGCATCTGAATCGGCTTTGCCATTCTAATCTGAAGATCCAACTGACATTGCCTACACAAAACAGCTTGTAACTTAATCTGTCCCATTTAAGATATCGGAGCCATGATCAAAACAAGGGAAAATGCCACCCCCGTCAGCCTCTGCTGCATAGCTTGAAGAAGGAAGCAACTCATTTCCGAGCTCAAGTGTTGGTGGAGAATAGTAAATTGGACCTTGTGGCCCAAAAGTACAGTCATCTACCATGTAACCAGGCTGCAGAGGTGGAGGAAGCAATCGGTCGGCATGATTGTTATGGATGCAAAAAAACGACGTTCTATCTTTGTCGCTGTTGTTAGAATGTGGAGAACGAATTTGCAGGTTCTCTGCTCAGAGAATAGAATTACTTTGTTTTAGAGAACTAGAAATTTAGTAGGACAAGAAATGAAGAGAGATATTTGGACTCAAAATTCAAACATTGTAGTACATTATTCATAAACAGTTTTTATACCTTGTGGAAGTTCGATGACAGGTTCCAATGAATGCAATCCTGGATTACAAGAAATAGAAGGACCAGCTTGAGGGTAGGTCAATGGCATTTGTAGGGTTGGTTGCTCATCAAATTCGTTCCGATATATTGGCTGATTCAGATCTCCAACTAATTCCTGCAAATGAAAATGTCAGCTTCTAAGTTTCAGAACAGTTTTTCTTTTCTTTTTTTTTTAATTGGAAGCAAGAAAATTGGAGCTTTGCTCCATTATATACCAATGGTAAGCACATCCGTCCCTAAGACGGACACCAGGAGACATTGAAGGAATGGAGAACGGGAGGTGCCTACAAATTAATGTCACATATGAGTCTCGAATTTGAGACCTTGAGGGGAAAACACTTTCGAAGCCCAAGCCTTCGACCGTACCATCCTTGAGACGTAACAGAAATTTATATTACAATAGTGAAGAATGATTTCAATATGATAAAGTTCGCGATTCCTTTCTTTCTCCTTTCATTTTCTTTTCTCCTCCAATAAAAAAATCATAGTTGACTAAAAGCAGAAATATCCATAGACGGAGTAGAACAGAATAATCACCTCATCCCATCCATTTGGATATCTAGGAACTACGCTATTGTCCATCATGCAAGTTTGTGCATGATCCAGAACATTTCTCCATACCTTATCTGACATTCGGCCAAGTATCTGTAATGTCATCAGCAAGATTAGTCTTCCTAGAGTCGGTCAAATGGATGAACGAAACAAATAAAAAGAAACAACCAAACATAAATGATGCAGAATTATAGTCAGTATAGCTAAACACGACATGAGAGATCATCTTACCGAGCGCAGCTTGGGTTGATCCGTTTCATTCAACAAGAGAAAGTCTTTTACAGTGCGAATTTGGTGCGAAGTAAGCTTGTGATGGGATTTACCATCTTTTCGTATTTTCTTCAACCGCCATACTTCATCTTGCAAGCTTGGAGGATAATGCTTCATATACCCTGAAATCTAAACAATCAGTTCCAAGCTTTAAGCTGTAAACAGTAAACATTATTGTATCAGCATTTTGGGACCCAAAACATGAATGTCAACAAGACACAAGAAAGTAGTTCTGAAGTGTTGAGCTATCACAAGCCACAACTTACCCTCTCCACGGCTGTCCTTGACAGAAAACGGATAGCTAATGGCTGGCTTAACTCTATGGTGTCCAGATAGTTTTTCTGAAATTTTAGCTCCCAATATGAACTTTTTGTTCGGGATCCAGCTCGAATTATCAGTGATGCTTATATCAGTAATCTCTCCAACCCCATTTTTCAAGACGATACTCTGGGGCCCCGCTAATAGAGGTCGCTTACCGTCCCTTTCACTTAAAATTTTAGAATTGAACTCCTGAGTCCAATTCTCTCGATCTCTGGAAAATTGTCCACTGATGACAACAAAATCGACCTTCGCTGATGATAGTGGACCAGATTCCACTATAGTGTTGGAATTGGCATCCCATAGATGAACTTTCAATGGTTTGTCCTCCTCTGTTTTCAGTGGATTGTTTGTGAATATTTGGTCAGGCAGTTTTCCTTCAAACTGCAGCTGCAGGCTACATCCTGCTGTTGATGTTTCAGCTTTATTAACTGAGCTGCTGAAGAACCAAACGGTAGCTAAAATCAGACGAAGAACAGGGAAAGAGGACCAACATAATGATTGATGAATTGTCGCATGTTAGAAATTCATGTCAACTAACTAATTTTACTAATTAATGAAACATTTGTGTGGACAAAAATCAAAGCTGTGATCCTAAACTTGACTGCAGGAAAATTTACAGGATAAAAGCTTGCAAAGGTAGAGAGACGGTTCACAAATGATCGATGGAAAAAATAGAGCCATACCTTGAAGATGAAGGGAAAAGTTTGGAAATAGCACATTCAGTCTCTTCTTTTACCTAATCAACAAACATACAAAGAACAAATAATAGAATATCAAAGGCCTGAAATCAATGGTGTGCTTACTGACCACATGTTGAGCATGGCAGTGTAAACCACCTCTCTGTGTATTTGTTTTTCCTATATGATTATTTATTACTTGTACACAATTTGAAATTTTTTTTTTTTGAAACCGGGAGATCAAAGCTTCGCTCCACTATACCCGGGGTAACATGTCCGTCTCTAGGCCAGGCACCGAGGGCAATAGCTTAGCAACATAATAGTGTATGTATCCATGAACCAAAAGGTCATGAGTTCAAATCCCCTCATCCTCAATTGTTGTTGAACTAAAACTAGAGGAAGTTACACAAAGGTTCATAAAAAAGGTTGATGTTTCCATCAAGGCAATGGACTAATTTCCCTTCATCTACAATGACTGCAGCTTTGCTTGCTAACCTAAAAGGCAGAGCTAAAAAGGTTGCCAGAATTCTAAAACCAATTCAATAGATTCAGACAGCAGATTAGTTATAACCACATCGAGAGACTTGTCTTACCACTTTTCGAATCAAAGGTTCAAGAAACGCTATCAGGCTATCCTCCCCAACAGCTCTGCAGAAACACAAATGAAAACCAAATGTAAGAAAATAAAAGAACAATGTATAGAACACCAATGTTCTTTGACTAACAATATACTCACGTCCGAAATATTTTGATTCGATTTCGCTCTTGATTGGGAGTTCCAAAACCATTGCCATGGTACACATGAAAGGGCCTATTCTGTACCATCAAATACCAAAAACTTTAACTCAAAGTAAACAGAATCTCTAACGAATTACTCCCACTAGATTGTCTTTATAAAGAGATGGCCATTGACAATTGATTGTACTAAGAAGGGAGAAGGAAGGTTCCATTAAATTACAGAAGAAACGCGTTAATAATTGAAGTCAATCTTATATTGCATAATAAATGTTCAAATCAGCATAAAACAATTTTCTAAAGAGAACCCGACATTACCTTGATTTTGTCATGGAAAGTTAGAAGAAATTCTCTCAGCTTACATAACTAAATAAACTGTCATGTCCTAATCAAATAACGACCAATACCCATCTTAACGTGTTCTTATCTGACAGTGACTTAGAAGTGAAACTGGGAGAGAAATTGAAAAGAAAATCAACAATCATGGCTGATTGACCCAGAAGAAGCAGAGAAATTACAATAGAAAGTTCCCCTGAAACTCAATTTCAGCCACAAAACTTCAAGAATCTGAAATTACACTAGAATTTCTGGGAAAATTCACAGTCAATTGCTAATAGAATCACTTAGAACATGAATGATTGATCCATTTTTCATTGAGAACGACACGACCCACATGAAATCGACAAACGACGACAGATAAAAACACACAGAAGTTTGAAAGTGCGACAAAAAAGCTATATGTTCTTTGAATTCGAGGGGCCTGAAAGGACAAAACTTATCTCGTTTTGTCCCTACATACAACTAAACAATTGCATTAAACTGCGAAATGGGGAAAAATTAAACCAAAACGAAATCGGAAAATTAGGGTTTATTTCGGGGAAAGTGAAAGGAAACGATGAATTACTTGAAATTTTCGTACTGTGAGGACGGACCACCGGATCGGTAGTCAATGCGCCGACTGTTCGTACATCATTTGGAAATTTTGGCGAACTGTAATTGCTCGGTGAAATCTTGACGCCATTTTTTTCTTCGAGGTTTTGAGTTTCGAGGAAGATGCAGATATCTCTTTCGCCATTATCGGCTCTGTCTCCTCTCTTTCGGCGGTTTAATTCTAATTTTTTTTTTAAAAAAAAAAACTTGTTAGATTAGTCAAATTAAATAAATTTAGCAAATATAATAATTAGTTTTAAATAAAAATTTGATATTAATAAATATTTATAATAATACTGGATTAAAATATTTAATGAATTAGTATCACTTTTCGTTTTTTGGTTGTAAATTAGTTAAGTTATAAGTTCAATCTTCACAAATAGTATCAATTTTTCCATAAATATTTTTTTTTTCCGTCTCTAGACTAGGTATCGGGAGACATCGAATGTTGCATACCGCTCAAATCTTCAACCACTGTGCCACACCTTAAGAACCCACAAAAATTAAATTCAAGTGAGCTATTATTTGTAAGCACCATATAAAAAAATTCATATTCAATGAGCTTTTGTTATAATCTCAATTTCTAATTACTCAAAATAACTAAAAATTCTAATCATTCAAAATAATCTTTAATATAATTACTTGTCCAAACACCTCGATAAGTTATTGCATGTATATTAATATTACTAAATTATTGTTTTTATTAGCAAAACTTCAATTATAACAACCCAAAATTTATATTTATAATCGGGTAATATGCAATTATGGTGGGTGCAATAAATACTTGGGAAAAGTATATTTTTAGTCACATCATCAATTTATTGAATTTAAAATTAGTTTAGTCATCAATCAACATTTATCATTAGGACTAAAATGAAGGATTAATGAAATGTAAGGGATGAAAATATTCATTTTTGAAACACAGAAACTAAATGAAACTTCACTCAAAACCTAGGGATAAAAATGTACTAACTTAAACGACATGAAATTAAAAGAAATACTTGCCTCATTATGAATAAGGAGGCAGACCCTCCTAAAGGTATATGTGGCATCTCTGGGTGCCATACATTATTTTTTTTTCTCTCTTTCTCTCTCTTTTAATATTGTTGAATCAATTTTTTTGTGGTACAATGGATGTCACATGTGCCGTAAGGAGGGTCTACCACTTTATTTATAAGGAGACAAGTAATCCTCTTAAATTAATAATAAAAGAGTTTGATTGTTCCTTCTTAAATCACTAAATTGGAGTTCAACAAAATTAGGTGTGGAACACGATAAAATATATTCGAAGTCTAATGTAGAAATACACGACTTGAAACGGTGTGTTTATTTTTATAGAAAAGAATGAAGTGGTTAATAGTAGTTAGAAGTGGTTACCTACTCGTTTGAGAATTGAAGTTAATAATAATAGAGTAATCAACTACTTGTTTGAAGATTGAGGTTAATAGTGGTCGAATGATAAATTTGATGTAAAATTTAATGTGAGATTTGATAAAGGAATTGAAAATGGGTTGAAGAGTGGTTAACGGTGGTTGTTTACTACAAAAAAAAATAATAATAAACAAACGAGGGTTTGTGTCCAAAAAACAAACACACCCTAGGAGTGACCATGGATTGCATTGGATTATAGAGGTTTTCAACTCAACTCAAATTTTGGATAAGTCATCCTCCAACCCAACCCAACCAACCCTTATATTTTATCAAATTAGTCATACATTCTATTTTTTTAAAAAAATTAATCTTCAATCAAGGCAATGAAATGAATATAAACATACAATCATGGTTCATATGGAAGATTCCAACTATAAAACCTAAAAAAAAAAAAAAATTAAAACAACAAAAATAGATGACATAACTCGACTTCTACAAGACAAATATATAATTAAAATCAACACAGACCTCTAGGTCATTAAGTATACATTGATGCCGCTTGAGCTACTGCTCTATTGACGACATTAAATTGTTTTGAAAGTATACATAAACAATACTATTGCTCATAATTAAGATACCGGAAGGCCCAATGATTTTATCACTTAATGGAATCTAATTCAATATCATGGTCACGATTTAATCCCGGTATTTGGCTCTCATTTATTTGAGAGCAATTAATTATTCTATTATTTGATTAGGTGGTAAATGTTAAAATTTTGGTTAAATCAATTTAAAAGTATAATTTTTATTTCAATTTATAGGTGGTTTAAAAAAATGAAGAAAAAGTAACATGGCCGTATTTTAAAAGAAAACGAAAAATGATTAAAAATGAAATGTAAAAATGAAGAAAAAGTTTTTTTTTTTTTTTTTTTTTTTTTTAAATAAAAAGGTATTATAAAAGTGGGCAATGAACAAAGATAGAGAAAATCATGGAGAGAAAAAGTAAATAACTCTTTTTGGTATTTTGGTGTCCGAAAACTTGCAAAGCTCTAATCACAAAGAGTTATAATTAGTAAGCAAAAATTATAAGTGGCTAAACATATTAAAAGTTAGACTAAATTATAGAGAGTCAAGTTTTTTATTTGTTAGTTTTATTATTGATTTCTCTAAGATCGTGGAGGTCTTTTTTTTTATACAAATTGAGGAAAGATCATGCAGGTTTTCGTGCAAAGTGGACCACATTTTTTATTTTCAAAAATTGGCATAAAAAATGAGAAAATAAAAGAAAAAATATGCAAAATTCGTTTTCTTTATTATTTTTTGTTGGTTGTAAGGTTTATCAAGGAAATTGTTGTTTGTTTCTAATTTCTTTGCTTGTTTTCTACAATTCATTTTATGTACAACTTTGACTGCTTTTGATGATGAGTAGTTGAATTTCAATTTTTTTTTATTTTTAATTTAATGGTGTTTTTAATTTAAATGGTAGTTTTGTAAAGCTTTGGACCAAATATGAATTATCTTTTAGATCCATGGTGTTTTTAATTTCAATGATTAATTGTTTCTTGCTCTTATTCTTGTGATTAGATGGCTTGTAAATTTAATTGATGTCTTGGTTCATGTTATACATAATTTATGATATGTGTAATTATTTCAGAGGAATATAAATTGTAGTAAGAGGTTAATTTATGTGTATATGATTTGATTGTTCTAAATTACATAGCTTCTGTAATAGGTGGTAAGAAAACAATAAAACAAAATTAATTGATTCGTAGACATTTCGATTAATTAATTTTAGTTTAATTGTTCTCATTGTTTTTTTTAATGTTATTATTTGATTCGTATGAAAAGTTATCATTTCCAATCGATTAAATAATACATTTTGACTTTTCTAAATAAGTAGACTAATTTCTTGAATTTAATAAATTTTATTTATTTTTTTTAGCCTATAGTTAATATTGAAATTGGATTAAATTGAACACTCGAATCATAAATTTTCATATAATTGTATGTTTTATTAAACTCTTTACCTTTCAATTAGAATTTTTGTTCAAAATATCAAAACACCTTTATTTTTTTATTAAAAATTGAGAATGCAATTTTATAGTTTCCTTCATATTCCATCTGCTTTCACTACTGCCCTCATGATACACCCTCGTAACTTTTTTCATCTAAAAATTGTTTATATCAATGAAGATATTTGTCATCACTTATATATTCATAATTTTCCTCCTCATTTTATCGATGTAAAATACTTTGTTTGCGTTCCAACATACATCACTAACTCTTTTGATTACCATGAATTGAATTAAATTGTTACATGTTAAAGTTTGTGATTTGGGTCGGGAAAAAAACTAATTATATCTTCAATAATATGATAGTATAACTTAAAAACTAAATTTAAATAAAAAAAGTTACAGAATCAAATTCTCTTAAATTTTATTTGTTAACTTATTTTTAGAAAAATAATGTTGAATTTTAACATTTATATTAAGTTTGGTTGGACGGTCTGTACTTAATAAGTATAATATAGAAGTCGTTGGAAAAAGTCTATAGACTTTGACTTTCATGGTTGGTTTCAAATGACATATTTGAACAAAGAGAACCTTAAAATCCGACATTAACCAGAATTTCTAAGGAAAAGTTTTGAAATTAGTTAAATTTATAAAATAATTATGAATGTGTTACTTTTTTTTAAGTAACAAATATAAGTATTGATATCAATGAGAACAAGTAATCTCTTAATCATTAGAGGTATATTAATGTCATTAAGCAATTGCTCTTGGCTTATAATAAAATATTAAAACATATTAATGATTAGTATAAATATTAATGAATATTTATAATACAATATTAAAATGTATTAATAATTATAGATACAAATATTTTATAATTTATCTACCTTTATAATTACTTTGGAAGAAGAGTCTATCTAATAAAGTTTTATACTTTTCAATCGGTATAAATATATTAAAGACTAAAAAGTCTTGAATTTAAATGACTTCATTTAAACCTAAAAAATGTGAAGAAGGATATTATTGTCTCAAGTTAAATGACATTGTTGACTGAAAAAATTCAACAAATTACAAATTGTCACGGTAATTGTTCTTAAAAGTAGTGATAAAATAAGAGAAATATGTGCATCTTCTTTAGTATGGTGCGACAAAATTTTGGTTTCAACAAGATTAAAAGAAAAGAAAAAAAGTATAGAGTCACGTCTATATTAAGGAAGACTTCCCTCCTTATTTATAAGTAATAATGTTTGGTTGTAACCAATAGAGTAGTAACTCAAGGAGCATCAATGTATATTTAATGACTTAGAGGTCTTAGATTCGAGTCTCTTCCACCCCAATTGTTATAATCTAAAAAAAAAAAAAAATTTGGTTGTAATAATATGTAACTCTATCATTACTTATATATAACAAACCAATATACTAATCTAAAGGGTTCATTAAAAAAAAACATACTATCATATACCTCAGATCGAACATACACAATAAAAAACAATTATAGTAAACGGGCAATATTTTATCCTATATAAAGAGACTCTAAAATAATATAAGAGTCAAATACCGATTTTTGGGCTCGAACTCATGACATTGAAATTGAAATGAATTAATACTAAATAAAATAATCAACTGCACTATCGACCTTCAATAATTTATACCACAAGGATGAATTGATGGAATGTTGTGTTGAAGAGGTTGAGAGAAGTAAAGAGGCCTAACGAAAACCTGCGGCAACATTTATGGCTATTTTATTCTATCTGCCAACGGGTTTAAATCAAGTATTGAAAAACATTTTATGGTTCTTTTAATTCCATCTTTCTTCATAAATGAAGTTTTAAGCATGATTTTTTCAACCATTGTTTGATACTAAAACGTTTTAGTTCCTCATTATATAACGCATTGTTTATTTTGATTGGTGTAATGTATTTCAATTCCACTCTCCCATAATTTGTACTAAAAATAAAAAACAAAAAAAAATTGTAGATTTTAAGTATTTACATATTTTATTTCTTAAGTACACGTTTTTCATATTTTTTTAATTAGTTATTTTATCTTAAATTGTATCCATGTTAACCTAATATAGATGCATATGTGGGAAAGTATGGTAAAAGAAAAGGGTATAAGAAGTTTTTTTAATATATAAATAATTATTCATCAGATAAACTAAACATTTTTTAAAAAGGTTTTTTATACTCTTTTTTACGTTAAATTAGGGATGAGATCACAAATCCTTCCACGGGTGTACAAAAGAATCAACCACTGATTTTGACTAATTTTTTGATATTTTTTCTATGCTTCTGATATAGTAGTTTAAAGTTTTATTTTAAAAAAAACATAGTAGTTTAAAGATTATAAAAATTAATGCAATATAATTTTTTTTAACTCAACTAAAATATAATTCTCACCCATATAATAAGTTATGTCATTTGATTATTGTTGGGTTCAACCAAATTTGATATTTTTATTATGATATAGATCTTTGAATTTATAATTGAAAATTTGTTTCTGTTTATTTACTTCTAAAATATTTTTTTTACTAGCGTTCAAAAACAAAAGATATCCTCTAGAAAGAAAAACACACAAAAGATGCCCAATTATAGACAAATAAAAATGTTTTTTTTTAAAAAAATTATAGACAAATAAAAATGAAAACGTGGTATAATTTTTTTCTTCTTCTAAACACTATGGAAGTTAAATACTGTTTATTTGATTTACATATATCACTTAATATCGATGGAGCATAAATAAATTAGATTCTAATTATGGCAATAGCTAAAATAAATAAATGGAGCAGCGGGGATTACAAGAGAGCACATTCAAGCACTCACCAAAATCCCAATACATCCAAATATTTGAACTCACCAAAATTAATTTCTAAATGTAATTAGAAATTAATATAAAAAGAATTTAAAATAAGAATTATAGAATTCTTAATTCTTGCTATGCAAATAATAGTGAAACATTATATGTGTATATATAGTGGTGATGGGCGGAAAAACCAAATGAAATTCCCGATGTGGGAATTCCATTAGCGGCATAACAGATAATTAGCAGTTCGATCTCCAATTTCAAACGTTTAATCTTCATTAAAAATGGTTCAACAATAATAATATAAATGTATGTTAGATGATGTGGAGTTCGACCTAAAAATCGATTGATAATGAAGGAAGTAATTCATATCTCTTATAATCCTATTGAAAAATCATTCTTTCCAACGTGACACAATTGTCATATGATGATTATCTCAAACAATATAAAAGAATCAAGAAATAAAAAGACTAATAATTCAAAAGATATAAATGTGTATTTATTCATGAATTTCAATTATTTTTTTTATTACTATAATAGTGGATTAAAGGGATTGGAACCAAAAAGCTGAATGCTAATAGGGTGTACAAAAATTACCAGTTAAACAAATTCAGATTACTCAACTCAAATTAATTTTATAATATGTTCATGTTGGATTGAGTTAAATGAGGAAAAATTTCGTGTATATTTGTTTACATGTAGGATAGGTAACATAAGTTCAAAAATAGTATCATTTCTTTACATACCGTCAATTAAATCTTAAAGAAAAAAAAAAGATTATCGCAACTCAAAAGCTCAACTCAACCAAAACATATATAAGCTGGGTTAATTACAGATTAACCAACTAAAAAATTTATGAGAATGGATTAAATTGGCAAATTGATAAATTTGGGGTGATACAATAATTTTTCATAACCAAGTACAACCCATACTATGTACATCCCTATATTCTTCAACTCACTTTTAACCAATCTTCCTCCAATTATTTTTGTTTTGTATAGTTTTTAAATAATGTCAACTATTAATGTTAAACTATATATACATAACAATATTGATTTCACCAATAAAGGAGAGGATGTTGGTTTCGCCAAAGTTGAATGGATTATAATTTTCTTTTAATTGAAACTTGGGCACACAAGAAAATTTTTATTATTAATATTATTGTCCCTAAAGGGTGACACAGTGATTGAAGACTTGAGTTTTGAGAATATACTCTCCTCAAAGTTCCAGATTTGAGACTCAATTGTGACATTACTTATTTAATCTCTTTGGATGCCTGACCTAGAAACGGTTTCAAAAAATTTATGAAAATCACACAATAGAAGTTAATACAGTTTATTTGATCATTTAAAATTTCCACTAACCGAGTTAGAAGAAATAAAGAGAAAAGACAAAATGTTTTTTTTTTTTAAACAGAAAAGACAAAATGTTAAACAAAGTGTTTTATGTATAAAAAAGAGAGAGAAAAAGAAAAGGAGAAGAGAGAGGGCCTTAAAATTACAAAAATATTAAAAGACTTTACTTTTTAACATTTACCATTTTTGTATCTTTCTTCCTCAGTTATGGGAAGACGTGTTTTAAGTGTAAAATATTTGCCTCAGAAAATCCAGAAAATAGAAAGATTCGGGAAAAGGGCTTTATTAATGACAATTTAAAAAATTAAAATAAAATTATAATTTTAATAAAATTAGTTTATAAATTAATATATAAGTTGATAATGTCCAATTTGTTTTCCTTTGTTTGTTTTCTTTGGATAGAAGTGGAAAAACAAATCAATTTTTTTTTAGTATTATGTTTTTTAATAAAATTCTTTGAGAAACCACTACTCTCAAATAAATTAAAATCAAATATCAATGTTTGGATTAAACTTGTGACTATGATGTTGAACTGAATTACAACTAAATAATGAAATCATGGGACTATTATTTTTAAATAATTAACCAGGTATTATATATATATATATATTGAGAATCATTATATATATAATTTATTATTTGTAATATTAAATATATTAATATTATTATATGATGTCGATAAAAGTAACTTTAAATTTGAAATACAAAAAAATAACTTTAAATTTATGATAGAGAGCAAATTTGAGATTTTTTTTTTAATTAACAGAACCAAAAAGAAAGAAAGAAATATTATACTAAAAAAAATAAAAATAAATATTGAATAATTTCGAAACCAAAATAAAAGAAACCTAAAAATATATGGCTAAAATGGTAATTTAACCACAAAAATGATATTTTACCAATATTTTTCTTCTTTTTCCTTGCCCTCCTCCTTCTATAGAATACACTTCTCCCCTCCCATGTTGAATCACAAATCAGAATTTTATTTATTTCTAAAAATCATCTTTTCTTAGTTTTCTCTCTACCTGAAGTTCTTCATTTTTGGCTTTCAACTTCTTTTGAGAATATGTATTTTTGTTAATTAATTGCTAAAATATGATTAGTTAGTTGTCTAACTTAACCATATATGATTATATTTTAACCATGGTTACCACTTACTTTACTATAAGCAAACTCATTAATCAATTCAAAAACTAAATCTTTTTTTATTTTTTTACTTTTATGTTCTTGTATTTGATTTTACTATTTCTGTTGTATTTTGTTTTTAATATGGTAAAAGTTTGGTTTGGAGTAAAGCAAGGAGTTTTATTTGGTTATGATAGTATTATCAGTTTCTGGATGGTGTTTTGTGGTAGAAGCCATATTAATTTTGGATGAAATTTATAAATTTTTTTCAGTTCAAATAGTTGGGGTTGGAAATTTCATAACCTTCTGGCCAATTAAATGTTCTGGTCAATGAAATTTGTGTTGACTTTTATTTTTAAAATGTTCAAAACAAAAGCAAACAATCCATAAAAAATGATAAAAATTTGTCTACTCATAGATGGGTAGTAACCATGCTAAAGAAACATGTAGCAGCCATACAAATTTGTTTTAGATAAACAAATTTAATTTTTTTAAAAAAAATTATTACCTTGAATACACATCTTAAGCATGACTTTCTATTTGTGAGGAACCAAGTTTTTCTGTTTGAAGTATTTTTTTAGTCTTAAATTTCAATTTTGTAAATGTTTGTTTTCTATATACCTCATTTTTCTCTTGTTTTTGTTCATACTAAGTTATATTGTCCTTTTGAAATGTAGTTTTTTAGCGCAATAAATGTTATGAGATATGAACTATGAAGTTGAGAGCTATTCTTTTACTTTGAAATTTCTCTGTGTAAGTTTGAATTTTATCTTTATTTACATTGTTTAATTGCTTATTTAAATTCTACTCTAAAACATGATGATTATTTACATATTTTGTTTAAATAGATATTAAATTTGGTATTGAAGAATAAAATAAACAAATTATGGAAGCACACAAAGCAATTTAGCTTTTTTTTAGCCCATAAAAAATTCAATTAATCAACTAGTTAAAAAAATTCCATATTTATATCTACGGATAAATACATTTGATAAATTTTATTTTTTTAGTACAAATTGAGGTCTAAAATAATATAAAAGTTAGATACCGATTTTTGGCCTGACCGTGGAATTTTATTATTTTTAAGTACTTATAAATGTTGAAACTTTTCTTTCTCTTTTTATTTAATTTCTAATTACTTACTTTATCTTCTCTTTTATTATTATAAAAGTATTGATGATATTTATTCGATATGATATTATCATTCATATCATAGTCTAAACAAATCAAATTATTCACCTTTTAACAAAAAAAATCAAATTATTCATAGATAATGACTTAAAAATATATTATTATTCCAAAGGAAAAATGGAAACGGTAATTATTGTGATACAATAATATTGTTTTCCTATGATTACTTTTTTTTTGAGAATCTTTCCTATGATTTTTTTTTGAATTCATCTTTCCTATGATTACTTAGGACTTAATATTTCATTTTCCAATTTTTTTCTATATTAAATGCATTATTTTCGGGTTTTATTATGTATTGCAATTGTTATTGGATAAGATAACCAACTGCGCCACTGAGCCTCGGTATTGGGCAATTGGTTTTCGCATCCGTTGAATATTACTAATGGTAGTATTTTATTATACTCCTTTACTAATATTTGAAGCGTAGCCAAATAGCAATCGCCCAACAGCAATTGCATTACAGAATAAAAAAAGAAAATTATGCATTCTAGCTCACTTGTTCCTTTTTTTGGTTTTTTTTTTTTTTTTTTTTTTATAATTTATGATCCATATTATCTTTTTTTTTAATAAGTTGAGAAATATCCATCCCCTTTTTTAAAAAATCAAATATGATCCACGTGTCATCATTCAAAAAATTCTTCTAATAATACTATTTATCTTTTTGAGTTACAACATTTAATAATACTTTTTTTTTTTTTGAGAATTTAATCATACTATTTTTAAGTCTTGCATCTGGACATTTGATAGCAAATCATAAAGTAAAATAATCGAAATTTCAAATATAAAAAAAGTATTGAAATGTTATTTTGTCCAAATTTTGTATCATTATTGTACCAGAAAAAGCATTGAAAACCCACATTGTTTTCTTGCTTAGAGACCAATAAACCCATAAATAAAAAGCCAAGTACTTGCAAATCTCCAAACTTGTTTTTTCTCTTTTCAACTTTAGTTTCCACCAGTACTTTCTTGTTTAGTCCATCCAAACTAATACAAATAATAATAATAATAATAATAATAATAATAATGATGAAGCAATATGCTATTGTCATTCATATAAAAATCTAAACAAACTGGTTCATACATAAATGAACTTTTTATTTTTATATATCAATTGTAAGTGTATTTATATCAGAAAGTACTTTCTCTGTTTTGTAACTAATATGGCACTAATGTTGATATAGTAGGGTTTTTTTTTTGTTAATTTTTTTTAAATCAGTTGTTAATAGGGTTAGTTAGGAGTTTTATCTTTTCTTTTCCAACATTTTTAGTTTCACTATAATAAATGCATTATTTTTGGTTTTCATTATGTTTTGCAATTGTTATTGAGATATTGTTAAATATACAATAGTATTACTATTGGTAGTATTCTATTACACTCATTTACAAACATTAGAATGGTACCCAAAATAGCAATAGCCTAACAACAATTGCAATACAGAATAAAAAAAAAGAAATAATGCATAAATTATTTGAAACTAGTTGATATACAAAACATTAAGAGAATGCACGAAAGCAACTTTATTTAACATTTAACATTCTCTAATTTAAATTTATTTTTTCTATGAATAACAAAAAATTATAGTAGATATATTTTATATGTTGGGAGAAAATGCATGCATGTAATGTATAGAATGATCCCAAGACAATCAATCATACAACCGGGTCGTATTATTCATAATTAGATTGTTACTATTATTACTAATAACTCCATAGCCTGTTTCAAAAAAAAAAAAAAAAATAATAATAATAAATAACTCCATAGCCCAAATTGAAAATAGTTGCATTTTAATTTGTATCAGAAAAAAGTTGAAGAATATATCTCCCCTAAGTTTCTCATTTATAATCTTCTCAAAAAAAAAAAGTTTCCCATTTATAAAGGAAAATTAGATAATTCATGGAAAGATTATGTATGCCGACTTATAGAACAATAAAACCTAACAACGTTATTTGACATTTTTTTGTTAAAATTATTATCAATTAAGATCATACAAAATATTTTTTGTGAGTTTATAAATGACGACCACATATCGAAGAATTATGCGAGATTTTTTTGACACCTAAAAGAGGTAGGCGAGTGTGTGTGTTCATCAAATTATTTTCAATTTGATAATATTTTGAATTTGTTACCGAGCCATTGCTATTTTTACCCATTAAATACTAGATGTGTAATTTTATTAATCTCCTTTTAAAATATTACAATAATCGGTTAAGATTTTGGAAGTAGTGGCTAATGGGGATAGAACTGTAATTACATAGTCTGCATTCTGTTTGATTATATCCGTTGTATCCGCCAACTAGAGTAGTTGTTCACGGGGCATCAGTATACACCAATAACTAGAGATGTTGGATTTGAGTCCCCCAACCCTTAATTATTGTAATCTCGAAAAAAAAAATGATCCGTGGTATGTTTATTATTTATTTTATATGGAGAAAGAATTAACACATTAATGTAAAGTGGTTTAGATTAGTCTAGTCCACTGTTCAAAATATGAGAAGATCAATCTTCATCACTCACTCATGATAGCTATTGATGAATATCACAAGAGTCCCAAATGATGCTTTTATATAATAGCAGAATCACACACCCTACATGGTTTAATTAACTTAACCCCAAAACTAATCAAGTTCATTAAATTTACCAAATAGGTTAATGCAAGATGATGTGTAAATTCACCAAATAACAGTATCCTTATCACGATGTAAGTAAGACTCTACTTTAACAATAAACATATAATTTTCGTCTCGTTCATTTTGTAGTAGAGGCTATTTGGGAAGGGCCCGAAACATTTTTTTGACCAATATAGCAAAGCCTTTCGCCACATCTCGGTGAAATCTGACTCTAAATTGGTTGTTATTCTCATTTGATTATACTTTTGAATTTATTAATATTTTAGATCCGTATTCGATCCTTTTCCTTTTGTGGTAGGGCTAGTGGCTCATTTGCTTGCTACTCTATGCCTCTAGGATCTTGTTGAGTTTTTTTTAGTTGGATTGATTGAATTTTGGTGATTGATGATCAGATTTATTCCTGATTGTTGAATACGCCGTACCAAAAAAATAGATCGAACTTTGTAGTTTATTTAGTTATTATGGTTAGATCCCGCATCGAAAAAAGTAAGAATTCGTAATAATATATATGAAAGGTGAATTACTCCTCTTATCACCAATTGATTTTGAAATATATATATCTACGCTATTTAATGTTTAAACTTCAAATTTATACTTGAATTTGTATTGTTGGATGAAAAACTAATGAATAGAAGAAAAAAAATTGCCAATAAAAATAATACTTTAGAGTACATTCAATTACCAAGTGTTTCCAATCATCCACTTCCAATAATTGTAGAATTACAAAAATAAAGAAGCAAATTAAGTTGATTTTTTTTTTTTAAGATTTTGGCGGTCGAACTCATTTCGGGAAAAAAAATTATTATGAAGGTAAATTTTAAAAATACACGATTAAAATCAAAATCAAAATCAAAATAATATTTTAGTAATTTAAAATTTTAGGTTCCTTCATAAGTGATTTTTTAAGCTAAATATTTTGTTGTGAGGAGGACAATACGAAAAGGAGACAGAAAAGTACTTGTGTTGGTTTTTTCAACCAAACAAAAGTTTTACGGTACGATTATTTAAACAAAAAAAAAAAACAAATTGAGAGATGAAACTACAAATCCTTACATAGAGAGTTTAAATGGGTCACATACTATTTTTAGAATCAAAATATAATCATTGATTTAAATTAAATTATAACCAATCAAATTAACCAATTTTTCATCTCGTAAATAAAAAGCGTAGAATTTTAAATGTTTTCAATAAAAAAGGGACAAAAAACTAAATACGTACCAAACATTTGTGTAAGTTCAATCTCTAATTTACACCGAATACACCCTCAAATTTCAAACGTTTAATCTTCATTAAAAATGGTTCAACAATAAATAATATTAATATAAATAAACAACAGACTTAGGTCTCAAAGATATAACTAAAAAGTCATGGATTTTAATCTTTATTTATTTTTAGCATAATAGTGAATTAAAAGATTTGAACTACAAATTTTTTTATTGTTAATAGGAATATACAAAAGTAACAAGTTGAACAACCCAAATTATCGTACCCTAATTAAAAGATTTGGAACTTATTGTTAAGATTTCACAAATATCCTACATTTGAAAAAATATCAATATAAAAGAGATATGAGTTATTTCCCTCATAACCAATTAGTTTTGAGGTGAAACCCATATTCTCTAATATTGTATCAGAGCCCATAAAATCATAACGGATATCGGTCCAATAAGAATGAAATTGAGATCTAATTTAAAATTGGTAAGCCCAAAAGAGGCATCCTCTTGAGGAGATATGTTAGGATCTCACAAATATCTCACATTTATAAAAACATAAATATAAAAGAGATATGAGTTACTTTCTCATTGTCAATTGATTTTGAGCTGGAACCTCATTTTCTCTAATACTGATTTAATGAAATGTTCAAGTTGGCTTGGGTATGCAAATATCATTTCATTTTTAATACTTTATTTATACATATTTACATACTATGTTAAGCGTTGTTATCGAAAAATGAGGAAATTAACACAATAAAAAATTCAACTCATTCCAATTAAAAAATATGTGTTGGGTTGAATGGACAGATTGGCCAGTCTAAAATTTATATGTTAGGTTGAATTGACGGATTGATCGATCTAAAATTTAGGTTGACCAACAAATTTTTAATATCCAACCTAGACTATGTAGTATGCATATCCCTATTTGGTTATCTTTTTATTATTTGTGTCCACCCGTGATTGGTTAACAGGTAAGTTATTTATGCTCACTTTAACTGAATCTCCCTTCAAAATATTGTTGTTGTGGTTGTTTTTTTTCCTTTTTTTGATAATGTCAACTATATATTGTTGTTTTTTTTGAGAGTCAACTATATATTGTTGTTAAATTTAGAAAAAATATATATATATAACAATATTGATTTCACCATTAAGGAAAAGGAAAATTATAAAAACATATTCACTCAATCTAAATAAAATTAAATTGGTTAAGGGAAATTAGTTGAATGATTATAATTTTCTTTTAATTGAAAATTAGGCACACAGTAGAAGTTTCTTTTTTATTATTTTTAATGAAAATCGTACTATAGAGAAGTTAAATATTGTTACCCGTCATCTAAAATTTCCACCAATCGAGTTAGAAATAAAGAGAGAAAAGACAAAAATGTTAGGGAATTTATCCTCCATAGCAATTTTTGACTATTTTATTATAATTATAGTACATTTTTAAAAATAATTTCATTTATGTCACATTGTTTTAAAATAATTTCATCCATAGCACATTTTGTCCAAAATTGTTATTCTAACATCAACAAACTTCTTACACTTCAACTGATAGACTTTAGACTTCTATCAGTTTAATTGATAGACTTTTATCGCTTCAACTAATAGACTTCTATCAGTTTAACTGATAGACTTTAGAATTTTATCAGTTCAACTGATAGATTTCAATCGATTTTGAGTGATTGAACAATGCAAATTGATAGACTTCAATGTAGGATCGGTATGACAACCCTAGAGGGGGGTGAATATGGTTTCTTTAAACTTTATGAAACTTTTTCCTAATGTGGGCCCAATTAAACAAATGAATTTACTTTTTACTAAACAATCAATTTAACCAAGAATACCATGTAAATTAAATAAGAAATTATCAAAAACCGATTTCAAGCACCCTATTTAATTATAATATAAAGATTGGTAAAGAATATGTCGAGATAAAATTATAACAACCAAACAAAACATATAAGAGCAATTAATATAATATAACAATAAATTAATTGCAAAAATAAAAGAAGTTAAGGATAGAGAAATTGACACCGTGAATTTATAGTGGTTCGACGCACCTACTCCACTCCCCAAGCTCCTCTTGGGTATTCCACTAAAACAATGAAGACTCTTTCCACGGCTTAGAGTCAAACCGTTACAACGTTCCTTTTGCGGGAGCAAGAACAAACCCGATCTTTTCCACGGCTCAAGATCAAACCGTTACAACCTCTCTTTTTATGGATCAAGAGAAAACCGTACAATGATTTGGAAATGTAAGATCAAGATGAACAAACTCTCTCCAAGAGTGGATTTACAAATTTAACTCTCTCAAATCAAATCCTCACAATACAATAATTTCTCTCTAAAAAATAAGATGAAAATTGAAAGCTTGGAGAGAGCAACAATGAAGACTTCTTTGTTTTGGAGGATTGAGAAATATGAAACTTGGTGTCTTCATTTGGTGGAGAAGATGAAGCTTAAATAGACATGAAGAGGCAAAGTTACCGTTAGACACAAAACACAATAATATTATAGTATTAAAAAGTTACCGTTAGACACAAGGCATAATAATATTATAATATTCAAAAAGTTACCGTTAGACACAAGACATAATAATATTATAATATTCAAAAAGTTACCGTTAGACACAAGACATAATAATATTATAATATTCTAAAGGTTACCATTAGACACAAGGCATAATGATATTATAGTATTCAAAAAGTTGCATTTGGACAAATACATAAAAGTAGTATAACAATATATAACTTTCTTTCCCTTTTAAGAAAGTTACCGTTAGACACATCCTCAAATAATAATATAATAAGAGATATCTTTGTTTTTCTTTTCTATTTTGCTTTTACCTTGACTTTTTATAACACAAAAAGAAATCTCAAATGTCAAACATCCAAGGCTCCACATGTCGCTCTTGGATTGACCAATTTTTGCTATGTCATTACGTCGGGATTTACCATTCAAAATCTTTTAGGCCATAAATATTTCATCTTAACTTTGATTTGAGTAATTCAAAATGGGTTTGAATTATTATTTCAAACTCTACAAAATGTATATTTCAAAACACTATATTTGTCAGTAAATAAATTTCAAGTTTGTTATCATCAAAACATTAATTAATTAATTAGTTAAAATTAATTAATTTGAGATGACCAAAAAGCCAACATTCAATAATTTTTGTGTCACAAATGAATAAGTTTGGGAATACGTCTATCATTTGAATTGATAGAAATCTAAAGTCTATCAATTGAACTGATAGAAGCCTATTAGTTGACTGATAGAAGTCTATCAATTGAACTGATAGAAATCTAAAATCTATCAATTTGAATTGATAGAAATCTAAATAGTAATTTTGGGCAAAATATACTATGAATGAATTGTTTTAAAACATGGGCTACAATTGTAATGAAGAGCAAAATGTGAGTTTTATCTTCAAAAATTGAAGCCTAGGTGCCCATATCTACAGTGCCAAAGGTGAGTTTTATCTTCAAAATTTTTTTGGAAGCATGTAGGCGTTTCTAGCATAACTTTTGCAAGCAATATGAACATCCTATTTGTAGACATTGTTGTTTGCATAATAAGCCCTGTATTTGGATGGTAGATTTTGCATGTTCCTTGTTGTATCAAAATAGATACACCTTTTTCTTGCAACTGCCCAACACTCAATAAGTTATTTTTCAACTCAGGTATATAAAAAACATCAGTGATTACCTGAGTAACTTCAGCGACTTGCAATCTAATGTTGTCTTTTCCCAACACAATGATCTTGAAATTACTGCCAAGCTTCACAAATTGGCGAAATTCCTCATCAAGATTTGAGAACCACTCTTTGTTTGCACACATATGATCGCTACATCCTGAATCAAGATACCAAACACTTTCACTCCTTGATTGATTAAGCTCCACATATGACATCAACAACATTTCTTCTTTTTCTTCAAATTCAGCATAATTCGCTTCCTTCTCCCATTGGGGACATTCATATTGAAAATGTCCTAATTGATGGCATTTATAACACTCAATTGTAGCTTTGTTGAATTCTTGTCTCCCTCTTCCTCTGCCTCTTCCTCGATAGGTTCCACGAGTTCGATCACCGCCTCTTCCACCAATTCTATCAACGTAGGTCACTTTTAATGCTTGTTGATCGCCTTCATGCCCATTCATCCTTTGATCATGTACCAGTAAGCTACTCTGCAACTCATCAATAGTTAGTGTGTCTAAGTTATTAGACTCTTCAATTGAGCATACAACATAGTCAAACTTTGAGGTCATTGATCTCAAGATTTTTTCTATGATCAACACTTGTTTCATGCTTTCACCATGCATCTTCATCTTGTTTGCTATGGTGAGTGTCTGAGCAAAATATGAATCAACACTCTCACCCTCTTTCATATGTAAAATCTCAAACTCTTTTCGAAGAGCTTGGAGTTGTGCTCTTTTGACTCTTGTGGAACCTTGGTATTTTTGCTTCATAGAATCCCATATATGCTTTGAAGTGTCTCTATTAAGGATTGTTTCCATAATCGTTCGATCAAATAGATTGAAATAAATAATTCTTTACCTTCAAGTCTTTTAATTTTTTATCTGCAATTGATTTTTGTTCTGCTTCAGTAATCTCCACTCCTTCTTTTGTCACAGAAATTCCATTCTCCACCAACGTCCAATATTCCTTTGATCGAGGAAAGTTTTCCATAAGCATGGACCAATGATCATAATGGCCATCAAACTTAAGAATTGTTGGTTGAATCAAATTATTTTCAGCTGCCATACTTGAATTCTCTTTTATGTCACCTTTTTCTTCTTAAGAAACAACTGTTTCTTTTCCCTCTCAATCAAGCCACTATGGCTCTGATACCAATTGTTGAAGAACTCTAAACACGAAATATCTCAAAGAGTTTATTGAGAGCATCACAAAGGCTCCAATTGGTACATGCTGACATTTGTGGACCAATCAAGCCTATTTCCAATAGTAACAAGAGGTATTTTATAAGCTTTATTGATGACTACAGTCGTAAGGCGTGGATATATTTTCTTGCTGAAAAATCAGAAGCATATGCCATTTTCAAGAATTATAAAAACCATGTTGAAAAAGAGACAAGAGATTTTATCCGTTGTTTACGCACTGATAGAGGCGGAGAGTTCACCTCTCATGAGTTTAACACTTTTTGTAAGACTAATGGTATTAGCAGGCAACTCATTGCAGCCTACACTC
The DNA here is from genome assembly GCA_036507275.1 of Sicyos edulis. NCBI lineage: Eukaryota > Viridiplantae > Streptophyta > Magnoliopsida > Cucurbitales > Cucurbitaceae > Sicyos > Sicyos edulis. The sequence goes on from CM071856.1 coordinate 3,837,428, forward strand.
CTAAAAAAATGGAGTAGATGAGCCCAAAAAACAGAACAATTATGAACATGGTTAGAAGTATATTATTAGAGAAGCAAGTTCCAAAGAAGTTTTGGCCAGAAGCAGCAAACTGGACAATGCATGTGCTCAATAGAAGTCCTACTTTAGCAGTGAAAAATATGACTCCTGAAGAAGCTTGGCATGGTGTAAAACCCAACATTGCTTATTTTCGAGTTTTTGGATGCGTTGGCCATGTTCATGTTTCAGATAGTAAGAGAGTAAAGTTGGATGATAAAAGTTTCCAATGTGTACTATTGGGGATGAGTGAAGAGTCTAAAGCATATAGACTCTATGATCCTGTGTCGAAGAAGATCATTGTCAGCAGAGATGTGATTTTTGAAGAAAATAAGTGTTGAGATTGGGGGAGAAGTAATGAAGAAGCAAGACTTGATATCCTTCAATGGGAAAGTAGTGATGAAGAAGAAAATGACCATGATCAAAGTGGAGAAGAATATGAAGAGGAGGTAGAAACAGAAGAAGGAGGTGTTAGCTTATCTTCAAGTGAGTCATCTGTAGATAATTCTTCAACATCTGAAGAAAACTCACCTGAAAGGAGGAATAGAAGAGCACCATTATGGATGGAAGATTATGTGAGTGGGGGAGAATTCTCAGAAGAAGTCGAATAGGGCAATTTTGCTCTATTAACCTCAACTGTAGATCCTACTACCTTTGAAGAAGCTGTTCAAAGCTCCAAGTGGAGAGATGCAATGGACTTGGAGATAGAAGCGATCGAAAGAAATGAAACTTGGGAGTTGACAAATTTTCCAAAAAGAATGAAGAAAATTGGAGTAAAGTGGATATTCAAAACTAAATTCAACAAAAATGGTGAGGTTGACAAGCATAAAGCTCGATTGGTGGCAAAAAGATATGCACAACAACATGGCATCGATTATACTGAGGTGTTCGCACCTGTGGCTAGATGGGATACAATTCGAATGATAATTGCTTTAGCAGGTCGGAGTAGTTGGAGTGTGTATCAACTTGACGTCAACAATGCTTTCTTGTATGAAGAGCTAAATGAAGAAGTATTTGTTAAGCAACCACAAGGTTATGAGAAGAAAGGTGAAGAACATAAGGTGTACAAATTGAAAAGGCATTGTATGGTCTTAAACAAGCCCCTCGTGCATGGTACAGTCGCATTGAATCATATTTTATCAAGGAAGGATTTTAAAGGTGCAGTAATGAATATACGTTATTCATAAAAACAGAAGACGGAGGTAAAATTTTGATTGTTATCTTATATGTTGATGATCTCATTTTTACTGGTAATGATGAGAGTATGTTTGTTAAGTTCAAGACTTCTATGAAACTTGAATTTGAAATGACTGATTTGGGGAAAATGAAATATTTCCTTGGTGTGGAGGTTTTACAAAATTCTGAAGGCACATATATTAGTCAAAGAAAGTATGCTCAAGAAGTTCTGAAAAGGTTTAGGATGGAAAAATGTAATAGTGTGAAGAATCATATTGTTCCTGGAGATGGACTAATAAAAGATGAAGAAGGAACCAAAATCAATGCTACCATGTACAAACAATTGATTGGAAGTCTTATGTATTTAACTGCAACAAGGCCAGATTTGATGTATGTGGTGTCTCTCATTAGCAGATCCATGGAAAGTCCAACTGAATTGCATTTGCAAGCTGCAAAAAGGGTGTTAAGATACTTGAAAGTAACTGTGGACTTTGGAGTATTTTATAGAAAGAAAGGTAACAAAGAATTGATGGCATATACTGACAGTGATTATGCGGGAGATGTATATGACAGAAAAAGCACCTCTAGTTATGTGTTTCTACTTAGTGAAGGAGTTGTGTCTTGGTCATCAAAAAAGCAGCCAGTAGTTACTTTGTCCACTACTGAAGCCGAATTTGTGGCAGCTGTTTTTTGTGCTTGTCAAAGGGTGTGGATGAGAAGAATATTGGAGAAACTCGGTCATTCTCAAGATAAGTGTACCACTATATTGTGTGATAACAGTTCAACTATTAAGCTATCGAAGAACCCAATAATGCATGGTCGTAGTAAATATATAGATGTAAGGTTTCATTTCTTGCGTGATTTGACTAGCGATGGAGTTATTGAGCTGAAGCATTGTGTCACTCAAGAACAAGTTGCAGATATTATGACAAAACCACTTAAATTGGATACGTTCTTGAAGTTACGTGAGTCAATGGGAGTGTGTGAAGTACCTAGAATAAACTGAAGGCATTACTGCATTCAGTTTAGGGGAGAAATTGTTAGGATTGATATAAGTATTCAAATGTGTTTAGTCAATAAATCCTATTACTTAGGACATTAGGTAGAGTTTGACCATTTATTTAAGCATTAACCACTTAGTAGAATGTGGGTTGTTTGTTTTCTATTTGTAAGGCATATATAAGCCATCAACTTCTTTGATTAAAAGTGTAGATTGAGTTCAATAAACTCTTTGAGATATTTTATGTTTAGAGTTCTTCAACAATACCCACATATTGATTTATGGGATCAAACACATGACCGTTGAGCTAAAATAGTTTAATACTAGACAAGATAATTAATCGCGTCATCAACTCATTCTATAATCATATTCATTCAATCTTAACCTATATTGTGTCAATAGAGCTAACCGATCGAAATTATATCATCAAACTTTATTATTCAACGTCTTGGATTAGTCGACCCTTCAAAGGAATTGTTAAAAGATTACAAATTCTAATGACATAGATGTAGGAGTGGTTTGATGGAATTTTAGAATCTTTATTTGATTTAAAAATCTGCTATTTATATGTCATTTCAATTTTTCTTTTTTCTTTTTTAAAGAAAACATTTTATAACTTTTCACCTAACGGCGGTCTTTTTTTCTTTTAGAAAATAGTTTAAAATACAAATTATTAAGAGAATGCCTGAGAACAGCCAACGTTCTCTAATTTTACTATTCTTTTACATAAAAGAAAACAAAAACTAATAATAAACAAATTCTATTTCAGGACGAAATACATTAAATGTATTGAATGATAAAAAAACAATCCCTCGTATCACTTAAAATTTTATTTGAAAACAGTTTTTTTATGTACAATTTGGGGAATGAGAGTTTATGACCGTGCAATGAAAATAAATTAACACTAAATCAGATAACTGAAGAAATAATTATTGTTTGATTGAGAAAATGAGAACAGGTTCCGAACGTGAAAAATTTAAGAAAGCAACTTTTAAGTAAACATTGCATTGCATAAATGCATTCTCGCATTTAAGTTTTTTTTTTTTAAATTTTTAATTCAACAATAATTAGAAATGGATTTAACTTATAATTTGGTTGCTACATGGATTGTGGTGCAAGCATAGATCAATACATGGATTGCATGAATTCATTGATTTTGATTCGGCCTCTTGCCTAGATACACAACCATCGACCACTTGTTACGACATCTTTTTAGGTGAATCACTAGTGTCCAAGAAGTCGAAGAAGCAATCCATTGTTTCACACTTGTCTGATTCGGCTGAGTACCAAGCGCTAGCCTAAACATCATGTGAATTACTTTGGTTGTCTGCCTTACTTCGCGAGCTACACATTCCTACTTCAACTTCAATTGTTTTCTGCGACAACCAAGTTGCTCTCCACATTGCTTCCAACCGCATATTCCATGAGCGCAACAAGTATATCGAGCTCGATTGCCACTTAGTTCGTGATTAGGTTCAAGTTGGGACTCTGCACACAGCAGCTGGCTGATCATTTTACTAAGTCATTACCATCAGGTTCCCTCCATCCTTTATTGTTCATAATGTGCATTGGAGACATTCACCGCCCACCTTGAGGGGAGTATTAGCTGGAATTAGTAAATATACCTTTGTAATTAGTTACTTCTGGTAGATGAGTTAAATAGTTTTTACTAATTTTCTGTTAGTTAGTTGTATTTGATATTAGTGTGTGTGGTTAGAGGTAACCACCATCACCATTTTCTCCGATATAATTTCTCTCTACATTTTTATGCTCGAATAATTTTTAATATTAATTTCTCTTTACATTCTTATACTCAGAATAATTTTTAATATTGTGCATTTTTTTACTCTATCACAGAGCAAACCCACGAACAAAACAGATGAGAAGCATGTGACAATATAATGTAAATATATATGAGTTGATTATCATTTGTAATACACACCCACTACATAAGATTTCAATTTTACTCTCTACAAACCAGGTCATAAATTGCGAATTACAAATAATTTAGTGATCAAGAGAACTTTAAAGTATCAAGAGACTATAGATGCAATTTATAATGGCTACGTACCAACAAATTAATTTCATTTATTGTGGAAGATATTTGATAGTTATGTAGCATAAAGTATTAGAATAGGGTGTGATTTTTTTTAAGTGTGAATATCTCTCTTACATAATAGTAAATCTATAATTATAATACTTATTTTTATTTTTCACAATAAGTAATGATATTTTATAATATAAGAGTAATGGCATTCTAGAATTTTTTTTTTTTTTTAAACTAAAATCTAAATATATTTTAGTTATGTGATGTGATATTTCCATTCGTATGAATAGTCAAAATAAACCGAATTGTTCATGGACTTACTGAAATTATATTATATTATATTGAAATGCCTTTCTATGTTTGAAACTTACTGTGACAGGATATGGACCTTGTATGGTTAGTTAGGAGATTGAAATTTAACATTTTAATTTTTTTTTTCTTCATATTGACGGCATATTATGTATTGTATTTGTTTTTTCTTTTTTGACAGGTATTACGTAGGGTAAACCAGTTCAACACCAACGTCATAGGTTCGAGCTCGAGAATCGATATTTGTTTCCTTCCTCCACTATGTACTAAAAAAAACTACTTTTATCCTTTAAATGTTAATAGTATAGTTTTATTAATCTCCTTTTGAAAATATATATATATATATATATATATATATATATATATATATATATATATATATATTTTGAGAATCTCCTTTTTGAAATATTACAATAATTAGATAAATAACAATGACCCAAAAAAAGATACAAAACACACTCAAAAGGTTAATGGTATATTAGTTTCA